>CM060920.1:482708860-484133860 GCA_030737875.1 Allium sativum
CAAGAAGGAGACCAAGGCAGAAAGCTCTCAAGGGAAGAAAGAGGGTTTGCAGCCTAAGAAGACGGACTTCAAGAAGGGCGGAAAGGGCAACAAAGAGAAGAGGAAGTGTAATTTCTGTGGCAAAGTGGGGCACTTAGTAAAGGACTGCCGGAAGAAGAAGGCTAAGGAGAATGGTGGGTGCTTTTCGTGCGGTCAGACAGGCCACAGGGCTAAGGACTGCCCAAGGAAACGAGGACAGGGGCAGGGCACTGGATCCACCCCAGGGGCACAGGTTCATGTGCTAGAAGCGCCACCATTGCAACAGCGAGGTACAAATACTTCTGTAGAAAGTGTAGTTTATCTTTATGATCACCCCGTTCGCACTTTATTTGATTCTGGCGCATCACACTCCTTTATCTCGTCTGCTTTAGTAGAATCTCTGCACCTAAAAACTAGTATGGTAGAGGACCCCTTAATTGTTTCAAACCCAATTGGGGGCCCAGCTCATTTGTCTATGATCTGTCTGGATTTGAAAATTTCTATCCTAAGTGTTGAATTTCTATGTAGTGCCTTTGTTTTGGGCTTTTCGGGGTATGGTTTGATTTTGGGTATGGATTGGCTATCCAGTAATGGGGCCATCCTTGATTGTGAGAAAAGGGTTGTTAGGCTCCTAACCCAGCTCGGTAATACTTTGGAAATTTCTTGTAATCCCTCGTATGCGGTTATGCTTAGTTATCTTGAATCGCTAGATGCCTCTGTTGAAAATTTGAAATCAGTTAGAGTGGTCCGGGAATATCCGGATGTCTTTGAAGAGGTGAAGGGCTTGCCTCCGAAGCGGGAAATAGACTTCCGCATATATCTTGTAGATAATGCAAAGCCCGTTGCGTTGCCCGTTAGACATATGGCTCCACGAGAAAGGAAAGAGCTCAGTAAACAGATTAAAGAGCTTCTAGAAAAGGGGTTCATTAGGAGGAGCATTTCAGAATGGGGCGCTCCAGTGGTGTTCGCTACAAAGGCGGATGGTTCACTCCGTCTATGTGTTGACTATAGGGAGCTCAACAAGCTAACGAAAAAGAATAGGCACCCTCTCCCTAGAATTGACGATTTATTTGACCAGCTTGTAGGAGCGTCTGTTTTCTCCCAACTCGATTTAGCAACCGGTTTTCATCAGCTAAGGGTGGCTGAAGATAGCATCGATAAAACGGCTTTCAGAACCCCAGACGGTTTCTTTGAATGGCTTGTCATGCCTTTCGGCTTGACAAATGCACCTGCTTACTTCGTGGACCTGATGAGTAGGGTATTTAGAGATTTCCTCAACAAATTCGTAGTGGTCTTCGTAGATGATATCCTTATCTTCTCAAAGAGTGAAGAGGAACATGCTCAGCACTTAAGGGCAATCATGGAAACTTTGCGAGTCCATCAACTAAAAGCCAAATTCTCCAAATGCCATTTTTGGAGAGAAGAGGTGAGGTTCCTAGGGCACATAGTATCCAAACAAGGGTTAGCAGTGGACCCTGCTAAGGTAGTGGCGGTACAAGATTGGAAGACACCAAGGAATGCAACTGAGGTCCGAAGCTTTCTAGGACTAGCAGGTTTCTATCGAAAATTTATAAGGGATTTTGCGAAAATCTCAGCTCCGCTCACGAAATTGACTAAGAAGAATCTAGTATTCAATTGGGACTTGGATTGCGAGTTTGCTTTCCAACGGCTGAAAAGGGCTCTTACAACAGCCCCAGTTTTGACGCTGCCAGATGGGAGCAAGATGTTCACTGTTTATACGGATGCATGTGGGACAGGGCTAGGCGCCGTCTTAATGCAAGAAGGAAGGGTAGTAGCTTATGGCGGGAGGCAATTAAAGGTGCACGAAAAGAACTACCCAACCCACGATCTAGAGCTAGCCGCCATCGTCTTTGCACTCAAGTCTTGGCGACACTATCTCCTAGGTGAGAAGTTCGAACTTTACACTGACCATAAGTCGTTGAAATATCTTTTCTCGCAGAAAGATCTTAACTTGAGGCAACAAAGGTGGATGGAGTTTCTTGCCTCGTACGATTTCGAAATCTCCTATACTCCGGGCAAAGGCAACGTAGTGGCAGACGCGTTGAGCCGAAAGAAATTGACCCTAAGCCCGTTGTTTGTTGAAAGAAAAGCCTAGAGTTTATAGCCAGCTTCGACTTTAGGCCTTCCTCCGATTTCGTACCGGGCTTGCTTGCATCTCTCGAAGTGCGCCCAACTTTAGTAGATTCAGTAGGGGCAGCACAACGCGAAGACCCTCAGCTTGTGGAAATAATTGATAGACTAATTAGGGGTGAGACTTCAAGTCACCTCAACAGATACTCCATTGACGATAAGGGTGTACTAAGGCGAGATGGAAGACTATGCGTCCCACAGACAAACGATTTAATAAAGAAGGTTCTCGAGGAAGCGCATCACTCCAAGATGACGATACACCCCGGCGGAGATAAAATGTACAAAGACATAAAAAGGACTTTCTTCTGGAACGGCATGAAAAAGGACGTGGCAGAATTCGTTTCTAAGTGTATGGTGTGCCAACAGGTTAAGGCGGAACAGAAAAAGCCTGGCGGACTGCTACATCCTTTGGAGGTCCCGCAGTGGAAGTGGGATAGCATCTCAATGGACTTCATCGATGGGCTGCCTAGGTCTAGGAGAGGCAACACTAGCATTTGGGTAATAGTGGATAGGCTTACTAAAAGCGCCCACTTTTTACCTGTCAAAAGTAAAAGAACCGCCTCATCCCTAGCATCACTTTACCTCAAGGAAATCGTGCGACTCCATGGAATACCATCTAGCATCGTTAGTGACCGAGACCCCATCTTCACCAGCGAGTTTTGGCGGAGTCTGCAAGAAGCAGTAGGAACGCAGTTATGCTTAAGCACAGCCTATCATCCCCAAACCGACGGCCAAACAGAGAGAGTGAACAGAGTTTTGGAAGACCTTTTAAGGTTATGCGTCCTCGACTTCGGAGGGACATGGGAAGACCACCTCCCTTTGGTGGAATTTGCCTACAACAACAGCTATCAAGCAACCATCGGAATGGCGCCCTTCGAAGCTTTATATGGAAGACCGTGCCGATCGCCCACTTGTTGGTGGGAGTCCACGGATAAGCTCATACTTGGACCAGACATGATCCGAGAGACTTCAGAGAAAGTGGACTTAATACGAAGAAGGATGAAGACGGCCCAAGACAGACAAAAGTCCTATGCCGACAGGAGAAGAACCGACCTTGAATTTGAAGTTGGAGACAGAGTTTTTCTCAAGGTATCACCGCTAAGGAACGTTGTTCGTTTTGGAACCACAGGGAAGCTAGCGCCAAGATTCGTAGGGCCATTCCCTATCATCGAGAAGATTGGGAAAATGGCCTATAGATTAGAGCTACCCGAGAAGTTGGCTGGAGTCCACAACGTTTTTCACGTTTCACATCTCCGAAAATGTCTACATGAGTCAGCTGAAGTGGTAGAGCCGAATATTCTCGAAGAGGCCGAAGTGGAACGCGAAGCAACCATAAGGAGAGTTCCAACCCGCATCTTAGGAACGGAAGTGAAGAAGCTACGCAACCGTGAAGTCAAGCTCGTCAAAGTTCAGTGGAGCGACGCCGAGGGAGACGCGACTTGGGAAACTGAAGCTAGAATCCGTACAGCCTACCCTTTTCTGTTCGAGGGTACATCCTTGATCTTTCCTTTTCCTTAAGTTGCGCTTTTATCCATCTATCTTTTTAGGTATATTCCCTCGACCGTATCTTTTAGGTAGAAAACCTTTGGATGAAAACATGTAGTTGAAACATGTTATGTATGATGGTTGAAAGTGGTTGCAAGTGATTGCTAGTGGTTGCTCGTGGTTGCATATACACACACAATCTAGGTTTTAGATCGGCTCAGTCACTTCATATTGCATATGCATATGTGTTTGTATTCGTATGTGGTTGAACTTTAATGTGTTGACATGTGGATGCTGCATTTGTATTGAATGACTGTGCACTCATGTAGAATTAAGAATAGGAAAATTTGCATACATAATGGATTCATGGCACTTACATAATTCGCATTAAGGAGGTCAACTGAATCAGTAGACCGCCTGATTTTGCATTAGATAAGTACATGTACACACACACTTTGCATATGATCATGAAGCATTAGAAGTCTTTTAAGGACAATGGATGCTCGTGTTTGATGGATGAGTAGATGGATGATTGGATGTTAGGATTTACATTCCTCCTAACTTGAAGATTTCGGGGACGAAATCCTTTTAAGTGGGGGAGAATGTAACACCCCGAAAATTAGATAACTGTGAAATTCATAAATTAAAGTATAATCAAATTCAAATCAGAGAACTAAGGGAAACGGGATACGCCATTGCGTTCGTCTCGGAAAAATACGCGAAATAGAGTCCGAGTTTTCGAAAAACGGAGTCCGTATGAAGAAGATATGGCCTTCGGAAGTTTTGAATTAAATTTAAAATTCAAAACAGAATAAAATAATAATTTGAAATGGGGCCCAACGGGCCAGGCGGATAAAACACCCGCCTAGCCACCCAGGTCGACTGGGCTGTCGACCTGGGCTACCCATGTCGACAGGGCTGTCGACAGCCCTGTCGACAGGGGTATCGACCTGGTCGAGCCCAGTCAACCTGGCTGGCCAGGTCGGTGTGTGGTCGAATTTCTGTGGTCTGCTTTGTCATTAGGGCTAGGTGGCGGGTTTTTATTGGTCTCTCTTCCTAATGAATGGCTATGATCTAACCTAGCAACATCAATGGTCCTAATCAATTCCTAACCTCTATATAAACAACCCTAGACCAAACCCTAATCTATTCATTAAAAATTAAGAACATAGCCGCCATGTTGCTGAGGAACGACAAAGCATAGCCGCCAACTAAAGAGAGGATTAGGGAGGAAGTTCTAAGGCCTAAAGCAATTCAAGCAACCTAAAGCTAATCAATTCAACAAAGGAATTTGCGTCTTCAATCCCTAAACTAGAGAATTCATCAAACCATTGTAAGTAGAGTATTACTTTGGTATTAATAAACAACTGTGTTGATGTGTATGCTTGAATTGTGGCAATGGAAGTAATTCATGTTTATGCAAAATTATGTTATTCATTATAAAGAACTACATGCGGTAGTTCTATGCAAATAAACGTTTGGAATATTGCGCAAATTGTGTAATCTATATTGAAGCTACATGTATGTAGTTAATTGAAATTCATGCAAATTTGAGGCTTTGTTATTATGCCATTATGATGTATATTTTGTGCATAAATCGTTTTGCAAGTAATTGAAACAAGTTTGGTTATTATAGTTCATATGAAACTATGTGGAATTTTGACACCATGTATTAGTCATGCTTTTGCAAACTTATGAATATGGCTAGGAATGATATTTGGCATAATTGAGATCTATGATTAAGTCTATCTCGTTTTAAAGAATTATATGATGACATGGTTAGATTAGACTCAAAAATCCCCTTTTTGCAAGTTTAAAGCAAACACCATGTTTAGGAATATTTATGCATAAGTATGTCTATACCATCGTTATGTGATTAGGCTTAAATCATGATTAAGTTGAAATATGCTATGTTCATGCTAGAAGTATTTTATGCCATGCTTATGTTTGACAATATGCCATGTTTATGCTAGAAGTATTTAGGCCATGCTTATGTTTGACATTATGCCTAAATAAGAATATAGGTTCATGTTGTAGTTAAACCTATGCAAGTTTACATGCCTTGATTTATGTCACCTATGTTGTATGACCAAAATACATGTCACCACTATGCAAGTACACCAATTTCTATTATGTATTTTCCAACGTCATATGCAAGTTCATGCGCTCACTTTCCCCTCTTTGTGTATACGCCATAAGCCTCCCCTTTTCGCATGGCTAAATTGGGCTTTAAAAGGCTAAGCCCAATATATATAAACGAACGTGTAAAACGGGGGAAAATAACGTTGGGTTAACATTAATTTAATGAATAAAAACTAAAGTAAAAGGGCCCAAATTCAAGTATGGGTTGGGCCCATGATTGGTGTAACCTTTACACCATTAACTTAATAATGGGCCGCAAATATTTACATATAAGAAATAAAGAAGAATGACAAAATATGTAAATGTAGAAAAGACGATGTGTTTAACCCGAGGTTGGATTGAGTTGTGATGTAAACCTGCCCGGAACCGCCCGGCTGTCCAGTAGTCACAACAATACCTATCCAATGTGGGAGGTTAAACATGGAGCCCAGCAAGGACCCGAGGTTAGACTGAGTTGTGGCGTAAGACTGCCCGGAACCAACCGGCAACAGGCAGCCACAACAATACCTGTCTAATGTGAGAGGTCAGGGCCTTAATAAGACAATTAAGGCTGAGTCAGGATTGTTAGGATTAAGTGAACTAAAGACTTAATCAAAATGGAACATGCTAAACTAAACGGACTGGTGGGGTTAGGTTAGGAAACACTTAACCAACTTAGCATGTTGGCTAGAGATAGAAAACCTAGTAACGGGGGACCCTTTTCAGCAGTAACCCTAGAAGGTGTATCAGGATACCCTGAAACTAGGCAGGGTGGGGCACGATTACTGGGCTGATTGTAAGAGGTCAAATCGACGGCGGTGGTGTAGCAGTGTAGGTTCTAACGGCGTGCGGGCGTGCACGCACTCCGGCGCAGAAAAATAAAGCACTGGACACCAGTAGCGTACCTTTGCACTCTAAGGTTGTGTCGGGTTGCCACTATGGGACTTGATACACCCCATGGTGGGACCAGCATAGGTAACTACAGACATCGGGGGCCGTAAGACACATGTAACTTTGCGAATAGGAGCCGATCATCGTAGAATGGATCACACTACCCTGATTATGGGGTGCAAATTGGAAACTAGTTTATATGGGTTCAGAGATTAACATGGGGTACGATAGTATATTCGACCCTAGATAACTTAACCAAGTTCATAGTGTTTGCCCACTTCCTGTTTACTTATCATACCCAGTTCTTTATTCATAGACAAAGTAGTACTAGACTTACTCAGGCTTTATGTCTGACTCTATTTTTCTTTCGTCTTCTTTCTTCCGTTTCCCCCCCCCCCCCCCAGGTCCTCAGGGAGGGAACACAGCAGCTTGACCTACCTCAACATCCAGCTTGAAGAAGAGAAATGTATTGCTTGGACTTTCCTGTTTTGAACTATGGCTTTGGACAATTCACTATGGGGCTTTGGCAGTTTATCTATGTTTTATTTATGCTTCTTTAAAAATAATGTACTCAAGACAGATTATGAAGTATTATGTTATGTTTTTGGAAGGGATGTTGTTGTAACACGTATTTGACTTTATGAAATAAAATTTGTTGTTCTTCCGCTGATTTACAAATATGTGTTATTATATCTGTCTTGTATATCTGTGACTTGTACTTATAAACCTCCACCAAAATTAGGGCATTCCCTTTGAGAGTGACCCTAACGGAGGTGGGGTGTTTCAAAACCCCCCGTTACAAATCGATTTTCAAAAAAAAAAGAGAAAGAAGACGAAGGGGGGAGGAGCATCGTCGCTCCCCCCATCGGGGCGCCGCCGCGCCATCAGGCGCGCCACCTCGGCGCTGGCCCCTTCGCCTCCCCCCCCCTCCGTTCGAACTCCACTTCCTCCCCTCCTTCTTCTGCATAGAACCGCCGCCCCCCTATACCCTACCGCAGCCCCCTAACCTCGAGCGCGCCACCATAGAGACCCCCCAGCCCCTCCACGCCCCTGAAGCCCCGATGCGCCACCACCCTCGACAACAGCTCGCGTCCAAACCCCCCCCCCCCCCCTTCGCAGAAAATCCAGATCGAGGTGAGTTTTATAATATATTTTTTATTTGATTTTAAAACTGAGAAAAAAAAACACAGAGATTTTAAAATTGAAAAAGAAAAAAAACATAGATTTTAAAACTGATTTTTTATTTACCAAAGTTTTGATTTTTATTTAGTTTAAAGTTTTGATTTTTATTTTCAGTTTTAATCGATTAAAGGGAAATCGGATCTTTGTATATTATATAAGGTTAAAGTTTATAATTTCTATCATAAGGAAGGCGACATTTTTATGGTATAGAGGTGGGATTTTTATAGAATTAGAAAGTTAGGATTTTTAAAATAGGAAAAGTTAGATTTTTTAATAATAGAAAGGTCGAATTTTTAACAATGGAAAAGGCGATATTTTTCATATTGAAAAGGCGATATTTTTATACGATGAAGAATAAAATTTCTATGTCTACATTAGAGTAGTAGCGATAAATTTTCTATTTTTACAAATTGAGGATAACGAAGTAAAAATTCGATTTTTATATATTGAATAACGAAGTAAAAATTCGATTTTTATATATTGAATAGCAAAGTAAAAATTCGATTTTTATATATTGAATAGCAAAGTAAAAATTTGATTTTTATATATTGAATAGCAAAGTAAAAATTCGATTTTTTTATATATTGAATAGCAAAGTAAAAATTCGATTTTTATATATTGAATAGCAAAGTAAAAATTCGATTTTTGTATATTGAATAGCGTAGTGAAAATGTGATTTTTATATATATAGTGGCTACGGGCAACGAAAGCGACAAAAGGCAAAAATGACGAAGACTTCTACATTTGAAGTGTCGTGAAGTTGGGATAGCTATTGGTGAGAACTTCTCACTCTACAATTTCTTTTTCTAGTTATATATATATACTAGGATGCAGACGGTGTTTAGTAGCACCCGACACCCGTCATCCACAGACCATGGATGGCTAGTTTGTTTAATTGTTTGGTTGTGTAGTTGGTTAGATTTTTTGGTCTGAATTGAACTGTTTGGTGAAATGGAATAGATTTGATTGATGTGTGAATGGCGTCGGCCTTCACTAGACCGGGGATAAGGCTAGGCCTTGTCCCGTTTCTAGTATCGTGCCGTTATGCCGCCGAAATTTTCTAAAATATGTTAGAAAAATAAAAATATCATTTTTATAGTGTAAATGAACAGAATAGAAATTCATGTGTTGAAATAAAATATTTTATCGTTAAAAATATAATTTTTAACGTGGGAGTGAATAAAATAAAATATTCATTTACAAACCGGACGGCTTGTTTATGTACACCTATTTGAAGGACATTGATTGGGACGATAAATTTTACACATCGCCCAACTGCACAAATAAAATCTGTGTTTGATTGTTTGAAATCCCACATGGGTGTTGGAATGAAATTTGAAGTTCACTCATTCTGATTGATTAAATATGTCGATCGATTGATTGACAAACTGTTATAAGCGTTAGATATCTATATTTGATGCTTATACAGTGTAGTGCACTTTGGTTGATGGTTGATTATTTTTCAATGCTATTATATACGTGTGATGTATGAAAATCCATATAATTAATATTATATGGTGATTGATTGGGCCTCATTCCAATTTAGAAAATAAAGAATATTATAAAATAAAGGTTCATGTGTTGACCGTACTCATCCGTTGAGATTAGTCATGTGTTGAACGAAATATTTTAATAATAAAATTTACATCTTTATCAATATAAAATAAAGGTTCATGTGTTGACAGTACTCATCCGTTGAGATTAGTCATGTGTTGAACGAAATATTTTAAAAATAGAAATATTTGAATAGGAAATATTTGAATAGGAAATATTTGAATAGGAAATATTTGAAAAATAAATATTTGAAATAGAATATTTGAAAATAGAAATATATGAAGCCGTGTTGATTAGATTGACGCCATTTTGACGTGAACGATATTTATATCGATTTTATTCATTTTAAAATGAATGTTGAAAAGTGATTTCGAAATCGAATATTTTGAAATGAAATTTGAATTAAATTGATTAGAAAACGAATTTGATTTGAATTGAATAGAAAACGAATTGAATTCAAATTAATTAGAAAAGGAATTGAATTTGATTTAATTAGAAAACGAATTGAATTTGATTTGATTAGAAAACGAATTGAATTTGATTTGAATAGATAACGAATTCGAATTGAATTGAACGAATAACGAATTTGAATTGAATCGAATAGAAAACCAATTCGAATTGAATTTGAAAACGAATTTGAATTGAATTGAAAATGAATTCAAATTGAATTGAAATTTGAATTGAATAGAAATGAATTTTAAAACGAATTTATAAGAAAAAAATTCAATTTTGATTTGAATTGAAATGGAAGTTGAAATTGTTTTTGAAACGAATTTAAAACTATTTATAAAATTCGTTTTAAATAGTAATCGATGAAATATATATTATATATATAATATAACGGCCTAAATAGAACGCGCCGCGTCGCGGCAGTTCGTGAATTTCAACCATTTATTTCAAACGGACATTACGGGAGATCCGACCGTCGGATTCTCCTAAAACTGGAACCGTTGGGTTCGTATCGAAAAGAGATTTCTAACGAATATTAGAAATTTGAAATGTAACGGTTGGATTTGGAGATACGTCCAAATCAAATTTGAAAAAGGTCGCTGTAAGTGCAGTTCGATGGCCGTTGATGGAAATCGACTGTACGGGCCTTGATAAAATTATTAAAAATAGTAATAATTTGTGTAAAATCATAAGAAATGATTTGGGAAAAATTGGGATGAAAAACTCCATATTTGAAAAGATAAAAATAGATTTTTATCGAAATGAACTAGTTTTGAACTGAAATTAAAACCCATTTATTTTTAAATAAATAAATTGGATTTGAAATGAGTTTAAATAGAATTGATTCATGGGTTTATCGTGAACTGTGTTTTAAATAACACTAGTTCTTTAACCCGATAATAAATAGAATGTGATTTGGGTTTGTCGTGAACTGTGTTTTAAATGACATTAGTTCTTTAACCCAGAAAAAGGAGTTTTAATGAATCTACAATTAGATTGAAATGTGAATTGATAATCTAAATTATCAAATAGTGAAAATGAGCGAGAATGGAGTATCACCAGTTTTGCTCCAAAGCGATAGTTAAATCTTTAATTATATTTGAACGTGAAATGGTAATTAATTTTACCGATAACACCACGGTGTTAGATATGGAGTATTTTCAGTTTTGCTTCATGGGATGAATAGGTTGGGATTGGGAAATAAAATAAATAATTACTTCGGTGTGGTTTGCTAATCTCGACTAGTTTAGAAAACCATAATTTGGTTTGAAATGACATCCAAAGGAAGATTAAAGGATAAATTTTAAAGAATTTATCTTGGATAAAATTAATGGGAACCTTTCCCTATGAATGTGAAATTTAGAAACTAACTGTCGGTTAGCTAAGCAGAATGGTTTTCTGGATATTGATCTGATGTTGGTTTCGGCCTTCGGGGTTAATATTTTGGGAATTATTCTCTTGATTAATTTACTGTTAGTGACTAATGAATTCGAATGAGGCGTATGTTGTGTTTGTGTAACATTTGTTTTTAATATACGCGGGTTGTTCGGAAAGGCCGGGTTTATACCCATTTTGAATAACCGATTCGACGATATGTCGAAGATGAAGACGGTGGTTGAAGACCGGTAATCTTCACATCGTTTGGGTGATTACTGATGATCTTGATTGGGCTATACACCCAAGATGAGGGAATCAGTTGGTTGTCGTCCAGACGTACTTGGAGATGGATGGATATGCGAGGAAAGTGCCTCTGGTTTCGTTCAGACCCAGAACGAACTTGTAAATGGATTGTGTGTCTGACATTGGATTTTATTCTGTGTTGATTGATTTCTGTTAAATATATATCTGTTTGGCGGCGGAGAATTTATTCTCTTGCTTAACGCCCTTCTCTGAGACGTACGAGCTTAGAGGTTATATATCGATAGATATCAATCGCATGGCATGAATTGCCTGTGTGGCACGCTGAGTTGCATGGATCAAGGCTTCTGTTGAAAAGCAAAGTCTTGTGGTTGATGATCAAAGCACGGCCTACGTGGCAGCTTTGTGTATAGCGTGGAATCGCGAGCCTCAGACCTCGGTATGAGTCAAAAACGGGATACGGACCGCTGGGAGAGCACAACGTTTCTTTCTAGCTTTGGTGGTGTCAGTGACTTACCAGCCCTGACATTTATATACTTTTCACCTTTGTGGTTGTTGGAATGAGGCGCCTCGATTATAGGTCTGTAAGGACCGGGAAACGTGTGTTCAGGCATAACTAATCCTCTAACGTAAGTGAGGACCGGCCCAGCCGAATCCAGGATTGCCTAGAGTGTGTAGTCCTGAGACATTTGCTAGAGTGTCTCGAAGCGGAGAGGAGCTTGCCCCTTGCCTCGACTCATGACGGAAATCCAATTTCCAATACGTGTATTTCGGTTTTATTTATAGAGCCTAGTATGGCGACATAGTGGGATGGGGCACTTATTCCGTCTATGATTTATATTTATGATTGAAATGTTTTGACACTATACACTTATTATAGTATCAAATGATTTGTTTTAAACGTACCAAGCATGTTTGGCTGTTATAAGGTAAAACCCTATCCTCCGGCTTGCGTTGCATTGTGTGCTGGGACCTGGATCTTATAATAGCTTCATTTTTCAAAAAATCATTGCGTTGTTTATTCTAAGCACTGGTATTCTTGGGAGGAAACCCATTCCATTTTATACGGCGTGGTCCCTTAAATTACTCTCTTTTTAAAGTAAAGTTTTAGATGACTGTTTTAGTTCTCACACCAGTCACATGACTGACCTGGAGTTTATTGTTTTAACCTAAACTCTAGGTGTCCCTATTTTCCGCATGGGCAGCTAGTAGTTTTGGTTTTGCAGATTTATATTCACAGGATCCTGGTTTACAGCTGGAACGGTATCCGGAAAGATCTGTATCCGTATATCACCTTCAGTTGTGCTTTGTATTATTTTTCCGCTGCTATGTAATTTATTGTAATCTCTGATATTTATCGAATGTAATTTATTCATTTATACTCTGGATATTCTTGTATCTGATGGAAGTGTTGTAATAGCAATGAAATGTTCTTCCGTCTGCGTTCTGATTTGTCTTGTTCTCAAACGATCAGGGGTTTTGAACGGTCTAGATCGGTTTAACGACTGATTCAGATCGAGCGAAATTCAAGGCCGTCACATTTGGTATCAGAGCTTTGGTTTACAGAGCTCGAGGACAAGATACATTAGAAACATACGAAAGAATTCATCAGATATTGGATTAGTAATATCCAATTAGAATGACTCGTTAGAGATAGGATCAGTAGTATCCTAGAACGAGTGTGAAGAGTATATTTTTCAAATGTGTTAGATCGAAATTTGGACCTAACACCCAAATTGTTATGAACTGTAGAGAATTCTAAATGAGGAACAAGGAAAAAGAAAATAACACTCAGAATTTATAGTGGTTCGGCGTTAACGAGCCTACGTCCACTTTATATCTTATTGATTATGCTTTAAAAGCTAGTACAACAGAGATTTCTCTCAATATTTCAGTGGTTTGACAACAATGGCGGACTCAGTATTCACTATTGCCAAAAAAGATCCCGAAAAATGCCAAGCTCTGGGCTATTTATAGCTGATTTGGTCAGGCGGATCGCAGACACGTGGCACGAATCCCGAGATTTTCGGATCGCATCGCCACCATTGAAGAAACAGTCAAACTAGCCATTGTGAACAGGTGTCGTCAGATCCGTGCGATTCGGATCGCTGAAGACCAGCTCGTGGTTGAACGGGTCAGGGGGTTCGGTTCGTTACAAGGGATCGGATCGCCTGGAGGTGACGTTCGTCGACGAGATGGGAGCGATCCGTTCCTGGGCGAGTCGACAGAGCGCGATCCATTCCTGGGCGAGACGATGGCGTGCGATCCGTTCCTGGGCGAGACGATGACGTGCGATCTGTTCCTGGGCGAGACGATGACGTGCGATCCGTTCTTCCACTTTCTTGGGGGACTTGGTTTCCTGATTTCCTTTCATGAATGATCCTGGATGGCTTGGTCAAAAAGCGAGCCAACATTTTGCCCCCTCGAAGTATGTTTTATTGATGGTGAAACATGCTTCGAAGATGCTTATTGACTCTCTCCTGTAAGGATGTAAGTTAACAGTCGCATTGGTTCAAATTGACACATGCATGAATCGGATCGCCATAGGACGACACGGTCCGATTTGGTCATCTGCTCGTCTCGTGCTGAGTTCCTAGGGTCTTGTGCGATACGGGGCGCATCTTCCTTCGAGTCGTATCGGACCCTGAGTTTTGTGGGCCATCATTTCAAAGCGGTCCGTGGGCTTCTTTGCGATTCCATTTCTGGACCGTGGCCTGTGGGGCGCTTCGTGGATCGAATAAGACAAAGGAGGGGAGACAAACGGTCACCTTCTTTGCCTATATAAGCCGACGCTCCCCTCTTCATTCTCCTTCTTTTTCTTCTCTGCTGAATCGTCTCGCGCGAGCTATCGAAAAACGAATCCAACCTTTTAAAACTTTCGAAAATCCAAGAATTCTCTCAGTTTTTAGAAAGGTAACTTTATAGAAAGCACTCTCATACTACTTTCATGAATTTCTACGGCTGATTCCAGAGAGAAACAATATAGATCCGCTACTTTCCGAATAAATCACCAAGTCGCCATGGCCATTGAACGTGGAGCTCAGAACTTGAGGATGGGAAGGAGATGAGGAAGAAGAAGGATGCAGAAGGAGAAGGAAGGCCGACTCGGATCGTGGTCAATGATTGAGGACGGAAGCAAGTGGCGAGACGAAAGATTGGGATGGCAACTAAGGGTCGTATCACGGTAGTCGCAACGGTTCGTGAGGGAGCCTTCCCTTCGTCCGGCGATTCGATGAGGGGCGAACTCTCTGCTATGCGAGTCGAAGGGGGCGATCCCTCTGCTATGCGAGTCGAAGGGGGCGATCCCTCTGCTACGCGTTCTGTCTCACGGCTGGTGATACGAAGAAATTTCAGTCTTTAATCAGCGCCTTGTCGCTACAAAACTCTGGACAGTTAGGATAGAGCCTTGACGTTGATCTCTCTGGACTAAATGACTTCATGATTTGACTGCATATGACGACTAACGACCTTTAATAACCTCGACTGCTTTCATGTTTTATTATCGTTTTTAATAATGCGCACACACAAACACACACAGCAGCACTTGCACACACGGGGGACGGGTAGTGTTGATCTTATCGTTCATATTTTCTCGTCCTAGCAGCAATGTCGAACGACCATTCTTCCTCAAGATCTGTAGCCGAAATGGAATCCGAGACTCCTGAACAGCACAACCCTCAAATTCCTCCAATCAATCCAGAAGGTGAAGATTCCGGGTCTGAATATGAAGCCACAGAATCAGATCCGACAGAAAGCACGTCATCCAGCAACAACTCCGAGTCTGACGAACGAGCTCCGGACGAAATTCCAGGCGCAGTCGGGATAGATAAATTCTCTGACTCTTTAGCGTCCAAGCTCGACGAGATAAAACTCAAGAGAATCTGCTTAAGACACGGCATTCCTTGGGACGATGTCTTAACACCTGGAAGCGAAGACAGACCCCATCTAGCACCGGAAGGGTATATGTCGATCAGTCGGACAATGTGCCTAGTAGGAGCTATTCCTCCGTTCCCTCCAATTGTCATTGAAACTCTGAGACGATTAGGCATTGCCCCGATGCAGCTTCATCCAAACGCCTACGCGTCTCTATACTCTTTATATGTTGCTTATGCGGAAATCTTGCACGCCGAACTCAAATTCAGAGACCTGGTGTTCTTCTTTCTTTTCAAGCACCGTTCTTCTGCAACTCCCAACTTTTCCTTTTTTGAATCAGTGGCGAACAGGAAAGTTCTGTATGACGGATACAACAACATCGGGGATCCTAAGTCTGACTGGTTTTACATAAGAAGACAGGCTGGATGCTCACGGAGATGGCTCAAATCAAGTAAATTTTGATCGCCTAGTTGAATATCTTGCTTGGGGAGTTTAAGTAATAACATTCGTCCGCTTTTTCCTTTGTCTTAAACAGATCATGTCTTCCCGAAAACAGAGGGTGCATTATACAACAACCGGTTATCCATTCTTTTGCAAAGCAGATCCGACTTTTTAAGGATTAAAAAATGCATTACGGATGACAACCTTCACAAGCATCGCCTCTTGGATAGGAAATTTGGACTTGGAACCGGCGGCAAACCTTATAAATATGTGCCCCCGACGGAAGAAGAGGGAACTTCACAAGCGGTGGAGACAACCAAATTTCACAAAAGTCCTTCTCCGATAGTCATCCAAGACGACGAAGACTTGAATGTATACAGGGGGGATGAGTCCCGTGGTGATGCGTCGAAGGGAATCCTTACCTCTGCCCCAATGGAAACTGTCGGTGATGACGAATTGACAGAAGAACAGTTATTCGACGAGCTGAATAAAATCCCTTTGCCCGACATTGAATACACGGAAAAAGACTTTGGCGAGGAGCCTTTCTTTTCTGCTCCTGAAGAAGCGGTTGATTCAACAAGGGGACGTGAAACGGGCCAGACGAGCTTGTCTCCAGGCCCGGGTCTGTTAGGGGGAATTATATGGGACGCACACCTCACACACACTGCCCGACCATGCACTATTATGTCGTGGATATTCAATGTGATAATATGCTCTTCTTTTCTTTTTTGCAGGAGCGATGTCGCGCAGGAAATCTTATTCGTATCGTTCTCTTCGCGAAGGCACCCCCAGCCTTCGTTCGGGTACTGAGCGCCCTCGCGGTCCTTCTCACAAGCCGAGCTCTTCGCAACCTCGATCTCCACCCAAATCAACTTCTACCAGGCCTTCGAGTCATCCAACAATTCCGACCGGGGGGAAGACACTTCCAAAAGAGTTGACCCCTCCGAAGAGTGCGCCTTCCCACAGTCGGTCGTCAAAAAGGCGTCACGAATCCAAAGATGGGGACAGAGATTCATCCAAAGACACTGAGCAAGAGAGAAGTAACATTGTTCCCACCAGCCAACCAGAATTAGCTGCCTCCGGTTCAAGGGACTACGTTCACGGTCCTGAAATCCAAGGTAGGCTGGAAAAGCTACGGGAACAATTTCCAGGAATGTTCTTCGATAGGATGGTCTTTGTTCCTGCCTTGGAACCAGTTCCCAAAAACTGGGATAAAGAAGTTATCGGGCATATCCGTCACGTGGCCAAGCAGTACGAGGCGATGAAAAAGCACGCACTTAATCTTTCAGAGGTCATCCGAACACTCGAAATAGAAGCTCACAGGTCTAAAGCAAAACTCAAAAATAATGAAAGGGCTAGGACAAAATTAGAGAAGGATCTGGAAGACGCTCAAGCCCAGCTCGCTTTGGCACAGAGAGACGCCGCAAACTATAAAACTGAATTAGAAAATGCCAAGCAGCGCTTTCATTCAGAACTGGATTCCAATAGCCAGGAAAAAATGGCCTTAAAAAAGGAAGTTGAAGACCTCAGAATGGCCAACATCGAATTGGTAACGGCACAAGGCCATTTTTTGACGGAGAAGACTGCTTGGGAGGCGGAAAATGCGAGTCTAAAAGAAAGGTTGGCTCTGGCAGAGGCGGAAAAAGTAATTTTGAATGATCAGGTGGCCGACGCGGAGAGACGGGCAGCTCTTGCCGAGAAGAACGTTGATAGCGCCATTGAAATGGCCACTGCCTCCACCAACAAACTCCTTGAAAGAGAGAAAGAAATCGAGGGGTTTGAGGAGATGATCTTTGATTTCCTCGGTCAGGTTCTCAAAACTCGCAATATCTCATGGATCCCGGATTATCATGTTACATTGGCCAACTTATGGGATGCCATCGTGTAAGGCGAAAAACATAGACTAGGGGTCGAAGAGATCGATGAAGATGAATTGATGAAAAGCATCCTAAGGGACAACGAGCCTGAGGATCTGGCAAAGGGCCGTCGCTTAATCCTGGCGGAAATGGAGAAGGAGAGAACCATGGCTAAAGGCAAAAGCAAAATTGACGAAGGTTCCAGCTCCGCCGCCAAGTCTAAAACTTCCGAAGTCGAGGAGTATCACCCTGACGATCCGCTAATCCCTTTAGGCTTAACTCCCGTGGTTGTTGCAGCATCCGGATCTACTCAAGAGGGAGTATCTGCAGAAGGTACCTTTCTCTTTTCCCAACAATTTGCTAAAGCGATTGCGAATTGCCGTCGTCTAACAGGACAACCCATTGAATTAGTAATGTGTGTCTCTCATAATGCAGGTGGCGAGCCCGCCGACAAGGGTGTTGGAAAAGAGAGAGAAGTGGAGGAGGGGACCGTCCTGCCGGGTGCTGAAATCGATGTTTCAGAGCGAGTCGAGGCCGCAACAGCTGAAGGAAGCATCTCGGTGCATAGCGCCGACGTACCCAAAGATGCTGAGACTATCGAGGCTTTAAAAGACTTGGATGGCCGGCATGTGGATGACGAAGAGGATACCACCGGCACCAAGAAGGCCGACGATGATGATGATGAGGAACCCCTGGCCAGCCGAAAAGCCAGACAAGAGAAAGAGTTGGCTTTGAAGAAGGTGGGGGATGAGGCTTTGGATGTGGTCCCTCTTGCAGAGTTCGATCCCAAAACTGGGATGATTATGAAAATCCAGTCCAAGTCCATTAGCCGGCAACTTCACTTTGCAAACCCTGACGACTTCCCGGCTTCCCTCTCCGGCAGAAGCAAGGGAAAAGATGGGGGAGAGGAAACCTCAGAGGAGTCAGATGCTCCCCTCGTGGACAAGCGGAAAAGGAAGAAGGGGGATCCATCTGAAGCCGACAAGGAGAGGCTGGAGAGGCAGAAGCGAGAGAAGATATCAAAGCATAAATAGGATGTTTATTGATATTTTGTCTTTTAAGCTTCCCGCTGGCCAGGAAGTGTAATTGTGAGACTGGCCCTCACTTTTGTTTCTAGCTTGTTTTCACTTTGCTGATTTGCAGTACATAAACAAGGATTTGTTTCTTCTTACATCATTGTGTACCTGTATTCATAGTAACTTTCCACGTTTAGTCGTTAGCCAACTATTAATAATTATAAGTCAGTCAATCAACAGGAAGAAGAATGTTCATGCTATGTTACACTGGTTATATCAAAGTTTAGTGTTCGCATAGGAGCGCGTGATGCCCCCATAATCAATTGTTAGAGCTTTATGCTTGGCGATTCGTTCGTTCCCCGATCCTTCAGCGGGGAAGGAGCTACTTCTCAACGCTCAATCGAAGACGCCTTTATACTCTCTCTCTCTCTCTGGAGAGTTAGAGTTCGAGCTCAGCGATTCATTCGCTCCCCGATCCTTCAGCGGGAAATGAGCTCTTTCTCAGCGCTCAATCGGAGACGCTTTTATACTCTCTCTCTCTCTCTGGAGAGTTAGAGTTCGAGCTCAGCGATTCATTCGCTCCCCGATCCTTCAGCAGGAAAGGAGCTCTTTCTCAGCGCTCAATCGGAGACGCTTTTATACTCTCTCTCTCTCTGGAGAGTTAGAGTTCGAGCTCAGCGATTCATTCGCTCCCCGATCCTTCAGCGGGAAAGGAGCTCTTTCTCAGCGCTCAATCGGAGACGCTTTTATACTCTCTCTCTCTCTCTGGAGAGTTAGAGTTCGAGCTCAGCGATTCATTCGCTCCCCGATCCTTCAGCGGGAAAGGAGCTCTTTCTCAGCGCTCAATCGGAGACGCTTTTATACTCTCTCTCTCTGGAGAGTTAGAGTTCGAGCTCAGCGATTCATTCGCTCCCCGATCCTTCAGCGGGAAAGGAGCTCTTTCTCAGCGCTCAATCGGAGACGCTTTTATACTCTCTCTCTCTCTGGAGATTTAGAGTTCGAGCTCAGCGATTCATTCGCTCCCCGATCCTTCAGCGGGAAAGGAGCTCTTTCTCAGCGCTCAATCGGAGACGCTTTTATATTCTCTCTCTCTCCCTGGAGAGTTAGAGTTCGGACTCAGCCGTCTGCGATCATGCATGCTCCTCAAACTCGTCTCAGGTTTACGTTTTAATCCAAGCTCCGAGGATTAAAACCAGTTGGACAAGCAGCTAGAGCATTTACCAAGGCTTTGGGTTCCTCTAATTAGTTTATGAGAGGAACTGTCGGCACCGGACTTCAGGTACCTGCATTATTCACACTGAGTTTCATAGGCAAATAAATAAAGATGCAGTAAAGGTAAATGACACACAGTATTTTTATAGTGGTTCGGTCGAATCATGACCTACGTCCACTTTATAATCTCTTGCTTTAAAGAATCAGACTGTTCTAGGCGAGTCATGCCCTGTACATTTTTTTTTTTTTAACAAAGCAAAAGAATAAGTTTGAAGACTCTCATGTTAAATATGGCCGTAGATGTTGGGCATTCCACACTCTGGGGATTTCCTTTCCATCTACGGTTGCCAGCTTGAAGGTTCCATTATCAAGCTTGCTGAGAATAGAGTACGGTCCTTCCCACTTCGCTCCCATATGAGTTGGGGGCGGAAAGACACGTTTCAGAACCAAGTCTCCGGGTTCCAAGGTTCGGGTTCAGACCTTTTTGTTGTAATATCGGGCGACCTGTTGTTTGCATCTCAGAGCACGCAGGTCGGCTTCATCCCTCTTTTCTTCGATCATATCCAGGGACTCAAGGAGCAATTCATTATTGGACATTGGATCATAATAGGTCACCCGATGAGAAGGTACCTTTATTTCAATCGGGATAACTGCTTCCGTTCCAAAAGCAAGGGAGAACGGGGTATGTCCTGTCGCTGATTTATATGTCGTCCTGTAGGCCCATAGTGCCAAGGGCAATTCGTCAGCCCACATGGCTCTAGCCCGCTTCATTCTTCTTTTCAGAATGGACTTAATTACTTTATTTACAGCTTCGACTTGCCCGTTCAATTGTGGGTGTGCCACGGAGGTGTATCGATTCTCGATGTGGTATCTTTGACAGAAGTTTCTGAATTCAGCACTATCAAATTGAGTTCCGTTGTCTGTTATCACAATTTTTGGAATCCCGAATCGACAGATGATGTTTCTCACGATGAAGTTGATCACCCGTTTAGTTGTGATTGTAGTTAGTGGTTCTGCTTCAACCCACTTAGTGAAATAATCTACAGCCACAACGGCGAACTTTGCTCCGCCCCTCGCTATCGGGAGACTTCCTATGATATCAATTCCCCACATAGCAAAAGGCCATGGACTCATTATTGTTTTTAACTGGCTCGGAGGCGCCCTAGGTAACTTTGAAAACCTCTGGCACGCATCACATCGTCGTGCATATTTTACTGCATCCTTGTTCATGGTAGGCCAGAAGTAACCATGACGCAATATCTTTTTCGCCAAAGTTTGCCCCCCAGTGTGGTCGCCACATTCGCCTTCGTGGACTTCTTGCAGCACACGTTTGATGTCATCGTGGGCTATGCACCGAAGGAGGGGCATTGAATACCCTTGTCTATAAAGGATTCCGCCTTGCAACACGTATCGGGCGGCTTTACGAATCACTTTACGCCTCTCGCTTTTCCTGGTCGGAAGCGCTCCATCCATTAGGAAATTCCTTATAGGAGTCATCCACGACTCCTTTTCTGGTTCCGTCTCCATTACAAGGTCGATTTCCATCTGATCGATGCTGGGAGACCGAAGTACTTCAACGGGGGCTAGCCCTATCACCTCAGGATCATTAGAGCTAGCCATCTTTGCCAACTTGTCTGCCTGCTGATTTTCTGACCGCGGAATATGAGATATGCTGTAGTGATCAAACTCATTCAGCAGCTCTTTCACTTTCTTTAAGTATAGAATCAATCTTGCACTTTTAGCTTGGTATCTCCCAGTAACTTGGTTCACAACTAACTTGGAATCGCAGAAGATGTTCAGTTTTGTGACTTCTAGCACCTTTGCAATCTTTAATCCGGCTATCAGGGCTTCATATTCAGAATCGTTGTTAGTGGCCTGAAACTCCATTCGGATGGCATAAGTTACCAATCGTTTCTCGGGGGTTTCAAGCACTATTCCAGCGCCGGATCTTTCGTTATTTCTAGCACCATCAGTATATAATCTCCAGACATTAGGGTCGAAAAGTAACTTTGAGGGTTCCACTTCTTCGTTTGCTATGTCTTCTTCAGGAACAGTGAATTCTGCTATGAAGTCAGCTATCACTTGCCCCCGAATTGACCGTCTGGGCTGAAAGTTCAAGTCAAATTGACTTAACTCAATATTCCATTTGAGTAATCTTCCAGACGCCTCTGGTCTCTGTAGAACTTGCTTGAGTGGGTGATCAGTATATATGATAATAGGATGCGCTTGAAAGTAGTGCCGAAGTTTTCTGGAGGCAATCAGTAAACTATACGCCAGTTTTTCTATCCGTGGATAATTACGCTCTGCCGCTGTTAATTTTTTGCTCACGTAATACACAGGTCTTTGGACCTTCTCCTCTTCCCTTACCAATGCTGAGCTGACTGCATGAGATGATACTGCCAAATACACGAATAAATCCTCGTGGTCTATTGGTTTAGATAGGATTGGAGGTTTCTCCAAGTGTCTGAGCAAGTTCTGGAATGCTTCCACCCAGTCAGGTGTCCATTTAAAGTGGCGTTTTCCCCGCTTTATTAATTCGAAGAATGGGATGCACTTATCCGTAGCCCTGGAGATAAATCTGCTTAGTGCGGCCACTTTTCCGGCAAGGCTTTGCACGTCCTTAATTTGCCTAGGTTCCTGGATGTTCCTGATTGCCGTGATCTGGTCCGGATTAATCTCGATACCGCGCGAACTGACAATGAATCCTAAGAATTTTCCAGAAGCAACACCGAATGAACATTTGGTGGGATTGAGTTTCATCCCATACTTTCGAAGAATGCCGAACATCTCTGCCAAGTCAGTAGTGTGCTGAAAGGATTGCTTGGATTTAACCAACATATCGTCGACGTATACTTCCATTGTTTTCCCGATTTGGTTATAAAACATTCTGTTGACCAAACGTTGGTACGTAGCGCCTGCATTCTTCAAACCAAAGGGCATTACTATGTAACAATATAATCCCAGATCAGTGATAAAGCTGGTATGTTCTTGGTCCGGAACATGCATCGGAATCTGATTGTATCCCGAATAAGCATCCATGAATGAGAGAAGCTCATGACCCGCCGTCGAATCTACTCACTGGTCAATTCGAGGTAATGGGAAACTATCTTTGGGACAAGCTTTGTTTAAATCCGAGAAGTCGATACACGTTCGCCACTTCCCGTTGGCCTTCTTTACCAGGACTGGGTTCGAAATCCAATCCGGGTAAGTTGAATCTCTGATAAATCCATTACTCTTTAGCTTCCCAACCTCTTCTTTCAAGGCAGCGGACCTCTCTGGGCCCAGCACTCGCCTTTTTTGCTTCACTGGAGGATGTTTGGGGTTAATGCTCAAAGAATGGCTCATGATTGATGGGGATATCCCGCACATGTCCGCATGGGTCCAAGCGAATACATCCAAGTTGTTCTTTAAGAAAGTCGTCAATTCTTCGGCAAGAGTCGGACTTAACTGGGATCCAATCTTAAGGACCTTCTCCGGATCACTGTCATCGATTGGCACATCCACAGTTACTTCGTTGGGAGTTGCCGTTCTGCCCCCGGGTTCTTGATCCTCTCTGGGATCTATATCCTCGGGCATCACTCTAGGCAACTCTCCAACCATTATCCTCTTTGATTGCTATAAAGTTTCCGCCCCCAAAGGGGGAGGAGTGCCTTTAGTTTCAATATCCCCGCCGTTGCGAAGCAACTTTAATTCGGCAACATAACATGCTCGTGCAGCAACTTGATCCCCTCTGACGATACCAACGCCGGCTTCTGTGGGGAACTTCAATAGCAAGCACCAGGGGGCTATACAGGCTCTGAATTTTGCGAGGGCCGGCCGGCCCAAGAAGGCATTGTATGGCGATTCGACATCCAAAACCACAAAGGGAAGGATTCTCACTCTCTGGCATTCTCCTTCCCCAAGTGTAACTGGCAATTCTACGTAACCCATAGGCGCGGTGGATGCTCCGTTGAATCCACGAATCCATCCTTGGCAGGGCTTCAAGTCTTTTATCTCAAGATTCATCTGGTCAAAGGTTTTTTTGAAAAGGATATTAACGGAACTCCCGTTGTCCACCAGTACCTTATGAACAGTGGCTGGCCCAATGGGTATTGTGATTACAAGTGGATCTTCAGTTGGAGCATGGACCCCAATGCTTTCTCGCTCTCGGAAAACAACATCATCAGTCATCATCTTTTGCTGCTTCACCGGAACACTGTCCTCGGGGTTGCTACATTCCCCCACTTCGAGGTGTTGTTTGGCTGCGTTGACATATTGATCTAAAGCTTTGTAACTGTGCCCAGCAAGGTAAAGTCCACCGATCACGGTGTTGATTACAATATTCTTTCCCTTTTGCTGAGCAGTTGGCCTAGCAGCAAGTTGATTTTGATTCTGATTCGGGGCCTGCACTGCTTGCCCCCTGTCCCTAGGCGCTACTCTGTATTCGTCTAGCTTCCCTTCTCGAAGCAACCTTTCGACTACGTCCCTCAGGTGACGGCATTCATTCGTCGAATGGCCGTGAATTTGATGAAAGAGGCAAAACTTCCCTGTCTCACGCTCTTTTTCTGTCGACTCTCTAGGAGGTGGCCTCTTATTCTGGAGGACTTCATACGCATCCATGAAGATATTCTCCAGAGTATCATTTATGGGTGTATAACTTTCAAAGGCCCTGGGACGAGTCCTTCTCTGGGAGTCGTTCCCTCGGCCCCTCTTCCGGCTGTTGCCATTAGCATTGTTATTGTTGTTACCCGGTCGGCGACCACCCTGGTTCTGATTTCCGACGTTAGCCTCAACTTTCCCCGAGTTGTCTCCAGTCTGTTTGATGGCGACATTGCTCTGAACTTCTTCCTTATCAGTTGTTTTAAGCTTTCGGTTCGCGTACACCTCTTCCCGGCGTAGATGTACATTGGCTTTCTCGTAGAATAATTCTCTGGTGTGGGGTGGTTTGCCTGCCAAGTACCTCCCGAATTCAGTGTCCTTATCCACTCCATCAATTAGTGCTGCGACAATGGTCGGCTCATGAGGATCTTTGACCTCAGTGGCGGCCAAATTGAAACGATCCAGGTACGTCTTTAGATTTTCGCCTGGTCGCTGTTTGACAAGAAATAGATCGATCACGCTTTTCGTCTTCTGTGCGTAGATACGGAATTGCTCTACGAACTTCTCGCTTAGTTCCCTGAAGCTGGAGATCGATCTTGCCGGCAGGCGAGTAAACCATAGCAAAGCCACGTCTTCCAGGAATATGGGAAACGCTTTACACTTGACCGCGTCAGAAGCGGCGGCGGCAGTCATCGACCAAGAGTATCTCATTAGGTGTTGAACAGGATCAGACCTCCCTGCATATCGGTTCATTTGTGGCATGTTGAAATGCCTTGGAAAAGTTGCATCCAAAATATCGTCAGTAAAAGGAGTATGACTACGGTCGATCCCCCAATCCTCGTTCCGCTGTCCACGGCTGTCGGCCAAAATCTGGTGAACCATGGCTGCAACGTTTGCACTAGTCAAAGGAGGTTCAGGATCAGTGCCTCTGGCCCGACGAGGCTCTCAGATCTCTCTTCGGGGAGTAGCCACAAAATCCGGGGCTTGGACAGGGCCTCGCTGCCCCCTGTTATCATGAGTATGTGTACCGCGACGGGGCTGAGGTGGCCTGTCATGCACAGGACTGTTCACGCCTCGAGTCCTGAGGGTCGTTGCTTGACCATCCATATTACGGTTTGCGGGTCTAGCCCCTAGTTCTTCTTCTTCTTGTGAGGGCAGGGTCCCGAACCGAAGTTGTTCTATGTTTTCGGCTCTTTCATACGGTCGCCGCGGAGGTCTCGGCGATTCTTCAGATGAAGAGGAATATGCTGGGGTGAGTGGACGTACTGGCGATGTTCTTTGCCTTGTTAGCTCATCAAGTCTTCTATCCATAGCCGTCAGGTTTTGCCGTAGGATAGAACTTTCCTGCCTTTGGGCGGCTAACTCATCAAATAACCTATCCCACATTTCGACAAAACGGGAAAGATCCCCCTCAGTAACAGGAGCAGCAGGATCATAATGGCCATCATCACCCTCTCTTATGGGCATAGTGCTCGGACCGGGTCGAGCAGAGGTTCCAGGACGATAGGAGTGGGTCATGGGTTCTTTTCCAGGCCGAGTTGTGTTCTGACCATCAGTTCGGGTAGCTGCGGTTCGTGGAGGGCGGTTCGCTGCGCCCCCCTGGGATCGACTCGTGGTCATGGTGCGCGGAGGCTGCGAGGTGTTGCCCCGGGATCGAGTAACAACTCCTTCAGTAGCACGGATCGTCTCGTTCTCATCGACTCGGAACGAGGTGTTTTCATCGGATCGGATCGCCCCATGCGCTCCGCGATCCAGATTCTCTTCGTTGCCCAGTTCGTGCACACACTCCTCGATCGTTTCGTTGGTCTGCGAAACTTTAGATCTTTTTCCAGCCATGATATCCGAATCGCTGGAATCTTCAAGAAAACGAATGACGAAACTTTAAGGCTGAGTTTCTCAGTGAAAGCACAAAAAATGTTAGATCGAAATTTGGACCTAACACCCAAATTGTTATGAACTGTAGAGAATTCTAAATGAGGAACAAGGAAAAAGAAAATAACACTCAGAATTTATAGTGGTTCGGCGTTAACGAGCCTACGTCCACTTTATATCTTATTGATTATGCTTTAAAAGCTAGTACAACAGAGATTTCTCTCAATATTTCAGTGGTTTGACAACAATGGCGGACTCAGTATTCACTATTGCCAAAAAAGATCCCGAAAAATGCCAAGCTCTGGGCTATTTATAGCTGATTTGGTCAGGCGGATCGCAGACACGTGGCACGAATCCCAAGATTTTCGGATCGCATCGCCACCATTGAAGAAACAGTCAAACTAGCCGTTGTGAACAGGTGTCGTCAGATCCGTGCGATTCGGATCGCTGAAGACCAGCTCGTGGTTGAACGGGTCAGGGGGTTCGGTTCGTTACAAGGGATCAGATCGCCTGGAGGTGACGTTCGTCGACGAGATGGGAGCGATCCGTTCCTGGGCGAGTCGACAGAGCGCGATCCATTCCTGGGCGAGACGATGGCGTGCGATCCGTTCCTGGGCGAGACGATGACGTGTGATCCGTTCCTGGGCGAGACGATGACGTGCGATCCGTTCTTCCACTTTCTTGGGGGACTTGGTTTCCTGATTTCCATTCATGAATGATCCTGGATGGCTTGGTCAAAAAGCGAGCCAACAAAATGAAAACAATTTTGTTTTGAAAATTTAAACCATTTTATACGTATTTGAATATTTTATTTATTTTGAATTTGGACAATCGAATATATAAAGATTTTGCATATACACGTCATGAACGTATATTCGAAGTTTTAATATATTAGATAGATATAGAATTACACTCTAGTCGCCTGGACATGATTCTGATGATGGCGCTCCATCACCAGTATTTATTTTCGTGTTTCGAAGGTGTGATATCTATATATTTCCATTAGACTGGTGTGAGAACCAAAACTAATATAGATAGATTTATTTGTTGTAAATTGGCATCAAAAATAAGATTTTCAGTATATATATATCAAAGTTATGAATTTGAAACTCTAATTCACTAATTGATTGATGTTTTTGTTGTTTGTTTGTTGGTTTGATAATTTTGAACCATTTATGCCTAATTGAATCAAATATTGAATTGTATTGGAAATTGGTCGCATTTGCTTGCATATACATATACTTACATTGAACAGGTCATAGCAAGGAGGCTAGAGCAGGGAATAAAATTTGTTTGCCCGACAAATAGGTACATGTTTACTATAATTTACTGTTTTGTTTGGGTGATGATGATTTTATGAGCCTATTGGCTAGCCGCTTGGCTTTTTCTTTTTCTTTTTAGGATCAGAAGGCCTATATGGCAATTTCGGGATTTTCCCGTGGCTCCCGGTGCAGGGGAGGTTATGGCGAAATTTTTCGAAAATTTAGGGTGTTAGCCAAATTTTTGAAAATTTGAAAATTCTCAGAAACTGAAAAGTTGGAGAATGGAAGCCAGATCGAACGTAGAGTTGATTAATCAAACCACTTTCGACTTTGTTCCTTTTCGGGGACGAAAAGTTTTAAGTGGGGGAGATTGTAATAACCCGAAAATCTGGCCTAGTTTAAAATTTTTATTTTGGCAATTTTAGCGAATTTTGAATATTTAAAATGGAATATTTTAAATAATACCGATGAGAAATTTATTTTGAATAGAATTCGAACGTATATATTATATACGACTTCGTTAGAATATAAATAATTATATATAATTATAAATAGAATTGAAAATGGCGCGGTAGTTCGATAATTCGATTTCAAACTTCAATTGAATGTACCGGGTGCAAAAAAGTCCGGATTTTAGTGAAACCAAAAATGATAGGATCTAATTGAGAATATCTTTCCAACGAATCCGAAAAATCGAAATTTCATAGCGGAAATCAAAAGATATGTCCAGTTGAAAATACGGAATGGTCGCTATGGAATTCGGGCCCTTAAAAATGGAGATTTTGCAAACGACCTCGGATTTCGACGAAACAACTTTTGTTGGATCTGTGATGTCAAATTATTGCTAGATTCCAAATTTCATAATTTTTCGAATCAATATGTGAGCGTGGCGAAGGAAAACGCGTTTGACCAGTTTCAGTTGATTTTAATCGACTGGAAATTGTCCATTTTTCCAACGGTCTCAGAATTCGACGAAATTAGTTTTGTTAGGACCGTATCGTCAATACAAAGCTAGAAAATATTTTTATGCAATTTATAGAGTTCGTATGTGAACCCGGTAAATTGAAATGCGCGTTCAAATTCAATATATAGAGTTATATGTTGATTTAGATGAAAACTGATCGAAACGATCAAATCAGCTTGCGATACATAACCCATTGTGTTCGGAATGGGGGTAATTAGCTATGGACGACAGGCGGTGGGTTTCGTTTTGAGTTCGTCAATAAAAGTCAACTCTTTAGAGAATTAATTAATAGAATAATAATATATATAAACCTATTTTCTCTCCCTTACTCAGTTAAACCCCCCGTTACAAATCGATTTTCAAAAAAAAAAGAGATAGAAGACGAAGGGGGGAGGAGCGCCGTCGCTCCCCCCATCGGGGCGCCGCCGCGCCATCAGGCGCGCCACCTCGGCGCTGGCCCCTTCGCCTCCCCCCCTCCGTTCGAACTCCACTTCCTCCCCTCCTTCTTCTGCATAGAACCACCGCCGCCCCCCCAAACCCTACCGCAGCCCACCCCTAACCTCGAGCGCGCCACCGTAGAGACCCCCCAGCCCCTCCACGTCCCTGAAGCCCCGATGCCCCACCACCCTCGACAACAGCTCGCGTCCAAACCCCCCCCCCTTCGCAGAAAATCCAGATCGATGTGAGTTTTATAATCTTTTTTTTATTTGATTTTAAAACTGAGAAAAAAAAGCACAGAGATTTTAAAAATGAAAAAGAAAAAAAACGTAGATTTTAAAACTGATTTTTTATTTACCAAAGTTTTGATTTTTATTTAGTTTAAAGTTCTGATTTTTATTTTCAGTTTTAATCGATTAAAGGGAAATCGGATCTTTGTATATTATATAAGGTTAAAGTTTATAATTTCTATCATAAGGAAGGCGACATTTTTATGGTATCGAGGTGGGATTTTTATAGAATTAGAAAGTTAGGATTTTTAAAATAGGAAAAGTTAGAATTTTTAATAACAGAAAGGTCGAATTTTTAACAATGGAAAAGGCGATATTTTTCATATTGAAAAGGCAATATTTTTATACGATGAAGAATAAAATTTCTATGTCTACATTAGAGTAGTAGCGATAAAATTTCTATTTTTACAAATTGAGGATAACGAAGTAAAAATTCGATTTTTATATATTGAATAACGAAGTAAAAATTCGATTTTTATATATTGAATAGCAAAGTAAAAATTCGATTTTTATATATTGAACAGCAAAGTAAAAATTTGATTTTTATATATTGAATAGCAAAGTAAAAATTCGATTTTTTTATATATTGAATAGCAAAGTAAAAATTCGATTTTTATATATTGAATAGCAAAGTAAAAATTCGATTTTTATATATTGAATAGCGTAGTGAAAATGTGATTTTTATATATATAGTGGCTACGGGCAACGAAAGCGACAAAAGGCGAAAATGACGAAGACTTCTACATTTGAAGTGTCGTGAAGTTGGGATAGCTATTGGTGAGAACTTATCACTCTTCAATTTCTTTTTCTAGTTATATATATATACTAGGATGCAGACAGTGTTTAGTAGCACCCGACACCCGTCATCCACAGACCATGGATGGCTTGTTTGTTTAATTGTTTGGTTGTGTAGTTGGTAAGATTATTTGGTCTGAATTGAACTGTTTGGTGAAATGGAATAGATTTGATTGATGTGTGAATGGCGTGGGCCTTCACTAGACCGGGGATAAGGCTAGGCCTTGTCCCGTTTCTAGTATCGTGCCGTTATGCCGCCGAAATTTTCTAAAATATGTTAGAAAAATAAAAATATCATTTTTATTGTGTAAATGAACTGAATAGAAATTCATGTGTTGAAATAAAATATTTTATCGTTAAAAATATAATTTTTAACGTGGGAGTGAATAAAATAAAATATTCATTTACAAACCGGACGGTTTGTTTATGTACACCTATTTGAAGGACATTGATTGGGACGATAAATTTTACACATCGCCCAACTGCACAAATAAAATCTGTGTTTGATTGTTTGAAACCCCACACGGGTGTTGGAATGAAATTTGAAGTTCACTCATTCTGATTGATTAAATATGTCGATCGATTGATTGGCAGGCTGTTATAAGCGTTAGATATCTATATTTGATGCTTATACAGTGTAGTGCACTTTGGTTGATGGTTGGTTATTTTTCAATGCTATTACATACGTGTGATGTATGAAAATCCATATAATTAATATTATATGGTGATTGATTGGGCCTCATTCCAATTTAGAAAATAAAGAATATTATAAAATAAAGGTTCATGTGTTGACCGTACTCATCCGTTGAGATTAGTCATGTGTTGAACGAAATATTTTAATAATAAAATTTACATCTTTATCAATATAAAATAAAGGTTCATGTGTTGACAGTACTCATCCGTTGAGATTAGTCATGTGTTGAACGAAATATTTTAAAAATAGAAATATTTGAAATAGAAATATTTGAATAGGAAATATTTGAAAAAATATATTTGAAATAGAATATTTGAAAATAGAAATATATAAAGCCGTGTTGATTAGATTGACGCCATTTTGTCGTGAACGATATTTATATTGATTTTATTCATTTTAAAATGAATATTGAAAAGTGATTTCGAAATCGAATATTTTGAAATGAAATTTGAATTAAATTGATTAGAAAACGAATTTGATTTGAATTGAATAGAAAACGAATTGAATTCAAATTAATTAGAAAACGAATTGAATTTGATTTAATTAGAAAACGAATTGAATTTGATTTGATTAGAAAACGAATTGAATTTGATTTGAATAGATAACGAATTCGAATTGAATTGAACGGATAACGAATTTGAATTGAATCGAATAGAAAACCAATTCGAATTGAATTTGAAAATGAATTCGAATTAAATTGAAATTGAATTGAAATTGAATTGAAATTGAATTGAAATTTGAATTGAATAGAAATGAATTTTAAAACGAATTTATAAGAAAAAAATTCAATTTTGATTTGAATTGAAATGGAAGTTGAAATTGTTTTTGAAACGAATTTAAAACTATTTATAAAATTCGTTTTAAATAGTAATCGACGAAATATATATTATATATATAATATAATGGCCTGAATAGAACGCGCCGCGCCGCGGCAGTTCGTGAATTTCGACCATTTATTTCAAACGGACATTACGGGAGATCCGACCGTCGGATTCTCCTAAGACCAGAACCGTTGGGTTCGTATCGAAAAGAGCTTTCTAACAAATATTAGAAATTTGAAATCTAACGGTTGGATTTGGAGATACGTCCAAATCAAATTTGAAAAAGGTGGTTGTAAGTGCAGTTCGATGGCCGTTGATGGAATCGACTGTACGGGCCTTGATAAAATTATTAAAAATAGTAATAATTTGTGTAAAATCATAAGAAATGATTTGGGAAAAATTGGGATGAAAAACTCCATATTTGAAAAGATAAAAATAGATTTTTATCGAAATGAACTAGTTTTGAACTGAAATTAAAACCCATTTATTTTTAAATAAATAAATTGGATTTGACATGAGTTTAAATAGAATTGATTCATGGGTTTATCGTGAACTGTGTTTTAAATAACACTAGTTCTTTAACCCTATAATAAATAGAATGTGATTTGGGTTTTTCGTGAACTGTGTTTTAAATGACATTAGTTCTTTAACCCAGAAAAAGGAGTTTTAATGAATCTACAATTAGATTGAAATGTGAATTGATAATCTAAATTATCAAATAGTGAAAATGAGCGAGAATGGAGTATCACCAGTTTTGCTCCAAAGCGATAGTTAAATCTTTAATTATATTTGAACGTGAAATGGTAATTAATTTTACCGATAACACCACGGTGTAAGATATGGAGTATTTCCAGTTTTGCTTCATGGGATGAATAGGTTGGGATTGGGAAATAAAATAAATAATTACTTCGGAGTGGTTCGCTAATCTCGACTAGTTTAGAAAACCATAATTTGGTTTGAAATGACATCCAAAGGAAGATTAAAGGATAAATTTTAAAGAATTTATCTTGGATAAAATTAATGGGAACCTTTCCCTATGAATGTGAAATTTAGAAACTAACTGTCGGTTAGCTAAGCAGAATGGTTTTCTGGATATTGATCTGATGTTGGTTTCGGCCTTCGGGGTTAATATTTGGGGAATTATTCTCTTGATTAATTTACGGTTAGTGACTAATGAATTGGAATGAGGCGTATGTTGTGTTTGTGTAACATTTGTTTTTAATATACGCCGGTTGTTCGGAAAGGACGGGTTTATACCCATTCTGAATAACCGATTCGACGATATGTCGAAGATGAAGACGGTGGTTGAAGACCGGAAATCTTCACATCATTTGGGTGATTACTGATGATCTTGATTGGGATGTACACCCAAGATGAGGGAATCAGTTGGTTGTCGTCCAGACGTACTTGGAGATGGATGGATATGCGAGGAAAGTGCCTCCGGTTTCGTTCAGACCCAGAACGAACTTGTAAATGGATTGTGTGTCTGACATTGGATTTTATTCTGTGTTGATTGATTTCTGTTAAATATATATCTATTTGGCGGCGGAGAATTTATTCTCTTGCTTAACGCCCTTCTCTGAGACATACGAGCTTAGAGGTTATATATCGATAGATATCAATCACATGGCATGAATTGCCTGTGTATCACGCTGAGTTGCATGGATCAAGGCTTCTGTTGAAAAGCAAAGTCTTGTGGTTGATGATCAAAGCATGGCCTACGTGGCATCTTTGTGTATAGCGTGGATTCGCGAGCCTCACACCTCAGTATGAGTCAAAAACGGGATATGGACCGCTGGGAGAGCACGACGTTTCTTTCTAGCTTTGGTGGTGTCAGTGACTTACCAGCCCTGACATTTATATACTTTTCACCTTTGTGGTTGTTGGAATGAGGCGCCTCGATTATAGGTCTGTAAGGACCGAGAAACGTGTGTTCAGGCATAACTAATCCTCTAACGTAAGTGAGGACCGACCCAGCCGAATCCAGGATTGCCCAGAGTGTGTAGTCCTGAGACATTTGCTAAAGTGTCTCGAAGCGGAGAGGAGCTTGCCCCTTGCCTCGACTCATGACGGAAATCCAATTTCCAATACGTGTATTTCGGTTTTATTTATAGAGCCTAGTATGGCGACATAGTGGGATGGGGCACTTATGCCGTCTATGATTTATATTTATGATTGAAATGTTTTGACACTATACACTTATTATAGTATCAAATGATTTGTTTTAAACGTACCAAGCATGTTTGGCTGTTATAAGGTAAAACCCTATCCTCCGGCTTGCGTTGCATTATGTGATGGGACCTGGGTCTTATAATAGCTTCATTTTTCGAAAAAGCATTGCGTTGTTTATTCTAAGCACTGGTATTCTTGGGAGGAAACCCATTCCGTGTTATACGGCGTGGTCCCTTGAATTACTCTCTTTTTAAAGTAAAGTTTTAAATGACTGTTTTAGTTCTCACACCAGTCACATGACTAACCTGGAGTTTATTGTTTTAACCTAAACTCTGGGTGCCCCTATTTTCCGCACGGGCAGCTAGTAGTTTTGGTTTTGCAGATTTATATTCACAGGATCCTGTTTACAGCTGGAACGGTATCCAGAAAGCTCTGTATCCGTATATCACCTTCAGTTGTGCTTTGTATTATTTTTCCGCTGCTATGTAATTTATTGTAATCTCTGATATTTATCGAATGTAATTTATTCATTTATAATCTGGATATTCTTGTATTCTATGGAAGTGTTGTAATAGCAATGAAATGTTCTTCCGTCTGCGTTCTGATTTTCTTGTTCTCAAACAATCAGGGGTTTCGAACGGTCTAGATCGGTTTAACGACTGATTCGGATCGAGCGAAATTCCAGGCCGTCACACTATTCCTCCGTTTCCTCCAATCATCATTGAAACCTTAAGACGATTGTGTATTGCCCCTATGCAGCTTCATCCCAATGCTTATGCAGCCTTGTACACTCTATATGTCGCGTATGCAGAGATTCTGCAAACTGAGCTTACTTTTAAAGACTTGAAATTCTACTATCTTTTTAAGCACCGTTCCACAGCGACTTCAAATTTCTCTTTCTTTGAATCAATAGCCAACAGGAAGGTTCTGTCCGATGGTTACAGCAACATAGGGGATCCCAAAGATGATTGGTTTTACAAAAAACAACAGGCTGGGTGTGCTTGGAGGTGGCTCAAATCTAGTAAGTTTCGAGCCTCCAGATACATGACTGAATTACATAATCGAAATATTAACATGTTTCCTTTTCCTTTGCGCAGATCACACATTCCCCAAGACAGAAGGATCAGTGTATAACGATCGATTATCCCATCTTCTAAAAAGCAAGTCTGACTTCTTGAGAATCAAGAAATGTATTACCGATGAAAACCTTCAGAAACATCATCTTTTGGACCTAAGATTCGGACTTGGCGCGGGGCGGCAAACCTTACAAATATGTGCCCCCAGCTGAAGGAGAAGGAACTTCTCAAGCTGCAGAGACGACTACTCTTCGCAAGAGTCCTTCGTCGATGATTAATCTGGACGATGAAGATTTAAACGTGTATAAAGTAGATGAGAGACGAGCTGATAAATCAAAGGGGGTTCCGACCTCCGAGGGGCAGTCTCCACTGAGGACTTCATCGCCAGTTGAGTCTGTCGCTCACGATGAATTAACGGAGGAACAAGTTTTTGGGGAATTAAGTAAAATTCCTTTGCCAGATGATATTTATACCCAAGAAGATTTCAAAGGAGAACCAATTTTTCCCCTTTTCGAAGAGACGGGTGCCTCAGTTGGAGAAAAAGAAGTTACCCAGACGAGCCTAACTTCGGGCCCTGGTCTGTTTCAAAAAAAGGGGATTCCACGGGATGCACATAACACATGCACCATTTATCATAACACTCTTTTGCTACTGTGGTTCACAGTTCTAACACGCACTTGTTTTCTTTGCAGAAAAAATGTCTCACAAACGGTCTTATTCCTACTGTTCCCTTCGCGAGGGCACACCAAGCCTCCTTCCAGATCCTGAGCACACTCATAGTGATAGTCGAGGAAGGGAAAGTCGTCGACCCCGGGATTCTCATCAATCTTATCCTGCACGACATCGATATCCGCCGAAGCAAAGTTATGGAAAGCCACCCAGTGGTCCAATGCCACCAGCTGGGGGGAAGCAACTTCCTAGAGATTTAACCCCTCCAAAAAGCACTCCTTCTCACGCCCAATCTTCTTAGAAACATGTCGAGCCAAAGGACAAGGTCAAAGATGAGGGCATGATCATAGAGAAGGGGAAGACAGTTCCTACTTCCTCTGGTGAGTGTGGCTTGGACACCACTGCTGCAAGGGACGTTGCCCCCAGTTCTGAGACCACGGCTAGGTTAGAGCGTTTACGAAAACAGTTTCCCGACATTTACTTTGAGAGGATGGTGTTCGTCCCAGATCTTGAACCAGTCCCCGAGGATTGGGACACAGAGGTGATAGGGTATGTGTGCCATGCAGCTAAACAATACGAGGTAATGAAGAAGCATGCGGCTACACTATCTTCTATCATCCGCCGGATGGAGACGAACGCAGCCAGGGCCAGAGTAAAGATTGACAATGATGCTTGGGCTAGGTGCAAAATGGAAAAAGAACTGGAGGATGCACAGGCCCAACTGGCTTTAGCTCGGCGAGACGCAGAGAATTACAAGTCCGAGTTGGAAAGTGCCAGGGAGCGTTTTCGCAACGAGCTTGACTTAAATAGCCAAGAACGGGTGGCCTTGAGGAAAGAAGTTGAGGATCTCAGGGCGGTTAACACTGAACTGAAGACAGTTCAGGATCGCTTTTCTACAGAGAAAGAGGCTGGGGAGAAAGAGAAGGCGAGCTTAAAAAATGACCTTGCCCTTGCCAAGAAGGAGAAGGAGCTTCTAAATGATCAACTTGCTCAAGCTGAGGAGCGGGTAGTTGTCGCCGAAAGCAATGCCAATAGCGCTCTGGAGTCAGCAGCTGCTGCGGCTGATAAGCTTGCTGAGAAAGAGAAGGATATAGATAGCTTTGAAGGATTGTTGTTCGATTTCCTTGGTCAAGTTATCAAGCATCGAGATATCTCTTGGATTCTCAACTACCATGTTACCTTGGCCAATATATGGGATGCAATTATCGAGAGTGAGAAGCGGCGACTCGGGGTCGACAAAATTGACGAGCAGCAGCTGATGCAAACTTTTCTCAGAGGTCAACAACACGCGGCTTTGGAGGAAGGTAGACACCTTATCCACGAGGAAATGGAGAGGGAGAAGAGTAGGCTCAAGGGTAAGGATAAAGTTGGCGAGAGCTCGAGTTCGGTGGTAGAGCCCAGAACCTCCGAAGTTGAGGGATATAACCCCGATGATCCATTGATCCCCTTGGAACCTACTCCTCCGATTGTCGGGACCACCAGTACACGTTTGGGAGATGGGTCACCCGAAGATATTTCCACATTTTCTCCACAGTTCATTAAAGCAATTGTAACTTGTCGTCGTCTCATGGGACAAACAACTGACATGGCCACATCTCCTCCCAATTTGCTTACCCTTATTTCTAATAGTGTAGGTACCAAAGTGGTCGAAAAGGGTGCAGAGGAGAAGGCAGAGGCTGAGAGGGTTGATATTCCCCCGAGTTCTGGTATCGAAGCTTCCGAGGTCTCAAAGCAAACTGGGGGCTCAACCAGTGATAGAGTTACAGTAGAACCCATGGAGTCTGGCACTGGCGCTCCTGCAGATGTCGAGATCATTGCTGCTTTGCGTGACACAAATGGCGGTCATGGAGATGAGGAAGAGGAGGTAGAAATCATTGACGAGGCCAAGGGTGATTATAGCGAAACCTTGGCTGACATACAGGCTAGGAAGGAGAAGCAGCTGACTCTTAAGAGGGAGGAACAGAATCCTGTGTTCGTGACTCCTATTTCTGAAATCGACCCCAAGACCGAGTTGGTTATAAGATTCTCTTCTAGGTCGATAACTTCACAGCTTGCCTCCGAACCTTTCAGTCCTTCCCCGAAGCCCCTTTTCGACAAGAGGAAGAGGAAGAAAAGCGACTGCTCCGGTACCAATAAAGAGGAGTTAGAAAAACAGAAGAAGGACAAGAAATCAAAGCCATCTCCCAAGCGCAAATAGAATGCAGCTATTGGCTCATGTTTTAGTTTTAGGATTTCTTTTGGCCAAGAGATGTAGTTGTGAGATTGGCCCTCACTTTTTTGCTTAGTTTCTTGTTTTTTGTATATCTGTTTCCAGCAAATAAGGACCTATTTCTTTTGCATCACAGTGTTCCTGCAAATTCATCGTGTAAGCAGAGTTCAAGTAATCATAATTGAAGCTTTCATAGTTAAATGTTAAAGTTGTAAGTAACGATCATTAATCATAACGAAAACAATCATTGGGAAATACATATGCTAAGTAATCGTGTGGTAATGCACGTATACATTCCTAATTGATCGTCATTGTAGTGTCTGGCCAGGGCGTGTTCGCGATCGATTAGAATTATATTCATACTACCCCGATTTTTCCATGGGGTAATGGTTCTCGCGGCGCTAAGTCTCTAGCGCTTTTATACTCTCCCGATCCTTCAGCGGGTTAGAGTTTGCGTGGCACTAAGTCTCTAGCGCCTTTATAATCTCCCGATCATTCAACGGGTTAGAGTTCGAGCTCGATTTTTGGTTTGCTCACCGATCCTTCAGCGGGGAAGAAGTTCTGGGGGCGCTAAGTCTCTAGTGCCTTTATACTCTCCCGATCCTTCAGCGGGTTAGAGTGTTGCCAAGGCGGTTTTATCATGGTGCACCTGCACGCCTCGGGGATGTCATCTTCGCGTCCTTTATATTCTCTCCCTGATCTCGGGAGTTAAGTTGTAATGCAATTTACCCTGCTGTACCTTTTGAAGTTTTAATCATTGCGAACTTTCCGATTCACCGAACGGTATCTTGAATTAGTTGTTTTGAGATTACTACATAAATGTAAAACAATTTCCTGAAATGGTAACAGTATATATATTGATCAAAATAAAAGAGTAAGTAAGAAATGGTGCAGTAAGGGTAAATAACACACAGCATTTTTATAGTGGTTCGGTCGAATCATGACCTACGTCCACTTTATAATATTTTGTTCAAATAACCAAACTGTTCTTAGGCAAGTCGAGCCTTTTTACATGGTTCTAAAAACAAAAGAAATAAAACCGACACTTTTTATGTCAGGTAAAGCCGTAAATGCTGGGCATTCCACACTCTGGGGATTTCTTCTCCATCTACGGTCGCTAGCTTGAAGGTTCCATTATCAAGCCTCCGTAAAATGGAGTACGGTCCTTCCCATTTCGGGCCCATATGCACCGGGGGTGGAAAGACACGTTTCAGAACCAAATCTCCGGGTTCGAATGTGCGAGCTCTGACTCTTCTGTTGTAGTACCGAGCTACTTGTTGTTTGTGCCTCAAGGCACGTAAGTCGGCTTCGTCCCTTTTTTCCTCAATCATGTCCAGGAATTCAAGGAGCAACTCATTGTTGGTCATCGGTTCGTAATAAATGGTACGATGGGATGGTACTTCTAACTCGACAGGAATAACTGCTTCACCTCCGAAAGCTAGGGAAAACGGGGTGTGACCCATTGCCGACTTGTACGTCGTTCTGTAGGCCCATAGTGCCAGGGGCAATTCATCGACCCACATAGCTTTGGCCCTCTTCAACCTTTTCTTCAGAATGGATTTGATCACCTTATTTGCCGCTTCAACCTGTCCGTTTGATTGCGGATGTGCCACAGAGGTGTATCTTTTCTCGATGTGATACTTCCAACAGAAATCTCGAAACTCCGTGCTGTCGAATTGGGTCCCATTGTCGGTTATGATGACTTTTGGAATCCCAAACCGACAGATGATGTTCTTAACGACAAAGGTGATCACTCGTTTGGTCGTGATTATGGTCAAAGGCTCTGCTTCTACCCATTTAGTAAAATAATCCACAGCCACAATAGCGAACTTTGCTCCGCCCTTTGCTATGTGGAGGCTTCCAATAATATCAGTTCCCCACATAGCAAAAGGCCACGGGCTTATCATTGTCTTCAACTGGTTAGGTGGCGCCCTAGGGATTTTGGAGAATTTCTGGCAAGCATCACAACGTCGTGCATGCTTGGTTGCATCCTTGTTTATAGTAGGCCAGAAATAGCTGTATCGCAATATCTTCTTTGCCAATGTTTTCCCTCCTGTGTGGTCACCACACTCACCTTCATGGACTTCCTTCAGCACACGCTTGATGTCGTCATGGGCAATGCACCAGAGGAGAGGCATCGAGAAACCTTGCCTGTACAGGACTCCGCCTTGCAACACATATCGGGAAGCCTTCCGTATGACCGCGCGCCTCTCCCTTTTCTTATTTGGGAGCGTTCCATTCATCAAGAAATTCTTCAAGGGGGTCATCCATGACTCCTTTTCAGGTTCAATTTCTAGTACCGGATCAACTTCCATCTGATCCGCACTGGGGAACCGTAATACTTCAATCGGGACTAGCTCCGTATGTTCTAGATTATCGGAACTAGCCATCTTTGCTAACTTGTCCGCTCTTTGATTCTCTACTCGAGGAATGTGAGATATACTATGGTGCTCAAAACCACCCTATAATGTTCTTACTTTTTCCAGATATGATATCAACCTTGGACTCTTAGCCTGAAATTTTTCATTAACTTGGTTCACGACCAATTGGAGTCACAAAAGATGTCTAGCTTTGTTACCCCTAGTTTCTTTGCAAGCTTCAATCCGGCAATCAGAGCTTCATACTCGGAATCATTATTGGTCACGTGGAACTCCAATCTAAGAGCGTAGTATATTATCCGGTTTTCTGGAGTTTCAAGGACCACTGCGGCACCTGATCGTTTGTCATTTTTAGCTCCATCAGTATATAGTTTCCAGGCATTAGGGTCAAGGAGTAGCTTTGGCGGATTGTCTTCTTCAGTTTCCACGTAATCTTCTGGGATGGTAAATTCCGCAATAAAGTCTGCAAGTGCCTGCCCTCTTATCGACCGCCGAGGTTGGAAGTTCAGGTCGAATTGACTCAGTTCGATGTTCCATTTGAGCAATCTTCCCGATGCTTCTGGCCTTTGTAGGACTTGCTTAAGTGGGTGATCAGTATAAACAGTAATGGGATGAGCTTGGAAGTAGTGACGAAGCTTCCTAGATGCGATCAGCAGACTACACGCGAGCTTTTCTATCTTTGGGTAATTTCGTTCTACGGCTGCCAATTTCTTGCTCACATAGTATACTGGTCTTTGCACCTTATCCTCTTCTCTTACCAAAGCCGAACTGGTCGAGTGGGATGACACTGCCAGATACACGAATAAATCCTCGTGATCCACAGGCTTAGACAGTATCGGGGGTCTCTCCAGATGATTTAACAGATTTTGGAAAGCTTCTACACAATCAGGAGTCCATTTAAAGTTGCGCTTGCCTCGCTTTATTAATTCGAAGAACGGGATGCATTTATCTGTAGCTTTCGAAATAAATCTGCTTAGCGCTGCCACTTTTCCGGCAAAGCTTTGCACATCTTTAATCTGCTTTGGTTCTTGGATGTTTCGGATTGCTGTAATTTGATCTGGATTAATCTCGATTCCATGCGAGCTTACAATGAACCCTAGGAATTTTCCAGATGCTACCCCAAACGAGCATTTCGAAGGATTCAATTTCATCCCATATTTTCGGAGAATTTGAAACATCTCTGCCAAATCGTTGGTATGATCGGATGACTGTCTGGACTTTACCAACATATCGTCGACGTATACCTCCATCGTTTTCCCAATTTGGTTGTAGAACATCCTATTCACCAACCGCTGATATGTTGCGCCGGCATTTTTCAGACTGAAAGGCATTACCACATAGCAATATAATCCCAAATCTGTAATGAAGCTGGTATGCTCTTGGTCTGGGACATGCATAGGGATCTTATTATATCCTCAATAGGAATCCATAAAGGAAAGGAGTTCATGACCTGCAGTTGAATCTACTAATTGATCGATTCTGGGCTACGGGAAACTATCCTTTGGACAAGCTTTGTTTAAATCAGAGAAGTCGATACACGTTCGCCACTTTCCATTGGCCTTTTTTACCAAAACCGGATTTTAAATCCAGTCAGGGTACGTTGAATTTTTGATAAATCCATTACTCTTCAGTTTCCCGACTTCTTCTTTCAATGCGGCAGACCTTTCTGGACCCAACATTCGCCTTTTCTGCTTGACAAGAGGATGTTTCGGGTTAATGCTTAGCGAATGACTCATAACCGAGGTAGATATCCCACACATGTCTGCATGGGTCCAGGCAAATACATCTAAGTTAGTTTTTAGAAACTTTGTTAATTCCTTGGCTTGGACAGGGTCCAATTGGGATCCAATCTTCAGGACCTTCTCTGGGTCACTATCATCGATTGGTACATCCACAGTAGCTTCATTGGGAGTCGCCATTCTGCCCCCAGGCTCTTCATCCTCTCTGGGATCTATGTCCTCGGGCAACTCTCTAGGCGACCCTCCCAAAGGTACTTCCTTTAGTTGCTATGTTGATTCCTCCCTTGGAGGGGAGGAGCCACCTTTCGCTTCTATATCTCTTCCTTTGCGGAGCAGTTTTAACTCTGCAATGTAGCATGCTCGTGCCACAACTTTATCTCCTCTAACAATTCCCACACCGGAATCTGTGGGAAATTTTAACAATAAGCACCAGGGTGCAATACATGCCCTGAATTTGGCTAGGGCTGGTCGGTCCAAGAAAGCATTGTACGACGATTCAATATCCAAGACCACGAAGGGGAGGATCCTCACTCTCTGGCATTCCCTTTCCCTAAGGGTTACTGATAATTCCATGTATCCTATAAGAGCGGTTTAGGCCCCATTAAATCCGCGTATCCACCCTTCACATGGCTTTAAATCCTTTGGCTCGAGTTTCATTTGATCGAACGTTTTCTTGAACAAAATGTTGACGGAACTCCCGTTATCTACCAAGACCTTATGAACTATCGCTGGGCCAATGGTAACGGTGATCACCAACGGATCTTCAGTTGGGGAGTGTACTCCAATACTCTCTCGCTCGCGAAATATGACTTCATCGGACATCGTCTTTTGCTGCTTAATCGGAGAGCTGTCCTCAGGGTTACTGCACTCTCCCACTTCGAAATGTTGTTTAGCTGCATTTATGTATTGATCCATAGATCTGAAACTGTGGCCCGCTAGGTGGAGCCCACCAATTATGGTATTGATAACGATATTTTTTCCTTTTTGTAGAGCCGTCGGTTTAGCAGTAGGTTGGCTTTGGTCTGGGGCTTGTACGGCTTGCCCCCTGTCCCTGGGAGTCACCTTATACTCATCAAGCTTCCCTTCTCGGAGCAGCCTTTCAACCACGTCTCTCAAGTGATGACATTCGTTTGTGGAATGACCGTGGATCTGATGAAAAAGACAGAATTTCCCAGTCTCACGCTCTTTTTCGGTAGAATCTTTCGAAGGAGATCTTTTATACTGGAGGACATTATATGTATCCAGGAAGATGTTCTCCAATGTATCATTTAACGGTGTGAAGCTCTCAAATGGTCTGGACCGGGATCTCCTCTGAGAGTTGTTTCCTCGATTCCTCTTCCGATTGTTGTTGTTATTATTCCCTGATTGGCGACCGCTGTCTTGATTCTTGTTCCCAACGTTAACTTCATCCTTTCCTGAGCTATCTCCCGTTTGCTTGATGGCCACGTTGCTTTGGATATCTTCCTTATCAGTAGCTTTCCTTTTTCGATTAGCGTATATCTCCTCCCGACGCAGGCGAATATTGGCTTTTTCATAAAATATTTCTCTGGTCGGGGGAGGTTTACCAGCCAGATAACTTCCAAACTCGGTATCTTTATCGACGCCATCGATCAAGGCCATCAACACAGTTTGCTCATGCGGATCTTTGACTTCTGTGACAGCCAAGTTAAAACGATCCAAATATGAACTTAGGCTTTCATCCGGTCGTTGTTTAATGAGGGATAGTGTAATGTCCCGTATTTTCTGACCATTTATTTGAAATATTTTTTTATTTAAAATATTTATTTGAGATTAAATAATGGGATTTGACCATTTTAATTAGAATATTTAAATTATATCAATTATATAATAACATAAATTAATTATCGTTAAATCAATCTATTTGAATTTATCGCCGATCATCTTATTCCATCAACATTTCTAAGTTAACCATCGTGGTCTAGTTACCCTTAATTAGCAAAGATAGATGGTGCGTTCAGCCAACAGGAAAGTGTGCGTCGTTTGGAGTCTATATCTTTAAATGAACAAACTTTCATTTTTAGTTCGACTGTGTAGCAGAAGAATGAGTGAATTTGCTATGCAATTTAGAATAGCCATTAAGGGTGTGGGAAAATTTATTAAATCCAAAATTTCACAAGTGTAAATGGAAACGCAGAACCATGCAACTCAAAAAGGGCAAAATAAAATACAAAAAAAATGAAATCAACAACTATAAAACAGCTAATACAATAGTTAGAGAATCATGATCCAATGGATATAGGAAAACAATATATTTCACAATAAAGAAACAATAAAGCATACATATAATTGTACATCAAAACGATTGGGACAAACAGCTAAAGGAAACAAAAGCATACATATATTTATTAATTTACAGAATAGAACAAATAATATATTTACATATACACATCTAATCTCATGTGCAAGCCTACTTGCTATACCCATGCTAGTCACCGTACAAATCCCTAGAGTATTCGGCCATACACTAAACAATGTACACAATGAACACACAACATCAAATTCAAATCTGCACACTTGAAATGACAATTCAAATAGCCTCACCACAATAGCTCCTAGCTAGAACACTGTCCGAAACTTTTTGAATTGATCCACCAAACCATAGCTTACATAAGCTATACATCTAGCTTGATCCATGTTGCTATTTTGGCATACCAACAGTACTTGAATTCCAACACAAATTTTCCTAATTTCGGAGAAATTTTCCATGCAAGTTCTGCAGTGATAAGTCTCCCATCACCAGTATAATACAGCTCGATCATGTCCAAAAAGATAGCTGTAAAGAAAAAGGACTAGAGAGAAATAGCTATGAGTAGCTAATAGATAAATATATTTGAAGTTGAAAGGTTTGAAAAGAAAAGGAAAGAATAAAATACCACATGGGATCAAATAAATGCACAACAAAATCAACCAAGAACAGTACACATACTATTCGAACAACCAATGTACATATACAGGAAGCTGAGTTCCCAAGGATGAGGTACAAATTAAAAACAAGAAAATCTAGATTTTTCATACCATCGAAAACAATAAAATATTTTATAACTAGACCTGTACCAAAACCATGTTCTGAACACATACAATGGCCCAGTCGAATCTGAAAAATGAAATGAACAAATTGACAACTTAAACAGACCATGTGAGGGAAAAGGGATAGCTGTACTCAGATAACACAACTCGAACAGGTTATGTATACCAAATCTACATAGGGACTGTTTGGGCAGGATTGCTCATGGAGAAAAAAATCTAACAGAAATTATATTTAACTCGTGCAGACCATGTGAATAGACAGAGTATAGTTATATCAAATTTCGATTCATGTACTTCTCTAAGCAGGAAAAACATACGTGAAAATACAACACAAGATTCACATACAGCATCGCGAGATTTTCAGACAACACATCTCGGTTATCAGCTGAAATGAAAGAAAGTAAAAGCCTAAAATCTAGGAACAACTAAGCCTAAAAACCCTGTGATTCGAAATCTCAGTAAACTGCAAGTATAAATACGCAGCATGTCCTCAGAACAAACCAGGTCAACGTAAGAGGAAAACCATATTCAAATTAAAAAGGGAAATAAACAGAAATTTAATTTGAGAAAATACTTAGCTTCGGGATGACTAAGGATCGGCCTCAGCTTAAGGATCGAAGGGTGGATGGACGAGGTTTTGGCATAAGAACGGACGTGAGCTGCTTTGCTTGACGGAGGGTATAACAACAATACGGTGTCGGAGTGGAGCTACTCCTATTGCGGTCGAAGTAGGAAGAGACAGAGGGAGGGTTTCGGCCGAGGAGGGTTTCCATTTTTATTGCTCTGGAGTTTTGGAGTGGCGGTGGAGCATTTGAGAATGGATCTGAGGGTTTGAAGAGAAAAATGAACCGATGGTTTTGATAAGGGAAAGATGCGGGCCTAGCTATTTGGGTTTGGGCAAAACATGACAAGGTAAAGGCCCATTCTTAAAAATCCAAATTTTAATTAATTTAAATTCCTTTATAAAAGTGTTTAAACAATATCTCGTACGTACATTGACGGATTTTGACAAAATCAGGCTCGTTGGAATTGTAGAGACGAGAAGGTCGAGATGGAGCAGTGTCTGTCAGGACTGGAAGGACGGAAATTTTTTAGTTAAATTAAACATTGTTTAATATAATTAAGAACCAGCATTGAACGACCAAACCAATCAAGGTGAGTTAAACTCACTCAGTAATTCCCGCTTATATTTTATAAGTTGGTTTTTTTTTATTTTTGTGTGCTATGGCTGATATATATATTCAGTTATTGTTTTGAACTGACGAAATTAAACGTCGTTTAATTTCGATGAAATCCAAATCGTTATTTTTAACGATTGGTTCCAATCGAGGTAAGTTACCTTGTTGGTCACGTTTATAAAATAAACGTGTTTTAATAAATGAATTATTTTGATTGATTGTTGTGGTTGATATTGAATTGTAGTTATAGACTGTTATGAGACCATAATTGAATTGTTTGATTTGATGGTTGAATAAATATTCACCAGTTTTGTCAACCGACAGTGTTGATTGGGTAATTGGCAGTGAATGGCCTAAAATGTGTTGTTTTAGTCATCGTTTTACCATTCGGTGAATCGACGCAGTTTTAAAGTTATAAATTATTTTTAAATTGAGGCTTTTCAGAAGTTTATTAAAACATTTTAAAACAAGTTTGTAAAAGGGATTATTTAAAAGGTTTAGGTGATAAAATCTTGTGATTTGAACACGTTTTTAAAACAAAAAGCTAGAAAGTTTAACTACGAGTCTTAAAATGAAATAATTGTTTTTATAACAATTAAATGATGTTTTTAAATTAATTAAGTGGTTTAATTAATTTAAAAGGGGGAATAATAATTTATAGAAGGAATTATAAACAAAATGTCCAAGTGAGGTTGGAAAATGAAATTGGTAAAAGTATATGGGAATCTAAATAAAATTTTACTTAATTGTTAAATTAAGGTAAAATCAATTGAAACGAACCTTTCAAGAGGGATGATTAATACATCGTAATACAGTGTGTTGTGAACTGTAAAAAGGGATTAAAACCAAAACGATGTCTTGAAAGTTAAAGGGTTGAATTAAGCGAAATAAGGTTAAGTGAAGCAAGGATTTCTAACTCAAAGTGAATTACATACAAGGGCTTCGGTATTGAGTATTGGTAAATGAATTTTTGAAAGGAAAACCCAAGTAATAAGGTCGTGTTATAAAGAAGATGATAAGTGATTTCGAACCCAAGATCAAACGTTATCAGTGAAATCATGTTTAGACAAAAATGGTGTTTTTAGTAAGGATTACTTAATTAAAGGAATTAAGTAAAAGATTATCGAACAAGGATTTCAATTAAAAGGAACAGTTTATAAAGCCAGTTTGAAATCGAGTTGGAAAATAAGATTTTGGTGGAATGGTTAAGTGACAAACTCATATTATTCTAAGGTAAGAACGTTGTTGATCAAGGTCTGAGAGGTAAATAAAATACCCCAACTTGAACGGCTTCACTATTATCGAGGAATGATATTCGTTTGTGGTGAGTGCAAAGTGCTCCATACGAGAAATATTGAAATGAGTACGACGGTTTGAATATAAGTGTTGGTTACAATGTAAATAAGAATTAAAGGTTGAATTACCACTTATTTTTAAAGAGGCCAAGTTATGCCAAGTACCGAATCAGCGAACTCGTTGTATTCACACTATTGTTATTTGATAGTTAAAACACCGACTATCAAAACTTGATCAATACGATTGTTGGTATGGAAAGACCGGAATCGAATTTATATTCGAAAACCATTCTGGCCAATAAATACGTGAAGATATCAAAAGACGGCCGAGATGGAGCATTGAAGACCGTGGAACTTCATAAGCGGAAGAATTACTAAAAATCTCTGGTTTAGCGGCCAGAGATAAACTGTGGTTTTGTCGTGGTTGGAATCCACGGATTCGCAAGGACTCCTCGCTACTGGTCCTTGGGGTGATTCCTATATGAGATGCAGTAGGAGGGTGCCTTCGGTTCATCCTGTTCCTGGATGACTTGTATGGACGGATGTCTGACAGAGTATTTCCAAAGGAATTACATGCGATGATTTCTCCAAACGTACCATAGTTGTTGGCGGAGAAATGATTATTCTCTAGCCATATAAACTAGAGTATTTTTGTGGATGTCAATCAAGTGTGATCTGGCGGATCTGACGATGTGCCATCCAATGTGAAGGATGACCAGATGTTCTAAAGGGATTCTAGCCTCAACCCGCATCAACCGGAAGATGACAAAAATCGGGCAGGCAGCATGGCTATGTGGGTCGCTTCCATTAGGGTGTATGATCACCTATCTAGAGAGATTCCATTTGTTTCTTTAATATATATTCGATGTTGTCCCTATTCGGGAGGCGGTTGCTGATCCCAGCCGTCGGTGATATACATTCGATACACTCAAGCGAGATGAGTGGTCGGTCATGTGTGGGCCGGGTTGCAAGACGTTCTTGTTGAACCCAGTGTATTCGTCTCTAGAGATACACGATCAGCAGGTGGTCCCATACCTTGTCAAAGTAGGAATCCAATCTCCAATAAGAGCCCGCGTTTTTGATTGTATACTATATATGTGGAGCATGAGATGCAAGCGTTCCACTAGATTGATATTTACCTGTATTTAGACATTATTATAATATCACAAAAGATATTGGTTTCAAACCTGTTTTGGGTTATCACAAAAGATTTTGAACTTTAAATCATGATTGGATGATTTACCCTAAATACTATGCGAGTTTATCTCACTCTGGTTCACCAGACTGACCCGGTATTTTGTAAATGCTCGGGTTAGCCCGGGTTTGCAGGTTCAGGTTGTTGAACACTACGAAAGGCGTGCTGGAGAAGTCCAGGCATATTAGTGTTATTCCGCTGTGTTGTATAAGGGCAGATTATTATAACTGTCCGGGTGTGTTGATGTACTCTGATGCTTGTAAGTTTTATTTAAAATCTCTCAATAAAGATTTATTTCTATATTATATTTTGTCCGCTGCGATGTGAGACTTTGTGTTGTGTTCTTCTTCTTCTTCTTCTATTCTTATATTTCTTTCTTTCTTATCTCACCCTTTAAATTCTTTCATTAACAATCCGGTGTTCTCGGTGTCTGAAGTGTCGGCATGAGATACATTAAAGGTATTTATGTCGATTTTTGGGGCCGAAAACCCTAGGTCGTTACAGTGGTATCAGAGCTGGTTGCTTAATTGGTACGGATGATAGGGGGTTCTCGCTTCGCGTTTGGTGGCGAACGGGAGACTCTTACCCCTACATCTCCTGACAATGTGGGTTATTCGAGTCGAGAGGCTGGCCATAAAAGCAGTTCTGAGGTATCTCTGTAAGCCACGGGGGGAGGTTAGCCCTCTGCCATGGGGGAGGAGAGGATGGTTGAAAAGCCTACTCGAATCCCTGGGTCGTTACAGTGGTATCAGAGCTATTGGTTTAGTGATAACCTTGGCTCTGTGGCATAACTCGATAGAGATGGGGTTAGTAACACCCTAGACTGAGTTTGAGTGTATATATATGAGAGCCTATTTGTAAATTTTATATACAAATGTTTTGTATTGTGTTGTTGATCGGTTCGAGTGCTGGAAAGCATTGAACTGATAAGTGACACAATATTGTTTTGAAAAAAAGATAAATGAAATAATTTTACCCAACATTTATTTTTGTATTGAAAGAATTAATTTTCTCAAATTATTGGGATATTGTGTGTTGACTGATTTGAATGGAATTCAAAATTTGGTTGAAATTCTGAATTGAAACTTAACTGGGTTAAGTGAAATCGAATTAAATCATTAATAATGATATTGAGATTAAATTAAGAAATGATGTTGAAATTAAATAAAATTAATTTGAGTTTGGAATTTAAAGAATACTAATTAAATAGAAATCAATTGAATATCAATCGATTGATATTTGAATATGTTGAATTAAATTTGAATTTAGTTGATTGGATTTAGTTTGTTGTGCCTTGGCCGTTGATTGATTGTTGTCTGTTTGTTGGATTGGTTGAATAAAACTCATAATGGTTTGATGAAGATAAATTGAAACCCAGAAAAAAAAGAAGTGTTACTTGAATATTTCTTATATGATGGATTGAGATAAGTACAGGTGCCAGATGACTAAGAGGATTGAATTTGAGTGCGTAGATTGCACGAAAATTGAGCAGTAGACTCAATCGCGCTCGAAAAAGGTACGCCTACGCGAAAATAAAAATTTGGGGTTTTAATTTTTGTTTTCCGATAATTTTTGAAAATTTAAAGTGTTAGAATATATTCGATAATTTTTGGAAATTTTGTTTTACCAAAACAAATTGGTTTTACTTTGAAAATAAAATATATTTTTAAAGTTAATGGGATTTGCAACCTTTTTCTTACCTTAGCAATTTCGGGGACGAAATTATTTTAAGGGGGGAAGAATGTAATGTCCCGTATTTTCTGACCATTTATTTGAAATATTTTTTATTTAAAATATTTATTTGAGATTAAATAATGGTATTTGACCATTTTAATTAGAATATTTAAATTATATCAATTATATAATAACATAAATTAATTATCGTTAAATCAAGCTGTTTGAATTTATCGCCGATCATCTTATTCCATCAACATTTCTAAGTTAACCATCGTGGTCTAATTACCCTAAATTAGCAAAGATTGATGGTGCGTTCAGCCAACGGGAAAGTGTGCGTCAGTTGGAGTCTATATCTTTAAATGAACAAACTTTCATTTTTAGTTCGACCGTGTAGCAGAAGAACGAGTGAATTTGCTATGCAATTTAGAATAGCCATTAAGGGTGTGGGAAAATTTATTAAATCCAAAATTTCACAAGTGTAAATGGAAACGCAGAACCATGCAACTCAAAAAGGGCAAAAAAATAATTTAAAAAAAAATGAAATCAACAACTATAAAACAGCTAATACAACAGTTAGAGAATCATGATCCAATGGATATATGAAAACAATATATTTCACAATGAAGAAACAATAAAGCATACATATAATATCAAAACGATTGGGACAAAGAGCTAAAGGAAACAAAAGTATACATATATTTATTAATTTACAGAATAGAACAAATAATATATTTACATATACACAGCTAATCTCATGTGCAAGCCTACTTGCCATACCCATGCTAGTCACCGTACAAATACTTAGAGTATTCGGCCATACACTAAACAATGTACACAATGAACACACAACATCAAATTCAAATCTGCACACTTGAAATGACAATTCAAATAGCCTCACCACAATAGCTCCTAGCTAGAACACTGTCCCAGACTTTCTGAATTGAACCACCAAACCATAGCTTACATAAGCTATACATTTAGCTTGATCCATGTTGCTATTTTTGCATACCAACAGTACTTGAATTCCAACACAAATTTTCCAAATTTCTAAGAAATTTTCCATGCAAGTTCTGCAGTGATAAGTCTCCCATCACCAGTACAATACAGCTCGATCATGTCCAAAAAATAGCTATAAAGAAAAAGGAGTAGAGAGAAACAACTATGAGTAGCTAATAGATAAATATATTTGAAGTTGAAAGTTTTGAAAAGAAAAGGAAAGAATAAAATACGACATGGGATCAAATAAATGCACAACAAAATCAACCAAGAACAGTACGCATACTATTCGAACAACCAATGTACATATACAGGAAGCTGAGTTCCCAAGGATGAGGTACAAAATAAAAACAAGAAAATCTAGATTTTTCATACCATCGAAAACAGTAAAATATTTTATAACTAGACATGTACCAAAACCATGTTCTGAACACATACAATGGCACAGTCGAATCTGAAAAATGAAATGAACAAATTGACAACTTAAACAGGCCTTGTGAAGGAAAAAGGGATAGCTGTACTCAAACAATACAACTCGAACAGGTTATGTATACCAAATCTACATAGGGACTGTTTGAGCAGGATTGCTCATGGAGAGAAAAATCTAACAGAAATTATATTTAACTCGTGCAGACCATGTGTATAGATAGAGTATAGTTATATCAAATTTATATAGGGGCAGTTCGATTCATGTACTTCTCTAAGCAGGAAAATCATACGTGAAAATACAACACAAGATTCACATACAACACTGCGAGATTTTCAGACAACACATCTCGGTTATCAGCTGAAACGAAAAAAGTAAACGCCTAAAATCTAGGAACAACTAAGCCTAAAAACCCTATGATTCGAAATCTCAGTAAACTGCAAGTATAAATACGCAGCATGTCCTCAGAACAAACCAGGTCAACACAAGAGGAAAACCGTATTCAAATTAAAAAGGGAAATAAACAGAAATTTAATTTGAGAAAATACTTAGCTTCGGGATGACTAAGGATCGGCCTCGGCTTAAGGATCGAAGGGTGGATGGACGAGGTTTTGGCATAAGAACGGACGTGAGCTGCTTTGCTTGACGGAGGGTATAACAGCAGTACGGTGTCGGAGTGGAGCTACTCCTGTTGCTGTCGAAGTAGGAAGCGACGGAGGGAGGGTTTCGGCCGAGGAGGGTTTCCATTTTTATTGCTCTGGAGTTTTGGAGTGGCGGCGGAGCATTTGAGAATGGATCTGAGGGTTTGAAGAGAAAAATGAACCGATGGTTTTGATAAGGGAAAGAGGGGTGCGGGCCTAGCTATTTGGGTTTGGGCTAAACATGACAAGGTAAAGGCCCATTCTTAAAAATCCAAATTTTAATTAATTTAAATTCCATTATAAAAGTGTTCAAACGATATCTCGTATGTACGTTGACGGATTTTGACAAAATCAGGCTCGTTGGAATCGTAGAGACGAGAAGGTCGAGATGGATCAGTGTCTGTCAAGACTGGAAGGACGGAATTTTTTTAATTAAATTAAACGTTGTTTAATTTAATTAAGAACCAGCGCTGAACGACCAAACCAATCAAGGTGAGTTAAACTCACTCAGTAATTCCCGCTTATATTTTATAAGTTGGGTTTTTTTATTTTTGTGTGCTATGGTTGCTAGTGATTGACTGATTGCTGATATATATTCAGTTATTGTTTTGAACTGACGAAATTAAACATCGTTTAATTTGATGAAATCCAAATCGTTATTTTTAACGATTGGTTCCAATTGAGGTAAGTTACCTTGTTGGTCACGTTTATAAAATAAACGTGTTTTAATAAATAAATTATTTTTATTGATTGTTGTGGTTGATATTGAATTGTCGTTATAGACTGTTATGAGAACATTATTGAATTTTTCGATTTGATGGTTGAATAAATATTCACTAGTGTTGTCAACCGACAGTGTTGATTGGGTAATTGGCAGTGAATGGCCTAAAATGTGTTGTTTTAGTCATCGTTTTACCGTTCGGTGAATCGACGCAGTTTTAAAGTTATAAATAATTTTTAAATTGAGGCTTTTCAGAAGTTTATTAAAACATTTTAAATCAAGTTTGTAAAAGGGATTATTTAAAAGGTTTTGGTGATAAAATCTTGTGATTTGAACACGTTTTTAAAACAAAAAGCTAGAAAGTTTAACTACGAGTCTTAAAATGAAATAATTGTTTTTATAACAATTAAATGATGTTTTTAAATTAATTAAGTGGTTTAATTAATTTAAAAAGGGGAATAAGAATTTATAAAAGGAATTATAAACAAAATGTCCAAGTGAGGTTGGAAAATGAAATTGGTAAAAGTATATGGGAATCTAAATAAAATTTTACTTAATTGTTAAATTAAGGTAAAATCAATTGAAATGAACCTTTCAAGAGGGATGATTAATACATCGTAATGCAGTGTGGTGTGAACAGTAAAAAGGGATTAAAACCAAAACGATGTCTTGAAAGTTAAAGGGTTGAATTAAGCGAAATAAGGTTAAGTGAAGCAAGGATTTCTAACTCAAAGTGAATTACATACAAGGGCTTCGGTATTGAGTATTGGTAAATGAATTTTTGAAAGGAAAACCCAAGTAATAAGGTCATGTTGTAAAGAAGATGATAAGTGGATTTCAAACCCAAGATCAAACGTTATCAGTGAAATCATGTTTAGACAAAAATGGTGTTTTTAGTAAGGATTACTTAATTAAAGGAATTAAGTAAAAGATTATCGAACAAGGATTTCAATTAAAAGGAACGGTTTATAAAACCACTTTGAAATCGAGTTGGAAAATAAGATTTTGGTGGAATGGTTAAGTGACAAACTCATATTATTCTAAGGTAAGAAAGTTTTCGATCAAGGTCTGAGAGGTAAATAAAATACCCCAACTTGAACGGCTTCACTATTATCGAGGAATGATATTCGTTTGTGGTGAGTGCAAAGTGCTCCATACGAGAAATATTGAAATGAGTACGACGATTTGAATATAAGTGTTGGTTACAATGTAAATAAGAATTAAAGGTTGAATTACCACTTATTTTTAAAGAGGCCAAGTTATGCCAAGTACCGAATCAGCAAACTCGTTGTATTCACACTATTGTTATTTGATAGTTAAAACACCAACTATCAAAACTTGACCAATACGATTGTTGGTATGGAAAGACCGGAATCGAATTTATATTCGAAAACCATTCCGGCCAACAAAAAAGTGAAGATATCAAAAGACGGTCGAGATGGAGCATTGAAGACCGTGGATCTTCATAAGCAGAAGAATTACTAAAAATCTCTGGTTTAGCGGCCAGAGATAAACTGTGGTTCTGTCGTGGTTGGAATCCACGGATTTGCAAGGACACCTCGCTACTGGTCCTTGGGGTGATTCCTATATGAGATGCAATAGGAGGGTGCCTTCGGTTCATCCTGTTCCTGGATGACTTGTATGGACGGATGTCTGACAGAGTATTTCCAAAGGAATTACATGCGATGATTTCTCCAAACATACCATAGTTGTTTGGCGTAGAAATGATTATTCTCTAGCCATATAAACTAGATTATTTTTGTGGATGTCAATCAAGTGTGATCTGGCGGATCTGATGATGTGGCATCCAAAGTGAAGGATGACCAGATGTTCTAAAGGGATTCTAGCCTCAAGCCTCATCAACCGGAAGATGACAAAAATCGGGCAGCCAGCATGGCCATGTGGGTCTCTCATATTAAGGTGTATGATCACCTATCTAGAGAGATTCAATTTGCTTCTTTAATCTATATTCGATGTTGTCCCTATTCGGGAGGCGGTTGCTGATCCCAACCGTCGGTGATATACATTCGATACACTCAAGCGAAATGAGTGGTCGGTCATGTGTGGGCCGGGTTGCAAGACGTTCTTGTTGAACCAAGTGTATTCGTCTCTAGAGATACACGATCAGCAGGTGGTCCCATACCTTGTCAAAGTAGGAATCCAATCTCCAATAAGCGCCCGCGTTTTTGATTGTATACTATATATGTGGAGCGTGAGATGCAAGCGTTCCACTAGATTGATATTTACTTGTATTTAGACATTATTATAATATCACAAAAGATATTGGTTTCAAACCTGTTTTGGGTTATCATAAGGTAAAAACCGTCCGTGTTTATGTGTGGATTCGGTCTTACGATTATCCTTTTCTTTTGAAAATATTTTGAACTTTAATCATGATTGGATGATTTACCCTAAATACTATGCGAGTTTATCTCACTCTGGTTCACCAGACTGACCCGGTATTTTGTAAATGCTCGGGTTAGCCCGGGTTTCCAGATTCAGGTTGTTGAACACTACGAAAGGCGTGCTGGAGAAGTCCAAACATATTAGTGTTATTCCGCTGTGTTGTATAAGGGCAGATTATTATAACTGTCCAGGTGTGTTGATGTACTCTGATGCTTGTAAGTTTTATTTAAAAGCTCTCAATAAAGATTTATTTCCATATTATATTTTGTCTGCTACGATGTGAGACTTTGTGTTGTGTTCTTCTTCTTCTTCTACTCTTATATTTCTTTCTTTCTTATCTCACCCTCTAAATTCTTTCATTAACAATCCGGTGTTCTCGGTGTCTGAAGGGTCGACATGAGATACAATAAAGGTATTTATGTTGATTTTCGGGGCCGAAAACGCTGGGTCGTTACAGATAGCTCGATCACATTCTTAGACCTCTGGGCATGAAGATGGAACTGGTTTACGAATTTCTCACTCAATTCCCTGAAGCTGGATATTGACTGCGCTAGAAGGCGGGTAAACCACAATAACGCCACATCTTCCAAGAATATAGGGAACGCTTTACATTTGACCGCGTCTGTAGCAGCAGCAGCATTCATTGACCAGGAGTACCGCATTAAATGCTGGATGGGGTCAGTCCTTCCCGTATAGCAATTCATGGTTCGCATATTGAAGCGCCTCGGGAATGTAACATCCAGTATGTCGTTAGTAAAAGGTGTGTTACTGCGGTCTATGCCCTAATCTTCATTCCTCTGTCCACGGCTATCTACCATGACTTTCCTAATCAATGCTTCAACCTCTGCATGGGTCAGGGTAGATTCGGGATCAGCACTACTTGCCCGACGTCCTCCTCCGGCGTTTCTTTGACGTGCTACTATAAAATCTGGGCCCTGAGCAGAACTCCCTTGCCCCCTGTTTCCGCGGTCGATCACGCGACGAGTAGGAGGCATGCCATTCCTTGGTGGTAGAACAGGTTCATTTAAGTTGCGGTTACTAGTTCCCTGATTAAATGCCTCCTCTTCAAGAGACGGAAGTGACCCAAATCGAAGTCGTTCTATGTTTTCGGGCCTTTCTAACGGGGGCCATCGTTGGTTCCTTCGGGGCTCTTCAGATGACGATGTATGTTCCGGAGAGAAAGGGTGAGCTAGAGGTGGCGAAACCTACCTTTGAATATCTTCAATTCTCCGGCCTAAGGCAGTAATATTTTGACGCAGTAACGAGCTCTCCTGCCTTTGAGCAGGCAGTTCATCGGTTTGCCTATCCAATGCTTCAAGTATTCGAGTTAAATGTCCCTTGGTAACTGGGGCAGAAGGGTCAAATTGATCATCAACATTCTCTCTTATACGTAAAGAGCTTGAGCCAGGTCGAGCAGATGTACCAGCATGAGCCATAACCTCCTTTCCGGGTCGGGTCGTAGTCTGCTTGTCTCTTTGGATCGCGGAATCCTTACCTCGGTGGCTCGGAGCGCCCCACCTGGGACCGGATCGTGGAAGTGTTGGGGGGACGGTTCGTGACGAGGTCGTGGGAGCGAGTGGTAACTCTTTCAGCTGGTTGGATCGTGATCCCCTCAACGGATCGGTTCGCCCCCTCTTCTCGGCGATCCGAGAGCTCCTCCTCGACCTGCTCATGCACACTTTCTTCAATTGCTTCGTTTGCTTGCGAAGCTCGTACTTCCTTAGACTTCTTTCCAGCCATAATATCTGAACTTAGCTAAAATCTTCAAAAACTGAAACAATGGAGTTTTGGACTGTTTTCTTCGGACTTGAGTATCCAAACAACGGAACAACAATCCAATACACTGAGGATTCATTTCTCAGTGAAAGCACCAAAATGTTAATCCAAAATTGGCTCTAACACCCAAGTTTTTCAATTATGAAGAAATTAATATCAGAAAAAATACTAGAAAATCAGAAAAGAAACGAGATTTATAGTGGTTCGGCGTTAATGAGCCTACGTCCACTTTATATCTTTGATTATACTTAGAATCAGAGTACAATCGATGATTTATCCCTCAATCTCACTCTTACAATGTTTATTCACTCAATAATTTCGAGACAACCCTGAATAATAATGAAGATGTAATAATGGTGGATTCAGAACTCATAATTGCCAAAAAGATCCTCCAAAATACCAAGTTCTGGGCTATTTGTAGGTGATTCCTTCAGGTGGATCGCGGTCATACGTGGCACACATCTCGAGAATCTCGGACTGGTTCGTGGCTTGATAGAGAATTGGTCAATATGACAGTTGTGGACAGATGTCACGAGATCCAACATTCTCGGATCGTGGTGGACTTAGTCACAGCCTTCACCACGTCTTTTGGGCCTGGATCGGATCGGGTAGAAGAGGAGAGGACGGATCGGATCGGGGGGACATGGGGGAGATCGCGAGCTGGAGGAAGCATCACGAACCGATGTAAGAGGAGCGATCGCGACCGAGTCTTCATGGATCAAAGGCATGAGGCATCATGTTTTCTTTGTGTGTGAACCTTGGTGGCTTGATCGAAAAGCTAGCCAACAACATTAAATTATCGTAAATTTTGTAATTACAATAACGGTTGCATACGTATACAGAACCAGACGAAACCAATCATCCTGGAATCGTAGCAGAAAAATCAACCTTGTAGAACTAATTTGCTGAGAATGGAGCTATTCGAATTTCATGATAAAATCAAACGCTTGTTTGATTGTAGACAAAATAAAAGCCTAACCGTCTACTGCAAACCAAGGTGAGTAAACTCACTAACTCCGTTTCGTTTATATCTTGATATAAATAAGTTTTAAATTTAATTACAGTAATTTTATATTGTGTGATGATTGTTTGGATGAATGGTTGGTAAAATGGTCGAAATGGTTGATATAGTCATATCGTTGATCGATTATTTCTGTTTACTATGATATTTCATATTTATGTGAATTAAATGTAGATTAAATCTGTAGATGCAGGGAAATAGGTTGGAGGGATCCAACTTGATTCCTCAACATTTATATTATTGTTTGTTATTCAGTGTGATATATACGGTGATTGTTTATGCTGTGTCGAATTACCATGGCCTTAGAATTTTTGCATTTAATACCGAAATATATTTTCGAATGTAGAAAATAATTTGGAGATTTAAAAAGAAAATTTATTTTCAAATTAGAAATTCAATTCCGAATAGATTTGAGAGTAGGAACTTTTTCTAATGAATAAAACAAGTAGTTAAATATATAAACGACATTTATGGCTAAAGGGAAATAATTATTTTTGGAATTAATATTTGGCTTGAAATCGGTATTTTATTATCGAACGAAAAATTGTTAGAAAGTTTTAAAGGGAGATTTTAAATAGAAATATGTTTTTAATAAATAAATTGAGAAGATTAAATTATGAATGACATTTTAAATTCAGTAAAATATTGATAGTAGAATAAATTGAATTTATATGGAAAAGTAAAAAATAGGTTTTGAAACAAATATTTGAAATTGGATTTAAATTTAGTAGTTATAAAAGAAATTGTGAACGAGATTATAAATATTTGGAAAAAAATGAGATTTATTATGGATTGATTTTAAATAGAAGTTATAGATGAAATTTGGATTTAAAATGATAAAGTCAAATGGATTTGATTGTATATAAGAGAAATATAGTCACGGTTAAAGTGAATAATGGTTTAAATGAAATATTTTGCAAATGAATATCTTTGAAGGAAATTTAGATTTGAAATGTGAAACCAGATTGGAAATTGAATGAAAGGGAAATGGTTAATCATTTCAAAAGAAAACGATGAGTTTTATTTCACAATTCGGAATATTAAATAAAGTGTGATAACGTTTTGTAGGCTAGAATGGTTATAAAGGAATTTGGAAATTATTTGGAAGGGATAATTTCAAAAGTGAATTTGGAATTTGAATTAACCTAAAATGATAGATAAATTCCGATGTTCGGAGTATAATCGAATATTGATTATTTGAGAGAGAGTTATTTGTTGGAATTCGATTATATCGAATTTAGGGAAGTAGTTATTTTTACTTTCTGTTTTGAATCAAATCTATTTATTTATTTATTGAATTAATAAGTACAAGTTATATTATTTGGGAACAATGATTATAACGCTACCCTTATAAATCTAAATAGCGATTATAATGCTACAGTTATCATAAATGTTTTATAAATCTAAACAGCGATTTTATCGCTGTTGTTATAATAAATGTTTTGTAATTCTAAACAGCGATTTCAGCGCTATCATTATAATAAATGTTTTGTAAATATAAACAGCGATTTTAGCGTTGTTGTTATAATAAATGTTTTGTAAATCTATACAGCGATTTTAACGCTGCCGTTATAATAAATGACTTGTAGATCAAATATTGAGAAACAGCGATTATAACGCTACCGTTCTATTCAATGTTTTTCCATAAAAGAAGTGTATTCTTAGATTGAACCTGAGAGTCACGTAAGCGATATTTTGTTTGAAGTTGTGATCTTTGGCCATTTCAAAGTTGAGAATGTTGTTCAGTTAAGGTCTGAGAGCTAATTATACCCCAACTTGATTGACTTCATGATTGATGGAGAAATGGTTAAGGTTCGATAGTGAAGATTAGTTAGCAATATGGTTAGTTGATAAATGATTAATGGTTTGAGTAATAATAATATTGTTTTATAACATCGCGTTAATTTAAAGGATTTTTGAGATGATTTCCCCAAATAAAGTGAGAAATATTTTCTACACATAGGAAATGAAATGAATTGGTCAATGAGAAATTATGAAATGCAAGATGGAAAAAATTTCCGATCTTAATAAGGTATATTTTCTGAATATAGAAAATAAGGATTCATGAATATTTAGAAATGTTTTTCTAACCGGAATAAGAGATATTTTCTCGAATAAAGAAATTAGAATACTGGAAATGTATTTTCAAGAATCGAGAAAGACAATTGAATTTTGAAAGAATCTAGAAGTGGGGAAATGGGAATGGGAAATGATAATATAATACGTGTAATGACCCGCATTTTCCCAGGGGTATAATTAATTTATTTAATTATTTAAAACAGTGATATAGTAAATTAAATAGTGATTTAATTAAATAATATGGAATATTTAATTAAATTAAATAATAGAATGATATATTTAATTCTGAAATAATCAAAAATATTGGAAATCACAATATTCTATGAACACGGTCGTCCCTTAGATTTAATTCAGCTTAGATTTGAATTATATTGACGAGTATATTCAATCGACGTCAGTTTGAACGTAGAATTATAATATAATTAAAACAGAGCTCGAAATGACGCTGCAGTTCGCTATTTGGCGATTTGAACTTCAACTGAATGTACATGGTCCGTTTCAAGTCGGATTTCTATGAAACAAGAAACGAGTGGAGCTGGTGGAGTATATCTTTCTAGTGGAAGAGAAAAATCGGGATTTCATCATGTAGATTTTAATTCACGTCCAAATCAAATTTTAGAAAAGTCGCTGTGGAATTCCTTTATAATTTATAAAGGAATTATTTATATTTTAAAAAGGGAATTTCAATATAAATCGAATATCGGGTTGACCCAGATTGAAATATCGAGTTAGAAATCAATATAGGATTTTTCTGAAGCTGTATGGTATTCCACTGTGAATATATACGATAATATAAATTTATTTATATTTAAATATATTTTTATATTTATATGGGCTATTCAAAGCGTTAAAAATAGCCACTTTTGCAAACGAAGTCGGAATTCGACGAAACCAGTTTTGTTGGGTCCGCAATGTCAAATTATTGTTAGATTCCAAGTTCCGTGATTTTTAGAGTCACTGTGTGGTCGTACGGATTTTTAGAGTGAAAAACAATCAGTATTTTGACAGTTAAAAATACGCTGTGTGAGCATACGGAGTCGGAATTAGACGAAACTAGTTTCGTTGGGACCGTAATGTCGAACTCTAGCTACATGTCCAATTTCGTGATTTTTGGGTGTCGTATGTAATCATGAGAATTTTTAAAAGCAAAATGAATATATAAATAAGCATATACCAGGAATATTCCTTTTAGAAAATATCTAGATATTTATATTTGCCTATAAATACCATCCTTAACTCACATTCTAACCTAATTCATTCTCTCCACAAGTCAACGAAGTATTGGCGCCTTCAAAATAAGAACACAGCCAACATTCGATCAATTGTAAATCAAATAAAAATGTATAAAATCCGAGACATGTCATTATATATATATATATATATGTCATTATATATATATAAAGTGATTTCAAAAATTATATATATATATATGTCATTATATATATATACAAGCCGTTGAATATTTATATATTGATTCTGCTATCAGAATAATTTATATTGAACTGAAAGTGATGATAATCATATTGTGTAACATCTGTGGATGCAGGGAGACAGGTTGGAGGAATCCTACTGGATTCCTCAACAGTTATTTTATTGTTTTTCATATATTGTTATATGATGTGATATAAAATCTGTGGGTGATTATATGTGCTTGGACGATATTGAACATCGTGATTTGATATGATTGAATACTATAACATACCGAAATGTTGATAAGGGGATTTTCAAAGTGATATTGAAAATAGAATAATTATAAAATGGTATATTTATAAATAAGAGATATTTATAAAGTGGAATATTTATAAATAAGAAATGTTTATAAATTGGAATATTTATAAATAGGAGATATTCAAAAAGGAAATAATTACAAACCATTTTCTTTTTGAATGAAAAGGCCTGTGTGGCGGGTTTGGGGATTTTCCCGATGCTCCCGTTACAAAGGAGGTTATGGCGAATTTTTCAGAGAATTTAAGGAGTTAGAATATTTCAAGAATAAATTTGAAAAGGAAATATTTGTAAATCATTTACAAATAGAATTGAAAAGGAAACGTTATAAAAAGGAAATCATTTTTAAAGTGTAGAACCGTTATTTAAAAGTAAATCTTTTCAAATGAATAAAACATTGTTAAAAAAGGAAATCTTTATAAAGTGAATAAAGTAAATCGAATATGGTATTCGAAAGGAGTTAAATCGAATATGGTATTCGAAGGGAGTAAATCTAATATGGTATTCGAAAGTTAGTAAAACGAATATGCTATTCGAAAGGGGTTAGTCGAGTCGAGTTAGTTGAATAGAGTTAACTAGTTCAGTAGAGTTAACCAGTTCAGTAGAGTTAACCAGTTCAATAGAGTTAACCAGTGAGTTAAGTAAGTCAAGTTGACCAGTGATTTAAGTAAGTCAAGTTAATCAGTTGGAGTTAATCGATTCGAGTTAAGATTTTCGAGTTTATAATCGAGTTAAGTTATCGAATACCACTTATTCGAAGTAGAAGTTATCAAATATAGTTATTTGAGATAGAGTTAGTCAAACAGAGTTATTCAGGATAAGTTGCCATCTCGTACGACTGCTAGCGTAATTCGCAGGGCTGTAAATAGCCCATGGCGGTCGGTGTTTCCTGAGGGAGTCAGGCGTAACCATTGTGATCGCTGCGATCTAGAGTCAAGCGAATGAAGTTAATCGAATATAGTTTATTCGACAGGAGTTAAGTGAATTAGTTAAGTGAATTGGTTAAGTTAACCAAAGTGAATTAATCGAGTTAAGTTCTTGAGTTAGATTATCGAGATAAGTGAGTCGAGTTAAGTTCGTCGAGTTAAATTAATCGATGTTAGTTTCATAGAAAGGAGTTAATCGATGTTAGTTTCATCGAAAGGAGTATCGATGTTAGTTTCATCGAAGGGAGTTATCAATTAGTTAAATCGAAAGGAGTTATCGATTAGTTAAATCGAAAGGAGTTATCGAATTTAGTTATTCGAAAAGGAGTTATCGATTTGTTAAATCGAAAGGGAAGATTATCGAATATCGTTTATTCGAGAGGAGATTATCGAATGTAGTTTATTCGAGGGAGTTATCGATTAGTTAAATCTAAAGGAGATATCGATTAGTTAAATCGAAAGGAGTTATCGAATTTAGTTATTCGAAAAGGAGTTATCAATTTGTTAAATCGAAAGGGAAGATTATCGAATATCGTTTATTCGAGAGGAGATTATCGAATGTAGTTTATTCGAAGGAGTTATCGATTATTAGTTAATCGAAGTGAGTTATAGAATATTAGTTAAATCGAAGGAGTTATCGAATATAGTTTATTCGATGGAGTTAATCGATTAGAGTTAAATCAAAGGAGTTAATCGAATATAGTTTATTCGTATAGAGAAAAGGAGTTAATCGAATATAGTTTATTCGAATAGAGTAAATGAGTTAATCGAATATAGTTTATTCGAATAGAGTTAGAGGAGTTATCGAATATAGTTATTCGACAGGAGTTACGTGAATTAGTTAAGTTAAACTAAGTGAATTAGTTAAGTGAATTGGTTAAGCTAACCAAAGTGAATTAGTCGAGTTAATCAAAGCGATTAGTTCAGTTAATCGAGATAAGTAAATCAAGTTAGGTTAATCGAGTTGAATTAGTCAGTCGAGTTAATAAATTGAGTTAGTCAAACCAAGTAAAACCAGTTAGAGTTAATTAATTAAGGTTGACCAGTTAGAGTTGATCGGTTAGAATTAACCAGTTAGAGTTAATCAATCAGAGTTAATCAAATAGAGTTAAGTAAAATTAGAACTGACTAGAGATTAGTAAATTGAATGGTTTTCTAAGTGCCTATCTGATGTTGGTTTCGGCCTTCGGGATTAATACTTAGGGAATTGTTCTCATACTAGTTCACAGTCAGGGACTGATAGTTGGGGAAGAGTAGTGATTTGCAAATAAGCAAATGGAAAACGTTTTCCAGTGTTAATAACATATATTTTCTAAACATAGAAAATAAGGCAATGTGAATATATATATAGATATATGTTGATGATTTACCGATATAATTTCCATCTGGAAATAATATCGTTGTTTGCACACTTGTTTTTCTTTGATGGTTAAATCACAGACTATCAAAGTTTTGACCATTTTAACGTTGTTAATATGGAGAGACCGGTTGGATTATTATCCGAAGAACCACTCTGTATTGGCATAAGCGTTGCGAATCATATACGGCAAAGATAATTGAAGACGGAGTAAAATGGAAGGGATATTGTATAAGTCTTAGATAATAGTGACTAAGATGGATATACTGAATAGTGCCTTCGGTTTGTCCAGTCCCAGGACATCTTGTATGGACGAAGGTCTGACAGAGTATATCCAATAGATCGCGTAAGTTGATCTGTTCAAACGTATTCACGTTTGGTGGCGGAGGAATTCGTTTCTCTTAGCTGTATACCCGTGTTATTTTTGGATAAGTCAATTTGTGATTTGGCGGGTATGACGATGTGACATTTTAAGTGAATGAAGATGGATGTCTGACAGAGTATTTCCAGAAATGTCACGTACATTGATTTCTTCAACCGTACCAAGAGTGGAAGCGGAGAAGGAAACTTCTTTTAGCTGACACGTAATGTACTGTTGTAAACGTCAATTAGTGATTTTGATGGATTTGACAATGTAGCATTCGAAGTGAATCTGATGTAATGATAAAGCGTAGCTTCTAGCCTCATCAACCGGTAAATGACAAAATAGGGCAGGCAGCATGGCTAAGTCGGTCGCACCGAAGTAGGGTGTATAATCACCTATCTAGAGAATATTCATGTGTTTCTTAAATCTATCAATGTCGTCCCATATATATACGGGAACGGTTGCTGATCCCAACCGTTGGTGATGTACATTCGATACACTCAAGCGAAATGAGTTGTCGGTCATGTGTGGCTGAGTTACAAGATGTTCTTGTTGAACTCCAGTGTATCGTTCCTAGAGTACACTGATCGGAAGGTGGTTCCATACCTTGTCATAGTTGGAAATCCATTACCCAATACGTGCTTGCGATTTTGATTGTATACCATATATGCAGATCGTGAGATGAAAGCGTTTCTGCTAGATGATTATTATATTGTGGTTGATAGACATTATTGTAATATCAAAAGGTTTTGATATAAAGATATTTTGGATTCTCATAAGGGAAAAACCCGTTCCGTTCTGCGGCGTGGTCTTCTGAGATATCGTTTACTTGTTCATATACCTGTTTAAACTGTTTTACTCACACCAGTCCCATGACTGACCTGGAGTTTACTTTGTTGTTTTCCCTAAACTCTTGGGTGCCTAAATTTGTACGGGCAGTCAAGTAGTCGGGTTTTACATATATACTTGGAGAGCTTGGAGCAGGAGGCTTCAAGATCATATAGCTATAGTTATTTCCGCTGTGTTGTAAGTGATGTACTCTGATAAGTGCTATTGTATACATAACTGTTATATTTCAAAGTTATGTTATCTATTATATGTTATTCGTTCTGCTGTTAGGTTCGTGTTACTCTGATGTTGTGTTCTTCTTCTTCTTCTATTCTAATTTTCTATCTTATCTATTCTCACCCTCTAATTTCTTTCATTAATTACCAGGATTTTTCGATGTTTTGGTTATCAACATCGAGCTTATGTCGATAACCAAAGTCGCCGAAAATCCGGGTCGTTACAATACGGAATTTATAAAAAAAGGGGCCAGTGTTGTTTGATGTTTGATCGGTAGAATTTCCAATTGGAAATAGGACCATTAATTGTATGTGTAACACCCCGTAATTTTATAACATTAAAATTCACAAATTAAAGTATACTTAATTTTTTGAAAAGAATGAAGTGAAATGGGTTGCGCAGAAAAATATATATATATATATATATATATATATATAAATTAAAAATTAAATAAATAAATATGCGAAAAAGTTCAAAACAACGAATTGGGAGGGGGAATAACCGAACCAACCCATTTTTGAGGTCGACCCGAGCCTTGCTGGGTCGACTAGGGGTTAATCCAGGGTGTTTGGCTGTCAACCCGTGGGCCGATTCGCTCAAATGCAGATTTTGCATTTGATTGGTTCTCATGGTTCAGGGTTAATCTAATGGTCCTAAATAACTTCCTACACCTATAAATACATCCTAATGCTAACCCTAAACCTAATTAAAATAGAATAGTTACCGTCGCCATGGAAATCAATGGAGCCGCCGCCAACTAAGAAAGAAGAAAAGCAAATTCAATTCTAATTCTCTCAACCCTAAAGCAAAGCAAAACTCTCTCTTTTCTTCTCTAAATGGTGAGTATGATAGTCTTAACAAGATTATTATCATTTTAATTAGGTTGAGTCATGAATGGATTATGAATAGATGATGTGAATTGTCATATGTTATCATGTATGTTATAAATTCTATGCTATGTGGTGATAATATCCTATATGTTGCAAATCATGCTATGATGATGTTATGTATGTTGAAAGTATCTAGGCTAAAGTTGTGATGAATCATACATGCTTTGAAATCATGATGCTATTGCCTATGCTAGTTAGTTCATATTAATTAAATCATCATGTTTGGGCTAAGTTGATCTATATGACACGTTACATATGCAAGTTAGATTGATTGGAAAAGTTATGAACATATGCCATGACATCTGTTATGACACCTAGAATTTTGCTATGACATATGTGATATTCTATGCTAGTTCACACCATCATTATGTTGCCTAAAAACCCCATATGCAAGTTTATGTATAGATGTGGGCTATGGTCATATCATGTGAATTGTGACATTTAACAAGTTGACACCTTTTGATCCTTAACATGTGTAGTTTATGCAAGTTTCACCCCTATTATGATTAGATTTATTTTAATTGTCTAGATGTTGTGATAATTTATCTTTGTGCTATGTGTTAGACTATGCAAGTCTAGACTATATTATGCGTTGAATAAGCGAACGTATAAACGTGGGGTAGGGGTAATATTAAGGATTTAATATTAAAAAGTTGGGGTGCAATTGATATGATTTTGCATGCCATAAGTGGATGGCCATAATTGAGTCAATTATGGACATCATTAAAAGTTGACTTAATTAATAATTTGAATAAGGGAATTATTAAAACTGGGGTAAAAGATTTTAAGTGTTAATCAATGCTTAGGACACGAGGTTGGACTCGTTTGTGACGTAAACCTGCCCGGACCCGCCCGGCAAATCCAGTGGTCACAAATGTCAGCCCAATGTGAGAGGTCCTAGGCCTAAACTAAAGCATAACGGTTGTAAAGACACGAGGTTAGACTCTTTTATGGTGTAAGACTGCCCGGACCCGCCCGGCAAATCCCGCTGCCATAAATGCCAGTCTAATGTGAGAGGTCTTTATGAGGTTATGGCCTGAATGAATTAAGAAATACTTAACCAGATAAACATGTAAGGTGGGACATAGGGGTTACGTAGGTGCCTTGGGTGGCATGAGGAATCTAGGGGGTGCCCTTAGTGGCATGTGAAATACGATTAGTAAGACTTAACCAAACACACATGTAAATGAACATGACTAAGAGGGTTAAGTGGGATATACTAGTGACAAGCTTAGGTGGGTAGCTTGTGGGGGCCCATTTCGACCAGTATCCTAAACGTATCTTTGTGGGCTCGACCCAAGTTGAGGACGGGACACGCATGCTGGGTTCGACTGTAAGAGGCCAAAACGGGGAGCGGTGGCAACGCAAGTCCAACGGGTTTCATATGCGTGTGTGGACCCGGGCTGGTAGGTAAGACGTTGTTGCATCGTGTAGGTATAAGCCGTGCATTCTCAAGTTTTATCGGGTTGCCACTTTAGGGGAGTGATACACCCCACTATGGGGCCAGCACGGGTATCTATGAGTAGGGAGCCGATCGAAAGTGGGTAGTGGGGTACACCTAGTGGTGATAGGGGCAGACGGCACCTATGTAGTCAGCTAGGGGTACGTAAGGCTATTTATAAAGTTTCTGTGTGAAGCAAGTGGGATCAAACAATAGGGTGACTGGTGTGGTGCAGTGTAGTAATGTGCGGTGCAATGTAGTAATCATTCGTTAGTAATTAGGTGTGCCTTTACCGTTATCTTTAACGTTATCTTAAACGCTATCTTTATCTTCCTAGGAGTTCATAGACATTTACTTGTCTTCCATTTTATGCCTTAGTCTAGTTATTTTGATAATAGTATTGTTAGAATTATCATACTCGCCTGACTTTATGTCTGACCCCCTCTATTTCTATCATTTTTCCCCCTCCAGGTCCTCAGGTTGGGCCCATCTCTAATGGAGTTTGATTGAATTGCTTCATCTCTCTTTGGAAAGCTTGGACCGTTGAAGTAAAGTCCAGCTTGTTATCTTTTTAATGGCTATTTATGTAATGGGATTATGTATTTTGTTTTTATGAAGATGGATATTGTACTTGGTTATGACCTATGGTTTTATGATGTAACAAACATGTTTAATTTCCGCTGCAATAAAATGAAGTTTTAGATTTCCAAGTACTATTTACTATCTGTCTTGTTGTAATTTTTCTGTTCTATATTCACTTATAACCTCCACGGAAGTTAATGAATTCCCTTTGTGAGTGACATTAATGGGCGTGGGGTGTTACACGTGGTATCAGAGCATAAGGTTACCAGAACAGATAAAAATACTTTAGAAAAATAGTTATTTTTGGAAGAAATGTTTTCAAAAACATGTTTTAATGAGAAATTTAAAGAGGAAGTTTTTATGAAAAACATAATCCCCAAATAGCCATATATCTTTATCTTTCGAATTCTCCATTTTGAATCTTTCCTTTTTCGTTTCAGCATGGCTGAAGATCTTAACCTACCTGACGGTGTAACGATACCGGGATGGTATAGGAGGCTATTGGAGGCTAGGGCCGCTACAGGTCCAGCCAATGTTCCTCCACCACCAGTTGCATCCGTTCCTCCTCCTCCTCCTCCTCGCGTAGATACTTTTGCAAAGACGTGCAAGGAATTCAAGGCTATGGGTGGAAAACCATTTCAAGGGTCAGAAACGTTTGTGGAAGCTAGAGATTGGCTTAAGGAGGTGGAAGAATTGGTAGAAATCTTTGAAGTAGAAGAAGGGAGGAAAGTTCGATTAGCAGCTTGGTTGATGAAGGGAGAGGCCTCGTTTTGGTGTGATGTCACTAATGGGGAGCGTCCTGTTGACACTTGGGCGGATTTCAGACGTAGGTTCGAGGCGAAGTTTCTCTCAAGGGCGGAAGAAAATCTATATATGGAAAGGTTCTTGACATTGAAGCAAGGAAGCTCATCAGTGAAAGAATATGTCAATAAATTTAATCAGTTAGCAAGGTTTGGCTTGGACTTAGTGAACACGCCTGAGAAGAAGGCACTGAAGTTCGTGAATGGCTTGAATGAACCATTGCAAGGGTTGGCTATGACCCACATCACGATGGGGGCCACCTTTGAGAAGTTAGTAGAAATGGCGCTCATGCATGAGGAGAAAAGCGCTAAAGCTGATAAGGCACCCGAGAAGAAGGGGGATCAAAAGAAACCACAACTGCAAAACAAGAAGGGTGGAAAAGACAATAATGGCAAGGGAAAGAAGAAGTGCTTTAACTGTGGAACCCCAGGCCATCTCAACAAGGATTGCCGAAAGAAAAAGAAGACAGGCTGTTTTCATTGTGGCGATGTGGGATATTTAGTGAAGGACTGCCCAAAGAAGGGGCAGAGGGCAGAAGCTACCTCGGGAGGACAGGTGCAGGATCTTATGGCACCAGGGCAGGCTAGGGGACAAGTTCAGGCTCTCGCGGTCCCACCGCTGCAAGAACGAGGTAGAACCATTTCTGTTGAAAGCTTAGTTTTTATGTTTGATCATCCTGTCCGTACCTTATTCGATTCGGGCGCATCACATTCGTTTATCTCTAGATCATTAGTTGAATCACTGCACTTAAACACCATTTTAGTCCCTTAGTTGTTTCTAATCCAATAGGGGGCTCAGCTTATTTGTCTATGATGTGTTTGGATTTGAAAATTTCAATACTTAGCATTGAATTTAGATGTGATGCTTATGTGTTGGGCTTCACGGGCTATGGGCTAATTTTAGGAATGGATTGGTTATCCAGAAATGGGGCCGTTCTTGATTGTGAAAGGAGAGTAGTTAGGCTCGTGACTCGCCTTGGCAACACTCTCGAAATCTTTTGTAATCCCATAAATTCGATTATGCTAAGTTATCTAGAATCGCTTGACGCGTTTGAGGAAAATCTACGATCTGTTAGAGTGGTCCAAGAATATTCGGATGTGTTTGAGGAGGTGAAGGGTTTGCCTCCGAAGCGGGAGATAGATTTTCGAATATATCTTGTGGATAATGCGAAACCAGTATCTTTGCCAGTACGCCACATGGCTCCACGTGAAAGGAGGGAACTCGATTAGAAAGTGAAGGAGTTGCTTGAGAAGGGGTTCATAAGACGAAGTATATCGGAGTGGGGTGCTCCACTAGTATTTGCCACGAAGGCGGATGGGTCCCTTAGACTGTGTGTGGACTATAGAGAACTTAATAAACTTACTAAGAAGAACAGACACCCACTGCCGAGGACTGACGATCTCTTCGATCAGTTAGTTGGCGCCTCAGTGTTTTCGCAGTTGGACTTAGCCACTGGGTTCCATCAGTTGAGAGTGGCTGAGGATAGCATAGACAAGACTGCCTTTAGGACTCCGGACGGTTTCTATGAATGGCTAGTGATGCCCTTCGGTTTGACAAACGCCCCAGCATATTTTGTTGATTTGATGAGTAGGGTGTTTACGGAGTACCTTAACAAATTTGTGGTAGTCTTTGTAGATGACATCTTGATCTTTTCTAAGGATAAAGAAGAGCATGCCCTACATCTTAGGTAAGTGTTGGAGACTCTTCGAGCGCATAAGCTTAAGGCTAAATTTTCTAAGTGTCACTTCTGGAGGAAGGAAGTACGGTTCTTGGGGCACGTGGTTTCCAAAGAAGGGATAGCCGTGGATCCCGCGAAGGTGGTGGCCATCCAAGATTGGAAGGTCCCTAAAAATGCTACCGAAGTGAGAAGTTTCTTGGGGTTAGCTGGCTACTATAGGAAGTTTATCAAAGACTTCGCAAAGATATCAGCTCCATTGACACGCTTGATGAAGAACCTAGTTTTCACGTGGGACGTAGATTGTGAGGATGCGTTCCAACGTTTGAAGAGAGCTTTGACTTCAGCCCCAGTCTTAGTATTGCCATACGGGAGTAAGCCGTTTACCGTTTATACTGACGCTTGTGGGACAGGACTAGGCGCAGTCTTAATGCAAGAGGGCAGGGTAATAGCCTATGGTGGAAGGCAGTTGAGAGCGCATGAGAAGAATTACCCCACACATGACCTAGAGTTGGCCGCTATTGTTTTCGCGCTTAAGTCTTGGCATCATTATCTTCTTGGCGAGAAATTCGAATTATTCACTGACCACAAGTCTTTAAAATACCTATTCTCTCAAAAGGACTTGAACTTAAGGCAGCAAAGGTGGATGGAGTTCTTAGCGTCCTACGACTTCGAAATAGCCTATACCCCTGGCAAGGGTAACGTGGTGGCAGACGCCTTAAGTAGAAAAAGATTATCCTTAAGTCCTTTGTTTGTTGAGCGGCGAAGTTTAGAATTCATTTCGATGTTTGACTTTAGACCTTCCGTTGACTTCGTACCCGATTTGCTAGCATCCTTGGGGGTCAGACCTACGCTTTTGGGACGGATTGCAGGGCACAGCGAGACGACCCGCAGTTGGTTGAGTTAGTAGAAAAACTCAAAGGAGGGGAGTCATCAAGACATCTCCGTAGGTATACCCTAGACGATAAGGGTTGGTTACGTAGGGACGGTAGACTTTGGGTACCAAAAGACGATGACCTAAGGAAGACTATTCTTGACGAAGCACATCATTCGAAGATGACCATTCATCCCGGCGGGGACAAGATGTACAAAGACATGAAGAGAGTTTACTTTTGGGCTGGCATGAAGAAAGATGTGGCCGAGTATGTCGCTAGATGCTTGGTGTGCCAACAAGTAAAAGCGGAGCAAAAGAAACCCGGTGGGTTGCTTCACCCATTGGAGGTTCCACTATGGAAGTGGGAAAGTGTCTCGATGGATTTTGTGGATGGGTTACCGCGATCAAGGATGGTAATACGGGAATTTGGGTTATAGTAGATAGACTTACTAAGAGCGCCCATTTCATTCCTGTGAAGAGTAAGAGGACTGCTCCATGGTTAGCTTCTGTATATGTCCGAGAAATAGTTCGTTTGCACGGTGTTCCTTCTAGCATAGTGAGCGACCGCGATCCTATTTTCACTAGCGAATTTTGGAGAAGCTTACAAGAGGCAGTAGGGACTCAGTTATGTTTGTGCACCGCATATCATCCTCAGACGGACGGCCAGACTGAGAGGGTGAATCGCATTCTAGAGGATCTGTTGAGGCTATGTATCCTAGACTTTGGGGGTACGTGGGAAGAGCATCTTCCATTGGTGGAGTTCGCGTATAATAACAGCTTTCAGTCCAGCATTGGTATGGCACCATTCGAAGCTCTATATGGACGACCTTGTCGTTCACCTACATGTTGGTGGGAATCTACGGATAAGATCTTACTTCGGCCCGATATGATTAGGGAGACTTCGGAGAAGATCGACTTGATTCGAAGGAGGATGAAAGCAGCACAGGTTAGGCAGAAATCTTATGCGGATAAGAGGAGGACAGATCTCGAGTTTGAAGTTGGGGACATGGTCTTTGTCAAAGTGTCTCCATTACGGAACGTTGTTTGCTTTGGGTCCATTGGGAAATTAGCACCAAGGTTTGTAGGGCCGTTTCCTATTAAGGAGAAAATTGGACAGATGGCGTATAGAGTGGAGTTGCCCGAGAGACTTAGTGGTGTACACGACATATTCCATGTGTCACATTTGAGGAAGTGCTTGCACGAGACCGCGGAAGTGGTAGAGACGAGCTTGCTTAGAGAGGTGGAGATAGAGCGTGATGCGACAATTCGACGAGCTCCAACGCGCATTCTTGGGTCGGAGATCAAGAGGTTGAGGAATCGAGAGGTCAGACTAGTGAAAGTGCAATGGGGAGATGATGAGAGCAACGCTACTTGGGAGACAGAAGAGAAGATGCGTTCACGATACCCTTTTCTTTTTGAGGGTATGTCTTTTAATTTCTCCTTTATCGCTTAGCTTGTACTTATCTTATCTTTAGTATATCCTCTCGCTAGTATCTTTGACCTTTAGTTAGGATAATCCTATGGTTGAAACATGTGTTTGAGACATGTTATGTATGGTGGATGCAAGTGTTTGCTAGTGGTTTCTCGTGGATGCATATACACACACTATTAGGCACCAGATCGGCTCAGTCACTTCATATTGCATATTGCATATATATGGATGTATTTAGTAAAATGGATGTATAATGGTTGTATTATCATATAGTTGTTGCATTCGGGTGGATGGTTGTGCACGCATATAGAATTAATATGTATCATTAGGAATCTTTTGCATACATATTGGACGCATGGAACTATCATGAATTGCACTAAGGAGGTCGACTGAATCAGTAGACCGCCTAATTTTGCATTAGATATGGACATATACACACACACTGTGCATATAAACATTAAAGCATTAGAAGTCTTTTAAGGACAATGGATGCTGGTGTTTGATGGTTGAGTAGATGGACGATTAGATGGTAGGATATACATTCTTCTTGACTTGGAGATTTCGGGGACGAAATCCTTTAAGTCGGGGAGAATGTAACACCCCGTAATTTTATAACATTAAAATTCACAAATTAAAGTATACTTAATTTTTAGAAAAGAATTAAGTGAAATGGGTTGCATAGAGAAATATATATATATTGATATATATATATATTAAAAAAAAGTTAAAAATTAAATAAATAAATATGTAAAAAAGTTCAAAACAGCGAATTGGGAGGGGGAATAACCGAACCGGCCCATTTTTGAGGTCGACCCAAGCTTCGCTTGGTCGACTAGGGGTTAATCCAGGGTGTTTAGCTGTCAACCCGTGGGCCAATTCGCTCAAATGCAGATTTTGCATTTGATTGGTTCTCATGGTTCAGGGTTAATCTAATGGTCCTAAATAACTTCCTACACCTATAAATACATCCTAATGCTAACCCTAAACCTAATTAAAATAGAATAGTTACCGTCGCCATGGAAATCAATGGAGCCGCCGCCAACTAAGAAAGAAGAAAAGCAAATTCAATTCTAATTCTCTCAACCCTAAAGCAAAGCAAAACTCTCTCTTTTCTTCTCTAAATGGTGAGTATGATAGTCTTAACAAGATTATTATCATTTTAATTAGGTTGAGTCATGAATGGATTATGAGTAGATGATGTGAATTGTCATATGTTATCATGTATGTTATAAATTCTATGCTATGTGGTGATAATATCCTAAATGTTGCAAAACATGCTATGATGATATTATGTATGTTGAAAGTTTCAAGGCTAAAGTTGTGATGAATCATATATGCTTTGAAATCATGATGCTATTGCCTATGCTAGTTAGTTCATATTAATTAAATCATCATGTTTGGGCTAAGTTGATGTATATGACACGTTACATATGCAAGTTAGATTGATTGGAAAAGTTATGAACATATGCCATGACATCTGTTATGACACCTGGAATTATGCTATGACATATGTGATATTCTATGCTAGTTCACACCATCATTATGTTGCCTAAAAACCCCATATGCAAGTTTATGTATAGATGTGGGCTATGGTCATATCATGTGAATTGTGACATTTAACAAGTTGACACCTTTTGATCCTTAACATGTGTAGTTTATGCAAGTTTCACCGCTATTATGATTAGATTTATTTTAATTGTCTAGATGTTGTGATAATTTATCTTTGTTCTATGTGTTATCTATGCAAGTCTAGCCTATATTATGCGTTGAATAAGCGAACGTATAAATGTGGGGTAGGGGTAATATTAAGGATTTAATATTAAAAAGTTGGGGTGCAATTGATATGATTTTGCATGCCATAAGTGGATGGCCATAATTGAGTCAATTATGGACATCATTAAAAGTTGACTTAATTAATAGTTTGAATAAGGGAATTATTAAAACTGGGGTAAAAGATTTTAAGTGTTAATCAATGCTTAGGACACGAGGTTGGACTCGTTTGTGACGTAAACCTGCCCGGACCCGCCCGGCAAATCCAGTGGTCACAAATGTCAGCCCAATATGAGAGGTCCTAGGCCTAAACTAAAGCATAACGGTTGTAAAGACACGAGGTTAGACTCTTTTATGGTGTAAGACTGCCCGGACCCGCCCGGCAAATCCAGCTGCCATAAATGCCAGTCTAATGTGGGAGGTCTTTATCAGGTTATGGCCTGAATGAATTAAGAAATACTTAACCAGATAAACATGTAAGATGGGACATGTGGGTTAAGTAGGTGCCTTGGGTGGCATGAGGAATCTAGGGGGTGCCCTTAGTGGCATGTGAAATACGATTAGTAAGAATTAACCAAACACACATGTAAATGAACATGACTAAGAGGGTTAAGTGGGATATACTAGTGACAAGCTTAGGTGGGTAGTTTGTGGGGGCCCATTTCGACCAGTATCCCAAACGTATCTTTGTGGGATCGACCCAAGTCAATCACGGGACACGCATGCTGGGTTCGACTGTAAGTGGCCAAAACGGGGAGCGGTGGCAACGCAAGTCCAACGGGTTTCATATGCGTGTGTGGACCCGGGCTGGTAGGTAAGACGTTGTTGCATCGTGTAGGTATAAGCCGTGCATTCTCAAGTTGTATCGGGTTGCCACTTTAGGGGAGTGATACACCCCACTGTGGGGCCAGCACGGGTATCTACGAGTAGGGAGCCAATCGAAAGTGGGTAGTGGGGTACACCTAGTGGTGATAGGGGCAGACGACACCTATGTAGTCAGCTAGGGGTACGTAAGGCTATTTATAAAGTTTCTGTGTGAAGCAAGTGGGATCAAACAATAGGGTGACTGGTGTGGTGCAGTGTAGTAATGTGCGGTGCAGTGTAGTAATTATTCGTTAGTAATTAGGTGTGCCATTACCGTTATCTTTAACGTTATCTTAAACGCTATCTTTGTCTTCCTAGGAGTTCATAGACATTTACTTGTCTTTCAGCTTATGCCTTAGTCTAGTTATTTTGATAATAGTATTGTTAGAATTATCATACTCGACAGACTTTATGTCTGTCCCCCTCTATTTCTATCCTTTTTCCCCCTCCAGGTCCTCAGGTTGGGCCCAACTCTAGTGGAGTTTGATTGAATTGCTTCATCTCTCTTTGGAAAGCTTGGACCGTTGAAGTAAAGTCCAGCTTGTTATCTTTTTAATGGCTATTTATGTAATGGGATTATGTATTTTGTTTTTATGAAGATGGATATTGTACTTGGTTACGATCTATGGTTTTATGATGTAACAAACATGTTTAATTTCCGCTGCAATAAAATGAAGTTTTAGATTTCCAAGTACTATTTACTATCTGTCTTGTTGTAATTTTTCTGTTCTATATTCACTTATAACCTCCATGGAAGTTAATGCATTCCCTTCGTGAGTGACATTAATGGACGTGGGGTGTTACAGTATGGATGTTTCTTTGATAGTTAAATCACCGACTATCAAAGTTTTGATTTATTTTATACCTCCGTTGTCGATATGGAGAGACCGGGATCAGATTTATTATCTAAGAACCACTCCGTATTGGCATAAGCGTTATGGATCAATTTACGCTGAAGATAATAGAAGACGGTGAAAAGTGCAAGGGCTGTTTGTTAATCCTAGGTAGAAATTGCCCAATATGGATTAATAGTTCGGTGTCTTCAGTTTGTCCAGTCCCAGGACATCGTATATGGATGAATGTATGACAATGTGGCATTCAAAGTAAATGGTGGCAAAATGTTCTAAAAAGTTAATCGTAACCTCAAGCCTCATCACCTGGAAAATGACAGAAATCGGGCAGGTAGCATGGCCATGTGGGTCATTCCCATTAGGAGTATTATCACCTGATCTAGAGAAAATTCATTTGCTTCTTATTCTATTCACTGATTTATGCTTTCGGTAACGGTTGCTGGTCACAACCGTTGGTGATAATATGCTCGATACACTTAAGTTAAATGAGTGGTCAGCCATGTGTGGACCGGGTTGCAAGACGTTCTTGTGGAACCTAGTGTATTACCCTCTAGATGTAATGATACGCATTTTGCCCGACCTTAATCGATCGATAGATCGACCAAGACCGTTCAAAACCCGCACACGTTAACTCTGGGAATACAACACATTAGAACACAACAGCAGACTTTTATTATATCATGATAATATAACATCAGAGTACATCAATAAAATACAGCGGAAGATAAATTACAATATTTTAATACAATACAGTGCAATGGAAACAAAGTAACTAAGGCAGCGGAAGACAACTATGCTCTGGATACAGCTTTAAGCTTCAATCCAGGATCCTGCTTGAGATAAGAACCTGTAGACAAACTACTCGACTGCCCGTGTGGAAAAGAGGGAACCCGAGTTTGCAAAGGTGGAAACAAACAACGGGTCAGTCATGGGACTGGTGTGAGAATTCTTAACTTATTTTACTAATAACAATAAGGAAAATCCAAGGACCACTCCGCTAACGCGGAATGGGTTTACTCCAATGGATTGCCGGTGCATAAACTAAAGTAAATCGTTAAAACAACGCAATGCTTTTTAGAAAAATGAAACCATCATAAGACCCAAGTCCCGTCACACAATGCAACGCAAACCGGAGGATAGGGTTTTACCTTATAATGGTCAAAATTGCTTGATACGTTAAAACGGATTTGATATTATTATTAGTGTATATAAGTTTTCAATAATAGTTCAATCATAATGTATCAATGCTAGGACACATAGATACCATAATACTATGCTTCCATACTAGTAATACAATCAAAACCGCATGAGGTCGTATTGGAAATTGGGTTTCCATCATGAGTCAAGGCTAGGGAGGAGCTCCTTACAGATTCGAGACACTCTAGCTAATGCCTCAGGATCCCCCGCAGTGAACCCTTGGAAAGCTGCAGGGCCGGTCCACACATACAGCTTCGTAGATTGGCAATTCCTGAACACGCGTTTCCCAGTCCTATAGGACCTATCATCCGAGGCGCCTCATTCCATCATCCACATAAGTAAAATGTCAGGCCGTGTTAAAATCCAAACACCACTTCTAGCTAGAATGAAACGTGCTGCTCTCCCTGCGTTCCCTTCTCCCGTTTTAGACTCCTCCGGTGTGTGAGGCTCGCGAAGTCACGCTACACACAAAGCTATGCCTAAACAAGTTATGCTTTGATCATCCCACATGGCCTGCTTTTCAACAAAGCCTTGATCATATGCATCTTAGCATGCCACATCGTCACTCCATATCACACTACCATTCCTTTGCCGAAATATATGAACGGGTGTTAAGCAAGAGAATAAATTCTCTGCCACCAAACATCCATACATTCGACAGAAGATTAATAACATGATATTTAATGGAGTACGATGTCAGACACACAATCCATTTATAAGCTTATGCTCTGGGTCTGAGCGAAAGCCAAATCCGTACAAATCAACACTACGTCCGGACGGCCACCACTGTCGCCCCTTCAAGGTAGCTACTCCAATCACGGGCATCAGCAGTCGTCGTCCATTCGATATGAAGATCGTCGGTCTTCAATCGCCGTCTTCAACTCTTGAATTTTAAACGTCGTTCAAATTATTTGGAATGAGATAGACTCGGACTTTCCAAATAATTCTCGTATATATATAAGTTGGAAATCATTTCATATCGTTATTAGTAATTTGTAACGATTTATCTTTATTTTTATATATATATAAATAATTAAATTCCATTTCATTAACGTAATTACATAACAAGTAGTGAATGTTTTGCTTCATAACCTATCGAAATGTTTATAATGTGTAATGAAATTTATTTTATTTCATTACATTTTGCTAACGAAAAACAATCCTATTCGTATATACAATATTAACGTACAATGTACACACCATAATGCTTATTTTTATGTTCATACACATACACATCTTATACATAACAATGTACATTTTCTTGTTTCATCCTTCGAATTACACAAAATGTATTTTGTGTATCATACCAATTCCAACAAAAATAGGCATTCTTGTGTTTCATTTCAATTTCAACAAACGAATATTTTTGTTCATCCACTTTTACTTCTACAAAACTGAGTATTTTTGTTTGTTTATTTCAATGTAACAAAATTGATAATTTTGTTATCTTTTCAATGCAAAACAAAAAAATAATAATTTTACATTACAAACAAAACGATAATTTTGTGTGCTAATCTATTTACATGAAAATGAAATATCCATATTTTTAATCTTTTTAATGAAAACCTAATTCATTAAAATATAAATTTCATATCCTTATTCTTTTTAGTTAAAATCCAATTACATAAAAATGTAATTTCGCACTTTTAATCTACATGCATGAAAGAATGAAATTTTCCCCTTTTTAATCTAATTTACATTAAAATGTAAACTTTTCTTTATTTATATCAATTACATAAAAAAATGTAACTTTTACCTTTAATCTTAATTTCACAAAAAATGTAAATTTCTTACTTTTGGTTTTAATTACATAAAGATGTAACTTTCTTTATTTCTTTTAATAAAAATATAAATTTCTTCTTTTAATCTAATTACACAAAAATGTAATTTTTCATCCTTTAATTTAATCACATAAAAATGAAAAATTTTCATTCTTTTAAACATGACAGTGAAAATAATGTTCATTTTCTATTTAACTATTTGTATTTTAATATGGGCCAGACCTCTCACATTAGGCCTGCAACTTGTGGATGCTGGATAGGCCGGTCGGTTCTGGGCGGACTTATCCCACAAGTTGGGCTCAACCTCGTGTCTTGGCCCAATTTGTATTTGCGCACTTGGACCTCTCACATTAAGCCCAACATTTGTGGCTGCTGGATATGCCGGTCGGGTCCGGGCAGACATCCACCACAAATGTAACCTAACCTCGTGTCCAAGTACAATTGTAATTTTTAATTATGATTATAAATACTTTAATTAAAATTATTTTAAATGTTCTTTATTAAAATAATCATCATACTAAAAATTCTCTTTATATATTCCAATCTTTCTATTGTAATAGTAAAGCCCAGTCTTTTAATGTAACCTCTTTATATATATAAAAAGGTACTTTTACATAAATATGTACTCTTACATAAACATGTTTCTTTTATATAAATATGTTTCTTTTTCATATAGAAATGAACCCTTACATAAAATGATTATTTTATTTTCATAACGTATTGAAGGTGGCATTTTTAATGTACAAGTATTGAATTCAATAAATTATTATCTTGTTTTCATTAGCATATGAAAGGTTATATTGTTGGTGTACAAAAGTATAATCCGAGAAATGATTTTCATTAGCGTCAACAACTTGAATTCCCTTTCATTTTTTTTATATTACATTAAAAAGATAAATTTTTAATGTACTAATATTTTTGAATCCCAACATAAATGTTTATTTCTAACATAAATGTTCTTTCTAACATAAATATGCTTTCTAATCATAAATGACGTTCTTGAATTCTAACATAAATGACGTCATTTAATTAACATAAATGACAACTTTTTTATAATAACATAAATGTTTGCTTTACTTTCTTACATGAACGACTACTTTTATTCTATTTCAACATTTTATGACAAAAATGTACTTTAAACTCTTCTATTCTTTTTGCATATAAAATGACAACAATAATGATACTTTAAGACCCATTCTTTTCACTACCACTAAACTGACGGTGGAATCAATTTTCTTTTTTTTTCCTTTTTTTTCAAAAATGATAGGGAAATCATCTTTTTAATTTGACAAAAAAATGGCGGTGAAAATATCACTTTTGTAATTTGACAAAAGTGACGGTGGAAATTCCTTCTTTGTAATTTGACAAAAATGACTGTGTAAATAATGTGCTTTCCTTTTAATCAAAATAAATGAATATTTTCATGTTACTACACTTAAGGTAAACATAAGTTTATTCTCAAATTTTAACTACGACGCTAATAATATGTTTATTTTTCTGATTTCACGAATACGTTAAAAATATGATAATTTTTCTATCTTCATGAACGCGCTAAAGATTTTATAAATTTTCCTACTTTCATTAATGCGCTAGAAATGTGATAATTTTCCTTATTTTCATTAACGCGCTAAAGATATGATATTTTTCTCTATTTTCACCTACATATGAGGATGACTTATAATTTTGGTGTCAATTTCATAACAATATATTAGAACAACATATAATTTGGTGCCAAATGTCAAACCACTACTTATGAGAACATTATATAATTTGGTGTCAACATAAGGTATAAATTTTCGCATCGTGATTCAAAACATGAAACAAAAATTATGTTATGGTGTCACATTCATTTCATGATCTAACCTAAAACATGTAACCAAAATTATATCTTTGGTGCCAACAAATCTATCACGATTCAAATCCATACATAATACTTCATCAATAATTGATTCATTTTAATGAAAAACAATTCTATGTAAACTAACAAATTTAATTCTCTAACACAAATGGTATTTTTAATTTACATGTCATGATTCTATCAAAGTGATGTTTTTAGTCTACATATAATGATTCTATCAAAGTGTTGTTTTTGTCCACACAACATATTTCTAATCAGAATGGCTTTTGAAATCTAATATAACATTTCTATAAAATAAATGTTATTTTTAATCAAATAAACATCTAACTAAAATGCTTTTTTTTTCTTTTTTTTTAGCATAACATTTCTATAATATAATGGTATTTTTAAATCTGACCATAATCTAATTCAACAAAACATAAATAAATGATAATTTTATTTCTAACATAATAATCAATCACCTTAACAGATCATTCTAACAACATCAAACAAACCAAATCAAATTACATATATAACAACCTTAATTTAACAGCAGATAAAAAAATGATTTTTTTTACATGATTATAATCAATAAAGTTTAATTATTTTAAAAGAAAAGAATTCTCACCTCGCTTGAGATTTAGTCTAAATTTGATCTTCTCTGTTTCAGAACTAGCCTGTCCCAAGTTGTAGATCTCTCTGATACGAGTGCAACGCAACTTACGGTTCGTAAATTGGATCTCGTACGAAGAAGATACGATAAATTACACATTTGGTAATTTAGTAAATAATTAACTTAAATAATGAACTAAATTTTCCCTTTAACCTGTTAATCCAAATTCAGGCCGCCCTCATCATCTTCGTTCCAAGTATAAGGCGTTCACCGAAACGCATAGATTGATTTTCAAGTTATGTTTTGATCTGCCATTAGAGAAAGAAATGAGTAGATGCAAAATATACGTACAATGAAAATTGGCTGACGAGGTGGAACTGAATTTTATTTGGCATATGTGTAGATGGTCCAATAGGAGAAATAAACAAATATTCCATTGCATTGATTCCTATTAATTACAATTTTGGTTAAACATTCAATTTTAATTCCAATTATAAATTAATTAATTCCATTTCATTCAAATACATGAATATAAATTTTAATACTTAACAAAACAAACCAAATTTTAATTTCAATTATGATAAATAAAGTTACTATTTTTCAAGTAAGTTGGATTTCATTAATTACAAATTCAAAATTGTATTTCAATTATTAATTACACTAATAAATTTCCACAATCAATTACAAAATTAAATTATGAATTTATTAACCCAATTTAACATAAATAATTTAATATTTAATCCCAACTCTCAATAATTACCATATAAATCAATTGATAATTTAAATTTTAAATTCACATAAATAACGATACTTATTACCGGTGGATCTTCATTACACAAACAACGAACGTATATTATTACCATATAAGTTAATTTAAAAATTTCAACATATATGAAATTCCAAATATGATTAAAATGGTTCTAGTTATAAATCTTATTTATGAGGACCCAAAATAGATCAATTACAGTTACATTTATTTATATGACATTTATATTTGTAGTTTCCATTTTGAAGCAATTAATTAATCTGCTGAATTTCCCATTTCAAATTTATTAGCATCCCAAAATCATAGTTATATTAACTACTATACTTGTTATATCATTAGGAAAAAGTTTAGAATCGAATCAAATTCTTCTTTCTTAAATTTAAATTTAAATCCATATTAATCGTTTATTTTAATTTCCAATTTTATTATTAACGATATCAATATCTTTCCAATTACAAAACAACAAGTTATAAGTCTCTATGAAAACAATAAACATTAGTTAAAATTCATGATAAAATCTAAAAATTTATTATCTAACATTTAAGTCTCATAAATTTCATATTGATTTAAAATAGATAAAGAAATGAAACATAACGGTTGTTATTTTAAAGTAATTCCAATCATATTCATAAATCTATAGTTTTCAAGCAAATACTATAAATATTAGCCAACTTTATTTTAATCAAAATAAAATTTAATCTTACTTAGTAAATCAAAATTTATTCCTATTAAATTCCAATTTTTATATTTCAATAATTATTTACACAAATCAAAATATTTAAATATTAAGTTTCAACTTTCAATATTTATAGATACAAACTAAATCAAAATTTCAAACTGCAGCGCTATTTCTAATTCCTTTTATAATTAAATAAAATTTATTCGTTTTAATTTTGATTAAAATAAATTTTTTATCGTTATTATTTAAATTATTTTATATTCTCAAAATTCATTAAAATTTTCTAAAATAAAATTTTTAAATTGGTTCAGAATTTGCGGGTTGTTACACTAGAGATAAACTATCAGAACGTGGTTCCATACCTTATCATGTTGGAAATCCAATCTCCAATAAGCGCCCTGCTGTTTTTGATTTAATATTATATATGGAGCGTGAGATGCAAGCGTTCCGCTAGATTGATATTTATTTGATTTAGACACTATTATAATATCACTGGATTTGATGTTAAAAATATTTTTGGTTATCGTCAGGTAAAAACCATCCGTGTTTATGTGTGGATCGGTCTTATGATTATCATTTCTTCGAAAGGATTTTGAAAGTTAAACAAATGATTGGAGTTTACTCGCACCAGTCCCATGACTGACCCTGTAACGACCCATATTTCTTTCAATCAAATATTTAAATAGTCGGGATATTAATGGGATTTAATATTGAATTTGTTAGCACGGCTAAATCAAAATTTAAAATAATCGCTATTAAAATCGTTTCATTTAACTATGAATATTAGACGATTTTATGTAAATGAAATATTATTTAAAACCAGGACGTTTAAATGTTCATTTTTGAATTCTGTATAAATAGAAAATGAAGAGGGAATATTGGCTCAATATTAATGCTAAAGTTATGTACAGGTCAAGGAAACTGAAAGACTACAGTGAGTTATAAACATCTTAGTTTGTAGAAGAAAGCAAGAGAATTGATTTCTGTTACCATTAACTATAGTAATACCAATAGATATGGTAGTGTACAGGGTTCCTTATGTAAGTCCTATACTAGAACGGTAAGAAATAAAGATGATTTCAATAAATTCTTCCATTTACATTTGACCTTCTTTTCTCAATGAAGAATAGTGTTTTTTTTTCATTGATATTTGGCCACTTTCCGAGGCAGGATTTACGTTTAAGCTAAATTTGATAAGGTGACCTTTATATTGACTTTGCAAACCATTCAAATCTGCAGGAAACTCACAAAAGGAAATGAAGGAAAAAGAAAAATAAAAATAAAAACAAACAGTTGAACTTTTGCACAGGAAAAAAGGAACAACTAATGAAATAAAAGTAAACAGCTAAGAGGAAAATCAAATACATGAATATTTACCATCAAATCTTTATAGACAATGAATTGGCACTATAAACTGTCGAGAATCCATATAAAAATACACTGGGACTGCTACCATAAATTTAAAAACCAAATACAGAATCTATAGAGTACATATTTTCAAATTTCTGTAAACAAATCCATAACTTCACTATCATCAAATCCATTCACGTGGTAAAGTCTGATCTCTTCTTTTGGCCAACACTTTAATCAGGAAATCTCTGTGCAACCATCACTGTTGCCATCACTGGGGAAAGCAATATCTAGAAAAAATAAGGGAAAAAGAAAGGAATAGGGTTAGAGTAGTATCTAATCCCATCAACAGCTAGCAAGAAACAAGACAATACATAAATTAAGAAATTAAAATCAGAACATGAGTAGCTAGAAGAAGATATAGCTAAACAGCTATATATAATATAAACACCCAAAAAAAAATCAATAAACAAAATCGATGTATATCTTCATCTACATACGAGCTGATTTAACAATACAGTGGACAGCACAGGAAATGATCAAGGGTAAGCTAAGCATGTGAATATACTGTACCTAACCTATATATATATATATATATATATATATATAGGTTTGTACAACCAAATTAGCTTATATATATTCATATATATAGCCGAATAAATATATATATCTACACTGCAATGTATGTATTTATTTTCTCAAAAATCGTGTTCATGAACAGGTGAATATCAAAGCTGTACCATAAAATGAGACGACCCGAATTCCCGTTCAGACGGAAACAGGGCTATCTTTGGAATATAACACAGAAACAGATAATAGCAGAACAAAATTAAACAAATACACCAGATAATGAACAACAAAATATACTGGATAAAAGTAATCATCAGAGTTACACAGTATACAGGATCTTACTTAGTACAAATACAGTTCAGCTATACATAAATGTCTACAGCGGAAATAAACAAAATATGTACAATAGGAGCTGAACAGCATAAAAAGAAATAAATGATAGAATCCATCTTCAGCTCCAGCTATCCAGAAAGAACCAGCTAAACCTGAATACAAGGCTGCCCGTGTAGAAAAAGGGGCACCCGAGTTTGAGAGTGAAACAAACTACGAGTCAGTCATGGGACTGGTATGAGAAATCTACTCAACACATATATATAATTTGGCTAATCACAGGACCACGCCACTTTCGTGGAACGGGTTTACTCCATTGGATTGCCAGTGCTTTAAAACAAATCTTTCTTTTAAACATCGCTATGCTTTTTATAAAAATGAAACCATTATAAGACTCAGTTCCCATCACACAATGCAACGCAAACCGGAGGATAGAGTTTTACCTTATAATGGCCAAAATATGATTGATACGAATAAAACAAAGGCATTTGATATTATTGCTAGTGTTAATATGTTTTGAAAACAATTTCAAATCATAACTATCAATCATAGACGGCATGGGTACCATATATCATGTCGCCATATATATACAATCAAAACCGCACGATGTCGTATTTGGAAATTGGATTTCCGTCATGAACCAAGGCAAAAGATAGTCCTTACCGAATTCGAGACTGCCTAGCCCGAGCCTCAGGGTCAGAGCGCATCGACCCTTGGATCGTCAGGGCCGGTCCACCGATGTGGATTAAAATGCCTGAACACTGCGTTTCCCCGCCCTTTGGGGCGTAAATGAGCCAACGAATGACTCCACCGGACCCGGATCGTCCGATCAAACCGAGGCGCCTCGCAACAGCAACAACCACATAGGTGAAAAGTATATAAATGTCAGGGCTGGTAGGTCACTGACACCACCCTAGCTAGGAAGAAACGCAGGCCCTCCCTGATGTCCTCTCCCGTTTTAGGTTCATACCGGGGTGTGAGGCTCACGAATTCACGTTATACACAAAGCTACGCCACACAGGCGGTGCTTTGATCATCACCACAAGACTTTGCTTTTCAACAGAAGCCCTGATCACTGCATCTTAGCATGCCACACAGGCAATTCACACCGTGCAACTGATGGCTATCAATCACACAGAACAAATTCCAATGTCGGACACACAGTCCATTTACAAGTCCGTTCTGGGTCTGAACGAAACCGGAGGCACTAAATACCTCGCAAACCCTTCGATCAACACGTACGTCTGAACGATCACCACTCATTATCCATATTTCGGGATGCCTCCCAATCAGGACCTCGGTTACCATCCAAACGAGGTGAAGATCTCCGGTCTTCGACCGTCGTCTTCATCTTCGAATTTCAATCGTCGGTCAATTATTCGAAATGAGAATTAACTCGGCCTTTTCGAATAATCCACGTATATTTAGAATTTCAATTCGATTTATTTCAATGGTTAAATTATTCGACAACACCAATTCTGTTCTTTAATGTAATTTTCACACCAAACACATTCAACCATCAAATATCACATAAATCAAGCAAATTCAGTTTATTTCCACTCCATATTGTTTATGGTATTTTATAACTATTTATCGCTATTTTTATTTATTTTAAAATAGCTCATTTATTCAAAACGACGCTTCGGGCCATGACGCGGCCGTGGCGCTGTTTTTCTTCAGATTTGATTTACACATATCTGAAAATCTAACCGTTGGATCTTCATAAAATTTACATCATTAGAAAGGTCTTTTCAAAACGAATCCAACGGTTCCAGTTTCGGGAAAATCCGACGGTCGGATCTCCCGGTACAATCGTTTGAATTTTCGATTTCAAAATACGAACTGCAGCGTCGTTCTTCGATTAAATATATAATTATATTTATATATATATATAAATATAATCGCTTCTGGCGCTGTTTTTCTTCAGATTTGAATTAAACATTCCAGACAATCCAACCGTTGGATTTTTACAAAGTTGGTGCCGTTGGAAAGATTATTCCAAGGCGAACCCGACGGTTGAGGTTTCGGGAAAATCCAATGGTCGGATTTCCCGTACTAGTCGTTTGAAATCACGGTTTCAAAATACGAACTGCACGGCTTCGTTTCGTTTTAATTTTATTTATATTTATATAGTTATATAAATATAGTTCATTCAATGATTTCCATATCGTTTTCACTTCAAATATTTTCCTAACACCTTAAAATTTTGGAAAATTTCGCCATAACCTCCCCTGCACCGGGAGCATCGGGAAATTGCAAATAGCTTTCCCGGTCCTTCTAATCTCAAAAAGAAAAAGAAAAAGCCAAGCGGCTAGCCAACAGGCTCATAAAATCATCACCCAAACAAAGCAGTAAATGTGTACCTATTTGTCGGGCACAAAATTTTATTCCTCTTCTCTAGCCCCTTTGCTATAACCTGTTCAATGAATATGCATGTACATATATGTACAGTTCTTATCATTTATCATTTTCTATTCAACTTCATATTTGATTTCTATTTGGTTTAAAAACACCATTCATTCTAATGTTACATAAATAGGTGCAAATCATTTCATTAGCTAATTAATGAATATTTCAACTCATATATGTTTATTTTGAACAAGTGGCTATTTTTAACACTTCACATTTCAACGATTTCTGCATACAATAAAAATGTGATTTTTATTGTAAAACGATTTATTTCAAAACACTATTTTTCTATATAGTTCATATAGTCGATAAAAGGTGATTTTTATTATCAACAATTTATTTCAAAATATGAATACCATTCAACACATGAATTTCTAATCAACGAATGAATATCAATTCAACACATGAATGTTTTCTATGCAATGAATAAATATAGTTTAAGCATATGAAAATAATTCAAACACACGAATATTATTCAAAATTTCGGCAGCATAACGGCAGGGTAGTTAAACCGGGACCGTCCCTAGTACGGCTCCTCGCTCTACCTTAAAACCTCGCGGTTTTTGACAATGGGGATCATGCATCTAGTTCGCACGCAGGCGGCATGTATATATTTATTTCATTTCCACAAACTAATCCGATGTGGTTTCAACCAAATATTTTTCAACCACAAATGGGTATTTTTCAACCACAATCAACCAATATCAATCACAAACAATCCCAAACAATCATTCGCTATCAATCAATTTTCACAACCATTTCAACCAATAAATATCGTCCATGGTTTGTGGACGAGGGGCGTATATATATATATATAGATATATATTTATATATAGCAATTCACTTTCATTTCACACATATATAATATTTTTAAATCAGAAATCTCACCAATAGCTATCCAACTACGCGACACTTCACTTAGAGAAATCTTCGCCAATCTCGCCTTTTTGTCGCTTTCGCCCGTATTCTCTACATATGTAAAAATCGAATTTTTACGATGCTATTCAATATATAAAAATCGAATTTTTACTACGCTATTCAATATATAAAAATATGATTTTTACTTCGACTTTCAAAAAAAAAAATCTGATTTTTCTTTTTAAAGTTCAAATCTTTTTCCATTCTAAAGCTCAAACCTTTTTCTCTTTGAAGTTAAAACCTTTTTCTTTTTAAAGTTTAAACCTTTTCTATTTAAAGTTCAAACCTTTTTCTAAAAATCAGTTTTTATATGCTTTTGAAAATCAGTTTTTATATGCTTTTGAAAATCAGTTTTAACTTCTTTAAAATCAGTTTTTACTTTTAAACAAATCAGATTTAAAATCTTTTAAAAATCAGATTAAAATTCTTAAAAAAAATCAGTTTAAAAATCCTTTAAAAATCAGTTTAAAATTCTTTTAAAAATCAGTTTAAAAATCTTTTTAAAATTCAGTTTAAAAATCTTTTTAAAATTCAGTTTAAAAATCTTAAAAAAAATAAAACAGTATTAACCTTAAAAAAAACAGCATTACAGAATTAAAATAAAAATAAATAAAATAAAATAAAATACTTACATTCCTGCGAAGAAAAAAAAAGAGGGGGAACTGAGGAAGATGTCGGCGGTAGGAGGTGCTGGAGGTGGTGCGGTCGGCGGTGGGAGGTCGTCGGCTGGGAGGGCTCTCGAATCGCGTCGCGATGGGAGGGTTCGAACAGGGAGGAGCAGGCGAAGCGGACGGAGGGGGCGGCGATGTCTTTGTCTTCGTCGGAGCTCGGGTGGTGCGGCGATGCTTCAGGGCGTCGATCGATACTTTTTAGGGTTTTCCCCCTTTTTTTTTCTCTATTTAAATGAATCGGGGGGGGGGGGCAGAAAGGGAGATAAAGGGTGGGGGAAATTAAAATTATTTTTATTATTTAATTATTTAATTTTTCAAAAAAAAAGTTGACTTTTACATACGACCTCAAAACGAGGCCCACCGCCTGTCGCCCATAGCGTTTTACCCCCATTCCGAACACAATGGGATATGTATCGCAAGCTGATTTAATCGTTACAATCAGTTTCCGTTGAATTTACATTTAAATCACTATATTGAATTTTAAACGTACATTTCAAATTACCGGGGCCACATACTAACTAGAAAAATTCTCGGAAAATATTTTCTAGCTTCGTATTGACGATACGGTCCTAACAAAACTAGTTTCGTCGAATTCTGAGACCGTTGGAAAAATGGCCAATTTCCAGTTGATTAAAATCAACTGAAACTGGTCAAACGCGTTTTCTTTTGCCACGCCCACATATTGATTCGAAAAATTATGAAATTTGAAACCTAGCAATAACTTCACATCCCGGATCCAACAAAAGTGGTTTCGTCGAAATCCGAGGTCGTTTGCAAAATGTCCATTTTTAAGGGCCTGAATTCCATAGCGACTATTCAGAATTTTCAACTGGACATATCTTTTGATTCCCGCTATCAAATTTCGATTGGTCAGATTCGTTGGAAAGATATCATCAATTAGATCCTAATGTTTTTGGTTTCACTAAAATCCGGATTGTTTTGCACCCGGTACATTCAATTGAAGTTTGAAATCGAATTATCGAACTACCGCGCTATTTTCAATTCTATATATAATTATAATTAATTATATTCGTTTTCAAATGTCGATTCAAACTCAGTTTTTATCGCCATTATTTAAAATATTTATTTTAAATATTTAAAATCCATTATTTTAGCCAATTTAAATTTTTTAAATTGGTTCAGATTTTCTGGGTCGTTACAATCTCCCCCACTTAAAACTTTTCGTCCCCGAAAAGGAACAAAGTCGAAAGTGGTTTGATAAATCCATAATCATACAACACAACCAACCAATTTGTGTCTAACCTTTCAAAAATATTCTTATCAACTTCTATATTCTTTTATAAATCATTCAGAGTATAGAATAAATAGTGCGCATCCCTGGGAAGAAAATAGCAACAGAATAGAGAATTAAATGGTAATGCAAAGTATGACAAATGTACCTTGCACTGGAGTCAATCAGAGATATCTACTCGGCATCTAGGATAAGCTTTCTGAATGCTCTCCTCAGTTTCCCAAGTACAATCTCGCGGATCTCCACTCCATTGCACCTTGACTAAGTGAACTTTCTTGTTTCTCAGCTCTTTGGTTTCTTTGCCGATGATCTTTAGCGGCTCTCGCCTCACAGCTAATTCTGGAGTAATTTCAATATCCTGCTGAGCTGCTTCTTCCACGATCAAGTCTGGATCATGAACGTGCTTTCGAAGTTGAGATATATGAAATACATCATGCACTCCAGGCAACCAGTCAGGCAGTTTGACCCTATAAGCGAGAGTCCCAATCCGTTCCAGAATAGGAAACGGACCAATGAATTTGGGTGCCAACTTTCCAGTTTTACCAAACCGGATAACTCCTCTCATCGGCGATACTTTCAAATATACATAGTCGCCAACTTCAAAGGATATATCTCTCCTTCTTCTATCGGCATAGCTCTTTTGTCGGCTTTGAGCGGCGAGTAATCGCTTCTTAATAAAATCGACTTTGTCGGCAGCTTCGCGAATCATATCAGGACCCAACACAAGTCTATTTCCAGGCTCGACCCAACAAGCAGGAGATCGGCACGGTCTACCATACAATGCTTCGAATGGCGACATTGTCAGACTCTCCTGGTAGCTGTTGTTATAAGAGAATTCAGCCAAATGCAGATGGTCTTCCCATGATCCACCGAAATCTAGAACACAAGCCCGCAATAGATCTTCTAAAATGCGATTCACCCTCTCAGTCTGACCCTCTGTCTGAGGATGATAAGCGGTGCTCAAGTTCAACTTCGTTCCCAGCTCGACTTGAAATGCTTCCCAGAATTTACTAGTGAAAATTGTATCTCTATCACTTACTATGCTGAGCGGCACTCCATGTAGTTTAACTATTTCCCTGAAGTAAATCTGCGCCAGACTCTGAGCAGTTCTGTTTGATCTGACAGGTATAAAATGGGCGGTCTTCGTGAAACGATCTACGATCACCCAAATACTGTCATTCCTTTTTCTGGTTCTGGGCAGACCATCAATGAAATCCATAGAAATATGCTCCCACTTCCAACCAGGAACTTCTAGTGGTTGTAATAATCCAGCCAATTTCTGTTGGTCACTCTTGACTAGCTGGCAAGTAGGGCATCGACTGACATATAAAGAAATGTCCCTTTTCATCGACTTCCACCAGAAAGTGCGCTTGATGTCATTATACATTTTGCTTACTCCCAGATGGATACTGAGTTTTGACTTGTGGCATTCATCCAGTACTTCCTTTCGAAGTTCAGGAATATTAGGGACACAGATTCGACCTTTGAGCCTTAAAATCCCATCATTGTCTACTTGAAAACTCGAGGGTTCGCCTTGTTGAATTATCCCTCTGATCTTCTGAATGAAGTGATCATCCTCCTGAAGAGCAGATATCTTATTTAGCAATGTAGTCGTGATAATAAAACTGGCGATCATTTCATTCTTTCTGCTTAACGCATCAGCCACGACATTGGCTTTTCCTGGAGTATATATAATTTCAAAGTCATATGCTGCAAGAAACTCCAGCCAACGTTGCTGCCTCAAATTCAAGTCCTTCTGAGTGAACAGATACTTTAATGACTGATGATCTGTAAATAGTTCGAATCTCTCACCGAGAAGATAGTGTCTCCAGATTTTCAAAGAGAATATGATAGCCAATAACTCAAGATCATGAGTTACATAGTTTTTCTCGTGTGGCTTAAGTTGACGACTAGCATAAGCAATTACTTGGCCTCTTTGCATTAACACTGCGCCAAGGCCTTCTCTAGAAGCATCAGTCCATACTTTTAAATCTTGGTTGCCATCGATGATGGTTAGCACTGGAGCAGTTGTTAATCTTAACTTTAGCTCTTCGAAAGCCTCCTCACTTTCTTGAGTCCATTTGAACTTAGAATGCTTCTTTGTGAGCTTCGTTAAGTGGCCAGATATCTTCGAAAAGTTTTTAACGAACTTCCGGTAATAGCTAGCCAATCCGAGAAAACTACGGACTTCAGTGGGGGTACTGGGCTGTTTCCAATTCTGAATAGCTGTGATTTTGCTTGGGTCCACAGCAATTCCTTCTTTTGATACGACGTGGCCCAGAAATTTTACTTCATCTTGCCAGAAGATACATTTGGAAAACTTGGCTTTCAATACATTCCTTCTGAGGATTTCTAGAACCTGTTCCAGATGCTTTTCATGTTCGGCCTTCGATTTAGAGAAGATTAGAATATCGTCAATGAAAACCAGAACAAATTTATTCAATACTCCCCTGAATACTCTGTTCATTAGATCGACGAAATAAGCTGGAGCGTTACATAAGCCGAACGGCATTACTAACCACTCGTAGAATAAGTCGGGGCCTCTGAACGTTGTCATTGGAACACACTCTTCTGCAATTCGAAGTTGATGGAAACCTGTAGCTAGGTCCATTCGTGAAAATACTTGTGCTACATTTAATCGATCCAACAAATCATCAATCCGCGGCAATGGATATTTGTTCTTTATTGTCTGTTTGTTCAAATCACGATAATCCACACATAACCGTAGAGTACCATCAGATTTCGGGACAAACACCACTGCTGCACCCCAATCAGAGAAACTAGGTCTGATCAGACCCTTCCATACTAGCTGTCGTGTTTGATTGTCTAATTCCTCCTTCTCTTTCAAGGACATTCTTCTAATAGCGTGAACTACCGGCCTTGCATTAGGAATCAAAGCAATCTTGAAATCTATTTCTCTCTGCGGAGGTAAGCGAACAACTTCTTCGAACACATCTGCATAGTTCTCTGTGACTTCAGGAACATTTTCTATTTGGGTTGGAGAAACATTCAAAGCTGCCCAGAAGTCTTTTCTATTAGCATTCTGACCTTCACAGGGAATGATTATATAATCACCTGATTTAATCTTAGCTCTAACAACCCTCTCGGCGCATCTAACCTCTGCTTCATATTTGGTTAACCAATCCAATCCCAAAATAAGATCGAATTCATCAAAATTCATGATGACAGAGATAATAGGGAATTTATAGCAAGAAAAAGAGACGGGTACTGCACAAACCCAACTGAGATTGATGGAACCTCCTACTGGATTTCGGACAGTCATTGGCTCTTTGAGCTTCTTCAAATTCAAATCCAACTTCTTGACTGCACTCTTTGCAATAAAGCTTCGTGATGCGCCAGTATCAAACAGTACTTTAACTGGAATGTTCTTGACATTGAGTGTGCCTTCTAAGACATCTGCCCTTTCTTGACTAGATGGGGGCTCAGAAGTTTCTGCCAATTCATTTACATGTACTGCTTCGGCCTTGTTTAAGAGCGGGCAATCCTTTGCAAGATGACCGGCCTCGCGGCACTGTTTACAATGCCTATTCTCTTGAAACTCCCCATCTTTTCCCAACCTTTTCTTCTTTTGCTTTCGATTGGCTCTATATCCATCCTTTATTGGTTTCTTTAAAGATTTACATTTCCTGGACAAATGCCCCCTCTGGTTGCAGTTCTTGCATATGGCAGTCGTGCCAGGTTCTTTTTCAGATCTAGCCCCTTTTCTCTTGGCACTGGGCTTCTTACTGATCTCCGACCTTGCAGTGGCTTCAGGAATATCAGTTTCTGACTCTGTTTTGTCACTAGAATAGACTACTTCTTCGTCGCATAACATTCCTTTCTTATGGAGATCTTCATACTGATAAGCCATATAAATCATTTCTGAAAAAGGAAGCTTTACATGCCCAATACTTTATTCTGGTATTTCCTTTGAAGCCCGTGAATAAATCTCAGATTTTTCCTTTTCGGATTTTGAATTAGATGGGGAGCAAAGTGAGAAAGTTCATTGAATTTCTTATGATATTCGGGAATTGTCATGTCACCTTGTATTAGATAAGAAAATTCGTCGCATAGGCGCTCAGTCGCTTCGGGAGGGGTAAATCTTTCCAGGAAAATCACTTTGAATCTGTCCCAGGTGATATCACCTTCTGGATTATCCTTAATTACAGAATCCCACCAAAACAAAGCTTCTTCTTTGAGTGCCCAAGACGCTAGTAACCTTTTCTGATCGTCTCTCAGCTTTAAACCCTCAAATATTTTCTCTGCAGAACGAATCCAAGCCTGTGTTTCCATAATGGACTCCTTGCCTAAGAATGGCGATCCACCAAGATTTCAAAATCTCTTGTATAGAACTTCTATATTGGATTCTGGCTGCGGGAGCACAACTGGCTCATTAGTTCGTCAAGCCACACGATTATTTCTTCTGTTCCTGCCACTCATTTTCTAGTACTTATGCAAATGGTAGATCAAGTGTCAGGTCAACAGAAAAGGTATTTCAAAATATAGAGACAAATACTTGAATGTAAATGTGTCTATCGATGTGTAATCATCCTGCTTTACTCATACTAGGATATTACTGATCCTATCTGTATGGAGTTACCCTTCCTAGAACACTACTGGTTCTATTTCTGACGAGTTCGTTCACATGTTATATTCCAGAACTAAGCTTAACCAAAGCTCTGATACCACGATGAGACGACCCGAATTCCCGTTCAGACGGAAACAGGGCTATCTTTGGAATATAACACAGAAACAGATAATAGCAGAACAAAATTAAACAAATACACCAGATAATGAACAACAAAATATACTGGATAAAAGTAATCATCAGAGTTACACAGTATACAGGATCTTACTTAGTACAAATACAGTTCAGCTATACATAAATGTCTACAGTGGAAATAAACAAAATATGTACAATAGGAGCTGAACAGCATAAAAAGAAATAAATGATAGAATCCATCTTCAGCTCCAGCTATCCAGAAAGAACCAGCTAAACCTGAATACAAGGCTGCCCGTGTAGAAAAAGGGGCACCCGAGTTTGAGAGTGAAACAAACTACGAGTCAGTCATGGGACTGGTATGAGAAATCTACTCAACACATATATATAATTTGGCTAATCACAGGACCACGCCACTTTCGTGGAACGGGTTTACTCCATTGGATTGCCAATTCTTTAAAACAAATCTTTCTTTTAAACATCGCTATGCTTTTTATAAAAATGAAACCATTATAAGACTCAGTTCCCATCACACAATGCAACGCAAACCGGAGGATAGAGTTTTACCTTATAATGGCCAAAATATGATTGATACGAATAAAACAAAGGCATTTGATATTATTGCTATTGTTAATATGTTTTGAAAACAATTTCAAATCATAACTATCAATCATAGACGGCATGGGTACCATATATCATGTCGCCATATATATACAATCAAAACCGCACGATGTCGTATTTGGAAATTGGATTTCCATCATGAACCAAGGCAAAAGATAGTCCTTACCGAATTCGAGACTGCCTAGCCCGAGCCTCAGGGTCAGAGCGCATCGACCCTTGGATCGTCAGGGCCGGTCCACCGATGTGGATTAAAATGCCTGAACACTGCGTTTCCCCGCCCTTTGGGGCGTAAATGAGCCAACGAATGACTCCACCGGACCCGGATCGTCCGATCAAACCGAGGCGCCTCGCAACAGCAACAACCACATAGGTGAAAAGTATATAAATGTCAGGGCTGGTAGGTCACTGACACCACCCTAGCTAGGAAGAAACGCAGGCCCTCCCTGATGTCCTCTCCCGTTTTAGGTTCATACCGGGGTGTGAGGCTCACGAATTCACGTTATACACAAAGCTACGCCACACAGGCGGTGCTTTGATCATCACCACAAGACTTTGCTTTTCAACAGAAGCCCTGATCACTGCATCTTAGCATGCCACACAGGCAATTCACACCGTGCAACTGATGGCTATCAATCACACAGAACAAATTCCAATGTCGGACACACAGTCCATTTACAAGTCCGTTCTGGGTCTGAACGAAACCGGAGGCACTAAATACCTCGCAAACCCTTCGATCAACACGTACGTCTGAACGATCACCACTCATTATCCATATTTCGAGATGCCTCCCAATCAGGACCTCGGTTACCATCCAAACGAGGTGAAGATCTCCGGTCTTCGACCGTCGTCTTCATCTTCGAATTTCAATCGTCGGTCAATTATTCGAAATGAGAATTAACTCGGCCTTTTCGAATAATCCACGTATATTTAGAATTTCAATTCGATTTATTTCAATGGTTAAATTATTCGACAACACCAATTCTGTTCTTTAATGTAATTTTCACACCAAACACATTCAACCATCAAATATCACATAAATCAAGCAAATTCAGTATATTTCCACTCCATATTGTTTATGGTATTTTATAACTATTTATCGCTATTTTTATTTATTTTAAAATAGCTCATTTATTCAAAACGACGCTTCGGGCCATGACGCGGCCGTGGCGCTGTTTTTCTTCAGATTTGATTTACACATATCTGAAAATCTAACCGTTGGATCTTCATAAAATTTACATCATTAGAAAGGTCTTTTCAAAACGAATCCAACGGTTCCAGTTTCGGGAAAATCCGACGGTCGGATCTCCCGGTACAATCGTTTGAATTTTCGATTTCAAAATACGAACTGCAGCGTCGTTATTCGATTAAATATATAATTATATTTATATATATATATAAATATAATCGCTTCTGGCGCTGTTTTTCTTTAGATTTGAATTAAACATTCCAGACAATCCAGCCGTTGGATTTTTACAAAGTTGGTGCCGTTGGAAAGATTATTCCAAGGCGAACCCGACGGTTGAGGTTTCGGGAAAATCCAATGGTCGGATTTCCCGTACTAGTCGTTTGAAATCACGGTTTCAAAATACGAACTGCACGACTTCGTTTCGTTTTAATTTTATTTATATTTATATAGTTATATAAATATAGTTCATTCAATGATTTCCATATCGTTTTCACTTCAAATATTTTCCTAACACCTTAAAATTTTGGAAAATTTCGCCATAACCTCCCCTGCACCGGGAGCATCGGGAAATTGCAAATAGCTTTCCCGGTCCTTCTAATCTCAAAAAGAAAAAGAAAAAGCCAACCGGCTAGCCAACAGGCTCATAAAATCATCACCCAAACAAAGCAGTAAATGTGTACCTATTTGTCGGGCACAAAATTTTATTCCTCTTCCCTAGCCCCTTTGCTATAACCTGTTCAATGAATATGCATGTACATATATGTACAGTTCTTATCATTTATCATTTTCTATTCAACTTCATATTTGATTTCTATTTGGTTTAAAAACACCATTCATTCTAATGTTACATAAATAGGTGCAAATCATTTCATTAGCTAATTAATGAATATTTCAACTCATATATGTTTATTTTGAACAAGTGGCTATTTTTAACACTTCACATTTCAACGATTTCTGCATACAATAAAAATGTGATTTTTATTGTAAAACGATTTATTTCAAAATACTATTTTTCTATATAGTTCATATAGTCGATAAAAGGTGATTTTTATTATCAACAATTTATTTCAAAATATGAATACCATTTAACACATGAATTTCTAATCAACGAATGAATATCAATTCAACACATGAATGTTTTCTATGCAATGAATAAATATAGTTTAAGCATATGAAAATAATTCAAACACACGAATATTATTCAAAATTTCGGCAGCATAACGGCAGGGTAGTTAAACCGGGACCGTCCCTAGTACGGCTCCTCGCTCTACCTTAAAACCTCGCGGTTTTTGACAATGGGGATCATGCATCTAGTTCGCACGCAGGCGACATGTATATATTTATTTCATTTCCACAAACTAATCCTATGTGGTTTCAACCAAATATTTTTCAACCACAAATGGGTATTTTTCAACCACAATCAACCAATATCAATCACAAACAATCCCAAACAATCATTCGCTATCAATCAATTTTCACAACCATTTCAACCAATAAATATCGTCCATGGTTTGTGGACGAGGGGCGTATATATATATATAGATATATATTTATATATAGCAATTCACTTTCATTTCACACATATATAATATTTTTAAATCAGAAATCTCACCAATAGCTATCCAACTACGCGACACTTCACTTAGAGAAATCTTCGCCAATCTCGCCTTTTTGTCGCTTTCGCCCGTATTCTCTACATATGTAAAAATCGAATTTTTACGATGCTATTCAATATATAAAAATCGAATTTTTACTACGCTATTCAATATATAAAAATATGATTTTTACTTCGACTTTCAAAAAAAAAAATCTGATTTTTCTTTTTAAAGTTCAAATCTTTTTCCATTCTAAAGCTCAAACCTTTTTCTCTTTGAAGTTAAAACCTTTTTCTTTTTAAAGTTTAAACCTTTTCTATTTAAAGTTCAAACCTTTTTCTAAAAATCAGTTTTTATATGCTTTTGAAAATCAGTTTTTATATGCTTTTGAAAATCAGTTTTAACTTCTTTAAAATCAGTTTTTACTTTTAAACAAATCAGATTTAAAATCTTTTAAAAATCAGATTAAAATTCTTAAAAAAAATCAGTTTAAAAATCCTTTAAAAATCAGTTTAAAATTCTTTTAAAATTCAGTTTAAAAATCTTTTTAAAATTCAGTTTAAAAATCTTAAAAAAAATAAAACAGTATTAACCTTAAAAAAAACAGCATTACAGAATTAAAATAAAAATAAAATAAATAAAATAAAATACTTACATTCCTGCGAAGAAAAAAAAAGGGGGGGAACTGAGGAAGATGTCGGCGGCAGGAGGTGCTGGAGGTGGTGCGGTCGGCGATGGGAGGTCGTCGGCTGGGAGGGCTCTCGAATCGCGTCGCGATGGGAGGGTTCGAACAGGGAGGAGCAGGCGAAGCGGACGGAGGGGGCGGCGATGTCTTCGTCTTCGTCGGAGCTCGGGTGGTGCGGCGATGCTTAAGGGCGTCGATCGATACTTTTTAGGGTTTTCCCCCTTTTTTTTCTCTGTTTAAATGAATCGGGGGGGGGGGGGGGGGGGGCAGAAAGGGAGACAAGGGGGGGGGAAATTAAAATTATTTTTATTATTTTATTATTTAATTTTTCAAAAAAAAAGTTGACTTTTACATACGACCTCGAAACGAGGCCCACCGCCTGTCGCCCATAGCGTTTTACCCCCATTCCGAACACAATGGGATATGTATCGCAAGCTGATTTAATCGTTACAATCAGTTTCCGTTGAATTTACATTTAAATCACTATATTGAATTTTAAACGTACATTTCAAATTACCGGGGCCACATACTAACTAGAAAAATTCTCGGAAAATATTTTCTAGCTTCGTATTGACGATACGGTCCTAACAAAACTAGTTTCGTCAAATTCTGAGACCGTTGGAAAAATGGCCAATTTCCAGTCGATTAAAATCAACTGAAACTGGTCAAACGCGTTTTCTTTTGCCACGCCCACATATTGATTCGAAAAATTATGAAATTTGAAACCTAGCAATAACTTCACATCCCGGATCCAACAAAAGTGGTTTCGTCGAAATCCGAGGTCGTTTGCAAAATGTCCATTTTTAAGGGCCTGAATTCCATAGCGACTATTCAGAATTTTCAACTGGACATATCTTTTGATTCCCGCTATCAAATTTCGATTGGTCAGATTCGTTGGAAAGATATCATCAATTAGATCCTAATGTTTTTGGTTTCACTAAAATCCGGATTGTTTTGCACCCGGTACATTCAATTGAAGTTTGAAATCGAATTATCGAACTACCACGCTATTTTCAATTCTATATATAATTATAATTAATTATATTCGTTTTCAAATGTCGATTCGAACTCAGTTTTTATCGCCATTATTTAAAATATTTATTTTAAATATTTAAAATCCATTATTTTAGCCAATTTAAAAAATTTAAATTGGTTCAGATTTTCTGGGTCGTTACATAAAATCTACAAACAGACTTAATATCTACATTGAATCGACAATACACTTTCGGATCTGTACAACTCATAGCCAAATCGATTTCGAACAGTTGGGAAATCTAATGTTAAAAATCCGAACAAAAATCTAAGGACAGAATCGAATTTTCACTGAAAAGAACAATACGATTTTGACAGTGATTCTATACTATCATCCGCAACTATAAATACACTATCACACAAAGTATTTCATCATTCCAAACTCAACCAAACCAACACAGTCGAACACAGATGGTTCGAAACCACATGAAAGAAAAATTACAGTAAGGAGGAAAAAAGGAAATAATACAGTAAAAGAACTTATTGTTTTTACTAGGAAGTCGAACCACTGGAGGTTGTGTAGAGGGATTGATTGGGAGGAGCTCCGTTGGTTGAGAGGATCGGGGTTGGCTGCAGTGGAGATCCAGGGGATGATCGCGATGCCAGGGTGATGGATTGATGGCGGAGAGAGGTTGCGACGCCAGGATTTACGGTGGAAAGTGAAAAGAGGGACAAGGGTTTTAATTTTCGGGTTTGGGATAAATTTTGTGGCGGCTGGTAGAATGGAAGAGGATGAGTGGTTAAGGGTTTTTAAGGGGGAGACGGGTCGGGTATGGTTAGCGGGCCGATGGTCAAGGTAAGGCCCAAAATTTTAAATTCAAAAAGGGAATCCTTGTTTTAAATTTATTTAATTTAGTTTATAAAGTTCGTAATACGTTTTCTCACTCATACGATCTCGGATTCAGGCACGGTCAGTTGCGTTGGGACCGTGGAGGCGAATACTTCGAGATGGAGCAGGTCTGGGCCGGATCTGAAGTAACGGGAATCTTATTTCGAATTAAACGACAGTTTAATTGGACAAAATCAGGCTGTTATCGACAGATTTAAATCCAGGTGAGTTAAACTCACTCAGCCTTTCCCGTTTATATTTTATATAAATGGGGTGCTTTTATTTTATGTGCTCTGATTGTTGGTTGATTGATTGCTGGTTATATGTATACTGATGACTCAATGAACGAAATTAAACGGTTGTTTAATTTCAGAAATACCATTGTTTGGGGTTGACCCACACCAAAAAAATTCCTTTGACTGGTCACGTTTATGAAACGTGTTCAAAATTGTTTGAATTGTTCGGACTGTTTGAATTGGCTGTTGGCTGATTAGTGATCGTTAGAGAATTTATCAATCAAATGGTTGATAAATATTTTTGAACCTTATTTCAACCATTTTTCTGATAATAACCAATGGATGTCATGTGTTGAGTAATTAGGCATCGCTTGGCCTATAAATTGGTTGATTCATAAAATTTGGTTTATCGATAGTAGTTAAGTTATAAATATATTTTATAACGAAATAGATTTTGAAAGTTGTTACATTGAAAAATTATTTAAAGGAAAATATATATTTATTATTCAAAGTCTATAAGAAATTGTGGAGATCTGTTTATTAAACAATTTCTTCTACTGATAAGGATTTTTAAACAACCAGCAGAAGTAACATAGTGGTTGAGTACTTGATTTATCGCGTCAAAATGAACCGTTAAATGAAGTTATTTAAATTAATTATATTTTAATTAATTTAAAGGAGGAATTTAATTAAATTGGGTAGAGGAGTAATCATGTTTGTATTGACTAAGTTGACCACTTAAACTGAGTTAGACTTTAAATTGGTGGAATAACTTAACGAATAGTTGGTTAGTCTTAGTAAGGGTTTAAAAAGAAAATTTATTGTTTATCCTAGTAAATAAAGGAGTTAAGTGTTTTGGAATGATAAATGTTGAGTTGTTGATCAAAAGAGATATATTCAAGTAATCGAGTTTGAAGAATTTGGTCGAGCATTGGGAAAGGGCTAGGGATAAGTTTTCCTTATTTGAGCTCGAGTTTATAATGAAGCAAATAAGAGGTTTTAAACGAATACACAATGAAAAGTTCTACTTAACATTTGAGTTAAAGGAAGTGAAAGGGTTATATTTATAAACAAGGTTTACAAAATGGAATGTGAGTTTTAAAGTCGTTTTAAATTCGAAATACTTATTGATGGAATTAAGTTGAAACAAAAGAATCGAAAGGAGATTTTCCGAGGAAGGGTTTTAAAGGTGAGCTTGGAAAACGAGGTTGGAAATGGGAATTGAAATATTAATATCGGGTTTTTGAATTACGACTCGTATTTATCTGGAGGTAAGAACGTTGTTGGTCAAGGTCTGAGAGGTAATTAAAATACCCCAACTTGAACGACTTCGGGACGACCCAAAGATGATACTAGTTGGTAATGGCGAGAGTGTGTGTGGCAAGATTTCCAAAGTAACGGAAATGAGATGAGAAGATATTTCCATAGTAACGAAATTAAAAGGGAATTGGGCGATCAATTTTAAAAAGCCAAGTAATGCTGAGTACTAGACCAGTGAATCTATTTTTGTGATTTTATGGATGTTTACTTGATAGTTAAATAACCGACTATCAAGTCTGACCTTTACGATTGTTGGTATGGAAAGACCGGGATCGGATGTATATTCGAAAACCATTCCGACCAACAAATACGAATATAAAGAAGAGATCAAGCCACGATCGAGATGGAGCATGTGAAGACCATAGATCTTCATAAAGCAGAAGAACCACTTACAATCTCTGATTCGACCCGGAGATATACTGGGGTTCTGTCGTGGTTGAAACTGTGGATTGCAAGGACTATCGCTACTAATACATGGGGTGATTCCTGTATTGGATGCAGTAGGAGATTACCTTCGGTTCGCCCTGATCCTGGGTGACTTTTATGGACGAGTGTCTGACAAAGTATTTCTAAAAGGATCACGTGTATCGATTTTCTACAAACGTATCTCTGTTGGTGGCAGAGAAGACTGGACACCTTCTTTAGCTTAACGCTCAGAGTATTTTTGTGGAAATCAGTATTCGGTGATACCTAGCGGATCTGACGATGTGGCATTCAAAGTGAATGGTGGCCAGGTGTTCAAAGGATTTTAACCTCAAGCCTCACAGCCGGGAAATGACAAAAATCGGGCAGGCAGCATGGCTATGTGGGTCGCTCCCATTAGGATGTATAATCACCTATCTAGAGGAAATCCTATTTGTTTCTTAAATCTATGTTTCGATGTTGTCCCTTTTCGGGAGACGGTTGCTGATCCCAACCGTCGGTGATATACATTCGATACACTCAAGCGAAATGAGTGGTCGGTCATGTGAGGGCCGGGTTGCAAGATGTTCTTGTTGAACCCAGTGTATTCGTCTCTAGAGATACACGTACGGAAGGTGGTCCCATACCTTGTCAAGTTGGAAATCAAATATCCAATAAGCGCCCGCGGTTTTCAATTGTATACTATATACGGGGAGCGTGAGATGCAAGCGTTCCTCTAGATTTGTTAATTATTTGTATCTAGACATTATCATAATATCATATCAAGATAAGATTTCAAAAGATGTTTTGGGTTATCGTAAGGTAAAAACCGTCCGTGTTTATGTGTTGATCGGTCTTACGATTATCTTTTCTTTCGAAAGGATTTTAACTTTAATATCAAGTTGTATGATACCCTTAATTTCTGTGCGAGTTTTTCTCACTCTGGTCCACCAGACTGACCCGGTGTTTTGTAAATGCTCGGGTTAGACCGAGGTGTACAGGTTCAGGTTATCAGGTACTGAGAAGTCCAGAGACGAGTTGAAGATGTTCAGATGAATGATATTCCACTGTGTGATTGTATATATATATATATATATATATATGAGGACAGATTAAAAAAAAAACTGTCCAGCTGTGAGTTGTACTCTGATATTGTAAGTATTTTAAAGCTTTCAGTAAAGATTTATTTCTATATTATATTTTTGTTCCGCTGCGATGTGAGACTCTGTGTTGGTTCTTCTTCTTCTTCTATTCTAATATTTCTTTCTTTCTTATCTCACCCTCTAATTTCTTTCTAAACGTTCTAGTGTTTCGGTGCTTGGAGGATCGGCATGAGATACGATAAGGGTACTTATGTCAATTTTCGGGGCCGAAATCCGCTGGGTCGTTACAGACCCAGAGTTTATTTTGTTTGTTTTCCCTAAACTCTTGGGTGCCCAAATTTGTACGGGCAGTCAAGTAGTCGGGATTTACAGATTCACTTGGAGGAGCTTGAAGCAGGAGGCTTCATCAGCTAGCTATAGACTCATACTTTCCACTATGTACTATGTTGTATCTAGAAACAGGTGTTTATAACTGTTCCAGGAATAAAGGTTGTGCTCTGATAATGGTATGTATATATACAGTTTTTGATTTGTTTTTAAAAGTTATGTTATATAATATATATTTTTCGTTCCGCTGTGAAATTTGTGTTCTTCGTTTCTTCTATTCTAACTTTTCTTTCTTTCTATTTCTCATCCTCTAACTTCTTTCTAATAATGATTCATATTTCTGTGAAATTTGGGTTGGACGTATGGTGTTATTAGTCAACTCAAAGAGTACGGAAATTCGGATCGTTACAATTGGTATCAGAGCTGAAGATTGTGTGGTAACCTTGGCTCTGTGGCGTTACTCAATAGAGATGGGGTTAGTAACACCCTAGATTGAATTTGAATGTATATATATGAGCGTGTATTTGTAGATTTGATATAAAACTATTTTATATTGTGTTGGTTAATTTGTTGATTAGTTTATGAATTCTGGTCTATACAAGATGTACAACTGTATCGATAGGTGTTTCTAAACTATTGAACAAAGAAATTCGATACAGTATTGTTTTAAAATGGGTAAATGAAATAATTTTGCCCAAAGCTATTTTTGATATAAAAGGAATATTTTTCTGAAATTATTGAATTATTCGGTTGTTATTATAATCAAATGAGATTATAATACCGAAATGGTTATATAAACCAAATTGAATTTGTATAAGAATCCGATATACTCATAAGCTGAATTACAATTGGATTCAGACCAGAATTTGGAATTTAAATCCCGGAGGATTAGAAATATTTTCTGAAGAATTTTTATTAAAGTAATATAACATTAGTCTGAAGGGTTTTTGAATAAGAATGGTTTTAAATGGATTTTGAAAAGTGATTAAGCACTGAAATCACTTCAGTGGCGAGAAAATAATTCTAATATGGATCGTGACATTATCGGTATTCATTTTCGAGTTTTTAAGTGACGGATTACTACCATAACAGATTTACTAATGGAAAGTTATTTGAGAAAAGCAAGTTATATAAAAAAAAGGTTCAAATGTTTTGAATTGAACTAGTTATAAATATATGTGCATGACTATGTGATTTAAAAATTGAATTTGAAATGGAAACCCGGGAATTTGAATTCTGAAATTAAAATTTAACTTGTATAAGTTGAATAGATCGAAATGGTAAAATTGTATCAAATGAATTGAAATTTAACTTAAGTTAAAAAAAATTGGATTGGATCGAAGATAACTCCGAATGAAATTAAATAAAGGGAAATGTTGAGATTCGAAATATTAATATGAATTCGACTAATGAATAAGCAAGTTGAATATATATTGGATGTTGTTAACTGAAATTGAATTGTGATAAATTTCGATTTAAGTATAATAAGTGGATTGACTTAAATAGAAATAAGATTTGAATTGATAGAATGGAAGTGAACTAATCAGAAGTTGATTAGAGAGTTAAAAACTGGAAGTTGGATTGATTTGAAACCAACTGGAAATGGATATATGTATGGTGAGCATATATTGAATGGAAACAAATGCAAGAGATAGAATTATGCCCCAAAAAAGGTACATGTTTATAATATTACTTGGGTTTGATGGTTTTATGAGCCTATGGGGCAAGCCACTTGGCGTTTTGGTTTTCTTTTGAATTGAAGAAGGCCTAGAGAGCGAGTTGTGGTTGTACCGATTGAGCCGTGAAAAGGAGATGCTGCCGATTTTTTTCGAAAATTTAAAGAGTTAGAAAATTTTCAAGAAATTTTTGTTTGATAATTTAAAATCAAGTTGTTAATTGTAATTGAAGTAAGAAAACCAGAATTGGTTAATAAAATTTCAAGTGGAATAATGAAATTGATAAATATATTTAAAATCAATTGGAATGGGTATGGATACGCATGAGAGCATATGGATTAAAGACATGAAAGTGATGATGGATTATCCAAAAATGGTGGACAGATCATTTGGAAAAAATTATGAATGGTCGAGTAATTATATGAGAATTCGAAGGACGGGTAAGAACTGGGTTATGAAGATATGGGATATAAGATTTCAACCAAGTAGGTTGTGAGGAGTTAGAGTTATAGCATCTTTACTGCTTAGCAATTTAGAGGACGAAATTATTTTAAGGGAGAAGGAATGTAACGACCCAGATTTTTAGCCGTTTAATTTTGAATATTTAACTTGTTTTAAATGTTGTATTAGATGTATAAATGGAAATTTGTATGGGATTTATTAAATAAAATGAAGTTTTAACATATAATTTAAAAAAATCGGTGTAATCATATGCGATTTGTACCATACATCGGATAGGATTTTTCTAGGGTTAAGAAATTGCGGTTGGAAACAATGGCTTACCTAAACTTAAAGTAAACTCTTTTGTAATGCTTGTACCAACCAAAACAAAGTAACCAATAACATTTGTGTATCCAAGTAAAAATCTTTGTAAGGTTTTGTTTATCTTTCTACTGCTCAAGAAAGAAAAAAATAATATATACTACCTTACCCTAAAAGCAATAAACAAGCATTCTATACATGATTTCTAAACTGTGCGTGACAAGTGATTTCAAAACCCGTGCGTTCCAAGCAATTTACTACCGTGAGTGCCAAGAAATTTACTACCGTGCGTGCCAAGGAATTTACCCTATATAACACGCTGTTTCACTCACCCTTTTCCTTTCTTCTGACTCTCGAAATCAAAGCGGGCACCATCTTCTTGTTCTCAACAATAAAACCAACGTCCCAAATCATTTTCGTGTTTCCCTATTCTGCTGAAAATCGTCTTTCCCAATAGTCAACGAGAAAATTTCCACTCTTAAAATCGATTACTAAAAAAAAGAGGAGGCCAAATCTTCGATTTGTTGTGTTTCTTATTTGATTAGCTTCCTTGAACCGCGTGATAGTCGAAGTCGGAATTTTCAGAAGTGCGGCGAGTTGGAGCTGAGTGGCCAGGGGTGGTCGGCGACGGAGACGGAGGCCTGGGAAAGTGCAGTTATCGTTGAACAGGGTAGTTTCCACCGTGTTTCTCTTGCTTTAGGGTTTACTGATGAGTTAATGGACCAAGATTGAATGGCTTTGGGTATTTGCATCATGGGTGATGTGAGGAGGAAGACGCAGGTTGTATCAATTGAGGAGAAGCAAGTTCCGTATTTTATGTTATAAAAAAAGTATGAATTGCATTTAATCTGGGAATGCCACAGTTTTGAATGAGTGTTTTGGTGCATGTTTGGGAATTTAGAATTTTGTACATGATGATTGAGGATTTCAGGTGAGTTTAAATGTGCAATAGTGGAGATAGGTTAGAAAATCGGGTTCTGTTCTTTTGTTTGGGAAAGAGTAGTTGGTGGTAAACTAGACTATGTTGAGAAGTTTAATGGTTGTCATGATTTGTGAAGTACTGAAGCAGAGAGAGAGGGGATCGACCATGGTAAACTCAGACTACGGATATGATGCTGGAAGAGGGAACTTGAAATGAAAATGCACTACTGAAGAGTACAAAAATAGAAGTGCACAGCAGAAGCAATTACTACTGAACTATGAACGGGAAATTGAAGAATGGTAGTATGCAGTGGGGGTTTAAGGTTTGGTCATGGTGATGTACATAAGCAAAGCGGGTTTTGGCAGGGAAGAAGAATACTAAGTCAAACTGTATGTTTTTAAACAAAGAAATTAAAGGGAAAAGGGGGTGGCTTCGAAGTTCATGAGGTTGAAGGAACTGCCTGGAGTCAACAAAAGTATACAGGGAGCATTAACATAGTTGTTAAGTGTTAAACATTTGTTAGTAAAGTTAGTAAAAGGAAGATTTAAATGACAATAATGCCGGTTGTGAGAAGACAGGAGGATGAAATTGTCCATGCGTTTGGATGGGTAAGCAACAAGCTTCAGAATTGGTTCCAGGAAGAGTGAAGGTGGATTAGTGACTAATCAAGTGGTAATTGGTTTTAAAATATTAATTAGCGAACTTAATAAACATTAAATTATCGTAAATTTTGTAATTACTATAACGGTTGCATACGTATACAAAACCACACGAAACCAATCACGCTGGAATCGTAGCGGCAAAATCTACCTTGAAGAACTCATTTGCTGAGAACGGAGCTATTCGAATTTCATGATAAAATCAAATGCTTGTTTGATTGTAGACGAAATAAAAGCATAACCGTCTACTGCAAACCAAGGCGAGTAAACTCACTAACTCCGTTTTGTTTATATTTTTATATAAACAAGTTTTAAATTTATTTACAGTAATTTTATATTGTGTGATGATTGTTTGGATGAATGGTTGGTAAAATGGTCGAAATAGTTGATATAGTCATATCGTTGATCGATTATTTCTGTTTACTATGATATTTCATATTTATGTGCATTAAATGTTGATTAACATCTGTGGATGCAGGGAAACAGGTTGGAGGGATCCAACTGGATTCCTCAACAATTATATTATTATTTGTTATCCACTGCGATATATACGGTGATTGGTTATGCTATGTTGAATTACCATGGCCTTAGAATTTTGGTATTTAATATCAAAATATATTTTCGAATGTAGGAAATAAATTGGAGATTAAAAAAGAAAGTTTATTTTCAAAATTATAAATTGGATTCCGAATAGATTTGAGAGTAGGAACTTGTTTTAATGAATAAAACAAGTAGTTAAAAATATAAACGATATTTATGGCTAAAGGAAAATAATTATCTTTGGAATTAATATCTGGCTTGTAATTGGTATTTTATTATCGAATGAAAAATCGCTATAAAGTTTTAAAGGGAGATTTTAAATAATAAATAAATTGAGAAGATTAAATTATGAACGACATTTTAAATTCAGTAAAATATTGATAGTAAAATAAATTGATTTTATATAGAAAAGAAAAATAAAAGGTTTTGAAACAGGTATTTGAAATTGGATTTAAACTTAGTCGTTATAAAAGAAATTGTGAATGAGATTTTAAATATTTGGAAAAAAAATTAGATTTATTATGGATAGATTTTAAATAGAAGTTATGGATGAAATTTGGATTTGAAATGATAAAGTCAAATGGATTTGATTGTATATAAGAGAAATATAGTCACGGTTAAAGTGAATAATGGTTGAAATGAAATATTTTGCAAATGAAATATCTTTAAAGGAAATTTAGATTTGAAATATGAAACCATATTGGAAATTGAATGAAAGGGAATTAGTTAATTGTTTCAAAGGAAAACGATGAGTTTTATTACACAATTTGGAATATTAAATAAATTGTGATAACGTTTTGTAGGCTAGAATGGTTATAAAGGAATTTGGAAATGATTTGGAAGGGATGATTTCAAAAGTGAATTTGGAATTTGAATTAACCTAAAATGGTAGATAAATTCCGAAGTTCGGAATATAACCGAATATAGATTATTCGAGAGAGAGTTATTTATTGGAATTCGATTATATCGATTTTGGGAAGTAGTTATTTTTACTTTCCATTTTGAATCAAATCTATTTATTTATTTATTTATTGAATTAATAAGTACAAGATTATTTGGGAACAATGATTATAACGCTATCCTTATAAATCTAAATAGTGATTATAATGCTACAGTTATCATAAATGTTTTATAAATCTAAGCAGCGATTTTAGTGCTGTTGTTATAATAAATGTTTTGTAAATCTAAACAACGATTTTAGCGTTGTCGTTATAATAAATGTTTTTTAAATCTGAGCAGTGATTTCAGCGTTGTTGTTATAATAAATGTTTTGTAAATCTATACAGCGATTTTAACGTTGCCGTTATAATAAATGACTTGTAGATCAAATATTGGGAAACATCGATTATAACGCTACCATTCTAATCAATGTTTTTCCGTAAAAGAAGTGCATTCTTAGATTGAATCTGAGAGTCACATAAGCGATATTTTGTTTGAAGTTGTGAGCTTTGGCTATTTCAAAGTTGAGAATGTTGTTCAGTTAAGGTCTGAGAGCTAATTATACCCCAACTTGATTGACTTCATGATTGATGGAGAAATGGTTAAGGATCGATAGTGAAGATTAGTTAGCAATATGGTTAGTTAATAAATGATTAATGGTTTGAGTTATAATAACATTGTTTTATAACATCGCGTTAATTTAAAGTATTTTTGAAATGTTTTCCCCAAATAAAGTGAGAAATATTTTCTATGCATAGGAAACGAAATGAATTGGTCAACGAGAAATTAAGAAATGCAAGATGGAAATATTTTTCGATATTAATAAGGTATATTTTCTGAATATAGAAAATAAGGATTCGTGAATATTTAGAAATGTTTTCTAACCGGAATAAGAGATGCTTTCTCGAATAAAGAAATTAGAATACTGGAAATGTTTTTTTAAGAATCGAGAAAGATAACTGAATTTTGAAAGAATCTAGAAGATGGGAAATGGGAATGGGAAATGATAATACAATACGGAATTAATATAAAAAGGGGCCAGTGTTGTTTGATGTTTGATCGGTAGAATTTCCAATTGGAAATGGGACCGTTGATTATATGGATGTTACTTTGACAGTTAAATGACCGACTATCAAAGTTTTGATTTATTTTATACCTCTGTTGTCGATATGGAGAGACTGGGATCAGATTTATTATCTCAGAACCACTCCGTATTGGCATAAGCGTTATGAGTCAATTTACGCTGAAGATAATTGAAGACGGTGAAAAGTGCAAGGGCTGTTTGTTAATCCTAGGTAGAAATTGGCCAAGATGGATTAATAGTTCGGTGTCTTCAGTTTGTCCAGTCCTAGGACATCGTATATGGACGAATGTATGACGATGTGGCATTCAAAGTAAATGGTAGCAAGATGATCTAAAAAGTTAATCATGACCTCAAGCCTCATCACCCGAGAAATGACAGAAATCGGGAAGGCAACATGGCCATGTGGGTCATTCGCGTTAGGGATATTATCGCCTAATATAGAAAAATTCATTTTCTTCTTATTCTATCCGCTGCTGTATTCTTTCAGTGACGGTTGCTGATCATAACCGTTGGTGATAATATTGTAACGTCCAGTATTTTTGGTAGTCAGAAATTTAATATATTTTATCATTTTAAATATCAATTTGGAATTTTAAATGGATTTATAATATATAATTCATTTATATATAACGAAGTTTGAACATTAACTTTATGTATAATTATAATTCGGACCCCTAAATGTCGCGGCATTTCGTAATGTGCGATTTAATATTTATGTATATCGGTACAAATATAAAACGCTCACCGACAATCGACAATGAAATTTAATAATCATAAGAAATAGATAGTTCAAATCAATGTGTCGCTTACCTTATAATGAGGCACGTGCTTCGCACACAGGAAATTTTTCAATATATTATACAGGCCTTAGAAATAGCTTTCTTTTCAAATGACCTCCATTTTTGAAGAAACAAACTTTATTAGGACTAGAACGTTGAGACAAAACGCTGTGTCCATTTTTATTATGACTGGAATTTGTGTAGGACCGTACAAATTTAACGGTTATCGGTGCCCAGCAGTTAACGGTAGAACATGTTAACCGTATAAACAACGTGTAAAATATGTATTATGTACAAAGAAATATAACATGTAAATGCAGATCTTGTGGATATGATATGGCGATAATCACCACTGCTTTTTACAAGAAAACCGATGAGCTGATTAATTAGGCGTGAAGATGAAAGTTATATAGCTCACGGTGCCTTCACATTAACTGACTCGCAATATAATAGCTAAAGCCCAATAATATCTCTAGATAAAAATAAAATAATAATGTATATATATAAACTTAACTTTAATGAAATTGAACAACAGCTACCCAGACTAAAAATTTCATGTAGAGCCTAGGGAAAAGAAAAAGCAAACCGAACCCTGTACACAACTTCATAGCTAAGAATTAGAGTACACACAACTATACCATCCCGTCTTTTGTCTTGGTTTAACTTCATATGTAAGAAATTGTGAACAGCTTCATTTATGAAATAAGCTCTCCCATCCTACATCTTTTTCATCATACAGCTTATATCATGTCCCCTTCAACACAGTGTGTTTTCACTTCAGCCAGCTACTCTACTCCATTTTTTCTACCTTTTGAAATGTATTCGCGCTGAAACTTCACCATCACCTCGACAGAGAAATGAAAACACACCGTTCTATTTCATCCTTTCATACAAGTCTACCCTTGTTTAGATATATTCTTTCGTACCTACACTGTATTGCTTCAGTATGTCTGGTCATTTTCTCACATCCTACGGCTGCTTCTCTACCATGAAAACCAAAAAGAAAACTCACTGAAACACTGACCACCCATTAGTAAAAACAACTCACGCTACCCCGATCTCCTACAAGCCTACCCAGAAGCACCTGCTAGCGCATTCTATAAAAGAAATGAAATGAAATGCAGGGATACTGAAAATAGGAAAAGGACATGATGCTTATCACTTCTCGCGTGTATAAATACACCTGTACCCTTTCCATTCTTGCTCAGGGAACCAAAAACAAATCTCTGCCGCCATTAAACATTGAGCAGTAAGCTTAAAAATAGAGAAATAAATACACCCAAACTCTTGAAAATCAAAATAAGCATGTAAAGGAAATCACCAGCAAAACTTTTTCAACCTGGTACAAGTTTGGAGGGGAGTCTACTGTGTGTTACTGGGTGGTGGAGCAGTCCGTTGTCTTGAAGTTGTGGAGAGGTCGGTCTGGCAACTGGAGCAAGGCGACACAGTTTTCAGAGTGATGGTTGAGTGTGTACAGTGGAGTGAAGGGAAGAATACGTGTATGACCTGAAATTGGGCGGGTATGCATTTGCATGAGGACTGTTGAACCACGGTGGTAGTATATGGTAGCAGCAGATCGATCGCACTGGGAAAGGAGGATGTAAAGAAAATAGTGGCAGGGCGCAAAGAAGAAAATGTGACTGAAGGAGTGATGAAGGCGTGATTTTCTTTAAACTCGGATGGTGGTTTAGAAAATATAATAGCAGTACTCGGGTGGGAAAGAAATATACGTGAGAAGCAGAATTGCGTGAAATTGGGAAGGAAAGTGTTGAATAGTAAAAAGATGGTGGCTCACGTGATGAACGGAGCATGGGAAAGCTTCACAGAGGCGTATGGGGAAACAACAGTGGTGCAAGGATATGGTTTAAATGGAGGGGCATCGATCAGTAGCTTAAGAACATGGACATGGGTGGGTAAATGAAACGAAGTTGTGCGTGGAGTAGAAGAAGCGAACTGTAGAGGAATAGTAGAGAGAGTATGAAGGGTGGTTATGGGAAACAGAGGAGGAAGTATTTTCGAACAAAACATAGGAAAAGAAGGGAATGAAAAGAAGTACTGGGCGGTGGCAGGTTGTCCCAGCAGGCAATCGCATCTTTGGAGATGCGGTTTTCGGTTGACAGCAGGAAGATAAGGTGAATATGAACAGTACATTAATATGACACCTAATCTAATTTTTCCTAATCATTTGTTTAAAGTTTAATTATATTAATTAAGTTTTAAAATAAATGAGAACCTTGTACTTGCGTGTCCAATGCTACTTTAATGTGGTATGAAATTCCTAATACAGTTTGCTACCATGACTATTGCGTAATGTTGGCCCGAAAGAAATATTTAAATATGCCTAATTCATTTTGAAATAGCCTAATTAAGTTAACAATATTTATTATATATAATGTGGCGCCTGTAGATGTCAAACCCTATTTACAAATGTGCCAGATCAGGAATAGTATAATGTGTGTACCATGTATTGTTTTTAATCCGAGCGTATATTAAACATAAGTAAGAATTAGAAGTTTAATTATTATTTAAGGTTTATTAATATTGGTTAATAGCGCGACTTAGGTCTAGTTAATTATTTATATATATATATAATATATGATATACATTAAGTTAGGAATACACATGTGGCCCAGGTTATATTATAGCATTTCTAAATTGGTAGCACGTGGGGAGTTTATACATTCCTAGTTGTATATAAATGTGCCTAGCTGTTCACCATTTTAACAAGCCATTTTAGTAGGTATAACCTAGCCTTTTTAAAATTAGAAATACGTCAAACCGTGATTTAAGCATGCTTAACAAATGTTTATATATGACATTAGTTTAAATTAGGATAATACATATTGTCATGTTTTTAGTAATATTATTTAAATAGGTAGATAACGTCTAAATTTGTAACCATGTCATTCGTACACAGAATCGAACAAACCCAAGGACATTGTGACCGTACCGACGGACATAATATTATGGAAGTGGAACGGAAGGAGTTGAACACAGCAAGAGGCTTTTGAAACAAAATGTTTTGACAATGACAAGGTGAGTTCAACTCACTCAGTTTTTATCCCACTTATATTTTATATGAGTTGGGTTTAAATATTTGTGTGCTATGATTGTTACTTGGTTGTTTGGATTGCAGTTATTGGTTGATGGTTGAATATTATATTTGTTTATTGAAATAAAATGATATTGTTGAAATAACGTATTTGGATGCAGAGAAAACATGTTGGTGGGATCCAACTGGATTCCTCAAATTTATTGTTTATTTCTTTGTTACAATTATATAAATTGTTTAACCCATATGATTGATTGATGGATTGGATCATTGATTGTTGAATCTAAATTCAACGTTTGTTCTGTTTTAACCAATAGATAGTATTGGTTGAGTAGTTGGCCCAAAAATATATCATTTTATTTCCGTCAAATTAATTAATGGTAAAGAAGTTACAAAATTTGTTTAACTGAAGATAAATTTTGGAAAGCTATTATTTTGAATAAGGTTTTTAACAAAAGGGAATTATTATGTATTATTTATTATTTAAAGATTTTGAGAAATTATTAAATGATTTTATAAATTGATTCTTTTGTTAATAAAATTTACAAGCACACAAAGTGAAATTAACATAACGGTTAAGACTGGTATTAATCATTTATCAAGTAACGATTAAATGGAATTATTTAAATTAATTATATCATTAATTAATTTAAAGAAAGGTCTAATTGGAGTTGATTAACGAAACGATCATGTTTTAAGAGGGATTGGTTATTTGATTAATTTGGTTTAAATTAATCTAATGAAATAGATTAATGAATAATTGTTTTAACCTAATAAGATTTTGGAAAGAGGTTTACTATTTAGTTAATGAAGGGTTTAACCATTTCTATGGTCATTAACTAGGGAATTATTATTAATTTAAGATGTAAATGCTTAAATGGAATTCATTTAATTAAGTAATCAAAGTTTATGTTGAAACTTGATCGAATTGGGAAAGAAGTGTATAAACAGTATCTAGTATATAACCAAGATTTATAACTAAGTTATAAAAGAGATTTTAAGCCAACACAATAGTTTAAATTAAGTGTTTGTATTAAGAAAAGAAAAGCGGGATACACAGGCCATATTAAACCCAAGAGTTATAAACGATGTTTATAAAGGGAGTGTGAGGCTAAAACGTTAAGATTAAATTAACGTTACCAAATTCGGAAAATATAAGCTGCGATCTAAATTCGATATATTAAATAAGAGGTGAAGTTTCTTCAGTTATAATTAAAATGGGATTTGGTTTAATATTGGGAATGAATGTCGGTTTTGGCATTACAACTGATGTCTATCTTAAGATAAGAACACCATTGATCAAGGGTTGAGAGGTAATTTAAAATATCCCATCTTGAATGACTTCACGATTATCGAGAGATGATATTAGTTGCAGTCGTGAAGATATTAGAAGGAATTTATTTTGAGAAATAATAATGTAATGTTATTTGAAGAATTTGGAAATATATATAATGGATTCCAAAACAAAAGGAAATTAAAACAGGCTTAAGAATATGAAATGATATTTCCACAGAGAGGGAAATAAAAGGAGATTTGTGAAGATATAACGATGTTTGAAAGTAAGAAAATAAGAGTTAAAATAAGTTTATTCTAAATAGATAAGTGATGATTTATAGTACTCAAATAATGAAACCAAATGAGATGTCGTAACGAATGTTTTACGAATAACAAATTGAATCGATGATAGAAAATAAATGATACTGTAATAAATGTTTGAAATAATATTAAAATAGGAATTTTACATAGTTATCAATTATTTTCCAAAATATTAGATTTAAATGAGCCTAGAGAAGATTCATATATTGAAACGAGAAATGAATGCCATGTTTAAAAATATGGAATATTTTAGAAGTTTAAATTAACCATTCATTAATTATAGGGCCAAGTGATGCTGAATACTAAACCACTAAATCTATTTTATGTTCATGATTGAATGATTGTTTATTTGATAGTTAAATAACCGACTATCAAATTTGACCAATACGATTGTTGGTACAGAAAGACCGGGATCGAATTCATATTCGAAAACCATTCCGTCCAGCAAATACATGAACAGTTGAAGATATTAGATGCTGATCAAGACAGGGCAATTGAAGACCGTTGATCTTCATAAAACGGTAGAATTACTTATAATCTCTGGTTTAGCGGCCAAAGATATATTGTGGCTCTATCGTGGTTGAAATCAACGGAATTGCAAGGACTATTCGCTATTGATCTATAGGGTGATTCCTAGGATGCAGTAGGAGAGTGCCTTCGGTTTGTCCAGTCCCAGGACAACTTGTATGGACGAATGTCTGATAGAGTATTTCCAAAGGGATTACGTACATTGATTTCTTCAAACGTACGAAGTTGGTGGCAAAGAAGGGAAACTTCATTAGCCTAACAATCTGAGTATTTTTGGGGAAATCAATTAGTGATTTCCAATGGATTTGAAGATGTGGCATTCAAAGTGAATGGTGTTGTGCTATCAAAGAAGAATTAAAACCTCAAGCCTCACAACCGGTAAATGACAAAAATCGGGCAGGCAGCATGGCCATGTGGTTCGCTCCCATTAGGGTGTGTAATCACCTATCTAGAGAAATTCCTTTTGTTTCTTAAATCTATCAATGTTGTCCCTTTTCGGGAAACGGTTGTTGATCCCAATCGTTAGTGATATACATTCGATACACTCAAGCGAAATGAGTGGTCGGTTATGTGTGTGCCGGGCTGCAAGACGTTCTTGTTGAACCCAGTGTATTTGCCTCTAGAGATACACTATCGGCAGGTGGTTCCATACCTTGTCATAGTCGAAATCCAATCTCCAATAAGCGCCTGTGGTTTTGATTGTATACTATATATGTGGAACGTGAGATACAAGCGTTCCGCTAGATTGCTATTTATTTGTATTTAGACATTATTATAATATCAGAAGATTCATATGATTTCAAAATGTTTTTGGTTATCGTAAGGTAAAAACCATCCGTATCATATGTGGATTTGATCTTACGATTATCCTTTTCTTTCGAAAAGATTTTGGGATTTAAAAACAATTTGGATGATTTCCCTTAAACTTAGTGTGTTGTTCTCACTCTGGTCCACCAGACTGACCTGGTGTTTTGAAATGCTCGGGTTAGACCGGGTTGTACAGGTCCAGGTTATCGGATGCTGCGAAGTTCATAAGACGTGCTGAAGGAGTTCAGACGTATTAGTATTCATCCCGCTGTGTATTGTAAATGAGGACAGATTATTATAACTGTCCAGATATGTGATGTACTCTGATGATTGTAAGATTTATTTCAAGCTCTCAATAAAGATCTATTTATATATTATATTTTGTTCCGCTGCGATGTGAGACACTGTGTTGATCTTCTTCTTCTTTCTTCTATTCTAATATTTCTTTCTTTCTTATCTCACCTTCTACATTCTTTCTATTGACATCTGGGTTTCCAGTACAATTTTTGTTGGACTGGTATTGTTTGGTCAGCTCGAAAGTTACCGGAAATCTGGGTCGTCACAGTTGGTATCAGAGCAATGGTTTAGTAATAACCTTAGCTATGTGGTGTTCCTCGATAGAGATGGGGTTAGCGATACGCTAGATTGAGTTAAGCGTATATATACATATGAGAGCGTATTTGTAAATTTTATGTATAAATGTTTTATATTATGTTATTTGATCAATTCAGGTGTTGAGAAGCAATTGAACTATCAACTGATACAATATTGTTTTGTAAAGGGGTCAAATTAAATAATTTTGACAAATTATATTTTTGTATATAAAAAGGAATATTTTTAACAACTTATTGATATTTAGTTGTTTAATTGATTTGATGGAATTCAAGTTAGATTGGAAATTTGAAATGACTTGATATAGAATAGGTAATCTCAATATGAAATGAATAAATGAGATTGTATGAATTAGAATTCAACAAATAAAGGTTAAATGGAAATGTCTAGATCAGAATGTAACTTGGAGCTAAGTTAAATAAAAACAAAACGGACCAAAATAGATGATTTTTAGAATAAAATCGGAATTTGGGTATTAAAATGGTAGTAAACTAATTATGAAATTAATTAGTGAATTGAATGTCGAAATGGAAATATTACTTAACCTGGATAAGTCAAGTGATTTAAGAATGGATATTAGAATAGATTTTGGAGTCAAATGAAATCAATATGGAATTTGGAAGCTGAGTAAAATATAAATTGATTGGATTGGTTAAGTTGGGTGTATATTGATTATTTGTTAATATTCATTTATAAATGGTTTGATAACATAATTAAATTAATTTGAAACTAAATTCAATCTGAATAAAATTCAATTCGGAAATAAAACTGAATAAACCTGTATTTATTCTGGCATTGGAAATGAGTTGGGCACAGGTTGATTGAAGAAGGATGAGCTGTTAATGTCTATGCTTTGGAATTTAAGATTGGGTGCCCGACAAAAAGGTAAACCTTAATTATATGGATTGGTGGTTAATTTTATACCCCCCTGAGATTTTATACCCCCCTGAGTTGGATAGCCATTTGGTTTGAATTTACTTTGATAAGAGGTGAGGCCTGGAGTGACGTTTATAGTTGGTCTGATCGAGCAGTACGGTGGAGGAGCTGACGAATTCATCGTAAATTTATATAACTTAGAATTTTGAATTTATCATAATTAATTTGAAAATAATTTGGATTGAAACATTTCTCTTACTTAGCAATTTCGGGGACGAAATTCTTTTAAGGGGGAAGGAATGTAACGTCCCGTATTTTTGGAAGTCAGATATTTAATATATTTTATTATTATAAATATCGATTCGGAATTTTAAATGGACTTATAATATATAATTCGTTTATATATAACGAAGTTTGAACGTTCAATTTATGTATAATTATAATTCGGATCCGTAAATGTCGCGGCATTACGTAATGTGCGATTTGATATTTATGTATATCGGTACGAATATAAAATGCTCAGCGACAATCGACAATAAAAATTTAATAATCATAAGAAATAGAACTTTCAAATCAATGTGTTGCTTACCTTATAATGAGGCACGTGCTTCGTACATAGGAAATTTTTCAATATATTATACAGGCCTTAGAAATAGCTTTCTTTTCAAATGACCGCCGTTTTTGAAGAAACAAACTTTATTAGGACCAGAACGTTGAGACAAAATGGTGTGTCCATTTTTATTATGATTGGAATTTGTGTAGGACCGTACGAATTTAACGGTTATCGGTGCCCAGCAGTTAATGGTAGAACATGTTAACCGTATAAACAATGTGTAAAATATGTATTATGTACAAAGAAATATAACATGTAAATGCAGATCTTGTGGATATGATATGGCGACAATCACCACTACTTTTAACAAGAAAACTGATGACCTGATTAATTAGGCGTGAAGATGAAAGTTATTTAGCTCACGGTGTCTTCACATTAACTGCACTCGCAATATAAAGGCTAAAGCCCAATAATATCTCTAGATAAAAATAAAATAATAATGTATATATATAAACTTAACTTTTAAGAAATTGAACAACAGCTACCCAGACTAAAAATTTCATGTAGAGCCTAGGGAAAAGAAAAAGCAAACCGAACCCTGTACACAACTTCATAGCTAAGAATTAGAGTACACACAGCTATACCATCCCATCTTTTGTCTTGGTTTAAATACATATGCAAGAAATTGTGTACAACTTCATTGCTGAAATAAGCTCTCCCATCCTACATCTTTTTCATCATACAGCTCATATCATGTCCCCTTCAACACAGTGTGTTTTCACTTCAGCCAGCTACTCTACTCCATTTTTTCTACCTTCTGAAATGTACTCGTGCTGAAACTTCACCATCACCTCGACAGAGAAATGAAAACACGCCGTTCTGTTTCATCCTTTCATACAAGTCTACCCCTGTATAGATATATTCTTTCGTACCTACACTGTATTGCTTCAGTATGTCTGGTCATTTCTCACATCCTACATCTGCTTCTCTACCATGAAAACCGAAAAGAAAACTCACTGAAACACTGACCACCCATCAGTTAAAACAATTCATGCTACCCCGATCTCCTACAAGCCTACCCTGAAGCAGCTGCTAAACCATTCTATAAAAGAAACGAAATGAAATGCAGGGCTACTGAAAATTGGAAAATGACGTGATGCTTATCACTTCTCGCGTGTATAAATACATCGGTACCCTTTCCATTCTTGCTCAGGGAACCAAAAACAAATCTCTGCCGCCATTAAACATTGAGTAGTAAGCTTAAAAATAGAGAAATAAATACACCCAAACTCTTGAAAATCAAAATACGCATGTAAAGGAAATCACCAGCAAAACTTTTTCAACCTGGTACAAGTTTGGAGGGGAGTCTACTGTGTGTTACTGGGTGGTGGAGCAGTCTGCTGTCTTGAAGTTGTTGAGAGGTCGGTCTGGAAACTAAAGCAAAGGGACACGGTTTTCAGAGTGATGGTTGAGTGTGTACAGTGGAGTGAAGGGAAGAATACGTGTATGACCTGAAGTGGGCAGGTATGCATTTGCATGAGGACTGTTGAACCACGGTGGTAGTACATGGTAGCAGCAGATCGATCGCACTGGGAAAGGAGGATGTAAAGAAAATAGTGGCAGGGCGCAAAGAAGAAAATGTGACTGAAGGAGTGATAAAGGCGTGATTTTTTTTAAACTCGGATGGTGGGTTAGAAAATATAATAGCAGTACTCGGGTGGAAAAGGAATACACGTGAGAAGCAGAATTGCATGAAATTGGGAAGGAAAGTGTTGAATAGTAAAAAGATGTTGGATCACGTGATGAACGGAGCATGGGAAAGCTTCACAGTGGCGTATGGGGAAACAACATTGGTGCGAGGATATGGTTTAGATGGAGGGGCGTCGATCGGTAGCTTAAGAACATGGACATGGGTGGGTAAATGAAACGAAGTTGTGCATGGAGCAGAAGAAGCGAACTGTAGAGGAATAGTAGAGAGAGTATGAAGGGTGGTTATGGGAAACAGAGGAGGAAGGATTTTCGAATAGAACATAGGAAAAGAAGGGAATGAAAAGAAGTACTAGGCGGTGGCAGGTTGTCCCAGCAGGCAACGACATCTTTGGAGATGTGGTTTTCGGTTGACAGCAGGAAGATAAGGTGAATATGAACAATACATTAATATGATACCTAATCTAATTTTGCCTAATCATTTGTTTAAAGTTTAATTATATTAATTAAGTTTTAAAATAAATGACAACCCAGTACTTGCGTGTCCAATGCTACTTTAACGTGGGATGAAATTCCTAATACAGTTTGCTACCATGACTATTGCGTAATGTTGGCCCGAAAGAAATATTTAAATATGCCTGATTCATTTTGAAATAGCCTAATTAAGTTAACAATATTTATTATATATAATGTGGCGCCTGTAGATGTCAAACCCTGTTTACAAATGTGCCAGATCAGGAATAGTATAATGTGTGTAACAAGTGTTGTTTTTAATCCGAGTGTATATTAAACATAAGTAAGAATTAGAAGTTCAATTATTATTTAAGATTTATTAATATTGGTTAATAGCGCGAGTTAGGCCTAGTTAATTATTTATATATATATATAATATATGATATACATTAAGTTAGTAATACACATGTGGCCCAGGTTATATTATAGCATTTCTAAATTGGTAGCACGTGGGGAATTTGTACATTCCTAGTTGTATTTAAATGAGCCTAGCTGTTCACCATTTTAACGTGCCATTTTAGTAGGTATAACCTAGCCTTTTTAAAATTAGAAATACGTCAAACCGTGATTTAAGCACGCTTAACAAATGTTTATATATGACATTAGTTTAAATTATGATAATACATATTGTCATGTTTTTAGTAGTATTATTTAAATAGGTAGATAACGTCTAAATTTGTAACCGTGTCATTCGTACACATAATCGAACAAACCCAAGGACGTTGTGATCGTACCGACGGATGTAATATTATGGAAGTGGAACGAAAGGAGTTGAACACAGCAAGAGGCTTTTGAAACAAACTATTTTGACAACGACAAGGTGAGTTCAACTCACTCAGTTTTTATCCCACTTATATTTTATATGAGTTGGGTTTAAATATTTGTGTGATATGATTGTTAATTGGTTGTTTGGATTGCAGTTATAGGTTGATGGTTGAATATTATATCTGTTTATTGAAATAAAATGATATTGTTGAAATAATGTATTTGGATGCAGAGAAAACAGGTTGGAGGGATCCAACTGGATTCCTCAAATTTATTGTTTATTTCTTTGTTACAATTATATGAATTTTTTAACCCATATGATTGATTGACGGATTGGATCATTGATTGTTGAATCTAAATTCAACGTTTGTTCTGTTTTAACCAATAGATAGTATTGGTTGAGTAGTTGGCCCAAAAATATATCATTTATTACCGTCAAATTAATTGATGGTAAAGAAGTTACAAAATTTGTTTAACTGAAGATAAATTTTGGGAAGCTATTATTTTGAATAAGGGTTTTAATAAAAGGGAATTATTATGTATTATTTATTATTTAAAGTTTTTGAGAAATTATTAAATGATTTTATAAACTGATTCTTTTGTTAATAAAATTTACATGCAGACAAAGTGAAATTAACATAACGGTTAAGACTAGTATTAATCATTTCTTAAGTAACGATTAAATGGAATTATTTAAATTAATTATACTATTAATTAATTTAAATAAAGGGCTAATTAGAGTTGATTAACGAAACGATCATGTTTTAAGAGGGATTTGTTATTTGATTAATTCGATTTAAACTAATCTAATGAAATAGATTAATGAATATTTGTTTTAACCTAATAAGATTTTGGAAAGAGGTTTACTATTTAGTTAATGAAGGGTTTAACCATTTCTATGGTCGTTAACGAGGGAATTATTATTAATTTAATATGTAAATGCTTAAATGGAATTCATTTAATTAAGCAATCAAAGTTTATGTTGAAACTTGATCGAATTGGGAAAGAAGTGTATAAACAGAATCTAGTATATAACCGAGTTTTATAACTAAGTTATTAAAGAGATTTTAAGCCAAGACAATAGTTTAAAGTAAGTGTTTTTATTAAGAAAAGAAAAGCAGGATACACAGACCATATTAAACCCGAGAGTTATAAACGATGTTTATAAAGGGAGTGTGAGGCTGAAACGTTAAGATTAAACTAACGTTACCAAATTCTAAAAATATAAGCTGCGATCTAAATTCGATATATTAAATAAGAGGTGAAGTTTCTTCAGTTATAATTAAAATGGGATTTGGTTTGATTGTAAAAACCCGTAACTTCACCGGTAAGGAAAGTGCGGATAGTTCGAGAACAAGCCACAAAAGAGCGCAGACGGAAGAACATTTCATTGTATATTACAACAATTCATCAGATTACAAGAATATACAGAGTATAAATGAATAAATATTACACAGAAAATATCAGAGATAACAATACATTACATAGCAGCAGAAAATAATACAATACACAACTAAAAGAGATATACGGATACAAAGCTTTCCGGAAATCATTCCAGCTGTAAACCAGGATCCTGTGAATATAAATCTGCAAAACCAAAACTACTAGCTGCCCGTGTCAAAATAAGGGCACCCAGAGTTTAGGTTAAAACAATAAACTCCAGGTCAGTCATGTGACTAGTGTGAGAAATAAAACAGTTATTATTCTTTATTTTGAAGTTCGGTAAATCAAGGGACCACGCCGTATAACACGGAACGGGTTTCCTCCCAAGAACACCAGTGCATAAAACAAACAGCGCAATGCTAAATAAAGAAAAATGAAGCTATTATAAGACCCAGGTACCATCACACATTGCAACACAAACCAGAGGATAGGGTTTTACCTTATAATAGCTAAAGAATGCTTGATACGTTAAAACAGGTCTTTTATTATTGCTATAAGTGAAGAAATCAATTTCAAATCATAAGTATCAATCATAGGCGGCATAAATGCCCCATACCACTATGTCGCCATATAAAGGTTATACAATCAAAATCGCAAAGTCACGTATTTGGAAACTGGATTTCCCACTGTGAACCGAGGCCAGGGATCGTCCTCCATCGATTCGAGACAATCTAGCCTACCATGTCTCAGGCAAGTACTCGGTCAAGCCTTGGATCGTCAAGTCCGGTCCACCGATGTGGATTAAACTTAAACCCTGGACACTACGTCTCCCCACCCTATGGGGCGTAAATGAGCCAATGAATGACTCCATCGGCTTCACATAGTCACCGATATATCCGAGGCGCCTCGCAAAAGCAACAACCACATAAGTCAAACTCGTCAGGGCGTGTAAAACCACTGATGCCACTTCTAGCTAGAAAGAAATGCATGCCCTCCCTGATGTCCTCTCCCGTTTCTGGTTAACAACCGGGGTGTGAGGCTCGCGAATCAACGTTACACAAAGCTATGCCACACAGGCTGTGCTTTGATCATCACCACAAGACCTTGCTTTTCAACAGAAGCCTTGATCAATTGCCACTTAGGCATGCCACACAGGCAATTCACTCCATGCGTTTGATATCCATCAATATATAACCTCTGAGCTCATACGTCTCAGAGAAGGGCGTTAAGCAAGAGAATAAATTCTCCGCCGCCAAACAGATATATATTTAACAGAAATCAACCACACAGACTAAAATCCAATGTCAGACACACAGTCCATTTACAAGTTCGTTCTGGGTCTGAACGAAACCGGAGGCACCTGGTACCCCGCATATCCATCGATCTCCAAGTACGTCTGGACGACCACTAATTGATTCTCTCCTCTTGGGTGTACAGCCCAATCAAGATCATCAGTAACCACACAAACGACGTGAAGACCTCCGGTCTTCAGCCACCGTCTTCATCCTCGACACCACGTCGAATCAGTTATTCAGAATGGGATAAACCCGGTCTTTCTGAATAACTCGCGTATATTATAAACAAGTGTTACTCAAACACAACATACGCCTCATTCCAATTAAGAATATTCTTTTATTCAAATATTCTTATACTTTGGGAAAGGTTCCCATTAATTTTATCAAAGGTAAATTCTTTAAATTTATTCTTTAATCTTCTTTGAATATCAATTCAAACTAGTCGGGATTAGCGAACCACACCTGAGTAATCATTTATTTTATTTCCCAATCCCCACCTATTCATCCCATGAAGTAAAACTAGTAATACTTCATATCTAACACCACGGTGTTATCGGTAAATTCAATTACCATTTCACGTTCAAATCTAATTAAAGATTTAACTATCGCCTAGTGTAAAACTGGTGATACTCCATTCTCGATTATTTCAATCTAATTAAAGATTCATTAAAACTTCACTTAGTTTTAATCTTTCCAATAATCACTATCAATGATTATTCATCTTGGGAAAACACAACCTGTCTTTAACTGGGTTAAAGAACCAATGTCATTTAAAACATGATTCACTATAAACCCAAAATCACATTACATTAATTATCGGGTTAAAGAACAAGTGTTATTTAAAACACCATTCGTGATAAACCCAAAAATCAATTCAAATTCAATTCCAATTAAATACCATTTAATTGTTACACTTCATTAAATCAAAACAAAAAGATTTAATCTTTTTCTCAACTGGGTTTAAGAACAGTGTTAATGAAGACACCATTCACGGCAAACCCAAATCACATTTGATATTTAATACAAGGCTCTGAATAGAAAATATATCGGCTTATATCCAATATCAAATTCTACGACCAACAAATATCGTATTGGAAATAACGATATAAATATATCTTTCAAATTTCCATAACAATATCTGTATAATCACGAAATCCAACATCGAAATACTCCAAAGACAATTTCGATTCAAATCCATTCAAATTCAATTATTGGAAATTTTGGTTACCGTTAAAACCCCTTTTCAAATTCAATTTATTTGTTTTAAAATAAATTGATTTTAATTCTAGTTCAAAACCAGTTCATTTCGATAAAAATCTATTTTTATCTTTTCAAATATGGAGTTTTTCATCTCAATTCTTCCCAAATCATTTCTTATGATTTTAAACAAATTATTACTAATTTTAATAATTTTATCAAGGCCCGTACAGTCGATTTCCATCAACGGCCATCGAACTGCACTTACGGCGACCTTTTCCAAATTTGATTTGGACATAATTCCAAATCCAACCGTTAGATTTCAAACCTCTACTATTCGATAGAAAGCTCTTCTCGATACGAACCCAACGGTTCAGGTTTTAGGAGAATCCGACGGTCGGATCTCCCGTAATATCTGTTCGAAGTCAATGGTCGAAATTCGCGAACTGCCGCGGCGCGACGCGTTCTATTCAGGCCATTATATTATATATATAATATATACTTCGTCGATTTCCTTTTAAAACGTATTATATAAATCGTTTTAAATTCATTTTCAAAATGATTTCAAATTCTTTTCAAATTCTAATCAAAATTGAATTTTTCAATATAAATTCGTTTTAATTTCATTTCAAATCGATTTCAATTTGAATCGATTTCAATTCAATTTCAATTCGTTTAAATTCAATTCAAAATGATTTCATTTCTATTTCAATTTAATTCGAATTTCAATTCTATTCGAATTTCAAATCATTTCAATTTATTTCGAATTTCAAATCACTTCAATTTAATTCAAATTTCAATTCACTTCAATTTAATTCGAATTTCAATTCACTTCAATATTCATTTCAATTTGAATAAAATCGATATAAATATCGTTCACGTCAAAATGGCGCAAATCTAATCAACACGGCTTTATATATTTCTATTTTCAAATATCTCTATTTCAAATATTTCTATTTCAAATATTTCTATTTCAAAACTGGAATGTGGCCCAATCAATTACCATATAATGTTAATTATATGGATTTTCTACAACACATGTGTAAAATAACAACGATAAATAATCAACCATCATCCAGAGTGCACCACACAACTGCATAAGCATTAAATATAAATAATTAACGATTACACAGTCTGTCAATCCATCGATTGACATACAACTAAACAATCGGGATTAGTGTACGTCAAATCTCATCCCAATACCCGTGTGGGGTTTCAAACAATCAAACACAGATTTTATTTGTGTAGTTGGGCGATGTGTAAAATTTATCGTCCCAATCAATATCAGTCAAATGTGTGTATATAAACAAATCATCCGATTTGTTTATATTTATTTATTCACATTCATGTCAAAAATTATATTTTCAACAATAAAATATTTCTAACTATATAAATATTTTATTTCATTTCACATCACATCACACAATCAACTACACATCAAAATCAAACAAACAAGCATACAAGCCGTCCATGGTCTGTGGACGACGGGTGTCGGGTGCTACTAAACACCGTCTGCATCCTAGTATATATTATTAACTAGAAAACAAAATTAAAAGGTGAGAAGTTCTCACCGAAAGCTAAATCCAACGCCGTGATTCTTCATATGTAGGAAATCTCCGCCGTTTCTTCTTTCGTCACTTCCGTCACCCGTATTCACTACATATATAAAAATCACATTTTTATATTTTCTCTACTTTACGATAAAAAATAAAGTTCAGAATTTTATTTCACTTCATATATTTGCAACGCTTCTTTCTATATAAAAATTATATTTTTATCCTTTCTATAATATAAAAATTATATTTTTATATATTAAAAATCATAGCTTTATCCAATAAAAATCAAGGCTTTATCTAAAATAAAAATCCATTTGTGTATAAAATAAAAATCAAGTTTTTTAAACAATGCTAAAAAAACTGATTTTAAATTTACAAACTATCTACATTGTAAATAAATGAAAGTAGGAATAAATAAACAAATAAAAATGTACCAGCGGGGTTTTGAAAGTGGTGGTGGGCGCCGGAATGCTGCAGACGGAGGGGGGAAGTCGCAGTTGTGTCAGAGGGGGTCGGAGGCGGGGTCAGTTGGCAAGAGGCGGCAGTCTGAGGGGATCTAGGGGTTGCGGCTGTCGATTTGGAGAGGGCGGAGGGTTGGGCTACAGAAGGGGGAGCGGGGAGGGAGCGCGTCGGAGAAGAGGGGGGGTCTGGCGAGGTCGGCGCTGTGAGGAGCGGCGGAGCGAGGCGGGAGAGGCGTCGATCGCCATCGCGATTAAAGGGGGGGGGGGCGGTTTTTTTCTGTAAAAGGGGAAAAAGGTTTTGATCGAGAAAAGTCAAAGGGGGGTGTTAAGTTAAAGAAAAGTTATATATTTTATATATTTTTTTCTCCTTTAATTCGAAGAAATGTAATTCTTCATTCGAGCTCCAAACGAAACCCAGCGACTGTCGCCCCTAGCTAATTACCCCCATTCCGAATACAATGGGATAAGCCACGTAGGCCAATTCGATCAGTTTTCATCAAAATCAACATATAACTCTATATATTGAATTTGAACGCGCATTTCAATTTACCGGGGTCACATACTAACTCAACAAATTCTAGAAAAATATTTTCTAGCTTCGTATAAACGATACGGTCCTAACAAAACTAGTTTCGTCAAATTCTGAGACCGTTTGAAAAATGGCCATTTTCCAGTCGATTAAAATCAACTAAAACTGGTCAAACGCGTTTTCCTTTGCCACGCTCACAAATTGATTCGAAAAATTACGAAAATTGGAATCTAGCAATAACTTGACATCACGAATCCAACAAAAGTGGTTTCGTCGAAAACCGAGGTCGTTTGCAAAACTTCCATTTTTAAGGGCCAGAATTCCATAGCGACTATTCTTAATTTTCAACTGGGCATATCTTTTGATTCCCGCTATGAAATTTCGATTTTTCGGATTCGTTGGAAAGATATTCTCAATTAGGTTCTAATATTTTTGGTTTCACTAAAATCCGGTTTATTTTGAATCTTGTATGTTAAATTGAAGTTTGAAATCGGATTATCGAACTACCGAGCCATTTTCAATTCCTTTTATAATTATAAATAATTATTTATATTGTAACGACGACGTATATAAATATATACGTTCTAACTCTATTCAAAATAAATTTCTTGTCGATATTATTTAAAATAATTCATTTTAAATAATCAAAATTCACTAAAATTGCCAAAATAAAAATTTTAAATTGGCTCGGATTTTCGGGTTATTACAATCTCCCCCACTTAAAACTTTTCACCCCCGAAAAGGAACGAAGCCGAAAGTTGTTTAATAAATCAACTCAACTTTCATTATTTTCATTACGGCTTAAGTTCTTCAACTTTTCAGTTTCTAAGAACTTTTCAAATTCTTCAAAAATTTGGTTAACACCCTAAATTTTCGAAAAATTTCGCCATAACCTCCCCTATACCGGGGACTTCGGGATATTTCATATAGCCTCCCATGGCTTCTTCAATCCAAAAGAAAAAGAAAAAGTCAAGCGGCTAGCTAATCGGCTCATAAAATCATCATCACCCAAACAAAACAGTAAATTATGGTAAACATGTACCTATTTGTCGGGCAAACAATTTTATTCTCTGCCCCAACCTCCTTGCTATGACCTGTTCAATGTATATACATGTATATGCAAGCAAATGCGACTAATTTTCAATATAACTCACTATTTGATACAATTTGTTAAATGGTTCAAATTTTAATTAATCAAACAATTATAATCTAACAACACAATCATCAATCAATTAGTTGATTAGCTTTTCAAATTCATAATTTTGATACATAGTCAAAAATCAGATTTTTGATGCCAAATCACAATAATAGGCCCTATCTAATTTTTTGTTCTCACACCAGCCAATTGGAAATATATAGACATCCCACCTTCGAAACACAAATACCGATGATACTATAGTAATCATCAGGATCATCTCCCGGCGACTATAGTGTGATTCTATATCTATCCAGTATATTAAAACATCAAATACACGCGGATCAGACGTATATGCAAAATCTTTATATACTGGATTGCCCAAATCAATATAATAAATAATCAAATACGAATAATTGATTTAAATTTTCAAAACAACAATTGTTTTCATTTTAAAAATATACTCTTCCCACCCGTTCTAGGATACTACTGATCCCATCTCTAACGAGTCATTCCCGTTGGATATTACTAATCCAATTTCTGATGAATTCTTTCGTGTGGTTCTAATGTTTGTAGTTCTCTAAGCTTTGTAAACCAAATCTCTGATACCAAATGTAAAAACCCGTAACTTCCCCGGTAAGGAAAGTGCGGATAGTTCGAGAACAAGCCACAAAAGAGCGCAGACGGAAGAACATTTCATTGTATATTAGAACAATTCATCAGATTACAAGAATATACAGAGTATAAATGAATAAATACTACACAGAAAATATCAGAGATTACAATACATTACATAGCAGCGGAAAATAATACAATACACAACTAGAAGAGATATAAGGATACAAAGCTTTCCGGATATCATTCCAGCTGTAAACCAGGATCCGGTGAATATAAATCTGCAAAACCAAAACTACTAGCTTCCCGTATCAAAATAAGGGCACCCAGAGTTTAGGTTAAAACAATAAACTCCAGGTCAGTCATGTGACTGGTGTGAGAACTAAAACAGTTATTATTCTTTATTTTAAAGTTCGGTAAATCAAGGGACCACGCCGTATAACATGGAACGGGTTTCCTCCTAAGAACACCAGTGCATAAAATAAAGAGCGCAATGCTAAATAAAGAAAAATGAAGCTATTATAAGACCCAGGTCCCATCACACAATGCAACACAAACCAGAGGATAGGGTTTTACCTTATAATAGCCAAAGAATGCTTGATACGTTAAAACAGATCTTTTACTATTGCTATAAGTGAAGAAATCAATTTCAAATCATAAGTATCAATCATAGGTGACATGAATGCCCAATACCACTATGTCGCCATATATAGGTTATACAATCAAAATCGCAAAGTCACGTATTTGGAACTTGGATTTCCCTCTGTGAACCGAGGCCAGGGATCGTCCTCCACCGATTCGAGATAATCTAGCCTACCATGTCTCAGGCAAGTACTCAGTCAAGCCTTGGATCGTCAGGGCCGGTCCACCGATATGGATTAAACTTAAACCCTGGACACTACGTCTCCCCACCCTATGGGGGCGTAAATGAGCCAACGAATGACTCCATCGGCTTCACATAGTCACTGATATATCCGAGGCGCCTCACAACAGCAACAACCACATAACTCAAACTCGTCAGGGCGTGTAAAACCACTGACGCCACTTCTAGCTAGAAAGAAACGCATGCCCTCCCTGATGTCCTCTCCCGTTTCTGGTTCACAACCGGGGTGTGGGGCTCGCGAATCAATGTTACACAAAGCTATGCCACACAGGCTGTGCTTTGATCATCACCACCAGACCTTGCTTTTCAACAGAAGCCTTGATCAATTGCCACTTAGGCATGCCACACAGGCAATTCACTCCATGCGTTTGATATCCATCAATATATAACCTCTGAGCTCGTACGTCTCAGAGAAGGGCGTTAAGCAAGAGAATAAATTCTCCGCCGCCAAACAGATATATATTTAATAGAAATCAACCACACAGACTAAAATCCAATGTCAGACACACAGTCCATTTACAAGTTCGTTCTGGGTCTGAATGAAACCGGAGGCACCTAGTACCCCGCATATCCATCGATCTCCAAGTACGTCTGGACGACCACTAACTGATTCTCTCCTCTTGGGTGTACAGCCCAATCAAGATCATCAGTAACCACCCAAACGACGTGAAGACCTCCAGTCTTCAGCCACCGTCTTCATCCTCGACACTACGTCGAATTAGTTATTCAGAATGGGATAAACCCGGTCTTTCTGAATAACTCGCGTATATAATAAACAAGTGTTACTCAAACACAACATACGCCTCATTCCAATTCAGAATATTCTTTTATTAAAATATTCTTATACTTTGGGAAAGGTTCCCATTAATTTTATCAAAGGTAAATTCTTTAAATTTATTCTTTAATCTTCTTTGAATATCAATTCAAACTAGTCGGGATTAGCGAACCACACCTGAGTAATCATTTATTTTATTTCCCAATCCCCACCTATTCATCCCATGAAGTAAAACTGGTAATACTTCATATCTAACACCACGGTGTTATCGGTAAATTCAATTACCATTTCACGTTCAAATCTAATTAAAGATTTAACTATCGCCTGGAGTAAAACTGGTGATACTCCATTCTCGATTATTTCAATATAATTAAAGATTCATTAAAACTTCACTTAGTTTTAATCTTTCCAATAATCACAATCAATGATTATTCATCTTGGGAAAAATACATCCTGTCTTTAATTGGGTTAAAGAACCAATGTCATTTAAAACATGATTCACTATAAACCCAAAATCACATTACATTAATTATTGGGTTAAAGAACAAGTGTTATTTAAAACACCGTTCACGATAAACCCAAAAATCAATTCAAATTCAATTCCAATTAAATACCATTTAATTGGTACACTTCATTAAATCAAAACAAAAAGATTTAATCTTTTTCTCAACTGGGTTTAAGAACAGTGTTAATGAAGACACCATTCACGACAAACCCAAATCACATTTGATATTTAATACAAGGCTCTGAATAGAAAATATATTGGCTTATATTCAATATCAAATTTTACGACCAACAAATATCGTATTGGAAATAACGATATAAATATATCTTTCAAATTTCCATAACAATCTCTGTATAATCACGAAATCCAACATCAAAATACTCCAAAGACAATTTCGATTCAAATCCATTCCAATTCAATTATTGGAAATTTTGGTTACCTTTAAAACCCCTTTTAAATTCAATTTATTTGTTTCAAATAAATTGATTTTAATTCTAGTTCAAAACTAGTTCATTTCGATAAAAAATATATTGTTATCTTTTCAAATATGGAGTTTTTCATCTTAATTCTTCCCAAATCACTTCTTATGATTTTACACAAATTATTACTATTTTTAATAATTTTATAAAGGCCCGTACAGTCGATTTCCATCAACGGCCATCAAACTGCACTTACAACGACCTTTTCCAAATTTGATTTGGACATAATTCCAAATCCAACGGTTCCGGTTTTAGGAGAATCCGACGGTCGGATCTCCCGTAATATCCGTTCAAAGTCAATGGTCAAAATTCGCGAACTGCCGCGGCGCGGCGTGTTCTTTTCTGGCCATTATATTATATATATAATATATACTTCGTCGATTTCCTTTTAAAACGTATTATATAAATCGTTTTAAATTCATTTTCAAAACGATTTCAACTTCATTTCAAATTCAAATCAAAATTGAATTTTTCAATATAAATTCGTTTTAATTTCATTTCAAATCGATTTCAATTCAATTTCAATTCGTTTAAATTCAATTCAAAACGATTTCATTTCTATTTCAATTTAATTCGAATTTCAATTCTATTCGAATTTCAAATCATTTCAATTTATTTCGAATTTCAAATCACTTTAATTTAATTCAAATTTCATTTCACTTCAATTTAATTCGAATTTCAATTCACTTCAATATTCATTTCAATTTGAATAAAATCGATATAAATATCGTTCACGTCAAAATGGCGCAAATCTAATCAACACGGTTTTATATATTTCTATTTTCAAATATCTCTATTTCAAATATTTCTATTTCAAATATTTCTATTTCAAAACTGGAATGTGGCCCAATCAATTACCATATAATGTTAATTATATGGATTTTCTACAACACATGTATAAAATAACAACGATAAATAATCAACCATCATCCAGAGTGCACCACACAACTGCATAAGCATTAAATATAAATAATTAACGCTTACACAGTCTGTCAATCCATCGATTGACATACAACTAAACAATCGGGATTAGTGTACGTCAAATCTCATCCCAATACCCATGTGGGGTTTCAAACAATCAAACACAGATTTTATTTGTGTAGTTGGGCGATGTGTAAAATTTATCATCCCAATCAATATCAGTCAAATGTGTGTATATAAACAAATCATCCGATTTGTTTATATTTATTTATTCACATTCATGTCAAAAATTATATTTTCAACAATAAAATATTTCTAACTATATAAATATTTTATTTTATTTCACATCACACAATCAACTACACATCAAAATCAAACAAACAAGCATACAAGCCGTCCATGGTCTGTGGACGACGGGTGTCGGGTGCTACTAAACACCGTCTGCATCCTAGAATATATTATTAACTAGAAAACAAAATTAAAAGGTGAGAAGTTCTCACCGAAAGCTAAATCCAATGCCGCAATTCTTCATATGTAGGAAATCTCCACCGTTTCTTCTTTCGTCACTACCATCACCCGTATTCACTACATATATAAAAATCACATTTTTATATTTTCTCTACTTTACGATAAAAAATAAAGTTCAGAATTTTATTTCACTTCATATATTTGCAACGCTTCTTTCTATATAAAAATTACATTTTTATCCTTTCTATAATATAAAAATTATATTTTTATATATTAAAAATCATAGCTTTATCCATCAAAAATCAAAGCTTTATCTAAAATAAAAATCTAGTTGTATATAAAATAAAAATCAAGTTTTTTAAACAATGCTAAAAAAAACGGATTTTAAATTTACAAACTATCTACATTGTAAATAAATGAAAGTAGGAATAAATAAACAAATAAAAATGTACTAGAGGGGTTTTGAAAGTGGTGGTGGGCGCCGGAATGCTGCAGACGGAGGGGAAAGTCGCAGTTGTGTCAGAGGGGGTCGTAGGCGGGGTCAGTTGGCCAGAGGCGGCGGTCTGAGGGGATCTAGGGCTTGGGGTTGCGGCTGTCGATTTGGAGAGGGCGGAGGGTTGCGCTACAGAAGGGGGAGCGGGGAGGGAGCGCGTCGGAGGAGGGGTGGGGGTCTGGCGAGGTCGGCGCTGTGAGGAGCGGCGGAGCGAGGCGGGAGAGGCGTCGATCGCCATCGCGATTTGAGGGGGGCAGTTTTTTTTCTGTAAAAGGGGAAAAAGGTGTTGATCGAGAAAAGTCAAAGGGGGGTGTTAATTTAAAGAAAAGTTATATATTTTATACTATTTTTTCTCCTTTAATTCGATGAAATGTAATTCTTCATTCGAGCTCCAAACGAAACCCAGCGACTGTCGCCCCTAGCTAATTACCCCCATTTCGAACACAATGGGATATGCCACGTAGGCCAATTCGATCGTTTCGATCAGTTTTCATCAAAATCAACTTATAACTCTATATATTGAATTTGAACGCGCATTTCAATTTACCGGGGTCACATACTAACTTGAAAAATTCTAGAAAAATATTTTCTAGCTTCGTATAAATGATACGGTCCTAACAAAACTTGTTTCGTCAAATTCTGAGACCGTTTGAAAAATGGCAATTTTCCAGTCGATTAAAATCAACTAAAACTGGTCAAACGCGTTTTCCTTTGCCACGCTCACAAATTGATTCGAAAAATTACGAAAATTGGAATCTAGCAATTACTTGACATCACGGATCCAACAAAAGTTGTTTCGTCGAAAACCGAGGTCGTTTGCAAAACTACCATTTTTAAGGGCCAGAATTCCATAGCGACTATTTTGAATTTTCAACTGGGCATATCTTTTGATTCCCGCTATGAAATTTCGATTTTTCGGATTCGTTGGAAAGATATTCTCAATTAGGTTATAATATTTTTGGTTTCACTAAAATCCGGTATATTTTGAATCTTGTATGTTCATCTGAAGTTTGAAATCGAATTATCGAACTACCGCGCCAGTTTCAATTCCTTTTATAATTATAAATAATTATTTATATTCTAACGACGACGTATATAAATATATACGTTCTAACTCTATTCAAAATAAATTTTTTGTCGATATTATTTAAAATAATTCATTTTAAATAATCAAAATTCACTAAAATTGCCAAAATAAAAATTTTAAATTGGCTCGGATTTCAGGGTTATTACAATCTCCCCCACTTAAAACTTTTCGTCCCCGAAAAGGAACGAAGCCGAAAGTTGTTTAATAAATCAACTCAACTTTCATTATTTTCATTACGGCTTAAGTTCTTCAACTTTTCAGTTTCTAAGAACTTTTCAAATTCTTCAAAAATTTGGCTAACACCCTAAATTTTCGAAAAAATTCGCCATAACCTCCCCTGTACCGGGGACTTCGGGATATTTCATATAGCCTCCCATGGCCTTCTTCAAACCAAAAGAAAAAGAAAAAGCCAAGCGGCTAGCTAATCGGCTCATAAAATCATCACCACCCAAACAAAACAGTAAATTATGGTAAACATGTACCTATTTATCGGGCAAACAATTTTATTCTCTGCTCCAGCCTACTTGCTACGACCTGTTCAATGTATATACATGTATATGCAAGCAAATGCGACTAATTTTCAATATAACTCACTATTTGATACAATTTGTTAAATGGTTCAAATTTTAATTAATCAAACAATTATAATCTAACAACACAATCATCAATCAATTAGTTGATTAGCTTTTCAAATTCATAATTTTGATACATAGTCAAAATTTAGATTTTTGATGCCAAATCACAACAATAGGCCCTATCTAATTTTTTGTTCTCACACCATCCAATTGGAAATATATAGACATCCCACCTTCGAAACTAAAACACAAATACCGATGATACTATAGTAATCATCAGGATCGTCTTCGGGCGACTACAGTGTGATTTTATATCTATCCAGTATATTAAAACTTCAAAATACACGCGGATCAAACGTATATGCAAAATCTTTATATACTGGATTGCCCAAATCAATATAATAAATAATCAAATACGAATAATTGATTTAAATTTTCAAAACAACAATTGTTTTCATTTTAAAAATATACTCTTCCCACCCGTTCTAGGATACTACTGATCCCATCTCTAACGAGTCATTCCCGTTGGATATTACTAATCCAATTTCTGATGAATTCTTTCGTATGGTTCTAATGTGTCTAGTTCTCTAAGCTTTGTAAACCAAAGCTCTGATATCAAATGTAAAAACCCGTAACTTCCCCGGTAAGGAAAGTGCGGATAGTTCGAGAACAAGCCACAAAAGAGCGCAGACGGAAGAACATTTCATTGTATATTAGAACAATTCATCAGATTACAAGAATATACAGAGTATAAATGAATAAATATTACACAGAAAATATCAGAGATTACAATACATTACATAGCAGCGGAAAATAATACAATACACAACTAGAAGAGATATATGGATACAAAGCTTTCCGGATATCATTCCAGCTGTAAACCAGGATCCTATGAATATAAATCTGCAAAACAAAAACTACTAGCTGCCCGTGTCAAAATAAGGGCACCCAGAGTTTAGGTTAAAACAATAAACTCCAGATCAGTCATGTGACTGATGTGAGAACTAAAACAGTTATTATTCTTTATTTTAAAGTTCGGTAAATCAAGGGACCACGCCGTATAACATGGAACGGGTTTCCTCCCAAGAACACCAGTGCATAAAACAAACAGTGCAATGCTAAATAAAGAAAAATGAAGCTATTATAAGACCCAGGTCCCATCACACAATGCAACACAAACCAGAGGATAGGGTTTTACCTTATAATAGCCAAAGAATGCTTGATACGTTAAAACAGATCTTTAATTATTGCTATAATTGAAGAAATCAATTTCAAATCATAAGTATCAATCAAAGGCGGCATGAATGCCCCATACCACTATGTCGCCATATATAGGTTATACAATCAAAATCGCAAAGTCACGTATTTGGAAATTGGATTTCCCTCTGTGAAACGAGGCCAGCGATCGTCCTCCGCCGATTCGAGACAATCTAGCCTACCATGTCTCAGGCAAGTACTCAGTCAAGCCTTGGATCGTCAGGGCCGGTCCACCGATATGGATTAAACTTAAACCCTGGACACTACGTCTCCCCACCCTATGGGGGCTTAAATGAGCCAACGAATGACTCCATCGGCTTCACATAGTCACCGATATATCCGAGGCGCCTCGCAACAGCAACAACCACATAAGTCAAACTCGTCAGGGCGTGTAAAACAACTTACGCCACTTCTAGCTAGAAAGAAACGCATGCCCTCCCTGATGTCCTCTCCCGTTTCTGGTTCACAACCGAGATGTGAGGCTCGCGAATCAACGTTACACAAAGCTATGCCACACAGGCTGTGCTTTGATCATCACCACCAGACCTTGCTTTTCAACAGAAGCCTTGATCAATCGCCACTTAGGCATGCCACACAGGCAATTCACTCCATGCGTTTGATATCCATCAATATATAACCTCTGAGCTCGTTCGTCTCAGAGAAGGGCGTTAAGGAAGATAATAAATTCTTCGCCGCCAAACAGATATATATTAAATAGAAATCAACCACACAGACTAAAATCCAATGTCAAACACACAGTCCGTTTACAAGTTCGTTCTGGGTCTGAACGAAACCGGAGGCACCTAGTACCCCGCATATCCATCGATCTCCAAGTACGTCTGGACGACCACTAACTGATTCTCTCCTCTTAGGTGTACAGCCCAATCAAGATCATCAGAAACCACACAAACGACGTGAAGACCTCCAGTCTTCAGCCACCGTCTTCATCCTCGACACCCCGTCGAATCAGTTATTTAGAATGGGATAAACCCGGACTTTCTGAATAACTCGCGTATATAATAAATAAGTGTTACTCAAACACAACATACGCCTCATTCCAATTCAGAATATTCTTTTATTCAAATATTCTTATACTTTAGGAAAGGTTCCCACTAATTTTATCAAAAGTAAATTCTTTAAATTTATTCTTTAATCTTCTTTGAATATCAATTCAAACTAGTCGGGATTAGCGAACCACACCTGAGTAATCATTTATTTTATTTCCCAATCCCCACCTATTCATCCCATGAAGTAAAACTGGTAATACTTCATATCTAACACCACGGTGTTATCGGTAAATTCAATTACCATTTCACGTTCAAATCTAATTAAAGATTTAACTATCGCCTGGAGTAAAACTGGTGATACTCCATTCTCGATTATTTCAATCTAATTAAAGATTCACTAAAACTTCACTTAGTTTTAATCTTTCCAATAATCACTATCAATGATTATTCATCTTGGGAAAAACACATCCTGTCTTTAACTGGGTTAAAGAACTAATGTCATTTAAAACATGATTCACTATAAACCCAAAATCACATTACATTAATTATCGGGTTAAAGAACAAGTGTTATTTATAACACCATTCACGATAAACCCAAAAATCAATTCAAATTCAATTCCAATTAAATACCATTTAATTGGTACACTTCATTAAATCAAAACAAAAAGATTTAATCTATTTCTCAACTGGGTTTAAGAACAGTGTTAATGAAGCCCCCATTCACGGCAAACCCAAATCACATTTGATATTTAATACAAGGCTCTGAATAGAAAATATATCGGCTTATATTCAATATCAAATTCTAGGACCAACAAATATCGTATTGGAAATAACGATATAAATATATCTTTCAAATTTCCATAACAATATCTGTATAATCACGAAATCCAACATCGAAATACTCCAAAGACAATTTCGATTCAAATCCATTCCAATTCAATTATTGGAAATTTTGGTTACCTTTAATACCCCTTTTCAAATTCAATTTATTTATTTCAAAATAAATTGATTTTAATTCTAGTTCAAAACTAGTTCATTTCGATAAAAATCTATTTTTATCTTTTCAAATATGGAGTTTTTCATCTTAATTCTTCCCAAATCATTTCTTATGATTTTACACAAATTATTACTATTTTTAATAATTTTATCAAGGCCAGTACAGTCGATTTCCATCAACGGCCATCGAACTGCACTTACAGCGACCTTTTCAAAATTTGATTTGGACATAATTCCAAATCCAACCGTTAGATTTCAAACCTCTAATATTCGATAGAAAGCTCTTCTCGATACGAACCCAACGGTTCAGGTTTTAGGAGAATCCGACGGTCGGATCTCCCGTAATATCTGTTCGAAGTCAATGGTCGAAATTCGCGAACTACCGCGGCGCGGCGCGTTCTATTCAGGACATTATATTATATATATAATATATACTTCGTCGATTTCCTTTTAAAACGTATTATATAAATCGTTTTAAATTCATTTTCAAAATGATTTCAACTTCTTTTCAAATTCTAATCAAAATTGAATTTTTCAATATAAATTCGTTTTAATTTCATTTCAAATCGATTTCAATTTGAATCGATTTCAATTCAATTTCAATTCGTTTAAATTCAATTCAAAATGATTTCATTTCTATTTCAATCTAATTCGAATTTCAATTCTATTCGAATTTCAAATCATTTCAATTTATTTCGAATTTCAAATCACTTCAATTTAATTCAAATTTCAATTCACTTCAATTTAATTCGAATTTCAATTCACTTCAATATTCATTTCAATTTGAATAAAATCGATATAAATATCGTTCACGTCAAAATGGCGCAAATCTAATCAACACGGCTTTATATATTTCTATTTTCAAATATCTCTATTTCAAATATTTCTATTTCAAATATTTCTATTTCAAAACTGGAATGTGGCCCAATCAATTACCATATAATGTTAATTATATGGATTTTCTACAACACTTGTATAAAATAACAACGATAAATAATCAACCATCATCCAGAGTGCACCACACAACTGCATAAGCATTAAATATAAAAAATTAACGATTACACAGTCTGTCAATCCATCGATTGACATACAACTAAACAATCGGGATTAGTGTACGTCAAATCTCATCCCAATACCCGTGTGGGGTTTCAAACAATCAAACACAGATTTTATTTGTGTAGTTGGGCGATGTGTAAAATTTATCGTCCCAATCAATATCAGTCAAATGTGTGTATATAAACAAATCATCCGATTTGTTTATATTTATTTATTCACATTCATGTCAAAAATTATATTTTCAACTATAAAATATTTCTAACTATATAAATATTTTATTTCATTTCACATCACATCACACAATCAACTACACATCAAAATCAAACAAACAAGCATATAAGCCGTCCATGGTCTGTGGACGACGGGTGTCGGGTGCTACTAAACACCGTCTGCATCCTAGTATATATTATTAACTAGAAAACAAAATTAAAAGGTGAGAAGTTCTCACCGAAAGCTAAATCCAACGCCGTGATTCTTCATATGTAGGAAATCTCCGCCGTTTCTTCTTTCGTCACTTCCGTCACCCGTATTCACTACATATATAAAAATCACATTTTTATATTTTCTCTACTTTACGATAAAAAAGTTCAGAATTTTATTTTACTTCATATATTTGCAACGCTTCTTTCTATATAAAAATTATATTTTTATCCTTTCTATAATATAAAAATTATATTTTTATATATTAAAAATCATAGCTTTATCCATTAAAAATCAAAGCTTTATCTAAAATAAAAATCCAGTTGTATATAAAATAAAAATCAAGTTTTTTAAACAATGCTAAAAAAACTGATTTTAAATTTACAAACTATCTACATTGTAAATAAATGAAAGTAGGAATAAATAAACAAATAAAAATGTACCAGCGGGGTTTTGAAAGTGGTTGTGGGTGCCGGAATGCTGCAGACGGAGGGGTGAAGTCGCGGTTGTGTCAGAGGGGGTCGGAGGCGGGGTCAGTTGGCCAGAGGCGGCGGTCTGAGGGGATCTAGGGGTTGGGGTTGCGGCTGTCGATTTGGAGAGGGCGGAGGGTTGCGCTACAGAAGGGGGAGCGGGGAGGGAGCGCGTCGGAGAAGAGGGTGGGGTCAGGCGAGGTCAGCGCTGTGAGGAGCGGCGGAGCGAGGCGGGAGAGGCGTCGATCGCCATCACGATTTGAGGGGGGACGGTTTTTTTTCTGTAAAAGGGGAAAAAGGTTTTGATCGACAAAAGTCAAAGGGGGGTGTTAAGTTAAAGAAAAGTTATATATTTTATATTTTTTTCTCCTTTAATTCGAAGAAATGTAATTCTTCATTCGAGCTCCAAACGAAACCCAGCGACTGTCGCTCCTAGCTAATTACCCCCATTCCGAACACAATGGGATATGCCACGTAGGCCAATTCGATCGTTTCGATCAGTTTTCATCAAAATCAACATATAACCCTATATATTGAATTTGAACGCGCATTTCAATTTACCAGGGTCACATACTAACTCGAAAATTTCTAGAAAAATATTTTTTAGCTTCGTATAAACGATACAGTCCTAACAAAACTAGTTTTGTCAAATTCTGAGACCGTTTGAAAAATGGCCATTTTCCAGTCGATTAAAATCAACTTAAACTGGTCAAACGCGTTTTCCTTTGCCACGCTCACAAATTGATTCGAAAAACTACGAAAATTTGAATCTAGCAATAACTTGACATCATGGATCCAACAAAAGTGGTTTCGTCGAAAACCTAGGTCGTTTGCAAAACTTCCATTTTTAAGGGCCAGAATTCCATAGAGACTATTCTGAATTTCCAACTGGGCATATCTTTTGATTCCCGCTATGAAATTTTTATTTTTCGGATTCGTTGGAAAGATATTCTCAGTTAGGTTCTAATATTTTTGGTTTCACTAAAATCCGGTTTATTTTGAATCCTGTATGTTCAATTGAAGTTTGAAATCGAATTATCGAACTACCGCGCCATTTTCAATTCCTTTTATAATTATAAATAATTATTTATATTCTAACGACGACGTATATAAATATATACGTTCTAACTCTATTCAAAATAAATTTCTTGTCAATATTATTTAAAATAATTCATTTTAAATAATCAAAATTCACTAAAATTGCCAAAATAAAAAAATTAAATTGGCTCGGATTTCCGGGTTATTACATTGATATTGGGAATGAATGTTGGTTTTGGCATTACAACTGATGTCTTGTAACGGCAAGGAATTTCGCTCGATCTGAATCGATCGTTAAACCGACTAAGACCGTTTGAAACCCCTGATCGTTTTGAGAACAGGACAAATCAGAACGCAGACGGAAGAACATTTCATTGTTATTACAACAATTCCATCAGATACAAGAATATACAGAGTATAAATGAATAAATATTACACAGAAAATAAATATCAGAGATTACAATAAATTACATTGCAGCGGAAAAATATACAAAACACAACTGAAAGTGATACACGGATACAGAGCTTTCCGAGCATCTTTCCAGCTGTAAATCAGGATCCGGTGAATATAAATCTGCAAAACCAAAACTACTAGTTGCCGTTGTCGAAAATAAGGGCACCCAGAGTTTAGGTTAAAACAATAAACTCCAGGTCAGTCATGTGACTGGTGTGAGAACTAAAACAGTTATTTAAAACTTTACTTTAAAAGAGAGTAATTCAAGGGACCACGCCGTATAACACGGAACGGGTTTCCTCCCAAGAATACTAGTGCATATAACAAAACAGCGCAATGCTTTTTGGAAAAATGAAGCTATTATAAGACCCAGGTCCCATCACACAATGCAACGCAAGCCGGAGGATAGGGTTTTCCCTTATAATAGCCAAATAATGCTTGATACGTTTTAAAAACAAATCATTTGATACTATTATAGGTGTATAGTGTCAAAACAATTTCAAATGATAAATATCAATCATAGGCGACATGGGTACCATCTATCATGTCGCCATACTAGTTCTACAATTAAAACCGCAATATCACGTATTGGAAATTGGATTCCGTCATGAGCCAAAGCAAGGGGAAAGCTCCTCTCCGATTCGAGACACTCTAGCAAATGTCCCAGGACCCCACTTTGATCCTTAGAATCGGCTGGGCCGGTCCTCTCTTACTTTTGAGGATTAGTTATTCCTGAACACACGTTTCCCAGTCCTTACAGACCTATATCCGAGGCGCCTCGCATTCCAACAACCACACAGGTGAAAAGTATATAAATGTCAGGGCTGGTAGGTCACTGACACCACCCTAGCTAGAAAGAAACGTCGTGCTCTCCCAGCGGTCCGTCTCCCGTTTTTGACTCATACCGAGGTGTGAGGCTCGCGAATTCACGTTATACACAAAGCTACGCCACACAGGTAGTGCTTTGATCATCAACCACAAGACTTTGCTTTTCAACAGAAGCCTTGATCAATTGCCACTTACGTGTGCCACACTGGCAATTCACTCCATGCGACTGATGTCCATCGATATACAACCTCTGAGCTCGTACGTCTCAGAGAAGGGCGTTAAGCAAGAGAATAAATTCTCCGCCGCCAAACAGATGTATATTTAATAGAGATCAATCAACACAGAATAAAATCCAATGTCAGACACACAATCCATTTACAAGTTCGTTCTGGGTCTGAACGAAACCGGAGGCACTTTCCTCGCATATCCATCCATCTCCAAGTATGTCTGGACGATCACCAACTGTTTCCCTCATCCTGGGTGTACAGCCCAATTAAGATCATCAGTAATCACCCAAACGATGTGAAGACTTCCGGTCTTCAACCACCGTCTTCCTCTTTGACATCTCGTCGAATCGGTTATTCAGAATGGGTATAAACCCGGCCTTTCTGAATATCCCACGTATATGATAAACAAATGTTACACAAACACAACAAATGCCTCATTCCAATTCAGAATATTCTTTTATTCACAAAATCACATTCTTAGGGAAAGGTTCCCATTAATTTTATCCAAGATAAATTCTTCTAAATTTATTCTTTAATCTTCCTTTGGATATCATTTCAAACTAGTCGGGATTAACGAACCACACCGAAGTAATTATTTGTTTTATTTCCCAATCCCAACCTATTTATCCCATGGAGCAAAACTGTTAATACTCCATATCTAACACCACGGTGTCATCGGCAAAATTAATTACCATTTCACGTTCAAATCTAATTAAAGATTTAACTATCGCTTTGGAGCAAAACTGGTGGTACTCCATTCTCGATCACCTTTCAGATTTGATAATTTAAATTATCAATTCACATTTTAATCTAATTAAAGATTCATTAAAACTCCACTTAGTTTTAATCTTTTCAAAAATCAACATCTTGCCTTTAACTGGTTAAAGAACCAATGTCATATAAAACACGATTCACGATATAACAAAATCACATTCGATATTAAATACAAGGCTCTGAATAGAAAATATACTGGCTTATATTCAATATCAAATTCTGAACCAACAAATATCGTGCTGGAAATAACGATATAAAATATATCTTTCAAATTCCCATAACAATATCTGTATTGTCACGAAATCCAACATCGAAATATTCCGAAGATAATTTCGATTCAACTCCAGTCCAATTCACGTATTGGGAATATTGATTATTTTTAAAATCACTTTCAAATGTGGAATTCTTCAGCCCAATTTTTCCCAAATCATTTCTTATGATTTTACACAAATTATAGATATTTTTAATAATTTTATCAAGGCCCGTACAGTCAATTTCCATCAACGGTCATCGAACTGCACTTACAGCGACCTTTTTCAAATTTGATTTGGACATAATTCCAAATCCAACCGTTAGATTTCAAATTTCTAATATTCATTGGAAAGCTCTTTTTGATACGAACCCAACGGTTCCGGTTTTAGGAGAATCCAACGATCGGATCTCCCGAAATGTCAATTCGAAGTCAATGGTCGAAATTCACGAACTGCCGCGGCGCGGCGCGTTCTATTCAGGCCATTATATATATATATATTATATATATTTCGTCGATTTCCTTTTAAAACGAATTTTCTGAATAGTTCTAAATTCGTTTCAAAATCAATTTCAACTTCATCTTCAATTTCAAATCGATTTGATTTCAATTCAATTCGAATTCATTTCAATTTTATTTAATTCGAATTCAAATTCGTTTCAATTCAATTCAAATTCTAATTCGTTTCAATTCAATTTCAATTTGAATTTATGTAACACCCCATAATTTTATAACATTAAAATTCACAAATTAAAGTATACTTAATTTTTAGAAAAGAATTAAGTGAAATGGGTTGCGCAGAGAAATATATATATATATTGATATATATATATAAATTAAATATTAAATAAATAGATATGCGAAAAAGTTCAAAACAGCAAATTGGGAGGGGAAATAACCGAACTGGCTCATTTTTGAGGTCGACCCGAGCTCTGCTGGGTCGACTAGGGGTTAATCCAGGGTGTTTGGCTGTCGACCCGTGGGCCGATTCGCTCAAATGCAGATTTTGCATTTGATTGGTTCTCATGGTTCAGGGTTAATCTAATGGTCCTAAATAACTTCCTACACCTATAAATACATCCTAATGCTAACCCTAAACCTAATTAAAATAGAATAGTTACCGTCATACCATCGCCCTGGAAATCAATGGAGCCGCCGCCAACTAAGAAAGAAGAAAAGCAAATTCAATTCTAATTCTCTCAACCCTAAAGCAAAGCAAAAATCTCTCTTTTCTTCTCTAAATTGTGAGTATGATGATCTTAACAAGATTATTATCATTTTAATTAGGTTGAGTTATGAATGGATTATGAGTAGATGATGTGAATTATCATATATGTTGTTGTAAACCCCTTTTGCTATCATGTATATTGTAAATCCAATGTTATGTGATGATGATATCTTATATGTTGTAAATCATGCTATGATGATGTTATGTATGTTGAAAGTTTCTATGCTAAGTTGTGATGAATCATACATGTTAAAAAGGCCATGATGTTACCATCTATGCTAGTTAGTTCATATTAATTAAATCATCATGTTTGGGTTATGTTGATCTATATGACAAGTCACATATGCAAGTTAGATTGATTAGAAAAGTTATGAACATATACCAAGACATCTATTATGACATCTAGAATTATGCTATGACATATATGATATCCTATGCTAGTTCACACCATCATTATGTTGCCTAAAAACCCAATATGAAAGTTTATGTATAGATTTGGGCTATGATCATATCATATAAATTAAGACATTTAACAAGTTGACACCTTTTGATCCTTAACATGTGTAGTTTATGCTAGTTTCACCCCTATTATGATTAGATTTATTTTAATTGTCTATATGTTGTGATAATTTATCTTTGTGCTAGGTGTTAGACTATACAAGTCTAGCCTATATTATGCGTTGAATAAGCGAACGTATAAACGTGGGGTAGGGGTAATATTAAGGATTTAATATTAAAAAGTTGGGGTGTAATTGATATGATTTTGCATTCCATAAGTGGATGGCCATAATTGAGTCAATTATGGACATCATTAAAAGTTGACTTAATTAATAATTTGAATAGGGAATTATTAAAATTGGGGTAAAAGATTTGAAGTGTTAATCAATGCTTAGGACATGAGGTTGGACTCGTTTGTGACGTAAACCTGCCCGGACCCGCCCGACAAATCCAGTGGTCACAAATGTCAGCCCAATGTGAGAGGTCCTAGGCATAAACTATAGCATAACGGTTGTAAAGACACGAGGTTAGACTCTTTTATGGTGTAAGACTGCCCGGACCCGCCCGGCAAATCCAGCTGCCATAAATGCCAGTCTAATGTGAGAGGTCTTTATGAGGATATGGCCTGAATGAATTAAGAAATACTTAACCAGATAAACATGTAAAGTGGGACATGGGGGTTAAGTAGGAGCCTTGGGTGGCACGAGGAATCTAGGCGGTGCCCTTAGTGGCATGTGAAATACGATTAGTAAGACTTAACCAAACACACATGTAAATGAACATGACTAAGAGGGTTAAGTGTGATATACTAGTGACAAGCTTAGGTGGGTTGCTTGTGGGGGCCCATTTCGACCAGTATCCCAAACGTATCTTTGTGGGCTCGACCCAAGTCGAGGATGGGACATGCATGCTGGGTTTGACTGTAAGAGGCCAAAACGGGGAGCGGTGGCAACGCAAGTCCAACGTGTTTCATATGCGTGTGTGGACCCGGGCTGGTAGGTAAGACGTTGTTGCATCGTGTAGGTATAAGCCGTGCATTCTCAAATTGTATCGTGTTGCCGCTTTAGGGGAGTGATACACCCCACTATAGGGCCAGCACGGGTATCTACGAGTAGGGAGCCGATCGAAAGTGGGTAGTGGGGTACACCTAGTGGAGATAGGGGCAGACGGCACCTATGTAGTCAGCTAGGGGTACGTAAGGCTAATTATAAAGTTTCTGTGTGAAGCAAGTGGGATCAAACAATAGGGTGACTGGTGTGGTGCAGTGTAGTGATGTGCGGTGCAGTGTAGTAATTATTCGTTAGTAATTAGGTGTGCCTTTACCGTTATCTTTAACGTTATCTTAAACGCTATCTTTATCTTCCTAAGAGTTCATAGACATCTACTTGTCTTCCAGCTTATGCCTTAGTCTAGTTATTTTGATAATAGTATTGTTAGAATTATCATACTCGCCAGACTTTATGTCTGACCCCCTCTATTTCTATCCTTTTTCCCCCTCCAGGTCCTCAGGTTGGGCCCAGCTCTAGTGGAGTTTGAATGAATTGCTTCATCTCTCTTTGGAAAGCTTGGACCGTTGAAGTAAAGTCCGGCTTGTTATCTTTTTAATGGCTATTTATGTAATGGGATTATGTATTTTGTTTTTATGAAGATGGATATTGTACTTGGTTATGATCTATGGTTTTATGATGTAACGAACATGTTTAATTTCCGCTGCAATAAAATGAAGTTTTAGATTTCCAAGTACTATTTATTATCTGTCTTGTTGTAATTTTTCTGTTCTATATTCACTTATAACCTCCATGGAAGTTAATGCATTCCCTTTGTGAGTGACATTAATGGACGTGGGGTGTTACACGTGGTATCAGAGCTTAAGGTTACCAGAACAGATAAAAATACTTTAGAAAAATGGTTATTTTTGGAAGAAGTGTTTTCAAAAACATGTTTTAATGAGAAATTTAAAGAGAAAAGTTTTTAAGAAAAACATAATCCCCAAATAGCCATATATCTTTATCTTTCGAATTCTCCATTTTGAATCTTTCCTTTTCCGTTTCAGCATGGCTAAAGATCTTAATCTACCCGACGGTGTAACGATACCAGGATGGTATAGGAGGCTATTGGAGGCTACGGCCGCTGCAGGTCCAGCCAATGTTCCTCCACCACCAGTTGCACCCGTTCCTCCTCCTCCTCCTCGCGTAGATACTTTTGCAGAGACATGCAAGGAATTCAAGGCTATGGGTGGAAAACCATTTCAAGGGTCAGAAATGTTTGTGGAAGCTAGAGATTGGCTTAAGAAGGTGGAAGAATTGCTAGAAATCTTTGAAGTAGAAGAAGGGAAGAGAGTTCGTTTAGCAGCTTGGTTGATGAAGGGAGAGGCCTCGTTTTGGTGGGAGGTCACTAATGGGAGCGTCCTGTTGACTCTTGGGCGGATTTCAGACGTAGGTTCGAGGCGAAGTTTCTCTCAAGGGCGGAAGAAAATCTATATATGGAAAGGTTCTTGACATTGAAGCAAGGAAGCTCATCAGTGAAAGAATATGTCAATAAATTTAATCAGTTAGCAAGGTTTGGCTTGGACTTAGTAAACACGCCGGAGAAGAAGGCTCTAAGGTTCGTGAATGGCTTGAATGAACCATTGCAAGGGTTGGCTATGACCCACATCCCGATGGGGGACACCTTTGAGAAGTTAGTAGAAATGGCACTCATGCATGAGGAGAAAAGCGCTAAAGCTGATAAGGCACCAGAGAAGAAGGGGGATCAGAAGAAACCACAACAGCAAAACAAGAAGGGTGGAAAAGACAATAATGGCAAAGGAAAGAAGAAGTGCTTTAACTGTGGAACCCCAGGCCATCTCAGCAAGGATTTCCGAAAGAAAAAGAAGACAGGTTGTTTTCATTGTGGCGATGTGGGACATTTAGTGAAGGACTGTCCAAAGAAGGGGCAGGAGCTACCTCGGGAGGACAGGTGCAGGCTCTTATGGCACCAGGGCAGGCAAGGGGACAAGTTTAGGCTCTCGCGGTCCCACCGCTGCAAGAACGAGGTAGAACCATTTCTGTTGAAAGCTTAGTTTTTCTGTTTGATCATCCTGTCCGTACCTTATTCGATCCGGGCGCTTCACATTCGTTTATCTCTACATCATTAGTTGAATCACTGCACTTAAACACCAGTTTAGTAGAGGATCCCTTAGTTGTTTCGAATCCAATAGGGGGCTCAGCTTATTTGTCCACGATGTGTTTGGATTTGAAAATTTCCATACTTAGCGTTGAATTTAGATGTGATGCTTATGTGTTGGGCTTCACGGGCTATGGGCTAATTTTAGGAATGGATTGGTTATCCAGAAATGGGGCCATTCTTGATTGTGAAAGGAGAGTAGTTAGGCTCTTGACTCGCCTTAGTAACACTCTCGAAATCTTTTGTAATCCCATAAATTCGGTTATGCTAAGTTATCTAGAATCGCTTGATGCGTTTGAGGAAAATCTACGATCTGTTAGAGTGGTCCGAGAATATTCGGATGTGTTTGAGGAGGTGAAAGGCTTGCCTTCGAAGCGGGAGATAACTTTTCGAATATATCTTGTGGATAATGCGAAACCAGTATCTTTGCCAGTACGCCACATGGCTCCACGTGAAAGGAGGGAACTCGGTAAGCAAGTGAAGGAGTTGCTTGAGAAGGGGTTCATAAGACGAAGTATATCGGAGTGGGGTGCTCCAGTAGTATTTGCCACGAAGGCGGATGGGTCCCTTAGACTGTGTGTGGACTATAGAGAACTTAATAAACTTACTAAGAAGAACAGACACCCACTGCCGAGGATTGACGATCTCTTCGATCAGTTAGTTGGCGCCTCAATGTTTTCGCAGTTGGGCTTAGCCACTGGGTTCCATCAGTTGAGAGTGGCAGAGGATAGCATATACAAGACTGCCTTTAGGACTCCGGACAGTTTCTATGAATGGCTAGTGATGCCCTTCGGTTTGACAAACGCCCCAGCATATTTTGTTGATTTGATGAGTAGGGAGTTTAGGGAGTACCTTAACAAATTCGTGGTAGTCTTTGTAGATGACATCTTGATCTTTTCTAAGGATGAAGAAGAGCATGCCCTACATCTTAGGGAAGTGTTGGAGACCCTACGAGCGCATAGCCTTAAGGCTAAATTTTCTAAGTGTCACTTCTGGAGGAAGGAAGTACGGTTCTTGGGGCACGTGGTTTCCAAAGAAGGGATAGCCGTGGATCCCGCGAAGGTGGTGGCCATCCAAGATTGGAAGGTCCCTAAAAATGCTACCGAAGTGAGAAGTTTCTTGGGGTTGGCTGGCTACTATAGGAAGTTTATCAAAGACTTCGCAAAGATATCAACTCCATTGACACGCTTGACGAAGAAGAACCTAGTTTTCACATGGGACGTAGATTGTGATGATGCGTTCCAACGTTTGAAGAGAGCTTTGACTTCAGTCCCAGTCTTAGTATTGCCAAACGGGAGTAAGCCATTTACCGTTTATACTGATGCTTGTGGGACAGGACTAGGCGCAGTCTTAATGCAAGAGGGTAGGGTAATAGCCTATGGTGGAAGGCAGTTGAGAGCGCATGAGAAAAATTATCCTACACATGACCTAGAATTGGCCGCTATTGTTTTCGCGCTTAAGTCTTGGCGTCATTATCTTCTTGGCGAGAAATTCGAATTATTCACTGACCACAAGTCTTTAAAATACCTATTCTCTCAAAAGTACTTGAACTTAAGGCAGCAAAGGTGGATGGAGTTCTTAGCGTCCTACGACTTCGAAATAGCCTATACCCCTGGCAAGGGTAACGTGGTGGCAGACGCCTTAAGTAGAAAAAGATTATCCTTAAGTCCTTTGTTTGTTGAGCGGCGAAGTTTAGAATTCATTTCGATGTTTGACTTTAGACCTTCCGTTGACTTCGTACCCGGTTTGCTAGCATCCTTGGAGGTCAGACCTACGCTTTTGGGACGGATTGGCGAGGCACAGCGAGACAACCCGCAGTTGGTTGAGTTAGTAGAAAAACTCAAAGGAGGGGAGTCATCAAGCCATCTCCGTAGGTATACCCTAGACGATAAGGGTTGGTTACGTAGGGACGGTAGACTTTGTGTACCAAAAGACGATGACCTAAGGAAGACTATTCTTGACGAAGCACATCATTCGAAGATGACCATTCATCCCGGCGGGGACAAGATGTACAAAGACATGAAGAGAGTTTAGTTTTGGGCCGGCATGAAGAAAGATGTGGTCGAGTATGTCGCTAGATGCTTGGTGTGCCAACAAGTAAAAGCGGAGCAAAAGAAACCCGGTGGGTTGCTTCACCCATTGGAGGTTCCACTATGGAAGTGGGAAAGTGTCTCGATGGATTTTGTGGATGGGTTACCACGATCAAGGAAGGGTAATACGGGAATTTGGGTTATAGCAGATAGACTTACTAAGAGCGCCCATTTCATTCCCGTGAAGAGTAAGAGGACTACTCCATGGTTAGCTTCTGTATATGTCCGAGAAATAGTTCGTTTGCACGGTGTTCCTTCTAGCATAGTGAGCGACCGCGATCCTATTTTCACTAGCGAATTTTGGAGAAGCTTACAAGAGGCGGTAGGGACTCAGTTATGTTTGAGCACCGCATATCATCCTCAGACAGAAGGCCAGACCGAGAGGGTGAATCGCATTCGAGAGGATTTGTTGATGCTACGTATCCTAGACTTTGGGGGTACGTGGGAAGAGCATCTTCCATTGGTGGAGTTCGCATATAATAACAGCTTTCAGTCCAGCATTGGTATGGCACCATTCGAAGCTCTATATGGACGACCTTGTCGTTCACCTACATGTTGGTGAGAATCTACGTATAAGATCTTACTTGGGCCCGATATGATTAGGGATACTTCGGAGAAGATCGACTTGATTCGAAGGAGGATGAAAGCAGCGCAAGATAGGCAGAAATCTTATGCGGATAAGAGGAGGACAGATCTCGGGTTTGAAGTTGGGGACATGGTCTTTGTCAAAGTGTCTCCATTACGGAACGTTTTTCGCTTTGGGTCCATTGGGAAATCAGCACCAAGGTTTGTAGGGCCGTTTCCTATTAAGGAGAAAATTGGACAGATGGCGTATAGAGTGGAGTTGCCCGAGAGACTTAGTGGTGTACACGACGTATTCCATGTGTCACATTTGAGGAAGTGCTTGCATGAGACCGCGGAAGTGGTAGAGCCGAGCTTTCTTAGAGAGGTGAAGATAGAGCGTGATGCGACAATTCGACGAGCTCCTACGTGCATTCTTGTGTCGGAGATCAAGAGGTTGAGGAATCGAGAGGTCAGACTAGTCAAAGTGCAATGGGGAGATGATGAGAGCAACGCTACTTGGGAGACAGAAGAGAAGATGCGTTCACGATACCCTTTTCTTTTTGAGGGTATGTCTTTTAATTTCTCCTTTATCGCTTAGCATGTACTTATCTTATCTTTAGTATATCCTCTCGCTAGTATCTTTGACCTTTAGTTAGGATAATCCTATGGTTGAAACATGTGTTTGAGACATGTTATGTATGGTGGATGCAAGTGTTTGCTAGTGGTTGCTCGTGGATGCATATACACACACTATTAGGCACCAGATCGGCTCAGTCACTTCATATTGCATATTGCATATATATGGATGTATTTAGTAAAATGGATGTATAATGGTTGTATTATCATATAGTTGCTGCATTCGGGTGGATGGTTGTGCACGCATATAGAATTAATATGTATCATTAGGAATCTTTTGCATACATATTAGACGCATGGCACTATCATGAATTGCACTAAGGAGGTCGACTGAATCAGTAGACCGCCTAATTTTGCACTAGATATGGACATATACACACACTGTGCATATAAACATTAAAGCATTAGAAGTCTTTTAAGGACAATGGATGCTGGTGTTTGATGGTTGAGTAGATGGACGATTAGATGGTAGGATATACATTCTTCTTGACTTGGAGATTTCGGGGACGAAATCCTTTAAGGAGGGGAGAATGTAACACCCCATAATTTTATAACATTAAAATTCACAAATTAAAGTATACTTAATTTTTAGAAAAGAATTAAGTGAAATGGGTTGCGCAGAGAAATATATATATATATATATATTGATATATATATATATATATAAATTAAAAATTAAATAAATAAATATGCGAAAAAGTTCAAATAGCAAATTGGGTGGGGAAATAACCGAACTGGTCCATTTTTGAGGTCGACCTGAGCCCCGTTGGGTCGACTAGGGGTTAATCCAGGGTGTTTGGCTGTCAACCCGTGGGCCGATTCGCTCAAATGCAGATTTTGCATTTGATTGGTTCTCATGGTTCAGGGTTAATCTAATGGTCCTAAATAACTTCCTACACCTATAAATACATCCTAATGCTAACCCTAAACCTAATTAAAATAGAATAGTTACCGTCATACCATCGCCATGGAAATCAATGGAGCCGCCGCCAACTAAGAATGAAGAAAAGCAAATTCAATTCTAATTCTCTCAACCCTAAAGCAAAGCAAAACTCTCTCTTTTCTTCTCTAAATTGTGAGTATGATGATCTTAACAAGATTATTATCATTTTAATTAGGTTGAGTTATGAATGGATTATGAGTAGATGATGTGAATTATCATATATGTTGTTGTAAACCCCTTTTGCTATCATGTATATTGTAAATCCAATGTTATGTGATGATGATATCTTATATGTTGTAAATCATGCTATGATGATGTTATGTATGTTGAAAGTTTCTATGCTAAGTTGTGATGAATCATACATGTTAAAAAGGCCATGATGTTACCATCTATGCTAGTTAGTTCATATTAATTAAATCATCATGTTTGGGTTATGTTGATCTATATGACAAGTCACATATGCAAGTTAGATTGATTAGAAAAGTTATGAACATATACCAAGACATCTATTATGACATCTAGAATTATGCTATGACATATGTGATATCCTATGCTAGTTCACACCATCATTATGTTGCCTAAAAACTCCATATGCAAGTTTATGTATAGATTTGGGCTATGATCATATCATATAAATTGAGACATTTAACAAGTTGACACCTTTTGATCCTTAACATGTGTAGTTTATGCAAGTTTCACCCCTATTATGATTAGATTTATTTTAATTGTCTATATGTTGTGATAATTTATCTTTGTGCTAGGTGTTAGACTATACAAGTCTAGCCTATATTATGCGTTGAATAAGCGAACGTATAAACGTGGGGTAGGGGTAATATTAAGGATTTAATATTAAAAAGTTGGGATGCAATTGATATGATTTTGCATGCCATAAGTGGATGGCCATAATTGAGTCAATTATGGACATCATTAAAAGTTGACTTAATTAATAATTTGAATAGGGAATTATTAAAACTGGGGTAAAAGATTTTAAGTGCTAATCAATGCTTAGGACACGAGGTTGGACTCGTATGTGACGTAAACCTACCCGGACCCGCCCGACAAATCCAGTGGTCACAAATGTCAGCCCAATGTGAGAGGTCCTAGGCCTAAACTATAGCATAACGGTTGTAAAGACACGAGGTTAGACTCTTTTATGGTGTAAGACTGCCCGGACCCGCCCGGCAAATCCAGCTGCCATAAATGCCAGTCTAATGTGAGAGGTCTTTATGAGGTTATGGCCTGAATGAATTAAGAAATACTTAACCAGATAAACATGTAAAGTGGGACATGGGGGTTAAGTAGGTGCCTTGGGTGGCACGAGGAATCTAGGCGGTGCCATTAGTGGCATGTGAAATACGATTAGTAAGACTTAACCAAACACACATGTAAATGAACATGACTAAGAGGGTTAAGTGGGATATACTAGTGACAAGCTTAGGTGGGTAGCTTGTGGGGGCCCATTTCGACCAGTATCCCAAACGTATCTTTGTGGGCTCGACCCAAGTCGAGGACGGGACACGCATGCTGGGTTTGACTGTAAGAGGCCAAAACGGGGAGTGGTGGCAACGCAAGTCCAACGGGTTTCATACGCGTGTGTGGACCCGGGCTGGTAGGTAAGACGTTGTTGCATCGTGTAGGTATAAGCCGTGCATTCTCGAATTGTATCGGGTTGCCGCTTTAGGGGAGTGATACACCCCACTGTGGGGCCAGTACGGGTATCTACGAGTAGGGAGCCGATCGAAAGTGGGTAGTGGGGTACACCTAGTGGAGATAGGGCAGACGACACCTATGTAGTCAGCTAGGGGTACGTAAGGCTAATTATAAAGTTTCTGTGTGAAGCAAGTGGGATCAAACAATAGGGTGACTGGTGTGGTGCAGTGTAGTGATGTGCGGTGCAGTGTAGTAATTATTCATTAGTAATTAGGTGTGCCTTTACCGTTATCTTAAACGCTATCTTTATCTTCCTAAGAGTTCATAGACATCTACTTGTCTTCCAGCTTATGCCTTAGTCTAGTTATTTTGATAATAGTATTGTTAGAATTATCATACTCGCCAGACTTTATGTCTGACCCCCTCTATTTCTATCCTTTTTCCCCCTCCAGGTCCTCAGGTTGGGCCCAGCTCTAGTGGAGTTTGATTGAATTGCTTCATCTCTCTTTGGAAAGCTTGGACCCTTGAAGTAAAGTCCAGCTTGTTTTCTTTTTAATGGCTATTTATGTAATGGGATTATGTATTTTGTTTTTATGAAGATGGATATTGTACTTGGTTATGATCTATGGTTTTATGATGTAACAAACATGTTTAATTTCCGCTGCAATAAAATGAAGTTTTTGATTTCCAAGTACTATTTATTATCTGTCTTGTTGTAATTTTTCTATTCTATATTCACTTATAACCTCCATGGAAGTTAATGCATTCCCTTTGTGAGTGACATTAATGGACGTGGGGTGTTACAATTTACCTTCTATTTAATTCAATTCGAATTAATTTCAAATTGATTTCAATTCAATACAGTTCGTTTTAAATTTCATTCAAAACGATTTCAATTCGTTTTTAATTCAATTTCAATTTAATTCAATTTGAATTCATTTCTATTTAGTTCGAATTCAAATTCACTTTCTATTCAATTTGAATTCAAATTCACTTTCTATTCGATTCGAATTCATTTCAAATTGATTCAATAAAATTTCAATTTGAATTTTAATCTAATTTAATTTGAATTTCATTTCAAAATATTAAATTTTGAAATCACTTTTCAATATTCATTATAAAACGAATAAAATCGATATAAATATCGTTCACGTCAAAATAACGCATCTCTAATCCACACGGCTTTATATTTTTCAAAAACCTCTTTATTTTATTCAACAAATGAATATTTATTCTATTCAACACATGAATCTATATTTCTTTCAACACACGACTAATCTCAACACACGAGTACTGTCAACACATCTCTATTTTTGTTATGTAAAATATTTTATAAAACTATGGTATCTATCGTTTGATTTTCAATTAGACTCCACCGTGAAGTAGTTCTAATTTTAAAATGATAAAGATGTAAATTTTATTGTTAAAATATTTTACTCAACACACGAATAGTTTCAACACATGAACATCGTCAACACATGAATATTTTTATATTCAACACATGAATTTTCTTTTATAATATTCATTATTTTCCCGATTGGAATGAGGCCCAATCAATCACCATATAATGTTAATTATATGGATTCCATACAACACATGTATATAATATCAATGATAAACAATCAACCATCATCCAAAGTGCACCTGTGACGGCCTGGAATTTCGCTCGATCCGAATCAGTCGTTAAACCGATCTAGACCATTCGAAACCCCTGACTGTTTGAGAACAGGACAAATCAGAACACAAACAGAAGAACATTTCATTGCTATTACAACAGTTCCATCAGATACAAGAATATACAGAGTATAAATGAATAAATTACATTCGATAAATATCAGAGATTACAATAAATTACAAAGCAGCGGAAGATAATACAAAGCACAACTGAAGGTGATATACGGATACAGAGCTTTCCGGATATCATTCCAGCTGTAAACCAGGATCCTGTGAATATAAATCTGCAAAACCAAAACTACTAGCTGCCCGTGCGGAAAATAGGGGCACCCAGAGTTTAGGTTAAAACAATAAACTCCAGGTCAGTCATGTGACTGGTGTGAGAACTAAAACAGTTATTTGAAACTTTACTTTAAAAGAGAGTAATCCAAGGGACCACGCCGTAAAACACGGAACGGGTTTCCTCCCAAGAATACCAGTGCATATAGAATAAACAACGCAATGTTTTTTTCGAAAAATGAAGCTGTTATAAGACCCAGGTCCCATCACACAATGCAACGCAAGCCGGAGGATAGGGTTTTACCTTATAACAACCAAACATGCTTGATACGTTTAAAACAAATCATTTGATACTATAATAAGTGTATAGTGTCAAAACAATTTCAATCATAAATATAAATCATAGACGGCATGAGTGCCCCATCCCACTATGTCGCCATACTAGGCTCTACAAATAAAGCCGAATTACACGTATTGGAAATTGGATTCCGTCATGAGTCGAGGCAAGGGGCAAGATCCTCTCCGCGTTCGAGACACTCTAGCAAATGCCTCCGGGTTACGCACTCTGGGCAACCCCGGATGCGGCTGGGCCGGTCCTCACTTACGTTAGAGGATTAGTTATTCCTGAACACACGTTTCCCGGTCCTTACAGACCTATAATCGAGGCGCCTCATTCCAACAACCACAAAGGTGAAAAGTATATAAATGTCAGGGCTGGTAAGTCACTGACACCACCATAGCTAGAAAGAAACGTCGTGCTCTCCCAGCGGTCCGTATCCCGTTTTTAACTCATACCGAGATGTGAGGCTCGCGAATTCACGTTATACACAAAGCTGCCACGTAGGCCGTGCTTTGATCATCAACCACAAGACTCTGCTTTTCAACAAAAGCCTTGATCATTGCATCTTAGCGTGCCACACAGGCAATTCATGCCATGCGACTGATGTCCATCGATATACAACCTCTGAGCTCGTACGTCTCAGAGAAGGGCGTTAAGCAAAAGAATAAATTCTCCGCCGCCAAACAGATGTATATTTAATAGAAATCAATCAACACAGAATAAAATCCAATGTCAGACACACAATCCATTTACAAGTCCGTTTTGGGTCTGAACGAAACCGAAGGCACTTTCCTCGCATATCCATCCATCTCCAAGTACGTCTGGACGACCACCAACTATTTCCATCCTCTTAGGTGTACAACCCAATCAGGATTGTCAGTAATAATCCAAACGATGTGAAGACTTCCGGTCTTCAACCACCGTCTTCATCTTCGACATATCGTCGAATCGGTTATTCAGAATGGGTGTAAACCCGGACTTTTAGAACAACCCGCGTATATTAAAAACAAATGTTACACAAACACAACATACGCCTCATTCCAATTCATTAGTTACTAACCACAAATTAGCAAGAGAACAATTTCCCAAACATTAACCCCGAAGGCCGAAACCAACATCAGATCAATACCTAGGAAACCATTCTTCTTAGCCAACCTACAGCTAGTTTCTAAATTCCACATTCTTAGGGAAAGGTTCCCATTAATTTTATCCAAGGTAAATTCTTTAAAATTTATCCTGTAATCTTCCTTTGGATGGTTTCAAACCAAATTATGGTTTTCTAAACTAGTCGAGATTAGCGAACCACAACGAAGTAATTATTTATTTTATTTCCCAATCCCAACCTATTCATCCCATGAAGCAAAACTGGTAATGCTCCATATTTAGCACAACAGTGTTATCGGTAAAATTAATTACCATTTCACGTTCAAATCTGATTAAAGATTTAACTATCGCTTTGGAGCAAAACTGGCGATACTCCATTCTTGCTCATTTCTAAATTTGATAATTTAGATTATAGATTCACATTTCAACCTAATTGCAGGTTCGTTAAAACTTCTTTTACTGGGTTAAAGAACTAGGTGTTATTTAAGACACAGTTCACGACAAACCCAAATCACATTTTATTAGTTATCGGGTTAAAGAACTAGTGTTATTTAAGACACAGTTCACGATAAACCCATATCACATTCTATCAAATATATTAGAAATTCCGATTATTTAAAACCCCTTTTTAAATCTAATTTATTTATTTAAAAAAAATTGGGTTTTAAATTTAGTTCAAAACTAGTTCATTTCGATAAAAATCCATTTTTATCTTTTCAAATATGGAGTTTTTCACCCCAATTTTTCTCAAATCATTTCTTATGATTTTACACAAATTATTACTATTTTTAATAATTTTATAAAGGCCCGTACAATCGATTTCCATCAACGGCCATCAAACTGCACTTACAGCTACCTTTTTCGAATTTGATTTGGACGTATCTCCAAATCCAACCGTTAGATTTTGAATTTCTAATATTCGTTAGAAAGCTCTTTTCGATACGAACCCAACGGTTCTGGTTTTAGGAGAATCCGATGGTCTGATCTCCCGTAATGTCCGTTTGAAATAAATGGTCGAAATTCACGAACTGCCGCGGCGCGGCGCGTTCTATTCAGGCCATTATATTATATATATATATATATAATATATATAATATATATTTCGTCGATTTCTATTTAAAACGAATTATATAAATAGTTTTAAATTCGTTTCAAAAGCAATTTCAACTTCCATTTCAATTCAAATCAAAATTGAATTCTTCTTTATAAATTCGTTTTAAAATTCATTTCTATTCAATTCAAATTTCAATTCAATTTGAATTCATTTCAATTCGCTTTCAATTCAATTTGAATTCGTTTTCAATTCAATTCAATTCCAAAGTCGTTTTCTATTCGATTCAATTTCGTTATATATTCAATTGAAATCAAATTCGTTTTCTATTCAAATCAAATTCGTTATATATTCCATTGAAATCCAATTCGTCTTCTATTCAATTTATTTCGAAATCTTTTTATATTCAATTCATTTCGAAATCGTTTTATATTCAATTCATTTCGAAATCGTTTTATATTCAATTCATTTCGAAATGAATAAAATCGATATAAATATCGATTCACGTCAAAATGGCGCATCTCTAATCAACACGGCTTTATATATTCCTTTATTCTATTCAACAAATGAATATTTATTTTTGTCAACACGCGACTAATCTCAACGAATGAGTACTGTCCACGTGTGACTATTTTTGTTAAATTATTACGTTCAACACATGACTAATCTCAACGGATGAGTACAGTCAACACATGAACCTTTATTTTATATTGATAAAGATGTAAATTTTATTATTAAAATATTTCGTTCAACACATGACTAATCTCAACGGATGAGTACAGTCAACACATGAACCTTTATTTTATATTGATAAAGATGTAAATTTTATTATTAAAATATTTCGTTCAACACATGACTAATCTCAACGGATGAGTACAGTCAACACATGAACCTTTATTTTATATTGATAAAGATGTAAATTTTATTATTAAAATATTTCGTTCAACACATGACTAATCTCAACGAATGAGTACAGTCAACACATGAACCTTTATTTTATATTGATAAAGATGTAAATTTTATTATTAAAATATTTCGTTCAACACATGACTAATCTCAACGGATGAGTACAGTCAACACATGAACCTTTATTTTATAATATACTTCATTTTCTAAATTGGAATGAGGCCCAATCAATCACCATATAATGTTAATTATATGGATTTTCATACATCACATGTATACAATAGCATTGAAAAATAATCAACCATCAACCAAAGTGCACTACACTGTATAAGCATCAAATATAGATATCTAACGCTTATAACAGCCTGTCAATCAAACGATCGACATATTTAATCTATCAGGATGAGTGAACTTCATATTTCATCCTAACACCCGTGTGGGGTTTCAAGTCAACAAACACAGGTTTTATTTGTGCAGTTGGGCGATGTGTAAAATTTATCGACCCAATCAATGTCCTTCAAATAGGTGTACATAAACAAACCGTCCGGTTTGTAAATGAATATTTATTTATTCACATTCACTATATTCATATTCACGTTAAAAATTATATTTTTAACGATAAAACATTTTATTTTAACTTATGAATTTCTATTCAGTTCATTCTTTAAATAAAATGGTATTTTTCTTTTCTAACTTAATTTAGAAAATTTCGACGGTATAACGACACAATACTAGAAACGGGACAAGGCCTAGCCTTATCCCCGGCCTAGTGAAGGCCCACGCCATTCACACATCAATCAAATTCAACAAACAAATCAATTCAACCAAAATAATTTAACTAACTACACAACCAAACAATTTAACAAACAAGCCATCCGTAGTCTGTGGATGACGGGTGTCGGGTGCTACTAAACACCGTCTGCATCCTAGTATATATATATATAACTAGAAAAAGAAATTGAAAGGTGAGAAATTCTCACCGATAGCTATCCCGAACCCACGACTCTTCTTATGCAGGAAATCTTCACTGTTCTCGTCTCTTATCGCTTTCGTTGTCTGCTTTCACTACATATGTAAAAATCACATTTTTATATACTGATGTCTTTAAAATAAAAATCACATTTTTATTTATTCACTTTCAATTTAAAAATCATATTTTTATAATCACTTCTTACCTTTTAAAAATCGAATTTTTATTCCTTTATTCAATATATAAAAATCGAATTTTTACTACTATGTTATATAGATAAAAATTATATTTTTATCACGCTATTTTCCATATAAAGATTTCGCCTTTTCTAAAATAAAGATTTCGCCTTTTCTAAAATAAAGATTTCGCCTTTTCTAAAATAAAGATTTCGCCTTTTCTAAAATAAAGATTTCGCCTTTTAAATATAAAGTTTTCATCTTTTCAATATACTACTTATATAAAAATAGTATTTTTATATCTTCTATTATATAAAGATCATATTTTTATATTGTTCACTAATATAAAAATTATATTTTTATTCTTCACGTATGATAAAAATTATATTTTTACCCTCTACATTCCATCGCATTCTACACTATAAAGATTCAAACTTTTCTAATATAATGATTTAAACTTTCCTAGTATAAAGATTTAAACTTTCCTACTATAAAAATTCAACTTTTTCTTATGTAAAAATCCTTTATAAATCTAAAAATCCGACCCTTTCATAAGAAAGATCATACCTTTAAACACGCTTATATATAATAAAAACCTGATTTTTAAACCCGCTAATTTATAATTAAAACTGATTATTCAAAAGTAAATTAAAATACACACCAAAAAAACTTACAGCGTGCTCAAGGAGGGGGGTGGCGCGCTTGGAGGCTGAGGACCTCGAACTGTGGCGGATGGGGTAGTAGGGGGTGGGTAGCGGCTTGCTGAAATCGAGGGTTCGGGGTGTTGCTGTTTAACGATGGGGAGAGGGTGCTGGAGAGGGTGGCCACCGTCGCGAGGAGGGGGGGGGCGGTCTCAGGGGAGTTCGGGCTCGAGGTCAAAGAAGAAGAAGGGGAGGAGGAAGCGGAGCATCGATGGGCGGAGGAGGTGGAGAGGAGGGCGGCGTGGTGGGGTCCTGACCGCCGACGAGCGGTGGTGGGTGGCGGCTCCATCGCGCCCCCTTTCATCATTTTTTTTTATTTCGATTTCATCCTGAAATTATAAAGGGGGGGCTGAGAGGTAATAGGAGGAGAAGGATTAATTTTAATTTTAATTTATTTATTTAATTTAATTTCAAAAAGCAACTTTTATTTTCGACCTCTAAACGAGGCCCACCGCCTGTCGTCCATAGCTAATTACCCCCATTCCGAACACAATGGGATATGTACCACAAGCTGATTCGGTCGTTTCGTTCAGTTTCCGTTGAATTTACATTTAAATCACTATATTGAATTTTAAACGTACATTTCAAATTACTGGGGTCACATAATAACTCTAAAAATCCCAGAAAAATATTTTCTGGCTTCGTATTGACGATACGGTCCTAACAAAACTAGTTTCGTCGAATTCTGAGACCGTTGGAAAAATGGCCAATTTCCAGTCGATTAAAATCAACTGAAACTGGTCAAACGCGTTTTCTTTTGCCACGCTCACATATTGATTCGAAAAATTATGAAATTTGAAACCTAGCAATAATTTGACACTGCGGATCCAACAAATGTGGTTTCGTCGAAATCCGAGGTCATTTGCAAAATGTCTATTTTCAAGGGCCTGAATTCCATAGCGACTATTCAGAATTTTCAACTGGACGTATCTTTTGATTCCCGCTATGAAATCTTGATTTTTCGGATTCGTTGGAAAGATATTATCAATTAGATCCTAACGTTTTTGGTTTCACTAAAATCCGGATTGTTTTGCACCCGGTACATTCAATTGAAGTTTGAAATCGAATTATCGAACTACCGCGCCATTTTCAATTCTATTTATAATTATATACAATTATATATATTCTAACGACGACGTATATAATATATAAGTTATAATTATATTCAAAATAAATTTTCTCGTCGATATTATTTAAAATAATTCATTTTAAATATTCAAAATTCGCTAAAATTGCCAAAATAAAAATTTTAAACTGGCTCAGAATTTCCGGGTTATTACAATCTCCCCCACTTAAAACTTTTCGTCCCCGAAAAGGAACAAAGTCGAAAGTGGTTTGATTAATCAACTCTACGTTCGATCTGGCTTCCATTCTCCAACTTTTGAGTTTCTGAGAATTTTCAAATTTTCAAAAATTTGGCTAACACCCTAAATTTTCGAAAAATTTCGCCATAACCTCCCCTGCACCGGGAGCATCGGGGAATTTCAAATAGCTTCCCCGGTCCTTCTAATCTTAAAAAGAAAAAGAAAAAGCCAAGCGGCTATCCAATAGGCTCATAAAATCATCATCACCCAAACAAAACAGTAAATTATGTAGTAAACATGTACCTATTTGTCAGGCAAACAAATTTTATTCTCTGCTCTAGCCTCCTTGCTATGAACTGTTCAATGCAAGTATATATATGCAAGCAAATGCGACCAATTTTCAATACAGTTCAATATTTGGTTCAATTAGGCTTAATGGTTAAAAATTAGCAAACAACTAAACAAACAACACAAACATCAATCAATTAGTGAATTAGAGTTTCAAATTCATAATTTTATACATATACAAAAATCATGTTTTTGATGCCCATTCACAACAATGTGTCTTAGCTATATATATATAGGTTTTGGTTCTCACACCAGTCTAATGGAAATATATAGGTATCACACCTTCGTCACTCGAAAATAAATGCTGATGATGTTTCGAACCACCATCAGAACATCTCCGGGCTACTAGAGTGCGGTCCTATATCTATCCAGTATATTAAAACTTCGAATATACGTTCATGACGCGTATATGCAAAATCTTTATATATTGGAATGTCCATATTCCAAATAAATAAATAATCAAATACGTTTAAAAACGATTTAAATTTTTAAAACAAAATTGTTTTCATTTGAAAAATATACTCTTCACACTCGTTCTAGGATACTACTGATCCTATCTCTAACGAGTCATTCTAATTGCATATTACTAATCCAATATCTGATGAATTCTTTCGTATGGTTCTAATGTGTCATGTTCTCGAGCTCTGTAAACCAAAGCTCTGATATCAAATGTGACGGCCTGGAATTTCGCTCGATCCGAATCAGTCGTTAAACCGATCTAGACCGTTCGAAACCCCTGACTGTTTGAGAACAGGACAAATCAGAACACAAAAAGAAGAACATTTCATTGCTATTACAACAGTTCCATCAGATACAAGAATATACAGAGTATAAATGAATAAATTACATTCGATAAATATCAGAGATTACAATAAATTACAAAGCAACGGAAGATAATACAAAGCACAACTGAAGGTGATATACGGATACAGAGCTTTCCGGATATCATTCCAGCTGTAAACCAGGATCCTGTGAATATAAATCTGCAAAACCAAAACTACTAGCTGCCCGTGCGGAAAATAGGGGCACCCAGAGTTTAGGTTAAAACAATAAACTCCAGGTCAGTCATGTGACTGGTGTGAGAACTAAAATAGTTATTTGAAACTTTACTTTAAAAGAGAGTAATCCAAGGGACCACGCCGTAAAACACGGAACGGGTTTCCTCCCAAGAATACCAGTGCATATAGAATAAACAACGCAATGTTTTTTTCGAAAAATGAAGCTGTTATAAGACCCAGGTCCCATCACACAATGCAACGCAAGCCGGAGGATAGGGTTTTACCTTATAACAGCCAAACATGCTTGATACGTTTAAAACAAATCATTTGATACTATAATAAGTGTATAGTGTCAAAACAATTTCAATCATAAATATAAATCATAGACGACATGAGTGCCCCATCCCACTATGTCGCCATACTAGGCTCTACAAATAAAGCCGAATTACACGTATTGGAAATTGGATTCCGTCATGAGTCGAGGCAAGGGGCAAGATCCTCTCCGCGTTCGAGACACTCTAGCAAATGCCTCCGGGTTACGCACTCTGGGCAGCCCAGGATGCGGCTGGGCCGGTCCTCACTTACGTTAGAGGATTAGTTATTCCTGAACACACGTTTCCCGGTCCTTACAGACCTATAATCGAGGCGCCTCATTCCAACAACCACAAAGGTGAAAAGTATATAAATGTCAGGGCTGGTAAGTCACTGACACCACCATAGCTAGAAAGAAACGTCGTGCTCTCCCAGCGGTCCGTATCCCGTTTTTAACTCATAACGAGATGTGAGGCTCGCGAATTCACGTTATACACAAAGCTGCCACATAGGCCGTGCTTTGATCATCAACCACAAGACTCTGCTTTTCAACAAAAGCCTTGATCATTGCATCTTAGCGTGCCACACAGGCAATTCATGCCATGCGACTGATGTCCATCGATATACAACCTCTGAGCTCGTACGTCTCAGAGAAGGGCGTTAAGCAAAAGAATAAATTCTCCGCCGCCAAACAGATGTATATTTAATAGAAATCAATCAACACAGAATAAAATCCAATGTCAGACACACAATCCATTTACAAGTCCGTTCTGGGTCTGAACGAAACCGGAGGCACTTTCCTCGCATATCCATCCATCTCCTAGTACGTCTGGACGACCACCAACTATTTCCATCCTCTTAGGTGTACAGCCCAATCAGGATTGTCAGTAATAATCCAAACGATGTGAAGACTTCCGGTCTTCAACCACCGTCTTCATCTTCGACATATCGTCGAATCGGTTATTCAGAATGGGTGTAAACCAGGACTTTCCGAACAACCCGCGTATATTAAAAACAAATGTTACACAAACACAACATACGCCTCATTCCAATTCATTAGTCACTAACCGCAAATTAGCAAGAGAACAATTTCCCAAACATTAACCCCGAAGGCCGAAACCAACATCAGATCAATACCTAGGAAACCATTCTTCTTAGCCAACCTACAGCTAGTTTCTAAATTCCACATTCTTAGGGAAAGGTTCCCATTAATTTTATCCAAGATAAATTCTTTAAAATTTATCCTGTAATCTTCCTTTGGATGGTTTCAAACCAAATTATGGTTTTCTAAACTAGTCGAGATTAGCGAACCACAACGAAGTAATTATTTATTTTATTTCCCAATCCCAACCTATTCATCCCATGAAGCAAAACTGGTAATGCTCCATATTTAGCACCACAGTGTTATCGGTAAAATTAATTACCATTTCACGTTCAAATCTGATTAAAGATTTAACTATCGCTTTGGAGAAAAACTGGCGATACTCCATTCTTGCTCATTTCTAAATTTGATAATTTAGATTATAGATTCACATTTTAACCTAATTGCAGGTTCGTTAAAACTTCTTTTACTGGGTTAAAGAACTAGGTGTTATTTAAGACACAGTTCACGACAAACCCAAATCACATTTTATTTGTTATCGGGTTAAAGAACTAGTGTTATTTAAGACACAGTTCACGATAAACCCATATCACATTCTATCAAATATATTAGAAATTCCGATTATTTAAAACCCCTTTTTAAATCTAATTTATTTATTTAAAAAAAATTGGGTTTTAAATTTAGTTCAAAACTAGTTCATTTCGATAAAAATCAATTTTTATCTTTTCAAATATGGAGTTTTTCACCCCAATTTTTCTCAAATCATTTCTTATGATTTTACACAAATTATTACTATTTTTAATAATTTTATCAAGGCCCGTACAATCGATTTCCATCAACGGCCATCAAACTGCACTTACAGCGACCTTTTTCGAATTTGATTTGGATGTATCTCCAAATCCAACTGTTAGATTTTGAATTTCTAATATTCGTTAGAAAGCTCTTTTCGATACGAACCCAACAGTTCCGGTTTTAGGAGAATCCGACGGTCGGATCTCCCGTAATGTCCGTTTGAAATAAATGGTCGAAATTCACGAACTGCCGCGGCGCGGCGCTTTCTATTCAGGCCATTATATTATATATATATATATATATATAATATATATTTCATCGATTTCTATTTAAAACGAATTATATAAATAGTTTTAAATTCGTTTCAAAAGCAATTTCAACTTCCATTTCAATTCAAATCAAAATTGAATTCTTCTTTATAAATTCGTTTTAAAATTCATTTCTATTCAATTCAAATTTCAATTCAATTTGAATTCATTTCAGTTCGCTTTCAATTCAATTTGAATTCGTTTTCAATTCAATTCAATTCCAAAGTCGTTTTCTATTCGATTCAATTTCGTTATATATTCAATTGAAATCAAATTCGTTTTCTATTCAAATCAAATTCGTTATATATTCCATTGAAATCAAATTCGTCTTCTATTCAATTTATTTCGAAATCGTTTTATATTCAATTCATTTCGAAATCGTTTTATATTCAATTCATTTCGAAATCGTTTTATATTCAATTCATTTCGAAATGAATAAAATCGATATAAATATCGATTCACGTCAAAATGGCGCATCTCTAATCAACACGGCTTTATATATTCCTTTATTCTATTCAACAAATGAATATTTATTTTTGTCAACACGCGACTAATCTCAACGAATGAGTACTGTCCACGTGTGACTATTTTTGTTAAATTATTACGTTCAACACATGACTAATCTCAACGGATGAGTACAGTCAACACATGAACCTTTATTTTATATTGATAAAGATGTAAATTTTATTATTAAAATATTTCGTTCAACACATGACTAATCTCAACGGATGAGTACAGTCAACACATGAACCTTTATTTTATATTGATAAAGATGTAAATTTTATTATTAAAATATTTCGTTCAACACATGACTAATCTCAACGGATGAGTACAGTCAACACATGAACCTTTATTTTATATTGATAAAGATGTAAATTTTATTATTAAAATATTTCGTTCAACACATGACTAATCTCAACGAATGAGTACAGTCAACACATGAACCTTTATTTTATATTGATAAAGATGTAAATTTTATTATTAAAATATTTCGTTCAACACATGACTAATCTCAACGGATGAGTACAGTCAACACATGAACCTTTATTTTATAATATACTTTATTTTCTAAATTGGAATGAGGCCCAATCAATCACCATATAATGTTAATTATATGGATTTTCATACATCACATGTATACAATAGCATTGAAAAATAATCAACCATCAACCAAAGTGCACTACACTGTATAAGCATCAAATATAGATATCTAACGCTTATAACAGCTTGTCAATCAAACGATCGACATATTTAATCTATCAGGATGAGTGAACTTCATATTTCATCCCAACACCCGTGTGGGGTTTCAAGTCAACAAACACAGGTTTTATTTGTGCAGTTGGGCGATGTGTAAAATTTATCGACCCAATCAATGTCCTTCAAATAGGTGTACATAAACAAACCGTCCGGTTTGTAAATGAATATTTATTTATTCACATTCACTATATTCATATTCACGTTAAAAATTATATTTTTAACGATAAAACATTTTATTTTAACTTATGAATTTCTATTTAGTTCATTCTTTAAATAAAATGGTATTTTTCTTTTCTAACTTATTTTAGAAAATTTCGGCGGTATAACGGCACGATACTAGAAACGGGACAAGGCCTAGCCTTATCCCCGGTCTAGTGAAGGCCCACGCCATTCACACATCAATCAAATTCACCAAACAAATCAATTCAACCAAAATAATTTAACTAACTACACAACCAAACAATTTAACAAACAAGCCATCCGTGGTCTGTGGATGACGGGTGTCGGGTGCTACTAAACACCGTTTGCATCCTAGTATATATATATATATAACTAGAAAAAGAAATTGAAAGGTGAGAAATTCTCACCGATAGCTATCCCGAACCCACGACTCTTCTTATGCAGGAAATCTTCACTGTTCTCGTCTCTTATCGCTTTCGTTGTCCGCTTTCACTACATATGTAAAAATCACATTTTTATATACTGATGTCTTTAAAATAAAAATCACATTTTTATTTATTCACTTTCAATTTATAAATCATATTTTTATAATCACTTCTTACATTTAAAAATCGAATTTTTATTCCGTTATTCAATATATAAAAATCGAATTTTTACTACTATGTTATATAGATAAAAATTATATTTTTATCACGCTATTTTCCATATAAAGATTTCGCCTTTTCTAAAATAAAGATTTCGCCTTTTCTAAAATAAAGATTTCGCCTTTTCTAAAATAAAGATTTCGCCTTTTCTAAAATAAAGATTTCGCCTTTTAAATATAAAGTTTTCATCTTTTCAATATACTACTTATATAAAAATAGTATTTTTATATCTTCTATTATATAAAGATCATATTTTTATATTGTTCACTAATATAAAAATTATATTTTTATTCTTCACGTATGATAAAAATTATATTTTTACCCTCTACATTCCATCGCATTCTACACTATAAAGATTCAAACTTTTCTAATATAATGATTTAAACTTTCCTAGTATAAAGATTTAAACTTTCCTACTATAAAAATTCAACTTTTTCTTATGTAAAAATCCTTTATAAATCTAAAAATCCGACCCTTTCATAAGAAAGATCATACCTTTAAACACGCTTATATATAATAAAAACCTGATTTTTAAACCCGCTAATTTATAATTAAAACTGATTATTCAAAAGTAAATTAAAATACACACCAAAAAAACTTACAGCGTGCTCAAGGAGGGGGGTGGCGCGCTTGGAGGCTGAGGACCTCGAACTGTGGCGGATGGGGTAGTAGGGGGTGGGTAGCGGCTTGCTGAAATCGAGGGTTCGGGGTGTTGCGGTTTAACGAAGGGGAGAGGGTGCTGGAGAGGGTGGCCACCGTCGCGAGGAGGGGGGGGCTGTCTCAGGGGAGTTCGGGCTCGAGGTCAAAGAAGAAGAAGGGGAGGAGGAAGCGGAGCATCGATGGGCGGAGGAGGTGGAGAGGAGGGCGGCGTGGTGGGGTCCTGACCGCCGACGAGCGGTGGTGGGTGGCGGCTCCATCGCGCCCCCTTTCATCATTTTTTTTTATTTCGATTTCATCCTGAAATTATAAAGGGGGGGGTGGGGCCTGAGAGGTAATAGGAGGAGAAGGATTAATTTTAATTTTAATTTATTTATTTAATTTAATTTCAAAAAGCAACTTTTATTTTCGACCTCTAAACGAGGCCCACCGCTTGTCGTCCATAGCTAATTACCCCCATTCCGAACACAATGGGATATGTACCACAAGCTGATTCGGTCGTTTCGATCAGTTTCCGTTGAATTTACATTTAAATCACTATATTGAATTTTAAACGTACATTTCAAATTACTGGGGTCACATACTAACTCTAAAAATCCCAGAAAAATATTTTCTGGCTTCGTATTGACGATACGGTCCTAACAAAACTAGTTTCGTCGAATTCTGAGACCGTTGGAAAAATGGCCAATTTCCAGTCGATTAAAATCAACTGAAACTGGTCAAACGCGTTTTCTTTTGCCACGCTCACATATTGATTCGAAAAATTATGAAATTTGAAACCTAGCAATAATTTGACACTGCGGATCCAACAAAAGTGGTTTCGTCGAAATCCGAGGTCATTTGCAAAATGTCTATTTTCAAGGGCCTGAATTCCATAGCGACTATTCAGAATTTTCAACTGGACGTATCTTTTGATTCCCGCTATGAAATCTTGATTTTTCGGATTCGTTGGAAAGATATTATCAATTAGATCCTAACGTTTTTGGTTTCACTAAAATCCGGATTGTTTTGCACCCGGTACATTCAATTGAAGTTTGAAATCGAATTATCGAACTACTGCGCCATTTTCAATTCTATTTATAATTATATATAATTATTTATATTCTAACGACGACGTATATAATATATAAGTTATAATTATATTCAAAATAAATTTTCTCGTCGATATTATTTAAAATAATTCATTTTAAATATTCAAAATTCGCTAAAATTGCCAAAATAAAAATTTTAAACTGGCTCAGAATTTCCGGGTTATTACAACACCACACAACTGCATAAGCATCAAATATAAATAAACGACGCTTACACAGTTTGTCGACCAATCGATCGACATATAATTAAATAATTGGGATTAGTGTACCCAAATATTATCCCAACACCCGTGTGGGGTTTTAAATCAACAAACACATATTTTTATTTGTGCAGTTGGGCGATGTGTAAAATTTATCGACCCAATCAATATCAATCAAATCAGTGTATATAAACAAATCGGCCAATTTGTTTATAAATATTTATTTATTCACATTCACGTTAAAAAATATTTTTTTAACGATAAAATATTTTTAACTATATAAATATTTTATTTTCTTTCAACACAAGAATATTTTATTATTCGACCATTCCACAACACAATCAATTTTCACAACACATCAATCAAACAAACAAGCCGTCCATGGTCTGTGGACGACGGGTGTCGGGTGCTACTAAGCACCGTCTGCATCCTAGTATATATATATATATATATATATATATATATATATAACTAGAAAAAGAAATTTAGAGTGAGAAGTTCTCGCCAATAGCTAATCCAACTCCACGACACTTCTAATGTAGGAAATCCCTTATCACTTTCGTCGCCCGTAGCCACTACATATATAAAAATCACATTTTTAAATTGCTATTCAATATATAAAAATCGAATTTTTACTTTGCTATTCAATATATAAAAATCGAATTTTTACTTTGCTATGCAATATATAAAAATCGAATTTTTACTTCGCTATTCAATATATTAAAATCCCATTTTTACTTCGCTATTCAATATATAAAAATCCCATTTTTATAATCACGCTATATGATAAAAATTCTATTTTTATTCAACGGTGTTCATATAATAAAAATTATATTTTTATCACGCCATTCTTTATATAAAGACTTCGCCTTTTCAAATATAAAGACTTCGCCTTTTCAAAATTCAAAAATCTAATCTTTTCAATATTAACAATCTAATATTTTCTATTTTAAAAATCTAATCTTTTCTATTTTAAAAATCTAATCTTTTCTATTTTAAAAATCTAATCTTTTCTATTTTAAAAATCTAATCTTTTCTATTTTAAAAATCTAATCTTTATAGAAATAAAATTCATATATATTTTTCCTATATAAAAGAATCATATTTTTATGTAATTAAACTAAATTAAATCAAATTAAAACTCACCGTAAATCAACCTTGGACTGTCGGACTAAGGTGGAAGGGCGGAGGCTCGCGCTGGGGTCGAGGAAGTGGCCGGCGCGATGGCTGTTGCGGTCTAGGGCTGGCGCGAGGTCGACTGGGGCTTGGGGGAGGCTCTGCCGCGACTGGAGGGAGAGGAGGACATGCAGCAGGAGGAGGGGAGCGGAGGGCGGTGGCGGTGGGGGCCGCGGCGTCGATGTGGGGTGGCGGGTTTGGGCTGAAATCGAAGGGGAGAAGAAGAGGGAGAGAGCGCGTGGAGAGGGAAGCTGTGGTGCGCCTGCCACCAGCGGTGGCGGCGGCGACGAGCCCCCCCTTCGATCGTCGATCGCGATTTGCCCCCCCCTTTCTCTCTTTTTTTTCTTTCTGAGTGGATCGAGAATGAGGGGGGGCCAGAGAAGTTAAAAGGGAGAGGGAAGGGAATTTTTTTTATTTTTTTTTATTTTAATTTCAAAAAGTTGACTTTTACATATGACCTCTAAACGAGGCCCACCGCCTATCATCCATAGCGTTTCACCCCCATTCCGAACACAATGGGCTATGTATCGTAGGCTGATTCGATCGTTTCGATCAGTTTTCGTTGAAATTTACATTTAAATCTATATATTCTATTTGAATGCGCATTTCAATTTACTGCGGTCACATACTAACTCTAAAAATTCCCGAAAAATATTTTCTAGCTTCGTATTGATGATACGGTCTTAACAAAACTAATTTCGTCGAATTCTGAGACCGTTGGAAAAATGGCCATTTTCCAGTCGATTAAAATTAACTGAAACTGGTCAAACACGTTTTCTTTTGCCACGCTCACATATTGATTCGAAAAATTATGAAAATTGGAATCTAGCAATAACTTGACATCACGGATCCAGCAAAAGTGGTTTCGTCGAAATCCGAGGTCGTTTGCAAAATGTCTATTTTTAAGGGCCTGAATTCCATAGCGACTATTCAGAATTTTCAACTGGACATATCTTTTGATTCCCGCTATGAAATTTCGATTTTTCAGATTCGTTGGAAAGATATTCTCAAATAGATCCCATTATTTTTGGTTTCACTAAAACCAGGATTGTTTTGCACCCGGTACATTCAATTGAAGTTCGAAATCGAGTTATCGAACTACCGCGCCATTTTCAGTTCTATTTATAATTATATATAATTATTTATATTCTAACGACGACGTATATAATATACGTTCGAATTACATTCAAACTAAATTTCTCGTCGATATTATTTAAAATAATTCATTTTAAATGTTCAAAATTCGCTAAAATTGCCAAAATAAAAATTTTAAACTGGCCCAGATTTCCGGGTTATTACATGTCTATCTTAAGATAAGAACGCCGTTGATCAAGGTTTGAGAGGTAATTTAAAATATCCCAACTTGAACGACTTCACGATTATCGAGAGATGATATTAGTTATAGTGGTGAAGATATTAGAAGGAATTTATTTTGAGAAATAATAATGCAACGTTATTTGAAGAATTTGGAAATTTATATAATGATTCCAAAACAAAAGGAAATTAAAACAGGCTTAAGAATATGAAATGATATTTCCATAGAGAGGGTAATAAAGGAGATTTGTGAAGATATAACGATGTTTCAAAGTAAGAAAATAAGAGTTAAAATAAGTTTATTCTAAATAGATAAGTGATGATTTATAGTATTCAAATAACGAAACCAAAAGAGATGTCGTAACGAATGTTTTACGAATAACAAATTGAATCGATGATAGAAAATAAATGATACTGTAATAAATGTTTGAAATAATATTAAAATAGGAATTTGACATAGTTATTAATTATTTTCCAAAATATTAGATTTAAAAGAGTCTGGAGAAGATTCATATACTGAAACGAGAAATGAATACCATGTTTAAAAATATGAAATATTTTAGAAGTTTAAATTAACCATTCATTAATTATAATGCCAAGTGATGCTGAATACTAAACCACTAAATCTATTTTATGTTCATGATTGAATGATTGTTTATTTGATAGTTAAATAACCGACTATCATATCTGACCAATATGATTATTGGTACGGAAGGACCGGGATCGAATTCATATTCGAAAACCATTCCGTCCAGCAAATACATGAATAGTTGAAGATATTAGATGCTGATCAAGACAGGGCAATTGAAGACCGTTGATCTTCATAAAATGGTAGAATTACTTGTAATCTCTGGTTTAGCGGCTAGAGATATATTGTGGCTCTATCGTGGTTGAAATTGACGGATTTGCAAGGACTACTCGCTACTGATCTATATGGTGATTCCTAGGATGCAGTAGGAGAGTTCCTTCGGTTTGTCCTGTCCCAGGACAACTTGTATGGACGAATGTCTGACAGAGTATTTCCAAAGGGATTACGTACATTGATTTCTTCAAACGTACGAAGTTGGTGGCAAAGAAGGGAAACTTCATTAGCCTAACAATCTGAGTATTTTTGGGGAAATCAATTAGTGATTTCCAATGGATCTGACTAGGTGGCATTCAAAGTGAATGGTGGTGTGCTATCAAAGAAGAATTAGAACCTCAAGCCTCACAACCGGTAAATGACAAAAATCGGGCTGAAAGCATGGCTATGTGGGTCGCTCCCATTAGGGTGTATAATCACCTATCTACAGAAATTCCTTTTGTTTCTTAATCTATCAATGCTGTCCCTTTTCGGGAAGCGGTTGCTGATCCCAACCGTTGGTGATATACATTCGATACACTCAAGCGAAATGAGTGGTCGGTTATGTGTGGGCCGGGTTGCAAGACGTTCTTGTTGAACCCAGTGTATTTGCCTCTATAGATACACTATCGGCAGGTGGTTCCATACCATGTCATAGTCGAAATCCAATCTCCAATAAGCGCCCGCGGTTTTGATTGTATACTGTATATGTGGAGCGTGCGATTCAAGCGTTCCACTGGATTGCTATTTGTTTGTATTTAGAAATTATTATAATATCAAAAGATATATATGATTTCAAAATATTTTGGGTTATCGTAAGGTAAAAACCATCCGTATTTATGTGTGGATTTGATCTTACGATTATCCTTTTCTTTCGAAAAGATTTTGGGATTTACAATCAAGTTGGATGATTTCCCTTAAACTTAGTGTGTTGTTCTCACTCTGGTCCACCTGACTGACCCGGTGTTTTGAAATGCTCGGGTTAGACCGGGTTGTACAGGTCCAGGTTATCGGATGTTGCGAAGTTCAGAAAATGTGCTGAAGGAGTTCAGACGTATTAGTATTCATTCCGCTGTGTATTATAGATGAGGACAGATTATTATAACTGTCCAGATATGTGATGTACTCTGATGATTGTAAGTTTTATTTCAAGCTCTCAATAAAGATTTATTTATATATTATATTTTGTTCCGCTGCAATGTGAGACACTGTGTAGATCTTCTTCTTCTTTCTTCTATTCTAATATTTCTTTCTTATCTCACCCTCTACATTCTTTCTATTGACATCTGGGTTTCCAGTACAATTTGGGTTGGATTGGTATTGTTTGGTCAGCTCGAAAGTTACTGGAAATCTGGGTCATCACAAATATGCTCGAAACAATCAAGTTAAATGATTGGTCAGCCGTGTGTGGGCCGGGTTGCAAGACGTTCTTGTTGAACCCGGTGTATTCCCCTCTAGAGATACATTATCGTAAGGTGGTTCCATACCTTGTCATGTTGGAAATCCAATCTCCAATAAGCGCCCTGCGGTTTTTGATTTAATATTATATATGGAGCATGAGATGCAAGTGTTCCGCTAGATTTGTATTTATTTGATTTAGACACTATTATAATATCACTGGATTTGATATCAAAAATATTTTTGGTAATCATAAGGTAAAAACCATCCGTGTTTATGTGTGGATCGGTCTTACGATTATCATTTCTTTCGAAAGGATTTTGAAAGTTAAACAAGTGATTGGAGTTTACTCACACCAGTCCCTTGACTGACCCAGATTTTATTTTGTTTGTTTTCCCTTAACTCTTTGGTGCCCAAATTTGTACGGGCAGTCAAGTAGTCGGGATTTACCGATTCACTTGGAGGAGCTTGAAGCAGGAGGCTTCATCAGCTAGCTATAGACTCATACTTTCCGCTGTGTACTATGTTGTATCTGGAAACAGGTGTTTATAACTGTTCCAGGAATAACGGTTGTGCTCTGATAATGGTATGTATATATACAGTTATTTATTTGTTTTTAAAAGTTATGTTATATAATATATTTTATTCGTTCCGCTATGAGATTTGTGTTCTTCGTTTCTTCTATTCTAATTTTTCTTTCTTTCTATTTCTCATCCTCTAACTTCTTTCTAATAATGATTCGTATTTTTGTGAAATTTCGGTTGGACGTATGGTGTTATTAGTCGACTCAAAGAGTATGGAAATTTGGACCGTTACAGATTTATAAGAATATGATTTTTATAGAGAAAACTAATTTATAAAAATTTGATTTTTTATAGATGTAATAGCGATATTAAAATACGATTTTTATCTGTATAATAGCAAAATAAAAATATGATTTTTATAATGTAAACATCGTAATAAAAATATGATTTATATATATATATATATATAATAATTGAAATAAAAATGTGATTTTTACGTATATTACCATAAAATAAAAATAGGATCTTTAATATATGTAAAACGGTTTTAAAATGATTTTTGTTAATATATATAACAATAAATAAAAATCTTATTTTTATATATAGCATTGTATTAATATATGATTTCTAAATATATGAAGCGTTATTAAAAATATGATTTTTAATATAACCTATGTGAAACAGATTATGTTGGAATCACGATGAAGAATACAACATGCTGGAGTAAATCCAAAAACCGTCCAATAAGGACTGATGGGGTGGAAACCAAAGGTGAGAACTCCTTCTCACTCTATTTATTTTACAATTAAAAATATTCTAGGATGCAGACGGGGCTTAGAAGCCCCTAACACTATTTATTGTACAAACCATGTTGTTTGATTTGAATTATATAGAGTTCAACAATCGAATTCGCACAATCACATAAATTGAAAGCGATGTATGGATATTACCGACACAGGGATTCCATACTCCGAGAATAGCCACTTATGGAGCCGTAAATGGCATTGGGGTAGTTGAGTATTTATTTATTTGGATGTTCTGTGTGATTGGATTGTGGTTGTGAAATTGACTGTATTGTGGTATGATTGATTGTAATTGTTTTGTGTATGGCACGAGCCAGTATTAGGCGAGGGATAAGGCTAGAACTTATTCCGGTTTTAATATCGCGCCGTTATGCTGCCGAAATTTTCTAAAATGTGTTAAAAATAAAAATAAAAAATATTATTTTTAACATATATATGAAATATATAAAATGGCTATGTTTGGAATAAATACTAGTTCGCTAAAAATATTATTAACTACGATGAATAAAATTATTTTGGCGTTATATAGAATTTTATAAGCAAAGTTATAAAATTCTATATATTTATTGGATAGTTAAAAATAAGTTTACACATCCATTTACAAGTTGGATGACTTTTTTATGCTCACCTATTTTTGTGATACCGATTGGGATGATAATTTTTACACATCGCCCAAGTGCACAAATAATAATAATAATTTGATGGTTGAAACCCCACATGGGTATTGAGATGACATTTGGGTACACTAATCTCAAGTGTTTAGTTATATGTCAATCGATTGGATGACACTACTGTGAGCATTAATTATTTATATTAAATGCTTATGCAGTTGTGTGATGCACTCAGGATGATGGTTGATTGGTTTTGATTGTTGTGATATGCATGTGTTGTATAAAATCCATATAAATAAAATTATATGGTAATTGATTTGGTCTTATTCCAATTTAGGAATAAAGAATATTTTAAAATAACGAATAATGAATATTTAAAATAAAAAATATTTCAAAATAATATTTTGTAAAGGATTAAAATATGATTGTGATGTCGGATTTGGGATGGACACGAAAATATTGAAATGTGTGAAGCCGTGTTGATTAGATTTGCGCCATTTTAACGCGAACGATATTTATATCGATTTTATTCATTTTTATAATGAATATCAAAAAGGAAATTATTTCAAAATCAGATATTTTGATAATATTATCATTTAAATATTATAATGATATGGAGTAATATTCAATTTTGATTTAAAATTGAAAATGAAGTTGGAACCATTTTAAAACGAATTTATAAATGATTTGTAAAATACGTTTTAAATGGAAATCGATGAAATATACAATATATATATATATATATTATATTTAATATCTTGAATAGAACACGCCATGCTGCGACCATTCGCGAATTTCGACCATCGACTTCGAGTTGATATCACGGGAGATCCGACCGTCGGATTCTCCTAGAACCGGAACCGTTGAGTTTGTATCGAAAAGATCTTTCCAACGAATATAAGAGATTTGAAATCTAATAGTTGGATTTGGAATTATGTCCAAATAAAATTTGGAAAAGGTTGCTGTAAGTGTAGTTCGATGATCGTTTATGGAAATTGACTGAAAGGGCATTAATAAAATAATTAAAAATGTTAACAATTTGTGTAAAATCATAATAAACGATTTGGAAAGGATTTGGATGAAAAATTCCACGTTTGTAAAGATAAAAATATATTTTTATCAAAATGAACTAGTTATTAACCAGATTTGAAATCCAATAAATTTTAAATAAAATAAATAGGATTTGTGAATGGTTTTAATATAACCAGAAATTTCCAAAAAATAAATTGGAACGCATTTGGAATGGATTGGAATGGAAATAATCTTCGAAATATTTCGATATTGGATTATGTGATTATACGAATATTGTTATGGAAATCTGGAAGATATATATATATATATATATCGTTATTTCCAATATGATGTTTGTTGGTTTCAGAATTTGATATTGAATATAAGCCGATATAATTTCTATTCAGAGCCTTGTATTTAATATTAAATGGGATTTTGGGTTTGTCGTGAAATGTGTATTTAATAACACTGCTCTTAAACCCAGTTGAGAAAAGGATAAATCTTTTAATTAAGGTTTAGATAAGTTTACCAATTAATTAATATTTAATTGGAATTGAATTAAGAATGGGATTTTTGGGTTTATCATGAACTGTGTTTTAAATGACATTTATTCTTAAACCCAATTAACAGGTAAATGTGATTTGGAATTTATAAATCTTTTATTAAGATTTAATGGAAATTTTCCAAATTAAAGTTTTCCAGTTTAATAAAATAAATTGGGATTGAATGGAATTCGATTTGGTAATAATCGAAGTGAGCTTCTACGGAGTAAGATGGTTAATATATATATGGAATTTAAAGGCTTTATCGTTATTCCATTTATATTATTATTCGGATACGGAAATTTATATCGATTATATATTGATCTGGTTTTTCCATGAAGATTCCATAAATAATGGAATGTGATTTTGGGTTTATCGTGAACTATGTTTTACATAACACAGGTTCTTTAACCCAGTTAAAGACAAAATTTCATGTCTAACATTGTATTTCAAACTGTATTGTTGATCTCTGCTAAATATATTTCTGTTTGGTGGCGGAGAATTTATTCTCCTACTTAACACCCTTCTCTGAGACGTACGAGCTTAGAGGTTATATATTGGCAGAAATCAATGGTACGGTGTAGATTGTCGATGCGACACGTTTGATTTTCCAAAGTTAAATAATCATTAATATTGAATTTTGGGAAGATTAAAACTAAGTGGAGTTTTGATGAATCTTTAATTAGATTGAAATGTGAATGTGATAATATAAATTACCAAATTTGGGGAATGATCAAGAATGGAGTACCACCAGTTTTACTCTAGGCGATAGTTAAATCTTTAATTAGATTTGAACGGGAAATGGTATTTAATTTTACCGATAACACTGTGGCGTTAGATATGGAGTATTACCCATTTTGCTCCATAGGATGAATAGGTTGGGATTGGGATAATAAAAGAAATGATTACTTCGGTATGGCTCGATAATCCCGACTAGTTTATAAACCTTAATTTGGTTTAAATTGATATCCAATGGAAGATTAAAGAACAAATTTAAAAGAATTTATCTTTGATAATATTAATGGGAACCTTTCCCTAATGATGTGAATATTTAAATAAAATAATATTCTGAATTGGAATGAGGCGTATGTTGTGTTTTTATAGCACTTGATTATAAGATATACAGATTATTCGGAAAGGCCGGGTTTATACCCATTCTGAATAATTGATTCGATGATAAGTCAACAATGAAGGCGGTTGTTGAAGACCGGAGGTCTTCACATCATTTGGATGATTACTGATGTCTTGATTGAAATTTACACCTAAGACAAGGTTTTAAGTGCTGATCTTCCAGACGTACTTGGAGATCGACCGGATATGCGAGGACCTCTCTCCTCTATTGGACATATGGCACGAGGAATAAGGTGCCTCCGTTTTTGTTCAGACCTAGAATAAACTATTAAACAGATGTGTGTCTAACATTGGATTTTATTCTGTGTTGATCGATTTTGATTAAATATATATTTGTTTGGTGGTGGAGAATTTATTCTCTTGCTTAACACCCTTCTCTGAGACATACAAGCTTAGAGGTTATATATTGATATACATCAGTTGCATGGCGTGAATTGTCAGTGTGGCATGCTGAGATGCAAATGATCAAGGCTTCTTTTGAAAGGCAGAATCTTGTGGTTGATGATCAAAGCACGGCTTTAAATAGCATAGCTTTGTGTATAGTGTTAATTCACGAGCCTCACACCTCGGTATGAGTCAAAAATGGGATCGTCACTGCAGGGAGTGCACGACGTTTCCTTCTAGCTATGGTGGTGTCATGGTATAGAGCCCAGACATTTATTATATTTTTTACCTATATGGATGATGAATAGCGAGGCACCTTGGATATATCGGTTACTACGGAACCGATGGATAGGTCCTATAGGACCGGGAAATGTGTGTTTAAGAATTGCCAATCCTCAAACGTAAGAGAGGACTGCCCTGAAGATCCAAGGGTTCACTGCAGGGATCCTGAGGCATTTGCTAGAGTGTCTCTGTAATAACCCGAAAATCCGAGCTAATTTAAAATTTTTATTTTGGCAATTTTAGCGAATTTTGATTATTTAAAATGGATTATTTTAAATAATAACGACGAGAAATTTATTTTGAATAGAGTTAGAATGTATATATTTATATAGATCATCGTTTGAATATAAATATTTTATTTTAATTATAAAAGGAATTGAAAATGGCGTGGTAGTTCGATAATTCGATTTCAAACTTCAATTGAATGTACCGGGTGCAAAATAAACCGGATTTTAGCGAAACCAAAAATATTTGAATCTAGTTGAGAATATCTTTCCAACGAATCCGAAAAATTTAAATTTCATAGCGGGGATAAAAAGTTATGTCCAGTTGAAATTTCATAATAGTCGCTATGGAATTTCGGCCCTTAAAAATAATCATTTCGCAAACGACCTCGGATTTCGACGAAACCACTTTTGTTGGATCCGCGATGTCAAATTATTGCTAGATTCCAAATTTCGTAATTTTTCGAATCAATATGTGAGCGTGGCAAAGGAAAAATGCGTTTGACCAGTTTTAGTTGATTTTAATCGACTGGAAAATGGTCATTTTTCAAATGGCCTCAGAATATGATGAAATTAGTTTTGTTAGGACCGTATGGTTAATACGAAGCTAGAAATTATTTTTTGGGAAATTTTCTAGTTAGTGTGTGGCCCCGGTAAATTGAAATGCGCGTTCAAATTCAATACATAGAGTTATATGTTGATTTTGACGAAAACTGATCGAAACGATCGAATCAGCTTGTGATACATATCCCATTGTGTTCGAAATGGGGGTAATTAGCTATGGACGACAGTCGGTGGGTTCAGTTTCGGGTTCAAAATAATAAGGTACCTTTTTGAATTGAATAAAAATATATATATATATATATATTCCTCTCTCTATGTTCTCTCACTCAGCCCCCCTCCCCCCCCCCCCCCGTTCACTCATTTTTCAAAATCGAAAAAAAAAACCAAACCCATCGCGCCTTGCTCCCTGCCTCCGTCGCACCCCCCCAAGGCGGCGCCACCAACCCACCGCTCCGGCAAGGCCCCCACCTCGCAGGCGCACCACCTCCAGCCTCGAACGAGACCCGAATCCCCAAACACCCAAACCGCAAGCTGAACCCTAATTTGACCGCCGAAACCCCACTGGCCCCCGCCGCCGGTCCTCCCACCAGCTCCACTGCCTCAGCCGCACTCAGACACCAACGTTCAGACCCCTCCCCTCCGATGAATGCAGTAAGGTATTTTAATTTCTTATATAATTTTCTTTTCAGTGTTTATCTATTTTCTTTTTGCATCGACAAAGAACTGATTTTTATAGAGGCAAAGAACAGATTTTTAACAAAGAAAATATTAGGTTTTTAACGATTCTACATATATAATTTTTATATATGTGAGAAGTTAGTAGAGATCGAATTTTTATATGTGTGAAAAATTAGTAAAGGTCGGATGGTTATATATGATATTAGTGAAGAAAGGTTGGATTTTTAATGAAGTAAAGATTAGATTTTTATATTATAGAAGTATTAAAAATTCGATCTTTATTATGTAGAAGGAGCAAAGATGTGATTTTTATATGAGTGGCGATATAAAAATATAATCTTTTATATTGTAGAAGTATAAAAATATAATCTTTTATATTGTAGAAGTATAAAAATATAATCTTTTTTATTGTAGAAGTATAAAAATATAATCTTTTATATTGTAGAAGGTTAAAAAATAATTTTTATATAGAAAGAAACGTGGTAAAAATGTGATTTTTATATACATAGCAACAATATAAAAATGTGATTTTTATATATGTAGTGGCTACACGCAATGAAAGTGGCGAAAGAGAACGGTTAAGATTTCTACATAAGAAGAGTCGTGGCATTGGGATTAGCTAGTCGGTGAGAACTCCTCACCTTTAATTTAATTTTTCTAGTTAAAATATATGCTAGGATGTAGACGGTGTTTAGTAGCACCCGACACCCGTCGTCCACAGACCATGGACGGCTTGTATGCTTGTTTGTTTGATTTTGATGTGTAGTTGATTGTGTGATGTGATGTGATGTGAAATGAAATAAAATATTTATATAGTTGAGAATATTTTATAGTTGAAAATAGAATTTTTAACGTGTATTTAAAATAAATATTTATAAACAAATCGGAGATTTGTTTATATACACTGATTTGATTGATATTGATTGGGACGATAAATTTTACACATCGCCCAACTACACAAATAAAATCTATGTTTGATTGTTTGAAGCCCCACACGGGTATTGGGATGAGATTTGACGTACACTAATCCCGATTGTTTAGTTGTATGTCAATCGATGGATTGACAGACTGTGTAAGCTTTAATTATTTATATTTAATGCTTATGCAGTTGTGTGGTGCACTCTGGATGATGGTTGATTGTTTATCGTTATTATTTTATACATGTGTTGTAGAAAATCCATATAATTAACATTATATGGTAATTGATTGGGCCTCATTTCAGTTTTGAATAGAAATATTTGAATAGAAATATTTGAAGAAGAAATATTTGAAATAGAATATTTGAAAATAGAAATGCGAAGCCGGGTTAAGTAGTTACACGCCATTTTAACACAAACGGGTATTCTGTCGATTTTATAATGAATATTGAAAGTGATTTCAAAATCGAATATTTAGAAATGAATTCGAATTGAAATTGAATAGAATTGAATTCGAATTGAAATTGAATAGAAATGAATTCGAATTGAAATTGAATTAATTTGAAATTCAAATTGAATTGAAAGCGAACTGAAATTGAATTAAAAATCGATTTGAATTGAAATCAATTTGAAATGAATCTAAAACGAATTTGTAAGGGAAAATTCAATTTTGATTTGAATTTAAAAAGGAAGTTGAAATCGTTTTGAAAACGAATTTAAAACGATTTATAAAATACGTTTTAAAAAGGAAATGGACGAAATATATATAATATATATATTATATATATAGAATGGCCTGAATTGAACGCGCCGCGCCGCGGCTGTTCGTGAATTTCGGCCATTGACTTCGAATGGATATTACGGGAGATCCGACCGTCGGATTCTCCTAAAACCGGAACCGTTGGGTTCGTATCGAAAAGAGATTTCTAATGAATGTGAGAAATTAGAAATCTAACGGTTGGATTTGGAATTAAGTCCAAATCAAATTTGGAAAAGGTCGCTGTAAGTGCAGTTCGATGGCCGTTGATGGAAATCGATTGTACGGGCCTTGATAAAATTATTAAAAATAATAATAATTTGTGTAAAATCATAAGAAATGATTTGGGAAAAATAGGGATGAAAAACTCCATATTTGAAAAGATAAAAATAGTTTTTTATTGAAATGAAATAGTTTTGAATTGGAATAATAATTTATTTATTTTTAAAATAAATAAATAGGATTTGAAAAGGGTTTTAAAAGTAACCAGAATTTCCAATAATTGAATTGGAATGGATTTGAATCGAAATTGTCTTTGGAATATTTCGATGTTGGATTTCGTGATTATACAGATGTTGTTATGGAAATTTGAAAGATATATATATATCGTTATTTCCAATACGATATTTGTTGGTCGTAGAATTTGATGTTGATTATTAGCCGATATATTTTCTATTCAAAGCCTTGTATTTAATATGAAATGTGATTTGGGTTTGTCGTGAATGGTGTCTTCATTAACACTGTTCTTAAGCCCAGTTGAGAAAAAGATTAAATCTTTTTATTTAGATTTAATGAAGTGTACCAATTAAATGATATTTAATTGGAATGGAATTGATATTGATTTTTGGGTTTATCGTGAACAATGTTTTAAATAACACTTGTTCTTTAACCCGATAATTAATGGAATGTGATTTTGGGTTTATCGTGAACCGTGTTTTAAATGACACTGATTCTTTAACCCAGTTAAAGATTAAAACTAAGTGGAGTTTTAATGAATCTTTAATTAGATTGAAAAGATCGAGAATGGAGTATCGCCAGTTTTACTCCATGCGATAGGTAAATCTTTAATTAGATTTGAACGTGAAATGGTAATTGAATTTACCGATAACACCGTGGTGTTAGATATGAAGTATTACTAGTTTTACTTCATGGGATGAATAGGTTGGGACTGGGAAACTAGAATAAATGATTACTTCGGTGTGGTTCGCTAATCCCGACTAGTTTGAATTGATATTCAAAGGAGATTAAAGAATATATTTAAAGAATTTATCTTTGATAAAATTTATGGGAACCTTTCCCAAAGTATAAGAATATTTGAACAAAGGAATATTCTGAATTGGAATGAGGCGTATGTTGTGTTTGTGTAACACTTGTTTATTATATACGCGAGTTATTCAGAAAGACCGGGTTTATCCCATTCTGAATAACTGATTCGACGTGGTGTCGAAGATGAAGACGGTGGTTGAAGACCGGAGGTCTTCACGTCGTTTGGATAATTACTGATGATCTTGATTGGGCCGTACACCCAAGAGGAGGGAATCAGTTAGTGATCGTCCAAACGTACTTGGAGATCGATGGATATGCGGGGTGCTAGGTGCCTCCGGTTTCGTTCAGACCCAGAACGGACTTGTAATTGGACTGTGTGTCTGACATTGGATATCATTCTGTGTGATTGATAGATATCGGTTGCAGGGAGTGGTTTGCCTGTGTGGCATGCTAAGAGACAAATGATCAAGGCTTCTGTTGAAAAGCAGAGTCTTGTGGTTGATGATCAAAGCACAGCCTGTGTGGCATAGCTTTGTGTAGCGTGGATTCGCGAGCCTCACATCCCAGTTGTGAACTAAAAACGGGAGAAGTACCTCAGGGGGGACATGCGTTTCTTTCTAGCTAGAAGTGGCGTCAGTGGTTTTACACGCCCTGACGAGTTTGACTTATGTGGTTTTTGCTGTTGCGAGGCGCCTCGGATATATCGGTGACTATGTGAAGCCGATGGAGTCATTCGTTGGCTCATTTACACCCCATAGGGTGGGGAAACGTAGTGTTCAGGCATTATAATCCACAGCGGTGGACCGACCCTGACGATCCAAGGGGCAGTTGCGGCTGTTCCTGAGACACGGGCTAGAGCGTCTCGAATCGGTAGAGGACTATCTTTTGCCTCGGTTCACAGATGGAAATCCAACTTCCAAATACGTGACATTTGCGGTTTTGATTGTAGAGCCTAGTATGGCGACATGATATATGGTACCCATGCCGTCTATGATTGATATTTATGATTGAAATTGTTTTAAATACTATACACTTATTATAGTAGCAAATGACTTGTTTTAAAATGTATCAAGCATGCTTTGGCTATTATAAGGGAAAACCCTATCCCCCGGCTTGCGTTGCATTGTGTGATAGGACCTGGGTCTTATAATAACTTCATTTTTCTTTATTTAGCATTGCGCTATTGTTTTATGCACTGGTGTTCTTGGGAGGAAACCCGTTCCGTGTTATACGGCGTGGTCCCTTGATTTACCTAACTTTAAAATAAAGATTAATAACTGTTTTAGTTCTCACACCAGTCCCATGACTGACCTGGAGTTTATTGTTTCAACCTAAACTCTGGGTGCCCTTATTTCGACACGGGCAGCTAGTAGTTTTGGTTTTGTAGATTTATATTCAAAGGAACCTGGTTTACAGCTGGAACGATATCCGGAAAGCTTTGTATCCGTGTATCATCTTCAGTTGTATTTTGTATTATTTTCCGCTGCTATATAATGTATTGTAATCTCTGATATTTTTCTGTTGTGTAATATTCATTTATACTCTGTATATTCTTGTATTCTGATGGAATTGTTGTAATTAACAATGAAATGTTCTTCCGTCTGCGTTCTATTTTGTCGTGTTCTCAAAACAATCAGGCGTTTCGAATGGTCTGGGTCGGTTTAGCGACTGATTCGGATCGAGCGAAATTCCCAGTCTTTTCAGTCTCGAATCGGTGAGGTGCCATCCCTTGCCTCGGCTCATAGATGGAATCCAATTTCCAATACGTGACATTTCGGTTTTAATTGCAGAACTGGTATGGCGACATAGCAGGATGGGGTATTATGTCGTCTATGATTGATATATTTATATTTGAAGTTGTTTTATACACTTTACACTTATAATATTATCAAAATGATATGTTTTAAAAGTACCAAGCATATTTGGCTATTATAAGGGAAAACTCTATCCTTCGGCTTTCGTTGCATTGTGTGATGGGACCTGAGTCTTATAATAGCTTCATTTTTTGAAAAGCATTGTGTTGATTGTTTTATGCACTGGTATTCTTGGGAGGAAACCTGCCACGTGTTATATGGTGTGGTCCCTTGTTTTACTCTCTTTTAAAGTATAGTTTTAAATAACTATTTTAATTCTCACCTGAAGTTTATTGTTTTAACCTAAACTATGTGCGTCCCTATTTTCCACACGGACAGCTAGTAGTTTTGTTTTGCAGATTTATTTTTATAGGATCCTGGTTTACAACTGGAGCTATATTCGGAACGCTCTGTATCTGTGTATTTCTTTAAGCTGTGTTATATATTATTTTTCTGCTGCTATGTAATGTATTTTAATCTCTGATATTTTTCTAATGTATATTATTTATTCATACTATGTTATTTTCTTGTACTCTGATGTAATTCTCGTAATAAGCAATGAAATGTTCTATTGTTTGCAAACTGATTTGTTGTCTTCTCAACTCAATCTGGGCTTTCTCGTCAGGGCGAGTTTGGGTTGTTTCAGAATCGACAGCTCTTAAGCAAAAAGGGCAGTGAAGGCTAGTTTTTATAGGGGCTTACATATAAACCGCAAACAACAAACCAAATTAAATCTAATTGATTCAATGGTTTGTATACACACTTGCAACTATATGTACCACCTAGCTGGCCTCTCCCAAACTGTAATCTATTTTCTTCTTGAGCCTGCATTCTACCATTGGAATTTCAGAGAAATGTTTAGGTTTTCTTCTAAATCATTAATTTGTATTTCTTTTCTTCTCTATTTTGATTGAGGATTAGAATTAGAATTATATTCTGAAATTCAAAAATTTATATATGAGATTTTAATCCCTTGATTCTTATCTATGGATTAACAAGAATTGGGGACGTTTTGTATAAAGGATTGGATCGTGAATGCTTGTTTACGTTGATATATCATGAAGAATTTATACTTCCAAATATAGGAGACAGTTACTCCTGAAAAATTATGTGATTTTCATTCACCAAAACATTATGTTCTGACCTCTCTCCTCTTTACATGTAAACGTAACAATAGGTGGGAACGCCTGGATCAATGATAACTTGGAGATGGAGCTTGAGGATGGAGGATCTATAGCTACTAGGCATTATTTATGGCAGTATTATTATATTGGGATAATTAATGTTTATGTACCTATTATTGCATGAGACTCATGTAACCGACATTTATGATGGTTTTTATCAAAGGTATATCTATTTTAAGTTACTATATTTTATCCCTTATGCTGTATGAGATTTTGATTTCACTTTAGTATGCTATGTTATTTATGTTATATCATTTCCTTATAAGAACCAATGATCCATTTAGAATGGCACTAAGTTTCGACTGGCCTTTTGGGGTTGAAATTCAGGCTCATTTTGGCCGGGTTGTTATAGTTGGTATCATAGCATAGGTTACCTGATTATAGGGAAATATATACATATGAGAGACATACTTGTTGTTTTCAAAAATGATTTTCAAAAGTTTTACTAATGATATATATATATATATATATAAGTATATACATATAAAGTACACATATCTTTTTGAAAATATTTTCTGTAGGTCCTTCTAGAAGCCATGTAGTGATTCGGCAACTTCTTTATCAATTTGAAAGCCTATATGAACCTAAGGGATGTAAGAACCAGAAAGTTGGAAAGTGGTAAGAAACACCCTAATTAAATAGGCAATTAATGAGAATAAATTGGTGATTTAACTATCATTCATGGAAAAGATAAGGGATAAATAAGTAGTAAAAATTTGGAATAGGGAAAATTAACGTCCATAAAGTAAAGATGTGAATGTTATAGTAAAAAGCAGAAGAATACCTTTTATTAAATGGGATAAAACTTTTGTGTAACGACCCATATTTTTGACCGTTCAAATCAACAATAGACCACACATGTTGACCCAAACAAATCATCAATACAGGCAGTTAATAGGAAAAGAAGAAAAAGAAGAAGAAGAGAAAAACAAATCTCAGAATCTCACAGCGGAAGGACAACATATAATAATTAAGTAACAATTAAAACAATTGAAATATATACAATGACTATCAGAGTTATACATACAAAGATTTCATCACATGGCAGCGGAAATAAAATGCAGCGGAAATACATATATATAGATAATAGATATACCAAATCTTCGTCTTCGATCTCCAAAGCACAGTCATCTTCGGTAACTGCAACGTCTCCTGACCCGAGCATATTGCATAAAAAGAAAACACAACAAACACTCGGATCAGCACTAAATCATTCTCATATTAGTCAAATTAAAATACGAAACAACTTGAGTATCATGGGTGCAGTAACTCAAGAGATGTTACGGGATTTTTCCATCTCTCGAGGATCCGTTAAACTAATATATACATAGTATAATACGCTATTATGATAATGTCTATTCAGTAAAGTATAAATACTGAAAATAGCGTAAGCGGGATTACCATATTACCCTTACGCAGTTTATAGGCATCATCGGTCTATACAGTACCGTAAATTTACCGTACTGGTGTTATCAGAGGGAACTCCATAGAAAGCAATGCTAAATCAAAATCATAGGGCTCGATTAGGATAAATATGACAAGGCACTCGAGGCAATGCCCAGGGTAGGATTCTACCAATTGCACTCCCGGACCGGTGGTAACGCATAGCAGCCACTACCGCCCACCTCGGAACACACTCCCAAAGTCAAAATGGGCCCAAATCATCATTATCATCATAGTCATAGAAATAGTATCGAAGGAGTGAGTCCGATCAAAGGTGCTACCTCAATTAGTCACGGTATAGCTCCTGTTTTAGTCATTTTAATTCTGACCCGAAGGTCAGGGCTATTTCGCAATCGTTCATCTTCCTTCGATTAAATAATCGCCTTCAAGTCATCATATCTCATTCTGGATACGTCGAAACGTTCACAGATACATCAAAACGTTTATAGTTGTCAAAGTGGTATCGACACTGACAGAGAGTATGCCTTATGCCGACTCCGGTCTCTTTTACAACCAACGCTTACCTCTTTCACATCGGTTGGTTCTTTTACATTTCAAAGGTTCGCTTTCATATCAAAATATCGTATTTTGTCTCGAACCAAATTTATATTCAAAAATAGAATATAGTTTCATATCGAAATACCATAAATCATACCAACCCGATTATATTCTTAAATTAGAATATATTTCCATATCTTATATCATAATCATATAGTATTTCAAAAATCGACTTATATTCAAATAGAATATATTCAATCTCAAAAGATTTCAAATTATTCCAAATCGATTCATATTCGAAATTCATTCATATTCGAATAGAATATATATACTTCTATAACTTACTTCAATCCCCTTAGGAGATAAGTTTATATTTAGTGGAATATAAACCATCTTCCATATTTGAAAACGGTTTGAAATCGATTCATAAAAAATACTTTTATCTCAACTCCATTTCAACAACGATCTTAGATCCAGCACTTTCCATTCGAAAGAAAAATTACACTTATAAGATATAAATTTAAAAGATAGATGTTTATAAAGAAACCTTTATATAAATAATATATGTATAGAATATAATAGTAAAAAAAATAGGATAAATAAGTTTAATACACTACGTATATATATAAATTTTAAAAAAATTTACTAAATAGTTTTAAATAAAAGAATATAAGAAAATTTTGGTTATATAAAATAGTTATGGATAAGAATTTAATAAAATAAATTTCAAGAAAGAATAGCTATAAAAATCAAAATTTTAAATACATATATAAATTCTTTACTGAAAATCGATTCTTCCTTCCGAACTTTGATACTTGAATCTAAACTCCAGTTTCCATGGGGTTGCTTAGCTCAAAGGACTTATTTCAAATCCCATTTCAACCCATTTCAATGCAAGGATTCAAGACCATACTCGAATTAGGTTTAAAAACAATTTCCGAGTATTCTCCATTATCTTGATTCCAAAATTTAAATCCCATAAGAATTTATTTAAATCTGAGTCTACCCAATTCTTACAAAACCCAAAATCTAAAATTTTAATCTTTAACACTTCAAATTCGCTTGGGAAAAATTTCCTAAATCATTTCAGGTCATATTTAAGATTCAGATTTCAAGGAAAATAAAACTTATCGAAATCAATACGTTTCCCTTGAATGAAATTTCCATAAAATAGAATTTCGAATATTAAAATCATTTAACCAACCGATGTCCATATATAGTTTGCTATCCTATGGCCAAGTGAGTCTTAAATTTAATTTCTCGATATTTCGGGGTGGATCTATCATTTCAATCCAATTCAGGGTCACAGGTATGTATCATTTCAACCTGTGTTCTTAATTCGTTCAATTTGATAAATCCCGGATTTATTAGATGCCCGTAACATCAAAGGTGAGAAATTGGGATTTATCGAAAATGCATGGAATATCATGTACTGAATAAACAGCCAGTTCATGCAGCATTCATTCATCAATCAAATTAAATCAAGGCATCCATCACATCATTTCATTCAAACAGTAAATGAAATCATTTTACTGGTTAACAAGTGTCGGGATTTCTAATTAGAAATTTAAATAAAATTTAAATAACTAATTATCGATTTTATTTGCATATTAACACTTGCATGTCAAACTTAAACCATCGTTCATCAACAACACAAACATGCAACCAAATTTACTTCATAATTTAATTTAATAAATATGGGAAAAATTTAGTATTTCGTGAGCGAAGAATCACTCACCTTTGGGTCCTTAGTGGATCGGACGTCCAACCATAGCCCAAAATTTCACAGTCTCTAAACGCATCCAGGTTAGTGCCAAAACGTCCGCAATTCCGCCACGATCCCAACGCAACAAGCCGCGTCCAAATCCGAGTCAATACGAGAAAGTTATCAGTGTTTTACTAATTGGAATTTTAAAATATATAAATAAAAAAAAATCCCACCAATTAAGTAGCGCCACCTCAGCACCCTTTCCCGCTCGTGCCCCTTCTCCTTCGTTTACAGTAAACCGACGCACGAAAATACCCATTACCGCCAACTTTGACCACTCCAAACCCCGGACTCCGACCACCTTGAGGGCAGCGACCGCCACCAACGAAAGCTCACACCGAGAGGCACCCAACCGTGGCCGCGGCATCAACTCTGGCGCACCCAATTGGCCGCGCCATCCAACCTTAAAACCGCCATTTCTGACCTTTAAGCACCGAATTCTCTCACCTCCGACCACAATACTACCTGCGACTACCCCCATTCAACTCCTATCAGCCTCCTCTTCAAAACCCAGGTCTCGATTTCTTCGATTGGTTGCCGGATTGAAAACCCCCAATTTGTAGCTTAGGGTTTCGAATTCAGTCACGTTTGACTGCAAATTCCGGCCGAACGAAGCGCTGCATGTCACAGTAAATTGCAGATGTAGGTTCTACTCATCGAGAGCTTCGAAATGATATATAATACGTTGGGGTTTGTGAAGATTTTATTTTGAAGTTGTATTTTGATTTTGAGCTAGGGTTTGAAAATTTCTCCAGCCATTAAACAAGTTTTTTTAAAGAGAAAGTTGTACGTATGATAAGAATGGGCTGGTGAAGTGGCAAGGAAATTTGTTTATATATATAAATAGAAGGCCCAAATGAGAAATAGCCAAATATCCATTTACGTTGATCTCGTTCACATTTTCTCTCGTACGATCAAATGATAAGCCGGATTGTATCGCAAATTGAAATCCCATCATAATTCACCGTTACGGTTCTGATGGCGTCGGTTTTGTCGAATTCCGAGGCAGTTACAAAAATTATTAATTCCACAGTTAATTAATTAATAAAATATTCAAAATTCAATTAATTGTTTTAAATTCAAATTAAATACCAATAAAAATTCCATTTTAAATCCCATAAAGACTCAAATAAATTTTATAAATAAATTTCACACATTTAACTCTAAATTTGATTATTTGAATTTGAATTTGAGTTTCAATTTTAACTTAAACAGCTTAAATTCCACCATTTAACCAATTAAATTATTGAACCCCCTTTTTCTCAAATTTCAACTTTAATTAATTTTATAACTTTATTTCACCTATTTAAGTTCCCAAATTTGGTTATTTGAAATTAAAATTTTGAATTCAGTTATTATTGATTACTTAGAATTTCACCATTTATAAATGAAATTTTCATTTTGCCTTAAACACTTGAAATACATAAATTATAAAATATTAAATTTCAAGTTACAACATTTTTGAAATAACCAAATTCTGAAACTTATTCTCAATTAAATCAATTCATTATCCTTATAATCGACAAAAATTGATTTTTCCCAATATTATTCCAATTTATTTATTTTAAATTGAAATTTAAATATACGTAAAATATGGGATGTTACATTCTCCCCCACTTAAAATCTTTTCATCCTCGAAAAGAGAACGAACGATACTAAGCATATCTCTATTTTAAAAATTCATACTTAAAATAGCTTTTATAAAATAAGTTATATTTGTAAAACTAAAAAAAAATTCTAACTTCCGAAATCAAGAAAAATTTCGGCAGCATCTCCCCTATACAGAGAGGTCTGGAAAAATCCCAACGTACATATAACTCAAATATCATCTCATCACAAGATGAGGCATCCCAGAAATGGGGAAAACAAAATATAAAGCCACCAAAATCTTGTAACACACACACATACCTTTCTTTAGCGTTTATTTGCATTTTTACTTACCTTAGCACTTAGTATTTAGCGCAAGCGAGCTCCGTAGCGTAGCGCGACTTCCTTCAACCTGCTACATACTCACATACCCATAAGAATCAACGTATATACAATATATAGCAATTTTATACAACCTACACAACATATATCGACCATTTCAACTATAAAACCAAAATGTTAACGACATACCAGCGAACAAATTGCGGGTTATCATCCCTTAGATGGGGAAATTTTACTAAAACATACTAGGAAAAAGTTGTAGCATTTCTCTTAAGTTTTCTGAATTGTCCGGATTCATCGAATTCCGACCATTTGTTCAAAAGTTATGACTGTTTTGATAAAACCGAACGCTTCAGCCCGTACCCTGAAAATGCAGGTTTGAAATGTTCTATCCACTTTTTAGCCCTCTAAACATCAGAATTTGACTCAGCATATTAAGAGAAAGTTTTAGTTTACCTTCTGGTCTTTCCGAATTGTACTCGCACATCCAAATCCGACACTTGGTTAGGAAGTTATGGTCCAAACAATATTGGTATTCAGTTCAGATTTTTATTTTCTGCGCATACAACTACGACTAGTTCTTGGTTTTCAACTTAATAAACTTGGAAACTAGGCAAGGCTTTATTAACACAAAATTTAGCTCAGTTTCTAAGGTTTCCAAAAAGTCCGGAATCGTCAGATTCCGATCATCCATTCAAAAGTTATGATCGTTTTACTTCAGCCTCTTGAATATTTCAGATTTTTTTTTTCTTGCATAAACATGAATTTTGATTTTTCATTTAAGGTTTCAACCTTTGCCTAAAAAATTTTGAGAGTTTTAACACCTCAAATTTGTTATTACTTCTTCACTCGAGAAATGGATTTGTATTGAGTTGCTTACTCTATTATCAAGATATTTCAGTTCAATCCTATCTTATTTTAAGTATTAATTCTAGGCGAGCTCGAATTTATTTTACTTTCCAGACTTACTTGTTTATATTAAATCGTTGATTCATTAACCTGGTCGTTTTTCTAAATTTCATTCTTATTATCGTCTATTTCCATCCATATGACATTGAACACCATTTCAAAATATTACTATTCCTTTCTTGTTTCTTTTCAAGTATTACATTTCGAATGAACTTGAATTTATTTTTAACGTTTCAACTAACTTAATTATATTACACCATACATTCATGAACATAGATCAATGTTCTAAAATTTTCATTTTCTTATTTAATTCATCAATATTCATTGACATTACTTTACTTATCCATATTCGATTATCCATTTACCTGAATTAGTTCCGATCTATTTATTTTGATTATTCAAGTTCATTCACACTTCGTTGCATTCATATATTTAGTTCTAATCCAACAACTTCAAATTTTTCCAAGTTTACTTCCATTAATTCAAATTTACTTGACTTACTTAAATCGCCCTGGTACTAAATTCTCTCGACATTCAGCTTTTATAGGTTAGTCTTCAGGTTTTTATTCCTTATTCCTTATTCCATATTTTTTTCAATTTCCCGTTTATTTCATTTCCTTATTCGATGTAGTTAACTTGAATTCTATACCAATGGATTGAGGTTAACTATGGTTATATATAACCGTTCTATTTCATCTCGTTTATTAAATCTTTCCTTAACTCACATAACATTAATCACTAGTACGAATCGAATTGTTCTTGCTCAGTCCAACTGTTCACGTGAATTTAAAACAACTTATTAAATTCCATAAGTTGATTTCCTTAAATTTAATCCATCGTAATCGGAAGCTGTTTGTAAGACTTCCATTTTTTCTCAAACTTATATATCAATAAATATATATATATATATATAAATTCCATAGCGCTATTTTTAAATTTAAATTTAGTCATAACTTCCCATTTATAAAGTGAACACTAACTTTCTTACATTCATTGGGAAGATATGATCAATTCGATCCTAGCGTTTCTTGTTTTATTCAATTCTGACTTATATTAAATTTTATATATTTATTCAAAATTAAAGATTGAATTTTCAAACTACCGCGCCATTTCAGGCTCATAATATAAGTTTTTTATAAATTTCGAACTCAAGTGTCGTTTTAAATAAATTTACAATTGTTACTAGTTAAAGTAAACTCAATACTTGATTCCGGGTTTCCAAATCAAGTCTAAAATAACTTACGTTTAATATTTATACTATTTATAAACTATACTATATGAAATTTCAAATCCAAACCTTTAAATTTAAGAAAGAAATTGAAATCTTGGTTTAAATTAAATTCAACTTTAAATATGGTATGCTAATACCTTTATATAAAATTCTATGCCATATGTAAATCGAGCCCAAAAATCCTTGTAAAACCCAATTTTAATGATCAGTGAATGGTCTTTCTCCCCACTTAAATTCTTCAGAATAACCATCAATAATGCGTGCACTCGTTACCAAGGCTATTCCGAAGATCCGAGCAAGGGATTATCCACTTGTTTAATACTATTTGAAATCATTTCTAGAACCATTCTTATAATATAATATTATCTCAACTTTGGCAAAACTCTTTTAAATACACCCCAGGATCAAGTTTCGAGTTCACTTTTATTTCAATCACGACCTTTCTCCTCCGATTATACTTAAAAGATATCATTTTATTTCCAAGTATTCGCAACACCTAGTTATATTCTCTCATTATTTAATCGACCATAATAGGTACTAACTTACTATTACTACCTACTAGTATCGAATGCATATTCTTAAAACCAAAAGGAATATATTTAATATATATATAAATATAACTGAAAACCTTATTATGTCAATTCATTCTATTCGAATATTTAGAAATCCCTATCGATTGTATGGCGTCCCATATATCGACCGGAATTCATAAATATTCAACAGGATAAGTCAACACAATATAAAGCCATTTTATATTAAAAATACAAGTACGCTCTCTCGTATATACACTCAAACTCATTCTAGGGTATTACTAACCCCATCTCTAATGAGTTTATTCCCAAACACCGCCAAGGCTATCGCTAACGTCCGCTCTGATACCAACTGTAACGACCCATATTTTTTACCGTTCAAATCAACAATAGACCACACATGTTGACCCAAACAAATCATCAATACAGGCAGTTAATAGGAAAAGAAGAAAAAGAAGAAGAAGAGAAAAAAATCTCAGAATCTCACAGCGGAAGGACAACATATAATAATTAAGTAACAATTAAAACAATTGAAATATATACAATGACTATCAGAGTTATACATACAAAGATTTCATCACATGGCAGCGGAAATAAAATGCAGCGGAAATACATATATATAGATAATAGATATACCAAATCTTCGTCTTCGATCTCTAAAGCACAGCCATCTTCGGTAACTGCAACGTCTCCTGACCCGAGCGTATTGCATAAAAAGAAAACACAACAAACACTCGAATCAGCACTAAATCATTCTCATATTAGTCAAATTAAAATACGAAACAACTTGAGTATCATGGGTGCAGTAACTCAAGAGATGTTACGGGATTTTTCCATCTCTCGAGGATCCGTTAAACTAATATATACATAGTATAATACGCTATTATGATAATGTCTATTCAGTAAAGTATAAATACTGAAAATAGCGTAAGCGGGATTACCATATTACCCTTACGCAGTTTATAGGCATCATCGGTCTATACAGTACCGTAAATTCACCGTACTGGTGTTATCAGAGGGCACTCCATAGAAAGCAATGCTAAATCAAAATCGTAGGGATCGATTAGGATAAATGTGACAAGGCACTCGAGGCAATGCCTAGGGTAGGATTCTACCAATTGCACTCCCGGACCGGTGGTAACGCATAGCAGCCACTACCGCCCACCTCGGAACACACTCCCGAAGTCAAAATGGGCCCAAATCATCATTATCATCATAGTCATAGAAATAGTATCGAAGGAGTGAGTCCGATCAAAGGTGCTACCTCAATTAGTCACGGTATAGCTCCTGTTTTAGTCATTTTAATTCTGACCCGAAGGTCAGGGCTATTTCGCAATCGTTCATCTTCCTTCGATTAAATAATCGCCTTCAAGTCATCATATCTCATTCTGGATACGTCGGAACGTTCACAGATACGTCAAAACGTTTATAGTTGTCAAAGTGGTATCGACACTGACAGAGAGTATGCCTTATGCCGACTCCGTTCTCTTTGACAACCAACGCTTACCTCTTTCACATCGGTTGGTTCTTTTACATTTCAAAGGTTCGCTTTCATATCAAAATATCGTATTTTGTCTCGAACCAAATTTATATTCAAAAATAGAATATAGTTTCATATCGAAATACCATAAATCATAACAACCCGATTATATTCTAAAATTAGAATATATTTCCATATCTTATATCATAATCATATAGTATTTCAAAAATCGACTTATATTCAAATAGAATATATTCAATCTCAAAAGATTTCAAATTATTCCAAATCGATTCATATTCGAAATTCATTCATATTCAAATAGATTATATATACTTCTATAACTTACTTCAATCCCCTTAGGAGATAAGTTTATATTTAGTGGAATATAAACCATCTTCCATATTTGAAAACGGTTTGAAATCGATTCATAAAGAAATACTTTTATCTCAACTCCATTTCAACAACGATCTTAGATCCAGCACTTTCCATTCGGAAGAAAAATTACACTTATAAGATATAAATTTAAAAGATAGCTGTTTATAAAGAAACCTTTATATAAATAATATATGTTTAGAATATAATAGTAAAAAAATAGGATAAATAAGTTTAAAACACTACGTATATATATAAATTTTAAAAAAATTTACTAAATAGTTTTAAATAAAAGAATATAAGAAAATTTTGGTTATATAAAATAGTTATGGATAAGAATTTAATAAAATAAATTTCAAGAAAGAATAGCTATAAAAATCAAAATTTTAAATACATATATAAATTCTTTACTGAAAATCGATTCTTCCTTCCGAACTTTGATACTTGAATCTAAACTCCAGTTTCCATGGGTTTGCTTTGCTCAAAGGACTTATTTCAAACCCCATTTCAACCCATTTCAATGCAAGGATTCAAGACCATACTCGAATTAGGTTTAAAAACAATTTCCGAGTATTCTCCATTATCTTGATTCCAAAATTTAAATCCCATAAGAATTTATTTAAATCTGAGTCTACCCAATTCTTACAAAACCCAAAATCTAAAATTTTAATCTTTAACACTTCAAATTCGCTTGGGAAAAATTTCCTAAATCATTTCAGGTCATATTTAAGATTCAGATTTCAAGGAAAATAAAACTTATCGAAATCAATACGTTTCCCTTGAATGAAATTTCCATAAAATAGAATTTCGAATATTAAAATCATTTAACCAACCGATGTCCATATATAGTTTGCTATCTTATGGCCAAGTGAGTCTTAAATTTAATTTCTCGATATTTCGGGGTGGATCTATCATTTCAATCCAATTCAGGGTCACAGGTATGTATCATTTCAACCTGTGTTCTTAATTCGTTCAATTTGATAAATCCCGGATTTATTAGATGCCCGTAACATCAAAGGTGAGAAATTGGGATTTATCGAAAATGCATGGAATATCATGTACTGAATAAACAGCCAGTTCATGCAGCATTCATTCATCAATCAAATTAAATCAAGGCATCCATCACATCATTTCATTCAAACAGTAAATGAAATCATTTTACTGGTTAACAAGTGTCGGGATTTCTAATTAGAAATTTAAATAAAATTTAAATAACTAATTATCGATTTTATTTGCATATTAACACTTGCATGTCAAACTTAAACCATCGTTCATCAACAACACAAACATGCAACCAAATTTACTTCATAATTTAATTTAATAAATATGGGAAAAATTTAGTATTTCATGAGCGAAGAATCACTCACCTTTGGGTCCATAGTGGATCGGACGTCCAACCATAGCCCAAAATTTCACAGTCTCTAAACGCAGCCAGGTTAGTGCCAAAACGTCCGCAATTCCGCCACGATCCCAACGCAACAAACCGCGTCCAAATCCGAGTCAATACGAGAAAGTTATCAGTGTTTTACTAATTGGAATTTTAAAATATATAAATAAAATAAAAAAAATCCCACCAATTAAGTAGCGCCACCTCAGCACCCTTTCCCGCTCGTGCCCCTTCTCCTTCGTTTACAGTAAACCGACGCACGAAAATACCCATTACCGCCAACTTTGACCACTCCAAACCCCCGACTCCGACCACCTTGAGGGCAGCGACCGCCACCAACGAAAGCTCACACCGAGAGGCACCCAACCGTGGTCGCGGCATCAACTCCGGCGCACCCAATTGCCCGTGCCATCCAACCTTAAAACCGCCATTTCTGACCTTTAAGCAACGAATTCTCTCACCTCCGACCACAATACTACCTGCGACTACCCACATTCAACTCCTATCAGCCTCCTCTTCAAAACCCAGGTCTCGATTTCTTCGATTGGTTGCCGGATTGAAAACCCCCAATTTGTAGCTTAGGGTTTCGAATTCAGTCACGTTTGACTGCAAATTCCGGCCGAACGAAGCGCTGCATGTCACAATAAATTGCAGATGTAGGTTCTACTCATCGAGAGCTTCGAAATGATATATAATACGTTGGGGTTTGTGAAGATTTTATTTTGAAGTTGTATTTTGATTTTGAGCTAGGGTTTGAAAATTTCTCCAGCCATTAAACAAGTTTTTTAAAAGAGAAAGTTGTACGTATGATAAGAATGGGCTGGTGAAGTGGCAAGGAAATTTGTTTATATATATAAATAGAAGGCCCAAATGAGAAATAGCCAAATATCCATTTACGTTGATCTCGTTCACATTTTCTCTCGTACGATCAAACGATAAGCCGGATTGTATCGCAAATTGAAATCCCATCATAATTCACCGTTACGGTTCTGATGGCGTCGGTTTCGTCGAATTCCGAGGCAGTTACAAAAATTATTAATTCCACAGTTAATTAATTAATAAAATATTCAAAATTCAATTAACTGTTTTAAATTCAAATTAAATACCAATAAAAATTCCATTTTAAATCCCATAAAGACTCAAATAAATTTTATAAATAAATTTCACACATTTAACTCTAAATTTGATTATTTGAATTTGAATTTGAGTTTCAATTTTAACTTAAACAGCTTAAATTCCATCATTTAACCAATTTAATAATTGAACCCCCTTTTTCTCAAATTTCAACTTAAATAAATTTTATAACTTTATTTCACCTATTTAAGTTCCCAAATTTGGTTATTTGAAATTAAAATTTTGAATTCAGTTATTATTGATCACTTAGAATTTCACCATTTATAAATGAAATTTTCATTTTGCCTTAAACACTTGAAGTACATAAATTATAAAATATTAAATTTCAAGTTACAACATTTTTGAAATAACCAAATTCTGAAACTTATTCTCAATTAAATTAATTCATTATCCTTATAATCGACAAAAATTGATTTTTCCCAATATTATTCCAATTTATTTATTTTAAATTGAAATTTAAATATACGTAAAATATGGGATGTTACATTTCGCATGAATAATTAATGGAATTTTGAATTCGAAAAAGCACTAAATTGTCAATAAGAAAAAGTATATTGGAATCAGAAAATATAAAGGATGTAACTAAGGCAATTTATGCAAAAGTATAAATATTCGATTTTGAATTAAATTTCCATAAGGATGAGCTTCTTTAATGGATAAATGGCATAAATGACATTTATAATGACAATAATTTGGAATGTCAAGAAGTGAAAATATAGGAACATGGAAGAAAGGATAAATAAAGGAAGTAGACTTCCACAGAGTAGTGAGTTAGAAGGATTAGACAAAAAAAATCAAAAGTGTTAAGAAACCTATAAAGTGATTTTTGACACACTATTAAATTATTCTGATAAAGGGAATTTAGACATTTCAATTACATACTCAAGTTGCATAATAATTCCATTCAGGAAGGAAAATTTAAAATAAGGTTTTTGAGAAAATAAATGTTTTTAGGAATTTGAAAAAGTTTTTTGTTTCTTCTGTTAGATAAATTATAATTTTAAACTTTAAGGAAAACAGACGATGAATTCCTTAACTAAAGAAAAATAATAAACGTTTTCAGTTATGAGCTTTAAAATGATAGAAATGTAAGTGTCATGCAGAAAACAATTATAATGGTAAATTTGTAATTGTCATTGTCTTGATATGACAATCTTTTATTATTAAAATGAATTTGACGATTATTTTCTTAAAAATTCAATATAAGTTATGACGGTAAATTTGACGTTCCATTAGAAATAAAGAGGAGAAAGAAAAGAGGACATACAAAAGTTTAATAGAGTGAATGTCATAAATATACTCATTTGAGAGAGAGAGAGAGTGAATAGTAAATTTATTTACTAAAATTTGGGTTGAATTTGAAATAGTAAAATTCTCATATAATAAGGTGCATATGTGGGGGTAACAATTCTAGTACTAAAACAAATAGAAACGACTACCCCAATAAATTAATTAAAAAACCTTATGGCTTGTTTTCGACTATTAAATTCAATTTTTGTAAAAAGAACCCTCATTGTGAAAACAAAGAGTAAAGAGTGATTAAAGATTTCCTAAGTTCAAATGCACATTACAACAAGAATATTTGTGCATGACTGTAAATATTTTTAAACTGTACTACTAACATAGATGCAGCCTCTGGTTAATGCATTGAAATGAATTTTGGCAATAACAGCATAAATGAAGAATGTAGAAATGAACGTGTTAATAGGCTTAATTGCTACCTAATTCAATGTTGAATTACTAAAATCCGGTTTTCAAATAACTTGTTGTTTTGAAGGACATTAATGACTAACATTCAGAATATTAATAAAAGGAAAATGTTAAAATGAGAAAGGTTATTCCCCTCTTAATTCAAGAATTTTTGAATGGTTGATAAATGTTATAACTTTAAAAATGGGGTATTTATTTAAAACATTTTGTAAACAAAGGAAGAAGTTATTAAGCTTTGTTGTTAAAACAAAAATCTAGAGTAATGCCTTAAAATTGTTATTGTGTGAAGTAATATAGTATTTTGAAAAATTTAGTAATAAATGTAATTAGATATTTTTGAAAATTTAATTTCCTCACAACCCAATTTTGGATATTAATTGTGATTCTAAAATAGAATGAATATTTTTTTTAGCTATTAAAAAGTTTTATTGACCATTTTAAAAGAGTGAATGGTTGGCATTCAAGTAATTAATAAAGTTAAGTGTTCAAAAAGAAAGTATTTTTACTCTTATTTTGAACATTTAGTTAATATTGAGAAAAAAGTGCTTGAATCCTTATTTTGACATTTTGAAATAATTTCAAATGGATGTTTTGTTAAAAACAAAACATATATTGACATTGAGAGTAAATATTAAAGTCTTCATGGAAATTTAACATCACAGATTTTAATAATATATTAAATAACTTTTTTTTATTTGTGCAAATTTGAAAATAATAAAAATATTCAAAAGAATATATTTTGTGTAATCACTAAAAAAATTCACCTTATAAAAAGAGAAAACTATGGAATAATAAGAGTAGCTAATTAGGTAAGCCAGAATTAGGTTATAGGACTAAGTAAGGATAAATTGCACAACCTAATCTAGAAATTTAGCGCCAGTCTAGGAAGTTTCTATTTTAAAGATGGTGAGGTGTAGTTATTTCAGAGTCAGTGGTTAGTTGTGGATTAGATTGCCGTAGATAATTGGTTTTGGGATTAGTACGTTTATATTTGTATTTAGTGCTTAGTAAGTGTGTGTGTGTATATATATATATATATAAGAATAACGTAATTTACCGTAATTCATAATTTTGGAGAGAGATTCATGGATATTAATTGCAAAATTAGTGGGCAATAAATTTGTAATTAATAAGAGTAAAAGATGATACTGGGGACTGATTCAGAAAAAAATGATTTGGAGAAAACAAATATAGTTTCAAGCTTAGAAGAGCTTGAGGGAGTTAAGTAAATATCTATGTAATGGTCCAATTTTGAGGACGGACCCCAATTATAAGAACGACAAAGGTGGAAAATTTAAAGAAATGGATTGGCATATTAGGAAACTGGAATAAAAGTATTAAGACCTCAACACCATTTAAACCACGTATTTATAGGATAGAACTTCCAAAACAATATTTTTAAGTTGTGATCAATAATGTTCCCCTTCACATATTGATTGGATAAGGGTATAAAGTGGTATGAGTAATGAATCCCTATTTATTTCTACAGTGTTGTGATTTGGAACCCTTATTAAATTTTGAGATAAATGCGTAAGAGAGGATTTCATGGGAATACTTAGCTAAGTGATCTACCCATCTATGGGATTTGGAAGTTAATAACGGAATTAGATCCATAGCCTACAAGAAGGAAATGGGTAGTCTTGTGATTTTTGAAAATATTCAGTGAAGAAGATTTAACCTTAGAAAATGTCATCCTCAAGTATAAGAACATGAAGCACGAAAATAAAGAATAAGCTTAAACATTGGATTAGCCATTCTAGTTTGAATATAACTGTGTTTGGATTGCTAAAGGGTATTTGTTTAATTTTTGTAAATTAGTCCTTTTGTCGTTTTTCACAAAATAGATTATATTTGAAATTATAAGGAATATACTCAAATATAAAAAATGTGCTGTGTAATTTTTGCACATAGATTATACTATCTATTCAGAATATAACAATACCCATTCCTTGTAATTTTAAGTATGTTAATATTATTATTTGGGCAAATTTATGGAAATTATAAAAAAAAGACCTCACTGGGATTTAATTTCCAGCAAATTAGAGCATAGGAAAATATTCAAGTTACCAGTATAGACTAGAACATTAATTCATTAGAAGTGGAAATTTTGATTTATGAAGCTACTAAATTGTTGAGCTGCATCTTATTCGAAGACCGAAGGACAGACTAAAGATGACTAGAGCTTTGGGAATAAGAAGAAGAGTTTTATCTTGGATCTCTTAGACAACAGGAATAATATTTGTCTTTTTAGGAGTAGCGTTATTAAATTTTTCTTTGGTAATTAGTGGAATTCTTGAAGAATTGCAAGGAGACTATCTAAAATACAAAAGTTGAAACGACCCGAACTTCCCTGGTGAGGAAAGCCCGGATTGAGTCGAGGACAAGCCACAAAAGAACGCAGACGGAAGAACATTTCATTGTATATTACAATAATTCATACGAATATACAGAGTATAAATGAATAAATATTACACAGAAAATATCAGAGATTACAATACATTACATAGCAGCGGAAAATAATACAATACACAACTAGAAGAGATATACGGATACAAAGCTTTCTGGATATAATTCCAGCTGTAAACCAGGATCCTGTGAATATAAATCTGCAAAACCAAAACTACTAGCTGCCCATGTCAAAATAAAGGCACCAAGAGTTTAGGTTAAAACAATAAACTCCAGGTCAGTCATGGGACTGGTGTGAGAACTAAAACAGTTATTAATCTTTATTTAAAGTTAGGTAAATCAAGGGACCACGCCGTATAACACGGAACGGGTTTCCTCCTAAGAATACCAGTGCATAAACCAATAGCGCAATGCTAAATAAAGAACAATGAAGCTATTATAAGACCCAGGTCCCATCACACAATGAAACGCAAGCCGGAGGATAGGGTTTTTACCTTATAATAGCCAAAGAATGCTTGGTACGTTTAAAACAGATTATTTTGATAGTACTATAAGGGTATAGTGTCAAAAACAATTTCAATCATAAGTATCAATCATAGGAGGCATGAATGCCCCATACCACTATGTCGCCATATATAGGTTTACAACTAAAATCGCAATGTCGTATTGGAAATTGGATTTCCATCTGTGAACCGAGGCAAAAGATAGTCCTCTACCGATTCGAGACGCTCTAGCCCGTGTCTCAGGACCCAGACACAGGTGGGCCCTTGGATCGTCAGGGCCGGTCCACCGATGTGGATTAAAATGCCTGAACACTGTGTTTCCCCACCCTATGGGGTGTCAATGAGTCCAATGACTCCATCGGTCCCGGATCGACCGATATATCCGAGGTGCCTCGCAACAACAACAACCACATAAGTCAAACTCGTCAGGGCGTGTAAAACCACTGACGCCACTTCTAGCTAGAAAGAAACGCATGTCCTCCCTGAGGTCCTTCTCCCGATTTTAGTTCACAATCGGGGTGTAAGGCTCGCGAATTCACGTTACACAAAGCTATGCCACATAGGCCGTACTTTGATCATCCACCACAGGACTTTGCTTTTCAACAGAAGCCTTGATCATTTGCCACTTAGGCATGCCACACAGGAAATTCACTCCATGTGTTTGATATCCATCAATATATAACCCCTGAGCTAGTACGTCTCAGAGAAGGGCGTTAAGCAAGAGAATAAATTCTCCTCCGCCAAACAGATACATATTTAATAGAAATCAACCACACAGAATAAAATCCAATGTCAGACACACAATCCATTTACAAGTTCGTTCTGGGTCTGAACGAAACCGGAGGCACCTAGTACCCCGCATATCCATTGATCTCCAACTACGTCTGGACGACCACCAACTGTTTCTCTCCTCTTGGGTGTACAGCCCAATCGAAATCATCAGCAATCACCCAAACGACGTGAAGATTTCCGGTCTTCGACCACCGTCTTCATCTTCAACACCACGTCGAATCAGTTATTCAGAATGGGATAAACCCGGTCTTTCTGAATAACTCGCGTATATAATAAACAAGTGTTACACAAACACAACATACGCCTGATTCCAATTCAGAATATTCTTTTATTCCAATATCCTTATACTTTGGGAAAGGTTCCCATTAATTTTATCAAAGATAAATCCTTTAAATTTGTTCTTTAATCTTCTTTGAATATCAATTCAAACTAGTCGGGATTAGCGAACCACACAGAAGTAATCATTTATTTGATTTCCCAATCCCCACCTATTCATCCCATGAAGTAAAACCGGTAATACTTCATATCTAACACCACGGTGTTATCGGTAAATTCAATTACCATTTCACGTTCAAATCTAATTAAAGATTTAACTATCGCCTGGAGTAAAACTGGTGATACTCCATTCTCGATCTTTTCAATCTAATTAAAGATTCATTAATACTCCACTTAGTTTTAATCTTTAACTGGGTTAAAGAATCAGTGTCATTTAAAACACGGTTCACGATAAACCCAAAATCACATTCCATTAATTATCGGGTTAAAGAACAAGTGTTATTTGAAACACTGTTCACGATAAACCCAAAAATCAATACCAATTCAATTCCAATTAAATATTATTTAATTGGTACACTTCATTAAATCTAAATAAAAAGATTAAATCTTTTTCTCAACTGGGCTTAAAGAACAGTGTTAATGATGACACCATTCACGACAAACCCAAATCACATTTGATATTAAATACAAGGCTCTGAATAGAAATTATATCGGCTTATATTCAATATCAAATTCTACGACTAACAAATATCGTATTGGAAATAATGATATATCTATATATCTTTCAAATTTCCATAACAACATCTGTACAACCACCAAATCCAACATCGAAATATTCCGAAGCCAATTTTGATTCAAATCCATTCCAATGCAATTATTGGAAATTTTGGTTATTTTCAAAACCATTTCAAATCCGATTTATTTATTTTAAAAATAAATAGAATTATAATTCTAGTTCAAAACTAGTTCATTTCGATAAAAATCTATTTTTATCTTTTTAAATACAGAATTTTTCATCCTAATTCTTCATAAATCATTTCTTATGATTTTATACAAATTATTACTATTTTTAATAATTTTATCAAGGCCCGTACAGTGGATTTCCATCAACGGCCATCGAACTGCACTTACTGCGACCTTTTCCAAATTTGATTTGGACATAATTCCAAATCCAACCATTAGATCTCAAATCTCTAATATTCGTTAGAAATCTCTTTTCGATACGAACCTAACGATTCCGGTTTTAGGAGAATCCGACGGTCGGATCTCCAGCAATGTCAATTCGAAGTCATTGGTCGAAATTCACGAACTGCCGTAGCACGGCGTGTTCTATTCAAGAAATTATATTATATATATAATATATATAATATATACTTTGTCGATTTCCTTTTAAAACGTATTTTATAAATCGTTTTAAATTCGTTTTCAAAACGGTTTCAACTTCCTTTCAAATTCAAATCAAAATTGAATCTTTCCTTATAGATTCGTTTTAATTTCTTTTCAAATCGATTTCATTTCAATTCGATTTGAATTCTATTCAATTCAATTTCTAATTCGATTTGAATCCTATTCAATTCAATTTCTAATTCGATTTGAATCCTATTCAATTCAATTCCTAATTCGATTTGAATTCTATTCAATTCAATTTCTAAAATATTCGATTATTGAAATCACTTTTCAATATTCATTTAAAAATGAATAAAATCGATATAAATATCGTTGACGTCAAAATGGCGTCAATCTAATCAACACGGCTTCATATATTTCTATTTTCAAATATTCCATTTCAAATATTTCTTTTTCAAATATTTCTATTCAAATATTTCTTTTCAAATATTCCTATTCAAAACTGGAATGAGGCCCAATCAATTACCATATAATGTTAATTATACGGATTTTCTAAAACACATGTATAAAATAACAACAATAAATAATCAACCATCACCCAGAGTGCGTTCTACACTGTATAAGCATCAAATATAAATATTTAACGCTCATAACAGTCTATCAATCAATCGATTGGCATACAACTAATTATTGGGATTAGTGTATGTCATATATCATCCCAATACCCCTGTGGGGTTTCAAACAATCAAACACAGATTTTATTTGCGCAGTTGGGCGATGTGTAAAATTTACCGTCCCAATCAATATCAGTCAAATCAGTGTATATAAACAAATCATCCGATTCATTTATAAATATTTATTTTATATACACGTTAAAAATTATATTTTTAACTTTAGAATATTTTCCACTATAAAATATTTTATTTCGTTTCACACCACACAATCAACTACACATCAAAATCAAACAAACAAGCATACAAGCCGTCCATGGTCTGTGGACGACGGGTGTCGGGTGCTACTAAACACCGTCTGCATCCTAGTATATATTTTAACTAGAAATAAATTAAAAGCGAGAAGTTCTCACCCAAGCTAAACCAAACGCCGTGACACTTTATTTGTTGAAAATCTTCCGCCGTTTCTTCTTTCATCACTTTCGTCATCCGTATTCACTACATATATGAAAATCGAATTTTTACTTCGCTTCCTTCTATATAAAAAATATATTTTTAACCTTCTACAATATAAAAGATTATATTTTTATACTTCTACAATATAAAAGATTATATTTTTATACTTCTACAATATAAAAGATTATATTTTTATACTTCTACAATATAAAAGATTATATTTTTATACTTCTACAATATAAAAGATTATATTTTTATACTTCTACTTATATAATAATCACCTTTTTATCATTCTAAAAATCCTAGCTTTTCTAATTTAAAAAAAATCACATCTTTTCCTTCAATAAAACTCTAAACCTTTTACTTGCTATTATACAGATTTAAAACTGAAATTTAAATTAATATAATTAAAAACTCATAGTTTTTCAGTTTTATCGGTCGTTGGAGGAGGTTTGTGGGGTGCTGGAGGTCTGGCTCGAGGTGGCGGAGGTCCGGTCTGGGCGTAGGGGGGTGCGGCTGTGGGTGGCGACGTAGGGTGGCTGGGGGGGCTCGAACGACGGGATCGTGGTTTGGGGGGGTCTTCGAATCGCGCAGAGGAGAGAGAGGGAAGGGGAGAGAAGAGAAGCGCGGGGAGGAGGAGGTAAGGGAGGGGCGCGGTGGCCCACGCCATCGCTGGCGAATGGGATCGGAGGGGGGGCGCCCCCTTTTCTTCTTCTTTTTTTATTCAGAACGAAGTGAGAGGGAGAGGGAGAAAAGGGGAGGGTATTAGTTTTTATATATTTTTTTATTTTATTTCAAAAAAGTTGACTGTTAGACCAAAAAGTGGTTCTAACACCCAAATTGACTGAAATCGAAATAAAATAAGATCAAAAGTAAAATAGAGACACAAAATTTATAGTGGTTCGGCGTTGAAAAGCCTACATCCACTTTATAATCACTATTCTCGATGATATAGATGCAATTACAATGAGAAACTCACTCAATTTCACTCACCACTCATGTACATTCACTCAATTGTCTCAAAACAAATGTTGAATGATGATTTGGATTATCTGGGAATGCTGGAATTCAGTTTTTTGAAAGGGTTTGAACTCTCAAAGTGCCAAAAAGAAGATCCTCTTTACTGTCTCTTGACGAGGTATTTATAGGTGGAAATTCGCTCAGATCTGGTTCGGTTCGGAGCCACGTGTCTTTCATCCCATCGTACTCGGGCTCGGATGGATTCTAGTGCTGACAGCGCATTAGAGTAGTGGTCATCGTGGATAGGAAATGGTCATAACCGCTCCGAATATCCAGGCGATCGTGGGGTGAAGTGATATGGAATGAGGGTTCGGTTTGAAGGAGAAAGCAGAAGGGGTTCGGATCGGGGCATCCGACCCGACCCGACCTGAACTGAAACTGAGTCCTTATCCATTTTTCTCTGCTCCGTTCCGAACTAGTAGTAGCCCTTCGATCTGACTAGTGGTAGCTCTCCGATCCGACTGGTGGTAGCTCTCCGATCCGACCCGATGCTTTCTAAGAAGAAACGTTCTTCAACGCTTGACATCTCGACTTTGTGTTGCCTATTTCACAAAGTAGGCTAACATTTTACCCCCTCAAAGGATGCTTCTATTGGAAACAGAGCATGCTTTGATTGTCGTTGCACAGCGCCTTCCTGGCAATCTTCCTTTTGATTTTCCTTGTGCTTTCATCTTTCTCTTCGAATTTTAGTTTAATTCAAATGCCATGCTAACATACGAAATTCTGTTCGGTTCGGGTTTCGACCCGAACGGATCCTCTTCTTTTTCTATTTCGCATTGGACTAGTGGGCCAAGCTGTGCTGCTGGGCTTTCGAGCCGGTCCGAGCGGGGATACGAATAGCCACCATGTATTTATATAAATCCAGCCTTCATCTTCCTCTCACTTTCTTTTTCTTTCATTGTTTTATAAGTTTCGCTCCGAAACCCTAGGTCTCAAAAAAGGGAAAACTCTTACAATTCTCGTGCTAATCCCCAAATTAAACACCTTGGTATGTTTAAATCCTTGGTTAATTTCATGATAATTGGTTTTAATTGAAATTTATGGTCAATTCGACCGATTTGGGCGTGGCTTCAATGCTACAGCATCCTCTTCCTTCGCTATCGTCGTTGGTGGCTCCGTTGCCACTTCGAGGCGTTGGAAGAGGGAGTCGTAGCTTTTTCGATCATAACTGGGGTTTCAGAGACGAGATTGGGTTTAAAATTAAAGAAGAGGAAGAAGAAGGAGATTACAGGGGGTTGGTTCAGGCGATGGAATATGGAAAATGGAGGAAAAGAAAAGGAAGAGAGATCCAGAAGGCCGGATCGGGTCGGGGCAAATAGTTGAAGAGGGAAATAGAGCTCACCTAACTGGATCGGGTCGGACTGTAAAATAAAGGAGGAGAGAGGCATGACTGCCTAATCCGATCCGAACTGTTCGGGGAATCTACTTCCAAACCGATCCGACTTTGATTCCTGAGCTTCAATGTTTGTTCGAGTCCAAGGCAGGGCTACGCCCCCGATCCGATCCCAATGAATGCACCCGAACCGAACCGAAGAGCAGTCCAACTTAATGCATAAGAACCTGTTTAACTGGCCCAATCAACTCTTGGCATAATCTTCAACTTAATGGACAGTTAGGATTGTGCCCTGCGAACATAAATGGACATCAAGAACTGCCTTGATCCTTATTACTTTGCCAAGATTTTGCGTCGCACTTTCAAACGTTAACTTTACACTTTCTGCATACACTGCTCACACTTTAGTTTGTACACATGCACGGGGGGATACGGGCTAATTTGCTCTAACTTGTGCTATTGCTTCTTCAATAGTTTTGTGACCATGACATCCAGATGCTCCTCTAGATTAGCAGAGAAGAAGGAGGTCCCAGAGACATCCAACAAAATTACTCTTGAAGACATATCTTCTTCCTCGGATCCAGAGTGGGATGATGAAGGCTCAGACTACAAGGTTGAAACTCGCGAAAGAGACAATGTGTCTTCTGAGGGTGGAGTCTCCCTGGGTTGTGAAGAGGAAGGAGGGATTGGCGATGATCGAGCTCCGGATGAATTTGAGTCTGCCATCATACTGGAATCACCTCAAGATTCCATTGAATCAACAATCGACAACGACAGACTTATCCGAATACGACTAAAGTACGGGATACCCAAAGGGGATACCTTGTTGCCATCAAAATCTGATCGTCCCCACAATCCTCCGGAGGGGTATATGGCAATCACTCGGTTGATGTGCATGGTCGGGGCTATCCCTCCATTTTCTCCTTTCGTCGTCGATTTTCTAAGACAAATGCGGATTGCCCCCATGCAGCTGCATCCCAATTCCTATGCTTACTTGTACACCCTATATGTAGCGTACCGTGAGATCTTAGGCATAGAGCTCACTTTTTACGACGTTCACTTCTTCTATAACTTCAAGCACTAGACTCGAGAAACCCCTTCTTTCTGTTACTTCGAGTCTGTCCCTAAGAGGAAAATAATTCCAGCACCATTCAGCAGTAAAGCTGGGGACTCCAGGCTGGAATGGTTTTATGTAAAGCAACAACCAAGGTGTGCTAGGAGGTGGACGAAATCAAGTAAAGCACTGGTATTCTAAATCTTCACTCTGTACATTCAAACCACCGCATTAATTCGTTTTTCTTTTTGTTTGCAGTTGATAACCCAAAACAAATATCGGACCAAGTATTCTTTGATCGGATGCACCAGCTCCTTAATGGTGATCAGAAGTTTTTAACTATTGATGAAGTCCTTAAGGACGAATATCTTCATCTTCATGGGTTGCTGTCCATTACCCGTAGCATCGGTCACGGGACGGGTCCATATGTATATATTCCTCCAGTGGACGTAATCCCAGAAACGGGCGAAGGGTCGAGAGCTCCTACAGTGCCTCTTCAGGCTTCACCCTCTCCATCTTCTACTCAAGATGATGAATTGGCTAACATGGCCGAAAAGCATCGCGAAGGGTATACTGTTCCCGAGGATGCCATTTCTCCAGAAAGGTCAACGTCTTCCAAAGAGTCGCCGATTGATGCTTCTGAGGGAGATGTCCCTAGTACCGATGACCCACTATTTCAGGGTTTGGGGGATCTCCCCTTACCTGAAACTATTTACACTTCAGAGGATTTTGGGAAGAATCCTTTAGTTTTCACTTCTTCCGAAGAAACCACTCCTGCTAAGGCCAAAGAGCCCGCTCGTACTAGTCTAGCTTCGGACTCGGGTTTGTCGGGGGGGGGGGGGGGGAAACACTACTTAGGACGCACTTAACACAATAGCATCACAACTCACAGCATCTTTCTCTTTATGAAAATATTGATCCTGAATTTCATTTGTCTTGTTGTGTAGGCACGATGTCCCGATCCTATTATGATATCAGGAAACTCCGCCACAGCATGTCTAATCCGCCCTATGATACTGAGCATGATCACCGTGAAGATCGCAGTAGGGAGGATAGAAGGCCCTATGACGCTTATCATTCGCGAACCTCGCGTTCTCGCTCTCCTGTCCGGACAGACCCAGAGCGATATAAAGGTTACCAAGGTCGCAGGGAAGAGGACAGGCTGCAATCAAAAGACTCAACCTCTTCTCAAGAAAAGCGCAGTAGGGAAAGGAGTCCGCCAAAAGATACCGAATCACGAAGCAAGCGTAAGGTTCCCGCTAAACGGCCTAGAACGGATAAAGAGGCCATTGAGCCCTCCACGCACAGGGATACTGAGCTGACATTCCCCACCCCTCCACAACTAGATGCTGAAACTGCAGTTAAGCGGGCGTATCTGGAGGAGCAATTTCATGAACATTACTTCGAAAAATTGACTTTTTTACCTACTCTTGAGCCTATTTCTTCAAGGTGGGCGGATGAGGCCAAAGCAAAGATAGATGCGGTCGAAAAACAGTATTCAGAAATGTTCAAGTATTCGCGCAACCTTTCCAGAATCATCCACACTTTAATCACGAATGCTGACTCTATGCAAAAAACCGTAGAAGACGATGCAAAGGCCTTAAAGAATCTAGGAAAAGACTTGGAGGATACACAGGCCCAGATTGCTGTTGCTCAACGGGATGCTACTAGCTTCAAACAACAATTTGAAGATCTGCAAAAATGCTACCATGATTTGCTTGAGTCCCATACCCAAGAGCGTTCGGAATTGAAGAAACAAGCCGAAGATGCCAAGTCAGATGCTGCCAAAACGCGACTCGCTTACGCTAACCTTGAACGGGAGAAGGCCGAGTTAGCGAGGAAGAATGCTGAATTGGAAAAGAAAAACGCTGACTTGGCTTCTAAGCTAGCGGAGGTGGAGAACAGGAATGCCCTAGTGGAGGGTAACGTCGAATGTGCTATCAAGTCCGCTGAAGAGGCCCGCAAACAACTGTCGGAGGCTGAGGGAGAGGTACAGGGTTTCGGAGAATTATTGATTGAATTCTTTGCGCATATCATCCACCGCCGGAACATTTCTTGGATTGAGGATTATCCATCTACCCTAGTCCAAGTATGGAGTCAGATCGTTGAATGGGAGAAAGAGGAGCTCAAGGTTGATTCCATTGACGAGGACAAGCTGATGGAGAAATATTTACGAGATGATGAACCAAAACGCCTAGCCGAAGGACGCCTCCTCATTGCAGCTGTTATGGACGAAGAGAGGTGGAAGGCTAAGCAAAAGAACATTCCTGAAGCTGGTTCTTCCTCTACTGCCTCTGAAACTTCTGAAGTTGAGGGATATGATCCTGAAAACCCGGGGATCCCTCAGACAACTCTTTTATCCCCCATACCCGAAACGGCATCGGAGACGGCAGTCACTCCAGCCGAGAAGTCTTCGGAAGGTATCTCTACATTTTCACCTCAATTCGTCAAAGCTATCTCTACCTTTCGTCACGTAATTGAGCAATCGATGAAGAACCCATTATTTTCTCCTGAGTTGATAACTGTTGCTTCTCACTCTGTAGGTATTGAACCGTCCGAAAAGACGGATGTGTCCCAGGGAACCGCCTCTGGAGCAGAGCCTACGGAGAAGGCTAAAGGGGGAAAAGACAAGGCTGCCCCCACAGATTCGGGGGTAGGAATTGAACCGTCCAAGGCTGACACTCCTCATGATGACGAAATGATAGATGCCTTAAAGGATGATGGCGGCAACGGGGGACATGAGGAAGACCCTGAGGTGGCTATAGTCGGGGAGTCGAAAAGCGCCGATGATGCTACCTTAGCTGCACTGAAAGCTGACCAAGATAAACGCCTGCAGCTTAAATCTGAAGACTTAGACCCTGAAAGCCTTAAGCCCCTCGCAGTAGTGGATGCGGGATCAAGGTTAGTTGTTAAGCTTTCAACTAGATCCATTAAAGAGGAACTTGCTAAAAAGTCTTCTCTTGATTTCAGCGCTCCGCCTTTCGGGAAGAAGTCAACTTATTCCAGCACTTCAGTTTCAGGGAAGAAAAAGTCAAAGCGCATCTTGACGGAGGCCGAAAAAGAGGCGAGGGATGCGGAGAAGGCTGCTAAGAAGTCCAAGCCTCCTTCGAAGTCTAAATGATGGAATGTCTTGTGTTATTTTAGCGTTTGATTGACCCATAATTGTTGCTGCAAGGGTGGCCCTTGCACCTTCTTTTTGCCTGTTTTCCTGTACAAATTCATTCATTTGTAAATAAAAAATAATTCGTTTTCTGCAATGTCTGTTAGTCATTAGTTTTGCACTTATGTAAGAATGCATGTCCTACTATAGTTGTGTAATGAAGTTATGGTGGGGGGAAATATGTGTGTACATATATGTCCCCAGTCAACCTTGAAAAACTATTCAAGATTTAGTCAAGTAGTCTGAATGTCCCCGATTCTCCGACGGGGTTACATTCTCCGTGTCGTTAATGCTTGTCGTTTTTTCTGGCATTTTTTATACTCTCCTGTCTTATACTCAGGTTATAGTTCTTACTGAGGCGGTCTCTTGTCTGGGTGCACCTTCACGCCTCAGAGGACCTCGTCTTCCCGTCCTTTATACTCTCTCTCAATTCTCGAGAGTTAGAGTTAAGAATGTCGTCTTCCCATTCTTTTATGTCTTATCGCACAAACAGTCGTTGTGCTTTTTCCTGCGTATAAACTATTTTCAACCTTTCAGGTTTTAAATCATCTTATATTCCATTATCACAACAGAATAGTAGTTAAAGGTATATATAATGCAGGAAAGTAAATGACACACGATATTTTTATAGTGGTTCGGCTAAGTCGTAGCCTACATCCACTTTATAGTTCTTTGTTCATATCAACAGACTTTTCTAAGGCAAGTCGTGCCTTTTTACAGAGTTCATAAGAAAAAAAGCAAGGAGTACAACATTTTTAATTCAAATATCGCATCAAGTGTTGGGCATTCCATGCCCTAGGCACCTCTTCGCCATCTACAGTCCTTAACTTGAAGGTTCCTGTTTCAAGTTTCCGTTGGATGACAAAGGGTCCTTCCCACTTTGGACCGAGATGAGGAAGGGATGGAAAGACGCTCTTTAGCACCAAATCTCCCGGTTCAAAAGTCCTAAGACGAACTTTTTTGTCATAATAGCGTGCCATCTGACGTCGATGTCTTGACGCGCGCAAATCTTCTTCGTCCCTTTTTTTCTTCGATTTCATCAAGAGACTCGAGTAAGAGTGCCCGATTCGTCATCGGGTCATAATATGTCACCCTGTGGGAGGGAACCTCAAGCTCTACTGGAATTACTGCTTCTGAACCAAATGAGAGAGAGAAAGGGGTATGACCGGTATTTCTCTTAAACGTGGTCTGATATGCCCACAAGGCTAAGGGCAATTCGTCAACCCATTTTGCCTTTGCGCGTTCTAATCGTTTCTTGAGGATGGATTTTATGACTTTGTTTATTGCTTCTACTTGCCCATTCGACTGCGTATAAGCAACCGCAGTGTACCGTTTGTCGATCTTATATTTCTGGCAGAAATTCCTGAATTTGGCACCATCGAACTGGGTTCTGTTATCAGTTATAATGGTCCTTGGGATCCCAAATCGGCATATAATATTTCTAACCACGAAACTTATCTCCTTTCTCGCCGTGATTTTGGTTAGGGGCTCATCTTCCACCCACTTTGTAAAATAGTCCACAGCGACTATTGCATATTTCGCTCCTCCTTTAGCAATTGGCAGAACTCCGATGATATCAATTCCCCACATGGCAAAAGGCCAAGGACTCACCATCGATTTGAGTTGGGTCGACGGTGCTCTGGGGATCTTGGCGAATCTCTGGCACTTGTCGCAGCGTCGTGAATAATCAGCTGCATCTTTATTAATTGTGGGCCAGAAGTATCCATACCGCAATATCTTTTTCGCTAAAGTCTGACCTCCTGTATGATCTCCACACTCACCTTCGTGTACTTCTCTTAGTACACGTTTGATGTCGTTGTGTGCTATACTTCGTAGCAGGGGCATAGAAAATCCTTGTCTATAAAGAATACCATCTTGAAGGATGTATCTGGTGGCCTTGCAAACTATAGCCTGTCTCTCACTCTTCTTTGATGGGAGTATCCCATTCTTAAGGAAATTCTTAATTGGGGTCATCCACGACTCCTTCTCCGGTTCTGCTTCGAAAGCGAATTCAATTTCCATCGACTCAAAGCTTGGCGATTCCAACGTTTCAATTGGAATTATTTCGGTCTCTTCCGGGTTGTCAGAACTAGCTAGTTTTGCTAGCCTGTCTGCCTTCTGGTTTTCGGCTCTTGGGATATGCGTTATGTTATACCGCTCCAGGTTGCTCAACAGCTTTTCCACTTTCCCGAGATAGGCGATAAGCCGAGGTCCCCGAGCCACAAACTCCTTTCGCACTTGGCAAACAACTATTTTGGGGTCGCAGAATATGTCCAATGTCTTTACTCCGAGTTCTTTAGCAAGTTTTAGCCCGGCAATTAGGGCTTCATATTCAGAGTCGTTATTAGTCACTGAAAATTCTAATTGTAGAGCGTAATATAACGACCGTCCCTCAGGAGTGACTAAGACGATTCCAGCTCCGGACCTTTGGTCGTTCTTGGCTCCGTCTGTGAACAGCTTCCACGGATCGAATTTTAACTCGTCTTCTGACTTGACCACTCTATCATTGATCACATCCTCCTCTGGGATTGTGAATTCTGCTATAAAGTCAGCCAGAGCTTGCCCCCTGATCGACCTCCGCGGCTGAAAATTTAAATCAAACTGACTTAATTCAATATTCCATTTGATCAAACGCCCCGATGCTTCGGGTCTCTGCAATACCAGCCTCAGAGGCTGGTCAGTGTATTTGGTTATTGGGTGAGCTTGGAAACAGTGACGAAGTTTTCGGGAGGCGATTAGGAGGCTGTAAGCGAGCTTCTCAATCCTTGGGTAGTTGCGTTCTACCGCTGCCAATTTCTTGCTTACATAATATACCGGCCTTTGCACTTTGTCTTCTTCTCGGACCAAGGCTATGCTAACAGCGTGATCCGAAACCGCTAAGTAAACAAATAACTCTTCATGATCCACTGGTTTTGACAAAATCGGTGGTTTTTCTAGCAATTCCAATAAATTTCGAAAGGCCTCAACACAGTCGGGAGTCCATTCGAAGTTCTTCTTTCCCCTTTTTATCAAGTCAAAAAATGGGACGCATTTGTCCGTTGCTTTGGATATAAATCTACTCAACGCGGCTACTTTCCCTACAAGACTTTGGACATCTTTGATTCTCCTTGGTTCTTCAATGTTTCTAATCGCAGCTATTTGGCTGGGATTGATTTCAATCCCTCGAGAGCTCACAATGAAGCCTAGAAACTTTCCCGATGCCACTCCAAATGAGCATTTCAAAGGATTCAACTTCATCCGATACTTTCGCAGAATACTGAACATTTCTGCCAAGTCTTGTGTATGGCTGGAGGACTGTTTCGATTTGACAAGCATATCATCCACCTAAACTTCCATAGTCTTCCCTATTTGGTTATAAAACATCATGTTCACCAAGCGTTGATAAGTGGCTCCAGCGTTTTTCAATCCAAGCGGCATGACCACATAACAGTATAACCCCAAATTTGTAATGAAGCTCGTGTGTTCTTGATCTGGTACGTGCATAGGAATCTGGTTGTACCCGGAATATATGTCCATGAAAGAAAGAAGTTCGCGTCCCGCTGTCGAATCTACAAGCTAGTCAATTCTCGGGAGTGGGAAGCTATCTTTCGGGCAAGCTTTGTTCAAGTCTGAAAAATCAATGCATGTCCGCCACTTTCCGTTTGGCTTCTTTACTAAAACGGGATTCGATATCCAGTCGGGATATGTCGAATCTCTAATAAATCTGTTCTGTTTTAGCTTCTCCACTTCTTCTTTCAGAGCTGCCGACCTCTCTGGGCCCAGCACACGTCTCTTTTGCTTTACAGGCCGGTGTTTCGGGTTTATATTTCGTGAGTGACTCATGACGGAAGGAGATATGCCACACATGTCGCCGTGGGTCCAGGCAAACACATCCAGGTTTGCCTTCAGGAAGTCAGTTAATTCTTTGTCTCGATGTGGATCCAACTGGGATCCAATCTTCAAAACTCTTGTTGGATCAGCTTCGTCAATGGGTATGTCCACTGTCGCTTCGTTAGGAGTCGCATTTCTAGCCTCTGGTTTCTCGTCTTTTCTGGGATCCAAGTCTTCAGGCGTTCCTTTTGGAAACTCCTTCGGTGCTGATCCCTCTAATTGCTACGCCGAGCCCTCCTTTGGAGGAGGCGAGGCACCTTCACTCTCGATGTTGAGTCCCTTCATCAACATCTTCAATTCGGCAACATAGCAAGCTCGTCCGGAGACTTGATCTCCTCTCACTACTCCTGTTCCGGCTTCAGTTGGGAACTTAAGTAATAAACACCAAGGGGCGATGCAAGCCCTGAACTCTGCAAGGGCAGGCCTTCCCAAAAATGCGTTGTAAGGTGAATCTACGTCCAACACTACGAACTGAAGCATTCGTACTCTTCGGCGTTCCACTTGCCCCAATGTTACGGGCAATTCTATATACCCCATCGGAGCTGTCGATGCTCCGTTGAAGCCTCGGATCCAACCTTTGCATGGCTTCAAATCTTCAGACTCAAGTTTCATCTGATCGAATGATTTTTTAAATAAAATATTAACAGAGCTTCTGTTGTCTACTAGCACCTTATGAACCAATGCCGGTCCAATGGTGGTGGTAATGACCAACGGATCATCGGTGGGTGACTGGATTCCAGTATTGTCTCTGCTACAGAATACCACGTCATCTAAAATTGTCCTCTGCTGTTTCACAGGGGCGATATCTTCCAAATCATCACATTCATCCACATCTACGTGCTTAGCTGCATTAACGTATTGATCCATTGCTCTAAAACTATGGATCGCTGGGTGGGGTCCACCTACTATGGTGTTAATAACAATTCCCTTGCCTTTCTGCTGCGCTGTAGGCTTGGGGGCAGATTGATTCTGGTTTGGAGCCTGTTCTCCTTGCCCCCTGTCTCTTGGCGCAGCCTTATATTCATCCAATTTTCCTTCGCGCAGCAGCTTCTCAATCAAATCTCTCAAATGTCGACTTTCATTTGTTGAATGCCCATGAGTTCCATGAAACAGACAAAACTTTCCAGTTGCGATTTCTTTCTCCGTTGAGTCTCGAGGTGGCGGTCTTTTATATTGCAAAACATTGTATGTATCCAAGTAAATGTTCTCCAGAGTGTCGTTCAGCGGTGTATAATTCTCATAAGTCTGGAACCGGGGTCTTTTGTTAGGATCACTTCCTCTATTCCTATTTCTTCTGTTACCATTCTTGTTACGGTTGTTGTTGTTTCCCCCGTTTCCATTATTGTCGTTTCCACTCTTGTTTCCCACATTCACCTCAACTTTCCCGGAACTTTCTCCAGACTGCTTCAAGGCGACATTCCTCTGAACATTTTCTTTTGAAGCCGCTCCAGACTTTCTCTTTCGGTTTTCCCTTGCCTCCTCTCGTCTTAAGTGAATATCGGCCTTTTCATAGAATAACTCTCTCGTGGGAGGTGGCTTCCCAGAAAGATAATCTCCAAACTCGGACTCAGGATCAACTCCTTCCATCAAGGCCATCAAGATGGTGGGCTCGTGCGGGTCACTGACTTCTGTCACAGCTAAGCTGAAACGGTCGAGATATGACTTCAAAGACTCTCCCGGCGCCTGCTTAATTCTTGTTAATTCAATAACACTCTTAGACTTTCGGGCATGGAGTCGGAACTGATTCATAAAACGTTCGCTCAATTCCCTAAAATTCGACATCGACCGAGGGGGAAGTCGGGTAAACCATAGCAGCGCCACGTCTTCTAAATAGATCGGGAAGGCTTTACACTTCACTGCGTCAGGGGCAGCAGCATTCATGAGCCATGCGTATCGCATCAAATGCTGTCCCGGATCGGTTCTCCCATTGTACTTGTCCATCTGCGGCAGGTTAAAACGTCGGGGAAACAGAAAGTTGAGGATGTCGTCAGTGAAGGGAGTATGGCTTCGTTCAATGCCATAATCTTCATTGGTGTAGTTCCGGCTTTTAGACATGATCTGGCGTACCATAGCCCATACGTCAGCATTGGTCAGGGGCCGTTCAGGCTCCCTGGCTCTGGTATCCGGGTTCCCTCTAGGCTCGTGATCAGGAGACGCCCTTCTTCTGATGTTCGGGTTTCCTCTGGGCTCCTGATCAGGGGACGTCCTCCTTCTTCGAGCCGCTTCTGCTCTGCTTCGTTCCCTACGCTCCAGGTCAATCTCGGGAGGAAGGGGCTGGAGCATTTGTCCCTGAGTGGGATTGGTAAGGTTAGGGTCTCTAGGTAATACATGGGATCCCTGCATCGGTAACAACATAGGCTCTCTCAAGCTTGGATCATTGGGTCCTAGTACCCGTGCAGCGTCCTCGCGGGACCCCAAAGATCCGAACGTTAGCTGCTCCAAATTCTGAGGTCGTTCGAGCAGCCTTCTTTCACGGGGCCGTTCTTCCTTGGAAGAAGAAGACTGATCCATTGGTGTGTGACGAACCGGGGATGGGGTTCTCTGCCTACGGAGTTCGCTAATTTCCCTGCTCATGATTCTCATGTTTTCTTGCATCATGAGATTGGTGCGCTCGTGGATTTTCATAGCCTCCCTAGTACTCTCAAGCATGTCAAGAAGGCGCGAAAAATCTACTTAGGTAATAGGCGCAGATGGATTGACCTGATCATTGGTCCTGGTGGCTGGAGTCGGAGCATTTGGAGGGGCTCGAGTAGAGGTTCCAGCATCACCAAGCGACGGATCGGATCGGAGCTGGGCAATCAGGTCGGGTCGGAGCTGGGAGACTTGTTCGGGTCGGAGGTGGGAAGCTTGTTCGGATCGGTGCTGTGCAACTCGTTCGGGTCGGTCCAGGTTGGGGGAGTGCACTGCTTCAGATTCTCCTAGTCGGATCGGATCGGAGCTCTCTCCTTGAGTTCGGTTCGGATTTCCTGTATCCATCCGATCCACTCCCGAGCTCTGCCCACGAGACCTTGTCACAACCGCTTTTTGCTGATCTTCACCAACTCCGTTTCCTCGACTGGTTTGTACTTCCTTGCCTTTTCCTTTGGCCATAGTTCTTCAACAATCAACCAACAAATATTCAAAAGCGTCGAAAATTTAGGATTAACTTCTTTGAACTCAACGGTCCAAAAAATAGAACGATAATCCGAAAAAATAGAGAATTCAAATGGTTCTCAGTGAAAGCACCAAAATGTTAGACCAAAAAGTGGTTCTAACACCCAAATTGACTGAAATCGAAATAAAATAAGATCAAAAGTAAAATGGAGACACAGAATTTATAGTGGTTCGACGTTGAAAAGCCTACGTCCACTTTATAATCACTATTCTCGATGATATAGATGCAATTACAATGAGAAACTCACTCAATTTCACTCACCACTCATGTACATTCACTCAATTGTCTCAAAACAAATGTTGAATGATGATTTGGATTATCTGGGAATGCTGGAATTCGGTTTTTTGAAAGGGTTTGAACTCTCAAAGTGCCAAAAAGAAGATCCTCTTTACTGTCTCTTGACGAGGTATTTATAGGTGGAAATTCGCTCAGATCCAGTTCGGTTCGGAGCCACGTGTCTTTCATCCCATCGTACTCGGGCTCGGATGGATTCCAGTGCTGACAGCGCACCAGAGTAGTGGTCATTGTGGATAGGAAATGGTCATAACCGCTTCGAATATCGAGGCGATCGTGGGGTGAAGTGATATGGAATGAGGGTTTGGTTCGGAGGAGAAAGCAGAAGGGGTTTGGATCGGGGCATCCGACCCGACCCGACCTGAACTGAAACTGAGTCCATATCCATTTTGCTCTGCTCCGTTCCGAACTGGTAGTAGCCCTTCGATCTGACTAGTGGTAGCTCTCCGATCCGACTGGTGGTATCTCTCCGATCCGACTGGTGGTAGCTCTCCGATCCGACTGGTGGTAGCTCTCCGATCCGACCCGATGCTTTCTAAGAAGAAACGTTCTTCAACGCTTGACATCTCGACTTTGTGTTGCCTATTTCACAAAGTAGGCTAACATTGACTTTTTATTTCGACCTCGAAACGAGACCCGCCGCCTGTCGTCCATAGCTAATTACCCCTATTCCGAACACAATGGGATATGTATCGTAAGCTAATTTGATCATTTCGATCGGTTTTCGTCAAAATCAAAATATAACTCTATATATTGAATTTTAACGTGCATTTCAATTTACCGGGGTCATATACTAACTCGAAAAATTCCAGAAAAATGTTTTCTGCCTTCGTATTGCCGACACGGTCCTAATAAAACTAGTTTCGTCAAATTTCGAGACCGTTTGAAAAATGGCCATTCTCCAGTCGATTAAAATCAACTAAAACTGGTCAAAAGCGTTTTCCTATGCCACGCTCACATATTGATTCGAAAAATTACGAAAATTGAAATCTAGAGATAACCTGACATCACGGATCCAACAAAAGTGGTTTCGTCGAAATCCGAGGTCGTTTGCAAAATTTTCATTTTTAAGGGCCAAAATTCCATAGCGACTATTCTGAATTTTCAATTGGACATATCTTTTCATCCCCGCTATGAAATTTTGATTTTTTGGATTCGTTGGAAAGATATTCCCAAATAGATTCAAATATTTTTGGTTTCACTAAAATCCGATTTATTTTGCACCCGGTACATTCATTTGAATGTTGAAATCGAATTATCGAACTACCGCGCAATTTTCAATTCCTTTTATAAATATAAATAAATATTTATATTCTAACGACGATCTATATAATATATACGTTCGAATTCTATTCAAAATAAATTTCTCGTCCATATTATTTAAAATAATTCATTTTAAATAATCAAAATTCGCTAAAATTGCCAAAATAAAAATTTTAAATTAGCTCGGATTTTCGGATTATTACAAAAGTGTTGAAGGAATAGCCATTGACATGTTTCCACTCGAACCAGATTTGTGGTTAGACTTTGGAAAAAAAAAACTAATTTGATTAGGCTGCTTGTGAAGGATATAGGGTTGATATTGTATTTTGATATTTCCCAAAGTTAGGGAGATATATGATAGTATTGATGATAGGATCCTATAATAGTTTTATGATTGATAAGATACCTTCACTGTATAATGGATTTTGGTAGTGTGTAATCAAGAAAAGGGGACAAAGGCGAAACCTTGGGAGTCTTGTGCCACTATAGATATTTTAGAGCATGGAATTTCAATACTCCGCACTATTTAGTTAGATTGATTCGAGTACAGTAAGGAGAAAATTCGAGAATAGGCATAAAAATTTTAAATTTTGTAGCCTTTCTCGAAAATTTAGGATTTTATGGTTGCATTCTGGTTGCTAGGTTGGATGGTAGGAGATGGTTGCAATATAAATGCACCGTGCACTCATTAGAAATTATATACATGTTATGAAGTTTTGCATACTTTCGACGTCACTTATTACACATACACACTAGGAATGAGCTCACTTTAGCAAGTTTGCAATGCGTAGTCAATATGAATTATGGATGTTTATAAAATAACATGGGTGTATAACATGATTGTTTAGAGCTAGTTGTGTTTATGCTCCCTCAGAAAGATTTCGGGATGAAAACTTATTTAAAAGGGGAAGAATGTAATACCCCATAAAAATATACCGTAAATAGACGTAGATAATTAAATTAAGTATAAACAATAATAAACTAATAAAATATTATTGGGCTGAAAATAAGAATTTTGAAAAATTGAGAACTGGGCCACGAAAGTATTGCTACTGAGTTCGTGGCGAGATTTTGATCCGTTTGCATATTTTATTTGCTGAAAATGGAGTCAATATGAAGAAGTTATGATTAAAACAAGTTATATGTGAATTGTTTACAAACAATATTCTAAATTCAAATTGTATAAATAAATATATGGAATATAATTATATATTAATTGGCTTGAAAAGAATATCCAATGATAATTTGAATTACGTGTATATATATACACACGTAGGAGGAGACAAGAATAATCAACTTAAGAAAGGTAATCAATCTAATTTAATACTATAATTAATACAAAAGAAACTTTCAGAGAGAAAAATTCTCTGGCTCGATCCCTGAAGGAGGGTCGACCTCCCTATAGAAGGGGTGTCGACTTGAGGGTCAACCACCCTTCTATAGAAGGGGGCGAATTCCCTTAAGGAAAAAAGGCGGTGAAGGCTAGTTTTTATAGGGACTTATATATAAATTGCAAATATTGGACCATATTAAATCTAATTGATCTAATGGTTTGTATACACACTTGCAGCTATATATACCACCTACCTAGCTCTCCCAAACCATAATCTGTTTTCTTTTTGCGCCTCCACTCTTCCATTGGAATTACAGAGAAAAGTTTAGGTTTTCTTCTAAATCCTTAATATATATTTCTTTTCTTCTCTATTCTAATTTAGGATTAGATTTAGAATTATATCCTGGAATTCAAAATTTTATATATAAGATTATAATCTCTTGATTCTTATATATATATATATATATTGATAAGAATTGGATAATGTTTTGTACAAAGGATTGGATCCAAAAGCAAACATTATTCATATTTCTACTATTTTATCCTTTTTAGCACTGTGAGTGAAAATGACATCAGTTTGCTATTTTCTCTATTTTTTGTGTCGATTTGGATCTATATGCCTAAGAGAATTTGTATCTAAACAAAAATATAATATTAAACATCCTCCAAATTCCCTATATTTTAATTATTCATAGAAATGTTCAATCTATTGTGTTTATGGTTTTAGGTTATTGTAACGATAAAACAAGGAAATGATGATTGTAAATCCATATGTTTGATTTTATGCAAAAGATTAAAATTTGGATAGATTTTTAAATCTAAATAGGGTTGAATCTCTATTTTCTAAATAGAGCATTCGAATGTACTATTTGCAACATATCTAAATATTAAGGTTTTGTGTATAAACAAATTTCAGAAACACTACGCCATAAATGGTCTTCTGCAACACCTAAAAATGTTGGGTTAAGCCTAAAAAATGTTGCCATAGGTCTTTGGCAACACTTTCATGTGATGTAATTTTTGTCTTTGCCTTTGACCTCAAAGTAAACATTTTTACTAAGGCAACATACAAAATATTGTTGCACTAGAACCCTACTTGGGTCTATAACAACATCCATAGGTGTTTGTAGCAACAATCCAAAAATATTGCTATAGACATTAACTTTCTGAATTTGTTTGGGTCCATATCTTGCATACTATACTCTTCTGTAAATGTATATTGATATTGAATAATAATACTATTGCAAAGAATTTAAATTATTCAAACAATATTTTATTCAATATAATATTTCAACATTTAAATAGTACAATATTTTGCATCTCTCTATAATACAGGTCACATTCACACCTCACTACATACACTCAAACACTCGATACACAATTAAAAATTTCACAACACAACTTCTGAACTTAACTATGACCATCTCCATTGTTCACTACTTATTCACTTATCGATCACTTCCCTAGTCCGAAGAGCACTTCTCTGCCACTACGCGACAACCACACAATCCACATAACAACCTTCTCTGATCTTGCTCCATGATTATTTGTGGATCTACCACTTCACAGAAACTACCCACTCAAATTTGTACCATAATTCAACATCATCACCTTGAAACTGCATCATAACTGTCCCAAACACTCTACCCTTGCAACAACATAGCTCACTTGTGCATTTGCCACCTTCAATTCCGTTGCCAACCATACCCTTACCATGTTTCTGCATCACAAACAAACAAACTCATAGTTTCAACTATCACAATCATCTATCTCCTTAACAGCAACTCTGAACTACCATTCATCTCCACAAACCTGTTGTCAACAACTCATTGCACTTTCACTTCATCCGTGTGCACCAATGTTTCACATGACAAGCTCCCCCGAACATTTCACTTCCTCTGTCATTTGTCCCCAAAACCAAAACTGTCATCAGTACAACCATCTCAACACAGCCTCTACCTCCTTTAGGAACTCGTACAACATCCATACCACCTAACTCCCTTCAATTTACCTTCACCGAAAATTACCTAATTCTAGGGCTATATATCAGACAGGACAGGCCGTTGTCCGGCTCGGTCCGAGGCAATAAGGTGTTCGGTTCGTGTTCGTACGATTCTCTTATAGGACAGATCTTGGACACACCATGGTCCAGTCTGATCCAAAATGTTCGATGTTTTTGTATTGTCTAAATGTTGTCTGTTGTCCGGCTTGTATGAATAGTGTCCGAACTTAGTGCTTGTCCGGTCTATGTCCATCTGAATCTCTTATAGGACAGAGCTTGGACAAACCTCTGTCCTATCCGGTCCGACCTGTTTACACCCCTACCTAATTCTAGCCATCACCCCACCATTAAGGACTTTAACCCGCAAATACCAGACCCACAACGCCTCATCCATGAAATCCCTTCCCAGAATCATTGTTCCTCATGCTTCCAGTCCTCCGATTCAAGCAACCACAAAACCTAATAGCAACTTCATCACCACTGGCTACTCACATCAAACAGCGAACACCACTCCAACCGCAAATAATTTCACTTCGCCTCATCTCCCAAATTGCATAGAAAAATTTGCAACCTTGTAAGAATATATAACTTGAATCATCGGTGTTAGTTACCTTCGAAACAATGGCCAGAGAAGGACCAAAATGAAACAATAATTCTAGAGGACACACTATTAGAATGACATCGAATAAGCAGTCGATCTTAGAGTCAAGCCATCAAAGGAAGGCCAACTGTACTAACCACAAGCGTGAAGCTTGGAGGAGCACGAGAAATTAACAATAGGTTTCAAAAGCATCAAAACAAAACGAGCATATCCAAGGGAGCAGATATAGATATGGTATTTTGGACGTGGAGTCCATGTGTCGAATTAAGGTGCTCGAAATTAACAAACATTGGGAAAAGCTAGGTTTTAAGACAAGAATACAAGGCAGAGGCAAAGAGCGTAAAAGATTTGTGGGAAGGGAAAGAAAATCAGAGGATAAAATGAAGGAATATTGAAGAAAAATGTGGTGGCTGATAAAAGAAAACCTACTTCACCCGAATGATTTTGGAAATTTGGGGGTGAGAACGAAATGAAAAGAAAAGCGGGTGAATGAAAATAAAAGTGGAAAATAAAAATAGCTGAGGTGTGGATTGATGGTGTGGACTGATGGTTGAGATTTTGTTTTAAATGTTGGTGTGGATCATTGAGTTGTAATTTTTTTTAATTTTTTTAATTTAAATATATTAATAGCTGCTGCAACATCCTGCTGATATCTATGCTAACATCTTGAAGCAAATGTTGCATTAGGATCAAGCTATCGCAACATTTTACTTGGAAACACCTTGCAAATCTGTTAAAGAAGGCCATCTATGGTGCAGTGAAAGGAATCTATTCAAAATAGGAATTATAAACATATATGTATATTTCAAGTATAAAGTTCTGTTTGTCTTTTATTGTTATAATAATCAAAACTTGGGTTGCATGTTTATATGTTGATGTGATTGTTTTTCCCACTTTATTTTTATATGTTAATATGTACATTTGTGCGGTGGTTGAGGAAAATATAGGAAGATGACTTGTACACCAAATTTAATAGGGATTGACATTTCAAAACGTGGTAAGGACGCCAATCATGTTCTCCTAATTTACGTTCATATTTATATAACATAATCCATGTACATAAATATGTATTATGTGCTTTATAAATGCGATTAATTTAGGAATAGAATTTGAATGTCCCCATAGGAATTTGTATGCTTGTATGTGTGTGAGTTAATGGATTAATTAATATTAATGAAACATAGACACGAGGTTAACTGTAACTTGTAGTAGAAGTCTGCCTAGAACCAACCGGCATATCCGGCTTCTACAATTAAATTTAGCTAATGTGAAAGGTCTAGGTACCATGGGCCATTATAGTTAGTATGCTATGATGCAAGGTTAGTCCCAACTTGTAGTAGAAGCCTGCTCGGAACCGCTCGGCAAATCCAGCATCTTCAAGTGGTAGGCCTAATGTGAGATGTCTAGTGTGCACATATATATATATATATATATATATATATATATATATATATATATATATATGTGTGTGTGTGTGTGTGTGTGTGTGTATGTGTGTGTGTGTTGTGTGTACAAAGTAGGTCTTCCTTGTGGAAAAGGTATTAAGTGGTTGACCTATCTCTTATTGGGTATTTAGTGGTTAGGACTGGGTTCGTTCCTATGGTTCACTCCTTGGTTCAGGACCTACGTCATTAAGCCCGCCCTTCGAGAAGTAAATGGTTATTGGGTCTGCCTTTCTCCTATAAGGTATTAAATGGTCCTGATAGATGATAACGTGTGTAGGGTAGTTCTCCAAGTAATGTCTACTTCTTATCTAGGGGATAGTGAGGGCTGACTTAGAGACAGATTATGTTTACATGGCCTAAGGAACCACCGTCTAAGGGAAGTATTAAGTGGCTAGGAGTCTACCCATAGCGACAACTAGATAGTAACTAGAGGGTTTGTCAAGGGTTTTTTCTTATAATAAGTCGTGTTCCTGACCCAAAGCTTAGTATTAAATAACCCTTAATATTTCTCTCCCTACAAGAGAGTTATCATTTATAACGTATTAGCATTAGAACGGGGTGTTAAGTGGCTTGGGGTACGCCATTGGTTATTAAGTGACTAGAGGAATGTCTGCCCTAATTAAATACAGTATTAAGCGATCGTAGGAGGTATTCACCCTTAATTTTGTTTTGGGTATTAAGTGACTTTTAGGACGTCCTCCCTATATGTTTGCCTTGTGTGTATGCTTGCTTGCGTAGACGTATCATGAAGAATTTATACTACCAAATAAGGATATAGTTACTCCTGAAACTTATGTCATTTTCATTCACTAGAACTTTACGTTTTGACCTCCCTCCTCTTAACATGTAAACATGACAGTAGGTGGGAATGCTTGGATCAGTGATACCATGAAGTTGGAGTCTGATGATGGAGAATCCATAGCTACTATGCATTATTTATTGCATAATATTATATATTGTGATAATTAATGTTGATGTACCTATTATTGCATGAGATTTTTGTAACTGACATTTATGATGGTTTTAATCAAAGATACAATGATCCGCTGTGTGAGATTCTGATTTCTCTTTAGTAAGCTTTGTTATTTCTGTTGTGCTATTTCCTTATAGGAACCAACGATCCATTTAGAGTGGCTCTAAGTTTCGATCGGCCTTTTTGGGTCGAAATTTAGGTCCATTCTGGGTGGGATGTTACATTTGTTGTCAAATACAGACTTCTGCAAATTTTCATTTTCAACCCTATCTCATATAAATTTGTTTATTTATGGTTGATTTTACAAGTGTTGCATTATCATTACAACTCACACTATTCAAGTCACCAACATAAGACCACCTCTAGGTATCCACTATAAGTCGTGGAATCTTTATCTTAAGGTTCCACCACATCAAAGCGCCACATCAATGACTCATCATCAATAATCATTCTTCATTGCACCGTAAGTGTCTAAACTGTGTGATAAGTATATGAACACATATGACATGATCTCGTGGACACCACCTATATTCCTATGAAGTTTGACCCAAAATTGGTCAATCACTCATCTGGTCGTGCCAGTTGGTTCACTTGACCAAAGTAGCTAAGTATTTCCTACCCTCCAGTTCTCATCATTTTTTGCATGGCTGAAGTAATACCGTTCTCGCCCCCAAGCTTCCCAACTTTACACTTGAAGTCATCATATAAACATATGCTAGTGAGGCCTGTGCCGACCATATTTTCTTCCTCTAAAATATTTATTGTACCAAATCTGAATTAATTATTCATCTCTTAGCTAGGCCTGGAGCTCTCAAATTCAAGGCCAAGTCTAGCATTTCTTGGCCTAAAGTTCTTCCCTTAAATTTCACCATTGAGTTGTTTGAATAGATCATCACTGACATGATTTGTCCACTACTACTGACATGATTATCTTCACTCAAAACACTTTCAAATCTCATGTGTCCCTAAATCCTTAAGAACACTTTATTTTCACAAAATGACAACCTCATTGCAACTATACTAAAATAGCTAACAAACACATCAAGCAACCACATATAATCATCGCATTTTATTTAGGCATCATATAAATAAATCCAAATTCTAATTGATATTTTATCCTAAATCTAATCATTCATAAAAACGGCGACATAATTCACAAGATAGTGAAAAATAAACTACGACAATTAATAGTGGAAATGCATGGTTAAATGGATATTGCAAAACATGAATTTTATCGAACTCTCCTCATGTGTATGTATGTGAAACACTACTACAAAATAGAAAATTTTCATCGGTTGTTTACCCCCTATTGCATTGGCGAAACAACCAATGCAAATGTAGACGATGCAACAGGTCCAAGCTTATTGCAGCGGTTGTATAACCGATGCAAAAAGTGTTTTTTTTTTTTTGCATCAGTTGTTACTGATAACCGATGCATAAAAGGTTGTATTTTGCATCACCCGATACGAACAAACAATGTAAAATACAGCTGTTTTGCATAAGTTGTTCGTAACAACCCATGCGAAAGAAAAACTCACAAACAGGAAAAAAACTTGAATATCACCATTCAACTTCTTAATTCATTATACGTTCAACTACGTAATGTTGATTTATGCATCGTTACTAAATATATTGAACAGTTAATCTCAATTTTCGATTTGAACTCAATAGACATGAATCTTCATTTCAAAACCAAATCATCCACTTGTACCATTTGTGTCACATAAATTATATTGTTATATCTAATATGAATTGGGTTCTAATAGTACAACACGAGATTTTTCATTCACATCTATAGGCTTTCATTTACAATGATAATAACTGGATGAGATTTCACTACGTGTTGGAGCCAAAAGTTTTTGGGAACTCTTTCACAAAGAAGTTTGATTTTCCCTCACTGCATTCTATATGCCACTTCTGTGATGACTTCACCACCTACAACGCAAAATATAAATTAGCTTATGATAACACCAAACAATAACAAAGACAACCAATAGCTGAATTCACCTCTTGTATGGTATATATAATGACAATGATGCTGTTAGCCTGCTTTGTGATCAGGCAATACAAAGCTAAGGGATTGATTGACGAATGTATTCAAGGATAAAAGTGTGGCAGGCAGGCCTCTGGACCGATTCGATTTCCTCTAGCCAAGCCCCTTTCTTTTCTACATGCAAGACTAAGAAGACTAGTTCGAGATGGCATTCTCAGGTCAGTTCGGTCCCCCAATATCCGACCCGAACCGAAGTACCTTAGCCGATCTGAATCGAAGGTCAAAGCTGCTTCAGTTACACACCATGTTGCTACAAATATGGGGCAGTTACCATCTACTTTCTCATGTTGCCTATGCATTGTCCTCATCATGGAGCATCCAAATCCGAGATTCATGGGATGGGTCCCATGTGGTACCCAAACCGAATGGAATTTATGCCTACAAATACACCAATGTTCATCATTTTCAAGGATATTTTGGCCATTTATCTAGCCCAACTCCATCACCAACGAATTCCCTCTTTTATTTCAAATTGTACTCAGAATCTTTGAGTATAATTCTACAGAATTGAGAGAAATTATCGATGGTATTTGTGAGACTGAGTGGATATCATAATTGTACTTGTATTTAATTCATCAATTAGTGATGTATAAAGTGGACGTAGTCTCATTAACGCAAAACCACTATAAATCTTATGTTCTTGTTGCTTTTTATTTCATTCTCTTTAGAGTTATTGTTCAATTGGGTGTTAGAACCACTTTTTGGTCTAACATTTTGGTGCTTTCACTGAGAAATTTGAATTCTCAGCATTCTGGATTATCATTCCACTTTTTGGATTCTCAAGTCCAAAGATGTTAGTCCGCTTTTTCTAGTATTTCTGAAGTTTTTGGTTAATCTCAAGAGAATCAGATTTGATGGCTAAAGGAAAAGGAAAGGAATCGCAAGTTTCTCCAGAAAATGAGGCGAGTGACGATCAGTAGGCGATAGTTGTCACCAGGTCATAGGGGCAAGGTTCAGGACCGAACTGATCCGAAGGAAGATTACCGACCTGACCCGAACTCAATGTACCGAACCGAACCGGTGGTGCAAATCTGAATCAAACCGAATGTTTGAATGCCACTGGAGTACTCCTCCGACCCGAACTAACGGTGCAACTACGACCCGATCTGAACCGGCTATGGTTGAGGCTGATACTTCTACTCGAGCCCCTGTAAATGCTCCAATACCAGCCGCGACAACTAGCAATCAGCCTTCTGCCTCTACACCTATTTCACATACGGATTTCTCGCGCCTGCTCTACATGTTGGACAAAACTAACAACGCCTTAGAGGCCCAGAGACGTGATAGTGTTCTTATGTGAGAAAACATGAAAGCTATTAGTTGAGAGATAGACAAGATTCATAGACAAAGAACACCCTCTCCAACTCATCGTCTCGTTGCAGATCATTCATCCTCTACGGAGGAAGGACCCCTACATAAGAGGAGGCCGTATGAAAGACTCGAGAATCTTTAGCAATTAGCTTTTGGATCATTGGGATCTCGCGAAGGCGCAGCTTGTGTGTTAGGACCTGATGTCCTGAGCCTGAGAGAGCCAATGTTGTTGCCAATGCGAGGATCTCATGTCCTCCCTAGAGATCCCAACATCACTAACCCTACTTTAAGAGAACTCCTTCAGCCCACTCGTCCTGTTAATGACCGGGATCGTAGAGGGCAAGGAAGTTCAACTGCTACTAGAAACCAAAGGACGTTGCCTGATATAGGGATAGGACATACTAGAGGAACCAGAAGTGCAGACGTGAGCCAACGCTGACCAATGCTGAGGTGGAAGCAATGGTGCACCAGATTATGGCTGGCAGCAGACAATACACCAATGAAGATTGGGGCATTGACCGTAGTCGTACTCCTTTCACTGATGATATCCTCGATTTTCAATTTACCCGACGATTTAATCTACCCCAAATGGATCGATATTGTGACGATCCCAAAACCCCGTGACACGGTGTTAAGGATAATCATTGGAATATAACACATTAATCATCATTAGCAGATCATAGATAATAGCATAAACAGAAAATAGAATAATTTACACACATATGACAGCGGAATCATATTGTAACACCCCACACCCGCTAAGGTCACTCACTAAGGGAATGCCTTAACTTCGGTGGAGTATTTTAAGTGAATATAGAACAGAAAAATTACAACAAGACAGATATAAATAATACTTGAAATCTAAAACATCATTTCATTGCAGCAAAAGATAAACATGTTTGGTTACATATCAAAACCAACTAAAACAAGAGTCAAGTACTAAATATCCATCCTGGTAAAACATAAGTACATAATCCCACTACATAACTAATAGCCATAATAGAAAAGATAAGCTGGGCTTTACATCACGGTCCAAGCTCCAAAAGATAGATAAAGCAGTTTGATCAAAGCCCACTAGTGCTAGGCCCACTCTGAGAACCTGAGGGTTGGGAAAAAAATAAAAACAACTGGGTCATACATGAGTCTGAGTGAGCCCTATAACTTTAACAATACAATCATTAAAGTAATTAGGGTATGATATAAACTTGGTACGGTGATGACTGGGGATAAATGACTACACTAAGCAGCCAACTAGACATAGGATGAACTAAGATAACGGTAAAGACGCATCTACCCACCCAAGGGTAATTACTACACTGCACCACACCAGTCATTCCTACTTAAAGGTTGATCCCACCCAAGGACTTAGAAAATTTAACTAGTAGTTTCGTGTACCCCTAGCTGATTACATAGGTGCGGTCTGCCGCTATCCCCACTAGGTGTACCCACTACTCCCCAAGCGATCGGCTCCCTACCGTAGATACCCGTGTTGGCCCCACAGTGGGGTGTATCACTCCCCAAAGTGGCAACCCGATACAACCAATGGTGCACGGCTTATACCTACACGATGCAACAACGTCTTACGTACCAGCCCGGGTCCACACACGCATATGAAACCCGTTGGACTTGCGTTGCCACCGCTAACCCGTTTTTGGCCTCTTATAGTCAAGCCCAGTACGCGTGTCCCCTCCTCGACATGGGTCGAGCCCAATAAGATACATGTGGGTTACTGGTTGAAATGGGCCCCCACAAGCTACCCACCTAAGCTTGTCCCTTTTTCTAGTGCATCCCACTTAACCCTTTAATCATGTTTAATTACATGTTTCCACTTGGTTAAGTATTCTAATCGTATTTTCTATTGCCACCCAAGGCAACCCACTAGATTTCCACATGCCATGCAAGGCACTTACTTGATTTCCACATGCCACCCAAGGCACTCACTTAACCCCTCATGCCCCACTACATGCTTATCTGGTTAAGTGTTTCTTAATTGATTAAGAACGTAACCTTTGTAAAGACCTCTCACATTAGACTGTCTTTTATGGCAACTGGATTTGCCGGTCGGTTCCGGGCAGCCTTACGCCATAACAGAGTCTAACCTCGTGTCTTTACACTTGTCACGTATTTAGTTTATGCCTAAGACCTCTCACATTGGGCCAATCATTTGTAGCCGCTGGATTTGCCGGTCGGGTCCGGGCAGACTTATGCTACAAAAGGGTCCAACCTCATGTCTTAGTCGATTAATTACACCTAATTAATCACCCCCATATTTTGAATTAATTTTCCCTAATTAATTCCGATTTAATGATGTACATAATTGACTCAATTATGTCCATCCACTTATGGTATGCAACCTCATACCAATTTCATCATAATTTTGTTAACATGAATATTAACCCCATCGTTTCCCATGTAATACGCTAACATGACATACTTAAAAGGGAAGATTCATCACAAATACAATGGGTTCAACTTAGCATAACATTAGCATCAACATGGGTTTTAAAGGTGTCAACTTGCATATATGACCATAGCATCAAACCCAACTAGCATAAATAATCAACCCAACTTGCATGAATCACATATGTCATAAAGAGGGTAACTTGCATAAGTTACTTATGTCATACAAAGGGGTAAACTTGCATATATATGTGTGACATATAAAGGGTTAACTTGCATATGTATGCATCTCATACAAAGGTGTAAACTTGCATATGTTACTTGCATATAATCAAACACCAAACTTGCATAACATGTCATATATGAACTTGCATATAATCAAACACCAAACTTTCATAACATGTCATATATGAACTTGCATATAATCAAACACCAAACTTGCATAACATGGTGTCATAATGGATCAATGTTTATCATAGTGATTTGCATAACTTGCATAACATCATGAACACATAGCATATGATAACATAACTTGCATTGATCCACATACATAACCATAACCTCATTATATCCTATCATAATTAGTTTAGCAATTGCTTGCTAAAGGCATAGAAACTCACAACTTGTTGATTAGCACTCCTATGAAGAAGATTAAGTTGCTAGAGTTGATTAGAAGTTGATTTGAGAAGCTATCTTCTTCTGCAATTTGATGGAGGCTCCTTCAAGTTGCATTTTGACGGCATAACGACGTTGTATCTATTTTTAGTATGAATTAGGGTAGTCTTAGGGTGTATTTATAGATTAGTTAAGTGTTTTAGGCCATTAGGTTAACCCTAAATTAGATTAGAGCCGTCAGATCCCGTCACTAGCCACCAAAACACAGCCCAAATCCCAAATCAGTGCACCCAGGCCAAACTGACCGACGGGGGGGGGGGGGGGGTCGACACATGGGTCGACCCCTTGGGGGGGTCAACACCCATGTCGACCCTAGTGTCGACACCCTCTGTCTGGCGGGAATTTCGCCGCCTCTTCTGAAATTTGAAATTTGAATATTTTAAATCTGTTTTGAATTTTCTGAAACTTCGGATGGCCATAACTTCTTCATACGAAGTCCAAATCACGCAAACTCGGACTCTATCTCAACCAGAATTCCGAGACGAACACAATGGCGCAACCCGTTTCCCTTAATTCTCATGTCTGAGATTAATTATTCTTTAATTACCAAACATTAATATTAAGTGAAATTCGGGGTGTTACATTCTCCCCTACTTAAAGGATTTCGTCCCCGAAATCTCTAAGTCAAGAAGAACGTATCCTACCAACCAAACAACCATCTACTCAAACCATCAAACACTGGCATCCATTGTCCTTAAAGTTTCTAATGCTGTATGAACATATGCAAAAAAGTGTGTGTATATGTTTCCCTGTCTAATGCAAAATCAGGCGGTCTACTGATTCAGTTGACCTCCTTTATGCAAACCATGATAGTGCCATGCATCCAATATGTATGCGAAAGAACCCTATCTTACACATACTATTTCTACATGTGTGCACAACCATACACCAAAATGCATCATCCATATGATAACACAACCATTATACATCCATTAATATAGCTACCTACACACAATTATATGCAATATGCAATATGAAGTGACTGAGCCGATCTAGTGTCTAAAGTGTGTGCATATGCATCCACGAGCAACCACTAGCAACCACTTGCATCCACATGCATCCACATGCATCCATCAATCATAACATGTCTAATACACATGTTTCAACCATAGGTTTATCCTATCTAAAGGTCAAAGGTACTAATGAGAGGACATACTAAAGATAAGATAAGTACTAGACAAACGACAGAGGAGAAGTTAAAAGACATACCCTCAAAAAGGAATGGGTATAGTGAACGCATCTTCGCTTCTGTCTCCCAAGTAGCATTGCTCTCATCCTCTCCCCATTGCACTTTGACTAGTCGAACCTCTCTGTTTCTCAACTTCCTAATCTCTGACCCAAGGATGCGGGTAGGAGCTCGTCGAATAGTCGCATCACGCTCTACCTCCACTTCCCTAAGCAAGCTCGGCTCTACCACCTCTGCGGTCTCATGTAGGCACTTCCTCAAATGTGACACATGGAATACGTCATGCACACCACTAATCTCTCGGGTAAATCCACTCTATATGCCATCCGTCCAATCCTTTCCTTACTAGGAAACGGTCCTACAAACCTTGGTGCTAACTTCCCAACGGACCCAAAGCGAACAACATTCCGTAATGGAGATACTTTGACAAAGACCATGTCCCCAACATCAAACTCCAGATCCGTCCTCCTCTTATCCGCGTAAGATTTCTGCCTATCTTGCGCTGCTTTCATCCTTCTTCGAATCAAATCAATCTTTTCCGAAGTCTCTCTAACCATATCAGGCCCAAGCAAGATCTTATCCGTAGATTCCCACCAACATGTAGGTGATCGACAAGGCCTTCCATAAAGAGCTTCGAAAGGAGCCATGCCAATACTAGATTGAAAGCTGTTATTATATGCGAACTCCACTAATGGAAGATGCTCTTCCCATGTACCTCCAAAATCTAAGATACAAAGCCTCAAAAGGTCTTCTAGAACACGATTCACCCTCTCGGTCTGGCCGTCCGTCTGAGGATGATATGCGGTGCTCAAACACAACTGAGTCCTTGCCGCCTCTTGCAAACTCTTCCAAAACTCGCTAGTGAAGATAGGATCTCGATCGCTCACTATGCTAGTAGGTACACCATGCAACCGAACTATCTCTCGAAGGTAAACTGAAGCTAGCCACGGAGCAGTCCTCTTACTCTTCACGGGTATGAAATGGGCGCTCTTAGTTAGTCTGTCTACCACAACCCAAATTCCCGTATTACCCTTCCTCGATCTCGGTAACCCATCAATAAAATCCATCGAGACGCTATCCCACTTCCATTGCGGAACCTCCAATGGGTGAAGCAACCCACCGGGTTTCTTTTGCTCCGCTTTCACTTGTTGGCACACCAAGTATCTAGCGACATACTCGGCCACATCTTTCTTCATACCGGCCCAAAAGAAAACTCGCTTCATGTCTTGGTACATCTTGTCCCCACCGGGATGAATGGTCATCTTCGAACGATGCACATCATCAAGAATAGCCTTCCTCAAACCCTCGTCTTGCGGTACACAAAGTCTACCGTCTCTACGCAACCACCCCTTACCATCTAGGGTGTACCTACTCAAATGGATGGACGACTCCCCTCTTATGAGCTTCTCTACCAACTCAACCAACTGTGGGTCGTCCTGCTGTGCCTCGCCAATCCATCCCAAAAGAGTAGGTCTGACCTCTAAGGATGCTAGCAAACCGGGTACGAAGTCAATGGAAGGTCTAAAATCAAACATCGAGATAAATTCCGAGCTTCGTCGTTCCACGAACAATGGACTCAAAGACAACCTTTTTCTGCTCAAGGCGTCCGCCACCACGTTACCCTTGCCAGGGGTATACGCTATCTCGAAATCATAGGATGCCAAGAACTCCATCCACCTTTGCTGTCTTAAGTTCAAATCCTTCTGAGAAAACAAGTACTTCAATGATTTGTGGTCAGTGAACAATTCGAACCTCTCGCCCAGAAGATAATGGCGCCAAGACTTAAGCGCAAAAACAATAGCGGCCAACTCTAGATCATGGGTAGGGTAATTTTTCTCATACACTCTCAACTGCCTTCCCCCATAGGCTATTACCGTTCCCTCTTGCATTAAGACTGCGCCTAGTCCTATCCCACAAGCATCAGTATAAACAACAAATTGTTTGCTCCCATCTGGCAACACTAAGACTGGAGCTGTGGTTAAAGCTCTCTTTAACCGTTGGAACGCATCATCACAATCTACGTCCCATGTGAAGACTAGATTCTTCTTTATCAAGCGAGTTAATGGGGCTGATATCTTCACGAAGTCCTTGATAAACTTCCTATAGTAGCCAGCCAACCCCAAGAAACTCCTCACCTCGGTAGCACTCTTCGGAACCTTCCAATCTTGGATGGATACTACCTTCGCGGGATCCACAGCTATCCCTTCCTTAGAGACCACGTGCCCTAAGAACCGCACTTCCTTCCTCCAAAAGTGACATTTAGAGAATTTAGCCTTGAGGCTATGCGCTCGAAGAGTCTCTAACACTTCCCTAAGATGTAGGGCATGCTCTTCTTCACTCTTAGAAAAGACTAAGATGTCATCCACAAAGACCACCACGAACTTATTAAGGTACTCCCTGAACACCCTACTCATCAAATCAACAAAGTATGCAGGGGCGTTCGTCGAACCAAAGGGCATCACCAGCCACTCATAGAAACCATCCGGAGTCCTAAAGGCAGTCTTGTCTATGCTATCCTCAGCCACTCTCAACTGATGAAACCCCGTGGCCAAGTCCAACTGCGAAAACACTGAGGCGCCAACCAACTGATCAAAGAGATCATCAATCCTCGGCAATGGGTGTCTATTCTTCTTTGTGAGCTTGTTGAGTTCTCTATAGTCTACACAAAGTCTGAGGGACCCATCCGCCTTCGTGGCAAAAACTACTGGAGCACCCCACTCCCATATACTTCGTCTTATGAACCCCTTCTCAAGCAACTCCCCTACTTGCTTATGGAGTTCCCTGCTCTCACGAGGAGCCATGTGGCGCACTGGCAAAGATACTGGTTTAGCATTGTCTACCAGATATATTCGGAAGTCAATCTCCCGCTTCGGAGGTAAGCCCTTCACCTCCTCAAACACATCCGAGTATTCCCGGACCACTCTAACAGATCGCAAACTCTCGACCGAAGCGTCAAGCGATTCAAGATAACTTAGCATAACAGAATCCATGGGATTACAAGAGATCTCGAGAGTATTACCCAAGCGGGTCATGAGCCTAACAACTCTCCTTTCACAATCAAGAACGGCACCATTACTGGATAACCAGTCCATGCCCAAAATCAACCCATAGCCCGTGAAGCCCAAAACAAAAGCATCACATCTAAACTCAACGCTAAGTATAGAAATCCTCAAACCCAAACATATCATGGACAAATAAGTGGAGCCCCCAATTGGGTTTGAAACAACCAAGGGATCATCTACTAGACTGGTGTCTAAGTGTAGTGACTCAACTAATGATGATGAGATAAACGAATGCGATGCGCCAGAGTCAAACAAAGTACGGACATGATGATCAAACAGAAAAACCAGACTTTCAACGGAAATAGTTCTACCTCTTTCCTGAATCGGTGGAACCGCGAGAGCCTGAACTTGCCCCCTTGCCTGACCTGGTGCCATAAGAGCTTGCACCTGTCCCCCTGAGGTAGATCCCGTCCTCTGCCCCTTCTTAGGGCAGTCCTTCACTAGATGCCCTGCTTCGCCACAGTGGAAGCAGCCAGTCTTCTTCTTCTTCCGACAATCTTTTCTTAGGTGGCCTGGTGTCTCGCAATTGAAGCACTTCTTCTTTCCCTTGCCACCGTTGCCTTTCCCACCCTTGTTTTGCTGTTGCTGTTGAGGTCTCTTCTGATCTCCTTTCTTCTCGGGTGACTTATTAGCATTGGGACCCTTCTCTTCCTCATGCATGAGTGCCATGTCTACTAGCTTCTCAAAGGTGGCCCCCATAGGGATATGAGTCATAGCCAATCCATGCATCGGTTCATTCAAACCTTTAACGAACCTCAAAGCCTTCTTCTCCGGTGTATTCACCATGTCTATGCCAAACCTTGCCAACTGATTAAACTTGTTGACATATTCCTTCACTGATAGGTTTCCTTGCTTTAGAGTCAAGAACCTTTCCATATACAGATTCTCTTCCGCCCTTGAGAGAAACTTTGCCACAAACCTTTGTCTGAAATCCGCCCAAGAGTCAACTAGGCGTTCTCCATTAGTGACCTCCCACCAGAACGAGGCCCCTCCCTTCATGAACCAAGCAGCTAACTTGACTTTCTTTCCTTCTTCCAACTCAAAGATGTCTATCAATTCTTCCACCTCCTTAAGCCAATCCCTAGCTTCCACAAAAGTTTCTGATCCTTGAAAAGGTTTCCCTCCCATAGCCTTAAATTCCTTGCAAGTCTTAGCAAAAGTATCCGTGCGAGGAGGAGGAGGAGGAAGATTGGGTGCTACTGTTGGTGGAGGAACATTTGCTGGACCCGCAGTGGCGGCCCTAGCCTCCATCAACCTCCTATACCATACTGGTATCGCTACACCCTCCGGAAAGTTAAGATCTTCAGCCATGCTGAAACGAAAAAGGAAAGATTCAAAATGGAGAATTCGAAAGATAAAGATATGGCTATTGGGGATTATGCTTTTCTTTCAAAAACTTTTCTCTTAAAAGACATGTTTTTGAAAATACTTCTTCCAAAAATGTTTTTAGAAAAATAGTTTTTCTAAAAGTTTTATCTATTCCGGTAACCTTCAGCTCTGATACCACATGTAACACCCCACACCCGCTAAGGTCACTCACTAAGGGAATGCCTTAACTTCGGTGGAGTATTTTAAGTGAATATAGAACAGAAAAATTACAACAAGACAGATATAAATAATACTTGAAATCTAAAACATCATTTCATTGCAGCAGAAGATAAACATGTTTGGTTACATATCAAAACCAACTAAAACAAGAGTCAAGTACTAAATATCCATCTTGGTAAAACATAAGTACATAATCCCACTACATAACTAATAGCCATAATAGAAAAGATAAGTTGGGCTTTACATCACGGTTCAAGCTCCAAATGATAGATAAAGCAATCTGATCAAAGCCCACTAGTGCTAGGCCCACTCTGAGAACCTGAGTGTTGGGAAAAAAATAAAAACAACGGGGTCAGACATAAGTCTGAGTGAGCCCTATAACTTTAACAATACAATCATTAAAGTAATTAGGGTATGATATAAACTTGGTACGGTGATGACTGGGGATAAATGACTACACTAAGCAGCCAACTAGACATAGGATGAACTAAGATAACGGTAAAGACGCATCTACCCACCCAAGGGTAATTACTACACTGCACCACACCAGTCATTCCTACTTAAAGGTTGATCCCACCCAAGGACTTAGAAAATTTAACTAGTAGTTTTGTGTACCCCTAGCTGACTACATAGGTGTCGTCTGCCCCTATCTCCACTAGGTGTACCCACTACTCCCCAAGCGATCGGCTCCCTACCGTAGATACCCGTGCTGGCCCCACAGTGGGGTGTATCACTCCCCAAAGTGGCAACCCGATACAACCAATGGTGCACGGCTTATACCTACACGATGCAACAATGTCTTACCTACCAGCCCGGGTCCACACACGCATATGAAACCCGTTGGACTTGCGTTGCCACCGCTAACCCGTTTTTGGCCTCTTATAGTCAAGCCCAGTATGCGTGTCCCGTCCTCGACAAGGGTCGAGCCCAATAAGATACATGTGGGTTACTGGTTGAAATGGGCCCCCTAAAGCTACCCACCTAAGCTTGTCCCTTTTTCTAGTGCATCCCACTTAACCCTTTAATCATGTTTAATTACATGTTTCCACTTGGTTAAGTATTCTAATCGTATTTTCTATTGCCACCCAAGGCAACACACTAGATTTCCACATGCCACCCAAGGCACTTACTTGATTTCCACATGCCACCCAAGGCACCCACTTAACCCCTCATGCCCCACTACATGCTTATCTGGTTAAGTGTTTCTTAATTGATTAAGAACGTAACCTTTGTAAAGACCTCTCACATTAGACTGTCTTTTATGGCAGTTGGATTTGCCGGTCGGTTCCGGGCAGCCTTACGCCAAAACAGAGTCTAACCTCGTGTCTTTACACTTGTCACGTATTTAGTTTATGCCTAAGACCTCTCACATTGGGCCGATCATTTGTAGCCGCTAGATTTGCCGGTCGGGTCCGGGCAGACTTATGCTACAAAAGGGTCCAACCTCGTGTCTTAGTCGATTAATTACACCTAATTAATCACCCCCATATTTTGAATTAATTTTCCCTAATTAATTCCAATTTAATGATGTACATAATTGACTCAATTATGTCCATCCACTTATGGTATGCAACCTCATACCAATTTCATCATAATTTTGTTAACATGAATATTAACCCCATCGTTTCCCACGTAATACGCTAACATGACATACTTAAAAGGGATGATTCATCACAAATACAATGGGTTCAACTTAGCATAACATTAGCATCAACATGGGTTTTAAAGGTGTCAACTTGCATATATGACCGTAGCATCAAACCCAACTAGCATAAATAATCAACCCAACTTGCATGAATCACATATGTCATAAAGAGGGTAACTTGCATAAGTTACTTATGTCATACAAAGGGGTAAACTTGCATATATATATGTGTGACATATAAAGGGGTTAACTTGCATATGTATGCATCTCATACAAAGGTGTAAACATGCACATGTTACTTGCATATAATCAAACACCAAACTTGCATAACATTTCATATATGAACTTGCATATAATCAAACACCAAACTTGCATAACATGTCATATATGAACTTGCATATAATCAAACACCAAACTTGCATAACATGGTGTCATAATGGATCAATGTTTATCATAGTGATTTGCATAACTTGCATAACATCATGAACACATAGCATATGGTAACATAACTTGCATTGATCCACATACATAACCATAACCTCATTATATCCTATCATAATTAGTTTAGCAATTGCTTGCTAAAGGCATAGAAACTCACAACTTGTTGATTAGCACTCCTATGAAGAAGATTAAGTTGCTAGAGTTGATTAGAAGTTGATTTGAGAAGCTATCTTCTTCTACAATTTGATGAAGGCTCCTTCAAGTTGCATTTTGACGGCATAACGACGTTGTATCTATTTTTAGTATGAATTAGGGTAGTCTTAGGGTGTATTTATAGATTAGTTAAGTGTTTTAGGCCATTAGATTAACCCTAAATTAGATTAGAGCCGTCAGATCCCGTCACTAGCCACCAAAACAAAGCCCAAATCCCAAATCAGTGCACCCAGGCCAAACTGACCGATGGGGTGTCGACCCCTGGGTCGACCCCTTAGGGGGGGGTCGACACCCATGTAGACCCTAGTGTCAACACCCTCTGTCTGGCGGGAATTTTCCCGCCTCTTCTGAAATTTGAAATTTGAATATTTTAAATTTGTTTTGAATTTTCTGAAACTTCGGATGGCCATAACTTCTTCATACGAAGTCCAAATCACGCAAACTCGGACTCTATCTCAACCAGAATTCCGAGACGAACACAATGGCGCAACCCGTTTCTCTTAATTCTCATGTCTGAGATTAATTATTCTTTAATTACCAAACATTAATATTAAGTGAAATTCGGGGTGTTACACATATAGATATCATCATATCAGAGAAGCACAGTACAGGATACAACTTAGTGCATAATGATACATAATCAGTCACCATCGCCTGAGGCGGAATCATACATAAAGAGTACACAAAATAAATATCAGTCTACATCGCCAATGGCGGAATCATAATATAGATACAATAATGGCGGAGAAAACCCAAGTCAGCACGGTGTAGTCAAGCCTCGCTATGAGCCAAAAGTGCGTCAGAAACCTGTAACTAGGCTGCCCGTGTGAAAATGAGGGCACCCGAGTTTGCAAGGTGAAACAAACTACGAGTCAGTCATGGGACTGGTATGAGAAATCTACTTAACTTATTAACAACAATAATAACGCAAATCAAAGGACCACGCCACTTTCGCGGAACGGGTTTACTCCAATGAGTGCTAGTGCATGAATTAAAGTAAATGATTAAATCATCGCAATGCTTTTTAAAAAATGAAGCCATTATAAGACTCAGGTCCCATTACACAATGCAACGCAAGCCGGAGGATAGAGTTTTACCTTATAATGGCCAAAAATGCTTCATACGAATAAAACAAAAGTGTTTGATATTATTACTAGTTCATATATGTTTCAAAAGCAAACTCAATCATAAATATCAATCCTATGCGGCATAGCTACCATCTACTATGTCGCCATACTAGTAATACAATCACGTCCACATATTTCGTATTGGAAATTGGATTCCTTCATGAGTCGAGGCAAGGGGCAAGCTCCTCTCTGATTCGAGACACTCTAGCAAATGTCCCAGGACCCCACTATGATCCTTGGATCTTCAGGGCCCGTCCTCTCTTACTTTTGAGGATTGGCAATTCCTAAACACACGTTTCCCAGTCCTTACAGACCTATATCGAGGTGCCTCGCATTCCAACAACCACACAGGTGAAAAGTATATATAATGTCAGGGCTGGTAGGTCACTGACACCACCTTAGCTAGAAAGAAACGTCGTGCTCTCCCTGCAGTCACTCTCCCGTTTTTGACTCGTACCGAGGTGTGAGGCTCGTGAATTCACGTTATACACAAAGCTACGTCACACAGACCATGCTTTGATCATCAACCACAAGACTTTGCTTTGCAACAGAAGCCTTGATCATATGCCACTTAGGTGTGCCACACAGGCAATCCACTCCATGCGACTGATTTCTATCAATACATAACCTCTGAGCTCGTACGTCTCAGAGAAGGGCGTTAAGCAAGAGAATAAATTCTCCGCCGCCAAACAGATATATATTTAACAGAGATCAATCAGCACAGAACAAAATCCTATGTCAGACACACAGTCCATTTACAAGCCCGTTCTGGGTCTGAACGAAACCGGAGGCACCAATTCCTCACATATCCGTACAATCAACAGTATGTTTGGACGGCTACTACTTCAGTTCCTTCATGGTAGCTACTCCAATCACGAGCATCAGTAGCACCCATCCATCCAATGTGAAGATCGTCGGTCTTCAACCGTCTTTGACTCTTCGACTTCTCAACGTCGATCGATTATTTGAAATGAGATAAACTCGGCCTTTCCAAATAATCCACTTATATTTAGATTTTCAAATCAATTTATCACATGGTTGGACTATTCAACATTCACATTTCAGTTCCTTAGTTATAATTCTCATGTTAAATACATTCAACCATCACATATCAAGCAAACACAACGAAATTGGATTATTTCCACTCTATATCGTCTATAGTATTTTATAACGATATATCGCCATTTTTATTTATTTTAAAACGACCATATTTAATTAAACGACGTTTCAGGTCGTGTCGATGCACTAGCGCTGCTTTTCGCTAATTTTGTTTTACACATATCTGAAAATCTAACCATTGGATCTTCACAAATTTTATATCATTAGGAAGGTCATTTCAAAACGAATCCATCGGTTTCAGTTTTGGGAAAATCCGACGGTCGGATCTTCCACACAAGCCATTTGAAGTTACGATTTCAATTTACGAACTGCAGCGTCGTTATTCGATTTAATTTAATTATATTTATATATATATATATAAATATAATCGTTTCTGGCGCTGTTTTTCTTCAGATTTGAATTAAACATTCCAGACAATCCAACCGTCGGATCTTCACAAAGTTGGTGCCGTTGGAAAGATATTTCCAAGGCGAACCCAACGGTTGCGGTTTCGGGAAAATCCAATGGCGGATTTCCCGCGCTAGTCGTTTGAAATCACGGTTTCAAAACATGAACTGCACGGCCACGTTTCGTTTTAATTTTGTTTATATTTATATATTTATATAAATATAGTTCATTCAAAAATTCCTATATCGTTTTCACTTCAATTATTTCACTAACGCCTTTAAATTTTGGAAAATTTCGCCATAACCTCCTTTGTACGGGAGGGGCTGGGAAAATTCCCAAATAGCCACAAGGGCGTCTCATGTCAAAAAGAAAAAGAAAAAGCCAAGCGCCTAGCCAACAGGCTCATAAAATCATCACCCAAACAAAACAGTAAATGTGTACCTATTTGTCGGGCACAAAATTTTATTCCTCTTCTCTAGCCCCTTTGCTATAACCTGTTCAATAAATATGCACGTACATATATACAATTTTTATCACTTATCATTTTCCATTCAACTTCATATTCGATTTACTTTGGTTTAAAAACACCATTTATTCTAATGTTGCATGCATAGGCTAAAATCATATCATTAGCTAATTAATGTATATTTCAACTCATGCATATTTTATTTGAACAAGTGGCTATTTTTAACACTTCACATTTCAAAGATGATAATTTTTGGCGAACTAAAATAGATTTCAACACATGACTATTTTATTTAGTTCCTATGCATGTTAAAAATAATATTTCTTCACAAATATTTATTTCAACGTCCGCATATCTTTAGCATATCACATACATGATAAAAATGATATTTTTATCATTTAAAATATTTATTCGACAAATGGATGTTTTCAACACTTCATAGTTTCAATAAAAATGTAATTTTTATTGTACGATCTTTTTATTCATCACATGAATTTTTCCACTACACACACTTCTCAACACATGAGCATTTCCACACATGGATATTTTATTTATATTGTTCATATTAGAAAGATGGAATTTTTATTGTTGAAACTATTTATATATAAGGCGAATATTTTTCATACTTCATATATATTATAAAAATGTGATTTTTATTGTTTAAACACTTCATTCATTCACACATGAATTTAATTTTCACACATCACTTTTCAACACATGAACATTTCCACACATGGATATAGTTTCAACATATGACTTTAATTTCAACGCATGAAGATAATTTCAACATATGAAAATTATTCTAACACATAAAGATTATTCAAAATTTCGGCAGCATAATGGCAGGGTAGTTAGAACCGGCACCGTCCCTAGTACGGCTCCTCGCTCTACCTTAAAACCTCGCGGTTTTTGACAATGGGGATTCATGCATCTAATTCGCACGCAGGCGACATGTTTTATTTTTATTTCCACAAATATTTCCAATTCATTTCAATCACCAATGGGTATTTTTCAACCACAACCAAACAATATCAACCACAAACAATTATTCAACCATTCGTATTTTTCATCCAATATTTCACACCAATTCACAACAATAAATATCGTCCATGGTTTGTGGACCAGGGGAGTATATATATATATATATATATATATATATATATATATATATATATATATATATATATATATTATTGCTATATTTCACTTGCATTTCAACACATATATCAATTATTCTATGCATGTATAATTCATACTTCGCTTATATAGCTTACACCACGCATGTACATGAGGTATACAACACGTGTGTAATTTATATTTCGCTAATATAATTTATACACGACATTTTCCATTCAAATTCATTTAATTTAGATTTCTCACATTGGTTTTCGGAGTGCTAAAAATCGTAGATGACTCGGAAAAATCCGCGGCTTCTTCTATGTGGTAGAGAGCTTCCTTGCGGTCTCGATGTTTCCTGTTTCATCGAATTTCGTCAACACACCAAAAAGATATGATTTTTCAAAGTGCAGACATCAAAAAGGACTCACCTTTCTATTTGGTTCGAAACTAGGTTTGAGGTTTTCGCGAAATCCGCTGACCTAGACGATGATCAGGGAGTTGGACGTGGAAGAGCTTCGAGCAGGCTTCCTGTCGGTGGTGGTTTGGTCGTGGATGGTGGCAGATCGGAGCGGCGGCGGCGCTGGAAAGAGGCCGACTTTGGGCGCTCGATTCAGGCGGAGGAGGCGTCGAGGGAGGGGGTGCTGGGTCGGATTTGAAGAGGAGGCGGAGACGAGGCGAACGGCGGTGGTGGCATTGGCTGGAGGTGTCTGTAGCGGCGGCGGCGGAGGAGAGAAGGGAGGAACGGGTTTTTGCCGTTGGTTCGAGGGTTACAGGTTTTTTTTTTAAATAATGAATGGAATTTTCTGATTCGCCGGAATATATATATTTCAGAAAATTAGGGTTTTCACCAACGAACTCCTTTTCAAACCCAACGACTGTCGTCCCTAGCTAAATACCCCCATTCCGAACACAATGGGATATGTTTCGTTGGCCAATTCGACTGTTACAGTCGGTTATTTTTAAAATAAAGTATAAAACATTTAATTTTTAACTTTGAACGTTCATTTCAATTTGCCAGGGCCACAAACTGATTCGAAAAATTCCAGAAAAATAAATCTAGCTATGTTTTGACGCTACGGTCCCAACAAAACTAGTTTCGTCGAATTCTGAGATCGTTTGAAAAATGGCCATTTTCTGGTCGATCCAATTTAACAGAAATTGACCAAACGCATTTTCTTTTGCCACGCTCACATACTAGCTTCAAAAATAATGAAATTTGAAACCTAGCAATAGTTTGACATCCCGGACCCAACAAAATTGGTTTCGTCGAATTCCAAGGTCGTTTGCAAAATATCAATTTTCCAGGGCTATATATTCTATATAGCGACCTTTCTGAAAATTCATTCGGCCATAACTTTTGATTCCCGTTATGAAACTTCGATTTTTCAGATTCGTTAGAAAGGTATTGATAAACATATTTAAATATTTTTAGTTTCACTAAAATCCGTTATATTTTCCACCCTGCACAGTTAGTCAAAGTTTGAATTCAAATTTTCAAACTGACTCACTATTTCTACTACACTATTTTATTGAAATATTCTATTTCAATTGTTCAAATTCCTTTGAAATCACCAATTTAAAATTTTTAAATTGGCTCGTATTTTCCGGGATATTACAGATATGGAGGAAGAACCTATCCAAGGCAGCATTTGATGAGGTAATCATGGTACATGAATGTTGTGGCGGCTCCCGATGCTATAAAATGCAAAGATTTTCCCATATATCTTGAGGACGTTGCCTTGAAGTGGTTCTCTCGACTCCCCCCTCGATCAATTTCCAATTTCAAAGAGCTAGGTATGCAGTTATTATGCAGTTGCTTGCTCAACATAATTAATTCATAATTTTATATATCAATCAAAGGCAACGAGAGTGATCAAAGAGACTAAATAAATAAAAGAATTTGGATTCAAGATGTAATCGCATCGGCTCTCAAAAAGCCGATGAAAAAAGGAATTTGGATCTATAATGTAATTGCATCGACTCTCCAAAAACCAGTGCAAAAAAGGAGTTGGATCCAAGATTAATTGGATCGGCTCTCTAGAACCGATGCAAATACAACTAGTTGCATCTGTTATAAATAGAACCGATTTAAAAAGGATTTGGATCCAAGATTAATTACATCGGATTTCTTGAACCAATGCGAATACAACTAGTTACATCTGTTATAAATAGAATCAATGCAAAAAACCGATTTGGATCTAGGATTAATTGCATCGGCTATTATTATCCACTAAAAATCATATGCATGTCGATGGGTCTGAAGTAAGCAAAAGATATGGGTAGGTTAGTTCTTTATTATATGGGTTGGTCATGGTCAAAACTGATGGGTCGATAGTCATCAAGTTCAATGGTTCGAACATGCTTACTCAGATAGATCGGTCTGGTTAAAGACATACGGGTCGGTCATTCCATACAAGAATGGGTCGGTCACACTATTTCAGTATGGGTTGGTCTCGTTTCCACCAGAGGGGTCAGTCGTTCTCAAAGAAGTCATGGGTTGGTCTAACACGTCGCATCTGGATCGGTTAGTCTCATTTGGCTCAATCGATATAAAATGGGTCAGTCAGCAAAGATAACAGCTGGAAATAGCTGGTAACAGCTGGTGACAGCTGTATGGATCAGGCTGGTGGCATTTTCGTAAATAACTTTAAGACCGACCCATAGCCTGCACACCATATTTCAGCCCTTCCACTTCATTCTCTCCACATATAAATAGACCATGATTCCCACATTAATGAGGGTCGATTCCTAGTGCCACAAAGTGCTGCTCAATTGTTCTCACTACTGCTCTAAGCCATTCCAACTTCCATTAAGCCTTCACCATCAAATTATCCATGGAATCCTCCAAAGTCACTCAAGTGTTCGAGAGATTGTTGATCTACATCTATACTTGTCATACTCAGAGAAATAGAGTCATTCCTTGGTGGATTTAAGAAAATTGTAGTGTAGAAGAAAGGAAATTGAATGTAAAAGCAATAGTTATGTACTTTGTAATAATTGTGGTGATAATGGAAGTTCCTTTTATAGTGGGCGTAGGCTATTTCTAAGCCGAACCACTCTAAAATCACTGGCACTTTACTTTTCCCCGCCTTATTCATTCTTAGCTTTATGTTTGATTATATTTTGAAGTGTTGATAGGCATTTTGGGGTGTTAGTGCCACTTTTTGCATTAACATTTTTGGCACCCACCATGGGGCTTGAACCCACGACCACAAGGTTAAGAGCCTTGTTGGGGATATCGAAGATTGAAACCTGTCATTCTACGATAGATCTTCATGATCTAGAAGTCAGGTCCATTCAAAAGCTCTCGACGAAGACTAGAGATTTGTTTGGTATAATGGCTACATCAAAGAGAAGTAATAAGAACACTAGAGGCTCGAATGACATTACTAATGAAGCCATAACTACTCCACAAACCAATAATGCAACTGTCGCTGAAACTATGGAAGTTTGAGTAACCCATGGCGAGTTGAAAGTTGTTGTCACCAACTTCGATAAGCAGAATAAAGCCTTGATGGATAAGATGGAAGCTCTCCTAGCTATTCAAACCGATTTGGAGCCTCACAGAGTTAAGATTGATCTAGATAAGAATGCGCACTCATTGATGTTAGATCACAATCATGATCATGGCCTAGAGGAAGATGACAATTGGTCAAGTGATGGAGATGAAACCAACATTGAAGATTCCAAAGCTAATTCCAAAGTGCTCAAACAAGCTTCATGTAGGAAGAAACATGATAGCAAACTTGTTTCCCAGAAAGCTGCAGGTCCTAATTAAGGGGAATTTCTCCAAACTGGAAGCACAAGGCTTTAGTTTGCTAGCTTCCATCGCTTGCCAGAACAAACGTCTGAGAAAAGGGCCGATGTCTGCCCCATAGGACGATGCAGAGACAAGGAACATATCTTGGGAACTAACAGTAAGGTTGCAGGGGTTTCTAGCAATGTTGTTTTGGATGCTTTCGTTGCTTCCTAGCCAACAATCTAACCCCGAATGAAACTCAGAGAGATTATGTAACTCGAAAAGAGTTCGTTGTTGTTATAACCAATTAGTACCAGAAAACATATGCTTCGAATGAGACGTTGCTGGACCAAACATGGGCTCTCGAAGTCGCCCAAGTGAGTCTTACAAACCGTGTAGTAAAATTTGTTGTAGAAAGGAGCCTGTACCGCACTGCTTCTGTAACAACCCGAATTTTAAACAACGTGTTAAGACAAGAATCAAGGCAGAATTAAATTATAAAATTTGAATCAGGATAAACGGGTTGCGCCGTTACGTTCATCTCGGAAAAATACGCGAAATAGAGTCCGAAATTTCGTAAATCGGAGTCCGTATGACCCAGTTAAGGCCCAACGAAGTTTCACGAAAATTCAAATCCGAAAACAGATTAGAAATTCAGCCCAGAAAGAGAAGGCGGGAAAATTCCCGCCAGACCCACAGGGTGTCGACCCCTGGGTCGACCCCCCCTCCAGGGGGTCGACATGGGTGTCGACCCCGGGGTCGACCCCCCTCCAGGGGGTCGACATGGGTGTCGACCCCTGGGTCGATCCCCCCCTGTAGAACCCCGACCTGGTGCACCTGCTTGTCATGTTGACTCGGTTTTGGAGGCTTGTGACGATTTTTGAGGGTTCAGATCTATCGTAGGGTTTATCCTATGGCCTAGACTACTCCTAACCTCTATAAAAAGACCCCTAATCCCTCACAAATCACTCATGCCACGAAGTGCTGCCCAAATGCCAAGTGATCATGGCCTCCATCTCCAATTCCTAGAGACTATGCATTCAAATCGGATTCAAATCAAAAGGTGCAAGCTTGCTACACCAAATCGAAGAGGGATCAACGTTGCTATGCAAATTTCATGACGATTCTTCGACAAAGGAGCCACCTTTCTTCGTCAAGACGGATCATGCTCATTCCCTAAGCCTCGCTAAGTAAGTTCTAGCTACTTGTAGATTCTAACGGTGGTTCTAATGTGACATGGGATAAAATGAGATGAAATATAAGTATGCTAGCCTATATGAACCTTGTCATGTCTCTTTTGCTTGAACCTATGACTTTGGGCTAAGTTGTAGCGGCTTAATCATGCCATTCATGTTATGTTTAATCTAGTATATCTTGCAAGTTTGAATCTTTATCTATGGAATGTTAGCATGAACCTTTGGGAACCACTTGACTTGTGAAACATGGGCAAAGACTTGACTCTGGGGCTTATGCAAGTAAATGAACCCAAACCCCTTATGTATCATGCATGTTTGTGGCCAAATTCACTTATGAAACTATGCATGCTTGTGGCCAAATTCCCTTATGAAACTATGCCTGCTTGTGGCCAAATTCCCTTATGACACTATGTATGTTTGTGGCCAAATTCCCTTATGATACTATGCATGTTTGTGGCCAATATGTTGACATAATACCCTACTATGTGACTCGCTTCCACTTGGGTTGGAAATACGTTTGGGTAGTTTAGGGAAAACGTGGGTATGACATGGAAAACTTGACATGGGGTTTACATGAGAACATGACATTCATGATACATTTAAATATGGTCATGACACATGGGAAAACATGGAACTTGAACTAGACATGGGTGGGTTGTAAGTGTAATAAGACACTAGACCAAACATGAAAGTGGCGAACTCGAGGTTGGGTTGAGTTTGTAGCATAAATCTACCCGGACCCGCCTGGCTTAACTAGTGGCTACAAACAATAGGATCCAATGTGAGAAGTTGGTCATGTCGCGCTTAAGACCCGAGGTTAGACTAGGTTGTGGTGTAAAACTACCCGGACCCGCCCGGCTTAACTAGTAACCACAACAAGGTCTAATGTGAGTGGTTGAGAGTGCATTAATTAAATTAATGCCACATGATAAGGTTAAGTAAATTTGACTAATGACACTTAACCAATATAACACGAATGGGTAGGTTAAGTGGGACCGGGCTTGATTTCCTAATGACACTTAACCATACAAGACGATTAGGGGATGGGGTTAAGTAATTTACACTTAACTAATCTGACTTGGTAATTAGATGGGGTTAAGTAACCTGCGCCTAACTAATCTAAACACGGCAATTAGATGGGGTTGAGTAACCTACACTTAACTAATCTAAACACGGTAATTCGATGGGGTTAAATTGAACACTTAACCAATCTAAACTTGGTAATTCAATGTGGTTAAGTAACCAATACTTAACCAACTTAACATGACAATTTAATGGTGTTAAGTAACTTATACTTAATCAACTTTACATGATGATTGATGAGGTTAAGCAACCATACTTAACCAATCTAATGTGAGAACTTGATAGGGTTAAGTCACAAGACTGTTTAAATATACTTAACCATTCTAATACGATTAGTGGATGAGGTTAAGTTAACCTATACTTAACCAATCCTACTCGATAATCCGATGAGGTTAAGGTAATCTATGCTTAACCAATCTAACACGATAAGCTGATAGGGTTAAGATAAACAAATACTTAACCAATTTGACTTGATGATTGAATAGGGTTAAGTCATGAGCTTCTTGGTATACTTAACCAACTTATAGGGCTAGGTCTTGAACTTGAATACTTAGCCAAATCTTGATATGATTCGTAGGCAGGTTAAGTCATGAACGTAAATGGAAATACTTAACCCATTAGACAAAACCCTAGTTCAGGGGACTAGGTGGAAAGCCGGGATTAACAAGGATAACGGGAAAAGAAGCTAAGTGGTAAACCTTAGTTAAGGATAACTAAGTAATAATTCTTAGCCAAGGACATGGGACTAGTTCATAATTAGATGAATAACCTGATACGGTAGGTCATCGCTTAGTATATGAGGTGGAGCAACTTATCTGACTTAGATAAAGGCTCCAACGAACTGGGTGACGAAGCGGTAGCTTCGGGGGACGTGAGGGTACTCTTGGTATCCCTCTGTGAGGTGGCAGATGGTCCATGAAACCCGACCTCACAGAGGTTAAGGTATGCGGTAGAAGAGCCAAGAGTATGCCTTGGTTGCTATGCGAGCGACCTAAAGACTGGGATGGATTAGCGTGGAGTCGACGATACCTGTCTTTTGCCCTGGATAGCGCGTCGCCGACTACCTACCATCTTTAGTAAATCGTGTACGAACGGAAAGGCAGAGAACCCCCAACAGACCATGTTCTTGCTATCAAGTCATGGGTGAGGTTGGCCCATAGGAAAGTGGGGCTATAGTGGGGCCGGGATGTGGTTCTCATACATGATTTTTCTTGGATTGCCTTTCAGTAGTTGAGGGAGGGGTCACTTGGGACCATAGCCACGGGTACAAAAACAGACCTTGATATCTGCATCAGCAGACGACATAAAACTCCCGACCGAGTTCCGTATTTCTTGATTTGCCCTGGCACGGAACTCGGATGGCACATTGAGGAACATGTGCGTCTAGACATGGAAAACGATTCACGATACATACGCGGGATAAAGGGCACGGTTGACGGGTGGCATAATCCCTAGTGGCCCTAGGTGGCTTGAACCCAAACCGAGACACGGAAACGTTCATTAGGTAGCATAATCCCTAGTGGTCCTAGGTGGCATAAATCCTAAGTGAACACGCGATAGTTCATGGTAAGAAAACATAACCAGATCAAGGGTAGCAGACCAAAACGACATCAAGGATAAAATGGTACTACATTGAGGTGGTATAGATTGACAGGGGGAAGCCCGTACGGCCTACGGCAAAGGACTGAACTTATACATGGGAAGAAACATACGAGTTGGGAAACCTACATATGCTATATATTAGGTTGACATGGACCATTACATGACATTGGGCAAGGGACATTCATAGTTAACACATGACGCGGGTAGGGACACTAGTACGAGAGGTGCAGAGCGGATATACGTGACAAATACCTTGGGATGTTATACATGATAGATACCGTGGGATGTTATACATGACAGATACCTTGTGATAGTATACTTGATAGAAACCTGACGATGTGATACCTTGATTCTTGACACCGTAGTTTATCGTGATACCTTAGTTTACCTTGCTACGGTAGTTCATCCAGTTATCTTGGTTTAGCTTATCTATCTTGTTGTCATCCTTATGTTTACTTTTAGTTTATGCATGTCATGTTACCTTTACCTGTTTTTATGCTGGAAGTAGATAGGACTTACCAGTCTTTATGACTGACCCCGTTTTCTTTCGCCTCTTTGTCTTCCGTTCCCCCCCAGGTTTCAGGGAGGAAATGTTGTTGTTAGTTCGGACTTCTTCTGTTGAAGGTCATCTTGTTTGGCTTGGACTTTTCTTGGCTATGGATACTTTACTATTTCACTTGGGGAATAATTTATGAAAAGGTTTTATGCTTCTTTATTATTGCAAGACTGGTATTGATGTATTCTGATGTAAAAGGCTTTAGACCTTATTTTATAAGGTAATGAAATTTGTTTTACTTCCGCTGTTTTATATATATGTTCTGTCTTATAATATTTCTGTGCATGTTTACCTTGATAATGCTTCACCAAACCTAGTGCATTCCCTTTGTGAGTGACGCTAGAGGAGGTGGGGTGTTACATTTGGTATCAGAGCAGAAGGTTACCAGACTGGGCAAAAGTTTTTAAAACCTTCTGAAAACTATTTGAAAAAAAAAATCGTTTACAAAGAAGCATTTTTCAAGAAAAGTTTTTAAAGGCTATTCCCCAAAAGCCATTAGCACTATCCTTTGTTTCCTTGATTGAATCTCTTTTCCTTTCTTTCATCCATCTGTAGTCACAGTAGTTTTTAGCTGCGACTAATCCTTGTCTAACTACGTGAGTGTTTTCCCCGTGCGATGGAGAAAGTTCTTAAGAGACCTGTTACCGAAGTTATAAGAAGGGATAATAAGAGCAAGGATAAAGGACACGGGCTTAAGGATAAGCAACTTGTTGGTATGGCTTGATCCACAAAGGAAGATAAGGACAAGATCAGCGAGAGGGCAATTGTATGCTCTCATTTCTAGCGTACCTAAGAGAAATGGTACCGTTTCTGTTAAGGCTTAGCCTTTCTTTTCTATCATCTCGTCCAGACCTTGTATTGATCATCGCATCATATAAGTCGGCCTCGATAGTTAAGTCTCCGCACCTTAGTACTAGCATGGTAGAAGATCCCATTTTTTTCCCAAATCTTGTTGGACGATCGGTCCATTTATTCATGACTTGTTTTGATTTCAGAATGCCTATGTTTCTAGGCCGTGGATGGATTCCAGGGATAAAGTGGTCATCCAATAAGGGGTGCCATTCTCGGTTTTGAAAGGAGGGTAGTTAGACTCTTGACTTGCTTTGGTAATACCCTCGAAGTCTCGTGTAACCTTCTAGGTTCTGTCATGGCTAGTTACCTAGAATCTCATGATGCAGTTGTTGGTAATCCGTTCGAGTAGAATTCGCCGCTAAGGCGGATGGTTCATTCCGCTTAAGCATGGGTTATAGGAATCACCCTAGTAGGTACGCTTGGTAACATGGATTGACATCGGTAAACGAGATCCAGAATTCACTAGTGAGTTTTGGAAAGCTTGCATGAGTACGCAGATATGTTTGGGCCAAGCATACTAGGGAAAGAATAAGTGGAAGTGAAACAAGAGGCGACAGTGAAATGAGTTCTAACTCATATCATGGAAATAGGAATCAAGGAGCTACGAAATCATGGAGTTAAAAAGGTGGTCAAGGCACCGAGGAATTAAGCTCAAGGAAACGCGATTTAGAAGACGTAAGGCTAGACACGCGCATCGTACCTCTTTTTAAAGAGTGTATCCTTGAACCCTGGTTTTTCCTGTAGAGCTTGCTCGCATGTTATCTTTTGGTGAATATCCTCTCGGTCCTGTTTCTGTCGCAAACCCCGTAGGGAGTTTACCTTGTTTATCTCCTCGATCCTATCGTGAGAACCTTAGGTAGAATCCTATGGATGTAAACATGTATTTGAAACATGTTGTGATTGATATGGTTGCAAATGGTTTCAAGTGGTTGCTCGTGGATGCACGAATACACATTAGATACTAGATTGACGCGGCCACGTTTCATGTTGCATATGCACGAGTATTTATACTTGTTTATGGATGAAATTGAATGGGTTATCATGCGGATGTTGCATATGAATGAATGTTTGTGCACGCATATAGTACTTATATGACTAGGACTATTTGCATACATGTTGGACTCATGGCACTAAACATATTTTGCATTAGAAAGATCATTCAGGCCTGATCATTAGCATTAGCTAAGGAGCATATACACACACGTTTTGCATATGTTCATATGGCATTAGAAATCGTTTAAGGACAATGTTTGCCTGTGGATGATGTTTTGAGTGGATGGATGGTAGGATGCGTTCTTCCTAACTTGGAGATTTCGGGGACGAAATCCTTAAAGGAGGGGAGAATGTAACAACCCGAATTTTAAACAACGTGTTAAGACAAGAATCTAGGCAGAATTAAATTATAAAATCTGAATCAGGATAAACGGGTTGCGCCATTGCGTTCGTCTTTGAAAAATACGCGAAATAGAGTCTGAAATTTCGTAAATCGGAGTCTGTATGACCCAGTTAAGGCCCAACGAAGTTTCACGAAAATTCAAATCCGAAAACAGATTAGAAATTCAGCCCAGAAAGAGAAGGCGGGAAAATTCCCGCCAGACCCACAGGGGGTCGACCCCTGGGTCGACCCCCCCTCCAGGGGGTCGACATGGGTGTCGACCCTGGAGTCGACCCCCCTCCAGGGGGTCGACCCCTGGGTCGACCCCCCCCCCCCTGTAGAACCCCGACCTGGTGCACCTGCTTGTCATGTTGACTCGGTTTTGGAGGCTTGTGATGATTTTTGAGGGTTCAGATCTATCCTAGGGTTTATCCTACGGCCTAGACTACTCCTAACCTCTATAAAAAGACCCCTAAGCCTACCCTAATCCCTTACAAATCACTCATGCCACGAAGTGCTGCCCAAATGCCAAGTGATCATGGCCTCCATCTCCAATTCCTAGAGACTATGCATTCAAATCGGATTCAAATCAAAAGGTGCAAGCTTGCTACACCAAATCGAAGAGGGATCAACGTTGCTACGCAAATTTCATGACGATTCTTCGACAAAGGAGCCACCTTTCTTCATCAAGACGGATCATGCTCATTCCCTAAGCCTCGCTAAGTAAGTTCTAGCTACTTGTAGATTCTAACGGTGGTTCTAATGTGACATGGGATAAAATGAGATGAAATATAAGTATGCTAGCCTATATGAACCTTGTCATGTCTCTTTTGCTTGAACCTATGACTTTGGGCTAAGTTGTAGCGGCTTAATCATGCCATTCATGTTATGTTTAATCTAATATATCTTGCAAGTTTGAATATTTATCTATGGAATGTTAGCATGAACCTTTGGGAACCACTTGACTTGTGAAACATGGGCAAAGACTTGACTTTGGGGGCTTATGCAAGTAAATGAACCCAAACCCCTTATGTATCATGCATGTTTGCGGCCAAATTCACTTATGAAACTATGCATGCTTGTGGCCAAATTCCCTTATGAAACTATGCATGCTTGTGGCCAAATTCCCTTATGACACTATGTATGTTTGTGTCCAAATTCCCTTATGATACTATGCATGTTTGTGGCCAATATGTTGACATAATACCCTACTATGTGACTAGCTTCCACTTGGGTTGGAAATACGTTTGGGTAGTTTAGGGAAAACGTGGGTATGACATGGAAAACTTGACATGGGGTTTACATGAGAACATGACATTCATGATACATTTAAATATGGTCATGACACGTGGGAAAACATGGAACTTGAACTAGACATGGGTGGGTTGTAAGTGTAATAAGACACTGGACCAAACATGAAAGTGGCTAACTCGAGGTTGGGTTGAGTTTGTAGCATAAATCTACCCGGACCCGCCCGGCTTAACTAGTGGCTACAAACAATAGGATCCAATGTGAGAAGTTGGTCATGTCGCGCCTAAGACCCGAGGTTAGACTAGGTTGTGGTGTAAAACTACCCGGACCCGCCCGGCTTAACTAGTAACCACAACAAGGTCTAATGTGAATGGTTGAGAGTGCATTAATTAAATTAATGCCACATGATAAGGTTAAGTAAATTTGACTAATGACACTTAACCAATATAACACGAATGGGTAGGTTAAGTGGGACCGAGCTTGATTTCTTAATGACACTTAACCATACAAGACGATTAGTGGATGGGGTTAAGTAATTTACACTTAACTAATCTGACTTGGTAATTAGATGGGGTTAAGTAACCTGCGCCTAACTAATCTAAACACGACAATTAGATGGGGTTGAGTAACCTACACTTAACTAATCTAAACACGGTAATTCGATGGGGTTAAATTAAACACTTAACCAATCTAAACTTGGTAATTCAATGTGGTTAAGTAACCAATACTTAACCAACTTAACATGACAATTTAATGGTGTTAAGTAACTTATACTTAATCAACTTTACATGATGATTGATGAGGTTAAGCAACCATACTTAACCAATCTAATGTGAGAACTTGATAGGGTTAAGTCAAAAGACCGTTTAAATATACTTAACCATTCTAATACGATTAGTGGATGAGGTTAAGTTAACCTATACTTAACCAATCCTACTCGATAATCTGATGAGGTTAAGGTAATCTATGCTTAACCAATCTAACACGATAAGCTGATAGGGTTAAGATAAACAAATACTTAACCAATTTGACTTGATGATTGAATAGGGTTAAGTCATGAGCTTCTTGGTATACTTAACCAACTTATAGGGCTAGGTCTTGAACTTGAATACTTAGCCAAATCTTGATATGATTCGTAGGCAGGTTAAGTCATGAACGTAAATGGAAATACTTAACCCATTAGACAAAACCCTAGTTCAGGGGACTAGGTGGAAAGCCGGGATTAACAAGGATAACGGGAAAAGAAGCTAAGTGGTAAACCTTAGTTAAGGATAACTAAGTAATAATTCTTAGCCAAGGACATGGGACTAGTTCATAATTAGATGAATAACCTGATACGGTAGGTCATCGCTTAGTATACGAGGAGGAGCAACTTATCTGACTTAGATAAAGGCTCCAACGAACTGGGTGACGAAGTGGTAGCTTCGGGGGACGTGAGGGTACTCTTGGTATCCTTCTATGAGGTGGTAGATGGTCAATGAAACCCGACCTCACAGGGGTTAAGGTCTGCGGTAGAAGAGCCAAGAGTATGCCTTGGTTGCTACGCGAGCGACCTAAAGACTGGGATGGATTAGCGTGGAGTCGATGATACCCGACTTTTTCCCTGGATAGCGCGTCGCCGACTACCTACCATCTTTAGTCAATCGTGTGCGAACGGAAAGGCAGAGAACCCCCAACAGACCATGTTCTTGCTATCAAGTCATGGGTGAGGTTGGCCCATAGGAAAGTGGGGCTATAGTGGGGTCGGGATGTGGTTCTCATACATGATTTTTCTTGGATTGCCTTTCAGTAGTTGAGGGAGGGGTCACGTGGGACCATAGCCACGGGTACAAAAACAGACCTTGATATCTGCATCAGCAGACGACTTAAAACTCCCGACCGAGTTCCGTATTTCTTGATTTGCCCTGGCACGGAACTCGGATGGCACATTGAGGAACATGTGCGTCTAGATATGGAAAACGATTCACGATACATACGCGGGATAAAGGGCGCGGTTGACGGGTGGCATAATCCCTAGTGGCCCTAGGTGGCTTGAACCCAAACCGAGACACGGAAACGTTCATTAGGTAGCATAATCCCTAGTGGTCCTAGGTGGAATAAATCCTAAGTGAACACGCGATAGTTCATGGTAAGAAAACATAACCAGATCAAGGGTAGCAGACCAAAACGACATCAAGGATAAAATGGTACTACATTGAGGTGGTATAGATTGACATGGGGAAGCCCGTACGGCCTACGGCAAAGGACTGAACTTATACATGGGAAGAAACATACGAGTTGGGAAACCTATATATGTTATATATTAGGTTGACATGGACCATTACATGACATTGGGCAAGGGACATTCATAGTTAACACATGACGCGGGTAGGGATACTAGTACGAGAGGTGCAGAGCGGATATACGTGACAAATACCTTGGGATGTTATACATGATAGATACCGTGGGATGTTATACATGACAGATACCTTGTGATAGTATACTTGATAGAAACCTGACGATGTGATACCTTGATTCTTGACACCGTAGTTTATCATGATACCTTAGTTTACCTTGCTACGGTAGTTCATCCAGTTATCTTGGTTTAGCTTATCTATCTTGCTGTCATCCTTATGTTTACTTTCAGTTTATGCATGTCATGTTACCTTTACCTGTTTTTATGCTGGAAGTAGATAGGACTTACCGGTCTTTATGACTGACCCCGTTTTCTTTCGCCTCTTTGTCTTCCGTTTCACCCCCCAGGTTTCAGGGAGGAAATGCTGTTGTTAGTTCGGACTTCTTCTGTTGAAGGTCATCTTGTATGGCTTGGACTTTTCTTGGCTATGGCTACTTTACTATTTCACTTGGGGAATAATTTATGAAAAGGTTTTATGCTTCTTTATTATTGCAAGCAAGGTTTTGATGTATTCTGATGTAAAAGGCTTTAGACCTTATTTTATAAGGTAATGAAATTTGTTTTACTTCCGCTGTTTTATATATGTTCTGTCTTGTAATATTTCTGTGCATGTTTACCTCGATAATGCTTCACCAAACCTAGTGCATTCCCTTTGTGAGTGACCCTAGCGGAGGTAGGGTGTTACAGCTTCGGATCTTCACATGGATAAGTGTGATCATCATAATAATGAGGAAAACAAGTCCAAGTGACCTTTCTTCCCCATCTATCCGAAAAGCAACAAGAAGGACGTGGAGGGGCCGAAAAGGGCATATGAAGACAAAGAGGAAAAAGGGAACAAGATATTTCACTTTTTCAAGTCTAAAGAGTTAACTCCACTAAACGATACCTCGAAGAACATCTTCTTTGCTACTAAAGGCATAGGATTCTTTCTGTAGCCACCACCAGTAATAAAGATCTCAAACAAAGCAGCAACGTCTGTAAGTTTCTTCCACTATCACAATCAGCCTGGCAATGATATCAATGATTGCAGACATCTAAAGAGCCCAATTGAGATGTTGGTTAGGAAAAACAAGTTACAACAATATGTCAGGAAATTGCATGCAGGAAATTGTCTTCCAACTCCTCAGGGGAAAAGTGTACCCGCCAATCGAATAGGCCTAGATGGAAAGGCTCCAGCAGGGAATAGTGCAAAGCCGATGATCAATGCTGTAGAAGATAATTCTAGTTCAGTCGATAAAAGCTGGGAAATAAGCAAAGCTACGCAAATGCTTACTGTTCAGCAGAAGCATTGGCTCCTATGGAATTAGATGCTGCTGTTCATCCGATGATTGCCAGGCACTTCCATACCAAAGCTCAATAAAGGCTGGTGTTGAAGTATTTGAGGCCATCTGGAAGGAGCCATATGTCATTAGTCAGAAGCTTCTAGAACGCGCCACGCGGCGGCAGTTCGCGAATTTCGACTGTTGACTTCGAATGGATATTACGGGAGATCCGACCATCGGATTCTCCTGAAAATGGAACCGTTGGGTTCATATCGAAAAGAGCTTTCTAATGAACACAAGAAATTAGAAATTTAATATTTTGATTTGGAATTATGTCCAAATCAAATTTGGAAAAGGTCGTTGTAAGTGTAGTTCGATGGCCGTTTATGGAAATCGACTGTACGGGCCTTGATAAAATTATTAAAAATATCAATAATTAGTGTAAAAATCATAAGAAATGATTTGGAAATAATTGGGATGAAAAATTCCATATTTGAAAAGATAAAAATAGTTTTTTATCGAAATGAACTAGTTATGAACTAGAATTATGAAATCCAATATTTTTAAATAAATAAATTGGATTTGAAATGGTTTTAAAAATAACCGGAAATTTCCAATATAGGAATTGGAATGGATTTGAATCGAAATTATCTACGAAATATTTCGATATTGGATTCCGTGAGTATATGGATATGGTGGAGGAATTTGGAAGATATATATATCGTTATTCCAATACGGTATTTGCTGATTCCATAATTTGATATTGAATATAAGCCGACATATTTTCTATTCAGATCCTTGTATTTAATATCAAATGTGATTTTAGGTTTGTCGTGAATGGTGCCTTCATTAACACTGTTCTTGAACCCAGTTGAGAAAAGATTAAATCTTTTTATTTAGATATAATTAAGTATACCAATTAATTAATATTTAATTGGAATTGAATTGAAATTGATCTTTGAGTTTATCGTGAACGGTGTTTTAAATAATACATGTTTTTTAGCCCGATTAAAAATGAAATGAGATTTTGGGTTGTCGTGAATGGTATCTTTAATAATAATGTTCTTAGACCCAACGGAGTTAAGAAAATCAGAAACTAACTAGAGATTAGTTAAGTTGAATGGTTTCCTGGGTATTGATCTGATGTTGGTTTCGACCTTCGGGGTTAATACTTAGGGAATTGTTCACTAACTAATTTATGGTTAAAGGCTGATGGAATGGAATGTGATTTTGGGTTTATAGTGAAACGTGTTTTAAGTGACATTGGTTCTTTAACCCAGTTAAAGACAGGATATGATTCCCAAGTTAAACAATCATTAATATTGATTTTTTGGAAGATTAAAACCAAGTGGAGTTTTAATGAATCTTTAATTAGATTGAAATGATCGAGAATGGAGCATCACCAGTTTTTCTCCAGGCGATAGTTAAATCTTTAATTAGATTTGAACGTGAAATGGTAATTGAATTTACCGATAACACCGTGGTGTTAGATATAAAGTATTACCAGTTTTGCTTCATGGGATAAATAGGTTGGGATTGGGAAATTAAACAAATGATTACTTCGGTAAGGTTCGCTAATCCCAACTAGTTTGGATAAATCATAATTTGGTTTGAATTAATATCTAAAGGAAGATTAAAGAATAAACTTAATGGGGACCTTTCCCAAAGTATATGAATATTTGGATAAAGAAATATTCTGGATTGGAATGAGGCATATGTTGTGTTTTTTTAGCACTTGTTTATTACATACGCGAGTTATTCAGAAAGACCGGGTTTATCCCATTCTGAATAACTGATTCGATGATGTGTTGAGGATGAAGACGATGATTGTAGACCGGAGGTCTTCACATCGTTTGGATGATTACTGATGTCTTGATTGGTCGTACACCCAAGACAAGGTAATAAGTGGTAATCGTCCAGACATACTTGGAGATCGACCGGATATGCGAGGGCCTCTCTCATGTATTGGACATATGGGAGAGGAATAAGGTGCCTCCAATTTCGTTCAGTCCCAGAATGAACTTGTAAATGGATGTGTGTCTGACATCGTATTTCATTCTGTGTGATTGATAGACATCGGTTACATAGCGTGAATTTCCTGTGTGGCATGCTGAGATGCAAAAGATCATGGCTTCTATTGAAAAGCAGAGTCTCGTGGTTGATGATCAAAGCGCAGCTTTATATAGCATAGCTTTGTGTAGCGTTAATTAGCGAGCCTCACACCCCGGCATGAACCGGAAACGGGAGAGGACCTCAGGGAGGACATGCGTTTCCTTCTAGCTAGGAGTGGTGTCAGTGGTTTTGCACGCTCTGACAAGTTTGACTCATGTGGCTGTTGGATAGCAAGGCGCGTCGGTTATATCGGTCGTTCCGGGGCCGATAGTTTGGTCGGGATATGACCAGTTTACGCCCCCATAGGGCGGGGAAATGTAGTGTTCAGGCATTTTAATCCACTCCGTGTGGACCGGCCCTGATGATCCAAGGGTCGATGCGTTCTGATCCTAAGACATGGGCTAGAGTGTCTCGAAGCAGTAAGGACGATCCCTTGCCTTGGTTCACGACGGAAATCCAATTTCCAATACGAGACATTTCGGTTTTAGTTGTAATCCTATATATGGCGACATAGTGGTATGGGGCCCTTATGCCGTCTATGATTGATACTTATGATTGAAATTGTTTTGACACTATACACTTATAGTAATAATAAAAGATGAAATTTCACGTACCAAGCATTTTTGGCTATTACAAGGTAAAAACTCTATCCTCCGGCTACGTTGCATTGTGTGATGGGACATGAGTTTTATAATAGCTTCATTGTTCTTTATTTAGCATTGCGCTGTCTGTTTTATGCACTGGTATTCTTCGGGGTAAACCCGTTCTATGTTATACGGCGTGCTCACTTGATTTACCTAACTTAAAAATCAAATTAATAACTGTTTTAGTTCTCACACCAGTCACATGATTGACCTAGAGTTTATTGTTTGAACCTAAACTCTGGGTGCCCCTATTTTCCACACGGGCAGCTAGTAGTTTTGGTTTTGTAGATTTATGTTCACAGGATCCTGGTTTACAGCTGGAATGATATTCGAAAAGCTCTGTATCCGCATATTCTTTTCAGTTGTGTTTTGTATTATTTTCCGCTGCATTATAACTTGTAAATATCTAATATTTGTCGAATGTATATTATTTATTCATACTCTATTATATTCTTGTATTCTGATGGAATTGTTGTAATAAGCAATGAAATGTTCTTCTGTTTTTGTTCTGATTTGTCGTATTCTCAAAGTCAATCCGGGCTTTCCTTCACGGGGAAGTTCGGGTCGCTTCATTTGGTATCAGAGCTTTGGTTTACAGAGCTCGAAGAACAAGACACGTTAGAACCAATAGAAAGAATTCATCAGAGATTGTATTAGCAATATCCAATAGGAATGACTTGTTAGAGTTAGGATCAGTAGTATCCTAGAATGAGTCCGAAGAGTGTTGTTTTTTAAAATAAAAAGGAACACAAATTTTGTTTTAAAGATATAAATTATATTATTCGTATTTGAATATTATTTTTATATTGATTTGGACAGTTAAGTATATAAAGATTTTGAATATACGTATGATCCATGTGTATTCAAAGTTTTAATATACTGGGTAGATATAGAATCACAATCTAGTCGCTGGGAGATGATTTTGATGATTGAAGCTTCATTATCAGAGTTTATGTTTGATTTTCGAAAGTGGGATATCTATATGTTTACAATTGACTGGTGTGAGAACCAAAACTAGATAGGATTATTTATTGTGATATGGCATCAAAAACATGATTTTCTGTATATATGTCAAAATTATGAATTTGAAATGTTAGTTCACTAATTGATTGATGGTTGTGTTGTATGATTATTTGTTATCTAATAAAACCATTATGTGAAAGAACGATACATATAACCAAATCGTATCAAATATTGAACTGTATTGAAAATTTATCGCATTGGCATACATGTACATGTACATGCATTGAACAGATCATAACAGGGAAGCTAAGCAGAGGAAAAAAATTGTTTGCTCGACAAATAGGTACATGTTTATTGTATTTGTAGGGGTTTTTGATGATTTTTTAAGAAGATTGGCTAGCCGCTTGGCTGTTTCTTTTTCTTTTTGATTGGAGAGGCTTGTGTGGCTGTTTGGGCATTTTCCCCGTGAACCCGTACAAAGGAGGTTATGGCAAAAAATTTTGAAAATTTAGGGTGTTAGCGAATTTTTGAAAAATTTGAAAATTCTTAGAAACTGAAAAGTTGAAGAACTTCAGCCATAATGAAAATAATGAAAGTTGAGTTGGTTTGTAAAACAACTTTCAGCTCCGTTCCTTTTCGAGGACAAAAAGATTTTAAGTGGGGGAGATTGTAACAACCCGTGAAATCTGAACCAATTTAATTTTTTTATTTTGGCAATTTTATTGAATTTTGAATATTTAAAATGATTTATTTTAAATAATAACGATGAGAAATTTATTTTGAATAGAACTAGAACGTAGATATTTATTTGAATCGACGTTAGAATATAAATATTTTATTTTAAATATAAAAGGAAATAGAAATGGCGCTGTAGTTTGAAAATTCGTTTCAAATTTCAAATGAATGTATAGGATTCAAAATAAACCGGATTTTAGCGGAACCAAAAATATTAGAATCTGTCTGTTAATATCTTTCCAACGAATCCGAAAAATCAAAATTTCGTAGCGGGAATAAAAAGTTATGTCCAGTTGAACATTCAGAATAGTCGCTGTGGAAATATATCCCTTAAAAATGGAAATTTTGCAAACGACCTCCGTTTTTGATGAAACCACTTTTGTTGGATCCGAGATGTCAAATTATTGCTAGATTCCAAAATTCATAATTTTTGGGATTAATATGTGAGCATGGCGAAGTAAAACATGTTTTAACAGTTTTAGTCAATTTGGATCGACCAGAAAATGACCATTTTTCAAACGGTCTCCAAGTTTGACGAAATTAGTTTTGTTAAGACCGTATCGTCAATACGAAGCTAGAAATAATTTTTTGGGAATTTTTAGAGTTAGTATGTGGCCCCGGTAAATTAAAATGAGCGTTCAAATTCAATATATAGATTTATATTTTGATTTTGACGAAAACTGATCGAAATAGCCGAATTGGCTTGCGATACATATCCCATTATGTTTAGAATGGGGGTAATTAGCTATGGACGACAGTCAGTGGGTCCCGTTTGGAGGTCGAAATAAAAAGTTGTTTTATTTAGAATTTAATAATAATAAATATATATTATTCCCTCCTCTCTCTCCTACCCCTCTCACTTCCGCCGATTTATAAAAAAAAGAAAAAAAAACAAATGTGATGGAACTCTAAATCGCCTCGTCCAGGCTTCATTGCCCCACCGCCCACCTCCATCGACGTCGCGCACCGCCCCGGCCATCCCCTTCCCTTCCGCCGCCACCTTCTTTGCCCCTTCTTTCTCCATCTCGCGAAAGATCCCCTCCTCTCGTAAAATGTACCGCTTGAGCAGCCAAACCACCACAAGCCGCCTCGCCTACCTCCAAAAATGCATCGAGCTCAATCGCTTCCTTCTAAACCCTGAAAAGTGAGTTCCTCTGAAATTTTTCTTTGAATTTTCTTCTGGATTATCACAGGAATGGGTTGATTCTTACACATATGAGTTGCTCGATTTATTCTCTAAGATGATTTGTCGAATCCCTGAAATGGATATGAGAATTTTAACTCGCATAAAAAGGGTTTATAAATTATAAAATTTTATATATGCGATGTATAAAAAATTTAGTTAGATAAAAATATAATTCTTATAGAAATGATTTTAGAATAAAAATAGGATTTTTATTTTGTATGTAGCAAATTAAAAATATGATTTTTTATATTACATAGATAATAAAAATATGATTTTTATATTATATAGATACTAAAAATGTGATTTTTATAATATGAATAACAATATGAAAATATTATTTTTAATTAGATAAAAATATAAATTTTATCGTATGTATGTAATAATATAAAGATTCGATTTTTATATATGTAGAAAGCCGATAAAAATTTGATTTTTATTTATGGACAGCGTGGAAAGAGGGCATTGGAAAGTCGGGTAAATTCAAACCATCATCCGCTAAAGAACAGGAGGAGTGGATCCCAAAGGTGAGAACTTCTCACTTTGAATTTTATTTTCTAGTTAAAATATATACTAGGATGTAGACGATGCTTAGCAACACCTGACACCCGTCATCCACAAACCATGGACAACTTGTTTATTTGTTTGACTGTGTTGTGAAAATTGATTTTGTGATGTGGAATGGAATAAAATATTTTATAGTTAAAAATATTTTGTAGTTAAAAATATAATTTCTACGCGTATATGAATAAATAAATATTTATAAACAAATTGGACGATTTGTTTATGTACACACATTTAACTGATATTGATTGGGACGATAAATTTTACACATCGCCCAACTACACAAATAAATCTGTATTTTTGATTGAAACCCCACACGAGTATTGGGATGATATATGACATACACTAGTCCCAATAATTAGTTGTATGTCAATCGATTGATTGACAGGCTGTGTGAGCGTTGAATATTTATATTTAATGCTTATGCAGTGTAGAATGCACTCTGGATGATGGTTGAATGTGTTTGATTATTGTTGCGTACATGTGTTGTATGAAATCCATATAATCACATTATATGGTAATTGACTGTGTCTGATTCCATCTCTAAAAGAATTAATATTTTAAAATAATGATTATTTTAAAATAATATACAATAAAAGAACAAAATTTGATTTTGATGTCTGATTTGGGAAGGACACGAATATATTTAAATATATAAATCCATGTTGATTAGATTAATGTCATTTTGACGTGAACGATATTTGTATCGATTTTATTCATTTCTATAATGAATATCGAAAAGGAAATGATTTTGAAAAATAATGATTTGTAAAATATTATCATTCATATATTAATGATATGAAATATTCAAATTTGATTAGAAATTGAATATGAAGTTGAAATCGTTTTGAAAACGAATTTATAACGATTTATAAAATACATTTTAAATGGAAATCGATGAAATATATATTATATATTATATATATATAATATAATGGCCTGAATAGAACGCGCCGTGCAGCTGTAGTTCGCGAATTTCGACCATTGACTTCGAATGGACATTACGGAAGATCCGACCGTCGGATTTTCCTGAAACTGGAACCGTTAGGTTCGTATCGAAAAGGGCTTTCTAATGAACACAAGAAATTAGAAATCTAACGGTTGTATTTGGAATTATACCCAAATCAAATTTGGAAGAGGTCGTTGTAAGTGCAGTTCGATGACCGTTTATGGAAATCAATTGTGCGGGCCTTGATTAAATTATTAAAAATATCAATAATTAGTGTAAAAATCAAAAGAAATGATCTGGAAAGAATTGGGATGAAAAATTCCATATTTGAAAAGATAAAATAGATTTTTATTGAAATGAACTAGAATTATGAAATCCAATATTTATAAATAAATAAATTGGATTTGAAATGGTTTTAAAAATAACCAGAAATTTCCAATATAGGAATTGGAATGGATTTGAATCGAAATTATCTACGGAATATTTCGATATTGGATTCCGTGAGTAAACGTATATGGTGGAGGAATTTGGAAGATATATATATCATTATTCTAATACGGTATTTGTTGATTCCAGAATTTGATATTGAATATAAGCCGATATATTTTCTATTCAGAGCTTTGTATTTAATATCAAGTGTGATTTTAGGTTTGTTGTGAATGGTGCCTTCATTAACACTGTTCTTGAACCCAGTTGAGAAAAGATTAAATCTTTTTATATAGATTTAATGAAGTATACCAATTAATTAATATTTAATTGGAATTGAATTGAAATTGGTCTTTGGGTTTATCATGAACAGTGTTTTAAATAATACTTGTTTTTTAACCTGATTAAAAATGAAATGAAATATTGGGTTGTCGTGAATGGTATCTTTAATAATACTATTCTTAGACCCAACAGAGTTAAGAAAATCAGAAACTAACTAGATATTAGTTAAGTTGAATGGTTTCCTGGGTATTGATCTGATCTTGGTTTCGACCTTCGGGGTTAATACTTAGGGAATTGTTCACTTGCTAATTTACAGTTAAAGGCTGATGGAATGGAATGTGATTTTGGGTTTATAGTGAACCGTGTTTTAAATGACATTGGTTCTTTAACCCAGTTAAAGATAGGATATGATTTCCCAAGTTAAATAATCATTAATATTGATTTTTGGGAAGATTAAAACCAAGTGGAGTTTTAATGAATCTTTAATTAGATTGAAATGATCGAGAATGGAGTATCACCAGTTTTGCTCCAGGCGATAGTTAAATCTTTAATTAGATTTGAACGTGAAATGGTAATTGAATTTACCGATAACATCGTGGTGTTAGATATGAAGTATTACCAGTTTTGCTTCATGGGATGAATAGGTTGGGATTGGGAAATTAAACAAATGATTACTTCGGTAAGGTTTGCTAATCTCGACTAGTTTGGATAAACCATAATTTGGTTTGAATTAATATCCAACGGAATATTAAAGAATAAATTTAAAGAATATATCTTTGATAAAATTAATGGCAACCTTTCCCAAAGTATATGAATATTTGGATAAAGAAATATTCTGGATTGGATTGAGGCGTATGTTGTGTTTTTATAGCACTTGTTTATTATATACGCGAGTTATTCAGAAAGACCGGGTTTATCCTATTCTGAATAAATGATTCGACGATGTGTCTAGGATGAAGACATTGGTTGTTCACATCATTTGGATGATTACCGATGTCTTGATTGGCCCGTACACCCAAAACACTGTAATAAGTGGCGATCGTCCAGACGTACTTAAAGATCGACTGGATATGCGAGGGCCTCTCTCCTATATTGGACATATGGGAGAGGAATAAGGTGCCTCCGGTTTCGTTCAGTCCCAGAACGAACTTGTAAATGGATGTGTCTGATATCGGATTTCATTCTGTGTGGTTGATAGACATCGATTGCATAGCGTGAATTGCCTGTGTGGCATGCTGAGATGCAAACGATCAAGGCTTCTGTTCAAAAGCAAAGTCTCGTGGTTGATGATCAAAGCACGGCTTTAATGTATCATAGCTTTGTGCAACGTTAATTCGCGTGCCTCACACCCCGGTGTTAACCAGAAACGGGAAAGGACCTCGGGGAGGACATGCGTTTCCTTCTAGCTATGAGTGGTGTCAGTGGTTTTGCACGCACTGACAAGTTTGACTCATGTGGTTGTTGGATAGCGAGGCGCCTCGGTTATATCTGTCGATCCAGAGCCGATAGTTCGGTCGTGATATGACCAGTTTACGCCCCCATAGGGCGGGGAAACGCAGTGTTCAGGCATTTTAATCCACTCCATGTGGACCGGCCCTGACGATCCAAGGGTCGATGCGTTCTGATCCTGAGACACGGGCTAGAGTGTCTCCAAGCGGTAAGGACGATCCTCTGCCTTGGTTCACGACGGAAATCCAATTTCCTATAAGAGACATTCCGGTTTTCGTTGTAATCCTATATATGGCAACATAGTGGTATGGGGCACCTGTGCCGTCTATGATTGATACTTATGAATGAAATAGTTTTGACACTATACACTTATAGTAATAATAAAAGATGAAATTTCACGTACCAAGCATTTTTGGCTATTATAAGGTAAAAACTCTATCCTCCGGCCTGCGTTGCATTGTGTGATGGGACCTGAGTCTTATAATAGCTTCATTATTCTTTATTTAGCATTGCACTATCTGTTTTATACACTTATAGTGAACCGTGTTTTGAATGACCTTGGTTCTTTAACCTAATTAAAGACAGGATATGATTTCCCAAGTTAAACAATCATTATTGATTTTTGGGAAGAGTAAAACCAAGTGGAGTTTTAATGATTCATTAATTAGATTTAAATGATCGAGAATGGAGTATCACCAGTTTTTCTCTAGGCGATAGTTAAATCTTTAATTAGATTTGAACGTGAAACGGTAATTGAATTTACTGATAACACCGTGGTGTTAGATATGAAGTATTACTAGTTTTTCTTCATGGGATGAATAGGTTGGGATTGGGAAATTAAACAAATTATTACTTCGGTAAGGTTTGCTAATCCCGACTAGTTTGGATAAACCATAATTTGGTTTGAATTAATATCCAAAGGAATATTAAAGAATAAATTTAAAGAATTTATCTTTGATAAAATTAATGGGAACCTTTCCCAAAGTATATGAGTATTTGGATAAAGTAATATTCTGGATTGGAATGAGGCGTATGTTGTGTTTTTATAGCACTTGTTTATTATATACGCGAGTTATTCAGAAAGACCGGTTTTATCCCATTCTGAATAAATGATTCGACGATGTGTCTAGGATAAGACGGTGGCTGTTCACACCGTTTGGATGATTACCGATGTCTTGATTTGGCCGTACACACAAGACAAGGTAATAAGTGGTGATCGTCCAGAGTACTTGGAGATCGACCGGATATGCAAGGGCCTCTCTCCTGTATTGGACATATGGGAGAGGAATAAGGTGCCTCCGGTTTCGTTCAGTCCTAGAACGAACTTGTAAATGGATGTGTATCTGACATCAAATTTCATTCTGTGTGGTTGATAGACATTGGTTGCATAGCGTTAATTGCATGTGTGGCATGCTGAGATGCAAATGATCAAGGCTTCTGTTGAAAAGCATAGTCTTGTGGTTGATGATCAAAGCACGGCTTTAATATAGCATAGCTTTGTGTAGCGTTAATTCCCGAGCCTCACACCCTGGTGTGAACCAGAAACGGGAGAGGACCTCAGGGAGGACATGCGTTTCCTTCTAGCTAGGAGTGGTGTCAGTGGTTTTGCACGCCCTGACAAGTTTGACTCATGTGGTTGTTTGATAGCGAGGCACCTCGGTTATATCTGTTGTTCCAAAGCCGATAGTTTGGTCGGGATATGACCAGTTTACGCGTGTTCAGGCATTTTAATCCACTCCATGTGGACCGGCCCTGACGATCCAAGGGTCGATGCGTTCTAATCCTGAGACACGGGCTAGAGCGTCTCGAAGTGGTAAGGACGATCACCTGCCTTGGTTCATGACGGAAATCCAATTTCCAATACGAGACATTCCAGTTTTAGTTGTAATCCTATATATGGCGACATAGTGGTATGGGGCACTTATGCCGTTTATGATTGATACTTATGATTGAAATTGTTTTGACACTATACACTTATAGTAATAATAAAACATGAAATTTCACGTACCAAGCATTTTTGGCTATTATAAGGTAAAAACTCTATTCTCCGGCTTGTGTTGCATTATGTGATGGGACCTGAGTCTTATAATAGCATCATTATTCTTTATTTAGCATTGCGCTATCTGTTTTACGCACATGCATTCTTTGGGGCAAACAAGTTCCGTGTTATAGGCATGGTCCCTTGATTTACCTAACTTAAAAATCAAATTAATAACTGTTTTTGTTCTTACTCCTGTTACATGACTGACCCGGAGTTTATTGTTTGAACCTTAACTCTGGGTGCCCCTATTTTCCACACGGGCAGCTAGTAGTTTTGGTTCTGCAGATTTATATTCACAGGATCTTGGTTTACAGCTGGAATGATATTCGGAAAGCTCTGTATTTGCATATTCTTTTCAGTTGTGTTTTGTATTATTTTCCGCTGCATTGTAACTTGTAAATCTCTGATATTTGTCGAATGCATATTATTTATTCATACATTGTTATATACTTGTTTTCAGATGGAATTGTTGTAATAAGAAATGAAATGTTCTTCTGTTTGTGTTCTGATTTGTCATATTCTCAAAGTCAATTCGGGCTTTCCTTCACGGGGAAGTTCGGGTCGCTTCAAAAGATAAACTTCGGCTCATTGAACGGGGGTATCTAGGGTAGTTCCTTCGAGGCCTGGTTCAACAGGTCAGAGGAAAGCTGAAGTTGGGCTCAAGCTGGAAAGATCGGCCAACACTAAAATCCTAGCCGGTAGGCGGTGTGCAGGTTAGTTCCTTCGAGGCCTGGCTTAACAGTTCGGAGAAAAGATGAACTTAGGCTCATTGAACAGGGGTGTCCAGGGTAGTTCCTCCGAGGCCTGGTTTAACAGGTCAGAGGAAAGCTAACCTTGGATTCAAGCTGGAAGGACCAACAAATACTGAAATCCTAGCCGGTAGGCGGTGTCTAGGTTAGTTCCTTCGAGGCCAGGCTTAACAGGTCCGAGTAAAATTGAACTTAGGCTCGCTGAACGGGGGTGTCCAGGGTAGTTCCTTCGAGGCCTAGTTCAACCGGTCAGATGAAAGATGACCTTGGGCTCAAGAGAAATCCTAGCCGAAAGGAGGCGTCCTGGTTGATTCCTTCGAGGCCTGGCTTAACAGATCGTAGGAAAGCTGACCTTGAGCTAATCGAAAGGGGATGTCCGATTTAGTTTCGACGATGTTGGATTTATCCAGTAGGAAGAGAAATAAACAGCGGATTAAAACCGAAATCCTAGCCGGTAGGTGGTGTTCACGTTAGTTCCTTCGAGGCCTGACTTAGCAGGTCAGAGGACAGATGAACTTGGGCTCGCTGAATGGGGGTGTTCAGGGTAGTTCCTTTGAGGCCTGGTTCAATAGGTCGGAGGAAAGCTGACCTTGGGCTTAAGAAAAATCCTAGTCGAAAGGAGGCATCCTGGTTGGTTACTTCGAGGCCTGGCTAAACAAGTCGGAGGAAAGCTAACCTTGAGCTAACTGAAAGGGGGTGCTCGGTTTTCTTTCGACGTTGTCGGATTTATCTGGCGGGAGGAGAAACAAACAGTGGATTAAAGCAAAAATACCAGCCCAAAAGGGGGTGTCCAATATTGTATCTCCGAGGCCTGACCCGTCAAGTTGGACGAGGTGAGCATTGGATTTAAACCCAAGAAATCCCAGAGGGGAACCTTATAAGATCACCAGTGCCTGATTGATTAGGCCCAATTACGACAAATGCTGGGCCTAAATATAAGACCTCCCAAGCGGGGGCACAAAACCCAAGACCTCTTCGGGGGATGTATTCGATCTAATCTTCGAAGGAATTAGACTGTCGGGTTAGTGAAAAACATGATTGAATGCATCATAAATATAAGACCTACCAAACGGGGGCACAAAATATAAGACCTCCCCAAGCGGGAGAGCAGGAACAAAAAGGGCTTCTGCAGTAAGAAGTACAACATCGATCGACAAAGATGAATATCTCGAAAAGTTGCTAAGGCAAGCTCAAAAGCTTTGACATAGGGGAAGGCACAACAAGATGTTAACCACGAAGTGGAAGTTTCATGTGCCTCAGCAAGAATCAGAGAAGTTCAGCATGGTTGATCCTGTAGAATCCAAGCAGCTCGCGATGATCCATGGTATGGGGGCAACACAGCTACAACTGGAAAAATGAGTTATAACAAAACATATGTAACGACTCGCTATTTTTAACGTCTTGAATCCGTAATTAAACCAATCAAGACGCTCAAAACGGTGAATCGTTATTTAGCTTACGGGTTTTACAGAAATAAACACAGAATTACAATGCACCAATATATGCAGCGGAATAAATTTGATAAACATATCAGAGTTTTACAAATTTTTACATACAGCGGAAGATTTATACAATATGTACATGAATTTAAAAGAATAAATCTTTACGGTTTGTCGAGCGCGCGCATATGCGTCTTCACGTTCCTCTCCAGCTTACTGAACCGCATATCTTTAGATCTGGAACACTTAGGACCTGACCCGAGCGTCCCATGCAAAACACAAAACACTCGAGTAAGGATTAAACTTATTTCAAGTTAGCAAACTTCGATAAACACATAAATACAACTAGTTTAATCCCAACAAATTTATTAAATGGTTCGAGCATAAAAATCAAAAAAATGCTGGAATAAAGATGGACAAAAACATTTTGAACAAAGAAAGAAGCATGTAATGTGCTCCATGTGTGAGCCATGACTCAACATCAATTAATAACACAACCAATAATATGGGACAACAAGGTCGTAAAAGTGATTTGGGCATGAACCAACGAGCAAGCAAGGACCAGAAACGTGTTCAACTCAAGGAAAAAAATGGTTCCAGCACATAAAAGAATAGGGAAAAATCAAAATGTCTCATGCATGAGAATTTGCATGTACCCATAAGGTACTGGATGTTCACAATGTAAATAATTCAAAGTTGGATGGAATATTAATTGTCAAAGTAACCAATACTGTATGGGAAAGTGAACATACGCAATGTACTGGAATGCATGGAAGGGTATACAAAGTCAAATTGTACAGGTGTGTCACAAATTGTAATATTCAGTAAAAGATGATTTTTTTCAAAGCTACAAATTTGAATGAACTAATGTAAGACACTATACATGCCAATGGGTAGCCAACTTGCTACTGTGTAAAACTTATAAGAAGGACCAAGAAGAAACACTAAGGAAAGTTATGGCAAAATGGCAATTGCATTAACTACTGCTAAAAGGTGCAACATTGCATGCGGTATGACATGAACTATAACTTAGCAAACCAACTACAAACATGGGTTCAAGCACACGTGAAAGGTCCGAGCAACGAGTCATGGAAAACAAAAACTGGACGGATTGTGGAAAGTAACAAGTTCATGATCAAATCCCGCAAATAAAGATGAGATCTTAGTCCAGGCACCTTAAAACTAATATACAGGCAAGCATGGGACAAGTTACCAAAATACTCAACATGTACATCTTATAGACTATAGAGATGTAGCAATGGACCACCAAATTTATCACGCATAAAAGCATGGAACCCAACAACGGATCAAACTGCTCATATGCAGCAATACTATCATAAGAATTGTTATAGTAATATGCACAAGCCTGGAACGCATGTATCGGATTAGAACAGGGCGGACCATAAACATAAGGGGTATTTAGGGATTCAAACAGTATCCGGTGAAGGCGATGCAAGGACAGCCACTACACTCAAAATAAATAACTAAGACAACTATCAAATGACAAAAGGCGACGGTTCAAACAATCATACTCAGTGAACATGCGAAGTAGCAATCTTGGAATAAGTAAAATTGTAAATTAACTTACGATTGGTCGTGGCGACGGTCCAGGGGCTTGCAGTTCACCTGTGGCTTGGCAGAAGACGATGGAGTGGCCACTAGGCAGAGCGACGGTCGGTGCGCTTCCGGGATTCGCAGTGATGGAGGCGTCTTGCAACAGCGAGGCCGACGCTGGTGGTTGTGACGGTGCTAAGGCTATTGTGGACGGGTCGAAAGCGGCTGGGAGAAGCATCGATTCAAATCTGGAGCGGAGCAAGGGCTACAATCGGTTTGGGGATTGATACTTTTTTTTATTGTGGCGGCTGTAGGAATGGAGACGAGAAGTTGGAAAAAAAATGGGGAAAGGTAATATATAATAGTTACAGTTTTTAACTGGTGAGAACTGGCTTGGATCCATTTTGCATGAGAATAGCTCAACAGCATACTAGTTTAAAGTTTGCAATGCGTATACTATTTGGGTATTTCAAACGTTTAAAATATATGTTACGTTGCCCTTTTTAATTATTATTATATACAAAAAGCGTGGAAAAAAAAATGATGGACACAGTAAGCAGTATAACGGTGCCTTGTAACAAATATTTGAAATGCACCAAGCCTTGGAAATAGTAGAAAAGGGTAACAACCGTGGGAAGATAAAGCATGCAAATGATTGGTTTACATGAATACATAACGTTCATGCATAGTTTAAAGTGAAGAAATGTCATTGGAAACAAAAATAAAACATGGTGAATGGCTTTGTAAAAACAGATGAATTGAAAATAAGGAAACGTTGACATGAAAAGGAACTTGCATGCATGCATAATTTGTACAACAAAAGTGTCCACATTGTAAAAAAAATATTTGGGTGACTTAAAAAAATAAAAGAACGGGTTTTGCAGACCCAAAAGGACTAGAAAAATATGAGGGATCCGAATATGGACACTTCGAACTCAAATGACTTTGTTTCAAAAATGAACTACACAACCTTTTGGCAACTTCAGCGCGAACCATGCACCGAAATTTACAAATGAATATATTGCGCTAATCAGCGCGACGAGACGGACACAACGGTACATAATTCGGAGTGTCGGGATGCTCCGTTCCAAAAGGCATTACGGACCCCTTTTAAAAGGAAAAATGGCACAAGAAAACAATTAAACGATGATCAAAATGTACGAATTTTGCGAAACGAATTTTACCGTTGGATTCATGACAACGAATAGAATATTTTTCATGTTTGTTCGAATTGATTTCAGAGAGATTTTAAAATCATTAAAATTTGAACCGTTATGGGCAGCTTCGCACTGAAAAATTGTGTGATCGATAAACCTTCAAATTTTCCAATGAAATTAATTTCTACGCTATGTTTGGTTAAACGCATTTGAAATATAATTTTTTTGGATTTTTATTTTTATTTTATATTTTCATTTTTATTTGAGATATATCGGTTGCCGCTACCGCAAATAATCGTCAAAACTGATTCAAACGAAGTGACTAAAATTTGATGTTTTCAATATAAAATTATTTAAATCACTTCTAAATGAAAATAAAAAAAATATTAAAGATAAACGTTTCATTATAAATCAATTTCATGTTTTAATTTCCTAAATAAATTAAAATTCAACTAAATACTCTCGATTTTATTTATATACAAAATAAGATTGAAATTGAAAATTATATTCATATCAAATCAAATTCATTCGTTATATAAAACCAAAATAAATTTAGTTTTAAATTCAAAATCAAAATAGTCATAAAATACAACAAACCGAGTTTTAAACCAATAAAATAAAATAAATATCGAAATTTAAATTAAATAAAAATACACTTAAAATTCCGGGTTGTTACAACATACCACTGGATCATCATGATATTTGGTACTGCAGTGACAGAGGACTTATAATGCAGACTTGTAATATAAACGTGAAAAGAAACAAGTGTGGAATGCAAGTAGAAAAGTACGACAAAGCTAAAGTAAAAAAGCTTAGGTACAAAAAACAAAGCACAGTTTCATCACAACAACAACGCAAGTCAGATACAAGAGTTTCAAACACAGATGTACGTAAAGTGATAAGCGAGGACTGGCACTCGCATATACAACCGGTCTAAATGTAGTATATAAAAGGAAATAACATGAAGTAAAGCAAACTGATCACAAGCACTACTTCATCTTCTTCCCATCACCAGACCTTAAGGATAATTTGTTAGAGGAAGGAGGAGGAGTATCGGTTGGCTGGTTTCCATCTTTGACAACCATGCTGCTAGGGCTTTCTTAGGAGGATAAATTGATAACTCCTCCTTTCTTCCTAACAGTGCACTTTCCTCTTTTAGGCTTCAAAGATGACAAAGGCTTAGTTTTCTACTTTCCCGGATCCTCAGCATCTTTTTCTAAGGTCTCATCAGTATTGTCAGAATCCTCGTCACTAGGGATATAGTCAGCATTGTCATCTAGGTTGACAAGTGCAGCAATCTATGTGTGTTGAGACCCAGGAGTTGTAGCAGCAAATAGGGATGGGTCACCCGGAAGAGGAGTGATAACCGAGACAGAAGGAGTCAACATTAAGGTCGAGTCAGTAGTAATTGTCTCGGTTGTCATCGTTTTGCCTACAACGGGGAAAGGTTGTGGTAAGATTAAACCTAAAATAGATGAAGAATGAATGTAGAATGCAGTTGTCCCAGGTGAAGTGCATAGGGATTCTAAGTATAACATAGCTTGGACAATTTCAGTTTTACCTGTGGCTTCAAGATTCGCTTGAATATTTCTGTATTCAACCTCAAATTTGTCTTCATCATTATCATCCCTCTCATCATCTTCGTTGTGCTCCTCATTTGCGCCTCCCTCAATATTTTGTTCCTCGGTAACTATGTCCATCTTTTTTAGAGTAGCAGGAGGACTAATCGGAGTTTGCGAGCTAGAGGCTTCGACATTAGATGGAACAGTAGGGGCATCGATGTTAGTTATGTCCTAAGCTTGTCCCCTAGAAGGTCCAGCCTCGTCGCTTAGCAATCCTTGAACGTTCTTCAATAGAATCTTCCCCTCAGCTAAGGCTTCGCGGTATCCTTCATCTAAAAGATCTTCAATAAGATCATCTACATTATGATCGCCTTCACCAATCTCAAGTACCCATTCCTAGACAAGAGCCAAAGTATTTGCAAAGTCATCTCCTAGATAATGTAAACTTCCCCGACTCATAACGCTATAGACATAAAAATTAAACAAGGAAGCCTCAGCATTTGCCTTAGCTTTTTTGAGAGCAGTCACGGCTTTAAGTCTATCTTCCTCAAGAATTTCATTATTGGCCTGTACCACGAAAAGAGCCGTATTTTGAGAGGTGATCTTTTCCCGAAGAATAGCATTTTCTTGCTGATGAGCAGCGAAAGCATTATTTTCTATAGCTAATTGGGACTCAGCAAGTTGTCGACCAGATTGAGCCTCCTGAATTTGTGACGTTAGTGTGTTCTCTTTCTGTTTCACAGCGGCAAGATCTTCTTTGATCCTCTTATTTTCAGCCCGCCAGCTCCGTATTTCACTGAGAGAAAGAAGCGATGGTATTATTCCGGGATTTAAGGACCCTAATAAGCTCGACCTTGTCATTCTCTAAAGTGGAGATTTGATTGATGTTATCCCCGTTAAGCTATTGGAGATCGTAAGCAAAAGTGTAACATAAACCTAGCTGCTTCTCAGCATGGTTTCTGATCGCATCTAATTGTGTCTCTAGTTGACTCTTAACAACATCAAACTGTGTGTGCATATGACTCTTTAAAGTATTGATTGCTTCAAGAATGTCTCGCTTGTCAGAAGGGTGTATATCTTGAAAAAAGCGTGTACGTGCTAATATAGTACACACGGATTGTGTAATATGGTGCAAAAACACACAAGTATGAAATAATAGCTAATCACACACACACACACACATAATATATATATATATATATATATATATATAACAGTAGATGCAATAAACTAGAAAAATCACACTAGGGATTTTTATACTGGTTCGGAGCACCGTCCTACGTCCAGTCCCAAACTTCTATCTGGATTTTCACTAACAACCACCTCACTTCACCCGGAGGAACAGGCATACAACACCCGAGCAGACGAACAGGATTTCATGCCTCTAACAACACTGAGGACTTCAACATGTGCCTCTTAGAACACCGAGGACTTCAACTAAGATGAATATACTTTGTTGTTGATAGTATGTGTTCTTGATAACACGATTTTGTCACTTATAGTACAAACTTCCTATAATCTTATCCTCAAATAATATATTTGTGTATATGAAAATTTGAAAGTGGATATCGTATTGAATCAAAAGAATGTTAAATAGATTCTAAGATTCAAATGATATATGATAGAATATGAGCAATTTGAGCGCTTGAGAGTTCAAGATTGAGATCAAGAGAATAAAGATTAGATTGATAGAATTGGTGATTTGGAATGATGAGTTCATGATGTATATATAGAGGATAAACAGTTGCAACCCTTTGTGAAAAGTTACAAACAATGGCCATGATTCCTGGTGAAGAGAAAGAGAAGTATATTTAATGAAAGAAGGTGTCTCTTCGAAAAGTTTCTATCTGGAAGAAAACAGTCGACAGGTAAAAAAGGACCAGTAAACAGGAATTTGAATATATATACATTATGTACCCTTGTGCACGTTTAATTGTGCATTCTGGGCAGAAACGGTCGACCGCCTGGTTTCAACCGGTCGACCGGTTTAGCCCAGATTGCACAGTTATTGTGCACTCATATATTCTTATATATATATTCAAAGATTGGAGGTGTGAGATTATTTTAGGATAGATTTTAACATAAATAACACTACATACTAAACAATCAACCTCTAATGTATAATACCAATGAATATCTTCTTTTTGTCGATCACAGCGTATCTCTTTGTCAGAAATCAAAACTCTACGAAAATCTTGACTCAACATTCTCCCCCTTTTTGATTGATGACAACATAATTCTGAATCTACACCTGTATATGATTTCCCCCTGAGATTGTGCCTGTAACTGTAATTCTATATTTTCATGCATATACACTGTTAGCACAATTTTCTCCCCCTTTGTCATCGACAAAAAGGAGTTGATGAATACATGAGAACGTAAATGATATGAGATGGATTATAAGCAATATAAACAACTACCATAGATCAAGACTTATCAAGAGTCACAAAATATGATCAGACACATAATTTTAATACGAAATAAACTACGGCACTATTTAGATACAAGTGCCGAATCATGTCTTAAAGTAGAATAAATTCGTAAGTACATAGAAAGAGATAAACTAAGAAGACTCATTCCGACTCCATCTCATCTTCATCTTTATCATCATCATCATCTTCTTCTTCTTCAACAAGCTGAATTTCTCGCGTCCACGCCCATGACTAGTTCCCGAGCTTTTACATTCCTCCGTAGATGTCCAAGTAAAAGTAGGAGGAGCTGGACGTTTGTCGGGGTCTTGAGATTGCATAGACGAGGTTGATGCTCCACATGATATTGCTACCCATAATGGTCCGAAGAAGGACTTAAGCTTGTTAAAGCCCTTATCCATCTTTGTATCCATATGTTTAAGTCGTGCTTTGAGGAGGAATTGATTGCAAGAAATAGTTTAAAGCGATTCCTTTGTAGGGGAAGACGATCGTAGAAGTTTAACTTCCTCAGGTTTTTGGCCGAATGATCGTGATGAAGCTTCTTGATGTTCTTGTTCTTTCCATTTTTCAAAAGGCATAATATTGAAGTATGGAACGGGAAGCTTCATCTGTGTAATCGATACTTTGTTAATGCATTTAGGCTTTGAAACAGTCGACTTAGGAGGTTTGATACCACAATCAAGTAATAGACGCATGATATATTCATTATAAAATAAATGCGGCCTAGAAATCATACCAATCCAGTTGATATGAATATCACCGTAGATTGCATATAATGCTTTGAAATTTTCTTTATAGACGGCATCAAAATTTCCTATTCTCGGAAAAAGGGAGTACACAAGGGTGTGATGAATAACTCTCGCAGTAGGTCGTAATCCTATGGATTTTGTATTATCCTTATCATCTTCAATGAGTTGATGGCTAACATGATCACATACATGAATATTACAAAAGTTACTCTAGAATTTTTCACCTAAAAAGGAAGAACCAAGGGCATTTTCCATTCTTTCACACGAGATAAAGACTTGTTTGCCACCTACTACGGACCAAAGGCATTGAGAGGGATTTTCGGGCTTGTATTTCTCTAAATTTAGGTTAGCATAGAATAACTTGATCATAACATGGTTAATTGCCACATTATTTCAATCAAAGTCAATTATTTTTTTAATATCGGCACTCTTTGCTAAGCCAAGAACGTGATAACTAGAGAAATCAGCGAACTTAATGTACGAACCCGGATGGATTTTAAAATCTTTCATATCATTCCACCTTTTGACTGCAATTGGATCTACAAGCCACTTCTTGACAGGGAGATTGATTGTGATTCGGAGGATGAAGTTTGCATTAATTTCTTTTGTGGAGAAGCCATTGATTGAAGTTGGAGAAGGAATTGAATTCTAGGGTTATGGAGGTTTAGGAAGAAAAAAACGTTTGGAGAATAAAAAATGAAGAGATGAAGTAAAAAATTGACCGTGTATGTATGTTAAAAAACAATGCTTCTCGAGACCGGTCGGCCGCCTTAATTTCACCGTTCGACCATTTTCAAATAGAAGATAAAACGGTCGACTAGTGGAATTTGGTCGGTCGACTGGTTTATCTGTGAGTTGTTTTTTCTGATTTTTTGCTCTATTTCTGTTGTTTAACGGTCCTTGAGTTTATTCAAATATGATATATATATATATATATATTAGAATATGAAGGAAATACAAGAATACAATCACAATATTAATTTAAAAAATCTAATGAGAGGTTGAGGAATTGTGATCGGTAGACTCTTCTTTGATAGCGTTAATGCGTGGTCTCCATGGCGACCACTTTTCTCTTGCTCCTTCGTTCCGATTATAGTTTCTTTCCCATGAATTTGGGCTCCTAGAGGATGAAGGTACGTGTGGCATCAGCTCGTATACGCCATGTTTGTTTGAACCACAAAAGAATGTTGCCATTCTTTTTAAAAGAGATAGTCGTTCCGAGGTCAGTTGTTGCTCATAATGTAGTTGTCTTTGAAGATCGATCTGATGTTTTTGATAATGATGAATCTCGTCCATCTTCTCTCTGGTGCGGGGTGCACAAAACAATGCTTTCTTTGCCCGTTTCGAAGTTGGCGTATTTCCAGGAGTACGATTGCATTTGTGATGCTTTGATTTGTGTTTTGGAGTTTCGGGAGAGTAATACTCTTCCGGCTTAGAACTTGTGACAGAAATATGGGATTTTTGAGCACATTCGTCACATATATGTGCCATAATGAACTATATAAACTTTAGGCTCAGATAGGGAGAGATGAAAAAGAGAAATTTTGTCAAGCTTATATAGAAGTTCCTATATATAAACCTGTGGATAAGGATTATCAGATAAACTTGGCCATAGAAAAATTAGAAGCTCATATTTAATTTTCCAAGATAACAATTGCTAAAAATAGCTAATGTTTTGAGTAAACATAAACCGAATGTGAAAAGAACTAACAAAATATAACATTAGTGATAACATTACTTGTCAAGTTCCTTTCTAGAGATAAGACCAAGCTCTCTACGTAACTTTATGAAACTAGACTCAAGTAGAGGCTTAGTGAAGATGTCTGCTAGTTGATTATCAGTTTGGACATATTCGAGACATATATTTCCTTTTTCGATATTGTCTCTAAGGAAATGATGATGGATATCAATGTGTTTGGTTCGAGAGTGATTCACTGGATTCTTAGAAAGATTTGTAGCACTTGTGTTATCACAGTATATAATGGAATTTGATAAATGAATATCAAAATCTTGAAGTGTTTGTTGCATGTATATTACATGAGTACAAGCGAGAGCTGCTAATATATATTCAGCTTCACACGTTGATAGTGAAACACAATTATGTTTCTTACTAAACCAAGAGACAAGTGATTTTCCAATAAAATGGCATATACCACTTGTACTCTTTCTATCCGTTCGAGAGCCTCCGAAATCAGCATTGTTATATGATACTAATTCGAATGGATATTTTTTGGGTAGAAAAGACTGAAATCTTTGGTATTATTAAGATAACGAATTATACGTTTCACTGCTCGTAGATGTGATTCCTTCAGATTTTGAAACACCCCACCTCCGTTAAGGTCACTCACAAAGGGAATGCATTAGCTTTGGTGAAGCATTTTTCGGTAAAAGGCACAGATAATTTACAACACAGACATATCAACAGCGGAAAACTAAAATCATTTCATAAATAGCGTGGTTCAGTCAAAACATTACAAGAATTGTCTCAAAACCCAACTCATAAACTATTACAATAAAACATCTGTCTTGATTATTAACTCCAAGTACATAAAGAAGCATAAGACAGTAGTAAAGCAACATAAATCCCCAATAAAAGTGTAACCACAACCATAGCCCAAGAAAAGAGAATCCAAGCAATATATCTACTCTCTTCAAGCTAGAAAAGGTATGCACTAAGCTGAAGTATTCCCTCCCTACGGACCTGGGTGGGGGGCAGAAGAAAAGAAGGCAAAAGAAAACGGGTCAGACATAAGTCTGGTAAGTCCAGTGACTATTCAACAAGTAAACAAGTAAAAGAAACATGACATGAATAAACTGAACATAGGACAATACCATAGAAATAAGATAACATAAGACAAGGCAAGATAAACTGAATATACTTATCACACTCATTTCCATTTCTCTACACCTACTAACGAATGTTTCAACTACCATCATGTGTTCATAACAAAGTGATCCCATTCCCAATCGGCTTGTACTCGCATGCATTTCTTACTTGCGTCATTCGGCCCCGCTTGATTGTAGATACCTGTCCTGGTCCCACCATAGGGTGTATCAGTTCCTATGGTGGCAACCCGACACAAATTTTAGATGCACAGTGTATACTACTGATGCCCAGTGCCTGCTTTATCCACTCCGGAGTACGTGCAAGCCCATATTCCGCCGGAACCTACACTACTGCACCACCCGCCGCTATTTTGACTGCTTATAATCAGCCCAGTAATCGTGCCCCACCATGCCTAGTTCAGGGTACCGTGATACATCTATGTGGGTTACTGCTGAAATGGGTCCCTGTTACTAGTGTTTCCTAATCAACATGTTATAACGGTTAAGTGTTCTCAAATTAACCTAACTCATCCATCTGTTTAACTAACATGTTGTATTGGTTGAGTGTTGCCTTCATCAACTTAACCCTACCATTCTTAGCATGTTTGTTCCTTAGCTTTAATTTATTCATTAAAGCACCAGCCTCTCACGTTAGATCTATATTGTTGCGGTCGCAGGATGTGCCGGGCAGTTTCGGGCAGCCTTACACCGCAACTCAATCTAACCTCGGGTTTTTGGGCCTAATGCGCTAACCTCTCACATTAGATCTATATTGTTACGATCGCTGGATGTGTCGGGCGGTTCCGGGCAGTCTTATACCGCAACTCAATCTATCCTTGGGTTAGGCTTGTTCATCTTTAGCCAATTTTTACATAATTGTCATATGTGTCCAAGTCTATGTGTCAAATTTTCCATAAGTCTAGTCAATAAAAGTTTATGCCACATTCCCATGCTATGCCTGAAATTTACTTAATTAAATTATACCCAATTTTCCCCGTGTTATAATCGTACGTACAACGAGATTCAATCTAAGTTCCGAATGAACTTAGTATTCACAAAAGCAAGTAAAAAGGGGGAAAATAGAGATGGGGCATAAGAATTAACATAAGGAAAAATGGGCATGTAAAGATGTAGCCAATTCAAGAATCATGTTTCAATGTTGTGGTTTAACAATATATGTAGACAAACTAAGCAATTTACACCATAGGTATAAAGATTAGGTAGAATTGGACTTAAGAGAATCAATAATTTTTATGTACAACATGATAAGTCCTATTATTTTAATCGCAATAGTCCCATAGGCATAGGATGTACAACATGATAGGTTCCATCATATCAATCACAACAATCTCATAGGCTTGATAGGTTCCATTATGTCAATCCAACAGTCTTATATGCATGATACTTTTTATTATGTCAGTCACAACAGTCTCATAGGCATGATAGGTTCCATTATGTCAATCCAACAGTCTCATAGGCATGATAAGTATAATTATGGAAGTCACAACAGTCTCATAGGCATGATAGGTTCCATTATGTCAATCCAACAGTCTCATAGGCATGATAAGTTTTATTATGTCAGTCACAACAGTCTTATAGGCATGATAGGTGTCATTACATTAATCACAATAGTCTCATAGGCATAAGCAATTCAGATTTTTCAAAAGGATAGGGACGAATCAAAATTAGGCATTGTTCTAGATCCTATTACTGCAGTCATGATTTTTATTAGATGTTTAAATCTAAATAATAACTGAACTCACAGAAAAAGGACGGATCTTGTACTCTGGGATTTGATTTCTGAATTTGTTAAGCTATCCTTTGATGTAGACGTTTGATTTGAAGTTCTTCTAATCGATTACTAGTTTGGATTTGATTTTCTAGCTTGGATAAGATGAAGGAGGCTAGGCTAGCTTGTAGACAAACAGCATGACGGCACCATAGTTTTAGGGTTAAGAGGTTAGGGTTTAGGTTTCGCTACGTATATATAGATGTCTAGGATTAATTCTAGCCTTTAGATTAGTCTAGGAGAAATCAGAGCCATCAAACCAAAGAGATATTTCATCCAGCCAACCATAGCACGACACATAAGCCCTAATACCTCAGAAATTAGTCATCAGCCAATCAGGGAATTCCACATCATCTCAGGGTTATAAAAATTCGTCACTGGGTCTGGATCTAAAAAGGGGTCGACTCCCTACAGGGGGGTCGACACCTTTGTCGACTCCCCTTGGGGGTTTCGACACCTATAAGCGGGAATTTTCCCTCTCAGCTGTTTTGAGTGAATTTCTAATTTTAAACTGAATTTATTATTTAATTATTATTTTTTGTTTATACTTGAAATCTTCTGAATTTCATAACTTCTTCATATGGAGTCCGATTCACGCAAACTCGGACTCTATCTCAAGCAGAATTTCGAGACGAACACAATGGCATAACCTGTTTCCCTTAATTCTTCTTCTAGAAATTAATTGTTCTTGTATCTGTTAATTTTAATATTCACATAAGATACGGGGTGTTACATTCTCCCCTCCTTAAAGGATTTCATCCCCGAAATCTCTAAGTTGAGAAGAATGTATCATAACATCCAACATCCATCTACTCAACCATCAATCACAGGCATCCATTGTCCTTAAAAAGATTTCTAATGCGTTCAAGATCATATGCGTAGTGTGTGTATATGTCCTTATCTAATGCAAAATCAGGCGGTCTACTGATCCAGTTGACCTCCTTGATGCGAATCATGTCAGTGCCATGAGTCCATTATGTATGCAATTATTCCTAATCATACTTTCTACATGAGAGCACAATCATTCATACAAATGCAATGTCCATATGATAACACATCAAGTTTCAATCCATATATAAACACATATATGCATATGCAATATGAAAGTGACTGAACCGATCAAGTTCCTAGTGTCTGTGTGTGTATATGCATCCATGATCAACCACTAGCAACCACTTGCAACCATCAATCATAACATGTTTCAAATACATGTTTACATCCATTGGTTGCAACCTAAGGATCAAGAATAGGACCGAGGAGATATACTTAAGAGATAGATACAAACATGCATAAACTTATGGAAAAAGAGATCAAGGATGTACCCTCAAAAAGACAAGGGTAGGCTGCGCGTATCTTGTCCTCGGTCTCCCAAGTCACGTCTTCCTCAACATCACTCCATTGTACTTTAACTAGCTTGACCTCACGATTGTGTAGCTTTTTAACTTCCATACCCAAGATACGAGTTGGAACTCTTCTCACCATTGCTTCTCGTTCCACTTTTATTTCCTCTAGTATGCTTGGCTCCACAACTTCCGCAGACTCATGTAAGCACTTTCGTAGATGAGAGACATGAAAGACATTATGTACTCCAGCCAATCTTTCGGGCAGCTCTACTCTATAAGCCATCTTCCCAATCCTCTCAATGATAAGAAATGGCCTTACAAATCTTGGTGCCAATTTTCCTACGAACCCAAAGCGAACGACAATCTTCAAAGGAGATACTTTAAGAAAAACTCTGTCTCCAACCTCAAACTCAAGGTCGGTCCTTCTTTTATCAACGTAGGACTTCTGTCTATCTTGTGCGGTCTTCATTCGTCTTTGTATCAAGTCCACCTTCTCTGAAGTTTCTCTGATCATGTCAAACCCAAGTACGAGCTTGTCTGTAGACTCCCACCAACAAGTTGGTGATCGGCACGGTCTTCCATATAAAGCCTCAAAGGGTGCCATGCCTATAGTGGCTTGGTAGCTATTGTCGTAGGTGGACTCCACCAAAGGAAGGTGATCCTCCCATGTTCCCCAAAAATCAAGAATGCACAATCTCAAGAAATCCTCTAATACTCTGTTCACCCTTTCCGTCTGACCATCGGTTTGAGGGTGATAGGCAGTGCTTAAGCACAACTATGTGCCTACAGCCTCTTGCAAACTCTTCCAAAACTCGCTCGTAAAGATAGGGTCCCAATCACTTATTATGCTAGAGAGTATTCCTTGCAGTCTAACTACCTCTTTAAGACAAATGGATGCTAATGATGAGGCAGTCCTTCCACTCTTAACAGGTATAAAGTGAGCGCTTTCAGTGAGCCTGTCCACTATTACCCAAATACTGGTATTGGCCCTTCTTAACCTAGGCAACCCATCAATGAAGTCCATCGAAATGCTATCCCATTTCCACTGTGGGACCTCTAGAGGATGAAGTAGACCACCAGGCTTCTTCTGCTCTGCGTTGACTTGCTCGCATATCAAGCATTTAGAGACAAACTCAACTACATCCTTCTTCATGCCATTCCAGAAGAAAACTCTTTTTATGTCTTTATACATCTTGTCCCCACCTAGGTGTATGGTCAACTTAGAATAGTGCGCTTCTTCAAGAACGGTTTTCACTAAATCCCTTGCTTGTGGGACGCATAGTCTTCCATCCCGTCTCAACCAACCCTTATCATCGGTGGAGTATCTATTGAGGTGACTAGAAGTCTCACCTCTAATAAGCTTATCCATCACATCAACTAGCTGAGGGTCTTCACGGTGCGTGGTTCCTATTGAGTCCAAAAGAGTAGGCCGCACCTCTGGCGATGCTAACAAACTAGGTACGAATTCAAAGGAGGGTCTAAATTCAAAGTTTGCTATGTACTCCAAGCTTTGCCTTTCTACAAAAAGAGGACTTAAAGTCGGATTTTTCCTACTTAAGGCGTCTGCTACCACATTGCCCTTGCCATGGGTATAAGCAATCTCAAAATCGTATGAGGCAAGACATTCCGTCCACCTATGTTGTCTTAAGTTAAGATCTTTCTATGAGAAAAGGTACTTTAATGATTTATGGTCAGTAAACAATTCAAACCTTTCTCCTAATAGGTAATGACGCCATGACTTAAGAGCGAAAATAATGGTAGCTAGTTCTAAATCATGAGTTGGGTAGTTTTTCTCATGTACCTTCAACTGCCTTCGTTTATAACAAACTACTCTGCCCTCTTGCATCAAGACAGCGCCCAATCCTATACTGCATGCATCTGTGTATACAGTAAACATCTTACTCACATCAGGCAATGTCAGAACCGGGGCTGTTATTAGAGCTCTTTTCAATCATTGGAAAGAAACATCACAATCTGAATCCCAAGCAAAAGTTAGGTTCTTCTTTGTCAACCTAGTAAGTGGGGCTGAGATCTTCGCAAAGTCCTTAATGAACTTTCTGTAAAAGCCTGCTAGCCCGAGAAAACTTCGTACTTTGGTTGCATTCCGTGGGATCTTCCAATCTTGTACCGCAACTACTTTTGCGGGATCCACAGCTATGCCTTCTTTGGACACCACATGTTCAAGAAACCTAACTTCTTCTCTCCAAAAATGACATTTGGAGAATTTTGCTTTCAACTGATGTGCAAGAAGAGTATCCATAACTTCCGTTAAATGCAGAGCATGTTTTTCCTCACTTTTTGAGAAAATCAAAATATCATCCACGAAGACCACTACAAATTTATTAAGGAACTCTCTGAACACCTTACTCATTAAGTCCACGAAGTAGGCAGGTGCATTTGTCAAGCCGAAAGGCATGACAAGCCATTCGAAGAAACCATCTGGGGTCCTGAACGCGGTCTTATCTATGCTGTCCTCAGCCACTCTTAGCTGATGAAATCCGCTGGCTAGAAAACTGAGGCACCTATGAGCTGGTCGAACAAGTCGTCTATTCTAGGAAGTGGGTGCCTATTCTTCTTGGTCAACTTGTTTAGCTCCCTATAGTCCACGCACAGGCGAAATGAACCATCTGCTTTGGTTGCAAACACCACTGGAGCACCCCATTCAAAAATACTCCGCCTTATGAACCCCTTTTCAAGCAACTCTTTAACTTGCTTGCCAAGCTCTTTCCTTTCCCTTGGAGCCATGTGTCTAACGGGTAAAACAACAGGTTTTTCATTATTAATAAGGTATATGCGGAAGTCTATCTCTTGCTTCGGAGGTAAACCCTTCACCTCTTCAAAGACATCTGAGTATTCACGGACTACTCTAATAGATTGCAAGTTTTCAATAGACGCATCAAGAGATTCTAGATAGCTAATCCTAACCGAATTCATGGGATTACAAGAAATTTCGAGAGTGTTACCAAGGCGAGTCACAAGTCTAACCACTCTCTTTTCACAATCGAGGATGGCACCATTACTGGATAACCAATCCATGCCTAGAATCAACCCATAGCCCGTGAAGCCCAAAATATAAGCATTACATCTAAACCCAACGCTTAGTATAGAAATTTTCAAATCCAAACAAATCATCGATAAATAAGCCGAACCCCTAATTGGATTTGAAACAACTACGGGATCATCTACTATACTGATATCTAGGTGCTGAGATTCAACTAAAGTAGTAGATATAAAAGTGTGCGATGCGCCAGAATCAAAAAGAGTACGAACTGGATGATAAGAAAGATAAATTAAACTCTCCACGGAAATATTTCTACCTCTTTCTTGTGGAGGTGCCATGAGAGCGTGAATCTTCCCTCCAGAAGTAGATCCAATCCTCTGCCCTTGCCCCTGCCTTTTGGGGCAATCCTTAGCCATATGTCCTGTCTCTGCTTATTGAAAGCAACCACCCATCTTCCTCTTCTTCTTCCTGTAGTCTTTAATTAGATGTCCAGGTATGCCACAAAATGTACACTTCCTATTGTCATGGGGTTTGTTATTCTTCCCGCCTTTCTTGGAATCCGTCTTCTTATTCTGCGATCCCTTCACTTTCTTGTCTAGAGGTTCTTCCACCTTTGCCCCTTTCTTGCCATCCTTGTCTTCCTCCTGTAACAGTGCCATGTCCACCAGTCTCACAAAAGTCGTACCCATAAGTATATGGGACATAGCTAGGCTGTGCAGTGGCTCATTTAACCCGTTACCAAATCGTAGAGCCTTTTTATGTTGAGTGATTACTAACTGCAGTCCAAATCTAGCCAGCTGGCTGAATTAGTTGACGTATTCCTTAACCGATAGGCTTCCTTGTTTGAGTGCTAAGAACTTCTCCATTTGTAGGCTTCGTTCAGCTTGCGAGAGGAACTTCATTTCAAATCTCCTTCTGAAATCCTCCCAAGTTTCAACTGGTCTCTCGGCATTAGTAACTTCCCACCAGTAAGAGGCTTCGTCCTTAAGTAACCATATAGCCAATTGTATCTTCTGCCTATCGTCCACTTCGAAGATAACAAACAAATCTTCTGTTTCCTTGAACCAGTTTCTTGCTTCCACAAATGACTCAGTCCCATTAAAGTTCTTTCCACCTGTAGCTCGAAAGTCCCTACATATCTTCGAGAAAGCATTCACCCGCGGAGGAGGAGGAACGACTGCAGTTGGGGGAGGAGGAACGTCTGCTGGGCCTGCACCATTAGCCCTAGCTTCCAGATACCTTCTGAACCAGCCAGGTATCGGTACGCCCTCGGGAAGATTAAGATCCCCAGCCATACTGAAATGAAAAGAAAAGGATCGAAACAAAGGATAGAAAGATAGTGCATATGGCTTTGTGGATTATGCCTTTAAAATAAAACAACACCTTTCTTGAAAATGCTTCTTTAAACATTTTTTTGAAAAATAGTTTTCAAAAACTTTTATCTGATCTGGTAAACCATCGCTCTGACACCAAGTGAAACACCCCACCTCCGTTAAGGTCACTCACAAAGGGAATGCATTAACTTTAGTGAAGCATTTTTAGATAAAAGGCATGGATAATTTACATGGCAGATATATAAACAGCAGAAAACTGAAATCATTTCATAAATAGCAAGGTTCAGTCAAAACATTACAAGCATTGTCTCAAAACCCAACTCCTAAATTATTACAATAAAACATTTGTCTTGATTATTAACTCCAACTACATAAAGAAGCATAAAACAGTAGTAAAGCAGCATAAATCCCCAATAAAAGTGTAACCACAGCCATAGCCCGAGAAAAGAGAATCCAAGCAATACATCTACCCTCTTCAAGCTGGAAAAGGTCTGCACTAAGCTGAAGTATTCCCTCCCTGCATACCTTGGGGGGGAAACAGAAGAAAAGAAGGCGAAAGAAAACGGGTCAGACATAAGTCTGGTAAGTCCAGTGATTATTCAGCATGTAAACAAGTAAAAGGATCATGACATGAATATACTGAACATAGGACAATACCATAGAAATAAGATAACATAAGATAAGGCAAGATAAACTGAATATATTATCGCACTCATTTCCATTTCTCTGCACTTACTAACGAATGTTTCAACTACCATTATGTGTTCATAACAAAGTGATCCCTTTCCCGGTCAGCTTCTACTCGCATGCATTTCTTACTTGTGTCATTCGGCCCCGCTTGATTGTAGATACCTGTGCTGGTCCCACCATAGGGTGTATCAGTTCCTATGGTGGCAACCCGACACGAATTCTAGATGCATAGTGTAAACTACTGATGCTTAGTGCCTGCTTTATCCACTCCGAAGTACGTGCACGTCCATACTCTGCTGGAACCTACACTACTGCACCACCCGCCGCTATTTTGACCGCTTATAATCAGCCCAGTAATCGTGCCCCACCCTGCCTAGTTCAGGGTACCGTGATACATCTATATGGGTTACTACTGAAATGGGTCTCCGTTACTAGGGTTTCCTAATCAACATGTTATAATGGTTAAGTGTTCCCAAATTAACCTAACCCACCCATCTGTTTAACTAACATGTTGTATTGGTTAAGTGTTGCCTTGATTAAATTAACCCTACCATTCTTAGCCTGTCTGTTCCTTAGCTTTAATTTATTCATTAAAGCACCAACCTCTCACATTAGATCTATGTTGTTGCAGTCGCTGGATGTGCCGGGCGGTTCCGGGCAGCCTTACACTGCAACTCAATCTAACCTCGAGTTTTTGGGCTTATTGTGCTAACCTCTCACGTTAGATCTATATTGTTGCGGTCGATGGATGTGCCGGGCAGTTCCGGGCGGTTCCGGGCAGTCTTATACCGCAACTCAATCTAACCTCGAGTTAGGCATGTTCATCTTTGTAACAACCCGAAAATCTGGGCCAGTTTGAAATTTATATTTTGGCCATTTTATTGAATTTTGATTATTTAAAATGAATTATTTTAAATAATAACAACGAGAAATTTATTTTGAATAGAATTCGAACGTATATATTTATATAGTTCGTCGTTAGAATATAAATAATTATATATAATTATAAATAGAATTGAAAATGGCGCGGTAGTTCGATAATTCGATTTCAAACTTCAATTGAATGTACCGGGTGCAAAATAAATCGGATTTTAGTGAAACCAAAAATAATGGAATCTAATTGTGAATATCTTTCCAACGAATCCGAAAAATTGAAATTTCATAGCGGGAATCAAAAGATATGTCCGGTTGAAAATTCTAAATAGTCGTTATGGAATTCAGGCCCTTAAAAATGGAAATTTTGCAAACGACCTCGGATTTCGACGAAACCACTTTTGTTGGATCCGTGATGTCAAGTTATGGCTAGAGTCCAATTTTCATAATTTTTCGAATCAATATGTGAGCATGGCAAAGGAAAACGCGTTTGACCATTTTCAGTTGATTTTAATCGACTGGAAAATGGCCATTTTTCTAACGGTCTCAGAATTCGACGAAACTAGTTTTTTTGAGGACCGTATCGTCAATACGAAGCTAGAAAATATTTTTCGGGAATTTTTAGAGTTCGTATGTGACCCCGGTAAATTAAAATGCGCGTTCAAACTCAATATATAGAGTTATACGTTGAATTCAACGAAAGCTGATCGAGACGATCGAATCAGCCTACGATACATATCCCATTATGTTCAGAATGGGGGTAATTAGCTAGGGGCGACAGTCGTTGGGATAGATTCGGTGTTCGAAAGAAAAAGTTACAACTTGGAGAAAATTTAATAAATAAAATAATATATATATATATATATATATCCCCTTTATACACGTACCCCCCTATTTCATTTCCTCTTTCAGAAATCCCGTTCACCAAATCGGGAAATCCGATTTCCCTCCCCCTGGCCAAATCGATCCTCCACCCACCATCGTTGGTCACCGAGCCTCCCACCGCTCCACCCTCCGACGCCCTTCATTTCCCCATCGCCTCCTTCCATCGCGAGCTCGAAACCGCGCTAACCCAGTCCACCGAGAACCGCTCCACCGCGAAGATCGATGCAGCCTCCATCTTCGAACCTCGACAGCAGCTCCAACCATCCCCAGCGCGAGCGCCAGTCCCCCCCCTCCAACACCATCTGAACGAAAATACAGCGAGTTACTTCATTTTTTTTATTATTTAGTTTTACTTGGTTTAATTAGTTAGAAAATTTTCTGATTTTGTTTATTTACTTTATTTATAATATATATAAATAAGATTTTATTATATAAAGATAAGTTTTATATATATATATACATATGGTTGGAATACAGAAAAGATTAGATTTTTAAAATAGAAAAGATTAGATTTTTAAAATAGAAAAGATTAGATTTTAAAAATAGAAAAGATTAGAAATCTTGAAATTTGAAAAGGCGAAATCTTTATATTTGAAAAGGCGAAATCTTGAAATTTGAAAAGGCGAAATCTTTATAATTGAAAAGGCGAAATCTTTATATTTGAAAATGCGAAATCTTTATATTTGAAAAGGCGAAATCTTTATATTTGAAAAGGCAAAATCTTTATATTTGAAAAGGCGAAATCTTTGTATTTGAAAAGGCGAAATCTTTATCTATATAGTAGCGTTGTAAAAATATAATTTTTGTCTATTTAGTAGCGGGGTAAAAATAGAATTTTTATCCATATAACGTGATTGTAAAAATTCGATTTCTATATATTGAATAGCGAAGTAAAAATTTGATTTTTATATATTGAATAACGAAGTAAAAATTCGATTTTTATATATTGAATAGCGAAGTAAAAATTCGATTTTTATATATTGAATAACGAAGTAAAAATTCAATTTTTAAATATTGAATAACGAAGTAAAAATTCGATTTTTAAATATTGAATAACGAAGTAAAAATACGATTTTTATATATTGAATAGCAATATAAAAATGTGATTTTTACATATGTAGTGAATACGGGCAACGAAAGTGAAGAAGGGCGAGAACGACGAAGATTTCTACTTTTGAAGTGTCGTGGAGTTGGGATAGCTTTGGTGAGAATTTCTCACTCTTTGATTTAATTTTCTAGTTATATATATATATATACTAGGATGCTGACGGTGTTTAGTAGCACCCGACACCCGTCGTCCACAGACCATGGACGGCTTGTATGCTTGTTTGATTTTGATGTGTAGTTGATTGTGTGATGTGATGTGAAATGAAATAAAAATTTTTATAGTGGAAAATATTTTATAGTTAAAAATAGAATTTTTAACGTGTATAAGAAATGAAATAAAAATAAACAAATCGGACGATTTGTTTATATACACACATTTGACTGATATTGGTTGGGACGATAAATTTTACACATCGCCAAACTGCACAAATAAAATATGTGTTTGATTGTTTGAAACCCCACACGGGTATTGGGATGATATATGACGTACACTAATCCCGATTGTTTAGTTGTATGTCGATCGATTGATTGACAGACTGTTATAAGCGTTGAATATTTATATTTGATGCTTATACAGTGTAGAATTCACATTGGATGATGGTTGATTATTCATCGTTGTTATTGCATACATATGTTGTAGAAAATCCATATAATTAACATTATATGGTAATTGATTGGGCCTCATTCCATATTTGAAAAAGATATATTTGAAAAAGAAATATTTGAAATAGAAATATTTGAAATAGAAATATTTGAAATAGAATATTTGAAAATAGGAATATATGAAGCCGTATTGATTAGATTGACGCCATTTTGACGTGAACGATATTTATATCGATTTTATTCATTTTATAATGAATATCGAAAGTGATTTCAAAATCTGATTTTTCGAAAAGAATTGAAATTCGAATTGAAATTGAATATAAATTAATTCGAATGGAAATTTAATATAAATGAATTCGAATAGAAATCGATTTGAAATGAATTTAAAACGAACTTATATTGGAATATTCAATTTTGATTTGAAATTGAATTTGTAGTTGAAACCGTTTTGAAAACGAATTTAAAAACGATTTATAAAATACATTTTAAAAGGAAATCGACGAAGTATATTATATATATATATATATATATTATATATATAATATAATGGCCTGAATAGAACGCGCCGCGCCGCGGCAGTTCGCGAATATCGACCATTGACTTCGAACGGATATTACGGGAGATCCGACCGGCGGATTCTCCTAAAACCGGAACCGTTGGGTTCGTATCGAAAAGAGCTTTCTAACGAATATTAGAAATTAGAAATCTAATGGTTGGATTTGGAATTATGTCCAAATCAAATTTGAAAAAGGTCGCTGTAGGTGCAGTTCGATGGCCGTTGATGGAAATCGACTGTACAGGCCTTGATAAAATTATTAAAAATAGTAATAATTTATGCAAAATCATAAGAAATGATTTGTGAAGATTTGGGATGAAAAACTCCATATTTGAAAAGATAAAGATAGATTTTTATCGAATTGAACTAGTTTTGAACTAGAATTATAATTCTATTTATTTTTAAAATAAATAAATTGGATTTGAAATGGTTTTGAAAATAACCAGAATTTCCAATAATTATATTGGAATGGATTTGAATCGAAATTATCCTTGGAATATTTCGATGTGGGATTTCATGATGATACGGGTATTGTGATGGGAATTTGAAAGATATATTTATATCGTTATTTCTAATACGATATTTGTTTGTCGTGGAATTTGATATTGAATATAAGCCGGTATATTTTCTATTCAGAGCCTTGTGTTTAATATCAAATGTGATTTGGGTTTGTCGTGAATGGTGTCTTCATTAACACTGTTCTTGAACCCAGTTGAGAAAAGATTAAATCTTTTTATTTAGATTTAATGAAGTGTACCAATTAAATAATATTTAATTGGAATTGAATTGATATTGATTTTTGGGTTTATCGTGAATAGTGTTTTAAATAACACTTGTTCTTTAACCCGATAATTAATGGAATGGGATTTTGGGTTGTCTTGAACGGTATCTTCAATAATACTGTTCTTAGACCCAAAGGAGTTAAGAAAATCAGAAACTAACTGGAGATTAGTTAAGTTGAATGGTTTCTGGGGTATTGATCTGAGGTTGGTTTCGGTCTTTGGGGTTAATACTTAGGGAATTGCCCACTTGCTAATTTATGGTTAGGGTCTGATTGAAATGTAATGTGATTTTGGGTTTATTGTGAACCGTGTTTTAAATGACATTGATTCTTTAACCCAGTTAAAGATTAAAACTAAGTGGAGTTTTAATGAATCTTTAATTAGATTGAAAAGATCGAGAATGGAGTATCACCAGTTTTACTCCAGGCGATGGTTAAATCTTTAATTAGATTTGAACGTGAAATGGTAATTGAATTTACCGATAACACCGTAGTGTTAGATATGAAGTATTATCAGTTTTACTTCATGGGATGAATAGGTTGGGATTGGGAAATTAAAACAAATGATTACTTCGGTAAAGTTCGTTAATCCCGACTAGTTTGAATTGATATTCAAAAATTGATTAAAGAATAAATTTAAAGGATTTATCTTTGATAAAATTAATAGGAACCTTTCCCTATGAATGAGAAATTTAGAAACTAACTGTCGGTTAGCAAAGCAGAATGGTTTTCTGGATATTGATCTGATGTTGGTTTCGGCCTTCGGGGTTAATATTTGGGAAATTATTCTCTTGATTAATTTACGGTTAGTGACTGATGAATTGGAATGAGGCGTATGTTGTGTTGGTGTAACACTTATTTAAAATATACGCGAGTTATCCGGAAAGACCGGGTTTATCCCATTCTGAATAACTGATACGACGATAAGTCGAAGATGAAGACGGTGGTTGAAGACCGGAAGTCTTCACATCGTTTGGGTGATTACTAATGATCTTGATTGGGCTGTACACCCAAGATGAGGGAATCAATCGGTGGTCGTCCGGATGTGCTTGGAGATCGATGAATATGCGAGGAAAGTGCCTCCGGTTTCATTCAGACCCAGAACGGACTTGTAAATGGACTGTGTGTCTGACATTGGATTTCATTCTGTGTGACTGATATCGGTTGCATAGAGTGGTAGCCTGTGTGGCATGCTAAGATGCAAATGATCAAGGCTTCTGTTGAAAAAGCAAAGTCTTGTGGTTGATGATCAAAGCACCGCCTGGGTGGCACAGCTTTGTGTAACATTAATTCGCGAGCCTCACACCCCGGTTGTGAACCAAAAACGGGAGAGGACATCAGGGAGGGCATGCGTTTCCTTCTAGCTAGGGTGGTGTCTGTGACCTACCAGCCCTGACATTTATATACTTTTCACCTGTGTGGTTGTTGCTGTTGCGAGGCGCCTCGGTTAGATCGGACGATCCGGGTCCGATGGAGCCATTTGTTGGCTCATTTACGCCCCAAAGGGCGGGGAAACGTAGTGTTCAGGCATAATAATCCACATCGGTGGACCGGCCCTGACGATCCAAGGCTTGCCTGCGCGCTTGCCGAGGCTCGAGCTAGAGAGTCTCGAATCGGTAGAGGACGATCCCTGGCCTCGGTTCATAGATGGAAACCCAATTTCCAAATACGTGACTTTGCGATTTTGATTGTATAACCTATATATGGCGACATAGTGGTATGGGGCATTCATGCCGCCTATGATTGATACTTATGATTTGAAGTTGTTTTATACACTATACACTTATAATAGTATCAAAATGATTTCTTTTAAACGTATCAAGCATTCTTGGCTATTATAAGGTAAACACCCTATCCCCCGGCTTGCGTTGCATTGTGTGATAGGACCTGGGTCTTATAATAGCTTCATTTTTCCTTATTTAGCATTGCGCGGTTTGTTTTATGCACTGGTATTCTTGGGAGGAAACCCGTTCCGCTTTAGCGGCGTGGTCCCTTGATTTACCTAACTTTAAAATAAAGATTTATAACTGTTTTAGTTCTCACACCAGTCCCATGACTGACCTGGAGTTTATTGTTTTAACCTAAACTCTGAGTGCCCCTATTTTGACACGAGCAGCTAGTAGTTTTGGTTTTGCAGATTTATATTCATAGGATCCTGGTTTACAGCTGGAACGATATCCGGAAAGCTTTGTATCCGTATATCTCTTCTAGTTGTGTATTGTATTATTTTCCGCTGCTATGTAATTTATTGTAATCTCTGATATATTTCTGTGTAATATTGATTTATACTCTGTATATTCTTGTAATCTGATGCATTGTTGTAATATACAATGAAATGTCCTTCCGTCTGCGTTCTGTTGTGGCTTGTTCTCGAACTATCCGCGCTTTCCTTCACGGGGAAGTTACGGGTTTTTACAATCTTTAGCCAATTTTTACATAATTGTCATATGTGTCCAAGTATATGTGTCAAATTTTCCACAAGTACAGTCAATACAAGTTTATGCCACATTCCTACGATATTCCCAAAATTTACTTAATTAAATTATACCCAATTTTCCCTGCATTATTATCGCACGTACAACGAGATTCAACCTACGTTCCGAATGAACTCAGTATTCACAAAAGCAAGTAAAAAGGGAAAAAATAGAGAAGGAGCATAAGAATTGAAATAAGGAAAAATAGGCATGTAAAGATGTGGCCAATTCAAGAATCATGTTTCAATGTTGTACTTTAACAATATGTGTCGACAAGCTAAGCAATTTACACCATAGGTATAAAGACTAGATAGAATTGGACTTAAGAGAATAAATATTTTTTATGTACAACATGATAAGTCCCATTATTTTAATCGCAATATTCTCATAGGCATAGGATGTACAACAAGATAGGTTCCATCATATCAATCACAACAATGTCATAGGCATGATATGTTCCATTATGTCAATCCAACACTCTCATAGGCATGATACGTTTTATTATGTCAGTCACAACAGTCTCATAGGCATGAAAGGTTCCATTATGTCAATCCAACAGTCTCATAGGCATGATAAGTTTTATTATGTTAGTCATAACATTCTCATAGGCATGATAGGTTCCATTATGTCAATCCAACAGTCTCATAGGCAAGATAAATTTTATTATGTCAGTTACAACAGTCTCATAGGCATGATAGGTGTCATTACATCAATCACAATAGTCTCATAGGCATAAGCAATTCAGATTTGACAAAAGGATAGGGACGAATCAAAATTAGGCATTCTTCTCTATCCGATTACTACAGTCATGATTTCTATTAGATGTTTAAATCTAAATAATAACCGACCTTACAGAAAAAGGACAGATCTTGTATTCTGGGATCTAATTTCTGAATTTATTAAGCTATCCTTTGATGTAGACGTTTGATTTGAAGTTTTTCTAATCAATTACTAGTTTGGATTTGATTTTCTAGTTTGGATAAGATGAAAGAGGCTAGCTTGTAGACGAACAGCATGACGACACCACAGTTTTAGGGTTATGAGGTTAGGGTTTAGGTTTAGCTACATATATATAGATGTTTAGGATTAATTCTAGCCTTTAGATTAGTCTAGCAGAAATCATAGCCATCAAACCAAAGAGATGTGTCATCCAGCCAACCATAGTAAGACACATAAGCCCTAATACCTCATAAATTAGTCATTGGCCAATCAGGGAAGGCCACATCAGCTCAGGTTTATAAAAAATCGTCACTGGGTCTGGATCTAAAAAGGGGTCGACTCCCTACGGGGGGGTCGACACCTATGTCGACTCCCCTTGGGGGGTCGACATAGCTGAGCAGGAATTTTCCTACTCAGCTGTTTTGACTGAATTAAAATCTTAAACTAAATTTATTATTTAATTATTATTTTCTATTTATACTTGAAATCTTCTGAACACCATAACTTCTTTATACGAAGTCTGATTCACGCAAACTCGGACTCTATCTCAAGCAGAATTCTGAGATGAACGTAATGGTGTAACCCGTTTCCCTTAATTCTTCTTCTAAAAATTAAGTGTTCCTGGATTTTTTAATTTTAATATTCACAGAAAATACAGGGTGTTACAAATTTGCTTGAAATCGAGCACATAGACAAACAGTCATCATTATATCTGGACGACTAGTTGTAAGATACAGAAGAGAACCAATCATGCTTCGATATAGCTTCTGGTCAACACCCTTACCATTTTCATCTTTATCAAGATGTGTAGTTGTACTCATGGGAGTAGGTTTACCAGATGTATTTTCTAGTCCGAAGCGTTTGATAAGATTTCCACAGTATTCTTGACTAATAAAAATACCGTTCGGAAGTTGTTTTATTTGAAGTCCAAGAAAATATGATAGTTCTCCCATATAGGACATTTCAAATTCTTTGGTCATAATGTTTGCAAAGTTTATCATTTGTTTAACCAAATATGATGTCGTCTACATAAATCTGGATAACTAGAATATCTTTTCGAGAATGTTTGATAAACAAAGTTTGATCGACTTTGCCTATTTGAAATCCTGAGTTAATAAGATAGCTACGTAGTCGTTCATACCAAGCACGAGGTGCTTGTTTTAAACCATACAGAGCCTTCTTAAGTTTGTACACATAGTCAGGACATTTTTTTTGTACGAACAAAGGAGGTTGTTCAACATGTACATTCTCTTTGGTAAATCCATTTAGAAAAGCACTCTTGACATCCATCTGATAAATTTTGAAATTATGGTGACAAGCAAAAGATAATAGGATCCCAATATCTTCTAGTCGAGCAACTGGTGAAAATATTTCTTCATAATCGATACCTTCTTCCTGATTATACCCTTGTGCTACTAACCTTGCTTTATTTCTGGTAATATTACCTTGTTCATCAGCCTTATTTTTAAAGAACCACTTATTATCTGAAAAGGAAATTGTAAAACCTTTGTCGCATAACTGACTAATACTAAGTAAATTGTGTTTCAAATTTCTAACTATCATGACATTGGTAATAAGAGGTAAGTTAGATGTACCGCAATTGCTCACATCGCCTTTGCCGATGATATAGCCTTTTGAATTATCTCCAGAAGTAACGAAGCCACCATCTGAGTATGTAATATTTGTCAATAAGCTCGTCTCCAGTCATGACTCCAGTCATGAGTTTTGAGCAACCACAGTTCAAGATCCACTTTCCTCTTTTCCTAAGTGGGACCTGCAAAAAATAAAATTAAGTCCATGGTACCCACTTTTTATTGGGTCCTAAGAGTTAGGTCTTAGGAGTCCAAACCCATACGGGTCTGGTATCCCCTTTATATATATAATTAGAATTAAGATGCAAAGTATACATGAAATGTCGAATATATTTGTTCCTAATCAAATTGCTATTTGTTTTAGGAACCCATATTATGATAGTCTTGACAATTTTCTTTTGAAACTTCACAACTGGTTTTGGCTTGGAATTTAATAAACTAGGATTTTTCTTAGCTTCATCTCTCTTCTTCTTGAGATGTTTCTTGGTTTCTTGTTTCTTATATCCCAAACCTTGTTTGTTTGACGCAGGTTGTGAACTTTCAATTATCTTTGTCAAATTTTCTCGACCTTTTTTGAAGTTAGAAACATTTTGAGTAATATCATCTAACTTAGTTTGTAAACTAGCCTTTTATAGGTCCATAATTTTGACTTTTGCCTTAAGCTCATGATTTTTAGTAGTATGAGCATCATTTTTCTCTTTTTGAGTTTCAATTTCTTGACTCAAAAGAGATAATTGAGAGTCAATATTAGATGATGATTCTTGAAGTTTTTCAAGTTCTTCTTCTAATATTTTCTTCTCGTCTTTTAACATATATCGTTCAAACTCTGCTCTACACAAATCTGCTTTGGCTTCTTTTAATTATCGTTTTATGTCTTTATATTTAACTATCGATTCGACATTAATATCAAGTACTTCATCAAATGTAGAAATTTGTACCTCATCTTCTACTACCATGAAACAAACATTTGCTTGTTCATTTTCTGTATCACTTTCACTTTCTGATGAAGATGAGTCTGAATCATCCCATGTAACTGAGAATGCTCGTTTCTTTGATTTGTCCTTCTTGTATATGAGTTTGTCATTTTCTGACTTCTTCTTTTGCTTCGGACAATCCTTGTGCATGTGCCCCTTTTTGTGGCAGTTGAAACATTCTATAGCGGATGAAAATGGTTTATTTGATCCAGTTTTCTTTTTTGTTATAACGACTAGCTTTTCGTTGTTTCAAGAATTTTTTGAAACCTTTTGCAGTGAATGCTAGGCCTTCATCTTCAGAATCTGATTCATCTTCATCTTTTTCTGCATGAAATGCTACATTTTTCTTTTCTTCTTTCTGTTCCTTTCTAGCCTGCAAATTAGCTTCATAGGACATTAGATTTCCTATCAATTCATCTGGCTTCATGACGGAAAGGTCATTAGCTTCTTCAATTGCAACTACTTTTCCTTCCCATTCACTAGTCAGAGAATGTAGGACTGTCGAAACAACATCAAAATATGAATATTTTTGTCCTAAAACCAATAAGTGCATGGTGAATAGTTTGAAACCGTGAATACATATCATTGATTGTCTCATTCGGCTTCATTTTGAAATTTTGAAACTGACTTTTCAGCATGGCTATTTTGGCTTGTTTAACCTTGTTAGTACCTTCATGAGTGGTTTTCGATATTTGCCAAATTTGAAATACAGTGGTGCAGATACTAACACGGTTATATTCATTTTGGTCTAATGCACAGAAAAACATGTTTATTGCTTTTGCATTCATGGCTGCTGCCGTTTTCTGAGCCGGTGTCCATTCTGAATAATCAGTTGTTGGATTCACTATTTCTTTTTGGGTAGCATTCCACGCATCATAGCTATTTGATTGCATAAAAAATGACATACGTGTTGCCCAATAGTTATAGTTGAGACCATTGAAGAATGGAGGTCTTTGTATCGATTGACCTTCTGTGTAAGTGGTAGTGCTGGTGCTTGCATTATTTTCCATATTACTAGAATATATCAAATAACTGTGTTACGGTTATATGAAGACCTTGCTCTGATACCAAATGAAAAATGCGTGTACGTGCTAATATAGTACACACGGATCGTGTAATATGGTGCAAAAACACACAAGTATGAAATAATAGCTAATCATAGATATATATAAAATAGTAGATGCAGTAAACTAGAAAAATTACACCAGGAATTTTTATACTAGTTTGGAGCACCATCCTACATCCAGTCCCAGACTTCTATCTGGATTTTCACTAACAACCACCTCACTTTACTCGGAGAAACAGGTATACAACACCCAAGCAAACGAACGGGATTTCACGCCTCTAACAACACTGAGGACTTCAACACGTGCCTCTTAAAACACCGGGGACTTCAACTAAGATGAATATACTTTGTTCTTGATAGTATGTATCCTTGATAACACGATTTTGTCACTTGTAGTACAAACTTCCTATAATCTTATCCTCAAACAATATATTTGTGTATATGAAGATTTGGAAGTGGATATTGTATTGAATCAAAAGAATGTTAAATAGATTCTAGGATTCAAATGATATATGATAGAATATGAGCAATTTGAGCGCTTGAGAGTTCAAGATTGAGATCAAGAGAATATAGATTAGATTGATAGAATTGGTGATTTGGAATGATTATTTCATGATGTTTACATAGAGGATAAACTGAAACACCCCACCTCCGTTAGGGTCATTCTCAAAGGGAATGCCCTAATTTTGGTGGAGGTTTATAAGTATAAGTCACAGATATACAAGACAGATATAAGAACACATATTTGTAAGCAGCGGAAAAACAGCAACTTTTATTTCATAAAAGCAAATACGTGTTACAACAACATCACCATGATTGTCTTACATCCTTTCTAAAAACATAACATAACACTTTCATAATCTGTCTTGATTACATATTTTAAAGAAGCATAAAGAAAACATAAATAAACTGCAAAAGCCCCATAGTTGTTGTCCAAAGCCATAGTTCAAAATGGAAAGGTCCAAGCAATACATTTTTCCTCTTCAAGCTGGATATGAAGGCTGGTCAAGCTGCAGTGTTCCCTCCCTGTGGACCTGGGGGGGGGGGGAACGGAAGAAAAGAAGACGAAAGAAAAGTAGAGTCAGGCATAAAGCCTGAGTAAGTCTAGGACTATTCTGTCTATGAATAAAGAACTGGGTATGATAAGTATAAACAAGAAGTGGGAAAGCACTATAAACTTAGTTAAGTTGTCTAGGGTCGAATATACTGTCGTACCCCATGTTAATCTCTGAACCCATATAAACTAGTTCCCAACTGGCACCCCATAATCAGGGTGAAGTGATCCATTCTATGATGATCGGCTCCTACTCGTATAGTTACATGTGTCTTACGGCCCCCGATGTTGTAATTACCTATGCTGGTCCCACCATGAGGTGTATCAAGTCCCATGGCGGCGGCCCGACACAACCCTAGAATGCACAGGTATTCTACTGGTGCCCAGTGCCTTATTTTTCTACGCCGGAGTGTGTGCACGCCCGCACCCCGTTAGAACCTACACTGCTACACCACCGCCGTCGATTTGACCTCTTACAATCAGCCCAGTAATCGTGCCCCACCCTGCCTAGTTTCAGGGTATCATGATACACCTTATAGGGTTACTGCTGAAAAGGGTCCCCCGTTACTAGGTTTTCTATCTCTAGCCAACATGCTAAGTTGGTTAAGTGTTTTCTAACCTAAACCCCAATCAGTCCGTTTAGTTTAGCTTGTTCCATTTTGATTAAGTCTTTAGTCCACTTAATCCTAACAATCCTGACTCAGCCTTAATTGTCTTATTAAAGCCTTGACCTCTCACATTAGACAGGTATTGTTGTGGCTGCCTGTTGCCGGTTGGTTCCGGGCAGTCTTACGCCACAACTCAGTCTAACCTCGGGTCCTTATTGGGCTCCATGTTTAACCTCCCACATTGGATAGGTATTGTTGTGACTACTGGACAGCCGGGCGGTTCCGGGCAGGTTTACATCACAACTCAATCCAACCTCGGGTTAAACACATCGTATGTTCAACATTTACATATTTTGTCTTTCTTCTTTATTTTCTTATATGTAAATATTTGCGGCCCATTATTAAGCTAATGGTGTAAAGATTTACACCAATCATGGGCCCAACCCATACTTGAATTTGGGCCCCTTTTTACTTTATATTTTCATTTATTAATTAATTTGGCCCAACGTTATTTACCCCCGTTTAATACGCTCGTTTATTATATATGTTGGGCTTAGGCTTTTAAGCCCAACTTAGCCATGAGAAAAAGGGGAGGCTTAAAACGTTCATACACTAAAGGGAAATGTGAACGCATGAACTTGCAACATAACGTTGGAACTACAAATCAGAAACTGGTGTACTTGCATAGAAATAACGTATACTTTGGTCATAAAGCATAAGTGACATGAATCAAAACTTGTAGTTAAGTTAAGAATCTAAATTGGATATTGTTGTTGACACATAGTCTTAACTACAACATAAATCTATATTTTTGTTTAGGCATAATGTCAAACATAAGCAAATCATGTTCATAAGATTTCTACAAGTTTACAAAGGTGTCTACTTTTGTTACTAATACAAAAGTCTAGTTCAACTTGAATTATTCCAACTTAAACCATGACTTTAAATCTATTCACATAACCATGGCACACATATAATTATGGCATAAATATTTCTAAACATGAAATCATGATTTTTACTTTAGTCATGCAAACTTGCAAATGGGATTTTGAATCTAGCCTAGCTATGTACCACATATGTCATCATATAATTCTGGTTAACAATATAGACCTAACATGGTTTTCAATTATGCAAAATATCAATCATAGCCTAGTCATATTCATAAGTTCACAAAGAGGTTTTCTAGTAGGAAAGTATGGCTTAATACATAGATCATGATGCCAAATTTTCAACATAATTTCATATGGATTATAATAACCCAAATTTGCTCCAATTACTCACAAAATGATTTTTGTACAAAAATAAAAATACACATTATGACGGCATAGTAGCAAAACCCCAAACTTGCATGAATTTCAATTAAACAACTACATACATGTAGCTTCAACATGAATTACATAATTTGCAAATATTCCAAACGTATACTTGCATAAAACTACCGCAAACATGTTGTTTTTATAATGAATAACATAATTTGAGAATATCCAAACGTATACAATATTCCAAATCGATAGTAACACACAAATATGAATTATTTATCACCACAAATCAAGTATACAAACCAACACAGTTATTTGTTCATACCAAAATAATACTCTACTTACAATTGTGTGGCGAATTCTCCAATTTAGGAATTTGGAGATGCGACTCCTTTTGACGTAGGCGTTGATTTGATTTGTCTAAGTTGCTTTATGCTTTAGAATTTGCCTCCTAATCCTCTCTCCAATTTGGTGGCTACTCCTAGTCGTTCCTCAGCAGCATGATGGCTTTGTTCTTATTTTTGAATGAATAGATTAGGTTGAGTCTAGGGTCATTTTTATAGAGTTTATGAACTGATTAGGACCATCGATGTTGCTTGGATTGATCGTAGCCATTCATTCGAAAGAGAGACCAATTAGAGCCTGCCACCTAGCCCTAATGACAAAGCATGCTTCTGAAAATCGACCAACATAGACTAGGCCAGCCAGGGTGGGCTGGGTTCGACCTGGCTCTGGACCAGGTCGACAGCCCTGTCGACAGCCCTGTCGACCTGGCTAGACCAGGTCGACAGCCCAGTCGACCTGGGTGCATTAGGCGGGACTTTTCCCGCCCTGGCCAATTGGGCCCGATTTTGAAATTTAAACTTGTTTTTCTGAGTTGTTTTATTCTGTTCGAATTTTAAACTTAATTCAGAAACTTCCGGAGGCTATATCTTCTTCATACGGACTCCGTTTTTCGAAAACTCGGACTCTATTTCGCGTATTTTTCCGAGACGAACGCAATGGCGTATCCCGTTTCCCTTAGTTCTTTGATTTGAAATTAATTATACTTTAATTTGTAAATTTCACAGTTATAGAATGCACGGGGTGTTACATAAACAGTTGTAACCCTTTGTGAAAAGTTACAAACAATGAACATGATTGTTGGTGAAGAGAAAGAGAAGTATCCTTTAATGAAAGAAGGCGTCTCTTCGAAAAGTTGCTATTTGGAAGAAAATGGTCGACATGTAAAAAAGGACCAGTAGACAGGAATTTGAATATATATATACACGTTATGTACCCTTGTGCACGTTTAATTGTGCATTTTGGGCAGAAACGGTCGACTGCCTAGCTTCAACCAGTCGACCGTTTTAGCCCAGATTGCACAGTTAATGTGCACTCATATATTCTTATATATATATTTAAAGATTGGAGGTGTGAGATTATTTGAGGATAGATTTTAACATAAATAACACTACTAACATACCAAACAATCAACCTATAATGTATAATACCAATGAATATCTTCTTTTTGTCGATTATGGTGTATCTCTTTATCAGAAATCAAAACTCTATGAAAATCTAGACTCAACATATCTAAGTTGTGGTACATCCGTCTCAAACACCAACCCTGGAACCGATCAACGAGACTAAAGTCGGCTGGTTCAGGAATATAGTGAGGCCTATTAATAGTCGCCTCAATATCAGCAGGAGTGGGAGTGATAGACGGGGAAGCCATGGACAGCGATCAGAAGTAGTATGAATATCTGGCATAGGAATATTTTCGGACTTATGATGCTTCCGAGAGTCATCCTCGCCTTGATCACCCTTATCGCTCTTCTTCCCTCCTTTCCTTTTCTATTTTTTCTCTTCCTTCCTCTTCTGTGATTTTATCATATCTTCATGATCATGCCTTCACCACCTTTTCTCGTCAGTTTCAGGAAGCTCGGGAGTTGGCCTAGATTGATGGGAAGGCTGTGGATGCTGACAATGATGGGATCGCTGGGCATGTTGTGAATGATGATTTTTCAGAAGACGCTTTGGATTATACTAGCTTGACTTTTCATTGAAGCACTTCATAAATGAGTGACTCATTTTTGGACCTGTAAAAAGGGGGCAAAGCAGATGTTCAGTACTCACATTGAAAAGTACCGGGGAAAGTTCAAAAACTAATGAAATGAATCACAAGCTCATTGCATAAGTAAAACATTTGCTAATATGTATCTAATAATGAACCAATTTTCATAGCCGATTCTAAGTCAATCCCTATGTTCACAAGCGTTTTTTCTGATGGAGAAATGGAAGCCTCGGATGTGTTAGTTCCTACGTTTGTGGCATGGGGTTTAAGTGGTTGGATAACAATTTCACCTTAGATGAGATCTCTAGCTGAGCTAAGATCAATCAAATTCTTATAAGTGTCTGGGGAGATCTCTCCTTGAGTAAGCTCCTTGAGTAACTTGAATAATGGGGTTCTCATCAACCTTATCAACATCTATATTGTCCTTAGAAATTTCTTTAACATCTCCAGATTGCTCGATCCCCTACATTCGGTCTAAAATGGTTTCTGAAATAGTTTTATCCTCCTCAACCCACTCAGTTTCCTTTGTAGGATCCAGGGAAGTACCTTCCTTCTCAATCTGTCTAGACGAAGTCATAAGACTCTTACCCTCGTGCTATTGAGACTGCTCTCCTTCAATAAGAACCAGCTAAGGCTTAGGAAGTGTCTTTCTACTTCCCGCAAGGTCAGAGCACTTCTTTAGAGAAGCTTTCTTAGTCGGGGCTTTGCCAGCAGTATCTTTCTTAAAAGTTGGGTCTAGCACAAGAGTCCGCGAAGGATGGAGAAGGTGATATTGGCGAAGAAATTGTTTCGTAATTAAGAATTTTCTACTTCTCTCCTCCTCATCAACAACTTTCAAAGAATCAAACAACTCCTGATCAATAGTAGCTTCTGGATCAGAAGGTGGAATTTATCTAAAACAAAGAAGGGATTTAAAACCCGACGCTTAAGTGTAAGAAGAAATAAAGGAGTAATGGGTAATAGATTCTCGCCTCCTTCCATCCACCTGCCATAAAAGCTATCGGGACACCGTATGTAGCAGTAATGATCTACAAATCCCTTAACGCTTTCTAATAGGCTAGTTATCATTTTGGAATTCCTAATTCCTTCAACAAAGATAATCGATGGTTTTTCCTGTCTCCTTTTAAAAACATATAAAGAACATATTTCCTGGAAAGTAGGTGTGTGCTGCTTATTCCTCATAAAGAGCACATAAGGGTCGATTAAAATGGTGTAGCCATTCGGATGTAGTTGCATAGGGCAATAGCGAAGCGCCTAAGGATCATTTTCAGGAATGGATTGAAAGGAGGGACAGCTCCCATCGCTAGCATGTGTCAATTAACTGCAACATACCCAGGAGGCGGGGATCCGCAAATTTATTCTTTTTTGGGAGTTTGGCGTCAGTTCCTAGAATCCTAAACTGAGCACGTAAGCTCTTATAAACGCTCAAAAAGTTTGGTCGATTTTCACTGACTGGGTCTTCAGTAATAGGTTGAGGCAAAGGGAATTCTAGATTAACATAGGATTCAGGGGCATGAGCCATGACAACATTTGAAACTCGAGCAGAAGTCTCAGCTTGAGTGGACTTAGATTCTTCCTCAGGTTGTTGGCGTGATCGGTGTCGAGTTTCTATTTCTACACAAATAACTGTGCTTGAAAACAAACTACATATGCACATTTCCTAAGATCAAAGATGTTATGTGCAGCTATGTAAAAGTAAGTCTTGGAATCTTTGAGCCGTTATGAATTGATTAGTCAATTCCAAGCTTTACTACAAACTTATATTTGAATGCTCAAATTTATGTAATAGATGTGTGACTAAATTAAAATGGTTGATAAAGCACTCTAGCACAAACATATCATTCAAATATAAGTCATAAAATGTTATATATAGATTCTCCAAATGTTTATCCAACTTGTTTTCGACAATGGGCAATCGACGACAGAGTATATTAGCCCAAATCATGCAAATGTTCTTTTATTTAAGAAGAGGAAACAATAAAATAGCACATACAGAACAAGAGTCGTGAGTAAAAAGTCATCCTTTGCCTATATATAATTGGCATAATACAAGCATACTATGAATCGGCTTCAACTAGTTCATGAAGTGTCGGCCTCAACTGAACCACAATGGGTTGGTTTCAACCAACCCAAGATGTATCGGTCTCGACCGATCCATGGTGGGTCGGTTGCAACCGATTCACGATGGGTCGGTTGCAACCAACCTAGGATGGATCAGTTTCAACCGACCCAAGATGGATCGATCTCAACCGATCCCCATTGGGTCGATCATAACTGATCCACGATGGGCCGTTTTTGACCAATCCACGATGGGTTGGTCGTAACCGATCCATGATGGGTCAGTAACGGGTCCATCAGGACTTGGGAAACCTTCAATGTCTTTGTGTTGTGATCTAGTTTTAAAGCTCAAGCGCAGCCAGTTCTGATAATTTCAATGTGATGTCAACAATACAAAGCACAGCACAACAAAATTAGCAACTAATAAAAAGGGGATACACTCTCATAACAACAATATCAAGTGCGAATTCAGCTCAAAGACAGTCCATACCAAAAGTTATAATCAATATCATTGCCAAAGTGTGGAGTGGTGTGTGCACTGTGAAACTGAAATCATAGTACAGTCGAGTACTCAAGGGTTCTACTCTAAGGCAATTCAACAAGCACTTCATGTGCGTTAAACTAAAAGTCAGAATTTAGGTACAACCTGAATCTCTCATATGTCCACATACAACCTTATTCCCAATTTATCAAATTCAATCTTCAGTCAAAACGAATCAAATTAACAATCCGAAAATCACCATATAATCGAATATTCGTCTCACCCTAATATCAATCCAGCTCAAACCATAGCAAAATAATCACAAAACTCAACGCAAATTTCAAAAAGTATTAATACCTGCGACTGATCGAATTTGAGTGGCAAAGGCTGGTTTGAGCTCAAGAACTTTGAAGGGGTATGGATTTGAGGAATTTGGCTTCGATACCAACTCGAGTTAACCCAAGCTGGAGCAGTGCTTGAACATGGATCGAATTGAGAAGGACTTAAATTGAAAACACGACCAGAAATTGAGGCGAAGACAAGCTTTCTTCAAAAAGTTTCTGCTGCCACTAAATGCTATCAGTTTGGGGATGCAAGAAATGGAGAAGAGCAAGGGGCAAGGAAATGTTATAAAGGAAAAAAAGTTATGGGCTGATCCAGACATCAAGAGTAGATAAGGACGATCCATGGAAATGAAATAGAGCCCGGTCTGTGCTGTATGATGAAATCGATACAGGCAATTTCGTTCGCAACCAACCTATAAGAGAAATGAACGTGTCAACCCGTGTATATAAGAAACATAATGCAACATGAATGGCTCATCAATGCATAAATGAAACATAGTATACTAAAAATGTTTATTTTGGAGCTTACAATTTTTTGCAAATAAAATTATAAACTCCGGTGGAAAATGTTATCCACTAAAAATCATATGCATGTCGATGGGTCGGACGTAAGCAATAGATATGGGTTGGTCAGTTCTTTATTATATTGGGCGGTCGTGATCAAAACCGATGGTCGGTAGTCATCAAGTTCAATGGTTTGAACATGCTTACTCAAATGGATCGGTCTGGTTAAAGACATATGCGTTGGTCAGTCTGTACAAGAATGGGTCGGTCACACTGCTTCAGTATGGTTCAGTATCGTTTCCACCTGAGGGGTCGGTCATTCTCAAAGAAGTCATGGGTCAGTTTAACATGTCGCATCTGGATCGGTCGGTCTCGTTTGGCTCGGTCGATATTAAATGGGTCGGTCAGAAAAGATAACAGCTGTATGGACCAGGCAAGTGGCATTTTTGTAAATAACTTTAAGACCGACCCATAGCTTGCAAACCATATTTAAGCCCTTCCACTTCATTCTCTCTATACCTATAAATAGACCATGATTCCCACATTAATGGGGATCGATTCCTAGCTCCACGAGGTGCTGCTCATTTGTTCTCTCTACTGCTCTAAGCCATTCTAACTTCCATTAAGCCTTCTCCAATCAAGTTTCACAACAAACCTTCGATGGAATCCGCCAAAGTCGCTCAAGTGTTCGATAGATTGTAGATCTACATCTATACTCGTCATACTCAGAGAAATAGATTCATTCCTTGGCGGATTTAAGCGAATCATAGTGTAAAAGAAAGGAAAATGAATGTAAAAGCAGTAGTCATGTACTTTGTAATGATTGTAGTGATAATGGAAATTCCTTTTATAGTGGACGTAGGCTATTTCTAAGCCGAACCACTCTAAAATCGCTTACACTTTACTTTTCCCTACCTTATTCATTCTTAGCTTTGTGTTTGATTATATTTTGAAGTGTTGATATGCATTTTGGTGTGTTAGTGCCACTTTTTGCATTAACAACTACCTAGAACCGATGCAAATACAACTAGTTGCATCTGCTATAAATAGAACCAATGCAAAAACCGGTGCAAAAAAGGATTTGGATCCAAGATTAATTGCATCAGCTCTCTAGAACTGATGCAAATACAACTAGTTGCATCGGTTATAAATAGAACTATTGCAAAAACCTGTGCGAAAATGGATTTGGATCCAAGATTAATTGCATCGGCTCTCTAGAACCAATGCAAATACAACTAGTTGCATCTGATATAAATAGAACCAATGCAAAAACTCAATTTGTTTCGATGTAATTGCATCGAGGGTTGATGACAACTAATGCAAATTGCATTTTTTGTATTTTCTACAACTTTTCAAGTAACAATTGTATCGGCTGTTAAGCTAGAAACAGTGCAAACTATGCTAATTACATCGATTTGCAACCATAACCAATGCAAATGTGACAAAGCAACAGACACATTTTTACTAATGAAAAAAGAACTTTTTTGACACATCAGCTAATGCAACATCATTGTAGTCTATTAATTTCCATTAAAATAATCCAAACTAAATAATAGGGTGCGATGAAAAGAAACAAATAGCAACTTTGCTTAAAAATGGAGGTTCCATTGAAAAATCATACACATACGGATTCTTTTATCTGACCTTGGAGATTGTAAGTCTTTTGTAGTTATCTAAAAGTAGAAATATTAGTAATTTTGTCAATCATTGTCTTTGCATTCTTTTCGCATTGCAGTAAGATTCACATGTCCAGAAAAAGGCAAAAATATGTAAATGTAAACTTCAAACTTGCACTACTTTTGCTCGCCATGAATAAAATATAATAATTGCGGCAACCCAAATTTTAGTAATATCCGATATATATATATATATATATATATGTATATATATACACATACATATATATATGGTTTATAGTAATTTCAAAACATTCAGATCTAAGACATGTCTACCTCTTTACTTCGAGGATCTAGGCCAATAATATTCAGATCTGAGGATGACGATAGACTGATGTTTAATCGGCTTAATGCGAGCAGGGATTCCTTTGCTTTCGATTATTGCTCGTTGAACGAGCTTGGTGGTCCTGATCTTCGTCGTTGTTGGTTTTATTGCTTGGAGGCTTCAGGCTTGGCATTTCGTGGTTGATTAGATTCAAACCCTCTCTAAATCCGGTAAAGTTTGCTATAGATAAAGCCTTTGTTAAAATATATGCATTTTGGTAAGATCCAGGTACATGATTTACTTGAATATCTCCTCTTTGAACAAGCTCTCGAACGAAATGCAGATCTATTTATGTGTTCAGTCCTGGTATGTTGTATAGGATTCTCACACATGTATACAACGCTTTTATTTTCACACCATATAGTTGGTTTTGATTCTGACTTTATGCTTAATTCACCCAGCAGTGATTGAATCCACTTTATTTCTACAGTAGCATTAGCTACACTTCGATACTCCCCTTTTATGCTTAACCTTGAAATAGTTGGTTGCTTTTTTGAACACCGTGAAACTAGATTATTTCCAATGTATATACAGTAGCCAGTGGTGGTTTCGATTATCCAGGTCAGATGACCAATTAGCATAGCCTTTAATAGTAAATTGTCTGCACGATTTTAGTGTTAAACTACAATTGATTGTTCCCTTTAAATACCTCAGGATCCTGTTTACAGCCTTTCAATGCTCGTTTAAAGGATTCCGAATGAACTGAGAAACTTTATTAACACTAAAAGTAATATTAGGTCTTGTTATAGTTGCGTATTGTAATGCACATACAACACTTCGATATTGTTTAATACTGGATATTGCTTCACCTCTGAATTTATATAAATGTTGACTTGCAATCATGGGTGTTGGTTAAGGCTTGACATTATCCGTTTTTGTCTTAACCAACATTTCCTTGATAAATTTTCTTTGACATGAATCAGTTTAGAACTTGTTCTTTTGACTTCTATGCCCATGAAATATTTTAAATCACCTAAATCCTTAATAGAAAATTGTTGGTTAAGATACAATGTTAACTCATCTATGTCTCCAACATTATTTCCTGTTATAATTAAATCATCCACATATATCAGTATGTGAGTAACTAAAACATGGTTTGATTTAATGAATAGTTAAGTGTCCCAATCGTTGGTACCCCAAGTTAGTTAGAGTTCCTTTTAGTCATTCAAACCAGACCCTTGGAGATTTTTTTCAGGCCATATATAGCTTTATTTAATTTACAGACATAGTTGGGATTTTTAGCATATCCTTGAGGCTGCTACATATATATTTCCTCTTCTAATTTTCCATTTAAGAAGGCTTTATTCACATTTAAATGTTTTAAATGCCAGACTTTACACAAAGCAACGGTAAGAATAATTCTAATTGTAGTGGATTTTACTACTGGGGAAAAGGTTTGATTAAAATAAAAACCGTATTCCTGAGTAAATCCCTTAGCTACAAGCATGGCCTTGTATTTATTTATAGGTCCATCATGATTCTTTTTTAACCTGTATGTCCACCTACATCTAACATTGTTTTTGTTGGCTAGTGGGCTTACAAGTTTCCATGTTTCGTTATTGATGAGAGCGTCAAACTCTTCATCCATAGATGTCTTCCAGTTTTTTTTTTTAATGGCATGATCAAATGATTCAAGTTCTACCGAACTGAAGACATATTAAATACTTTTGGCTTAAAAATGTTGCTTTTGGCTTTGGTTATTATTGGTGACCAATGTGGACCGGTGGCTCATTTTGGGGTAAGCAATCTGTATTTTCTGAGCTACTTTGACTTTATATGATTGATGTATTGGTTCTTTCTTCGGTTTGTTGAGACTGTGCTTGATGTTGAATAAGTGACTGTGAGAGTGGTTGAATGGTTATATGTATTCACGACCTTCAGAATATGAAGATGGTGGGTTGTGAGCATCAGTAGCCTTATCATTCTCCTTTTGCTTCTAGTTCTCCAATACATTTGGTATAGCAGGTAAGGACACTTGGCATTATGAATTTTATTGATGGAATTAATGTCCTTTATACTGAACGGAAATATCCTTTCATCAAATAAAATATGCCTGCTAATATAAATTCTCCGTGCATCATCAATACACTTTTAACCTTTATGATTAGTATTATAGCCAATAAAAGTACACTGTTTAGATCTAAAGTCTAACTTGTGAGTATTATATGGTCTTATGTATGGGAAACACAAACAACCAAATGTTTTAAGACTGTTATAATCTGGTTTGATAGTATGTAGCTTTTCTAATGGTGTTAGGTCCTTTAATACAGTTGTAGCTATCTGTTAATTAGATATACTGATGTATTAAAGGCCTCTGGCCAGAATTTCAGTGGCAAACTAGCTTGTGCTAATAGTGTCAAACCAGTTTCGACTATATGTTTATGTTTTCTTTCAACTAGATCATTTTGTAAAGATGTGTAAGGACAAGTGGTCTTGTGAACAATACCTCTGTTTAGAAAATAACTTGCCAACCTTTTAAATTCACTACCACCATCAGACTGAATAATTTTAACCTTATAATTGATCTGTTTTTATATTATTGCTATAAAGTTTATGATAGCATTATGAGTTTCAGACTTGGTTTTTAAGAAATATATCCATATATATCTAGTATAACTGTCTACAAAAGAAATGTAATATTTGTAACCATAGTCTGAGTAGATAGGAGCAGGCCCCCATAAATCTGCAGCTATAAGTTGCCAATGGTTCAGTATATTCAGTGCGTGAGCTAGTAAAAGGTAATTTATGGCTGTTGCCAATATTACAATAGTCACATACATAAGGTAAAGAAAGAGGATCAAATTCGATTTTGTTATTAGCTAGAATTTTCAGTACAGTTTTGGTACTTGGATGACCAAGTTTGCAGTGCCAAAGGTCAAAAATACTTTTATTACATTCAGCTTTGTCGAATTCATTCAAATTACAGCATTTTCCTGCTTTACTAGCACAACGGTTTTAAGCATTAATATCTTTTGAGCATCTAATAGTGTTAAACATGTACAGTCCTTTGACGAGATCACCCTGTAAAAAATAATGTTCTTAGTTAGGATGTCTTTAACTAGGCAATAGTTTGGGTAAAATACAAAATAGACATCATTATCCCTAGCAAATTGTGAAACACTGATTAGATTTATGGTGATCTTTGGCACTCTAAGCAAGTTATGAAAATAAAGTTTTTTTTGCCTTTAAGATAACCACTACCTATATGAGTTATATTAATACACTGATCATTACCCATTGAGATAGAGTGCTTACCTTATATCCCAGATTTAAATTATCAAGATTATTGGTAATGTGGTTGGTTGCTTCTGAATTTTGATCGGCAGATGCTATTTGTATGTGCTTACCTTATATTAATACACTGATCATTCTGATTGCAACTTCTATTTGTATTTTCTTGACTACTGAGTTTTGATTGGAAGATGCTACATTTGCAGATGGATTACTGTTGTTGCCTTGAGATATATTTGTAGAGTAGTTGGAATTATAGCTAAAGTAACACTTCAGTACTATATGGCCAATCTTTTCGCATATTTGACACTTTGGTATGTTATTGTTATTCAATCTATCTCTGTGTCTTCCCCTGTTTGAGCCACCACCTCTCTGGTAAGACTGTACCGATTTAGTTGAATTTTGGTTTTTATCTTTATATCCAATAGACAAATTTACTGAAAAATTAGATTCTTGTGACCTTTTGTTGCTGATTCTGGCTTCATGAGATAGTATTATAGAGTGAACTTCATCTATAGGAGGTACAACTTTTTGAGTAGTAATAACAACAACAACAACTGGTTTGCAGTTGTGACACCCCATGTCCGTTAATGTCACGCACTAAGGGAATGCATTAAATTTTGTGAAGCGTTATAGGTAAACAGACACAGAATAATTACAAGACAGATATAAATAAGATAGCAGCAGAAATTTTAAATTTTTATTTTAAACATAAATCATAATACCGTGGTCCACAACACCGTAAGTCACAAAAACCGTTAAAATAAAATAACTTTTGTCTTGCACCATCATAGTACATAAATAAATAAAAAGCATAATTTCCCCAATTGAAAGAGTTAAGCCATAGTAGAGACAAGAACTTGAGCCATACTTCAGAAGTAGCTCCTTGCAAGATGACATCTGAGTCCTGACTAAGCCTGAGTGTTTCCTCCCTGAGAACCTAGGCGAGGGGGGAACGGAAGAATGAAGGAGAAACAAAAGGGTCAGACATAAAGTCTGGCGAGTATAGTTACTTTTAGCCAGTAACTAAATAAAAGTAACATGATAGGCATATAAAGTGGATAAGAGAGATACTACATAAATGGCAGGTGTGACAAGGTAGACAGAGTAAGGTGTATGTGCTTCACTAATGATTACTCTACATTATTACTAGTATAACTAAAATGATCCCTTCCAGTATAAGTCGGTAGAATTAGGGCAAACGTCCGAATGTACCCGAACCACTACCCTAATTAATCAGCTTCCTACTCCGTAGATATTCTGTGTTGGCCCCACAGTAGGAGGTATCACTTCCTAAAGTGGAAACCCTTAAACTGTGCACAACTATATCTATTGGTGTCACGGTCGTCTTATCCTCCTCTGTCGGCTCATGCACACACATGGCCTGGTCGGTTTGCGCCACCCACACCGTCCTTCTCGTTTAAATCTCATATAATCAATTAGTAAGCGTGCCCCTTCTCCACCTAGTACGGAGTTCCTTATTTGATACCAACTCCTGGTTACTGACTGAAATGGGTCCTACACAATATGATACAAGCTCTCCCCTTTTTCTTGTATCCCCACTAGGTGTTTCACTGACTATGTATACCCTTAGGTGTCTTTAATTACATAGCCCTATGTTGGTTATGCTTACCCTAGATGGTGTCTTTAATTACATAACTTTATTATATTTTTCCCCCGGTTATGTATACCACTAGGTGTCTTTAATTACATAACCTTATTGGGTTAAGTTCGTGGGCCTATATGTAAATATTGCCCACCCCCTCTAATTTACTTAGCCCACCCACTGCCCATCCAATTTTTCTTAACCCTGACTTAAGTTCATAATCATATAATCCTTATGGATTAAATTAGGTTAAGTAGTCCAATTCTTTAAAATGTCCATTTATGGTTTATAATGGGCTAGACCTCCCACATTAGGCCTACAAAATGTGGACGCTGGATGTGCCAGTCGGGTCCAGGCGGACTTATTCCACAGTTGGTTCTAACCTCGTGTCATAGCCCGATCCATATTTACGTACTTAGACCTCTCACATTAGGTTCAACATTAGTGGCTGCTGGATATGCCGGTCGGGTCCGGGCAGACTTCCACCACTAATGCAACCTAACCTCGTGTCATAAGTGCAATTACAATTCCTAATTGTAATTACTAAACATTTCACTTTTATCCTAATTTACCTATGTCATCATAGGTGATTATTTCTATGTTTTCCCATTTGAATTATGTGTCCAATTCATATAAATATTACATAAATTATGCCAATTATAAATCCCTTTTCCCCGTTTCCTAACTAACATATTCGCACGTATTTTGGCAGAGTCTAGGCTATAAAGTGGCCTAGCCATAACAACGAAAAAGGGAATATGACAAAGGTGATAGTTTCAACATATCTTGGCATAAACTAACATGATAACAAGATGAATGGCCATGTAATTAACATCATAACAAGGTGGACATAAAACTAATGAACTTTTGGCAACTACAATGTCAAAGCAAGCGTAATGAGATCCAAATTGACCATTTAGGTGTCCAACTATTTAGATCTAGCCTAATTAGGGTGTCATGGTAACATGTTTAGATCTAAAGATGGCTTCACATGTCAAGTTTACAACATATCTAGATTGATCACAATATGAAAAGTGAAAAAGGAGATTTACATAAAGAACTAGATCTAGCCAATGTTACAACTGTCCAATTTAATAGATGTACATTCACCACAATATATTTAAAAGTCAAGATCCACATAGACAACATAATAGAATAACCACAATTATATTAGATCTAGGGAAATAGATCTATCATGACATAGTATATGATTTAATACTAGCACAGAATCATGCTTTACAACATATCCAATTCACACTCTTTCACAATTTACTTTTATTTATCTAAACCTAAAAGCAATCTAGAAACTCGCAACGTTAGGTTTAGAGAATTGAGAAAGAATGGATCTTGAATTTCTGAATTTGATTTGCAATGTATGTTGTTGTAGAAAACGATTCTATCTCAGTTTGTATCCCAACAGCATATGTCTCCTATAATTTCCAATGAAGAAATAGGAGATTTGAGCATATATTTATAGCTGCAGAACCCTCTGAAACCAACTGCCACCTTAGCCCTAAGGGTGTCGAAACCTCTATGGGTGGGTCGACCCATAGGTCGACACCCCTTCAGGGTGGTCGATCCCTAGGTTGACACTCCTCTAGGGGGGTCGACCCCCTAAAGCGGGAATTTTGCTTCTCTGATGAATTTTTCAAATTTAAATCGTTCTGGATAAGATTCTGACTCATCTCTGACTTATGCGTGTATACGTAATATTTCTGCGCATATACAAACTTAAAACCCTTATAACGTCTTCATACAGTGTCCATTTTACGCAAACCAAACATCTATCTTGACCAGAATCTCGAGACGAACGCGATGGTGCAATCCGTTTCTTCTAGTTATGAATTATGAATTATAAATTAATTATTATTTAATTTCTCCTCTTTAGTGTCGTTAAAAATTCGGGGTGTTACAGCAGTCCTCATTTAACCCATTCAACAAATATAAAACATGATCTGAATTTTGGGCTTTGTTACCTGTAACACTCAGTAGATCACATAGATTGAGATATCCTCTCTCATTGATGAATTATCCATTATAATATTCTGAAGCTGCCTTTTATAATGCAAAACCTTGGCTAATGATTGATTATTGAATTCATTTTCTATTGTTGTCCGTATATCGTTAGCTGTGTTGCATCCTATAACAGTTGGTAACAAATTTGCACTTATAGACAAGAGTAGCCATGAAGTTATAATTCTATCTTGTCAGTGGTATTGAATATATGCTTGATTGGCTATAGTTTTACTGGCTTGATCTGTAATATACTCAGTAGGAATAACAGTTGTACCGAGGATAAATCCCTCTAAGCCATAACCTTGTATGGCAGTATCAACTTGTAATTTTCATAGTAAAAATTTGTCTTCTTCAAGATGTACTGTAATTAGCTGACTTTGAGGACTAACAATAGTCTTAACCAATTGTTGTGCAGCTGCTCCAGTGGGGTTTTCAAGATTGGCACCTGTGTTGGAGGTTGAGGATACAGATTCATCGCCCATGATTGCAGCGGAAAAATGATGCAAGAAATGGGAATAACAAGAATCAAGATATTGATCAGATGTCGAAGATGATCAGAAAAAATCAAAGAATTCTATGTGATCAAGTAGAAGCAGCCTGATAATCTCTGATGATGAGGTAAGAACAGAAATGCATAAATTGAGGAGATTACTAGCGAGGCTTTTGTCTGAATTGTTGCTTTTTCAGTTTTCTTGAATCACTTCCTAGTCACTGATGTATGTATAAAAAAGAATACAGTAATCATGAATCAGATGCAGCCGGATTTTGAATGAAATCAAGGCATGACACTGATGAACTTCGCTACGTTCTGCTTCTTAGATGATGAGTATCAACTCTAATGAAAAAAGATACCCAACTGATGAAGATTAAGTGATGGGTAATTTATATCAAAATCACACAACCGGAGATCAAAACAGGAAGCCGCTAGGCAGATCAGCTCTAATATCAAAATAAAGGTTGGACAAAGATAATCACTGAAAGAAGATTTTATTGATTTTGAATCTCTGTACAAACTGAAATGTAAAATGTAGAAATTGATAAACTATTCTGAATGAATAAAATGATTGCAGAACAAGTGTATATATATAGGTACAGATGCAACGGTTTAAAAAAGATTAAAATAATGGGCTTTTAGCACACTAGCCATTTGCTTTGAATAAAAGAATGTTTAAGCCGAATACATTTGCATATATGCTGTATAGATAGGTGGCAGAATCCATTTGCATATATGCTGAAAAGATAGCATAGCCGGCATATCACTCTTTATTTTGGATTTCGTCGAACTCTCCTCATGCAGTGTGATTTTGTACACACTGTTTTTAATAGTGTGTACAAAACACTGTTTTTCATTGGTGGAAATTCGTGGGGTCCATACGAAACCCCTGATTTTCACCAATGAGAATCGAGAGTTTTGTACACACTGTTAAAAACAGTGTGTACAAATTCATTTTCCTCCTCATGTTTATTTTTGTGAAAAAAGAATTCTTTTGACACTTCAACCAATGCAACACCATTGTAGTTTGTTAATTTCCACTAAAATAATCCAAACTAAATAATATGGATATCTCTCTCTTTCCGTTAACCATATTATTTATTTCAGATTGTGCGATGAGAAAAACGAATAACATGTTTGCTTAAAAAAGAGGTTCCATTGAAAAAACATACACATATGGATTCTTTTATCTGACCTTGGAGATCGTAAGTCTTTTGCAGTTATCTAAATGTAGAAATATGAGTAATTTTATCGATCGTTATCCCTACATTCTTTTCGCATTGCAGTAAGATTCACATGTCCAGAAAAAAGGCGAAAATATGTAAATGTAAACGTCAAACTTGCACTACTTTTGCTCGCCATGAATATAATATAATAATTGTTGCAACCCAAATTTTAGTAATATCTGATATGTAAGGTCTATAATAATTTCAGTTTGGGTGTCATCGAGCGTGCCTCTACATATGTTGGGAAGAGAGCAGTAGAAATATGAAATGGAAATCAATGAACAATTCTAAGGTACTCCACCGTTTAGGATGCAACATAACAATTTTTTTTGTGTATATGAAATGTTCAGTGACATGCTTATTATGTAGATATCTTGTAAATGGTTATTAACTACCACATAATTCGATTCAATAATGGTATAATATAGAAAAGAAACAGAATAATATTATTAAAACTGGTATAATATGCATGTAATTTAGTTGTCTGCACACACCTGTATCAACTTAACAAAGTTTTAAAACCACGCACATACAAACTAAGGTGATAACTAGTTCATTTATCCCAAAGGTTAGAAAATTCGACTTGAGCGTACGTAGTTTTGAAGCTTGTATGTTTCATAATACTTGAACTAGTGTATAAATATCCCATTTTCAATTTTTTTGTTTTTCCCCTAAAAATTAAAACAAAATGAACCCGAGTTAACCTGCCACACACCACTTAACTTTTTACAGTCACTTTACAACGAAGAGATCCATGCAGCAGAAGTGGACTTCACAAGAGTTTCGAATACACAGTACCACCCAATTTCGAGAATAAAACACAAAGAAGATAAGATCAGGCATTGCCACGTGGCAGGAAAATACTGATTTACCGCCAAAGATAAGGAGTATGCGCTCTTGCTACTGCAGCAATAACGAGTGGCCTTTTCCAAATTGGTGCGCTCCTCCTACACTATATATCAGCTCCTTCGTCAAACCATTTCTCTCATCTCAAGGGAACAGCAAAAGAGTATTAGCAATGGCTTCATCGTTGATGTCTTCTGCAACCATGTCGAGCGCGTCCCCAGTGCAATCGAGCATGGTTGCTCCTTTCACCGGTCTTAAGTCAATGTCAAGCTTCCCCGTTACCAAAAAGGCCAATGCTGACTTCTCTAAGTTGCCTAGCAATGGTGGAAGAGTTCAATGCATGAAGGTACATATATATATTCTTAATTTTCCATATATGTGTTTACCTAGTTTTATCTAACAAGAGAGGAACGCACGCATGAAATGATGGATGTATTTCTCACATATGGTTATATACATACAGGTATAGCCAATTGAAGGACTCAAGAAATTCGAGACCCTCTCTTACCTTCCACCTCTAACTGATGAACAGCTCCTGAAGCAGATCGAGTACCTTATCCGCAATGGATGGATCCCTTGCTTAGAATTCAGCCATGTAAGGCCCCTCTGATTTAGTTAAAACCTAACTTATTGATTAATAGCATGTACATACATATAAATATGGATGGTAACAATATATATGCAATATACAGGAAGGATTTGTGTCCTGTGAGACGGGAAACTCACCAGGATACTACGATGGAAGGTACTGGACAATGTGGAAGCTTCCCATGTTCGGATGCACCGATGCTACACAAGTTTTGAACGAAGTAGGAGAGCTGAAGAAGGAGTACCCAAATGCCTACTCCAGAATCATCGGATTTGACAACGTCCGTCAAGTCCAATGCATCAGTTTCCTCGCCTTCAACCCTACACTATAAGTCCCCATTCCCACTATATTACTACCACAATTTGCATGCAATATTGTTTGAAATTCACATTTTCTGTTTGATTTTGTTTGGAACTATACATACCGGTGTTCATAACCAGAATTGTTGAAATCTTGGAGCACAATGTAACTTTGTTTTGTCGATTTGAATCTTGTGCAAATTGCTAGAGCTCTATAGTATTGTATTATCTATTGTTATTCTATGTGACATTTGGATCGTCCGATAAACCGCATGCCTCGTGAATATAGCCTATGCATATTAGCCGGCACACGACCGTGGATCAAAAGAAATTTTCAATGTTATCTTCCTATCATCTTTATACATCACTCTCCATCGATATTAGCAAAGTTTAACTATTTCATTTTCTAACCGTCTTCTATGCTTCATCATGACACGACGTATACGCGGTGCGTCCCTTTAGAAGATGAAAATCATTTTGGAAAATTGCCTGTTCTCCCCTCTCTGTTCAGTTTCTTAAAAGTGATGGTTCTGTTCCAGTAACAAGTCTTGGTTCCAATAAGAAGAATCATTGTAGAATTGCAAACGAAATTTCAAGAACTACTAAAGAACAATGCACTATAATGCATCATAAAGAATTAACAATGTCTTCAATAATTCTCAATTCATTACAGCAGTAGATATTAATTAATAACTATGTTTATTTGTAGTTGTCATACTCATAGATAGTAAGTGATCGTCTAACCACTTTCAAATAAAAGTTGTAAAATCAAACAAAAATGAGTAGACACAAAGGTTCACGCACTCATTGTTCATGTTAACCTGTCATGCTTAAAATTGAGAAAGCGTAATTATTGACACTACAACAAAGTGACCTATTACAACTATGGATTGACGTGGAAATTTTCCGTTTCAACCGGAGCCTTTTCCACTTCCAATATAATATGCGGAATAATTTCCATTCCATCAACTCTGGAATTCCGTTAAATGAAATTCATGGTTAATGGAAAAGACGGCATGGAAGATGGAAATTCCATTATTTTTCCAGAAAGCCACAAACAGTGAGAAATACAAAAAAAAAAAAAAAAATTAAAATAACGATTTTTAATGTTAAAAATGTTAAAGTTACGAAAATATCCTTCATTTTGAAAAAAGTAAAAAAAATTCAAAAAATTACGAAATGAAAAGTAAAAAAAGAATTATTCGAAAATTACGATTTCTAAAACTAAAAATGTCAAAATTAAGAAAATACCCTTCATTTTGAAAAAAAAAATGAAAAAATTACAAAAAATTACAAAATGAAAAGTAAAAAAGAATTATTCGAAAATTACAATTTATAAAGCTAAAAATGTCAAAATTACGAAAATACCCTTCATTTTGAAAAAAATAAAAAAAAAATCCAAAAAATTACGAAATGCAAAGTAAAAAAAAGAATTATTCGAAAATTACGATTTCTAAAGTTAAAAATGTCAAAATTATGAAAATACCATTCATTTTGAAAAAAATGAAAAAATTTCAAAAAATCCAAAAAATTACGAAATGAAAAGTGAAAAAAGAACTATTTGAAAATTACGATTTCTAAAGATAAAAATGTAAATATTACGAAAATACCCTCCATATTGGAAAAAGTGGAAAAAAAATCAAAAAATCCAGAAAATTATGAAATGAAAAGTAATATAACAATTATTTGAAAATAATAATTATTAACGTTAAAAAGGCCAAAATTACGAAAATGCCCTTCACGTTGAAAAAATTTGAAAAAAGGGGTAAATTCTAAAAATCCAGAAAATCATGAAAATTAATAGTTTTTATTTTTTCCAATATGAAGGCCATTTTCGTAATTTTGACTATAAAAATCATTATTTTCGAATACTTCTTTTTTTAGTTTTCATTTCATAATTTTATGGATTTTTTAACACTTTTACCAAAATAAAGGGTATTTTCATAATTTTAGCATTTTTAGCTTCAAAAATCGTTATTTTAAAGTAATTTTTTTATGTTTCATTTCGTAATTTTTTGGATTTTCTAAAAAAATGCATTTTTTTCACTTTTTCCAAAATAAAGGGCATTTTCATAATTTTATCATTTTTAGCTTCAAAAATCGTTATTTTAAAATTATTCTTGTTTCTGCTTTTCATTTTGTAATTTTCTGGATTTTCTGAAATTTTTTTTTTTTCACTTTTCCCAAAATAAAGGGTATTTTCGTAATTTTAGCATTTTTAGCTTCAAAAATCGTTATTTTATAATAATTCTTTTTGTGCTTTTCATCTCGTAATTTTCTGGATTTCCTGATTTTTTTTCATTTTTTCACATTTTCCACAATAAAGGGTATTTTCGTAATTTTAGCTTCAAAAATCATTATCTTAAAATAATTCTTTTTTACTTTTCATTCGTAATTTTCTGAATTTTTTTTCATTTTTTCCAATATGAAGGGCATTTTCTAATTTTGAGCCTTCTAACTTTAAAAATCATTATTTCCAAATACTTCTTTTTTAATTTTCATTTTATAATTTTCTGGATTTTTTGAAACTTTTTCGTTTTTTCACTTTTTCCAAAATAAAAGGTATTTTCGTAATTTTGACATTTTAATTACTACTTACCTGTCGTATTTGATGATGGGCTTGGCCTAGTTAATGGTAGGAAATAAATTTCCTTTGGAAATTCCAAAGCCCATCCCGTGTTTTCCATCTCTAGGCGGAAGGAATTCCTTCCATTTGTATTTTCTTTAGATAAAGACGAAAATCTAAATTGTTGGAAATAACTAGAAGGAATTCTGTGGAAATCGGAATAAAAAAAACCAGCCCAAATTACAACATGGGTTTTACAACGGGCAAAAAATGACCGTTGTAAAAAAGCTAATATTACAATGGTCATTTTCTGAACGTTGTAATAGTTATACTGGACAACGTTATTATTACATTGTCAGTTGTAATAGAACCATATCACAACGGTCTAGTTTTGACCGTTGTAATAAATGGCACTATAACAATGTCAATTCCCTGCCAGGTGTAATAATATGGGTTTTACAATAGAAACTTGCATATTACAACCACCATTAAATAACCGTTGTTAAAGGTCGTACTACAATTTTAACTATTAGGTATATTATGTTGATATAGGTTAATTAGACATGATATTAAATATTACTAATTTGATAATATTAATCTTAATTACATTGAAAATTAATGTTCAATATCAAGAGCTAAATATATATATATATATATATATATCACTTATTAACATTTGATAATTAACATTAAATTATAATGAATTAACTATAATAATTATTTTTTACTAGTTAATAGTTAAATTAAATAATTAGTTTTTAGAATTATTTTCATTAGTATAAATTTTTACTTAATTAATAGTTTCATTTACTATTAATGTAATAATTAATTATACATAATAAGTACTAATTAATTAGAAGTTAAATTGATTTTATCCAAATAGAAATTGGGATATTTAAGAATTACGCTAAAGCCTACAAACTGTAACACCCTGAATTTGTACGACACTAAAAGAGGATAAATTGAATAACAATTAATTTAATACTTGGAATTAGAAGAAACGGACTGCACCATTGCGTCCGTCTTGAAATTCTGGTCAAGGAAGATACTTGGTTTGCGTAAAATGGACACCGTATGTGGAAGTTATGAGGGTTCACCACAACAAAACAGTCCTTTTACAACGGGCAAAAACCGTTGTAATATGCATTTCACAACGGGCATATGCCCGTTTTAATATGCCTCGTCGTAATAGCTCCTGACTATTTGACAATGAGCAATGACTGTTGTAAAAGACCGTTGTAATATCTTGCTCTGTCACGTGCAATGACTCTATGACAATGGTTATTAACCCGTTGTAATAGCTTATAAATTACAAGCGGCCTTTGCCCGTTGTAATACGGTATATTACAACGGTTTTTGCTCATTGTAATAGAAAATTTAAATATAACTGTTGCGACATACATCCATAATAATAAGGAATATTTTAACATGCAATAAATACTGTAATGCAATAATCAAAATCACATAATAACACATACTAAAACACTGAAGCAAGAATCATATAATTCCAACACATTTCAAAAAGTTCGATAAGTTTACACTCCAAAAGACTAGATAAGTTTACATTCCAAAAGGTTAGACAAGTCACGTCGACATAGGTCTAACATAAATTACATAACTAGTTTCATAAGTACCAAAACTAGACCAAGGAAATGTAATCTTTGTGCCACGCGACGGCAGATCCAATGGCCTGTTGATCTTGAGTCTGCATATTTTTACTAGCACGGTGTGACTGCAAAAAAAGAAAAAAAGTTACCAAATATAGAGAGAATATATTATTATACACCATTCAAAACTTATTATACAACATTTAAGTCTTTGCATTGCTGTAACCTTACAACCTTTGGTTCTATAGTCTTCCTACTTCACTTTACCGCTATTTCAAATAATATGCATATTAATGTACATTTACCGCTATTTTGTCTCCACATTGTTTTATCCTGAGCACGGATTAATTTTCATTCAACAAAGTAATATTCAGGTAACACTATTTATTTCCCACAGAGCGGAAAAATGGAAAACCTATAGTCTGCAATTTAAGATGAAAATCATTCAAGATGAAAAATATTTGAGATGAAAAATGGGTAACCTGCAGCCTACAATACAACAGTGTTCATAATAGTGAAACTATTTTTTTGCATGTCCATATGGTTGTTAAATAGCAGATAACAACAACAAGATGCAAATTCAAGATACATATATGTTAAATAGCAGAACTAATATCAATTGTTTATGAACATTTTATAGCCATTTTACGTGCAAAATTACTAATATAATAGTTTCATATCCATTGTATCTTATTCAATCAATAAATGAAACAAACCATTCTTTTTAACATGCTGGAACAAAGATAACGCAATAAGCATGCACCATCTTAGACACAAAACCTGAATATATATTGTGAACTTATAGCTTAAACAATCAACATTATCAAAAGCAATTTTATGGAATCATACAAAATGTCAAAAAGATCAAACAATTCATTTTTATCGCAGTGTAATGAAATAAACAATAGTGCCTACAATTGCATGTTATCATGATGTTCAATCTTCTCTTTCATACCATTTAGATGCAAATTTTGCTTCTATGATATTAGAATTGAATGTACTGTAATCTAACCCAATGGGTAAAATAGTTTAAAAAAAAATTGTCAAACAGTATAGCCATAAACATATAAAAAGGACACAATGCAGCTGTTTATGCATGTATTTAAAGATTTTAAAAACAGTAAATGAGCTTTGGTTAAGCTCACCCCACATGAATACACCATCTGCAAGCATACTCTAATTTTTATTGAAATTCCTCATATTACTTTGAACAAGAAAATAAAATGAAAAGAAAAAGGAAAGCCTGTTACCTAACAAAATATTCCAGTTAACCACCATGCAGCAAGCCCCCCATCTGACTGAATCCATACTTCATCTCCCATCACAAATCAGACCACTGTTATGCGTAGAACAATGTTTACATAGGAGTTTAAGTAGTCACGACCACATAAGCATGTATACACGACCGTAAGGTGTTGCACATGTAACCATCACCATTTATCAAAATCAACTGAACAAATGTTGATCGCTACTAGTAAGGGGTAAACAGACCATTTATGTCCATACATACGCAAGTGAGAAAAAAAAACCGCAAAGCTCAGTAAAACATTAAATATTCATTTAAACATTATATGGTAAGGCAACCTAATATAAGCATTACTGCACCCTCGTTCATTCTGCTCTATAATCGTCCATAGTTTAAAGTTTTTGGGTTCATTAATATACTTATCAAGTTATAATAATTCACCAATTTCATGTGTGATCAACATACAGGTAGTGCACACTTAAATGAAATTGTAAAATAGGTAGAATCGACAACCAATTACCCACATCCAATACAACCCAAACCAACAAAACAATATATACGCAAGAATAAATTTCAGAGTTGAAATACATGAATTTTCATAGTGAGATAACTTACCTTGAAACGGTAGCGATAAAAAAACAGGAATTGGCTAAAGGCGGTGAGTATTTGATTGATTTGCGGTGATGCGGCAGACTGTTGCTTAGACGGGGAGTGGGCCAGAGGAGTTCGATGCTTTGAAGTAGTTCGGACCTGATGGTGGAGACGACGAAACAGCGAAGGACAATTGGAGACGGCGAAACAGCGAAGGACCTGATGGTGGAGACGACGAAATAGTATCCACATCCATTGTCCTATGTCCAATGTATAACAAAGCCCGGAGTGACCAGAATATAAGTAACCAAACTCATAAAAATGTATTTAGTATTGTTATCCGACATTAATATTTGGCTTAAGATGTGGTCAGAATAGTTGAGTTTTAAATCTCCATAACAATATTTCCATCTCATGCGTCAGGTATTTCAGAAACACAGGAAATTTGGTACCAACAGTTGGAACAGAGCTTAAGCTACAGGGTCAAGGCAAATTGTGGACATACTCTTAGGGCAATGTCATTAACCAAGATAAGAGTAGAATTAAACATATAAGCAACCAAATGCTGAACAGAAAATGTCATGAACAGCTAAATCCACTCAAGACAGCCAATGTGACAACGATTGGAAAGCAATAAAACACCCACAACTAATTATACTTAGTGTAAACCGAAGTTGGAAACTTGAAACCAGTTTTAATCGTATACCTGTATACTTGCTTTGAGTCGCGGTAACAGCGAGAAAGGTGCTCGCTTGGAGCTGAAGCGTTGGTGTCGGGATTGATATCAACCAAGTCTTAAGACAATAATTCTTAGTTTTATGCGAAGAATGCCTCAGATTTGAGTTGAAACTCACACTCAGCAAATAGGGATGTTGGCAAAGAAATCCTCACAGCAACTTGGTTTGGCTTACTGGAGATGTGCCAGGACTTAGTCGCGACGCCGGCGGCTTGACTGGGGTAGCTCAGGTGCTGGCGAATGGTAGTGACTTGGTTGTGACGAGAGCTACAGGCTGGTGAAACTACGATGGTGGAGAAAATGGAGCAGCGGTGAACGGCAAGGGTAGAGGCCAAGTTGCGAGCGATGGTCTGGTGCTCGAGGCAAGGCGGCGGATTTTTGCGAGGAGGCGGTGAGGTTTCTGACTTTGAAACGAGGCAGACTACGGTGGAGAAAATGAGAAAAAGGGAGACGCAGTTCGACAGAAGGAGGATGGGACGCCAAGGTCAGTGGAGGAGAAGCGCGACTTGGGGTGGTCGAACCAGCGGCGGCTCAGAACGTCGCGAAGAGGAGATGAATTTTTCGCTGCTGCCACTATTTCAATTTTAGGGATTTTGATTTCTCAGATGGAAAAAATGAAAAGGAAGGAAACGGGAAAAATAAAAAGGATAGGAAACACAAAAGGGACGGCTAAAGATAAAACGGGGACGGTGAGATATAAAAGGTAGGACACATGTAAGAAGAAAAATATGCAAAAGGGACAAGTGGAATGTGTTTCAGCAAATTTTACCAAGTGTTTAAAATATTTATCAACAAAAACAAGATATTTTCTTAAGTATATGAACCTATGTTATACTATGTATATTACCCAATACTAGTATATTTAATAATTTCAAATACAAACCCCAATAAATTTTTTTAAAACCAAATTTAAACTCCAAATAAATTTATTTAAATTTAAATTATAATTCAATTAGTCTAAATTATCAAACTTAAATTATATTATTAAAAATAAAATTCAAATTTAAAATAAATTATAAATAAATCTTAAGTTAAATAAAGAAAAATCAAAATTTATAACTTCTCTAACAACATAATTTCAATTCGTTTTAAAATATCAACGTTGTTAAATTAACGAAATTATTTTGATTCAAACACTAAAATTTAAATTTACACTTACAAAATAAACTCAAAATCTAGTTAAATAGACTAGAATTCCAAAATTATGAACAAATATAAATTTCATAAATACCAATTCGAATAACTTTCGTATTTTACAACGTTAAAAATCATGGTTCGTTACAGCAGCCAGGCGCCAGTATCAGATCCGCAACCGACAACAGCATCCATAGCAGCGGGTACGATAGGCTTAAGATTCTATGAGGCACTAACTCTAATACTTGCGGTTGACGGATTCGGAAACCGGACAAGGAAATGATTTTTGTTGTAGCGGGGATTTGAATTTTAGGGTTGAGGATGAAAGAATGAAAAAATACATTGGAGAAGAGGAGGGAAAACGAAATGTTAAGCGCGAAATGGAAAGCGAAGCGGAGGGGAAAATGGAAATTGGAGCGGGTAAGCGGAATCATGGCTTAATAATCCTGTATTAGTTATAAAATATAGTTAGGGTAAACATGTATACATTATTAATTTTTAATTTTTAACAGTAATTATTAATGATTAGTAATTAGTATAAGATTACTTATTAAATATTAATAAATAATATAATATTACTAATGATTAATAATTAGTATATTATTATAATTAGTAATTAGTAACATATGATTAATATTATTAAAGATTAATTATGAAATATTAATAAATAATAAGTATTAATTTTAAGAAAGCGTTGTAATTATCAATTATTGATTGTCACCTATTGCAAGGATATTTTCAGCACGTTGTAAAACTGGAAAACAAGTAGAGTATCTTGCTTATATATAATTGCTTTAACGTAATTTCATTTAAATTAACGAATCTACCATCGAGCATCAGTATATAATATTATTACTTTTGACAATAAAATTATGTATGTTACTTTTTAAATTTTAATAGTAATAATCATAAATTACTAATATTTATTGTTAATTATAAATTATTATATATTTGGTATTAATTACTCAATATTACTTACTAATAACTAGAAAATAAATTTAAGCCCGTTGGAATACTGATTATATATAATAACTAGTAATTAGTGATAATTAATTAATAATCACTAATTATTATAAGTAATAAACGATTGATATAATATTATTAATTATTAATGGTTAAATAATATAATATTATTAATGATTACTAATTAACAACATATGATTAATATAATGTTATTAATGATTAATTATTAAATAATAAAAAATAATCGATGTTAATTTTAAATAAGTATTGTAATTACTAATTATTGATTGTCGAAAATTGGTAATAAATATTTATTACAACGGGCACTTTGTGATAGTTGTAAAACATGCGTCTATTAAAATGGGCATTCTCCAAACGTTGTAAAATTGACATCTATTACAACGGGCCTGTAATGACCGTTGTAATGGCTTTCTATTACAACGGACAACTATTGCTAGTTGTAAAAAGGACGCTGTATAGAACATCTATTACAACGGTCCAGAAATGACCGTTGTAATATTATTCTATTACAACGGGCAGAATATGCCCGTTGTAAAAAGGACGTTGTAATAGAGTATTTTTGTTGTAGTGGTTTTAAGTTTGTATACGCGTAGAAAAATTATATACATACACATGAGTAAGAGATGAGTCAGAATTTTATCCAGAACAGTTCAAATTTGAAAAATTGCTCAGAGCGGCAAAATTCCCGCTCTTGGGGGTCGACCCCCATAGAGGGGTGTCGACCTAGGGGTCGACCCCCCCCCCTTAAGGGGTGTCGACCTAGGGGTCGACCCACCCATAGGGGTGTCAAAACCCCTAGGGCTGACATGGCACTCGGTTTCAGGGGGTCTGGCAGTTATATATAGGTGTCCTATTCTCTTATATTCTTCATTGGAAATCATGGAGGCCATGTGCTGTTGGAGTGCGAACTAAACCGTTTTCTACAACTACATACTTTGCAAATCAAATTCAGAATTCAAGATCCGTTCTTTCTCAATTCTCTACACCTAATGCTATGAGTTTCTAGATTACTTTTAAGTTTAGATAAATAAAAGTGAATTGTGAAAGACTGTAACTGCATATGTCGTAAATCATGATTCTATGCTAGTATCAAATCCTATACTATGTCATGATAGATCTATTTCCCTAGATCTAATATAATTGTGGTTATTCTGTTATGTTGTTTATGTGGATCTTGACTTGTAACTATATTGTGGTGAATGTACATCTATCAAATTGGACAGTTATAACATTGGCTAGATCTAGTTCTTTATGAAATCCCCTTTTCACTTGTCATATTGTGATCAATCTAGATATTTTGTAAACTTGACATGTGAAGCCATCTTTAGATCTAAACATGCTACCATGACACCCTAATTATGCTAGATCTAAATAGTTAGACACCTAAATGGTTAATTTAGATCTCATTATGCTTGCTTTTACATCGTAGTAATTGCCACAAATTATCATTTTTATGTCCACCTTGTGATGATGTTAATTACATATCCATTCACCTTGTTATTATGCCAGTTTATGCCAAAATATGTTGAAACTATCGCCTTTGTCATATTCTCTTTTCATTGTTATGGCTAGGCTACTTTATAGCCTAGATGCCGCCAAAATACGTGTGAATATGTCAGTTAGGAAACGGGGAAAAGAGATTTATAATTGGCATAATTTATGTAATATTTATGTAAATTTGACATTTAATTCAAACGGTGAAGCATAGAAATAATCACCTATAATTACATAGGTAGATTTGGATAAAATGGAATATTTAGTAATTACAATTAGGAATTTTAATTGCACTTATGACACGAGGTTAGGTTGCATCAGTGGCGGAAGTCTGCCCGGACCCGACCGGCATATCCAGTAGTCACTAATGTCGGACCTAATGTGAGAGGTCTAACTGCGCAAATACGAATCGGGCTAAGGCACGAGGTTAGGCCCAACTGGGGAATAAGACTGCTTGGACCGGACCGGCATATCCAACATCCACATATTTAGGCCTAATCTAGGAGGTCCAGCCCATTATAACCATAATTGGACATGGTACTGAATTGGACTACTTAACCTAATTTAATCCATAAGGATTGTATGATTATGAACTTAAGTTAGGGTTAAATAAATTGGATGGGTAATGGGTGGGTTAAGTAAATTAGAGGGGATGGGTAATATTTACATATAGGCACACGAACTTAACCCAATAAGGTTATGTAACTAAAGACACCTAGTGGTATACATAACGGGGGGAAAATATAATAAAGTTATGTAATTAAAGACACCTTTAGGGTAAGCATAACTGACATAGGGCTATGTAATTAAGGACACCTTAGGGTATACATAGCCAGTGAAAAACCTAGTGGGGATACAAGACAAATGGGAGAGCTTGTATCAGATTGTGTGGGACCCATTTCAGTCAGTAACCCGTAGTTGGCATCAAATAAAGAACTCCGTACTAGGCGGAGAAGGGGCACGCTAACTGATTGATTGTAAGAGATCCAAACGAGACGGATGGCGTGGGCGGCGCAAACCGACTGAGCCATGTGCGTGCATGAGCTGGGTTGAAGGGGATAAGACGACCATAACACCAGTAGGTATGGTTGTGCACACCTTAATGGTTTCCACTTTAGGAAGTGATACCTGCTACTGTGGGGCCAGCACAGGATATCTACGGTGTAGGGAGCCGATCGATTAGGGTAGTGGTTTGGTTACACTCGGACGTATGCCCTAAGCCTACCAACTTATAGTGGAAGGGATCATCTCATTTTAGTTATACTAGTAATAGTGCAGAGTAATCATTAGTGAGGCACATACACCTTATCTTGCTTACCTTGTCACACATGCCATTTTCGTAGTGATCTCTCTTTTATCCAATTTATATGCCTATCATGTTGATTTTATTTATCTACTGGCATAAAGTAACTAGACTCGCCAGACTTTATGTGTAACACCCCTATCGAAAAGCTAACACATATCTTTTAGCACAGTGGTTAGTGCATGGTATTGCTTTCCGGGAGGTCGTGAGTTCGAATCCCGTGGTTGTCACATTTGGTATCAGAGCCTATACCCAGCTAGAATTGTGTGTGTAATGCTGCAGATGTCAGTCGGTGTGGTACTGATGCGGGTTACATGCACAACTCCTGGGTGGTAAGTGATATGAGCCAACAAGGACGTTGGGCTCTTTAAAGGGGATAGCCTGTAACACCCCTCTCGAAAAGCTAACACAAAGATCTTTTAACACAGTGGTTATTGCGTGGTGTTGCTTTCGGGGAGGTCGGGAGTTTGAATCCCATGGTTGTCACATTATGTTTGACCCTTTTGTTTCTCCTTCTTTCTTCCGTCCCCCCCCCCCCCCCCCCCCCAAGGAGGAAACACTCAAGTTTGGTCAGGACTCAGATATCATTTTGCTAGGAGCTACTTATGAAGTATGGCTCAAGTTCTTGTCTCTGCTATAGCTTAACTCTTTTAATTGGGGAAATTATGTTTTTCATATTCTTATGTACTCTGATGATGCTAAACAGAAGTTGTTTTATTGTAATGGTTTTTATGACTTATGATATTATGGACCACGACATTATGATTTATGTTTGAAATAAAAATTTAATAATTTTCACAGCTATCTTATTTATACCTGTCTCGTAATTATTCTGTGTCTGTTTACCTATAACGCTTCACGAAACTTAATGTATTCCCTTAGTGAGTGACATTAACGGACGTAAGGTGTCACACTTGGTATCAGAGCTGAAGGTTACCAGATTAGATAAAAGTTTTTGGAAATTATTTTCAAAAAGGTTTTAAAAGAAAGTATTTTCAAAAGAAATGTCTGTTTTGAAAAACATTCCCCAAAAAGCCATACGTAGTATCCTTCTGTCCGTTTTCTAAATTTCTTCCTTTTCCCTTTTTCAGCATGTCTGGGGAACAAAACATCCCTAATATCCCGGAGGGCGTCACAATACCCGGATGCTTCCGTAGGTATTTGGAGGCCACGACGCCAGCCGTAGGCCAAAGAGACGTTCCTCCCTCGGCTGCACCAGTCATTCCTCCTCCTCCCCCTCCAAGAGCTGACAACTTTGCCAAGATCTGCAAAGACTTCCAGGCTATGGGAGGAAGGCCATTCCATGGGAACGAGACATTTGTAGAAGCTCGGAATTGGCTTAAGGAGACTGAGGACTTATTCGTAATCTTTGAAGTGGAGGACCGAAGAAAGATTCAGTTAGGTGCTTGGCTGTTAAAGGACGAAGCCTCATTTTGGTGGGAAATCACCCAAGCTGGACATCCGGTGAAAACTTGGGAAGATTTTAGAAAGAGGTTCGAAATTAAATTTCTTTCCCAAGCCGAGAGAAGCATACAGATGGAGAGGTTCTTAGCACTCAAACAAGGAAATTTGACGGTGAAGGAGTATGTGTACAAGTTCAACCAGCTAGCAAGGTTCGGGTTAGAGTTGGTGGATACACCGCACAAAAGGGCTTTGCGATTTGCTAAAGGGATGAATGAGCCTCTACATGATTTAGCCATGTACGAAATTCCAATGGGGGCCACCTTTGAAAAGCTTGTTGATATGTCCTAATGCATGAGGAGGACAAGGGGGAAAAGAAGGAAACAAAAGCTGAGGGGACATCGTAGAATAAGAAGGTGTGGCCCAAGAAGGGGCAGCAACAACAATAGAAGAAAGGAGGGAAAGATGATAAAGGCAAGGATAAGAGAAAATGTCACAATTATAGAAAGGAGGGTCACTTAATCAAAGATTGTAAGAGAAGGAAGGCTAATTGCTTTAATTGCGGAGAGGTCGGCCACTTCTCTAAAGAGTGCCCAAGGAAACAGGGATCGTCGGGACAAGGTCAAAGAGCAGAAACTTCTGGAGGGCAGGTGCATGCTCTTGCGATCAGTGCTCCTGATAGAGGTAGAAAAATTTCCGTAGAAAGTTTAGTTTCTCTTTCAAACCATCCAGTTAGAACACTTTTTGTTTCTGGTGCTTCATACTCGTTTATATCTAGATATGTGGTTGAATCTATGCACTTAATTACTAGTATAGTAGTAGATACCATAGTTGTTTCTAACCCCATTGGTGGTTCGGCTCATATATCGATGATTTGTCGAGGTTTGAAAATATCTGTGTTAGGCGTAGAGTTTGAATGCCAGGCGTATGTGCTCGGGTTTATGGGCTACGTGTTGATTCTAGGAATGGATTGGCTTACCATGTATGGGGCCACTCTGGATTGTGAGAGGAGGATTGTTAGACTCCTAAATTTTCATGGAAAGACCCTCAAAGTTTCTTGTGACCCCCAAGGGTCTATTATGCTTAGCTTTCTAGAGTCTCTAGATGCATCCATAGATGATTTGCAATCTATTCCAGTGGTTCGAGATTATTCCGATGTTTTTGATGAGGTACGGGGTTTAACTCCAAGGCGCGAGATCGACTTCCGCATGTATCTGGTGGACAATGCAAAGCCAGTTGCATTACCAGTGCGCTACATGGCTCCAAGGGAAAGGAGGGAGCTGAGTAAGCAAGTAGGGGAGCTACTTGAGAAAGGGTTTATCAGACGAAGCGTATCTGAATGGGGTGCTCCAGTAGTATTTGCAACTAAAGTGGATGGTTCACTTCGTTTATGTGTTGACTATAGAGAATTGAATAAGCTCACCCAGAAGAATAGGTACCCACTTCCGAGGATTGATGATTTATTTGATCAACTTGTTGGTGCCTCAGTATTTTCTCAGTTGGACTTGGCTACGAGGTTCCATCGGTTGAGGGTGGCTGAGGACAACATAGATAAGACTGCTTTCAGAACTCCGGACGGTTTCTTTGTATGGCTAGTTATGCCTTTTGGGTTGACAAATAAACCTGCCTATTTAGTTGATTTGATGAGTAGGGTGTTTTGGGATTTCCTAAACAAATTTTTCGTAGTCTTTGTTGATGATATTTTGATCTTCTCCAAGAGTGAAGAAGAGCATGCCCAACATTTGAAAGAAGTTTTGAAAACTCTCTGTGACCATTATCTTAAGGCAAAGTTCTCCAAATGCCATTTTTGGAGAAAAGAGGTGAGATTCTTAAGGCATGTAGTCTCCAAAGAAGAGATATCTGCAGATCCCGCAAAGATATTTGCAGTGCAAGATTAGAAGGTTCCTAAAAGTGTAACCAAGGTGAGAAGCTTTCTTGGGTTAGCAGGACATTATAGGAAGTTCATTAAGGACTTCGCGAAGATATCAGCACCCCTCTCACCAGGCTGACAAAGAAGAATTTAGCATTTTCATGGGACATAGACTGTGACTTTGCTTTCCAACGACTTAAAAGGGCTCTGGCAACAGCCACAGTCTTGACCTTGCCTGATGGAAGTAAAGTGTTTACTAGTTACACTGATGTGTGCGGTACAGGGCTTGGTGCGGTTCTGATGCAAGAAGGAAAAGTAATATGTTATGGGGGTAGACAGTTGAGAGCTCATGAGAAGAACTACCCCACCCATGATCTAGAGCTAGCTGCCATAGTATTCGCGTTAAAGACATGGTGTCATTATTTACTTGGAGAGAAGTTCGAGTTATGCACCGATCCTAAATCTCTCAAGTATCTATTCTCACAAAAGGATCTCAACTTAAGGCAACAACGGTGGATGGAGTTGTTAGCTTCATATGATTTTGAGATCGCTTGTACCCCTAGCAAGGGCAATGTTGTGGCAGACGCACTAAGTAGGCAGAGGCTAGCCCTGAATCCTCTGTTTGTGGAAAGAAAGAACTTGGAGTTCATATCAGCTTTTGATTTCAAACCCTCCATCGAGGTTTTTCCTGATTTGTTTGCATCCTTGGAGATACGACCAACTCTTATGGATCAGATAGGAGCTTTGCAACAAGGTGACCCACAGATTCTAGACATAATGGATAAGCTCACAAGAGGAAAGACTTCTAGTCACCTCAGTAGATATGCCATAGATGAAATGGGGTGGTCGCGATGAGATGGAAGGCTTTGTGTTCCTCAAACTAGAAGCTTGATAAAGGCAGTCCTAGAATAATCCCACCATTCTAAGATGACTATTCATCCAGGTGGTGACAAGATGTATAGAGACATGAAGAGGGTTTTCTTTTGGGCTGGTATGAAGAAAGATGTGGCCGAATTTGTTTCTCAGTGTTTGGTTTGCCAACAAGTCAAAACTGAGCAAAAGAAGCCCGGTGGATTACTTCATCCGTTGGAGGTTCCGCAGTGGAAATGGGAGAGCGTCTCTTTGGGTTTCATAGATGGTTTGCGTAGGTCAAAGAAATGCAATACCAATATTTGGTAAATAGACTCACTAAGAGAGCTCACTTTATTCCAGTTAAGAGTAAGAGGACTACATCATGGTTGCCAGCAATTTATGTTCATGAGATAGTTCGTCTTCATGGAGTACCTTCCAGCATCGTGAGCGATCGTGATCCCATCTTTACCAGCGAATTTTGGAGGAGCTTGCAAGAAGCATTATGTACACAGTTGTGTTTGAGCACCGCTTATCATCCTTAGACCAACGGACAGACGGAGAGGGTAAACAGGGTTCTTGAAGATCTTTTAAGGCTATGTATCCTAAACTTCGAAGGGACTTAGGAAGAACACTTTCCTTTAGTAGAGTTTGCCTATAATAATAGCTGTCAAGCTAGTATCGGCATGGCACCCTTCGAAGCATTGTATGGGCGACCCTGTAGATCGCCAACTTGTTGGTGGGAGTCTACAGAAAGATTACGACTTGGACCAGATATAGTTAGGGAAACGTCCGAAAAGAATGACCTTATTCGACGGCGGATGAAGACAGCTCAAGATAGGCAGAAGTCCTGTGCAGACAAGAGAAGGACTGACATCGAATTTGAAGTGGGAGACTTGGTTTTTATCACATTATCGCCTTTAAGGAATGTAGTTCGCTTCGGATCAGTAGGGAAGTTGGCACCTAGGTTTGTGGGACCATTTCCCATAAACGAGAAGATTGGCCAAATGGCCTACCGGGTAACGCTCCCAGAAAATCTATCCGGTGTTCATGAAGATTTCCACGTCTCTTATCTGCGAAAGTGCCTGCATGACACCGCAGAAGTTATTGAGCCGAGTATGTTCGAAGAAGTCAAAGTGGAACAGGAGGCGACAGCCAGACGAGTCCCTACCCGTTTTCTTGGGTCAGAAGATAAGAAGCTGCACAATAAGGAGATCAAGTTGCTAAAGGTTCAATGGGGAGATAACCCAGAAGATGCGACTTGGGAGACCGAAGACAAGATTCGTGCTTAGTACCCTTTTCTTTTCGAAGGTATGTTCCTAACTCCCTTTCCTAAATTTTATCAGTGCTTATTTCTGTCAATATAATATATCTTATCCGTAGTATTTTCGACCTATAGATAGGAATCCTATGGATGTAAACATGTGTTTGAAACATTTTATGATTGAAGGATGCAAGTGGATGCAAGTGTTTGCTAGTGGTTGCCTGTGGACGCATACGCACACATTAGGCACTAAGATCGGCTCAATCACTCTCGTACTACATATGGATGTATGTGCATTTTCTTTTCTTTTATGGATGGAAATGGACGAGTTAGCATATGGATGTTGCATTTGGACGGATAGGTGTGCACACATATAAAATTTATATGATACAATAGGTTTATTTGCATGCATATTGGATTCATGGCACTAACATACATTGCATTAAGGAGGTCAACTGAATCAGTAGACCACCTGATCTTCACATGAGTGTTGGGACATATACACACACCTTCGTATATAATAATATAAGCATTAGAAATCTTTAAGGACAATGGATGCCAGTGGTTGGTGGATGAGTAGGTGGATGAATGATGGTAGGATATGCATTCTTCTCAACTTAGATATTTTGGGATGAAATCCTTTGAGTAGGGGAGAATGGAACACCCCGAATTTGTACTGATACTAAAAGCGGATAAATTAAATAATAATTAATTTAATATTCGGAATTAGAATAAACGGACTACACCATTGCGTCCATCTCGAAATTCTGGTCAAGATAGACACTTGGTTTGTGTAAAACGGATGTATGATGAAGTTATGAGGGTTTTAAGTTTGTATACGCGCAGAAAAATTATATACATATGCGTGAGTCAGAGATTAGTCAGAATTTTATCCAGAACGGTTCGAATTTGAAAATTTCGTCAGAGCAGCAAAATTCCAACTCTAGGGGGTCGACCCCACTAGAGGGCTGTCGACCTAGGGGTCGACCCCCTTAAGGGGTGTCGACATATGTGTCGACCCATCCATAGGGGTGTCGACACCCCTAGTGCTGACGTGGAACTCGATTTTAGGGGGTCTGGCAACTATATATACGTGTCTTATTCTCTTATTTTCTTCATTGGAAATCATGGAGGCCATATGCTGCTGGAGTGCGAACTAACCCATTTTCTACAACCACATGCTTTGCAAATCAAATTCAGAATTCAAGATCCATTCTTTCTCAATTCTCTAAAACTAACACTGTGAGTTTCTAGATTTCTTTTAGTTTTAGACAAATAAAAGTGAATTGTGAAAGACTGTAAATTGGATATGTTGTAAAGCATGATTCTGTGCTAGTATTAAATCCTATACTATGTCATGATAGATCTAATATAATTGTGGTTATTCTATTATGTTGTTTATGTGGATCTTGACTTGTAACTACATTATGGTGAATGTACATCTATCAAATTGGACAGTTGTAACATTGGCTAGATCTAGTTCTATATGAAATCCCCTTTTCACTTGTCATATTGTGATCAATCTAGATAAGTTGTAAACTTGACATGTGAAGCCATCTTTAGATCTAAACATGTTACCATGACATCCTGATCATGCTAGATCTAAATAGTTAGACACCTAAATGGTTAATTTAGATCTCATTATGCTTGTTTTGACATCGTAGTAATTGCCATAAGTTATATGTTTTATGTCCACCTTGTGATGATGTTAATTACATATCCATTCACCTTGTTATCATGCTAGTTTATGCCAAGATATGTTGAAACTATCACCTTTGTCATATTCCCTTTTCATTGTCATGGCTAGGCTGCTTTATAGCCTAGATGCCGCCAAAATACGTATTAATGCGTTAGTTAGGAAACGGGGAAAAACGAATTTATAATTGGCATAATTTATGTAATACTTATGTAAATTGGACATTTAATTAAAACGGGGAAACATAGAATTAATCACTATAATGACATAGGTAGATTTGAAAAAAAATGGAATATTTAGTAATTACAATTAGGAATTTTAATTGCACTTTTGACATGAGTTCAGGTTGCATTATTGGCGGAAGTTTGCCCGGACCCGACCGACATATCCAGCAGCCACTAATGCTGAACCTAATGTGAGAGGTCTAAGTGCGCAAATACGAATCAGGATAAGACACGAGGTTAGACCCAACTGTGGAATAAGACTGTCCGGACCCGACCAGGATATGCAGCATCCACACATTGTAGGCCTAATGTGGGAGATCTAGCCCATTATAACCATAATTGGACATGGTATTGAATTGGACTACTTAACCTAATTTAATCCATAAGGATTGTATGATTATGAACTTAAGTTAGGGTTAAGTAAAATTTAATGGGTAATGGGTGGGTTAAGTAAACTAGAGGGAGTGGGTAATATTTACATATAGGCCCACGAACTTAACCCAATAAGATTATGTAATTAAAGACACCAAGTGGTATACATAACCAGAGGAAAATATAACAAAGCTATGTAATTAAAGACACCCTTTAGGGTAAGCATAACTGACATAGGGCTATGTAATTAAAGACACCTAAGGGTATACATAATCAGTGAAAAACCTAGCGGGGATACAAGACAAAGGGGAGAGCTTGTATCATATTGTGTGGGACCCATTTCAGTCAGTAACCCGGAGTTGGTATCAAATAAAGAACTCCGTACTAGGCAGAGAAGGGGCACGCTTACTGATTGGTGTGGGCAGTGCAAACCGACCTAGCCATGTGCGTGCATGAGCCAGGCAGAAGGCGATAAGACGACCGTGACACCAGTACGTATGGTTGTGCATACCTTAATGGTTGCCACTTTAAGAAGTGATACCTCCTACTATGGGGCCAGCACAGGATATATATGGGGTAGGGATCCGATCTATTAGGGTAGCGGTTAGGGTACACTCGGACGTATGCCCTAAGTCTACCAACTTAAAGTGGAAGTGATCATCTCATTTTAATTATACTAGTAATAGTGCAGAGTAATCATTAGTGAGGCGCATACACCTTATCTTGCTTACCTTGTCACACCTACCATTTATGTAGTGATCTCTCTTTTATCCACTTTATATGCCTATCATGTTGCTTTTACTTATCTAATGGCTATAAGTAACTAGACTCGCCAGACTTTATGTCTGACCCTTTTGTTTCTCCTTCTTTCTTCCGTCCCCCCCCCTCAGGTTCTCAGGGAGGAAACACTCAAGATTAGTCAGGACTCAGATATCATTTTGCTAGGATCTACTTCTGAAGTATGGCTCAAGTTCTTTTCTCTACTATGGCTTAACTCTTTTAATTGGGGAAATTATGTTTTCATATTCTTATGTACTCTGATGATGCAAGACAGAAGTTGTTTTATTGTAATGGTTTTTGTGACTTATGATTTTATGGACCACAACATTATGATTTATGTTTGAAATAAAAGTTTAAAAATTTCCATTGCTATCTTTTTTATACTTGTCTTGTTATTATTCTGTGTCTGTTTACCTATAACGCTTCCTGGAACTTAATGCATTCCCTTAGTGAGTGACATTAACGGACGTGAGATGTCACACAAACACTAAATAATTATATATATAGTTTACTAGTAGTAAAAATTATATAAACTTTTGAGAACACTTAACCACTTATCTGGGCCGGTCATAGGAGTTTTGGTGCCTAAAGCAAAAACAAGGCTTTTGTTCAAAAATAATGCTATTATTGTTAATTAAATCATCAAATTAATATATACTGCTAGTAAATAATGAGAATGAAATTGAGGATAAATATAACTTTTTCATAGAGATAATTCAGTTATATAACAAACTTAATACTCTTTATTTATCGACATAATTTCCAAACATCTGACATCTGGAACACCTTTAACATGAAAAGCATGTTTTTTCCTAAGTTCTTTTCCAATTTTTGTGCGAAATCATCAAAAGTATAGATAAATTCACTTCCAATGATTTTTTTTCTTTTAGCTTGTGGGTCTTTTGAGATCTTTAAGTTTAATAATAAACTATTTAGATGCATCAATCCAAGTACCAGACAAATGCATATCCCTTTCAAACTTTGCCTTGATTGCTCTTGAAAACACGAATAGCTACATCCATTAATTAGTACCTTTTCAAAACAACAACATTTAGCTTTGTTGGCACCGTAGTTGTTAGTATGTAATTTATATTTAAAATTGACAAATCTTGTTAAAACCAACATATTGTAAAAAAAAACTGAAAATAAACTAATTATATCTAGAGCTATTAGTGTTATTGAATATCAAACCCCAGTAGTAAATTTATTTAATAGGATAATAATTTGTCTATTAAAGATTTAAATTAATAACTATTTTTCTATATACAAGCAATTTTCAAGCAACGTTTGAAAATTTTTTGGTATACACAACCGATTGGTGCAAAATTGGGCAAACGGCTAATTTTGCAAACGGCTAATTTTCTCAATTGTTCTTCCTACAAGTAGGGCAAGCGAAATCGTTTTCGAACAAAAATCTAGGGAAAATCCAGTATTCAGTTAATCTCGTCCCTCCTTAGATTCTAGTTCTAATCCACTGCGAATAGGTATAATTTCTACTTTACTTTATTTGTAGTTTTAATTTGGGTTCGATTGTTGTACGGTAAAACTAATCGTTAGTTGGATTATTTTCCAGATCGTTCTCCAATCCATCCGAGACGTTTTCCTACGAAGTCAAAAGTCAAATCGGTGGAATCGGTGGAATTCAGGGATCGAAATCATTGAAGAGCGAATAAGTACGATTTCTATTCTTTTTTGTTTGTAATTCTTGTGTGTTTCAGATATCTGCCTGCAAATGATATCTGCATGTATTGGAAAATTATACTGAAATTTGGTTACTGTACTCAATGACATCTTATTCACGCATATAACCCTAGTGTGTTTATATATATAGCGGTTGAGGTAACTGTGTCATGTAATTAAATATATAAATTGATGTATAAATCTGGTTTTTTGGTTAAATGTACACTCATCGATCATTGGTTATGTGTTATCTACTATTGTACATGTGTCTCGACTAGTCAAGTTTCAAGAACAACTACATCTTCCTTGAATGATGTAGTGTGCTTTTGCAGTGAAACTAATTATTTTTTTACTTTGCTTTTATGCACATCATATATAAAATTCAATATTAACCTTACCATAGTTGAAGTATATATGAATAATGCAATCATATGCAGGCATATGCTTGTATAACACAATGTAAATAGTTGTTTTAGGACAAGCTAATATATCCGTTCGGGACTAACAACAGTTTCAAACTTTAAAAAAAATTAATTTGCATATCGTCGTTCCTTCATGTTTGAATATATAGCCTATTGCTTTTGGATTTTGAAGTTACTATGGCCATAAAAATAGTTCACCAAAATAAAATGATCATGGTTTAGCAAGATGATCATTAACAATACAGTATTTTTCAAAAATTCTCAAAATAAAAAACAAGATGTTCCACAAGATTAGACATTCCAATCTCCTCACAATGACATCTATAGTCCGTCGCCACCCAAGTTGATATAAAGTCGAACTTTTAGGATATGAATTGGATCGGATTGGATCACATAATTAAAATAAAGCTATATTTTGTAAAAGCAATTTTTCCTCTTTCAAAAACAACTTATAGTAAATAATTTTAAAACTATCTTAACTATTTCAACTATAAGCATATATACATACACTATCTTTTAAATTCTAACTTTTCTAAATATATTTTATAAATTCAATGTAAGACTTATACTTATTTTAACAATTAAGGATTTAATACTATTTTACAACCATACATATATTTTTCAAATTATTACATTACATTATTTTTACTGAATATAATTTGTTGTGGGCTAAGTTCACTGCTGCATTCCCATCATTTGGTTGCCAATTTGATTTTCGGTTTGGAACACTTGTTGTTGGGATTAGTATATGTATTTAATTGTGCCATGTTTTGCTGGTCATGACTCTTGACATTTGGTTGTTGTCCATATATATACGTATGAATGTTGATAAGCACCTTCAGTTTGACAATGAACTACCTTTTCCCTTTTTCGTTGCCAAGCCTTTTACTGTAATACCCTTATGCATATTGAAAAAAAAACACGCAAATGGAAACCTGCGTGATTTGTAGTAGCCCCTACAGTAGAAAATGCGGTATTTATATCTTTAATGTTTCTTTGGGGGGTGCTATTATCTACACCCCGATTTACACTTCCGGCCACCTTTATAAATTTAATACAAATGATTATTTTCTATACACTTCTGGCTACCATATATTATTTCTTCACTCAGTCATTCACCACCGCACTTCTCCTAATAAAACACGTGTTTCTCTTCAATTTCGAACCCCAAACCCTAGCAAAAGCAGATACTCTTCTGTGCCTATTAGAGATGGAAGATAAAGACAAAAAGAGGTTAAAATTGCATGATTTTTATTGTTTTCTACTATGATATGGAACATGTTTTTAGGGTTTTTTTAATGGTTAGGGTTTTCCATTATATTTTAGGATATATTTTCCACTACATTGGAAATTTCAAGCTTGGAAGACATTAAATTTAACAACGTTGTAATAGAGAATGACAATGTAAGCTTTGATTTGTATAACTTATGTATATTCTTTTACGAATTGATACTTTTTTTTGGTTGTTTGATAGATAGAGTATTTGAATGATGATAAATTGAATGATAAACATGATCATTGTGATAATATGATGCAAATGTTCAATCAAATGACTCAAAAGACATAAATGTTGATTTGTGACAAATCATTTCACAACCAACGAAGTATGTACTCATTTATAAAAATTAAAATTGCTGATGTGGTTATGAAAATGGATTATGTTAATTTTTTCTTGAACTATTTTACTTTGAGTGTTTGATTCGTAGTGAAAGAGCTCTAAGTGAAGAGGGAAGCGTTCGTGTAGAGGTAGGTGCTGGTGGCCTCTCCATTTTTAGGTTATTAATTTACACGGTGGCTAGAAGAGGATATTTGAAATATTTGGGGAGTTTTTAGTTTTGGTAGCCGGAAGTGTAAACCGGGGTGTGAATAGTAACACCCTTCTTTGGGAGATATATTATCTTAATATGCCATCTTAGTTGACATCTGCAGTCCGTCGTCACCCAAGTTGATGAATATGGGAATATTTAGTTTAGTATGATACCATAATCATAAAACCAATTCTTTCAACTAAGTAATTTCATACAGTAAATTTGTGCATTAAGTTTTGGTTGTTAAGGCATTTGTTGCATATGTGCTTTAATTCCATTCTTATTTTATAAAATGTCATTTACAATTTTTTCCATTCTTACAGTAAATTTTTTACAGTAAATTCCATGCTTTAATTCCATTCTTACAGTAAATTTGTTACAGTAAATTTGTTACAGTAAATTCCATGCTTTAATTCCATTATTTATTTCCATTCTTACAGTAAATTTGTCATTTCTTTCAACTAAGTGATTTGTTTCAGTGTTTTGCATATGTTATCATAACTGAAAGTGGTGCGAGTGAATAATTTTTTTGTCATTTGTAACAAATTGCACTGAAAAGTGTTAAATTTAAAATATTTTCTCCATTAATTATTAATTAACATATAACAAACATTTTTATATTACATACTAGGAGTGTTATCTACATTCATGATCCCTGTTACACGGAGCACAACTAAGAGAAATCTGATTAGCATATGAAACACATTCGATTACTTTTGTAATGCTGTTATATTTTTTTAATATATGTGTGATTTCCTTTTTTTCCTTGTTCCTCATCGAGTCAAATATTGTATAGCCTGCATTTGGTTCATTCTATTTTGTTGAAACATCCATTTTTTGACTTCGTAATCTTATAGCTAAAAGATGTAACTAAGATCTGATTAAGTTACATATTGCAATAGAAATCATTGGGACTAATTAAATATGTGTATGCATGGGTAGTTTGTTAGATCAAATGTTGTTAATGGATATTTGAAAAAAAAATCCTCACTAGGATCCATCCATCTGAGAAGCAGATGTCAAAACTATTCGTTATTACCCATTTTATTTAATTTTTCACACTCTTTTCATTAATGATATTGAATAAAACACATGTCAACCAAAATTTGATGTTCATTTAACTCGACTAACCGACCATCAATGGATGTAAAGTTTATCAAATATTTTTCTGTATTTGCATATATAATTATCCAATTTTCAAAAATAATTTTTTTATGAGGTGCAAATATTTATCGAGAAGGCATTGATTTGCCCATAAGGCAGCAACACAAGCCACTTCAAGCAGCACTGAGAGGCTCCAGCAAATGGCGTTGTGTTGCGAGGCAGCACCGCCAAGGGTGCTACGAGGTAGCACCGCCAAGGCTGCTACGAGGTAGCACCACCATGGCTGTTGTTACCCTTCAAAATGTAGGAATCTTATCCGCCAACCATCTTTTCTTTAGGTTCCGACGTTAGAGGATTATCAAGATGGAAAAAAGATGGATCCACCTTCCAAGGTTTTGTCAATTTTGATTTTCAATTTTGTACGTGTTACTATTAGGGTTGATTTTCGATCTCTTTATGTGTCATAGAATGTCTGAAGAGTATAGGTAAGTTGTTCTTAAGTTTCTACATGAGCATGCAGAACGGAAGGTAAATCCAGAAAAAATTATTTGCCCTTGTATAAAATGTAGGAATCTTATCCGCCAATCGCCAAGGGATGTTGTATCACATTTGGTTTGTTTTTGGAATTGACCCGACGTATCATGTATGGAATTTTCACGGGGAGGCACGCCCTTTAGAAAGTGAAGGAAATGAAGTGACAGATACATATAGAATGTATTTAGACACACAAATATGTAATGATGAGATGGAAGATCATGCTAACGTAGAACATGGGGTGGAGTCTAATGTAAGACATGGGGTGGAGTCTAATGTAAGACATGGGGTGGAGTCTGATGTAAGACATAGGGTGGAGATTAAGGAGATTATAGACAATTCCGAAATTCCTTTATACCCTGGTTGTGCAAGCTATGCAAAGTTGTCGGCTACAATACTTCTTTAAAAGCCCAAAGCTCGAAATGGTATATCTGATACAACATTTATGGAACTTCTTAAACTTCTAAAAGATATGCTGCCTATGGAAAACACGCTTCCTAATTCGACGAATTCAATAAAGAAGATGCCGAAATCATTTGGTTTAGGCTATAGAAAAATACATGCATGTGTAAATGATTGTTGTCTTTTTAGGAAAGAGCTCGCACAAAGTGATTCTTGTCCGAAATGTGGAAAATCACGTTGGAAAAAAACAGGACAAAGGAAGATGGAAATCAAGCCAAAGTAGCTGCAAAGGTCTTGAGGTACTTTCCAATAATACCAAGACTGAAAAGAATGTTTATGTCCGCAGAAACATTAGAGCAATTAAGATGGCATAACGATCATAAGAGTGAAGATGATAAAATACGTCATCCAGTAAATTCTTCTCAGTGGGCTACAATTGATTGGACGTATCCTTCCTTTGCATCTGATCAACGAAATTTAAGGCTTGTTCTTGCAAGTGACTGCTTTAATCCCTTTGGGGATTGGAAGAGTAAATATAGTTGTTGGCCAGTATTTCTTGTTGCGTATGACTTTGCTCCATGGCTTTGTATGCACAAAGATAATATGATGTTATATTTATTAATTCCTGGGCCACGACAACTAGGGAATGATATTGATGTGTATCTACAACCACTTATTGACGATTTGAAGAAATTATGGAATAAAGAGGTGAAGGCATATGATGTATACACTCGCAATGAATTTAGATTAAGTGCAATTCTAATGTGGACGATAAGTGATTTTCTAGCTTATGGAAATTTACCAGGTTGCACCGTAAAGGGTAAGAGGGCTTGTCTTATTTGTGGTGTTAATACACGCTCAATATGGTTACCATTTAGTAAGAAGTGTGCATATTTAGGCCATAGGCGATTCCTTGATCCTAATCTTGAATATCGCCAACGAAAAAGCTTGTTTGATGGAACCATAGAGAAAAGACGAAGGCCTCCAATACAAACCGACGATAAAGTCTTTGATATTATTAAAGATATTTGCAATGATTGGGAAAAAAATCAAAGGTGGAATAAAAAGAAACAAGGAAAAGGAAAAGGGGAGATGAGAAGAAAAAGGGAAGTCAAATATGGAAAAATAAGTCTATTTTCTTTGATTTGCCTTATTGGCAGGTAAAACTTAAGTAGAAACATAATTGCTTCTTTTTCTATTACATAATCAATATTTTATTGTTAATTACGTATAGCCTATATTTTCTTAGGTACTTCCTTTGCGTCACAATCTAGACGTAATGCATGTTGGAAAAAATATTAGTGAAAGTGTTCTTGGTACTTTACTTGATGTTAAAGGGAAATCAAAAGATGGCATTAACTCATGTAAAGATCCAGAAACACTGGGTATTTGGAAAAAGTTACATCCTATAGACATGGGAAGCAGAGCATTACTTCCAGCTGTTCCATGCACCTTTACTGATCCAGGAAAGGAGATATTTTACAATAGAATGAGGAATTTGAAAGTACCTGATGGGTATAACTCAAATATTGGAAAATATTTTGCAAAAGAAAACAAAATTTCAAGTCTAAAGTCCCATGATTATCATGTGTTGATGCAATAATTGTTGTTTGTATCACTGAGAGGGACATCTGCCTAAAGGGACAAGGAATGCATTACTACGACTATGTTCTTTTTTCAATGACATTTGCCAAAGAGTGTTTGATAAAGATAAATTAGAATGCATCGAGAATCAGGTCGCATTAACACTATGTGATCATGAGAGATATTTTCCTCCTTCTTTTTTTGATATCATGATTCACTTGACAATACATTTAGCGAGGGAAGCAAGAATTTGCAGACCAGTACAGTATCGGTGGATGTATCCATTTGAGAGGTAAAATTTGGTATTAGTACTTACAGTACTTAATAATATATGTTCTTATGCATATTCTTTATGAAGGTTTTAATTAGGGTTTCTAAAAGGATTTCACAGCGGAATAATCAAACCCTAAACATGATCTATTACGAAAAACAATGAACTGATATTAGAATTCATACCTAGGGTTCCTTACTTCAAAATTGGAGCACGAATTTGGGTTGAATCGAATCGGAGAGCTCGACATGTCGCCTTGCCTCCATAGATATCCACTAGAACGTCCTTTCCCTTTTGATCGAATCTGAGAAAGAAGAGAGAAGCTAGTGCTAGCCGGCCGCCATTATTTTGATTTGGGAAAATAAAAGTATATGGTTTTTCATATCACTCTATACTAGGGTTAGCCGACTTATAAAAGAAATCATGTATTTCTAAAATGAAAGTCAACCCTAGATAATAGGATCAAACCAAGTACCCATTCTATCCCAAAGTAAAAATATCAACACATTGATATTTTATTTGTTCAAAATAATTTCTCTTTTATAACGCTCTATTGTGTGTGACCCTATAGGTTATTATAACGTTGGCAATAATTTAAATCGTATTTAAATTATAAACAGTGATTGGCATCTAGCAATACATCGCTGCTACCCAAGTCATAATAATATTATCGATTCGATACAACCTTTTCTGTGACCAGTGTATCAATGTAATATAATCCTTTTAACCAGTATATCCAGGATTAAACTAGAGACATGGATCGTATCATCCTCTTTATAATTTAATCCTTTATCTTGATCGATGAGTAGACTGTTCAAAACAAATCAATATTTGAGCACGGCCATGCATTTCACAGTCTCACTCAATCAAGAGGCCCATGGATATCACCACAAATATATTGCAGGGTTAAATTCCATCTAGGTCATTCATAATTTCTATTCGATTCGAGATGTATCCAACAATCACCGTTATCATTACTCTGTTACGAAATAACTTTAGATGATATCAAAACACAAATATACTCGAATAAAATTATAATGATTTCAGGTCTAAGGACCATTACATCACTTTCACTATGAGAATAACTTATGATACTATTAATTATATTCCATGGAGTTATCTCAAGGCGGGTCAGCCCAATACGATATTCTCCAATACGTATTTATATCTTGACTTTAATATCACGTATATTAATGATCAATGAGATGTGATCATCAGTCAATCAATATACTAGTCTCATCGTTTTATTGTTGTCTTGTATAAACAATAAAACTCGACTAGGGACTTTTAAGAGTTTGTAACACCCCACCTCCGCCAGGGTCACTCGCAAAGGAATGCACTAGCTTTAGAGGGGCATTATTGGTAAACATGCATAATGATATAGCAAGACAGGACATGGCATATATATATATGTAAATAAACAGAGTAAGTAGATAAAACAGCGGAAGATTTATAAACCATTTCAAAACACAAGTCTGGTACATAAAAATGTCAATTTCCCAAATATTACAAGTCTAGATAAATACATCATCTGATAAACTGAAACACATAAGTACTATCCCCAAATAAGAGTGGTAAACCATAGCGTGCTCAAGTCCAAAGCATACATGAGCTATCCAAGGAAGCAGCTAAAATCCAAGCTAGGCTCCAGTATTCCCTCCCTGTGAACCTGGGGGGGAAACGGAAGAAAAGAGGCGAAACAAAACGGGTCAGTCAAAAAGACTGAGTAAGCCCTGCTACGATCAGTCTATAAACTAATAAAGTTAACATCATGATGCAAACTGAGATGATCATAGATAACAACATACTGGCATGATAAAGTAACTACAAGATAGATAGAGGTGTCATCGCATAAACAAGGTTAAGTTTTGCACCACGGTGTACTAGCAAACCGACATAACAGGTATCGATCCCTTAGCCCAACTTTGGCCCAATAACGTGAAGTGACCTTAGTATAAGGTCCAACCCAACGGTCTAGTCGATCGGCTCCCTATAAGCCTAACACGTCAAGTGTTGATGTCCATACGGCCCACATATGGATGTAGTCTGACTGTGCTGGGTCCACCTTCGGGTGTATCAAGCCCTCGGGTGCCAACCCCGGACACTTAAGCAATAATGCACAGCCCAGACCTACTGGTACCCGTGCCTCGAGTTTGCCCAACATCGGACTACGTGCACGTCCGTAGCCCGCCGGACCCGCACCGCTGTACCACTCAGCCGTCGCTTTGGTCGTTTACATCCGTCCAGTAATCGTGCCCCGCCCTAGCCTAGTCTCTAGGGTTGTGATGATACCAAACTGGGATCACTGCCGGAACAGACCCGCTGCTAGGGTTTCCTAAGAGGGTTAAGTGCGATTTAACCCTTCACTAATCATGGATTAAATTGGTTAAGTGTAACTTAACCCCATTCTAATCCCTCGAACTCCCAAATGGATTAAACTGGTTAAGTGTAACTAACAGTTCACACTTAACCCCATTTCAATCCCCCTAATCCCCAAATTGGTTAAGTATTAGTGGACCCTGACTTAACCCTAATCATGAGGCATTAATTAATTTAATGCACCTTAACCTCTCACATTAGACTTTGTTGCGGTTTCTAGTTAAGCCGGGCGGGTCCGGGTAGCTTTACACCACAACTTGGTCTAACCTCGGGTCTTGGCACCACATGACCAACTTCTCACATTGGGTCTTATTGTTTGTAGCCACTAGTTAAGCCGGTCGGTTCCGGGTAGAATTACGCTACAAACTCAACCCAACCTCGAGTTGGCCACACTTATGTTTTCTAAGTGTCATGTCCACTTCATTTCAAAACATAATCACAAATCAAACAATTACTTGGGTAGACCTAACTTAATAGGTAAATTCCCAAGGGGTAGACCTAACTTAATAGGTAAATTCCCAATCTTATATTTTCATGTATTTTAAGCTACCCAAAACCCCCAACGTCATTCTATCGCTTACATATTCGTAATAACGCATAAAGGATAGGAAGAGGGAACTTGGCACACATACATGATGAACTTGCACATCACAACAAACATGCATAACATGTTAGACTTGCACAACTTAGCATAGTGAACTTGCATATTAGCATAAACATGCATAACAAGTTAAACTTGCATAACTTAGCATAGTGAACTTGCATATTACCATAAACATGCATAACATGTTAAACTTGCATAACTTAGCATAGTGAACTTGCATATTACCATAAACATGCATAACATGTTAAACTTGCATAACTTAGCATAGTGAACTTGCATATTACCATAAACATGCATAATATGTTAAACTTGCATAACTTCGCATAGGGAACTTGCATAAACATGCATAACTTGTCAAACATGCAAAACTTGTCATTTTAAACTTGCATAAACATGCATAACTTGTCAAACATGCACAACTTGTTATTCTAAACTTGCATAAACATGCATAACTTGTCAAACATGCACAACTTGTCATTTTAAACTTGCAAATCATGGCATAGTGAACATGAATTAACATACATAACTAAACAAACTTGCAAAGATCCCAACTTTCATCACATATTAACTTTAGAGTTTCTAAAATGAAGGTAAGAGGGCTTACAATGCTTATGCGGACTCAAATGAGTATAACAAATGCAAGAAACCCCTTATGCAACTAATTAAAACCCCCAAATGCAAGCAAACTTGGTCAAGACTCCTCCTTTATGATGCCAATAGAAAAACACGCCTTTAATGCAAGCTAAGGAGGATCATACAAGCCTAAATATGCTTGTATGCATGGAAAATCACTTAGGAATCAATTTAGGAATTGTATGAAGAGAGTGGAGGCCATGAGAGTTTTGATTTTGCCATAGTTTAGTTACTAGGATGAAAAATGAGTGATTTAGGGTAGGTTAGGGCCTTATTTATAGATTAGGCTAGTAATTTAGACCATAGGATTAACCCTAGATTCAATTAGGTCCATCAGATCCCGGAACTCTCTAGAAACAGGCCACAAGACCCAACCCTAATCAGAAATGGTGCACCAGGCTAATAAGCCGGGCACCCCCTATCGACAGGGCAGTCGACATGCCTAGACCCCTGTCGACAGGCCTGTCGACATGGGCCCTGGGCGGGAATTTTTCCCGCCTGCCCAGTTTGCCCTAATTCCTGTTTTTAAATTTAAAATTTAAATCTGTTTTTACTTAGGAATTTTTTGCAAACATCAATGGGCCTTAACTAAGTCATACGGACTCCGATTTCCGAAAACTCGGACTCTATTTCGCGTATTTTTCCGAGACGAACGCAATGGCATAGCCCGTTTCCCTTGATTCACATTTTATAATTAAATTCTGCCTCAATTTACGTTATAACAGATTATTGAAAATACGGGTTGTTACATTCTCCCCCCCCTTAAAGGATTTCGTCCCCGAAATCTTCAAGTTAGGAAGAACGTATCCTACCATCCAATCATCCATCTACTCAAAACATCATCCACGAGCAATCATTGTCCTTGCAAGCTTCTAAATGCTGGATGAACATATGCAGAGGTGTGTGTATATGTACTTATCTAATGCAAATATCATCAATGCAAATTATGTTAGTGAAATGAATCCATATGTATGCAATTCCTAACATAATGTATATCATCTATATGTGTGCACATAACATACACCCATATGCAACATCCATGTGATAACACACAATTTTCATCCATGAATAAGCATAAACACTCATGCACATGCAATATGAGGAGTGTGCGAGCCGATCTAGTGCCTAATCGTGTATAATGCATCCACGAGCAACCACCTGCAAACACTTGCAACCACTTGCAACCATCAACCATAACATGTTTCAAACACATGTTTCAACCAGAGGGTTTCTACCTAAGGTTCTCATGACCAGATAAACACGATAAACTAGATAATCATGGACAGAGAAATATGCTTAGAAGGTAAGCAAGATAAACTCCTTTTTGGATTACAAGAAATCCATTCAAGCTCTGACATCTAGTACCAACCGATGAATCATAACCCGCTATGGAGTTTACAACAGAAATAAGATCGAGAATGGGACCGAGAGGATATATACAAAAGATAACTTGCAATCAAGCTCCACAGGAAAACAAGGATCAAGGATGCACTCTTAAAAAGAGATATGATGCGCGTGTCTAGTCTTCACTCTTACTAGTCTTGAGCTTAACTCCACTGTGCTTTGACCGTCTTTTACTTCATGATTTCCTGGCTTCCTAACTCCCAAACTCGAGTTGGAACTCGTCGCCTCTCGTCCTCCCTTTCCACTTATTCTTCTTCTTGTATACTTGGCTTAAACATAGCTCTCCAAAATTCACTAGTGAACCCTGGATGTAACAACCCGTATTTTCAATAACCTGTAATAATGTAAATTGAGGCAGAATTTAATTTAAAAATCTGAATCAAGGGGAACGGGCTATGCCATTACGTTCGTCTCGGAAAAATACGCGAAATAGAGTCCGAGTTTTCGGAAATCGGAGTCCGTATGACTCAGTTAAGGCCCATTGAAGTTTGCAGAAAATTCCTAAGTAAAAACAGATTTAAATTTTAAATTTAAAAACAGGAATTAGGGCAAACTGGGCAGGCGGGAAAAATTCCAGCCCAGGGCCCATGTCGACAGGCCTGTCGACAGGGGTCTAGGCATGTCGACTGCCCTGTCGACAGCCCTGTCGACAGGGGGTGCCCGGCTGATTAGCCTGGTGCACCATTTCTGATTAGGGTTGGGTCTTGTGGCCTGTTTCTAGAGAGTTCCGGGATCTGATGGACCTAATTGAATCTAGGGTTAATCCTATGGTCTAAATTACTAGCCTAATCTATAAATAAGGCCCTAACCTACCCTAAATCACTCATTATTCAATCTAGTAACTAAACTATGCCAAAATCAAAACTCTCATGGCCTCCACCCTCTTCATACAATTCCTAAATTAATTCCTAAGTGATTTTCCATGCATACAAGTATATTTAGGCTTGTATGATCCTCCTTAGCTTGCATTAAAGGCTTGTTTTTCTATTGGCATCATAAAGGAGGAGTCTTGATCAAGTTTGCTTGCATTTGGGGGTTTTAATTAGTTGCATAAGGGGTTTCTTACAATTGCTATACTCATTTGAGTCCGCATAAGCATTGTAAGCCCTCATACCTTCATTTTAGAAACTCTAAAGTTAATATGTGATGCAAGTTGGGATTTATGTATGTTTATTAAGTTATGCATGTTTATGCAAGGTTGCTAAGTCATGATTTGCAAGTTTATTGAGTTATGCATGTTTATGCAAGTTTGCTAAGCCATGATTTGCAAGTTTATTGAGTTATGCATGTTTATGCAAGGTTGCTAAGTCATGATTTGCAAGTTTATTGAGTTATGCATGTTTATGCAAGTTTGCTAAGCCATGATTTGCAAGTTTATTGAGTTATTCATGTTTATGCAAATTTACTAAGACATGATTTGCAAGTTTATTGAGTTATGCATGTTTATGCAAGTCCACTATACCATGATTTGCAAGTTAAATGAGTTATGTATGTTTATGCAAGTTCATTATGCCATATTGTGCATTTTTGACAAGTTATGCATGCTTATGCAAGTTTAAAATGACAAGTTGTGCATGTTGACAAGTTGTGCATGTTTAATAAGTTATGTATGCTTATGCAAGTTTAAAATGACAAGTTGTGCATGTTTATTAAGTTATGCATGCTTATGCAAGTTTAAAATGACAAGTTATGCATGTTTATGGTAATATGCAAGTTCACTATGCTAAGTTGTGCAAGTCTAACATGTTATGCATGATTGTTGTGCAAGTTTATCATTTATGTTATGCCAAGTTCCCTCTTCCTATCCTTTATGCGTTATTACGAATATGTAAGCGATAGAATGACGTTGGGGGGTTTGGGTAAACTTAAAATACATTTAAAAATAAGATTGGGAATTTACCTATTAAGTTAGGTCTACCCCTTGGGAATTTACCTATTAAGTTAGGTCTACCCAAGTATTTGTTGACTTGCAATTATGTTTTGAAATAAAGTGGACATGACACATAGAAAACATAAGGGTGGCCAACTCGAGGTTGGGTTGAGTTTGTAGCGTAATTCTACCCGGAACCGACCGGCTTAACTAGTGGCTACAAACAATAGGACCCAATGTGAGAAGTTGGTCATGTGGTGCCAAGACCCGAGGTTAGACCAAGTTGTGGTGTAAAGCTACCCGGACCCGCCCGGCCTAACTAGTAACCACAACAAGGTCTAATGTGAGAGGTTAAGGTGCATTAAATTAATTAATGCCTCATGGTTAGGGTTAAGTCAGGGTCCACTAATGCTTAATCCACTTGGGGATTAGAGGGATTGAAATGGGGTTAAGTGTGAACCATTGGTTACACTTAACCAGTTTAATCCAATTGGGGGTTCTGGGGATTAGAATGGGGTTAGGTTACACTTAACCAATTTAATCCATGATTAGTGAAGGGTTAAATCGCACTTAACCCTCTTAGAAAACCCTAGCAGCGGGTCTGTTCCGGCAGTAATCCCAGTTTGGTATCATCACAACCCTAGAAGACTAGGCTAGGGCGGGGCACGATTACTGGACGGATGTAAGCGACCAAAAAGCGACGGCTGAGTGGTACAACGGTGCGGGTCCGGCGGGCTACGGACGTGCACGTAGTCCGATGTTGGACAAACTCGAGGCACGGGTACCAGTAGGTTTAGACTGTGCATTATTGCTTAAGTGTCCGGGGTTGACACCCAAGGGCTTGATACACCCGAAGGTGGACCCAGCACAGTCAGACTACATCCATATGTGGGCCGTATGGACATCAACACTTGACGTGTTAGGCTTATAGGGAGCCGATCGACTAGACCGTTGGGTTGGACCTTATACTAAGGTCACTTCACGTTATTGGGCCAAAGTTGGGCTAAGGGATCGATACCTGTTATGTCGGTTTGCTAGTACACCGTGGTGCAAAACTTAACCTTGTTTATGCGATGACACCTCTATCTATCTCGTAGTTACTTTATCATGCCAGTATGTCGTTATCTATGATCATCTCAGTTTGCATCATGATGTTAACTTTATTAGTTTATAGGCTGATCGTAGCAGGGCTTACTCAGTCTTTTTGACTGACCCGTTTTGTTTCGCCTCTTTTCTTCCGTTTCCCCCCCCCCCAGGTTCGCAGGGAGGGAATACTGGAGCCTAGCTTGGATTTTAGCTGCTTCCTTGGATAGCTCATGTATGCTTTGGACTTGAGCACGCTATGGTTTACCACTCTTATTTGGGGATAGTACTTATGTGTTTCAGTTTATCAGATGATGTATTTATCTAGACTTGTAATATTTGGGAAATTGACATTTTTATGTACCAGACTTGTGTTTTGAAATGGTTTATAAATCTTCCGCTGTTTTATCTACTTACTCTGTTTATTTACATATACATATATGCCATGTCCTGTCTTGCTATATCATTATGCATGTTTACCAATAATGCCCCTCTAAAGCTAGTGCATTCCTTTGCGAGTGACCCTGGCGGAGGTGGGGTGTTACATTTGGTATCAGAGCATATGGTTTACGAGAAAGGATAAAAAGGTTTTTTTTAAAAAAACTTTTGAAAAGAAAAACTATTTTCAAAACCAAGTATTAAGTATTTTCCAAGGAAAAGTCTAGTTATTTTTAAAAGGCTATTCCCCAAAAAGCCATTAGCACTATCCTTTGACTCCTCGTTTGAACTCTTTTCTTTTCGTTTCCAGCATGTCTGGTAATCTCATCTTGCCCGATGGAGTAACAATACCCGATTGGTTTCGTCGGTACTTGGAAGTCACGGCACCGGTCCCGGGTGTCTCTAGGGTTGTCTTTCCAGTCAAGGCCGCTGTTCCTCCTCCTCCTCCTTCCGTAGCTGATGTTCCTCTTCTCCCTCAGTCTCCACAAGCGGATTTTGCGGAAACTTGTAAGAACTTTAAGATGATGGGTGGCAAGAATTTTAGTGGAACAGAGACTTTTGTAGAGGCAAGGAATTGGTTGAAAGAGACCGAAGATCTTTTAGCCACCTTTGATATAGGTGACCGCAGGAAGGTTTTATTGGCAGTATGGTTGCTAAAGGAAGAAGCTGCACGTTGGTGGGTAGTCACCACCGCTACTAGGCCAATCGAGACTTGGGATGACTTTAGAGGAAGGTTTGGACTGAGGTTCTTATCACTGAAGCAAGGGGACATGACTATTAGGGAATACATAGATAAGTTTAATCAACTGGCTCGGGTAAATTTAGACTTAGTTAATACAGCTCAGAAGAAGGCCCTACACTTTGCTCTAGGATTAAACGAGCCATTACATGGTTTGGCCATGTCTCATATACCCTTGGGGGCGACTTTCGAGAATTTGGCGAATATGGCCCTACTTCAAGAAGAAGATAACAATGACAAGAAAAAGGCCAGGGCGAATGAGTCTCAAGGCAAGAAAGTAAATTCCGAGAAACGGGGCAAGAATAACAACAATCGCTAGGACAAGCCAAGAGAGAATAGGAAATGTAACTTCTGTGGTAAAGTTGGACATATAGCCAGGGAAAGTAGGAAGAAGAAGAGAAAGCGGGGCGAATGCTTTCATTGTGGTGAGTTTGGACATCTCAACAAAGATTGCCCAAGGAAACAAGGGCAAGGTCAGACTCAGTATGCAGGACTATCTGGAGGGCGAGTTCATCCCCTCAACACCGTTCTTCCAGCTCATGATAGAGGTAGTGTTTCTGTTGAAAGTCTTGTTTACATTTTCTGATTTTCCCTGTTCGTACTTTGTTTGATTCTGGCACATCGCATAGTTTTATTTCATCTGATCTAGTTGGAAGTTTGCACCTAAGTACTAGTCTAGTTGATGATCCCATATGTGTTTCAAATCCAATTGGGGGGTTCTGCCCGTTGTCTGTGGTCTGAGTGGATTTGAAAATTTCTGTCTTGAGTATAGAATTCTCGTGGGACGTTTATATTCTCGGTTTCGGGGGATATGGGTTGGTTTTGGGCATGGAATGGTTGTCCTGTTTTGGAGCCATTCTGGGTTTTTGTAAATAGGGTTGTGAGGCTCATGACTCGCCTCGGTAAAACCCTAGAAATTTCTGGCAAACCTATGGGTCCCGTCATGTCATGTTATCTTGAATCCCTCAACTCGTCTGTCGAAAGTTTGAAATCTGTGAGGGTGGTCCGAGAATATCCTGATATCATAGGGGAAAGTAAAGGGGTTACCCTTAGACGTGGGATAGATTTCCGCATTATCTGGTTGGTAATACCAAGCCAATTTCATGGCCGGTTAGGCACATGACCTCACAAGATGAGAGTTAAGAAAGCAAGTCAAGGAGTTGCTTGAGAAGAACTTCCTGAGACGAGGCATTTTCGAGTAGGGTGCTCCAGTAGTATTCGTTACTAATGTGGACAGTTTGCTTAGCTTACATGTTGATTATCGTGAGAAGAATAGACAACCGTTACCAAGGATCAATGATTTGTTTGATCAGCTTGTAGGAGCATCTGTTTTCTTTTGATCTAGCTACCGGATTCCATCAGCTTAGGATGGCTGAGGATGGAATTGACAAGACTGCGTTTAGGACTCTAGATGGATTTTTAGAATGGCTAGTCATGCTATTTGGTTTAACTAATGCACCCGCATATTACGTGAACTTGATGGGTAGGGTGTTTAGGGAGTCCTTGAACAAGTTTGTCATGGTCGTCGTAGACGATATTTTGATCTCCTCAAAAGAACGAGGAAGAACATGCTATACATCTCAAGGAGGAGATGGATACGCTTAGAGCCACCAGTGGAAGGTCAAGTTTTCCAAATGTCACTTTGGAGGAAAGAAGTTGGGTTTCTTGGGCACATAGTTCCTAAGTAAGGCTTAGCGGTGGATTCCACTAAAGTGGTTGCGGTTTAAGACCGGAAAACTCTGAGGAGGGCAATTGAAGTAAGAAGCCTCCTCCGTTTGGCTAGTTAGTTAGCATTCCCGGAGCTTAGACTTACTCTTCTGGATCAAGAAGGGGGTTTCACAGGAAGAAGACCCGCAGTAGGTCAAGAACATGGACCAGTTGATCCGAGGCGAGATGTTAAGTCACCTCGCTAGATATATTATAGATGACTAAGGCGCAATGAGAGATTATGTGTTCCTCGAGTAGAAGACTTGGTAAAGAAGGTTCTTGAAGATACGCATCACTCGAGGAGGTGGCCGAGTTGGTCTCAGGATGCATGATGTGCCACCAAGTTAAGGCCAAGTCATAGAAGCCCAGCAGGCCATTACCTCCATTGGAGGTTCCGCAAGGGAAGTGTGAAAACATCTCGATAGATTATGTGGATGGGCTACCTAGATCAAAGAAAGGGAATATGAGTATGTGGGTCATAATAGGTAGACTCACGAAGTGTGCTCATTCCAGTCCAGTGAAGAGCAAGAGGACTGCAACATGGTCAGCAACGGTTTACCCTCAAGAAGTTGACCAGTTTTGAAATAGCCTACAGAAAGCCGTGGGTAGACAACTGAATCTAGGTATGGCCTATCACTCATAGGCGGATGGTTCATTTCGATTAAGCATGAGTTATAGAAAATCACGTTTATAAGGGCAATTGGCAACGTGGATTGGTTTTCAAGAAAAGTTCTGCTGCATGGAATACTTTATAGTAAGTAGACGAGATCCAGGATTCACTAGTGAATTTTGGAGAGCTTGCATGAAATCATGAGGTTATGGTATGTTTAGGCCGAGTATGATGAAAGAAGAATAAGTGAAAGAGAAAGATGAGAGGCGAAAATGAAAGGAGTTCCAACTCGAATTTGGGAAATAGGAGTTAGGAAGCCAAGGAATCATGAAGTGAAAGATAGTCAAAGCACAGTGGAGTTAAGCTCAAGGAAACGTGACTAAGAAGAGTGAAGACTAGATACGCGCATCATATCTCTTTTTAAGAGTGCATCCTTGATCCTTGTTTTCCTGTGGAGCTTGCTTGCAAGTTATCTTTTGTATATATCCTCTCGGTCCCATTCTCGATCTTATTTCTGTTGTAAACTCCATAAGGGGGTTAAGACTCATCGGTTAGTACTATATGTCAAAGTCTGAATGGATTTCTTGTAATCCAAAAGGGAGTTTATCTAGTTTATCTAGTTTATCGTGTCTATCTTGTCATGAGAACCTTAGGTAGAAACCCTTTGGATGAAACATGTATTTGAAACATGTTATGCTTGATGTTTGCAAGTGGTTGCAAGTGTTTGCAAGTGGCTACTCGTGGATGCATTATACACATTAGGCACTAGATCGGCTCACACACTCTTCATGTTGCATATGCATGAGTGTTTATGCTTATTCATGATTGAAACTTGTTGTGCCACCACATGGATGTTGCATATGGATGAATGTTATGTGCACTCATATAGATACTATGAATTTAGGAATTTGCATACATATGGATTCATTTCACTGACATACATATGCATTAAGGAGGTTTAATGTATCAGTAACCGCCTGATTTACATACATATGCATTAAGGAGGTTTACTGTATGAGTAACCGCCTGATTTTTGCATTAGGTAAGTACATATACACACACTTTTGCATATGTTCATCCAGCATTTAGAATCTTGTAAGGACAATGATTGCTCGTGGATGATGCTTTGAGTAGATGGATGATTGGATGGTAGGATACGTTCTTCCTAACTTGAAGATTTCGGGGACGAAATCCTTTAAGGAGGGGAGAATGTAACAACCCGTATTTTCAATAACCTGTAATAATGTAAATTGAGGCAGAATTTAATTTAAAAATCTTAATCAAGGGAAACGGGCTATGCCATTGCGTTCGTCTCGGAAAAATACGCGAAATAGAGTCCGAGTTTTCGGAAATCGGAGTCCGTATGACTCAGTTAAGGCCCATTGAAGTTTGCAGAAAATTCCTAAGTAAAAACAGATTTAAATTTTAAATTTAAAAACAGGAATTAGGGCAAACTGGGCAGGCGGGAAAAATTCCCGCCCAGGGCCCATGTCGACAGGCCTGTCGACAGGGGTCTAGGCATGTCGACTGCCCTGTCGACAGCCCTGTCGACAGGGGGTGCCCGGCTGATTAGCCTGGTGCACCATTTCTGATTAGGGTTGGGTCTTGTGGCCTGTTTCTAGAGAGTTCCGGGATCTGATGGACCTAATTGAATCTAGGGTTAATCCTATGGTCTAAATTACTAGCCTAATCTATAAATAAGGCCCTAACCTACCCTAAATCACTCATTATTCAATCTAGTAACTAAACTATGCCAAAATCAAAACTCTCATGGCCTCCACCCTCTTCATACAATTCCTAAATTAATTCCTAAGTGATTTTCCATGCATACAAGTATATTTAGGCTTGTATGATCCTCCTTAGCTTGCATTAAAGGCTTGTTTTTCTATTGGCATCATAAAGGAGGAGTCTTGATCAAGTTTGCTTGCATTTGGGGGTTTTAATTAGTTGCATAAGGGGTTTCTTACAATTGCTATACTCATTTGAGTCCGCATAAGCATTGTAAGCCCTTTTACCTTCATTTTAGAAACTCTAAAGTTAATATGTGATGCAAGTTGGGATTTATGTATGTTTATTAAGTTATGCATGTTTATGCAAGGTTGCTAAGTCATGATTTGCAAGTTTATTGAGTTATGCATGTTTATGCAAGTTTGCTAAGCCATGATTTGCAAGTTTATTGAGTTATGCATGTTTATGCAAGGTTGCTAAGTCATGATTTGCAAGTTTATTGAGTTATGCATGTTTATGCAAGTTTGCTAAGCCATGATTTGCAAGTTTATTGAGTTATGCATGTTTATGCAAATTTACTAAGACATGATTTGCAAGTTTATTGAGTTATGCATGTTTATGCAAGTCCACTATACCATGATTTGCAAGTTAAATGAGTTATGTATGTTTATGCAAGTTCATTATGCCATATTGTGCATGTTTGACAAGTTATGCATGCTTATGCAAGTTTAAAATGACAAGTTGTGCATGTTGACAAGTTGTGCATGTTTAATAAGTTATGTATGCTTATGCAAGTTTAAAATGACAAGTTGTGCATGTTTAATAAGTTATGCATGCTTATGCAAGTTTAAAATGACAAGTTATGCATGTTTATGGTAATATGCAAGTTCACTATGCTAAGTTGTGCAAGTCTAACATGTTATGCATGATTGTTGTGCAAGTTTATCATTTATGTTATGCCAAGTTCCCTCTTCCTATCCTTTATGCGTTATTACGAATATGTAAGCGATAGAATGACGTTGGGGGGTTTGGGTAAACTTAAAATACATTTAAAAATAAGATTGGGAATTTACCTATTAAGTTAGGTCTACCCATTGGGAATTTACCTATTAAGTTAGGTCTACCCAAGTATTTGTTGACTTGCAATTATGTTTTGAAATAAAGTGGACATGACACTTAGAAAACATAAGGGTGGCCAACTCGAGGTTGGGTTGAGTTTGTAGCGTAATTCTACCCGGAACCGACCGGCTTAACTAGTGGCTACAAACAATAGGACCCAATGTGAGAAGTTGGTCATGTGGTGCCAAGACCCGAGGTTAGACCAAGTTGTGGTGTAAAGCTACCCGGACCCGCCCGGCCTAACTAGTAACCACAACAAGGTCTAATGTGAGAGGTTAAGGTGCATTAAATTAATTAATGCCTCATGGTTAGGGTTAAGTCAGGGTCCACTAATGCTTAATCCACTTGGGGATTAGAGGGATTGAAATGGGGTTAAGTGTGAACCATTGGTTACACTTAACCAGTTTAATCCAATTGGGGGTTCGGGGGATTAGAATGGGGTTAGGTTACACTTAACCAATTTAATCCATGATTAGTGAAGGGTTAAATCGCACTTAACCCTCTTAGAAAACCCTAGCAGCGGGTCTGTTCCGGCAGTAATCCCAGTTTGGTATCATCACAACCCTAGAAGACTAGGCTAGGGCGGGGCACGATTACTGGACGGATGTAAGCGACCAAAAAGCGACGGCTGAGTGGTACAGCGGTGCGGGTCCGGTGGGCTACGGACGTGCACGTAGTCCGATGTTGGACAAACTCGAGGCACGGGTACCAGTAGGTTTAGACTGTGCATTATTGCTTAAGTGTCCGGGGTTGACACCCAAGGGCTTGATACACCCGAAGGTGGACCCAGCACAGTCAGACTACATCCATATGTGGGCCGTATGGACATCAACACTTGACGTGTTAGGCTTATAGGGAGCCGATCGACTAGACCGTTGGGTTGGACCTTATACTAAGGTCACTTTACGTTATTGGGCCAAAGTTGGGCTAAGGGATCGATACCTGTTATGTCGGTTTGCTAGTACACCGTGGTGCAAAACTTAACCTTGTTTATGCGATGACACCTCTATCTATCTCGTAGTTACTTTATCATGCCAGTATGTTGTTATCTATGATCATCTCAGTTTGCATCATGATGTTAACTTTATTAGTTTATAGGTTGATCGTAGCAGGGCTTACTCAGTCTTTTTGACTGACCCGTTTTGTTTCGCCTCTTTTCTTCCGTTTCCCCCCCCCCCAGGTTCGCAGGGAGGGAATACTGGAGCCTAGCTTGGATTTTAGCTGCTTCCTTGGATAGCTCATGTATGCTTTGGACTTGAGCACGCTATGGTTTACCACTCTTATTTGGGGATAGTACTTATGTGTTTCAGTTTATCAGATGATGTATTTATCTAGACTTGTAATATTTGGGAAATTGACATTTTTATGTACCAGACTTGCGTTTTGAAATGGTTTATAAATCTTCCGCTGTTTTATCTACTTACTCTGTTTATTTACATATATATATATGCCATGTCCTGTCTTGCTATATCATTATGCATGTTTACCAATAATGCCCCTCTAAAGCTAGTGCATTCCTTTGCGAGTGACCCTGGCGGAGGTGGGGTGTTACACTGGATCTCGTCTACTTACTATAAAGTATTCCACGCAGTAGAACTTTTCTTGAAAATACCAATCCACGTTGCTAATTGCCCTATAAACGTGATTTTCTATAACTCAGGCTTAATCGGAATGAACCATCCGCCTATAGGCCATACCTAGATTTGGTTGCCTACCCATGGCTTCCTGTAGGCTCTTTCAAAACCGGCTAACTTCTTGAGGGTAAACCGTTGCTAATCATGATGCAGCCCTCTCGCTCTTCGCCGGACTGAAATGAGCACTCTTCGTGAGTCTACCTATTATGACCCACATACCCGTATTCCCTTCCTTTGATCTAGGTAGTCCTTCCACGTAATCTATCGAGATGTTTTCACACTTCCCTTGCGGAACCTCCAATAGAGGTAATGGCCCACTGGGCTTCTATGACTCGGCCTTAACCTGGTGGCACAACATGCGTCCTGAGACTAACTCGGCCACCTCCTCGAGTGATGCGCATCTTCAAGAACCTTCTTTACTAAGTCTTTCACTCGAGTAACACATAATCTCTCATCGCGCCTTAGTCATCCCTTGTCATCTATAATATATCTAGCGAGGTGACTTAACATCTCGCCTCGAATCGACTGGTCCATGTTCTTGACCAACCGCGGGTCTTCTTCCTGTGAAACCCCCTTCTTGATCCAGAAGAGTAAGTCTAAGCTCAGGGAATGCTAACTAACTAGCCAAACGGAGGAAGCTTCTTACTTCAATTGCCCTCCTCAGAGTTTTCCGGTCTTAAACCGCACCCCTTTAGCGGAATCCACCGCTAAGCCTTACTTAGGAACTATGTGCCCAAGAAATCCAACTTCTTTCCTCCAAAGTGACATTTGGAGAACTTGACCTTCAACTGGTGGCTCTAAGCGTATCCATTCCCTTCTTGAGATGTCTAACATGCTCTTAAGGAGACCAGAATATCGTCTACGACGACCACGACAAACTTGTTCAAGGACTCCCTAAACACCCTACCCATCAAGTTCACGTAATATGCGGGTGCATTAGTCAAACCAAATAGCATGACTAGCCATTCTCAAAATCCATCTAGGGTCCTAAAAGCAGTCTTGTCAATCCCATCCTCAGCCATCTTAAGCTGATGGAATCCGGTAGCTAGATCAAAAGAAAACGGATGCTCCTACAAGCTGATCAGACAAATCATCGATCCTTGGTAACGGTTGCCTATTCTTCTCACGATAACCAACACATACCCGTCCATATCAGTAACGAATACTACGGGAGCCCCCTACTCGAAAATGCTTCGTCTCAGGAAGTTCTTCCCAAGCAACTCCTTGACTTGCTTTCTTAACTCTCATCTCGTGAGGTCATGTGCCTAACCGGCCACGAAGCTGGCTTGGTATTACAGACCAGATAATACGGAAATCTATCCCAAGATATCAGGATATTCTCGGACCCCCCTCACAGATTGCAAACTATTGATAGACGAGTCGAAGGATTCAAGATAACATAACATGACGGGACCCATAGGGTTGCTAGAAATTTCTAAGGGTACTGCTGAGGCGAGTCATGAGCCTCACAACCCCCTATACAAAAACCCAGAATGGCTCCAAAACAGGACAACCATTCCATGCCCAAAACCAACCCATATCCCCCGAAACCGAGAATATATACATCCCACGAGAATTCTATACTCAAGATAGAAATTTTCAAATCCACTCAGACCACAGACAGGCGGGCAGAACCCCCAATTGGATTTGAAACACATACGGGATCATCAACCAGACTAGTACTTAGGTGCAAACTTTCAACTAGATCAGATGAAATAAAACTATGCGATGTGCCAGAGTCAAACAAAGTACGAACAGGGAAAATCAGAAAATGTAAGCAAAACTTCCAACAGAAATGCCACCTCTATTATGAACTGGAAGAACGGTGTTGAGGGGATGAATTCGCCCTCCAGATAGTCCTGCATACTGAGTCTGACCTTGCCCTTGTTTCCTCGGGCAATCCTTGCTCAGATGTCCAGACTCACCACAATGAAAGCATTCGCCCCGCTTTCTCTTCTTCTTCCTACTTTCCCTGGCTATATGTCCAACTTTACCACAGAAGTTACATTTCCTATTCTCTCTTGGCTTGTCCTAGCGATTGTTGTTATTCTTGCCCCGTTTCCCGGAATTTACTTTCTTGCCTTGAGACTCATTCGCCCTGGCCTTTTTCTTGTCATTGTTATCTTCTTCTTGAAGTAGGGCCATATTCGCCAAATTCTCGAAAGTCGCCCCCAAGGGTATATGAGACATGGCCAAACCATGTAATGGCTCGTTTAATCCTAGAGCAAAGTGTAGGGCCTTCTTCTGAGCTGTATTAACCAAGTCTAAATCGACCCGAGCCGGTAGATTAAACTTATCTATGTATTCCCTAATAGTCATGTCCCCTTGCTTCAGTGATAAGAACCTCAGTCCAAACCTCCCTCTAAAGTCATCCCAAGTCTCAATTGGCCTAGTAGCGGTGGTGACTACCCACCAACGTGCAGCTTCTTCCTTTAGCAACCATACTGCCAATAAAACCTTCCTGCGGTCACCTATATCAAAGGTGGTTAAAAGATCTTCGGTCTCTTTCAACCAATTCCTTGCCTCTACAAAAGTCTCGGTTCCAAAGAAATTCTTGCAACCCATCGCCTTAAAATCTTGGCAAATCTCTGCGAAGTCAGTTTGAGGATGCTGAGGGGAAGGAGGAAGAGGAACATCAACTACCGGAGGAGGAGTAATATTTGCGGGGCCGGCTTCGGTCGCCCTAGCCTCCAAAAGTCTCCTATACCAAACAGGTACGTGTACTCCCTCCGGAATGGCAAAGTTGTCGGCCATACTGGAAACGAAGAAAAAGATAGATTCATAATGGAGAAAAACGAAGGAACTTTGCTAATGGCTTTTTGGGGAATATCCTTTAAAATAAACTAGACTTTTCTTTGGAAAATACTTAATACTTGGTTTTGAAAATAGTTTTTCTTTTCAAAAGTTTTAAAAACCTTTTTATCCCTTCTCGTTAACCTGGCTCTGATACCAAATGTAACACCCCACCTCCGCCAGGGTCACTCGCAAAGGAATGCACTAGCTTTAGAGGGGCATTATTGGTAAACATGCATAATGATATAGCAAGACAGGACATGGCATATATATATATATATATGTAAATAAACAGAGTAAGTAGATAAAACAGCGGAAGATTTATAAACCATTTCAAAACACAAGTCTGCTACATAAAAATGTCAATTTCCCAAATATTACAAGTCTAGATAAATACATCATCTGATAAACTGAAACACATAAGTACTATCCCCAAATAAGAGTGGTAAACCATAGCGTGCTCAAGTCCAAAGCATACATGAGCTATCCAAGGAAGCAGCTAAAATCCAAGCTAGGCTCCAGTATTCCCTCCCTGTGAACCTGGGGGGGAAACGGAAGAAAAGAGGCGAAACAAAACGGGTCAGTCAAAAAGACTGAGTAAGCCCTGCTACGATCAGTCTATAAACTAATAAAGTTAACATCATGATGCAAACTGAGATGATCATAGATAACAACATACTGGCATGATAAAGTAACTACAAGATAGATAGAGGTGTCATCGCATAAACAAGGTTAAGTTTTGCACCACGGTGTACTAGCAAACCGACATAACAGGTATTGATCCCTTAGCCCAACTTTGGCCCAATAACGTGAAGTGACCTTAGTATAAGGTCCAACCCAACGGTCTAGTCGATCGGCTCCCTATAAGCCTAACACGTCAAGTGTTGATGTCCATACGGCCCACATATGGATGTAGTCTGACTGTGCTGGGTCCACCTTCGGGTGTATCAAGCCCTCGGGTGCCAACCCCGGACACTTAAGCAATAATGCACAGCCCAGACCTACTGGTACCCGTGCCTCGAGTTTGCCCAACATCGGACTACGTGCACGTCCGTAGCCCGCCGGACCCGCACCGCTGTACCACTCAGCCGTCGCTTTGGTCGTTTACATCCGTCCAGTAATCGTGCCCCGCCCTAGCCTAGTCTCTAGGGTTGTGATGATACCAAACTGGGATCACTGCCGGAACAGACCCGCTGCTAGGGTTTCCTAAGAGGGTTAAGTGCGATTTAACCCTTCACTAATCATGGATTAAATTGGTTAAGTGTAACTTAACCCCATTCTAATCCCTCGAACTCCCAAATGGATTAAACTGGTTAAGTGTAACTAACAGTTCACACTTAACCCCATTTCAATCCCCCTAATCCCCAAATTGGTTAAGTATTAGTGGACCCTGACTTAACCCTAATCATGAGGCATTAATTAATTTAATGCACCTTAACCTCTCACATTAGACTTTGTTGCGGTTACTAGTTAAGCCGGGCGGGTCCGGGTAGCTTTACACCACAACTTGGTCTAACCTCGGGTCTTGGCACCACATGACCAACTTCTCACATTGGGTCTTATTGTTTGTAGCCACTAGTTAAGCCGGTCGGTTCCGGGTAGAATTACGCTACAAACTCAACCCAACCTCGAGTTGGCCACACTTATGTTTTCTAAGTGTCATGTCCACTTCATTTCAAAACATAATCACAAATCAAACAATTACTTGGGTAGACCTAACTTAATAGGTAAATTCCCAAGGGGTAGACCTAACTTAATAGGTAAATTCCCAATCTTATATTTTCATGTATTTTAAGCTACCCAAAACCCCCAACGTCATTCTATCGCTTACATATTCGTAATAACGCATAAAGGATAGGAAGAGGGAACTTGGCACACATACATGATGAACTTGCACATCACAACAAACATGCATAACATGTTAGACTTGCACAACTTAGCATAGTGAACTTGCATATTAGCATAAACATGCATAACATGTTAAACTTGCATAACTTAGCATAGTGAACTTGCATATTACCATAAACATGCATAACATGTTAAACTTGCATAACTTAGCATAGTGAACTTGCATATTACCATAAACATGCATAACATGTTAAACTTGCATAACTTAGCATAGTGAACTTGCATATTACCATAAACATGCATAATATGTTAAACTTGCATAACTTCGCATAGGGAACTTGCATAAACATGCATAACTTGTCAAACATGCACAACTTGTCATTTTAAACTTGCATAAACATGCATAACTTGTCAAACATGCACAACTTGTTATTCTAAACTTGCATAAACATGCATAACTTGTCAAACATGCACAACTTGTCATTTTAAACTTGCAAATCATGGCATAGTGAACATGAATTAACATACATAACTAAACAAACTTGCAAAGATCCCAACTTTCATCACATATTAACTTTAGAGTTTCTAAAATGAAGGTAAGAGGGCTTACAATGCTTATGCGGACTCAAATGAGTATAACAAATGCAAGAAACCCCTTATGCAACTAATTAAAACCCCCAAATGCAAGCAAACTTGGTCAAGACTCCTCCTTTATGATGCCAATAGAAAAACACGCCTTTAATGCAAGCTAAGGAGGATCATACAAGCCTAAATATGCTTGTATGCATGGAAAATCACTTAGGAATCAATTTAGGAATTGTATGAAGAGAGTGGAGGCCATGAGAGTTTTGATTTTGCCATAGTTTAGTTACTAGGATGAATAATGAGTGATTTAGGGTAGGTTAGGGCCTAATTTATAGATTAGGCTAGTAATTTAGACCATAGGATTAACCCTAGATTCAATTAGGTCCATCAGATCCCGGAACTCTCTAGAAACAGGCCACAAGACCCAACCCTAATCAGAAATGGTGCACCAGGCTAATCAGCCGGGCACCCCCTGTCGATAGGGCTGTCGACAGGGCAGTCGACATGCCTAGACCCCTGTCGACAGGCTTGTCGACATGGGCCCTGGGCGGGAATTTTTCCCGCCTGCCCAGTTTGCCCTAATTCCTGTTTTTAAATTTAAAATTTAAATCTGTTTTTACTTAGGAATTTTCTGCAAACTTCAATGGGCCTTAACTGAGTCATACGGACTCCGATTTCCGAAAACTCGGACTCTATTTCGCGTATTTTTCCGAGACGAACGCAATGGCATAGCCCGTTTCCCTTGATTCACATTTTATAATTAAATTCTGCCTCAATTTATGTTATAACAGATTATTGAAAATACGGGTTGTTACAGAGTTATAATACTTATCACATTATATAATCTCAAGTTCAGTCTTACTCGAACTATATAATTCTGTATTATTACTCTAAGGACTTCTATTATATTAATATTTATATTACGCAGTAAATATAATATAAAAGAATAATATTTTATTCAAAATAAAATAATAACATCAACAGTGTTATCAATCTCATCAAATGAATTGCCTCTAGGGCACAAACTCTAACAATCTCCCACTTGCACTAGAGTCAATCATTTATGTATCGTATACCCATGAAACTAGTGTGACTATTAAACTTCTGCTGCGACAGAGTTTGATTCAGTAGGTCTGCAACATTACAACGTTTGTAACTTTGCCGATATGTCCATTTCCTTTGTGAACAACTTCACATAGGAATATATGTTTGGATCAATAATGAGATTAATGTTTTAGGCCTGAGCAACAGCCATATTGTTATCGCAAGTATATCATTGGATCAACAATGAATTAAGTTCAATCATGAACTTCTTAATCCAAACAATTTTCTTTCTTAGAATCAGTATTTATTTCTTGTTTTAAAAATAACATTATTCACAATAATTAATGTGTTATCAATCTATAACATTGTAATTATTGTGTCACTCCCACTCAATTTCTTGTCTATACAAGATTCATTAGTATTTTGTGGTCTCCGGGACAATTCAGATTCTATTTTAACCTCATCGATATGTTAGAGACTGACTCTCCTTTAGAATGAAACCAATTCGAGTAATAAACATTTTATTCTCAGAGGATTTATAGAATTAATATCCATTTTTCTTCTTTTGGATATTCCACAAAGTATTTATTTGATTTGGGTCTGATCTTATCAGAGGAATGACGTTTAACAAGCGTCATATATCCCAAATCTGCGCATTTATACATACTAGGACATTTCCTAATTCATATCTTATATGGCGTCTTAGGACTTGTCTTAGTAGGATTAATTTAATTGTTCTCAATTTAATTTATTGGAAGATCTATATGACTTATTATTAATCGTACTATATCTTATAAGGTGCGATGTTTCCGTTCAGACACACCATTCTAATATGATGTTCTAGGTGGAGTGAGTTGTGAAACAATTTCAAACTCATTTTGATAGTCATTATTTAGCTGGCTTGAATATTCTCTTTCGATCTTTTCGAAAGTTTTTCTATTTAAAGTTGGTTTCTAACTCCATTTCCAATTCTTTGAACTTCTCAAAGGATTCTTATATGTGTTTCATAAGACACACATATCTATATCTACTGATACCATCAATGAATATAATGAAGTAATAAACCTACCTCTAGCTTATGTATCTATTGCTCCATGTACATCATTATGCATGAGACTCAATACATATCATTCATTAACTGTGTCAAGTGAAGGTGACTCAGTTATTTTGCCTAATAAACAAGATTTGTATTCTTTATATGATTCATAATCAAATGATTTCAAAGTTCCATCATTATGAAGTTTTGATATACTTTCTTATTTAGTGGGCTAACTGATAATACTGAAGGTATATAAGATTTAAATCACTAAATTTAATCCCCTCATTATTAATGTCAAGTACATTATAGTTAAGGATTTACAAAGATCATTAACTATTTGTGAAATTCCATACGATATTCCGTGAAATAAAATGAATAACAATTATTCTTTTATTACAAATGAAATTCAAACTTGTCTGAACAAGATCTATTATAACATTTATTTTAAGTGGAATTTCATTATAACAATTATTTTATTTATTCAATTAAGCCAGTATAATCAACAAGAATCAACTTCCTATGGAAAATCCAGCAACATTTGCTTTATTTCCATTTATAAGTCCACTTGTTCTTTTATAAGATTTCTACTTACTTTGCAATTTCTGTAAATTCACATACACTTATGTTATTCATACCTAGTATCTAATACTAAAGATGTATAAGTAGGTTGTAATAACATTTATATCTTATTCAGTTGAAGTCATACTTCAGCTTTGTTTTGGATCTTCGATATTTGTAAAACAATTAAATATGTTTGTTTGAGGACAATCTTCAAATTTCAACGTTAGTCAAGAAATTTAATTCAATTTATATCCTTCTTAAGGGTTAATTTAAATTATCGAGTTATTTATTATTTAATATCTACATTAGATAATAAAATAACAACTGATTCTTTAATACTTATTTAATACAAAATTTTGACAATCAAATTTTATATAAATATGTAATTGAAACTAAAATACGCTCCCACTCAAATTAACATCCCTCTGTTTATATATGTAAATCATTATATACATATAATGGTGTTCCAAGATCCATATCTAGTCATGTCTTGACCCAGCTTTGGCTAAACTCAAAACATAACCTTTTAGGTAGACATCTTATGTCAATTATATTTTCTATATAACTCTTGGATCGCATGTTGAACATTTTGTTCAGTATTATTCATTTGCTCAAAATGTAGAATAATTCATGCTTTTGTCTCTAAGGACATAATCGTATTATGCAGCCTAGTTAAGTCAGACCTAATAATAGGTTGGAGCACCACATTTTACTCCATCGCATATAACCAAAATAAAAGGTGCACAACGCTTTGGCGTTAGTTACATCCAGTGATTTTGGACAGTGATGAGTATATTATCGGAAGACTTCACCATGATTTAATATAACAAAAAAATTGCTTTAGAGGGAATTTTTAATTCGTAATGGCGACAATATTAGAGTTATTTACATATATAAAATATATCAAAATATATGTATACTACATTAGTTATTGATTGCATATAAATGCTATAAAATCAGTAACAAGCTTACATTTTATTGCAATTATTCCAGATTACATTATAGCACTTTGTTAATCAGCCATAAGGTTGTAAACAAGTTATGAATAAAAGCAATACAGACGTGCTCTTGTTTTAATACCTTTTGTAAACAAATATACATGCAAGGCATCCTGACAAGTCACAAAACACAAGCGTGATAATAAAACATTATGCATGATGATATCAAAATCATACAATCAGATCACAAACTAAATTTATACATACAACCTATTTAACACTTTAGATCATATCCCAGAACATATTCTCAAAGTTTATTTAATGGGTCAGACCCTTTCATACACAACAATATAACAAGTTAATAGATACTTGCTTGTAACAATTTACGTACATTATACACTTCAGTAAACATTATATATATGCATAACAATTTATACATATATATATTATTTATTACAATTATTGGATAGTATCTAAAATGTATATGCATATGAATCAAATATTCAAATATATATTTTGTACATACATTACATCATCGATGCTAAAAACAAGTCAAACTTGCCAATTATGCCATGAGTTCATCGCTGCTGGTCGCAACTGTACGCCATTCGACAATCTGCAGACATCAAATGTCTAGTATTGGAATAATCATAGTTAATTAGTTTAAATAAAGAAATAGTATCAAATAATGTTTCATTCAAACTGATTCACTAAGTTTATCCACAAGAATGAAGTATGGATCTATTTCTTAACATGTATATCAACATTATTGTGTATCAAAACTTGAGAGGTAAGTGAAAATCATATTTTCATTCACCAGTGATCTAAATTAATATGAGATAAATTATTTACTATTTTCAGAGCTAGTTGAGGGTTCATATTCCTTAGATTTGAAAACAAAATGTACAGGCTTGAACCATGTAGTGGTTTACTATCAGATCTGATATTTCAATATAACATAAGTGTTAATACTCATGTAAAGTATCAATACTCATGTATAGTCATAATAACACCAGAGTTGATATGAAACATATATATAGGTCAATTAGTTTACACACACACAATCAGAACAGATTCCGGCATTAATAGAATTTTGCGATCAGTAAGTTCTAGTATATGTAAATATCCGGTACCAAATCATGTCCAATTAAAAGAAACAACAAATATGATATAGATGTTGTAGGGTATACAACTACACATATATGAACATATATATATTAACAGCACCTATATATATCTGAATATACACACGTACATTAATATCTCTTAATATAATATGTGTATTTCCTAGCTGTATACTAAAACAATTTTAGATTTATATTCAGTTTTAGGATCAAATCCTATATGTTTAATTGCCCAGTATTAAAACATACATATATATATATACATATAGGTTAAAAAACATACAGTGTAATATCAAATATTAATACCATATAGAGAATCTTCACCTAATACTTAATTGGCTTTACAATCAAGTGCTCAGGTAACAGACTAAAGTTCATCTAAATAATTCAGTAAGCTATGTTCATTAATATAGCTTATATTCAGATCACAATGGAATGTTACTAGGGTGTTTAAACATACACGAATATCAGTATGCAGGGAAATTCTGTAAACAGAGTCCAACACATGTAACATGGATATTTTATATCTAAATATAAACAACACACATACTGCTGTTCCATGACCAATGGCACATTTGTCAATATATATGTATACATGCACAATGTTACACCAGAATCATTTTATTATACTATACAGTGATTAATATAGAGACCTTAGGGTATGACATATAGCATCTCAGAATGTATGGACGTACATGAGGATTTCCAAAACCTCAAAATGAACATTTATATGCCTATATCACTAGATAGATTAATACATATCCATATATATATATATATATATATATATATGAATGTATCATTTAATCTCAGATTTATATTAATAAACAGAATTTATTACCCAGGTTCACATCAGTATAACAGCATATTATGATATCAATATATCATGTTCTACTAATTATTCTATGTGAAATATGGTAACATAGAATGACAAAAGTGACCAGTTTATAGATTGTTATACATCATGTTACTTATGCATCAATACTTTAATTGATCTTAAGATCAAAGTATGATGTCGATCCTGTTATACATGTAAACAACATTAAAACCAGAACAGAGAATCAGATTCTCTGTATTGTTTAAAATCAGATTTCAAAATGTTGTTTTATATGATCAAAATCCATATGCATCTTTACATATGTCATCTACATATATATATATATATATATGCAATATTATCATGAGATTTATAACATATAAGTTTTACAGAAACAAATCACAATATACTCATTGTGACTTAAAATTATTCTTGCGATTTTTTTATGTAATCTGAATTCATAATAACCTATGAGATATCCAGTAGTATATACTTAAAATTGTATATCTACATATACAATTTAACTGATCTACTCTGGCAAAATTAGCATTGGATTTGGCATTCTTAAATACCCAGTCTGGTTTGTGATGACTTAATGTACTTATGATCAGGTTTAGTTTTAGTACTGATAAAACACTAATTCAAAATAATTGACTTTCAATTCTCCGAATTACTATTCAACAGTTTCATATCAGTCTAAAACCATATTGATATTAGTACATTAAAATATACACAGGCTATAATATAACAATATATATCCATATTTTAACAAGTAAAATAGTCAATATATATATCATTATTAATATCATATATTAATTCATAATCCTTTCAGATTATTTCAGATCAGGACAAACATTGTAATTACACAGATAAGCAGTTTTAAAGGGGTTTTACAAAACCTGATCTATAATTGATTTAACACCTTTGATTAATCAAAATTAAATTGTGATTAATCTACGGGGTTCCAAAGTTAATCAAACAACAATATCAAATAAAATAGAATTTTATAATCATTTATGTATTAGTTTCGAGATTTTATATCATATATAAAACTCAATACAGTAAACCAATTTTACAGTAAGCATCTGATACAGAATCTAAATAACAGTGAAACGGTTTCAATTTTAAAATGATTATAAGTTTAGATCTTGAATCCATGATTTTAAAATAATCAAATACAGAGTGATCATAGAATGCTAGAGTGATCCAACAGTTCACAGATCCTAAATCATATATATGTATTCAGACTAATTTTGAATAGTTAATCTATCTCGTAAGTTCTGGCATGTAAAACAGAGATATTAAATACATACATACGAATTAAAATCAAATTTTAATTTGGATGTTAAAACAAATAACAAAACAAATTTTTTTCACCTGAATCAATTTAATACCAGAGTCGAGTGCCAAACAAGTCCATTTCAATGTCCATATCACATACAAAATTCATATGTTGAAAAACAAATTCATTTCTAGTATCAAATACAGATCTTACAAAACAGTGAAACAATTTCAATTCTGAAATGATTAAGTGTTGAATTTTGAATCTATACAGTCAATGAAATCGATTGCAAACACAATGAACCCAAAATCATAGTTCAATTCATAATTTCTCGTAAAACCTGGCTCTGATACCATTGAAGGTTTTAATTAGGGTTTCCAAAAGGATTTCACAACGGAATAATCAAACCCTAAACATGATCTATTATGAAAAACAATGAACTGATATTAGAATTCATACCTAGGGTTCCTTGCTTCTAAATTGGAGCACGAATTTGGGTTGAATCGAATCGGAGAGCTCGACATGTCGCCTTGCCTCCATAGATATCCACTAGAACGTCTTTCCCTTTTGATCGAATCTGAGAAAGAAGAGAGAAGCTAGTGCTAGCCGGCCGCCATTATTTTGATTTGGGAAAATAAAAGTATATGGTTTTTCATATCACTCTATACTAGGGTTAGCCGACTTATAAAAGAAATCATGTATTTCTAAAATGAAAGTCAACCCTAGATAATAGGATCAAACCAAGTACCCATTCTAACCCAAAGTAAAAGTATCAACACATTGATATTTTATTTGTTCAAAATAATTTCTCTTTTATAACGCTCTATTGTGTGTGACCCTATAGGTTATTATAACGTTGGCAATATTTTAAATCGTATTTAAATTATAAACAGTGATTGGCATCTAGCAATACATCGCTGCTACCCAAGTCATAATAATATTATCGATTCGATACAACCTTTTCTGTGACCAGTGTATCAATGTAATATAATCCTTTTAACCAGTATATCCAGGATTAAACTAGAGACATGGATCGTATCATCCTCTTTATAATTTAATCCTTTATCTTGATCGATGAGTAGACTGTTCAAAACAAATCAATATTTGAGCACGGCCATGCATTTCACAGTCTCACTCAATCAAGAGGCCCATGGATATCACCACAAATATATTGCAGGGTTAAATTCCATCTAGGTCATTCATAATTTCTATTCGATTCGAGATGTATCCAACAATCACCGTTATCATTACTCTGTTATGAAATAACTTTGGATGATATCAAAACACAAATATACTCGAATAAAATTATAATGATTTCAGGTCTAAGGACCATTACATCACTTTCACTATGAGAATAACTTATGATACTGTTAATTATATTCCATGGAGTTATCTCAAGGCGGGTCAGCCCAATACGATATCCTCCAATACGTATTTATATCTTGACTTTAATATCACGTATATTAATGATCAATGAGATGTGATCATCAGTCAATCAATATACTAGTCTCATCGTTTTATTGTTGTCCTGTATAAACAATAAAACTCGACTAGGGACTTTTAAGAGTTATAATACTTATCACATTATATAATCTCAAGTTCAGTCTTACTCGAACTATATAATTCTTTATTATTACTCTAAGGACTTCTATTATATTAATATTTATATTACGCAGTAAATATAATATAAAAGAATAATATTTTATTCAAAATAAAATAATAACATCAACAGTGTTATCAATCTCATCAAATGAATTGCCTCTAGGGCACAAACTCTAACACTTTATAGGTACATGAGAACACTGAAGGGGTATGTTAAAAATCAAGCACGGCCTGAAGGGTGCATAGCCGAGCACTATTCTGCTGATGAATGCATGAAATATTGTGTTGAATATATTGATGGTGCATTAGAAGTCGGACAAAGGAAAAATAGGAATGAAGTGGAACAAAGTGATTCCATACTCGAGGGGCGTCCTATTTCCAAAGGAAAACCTATGGTAGTTACTAAGGAGGTGATTGATGCTGCTCATTGGTATGTGTTGTTTAATACAGAGGAAGTGAAGCCTTATATAAAGTAAGCATTAGTTGAGTTTAATTATCTTGCGTGAAATAAATTAGATTTTGACATGTATGTTTACATATATAGGATGCACAACGAGGAGCTGAAACGTTTACACCCCCGTCTTTCGTGAGACGATTTGGAACTTTCAAAGCAGCATTCAGAGATTTTAGTCATTGGTTTAGAAATAAGGTTAATAATGTTATACATTTAGATGGATAAGTTCTACATAGAAGTATATGTTATTGTAATTAGTCTTTATATAATCTTATGCTTTTCTAGGTTAACGATGATAGAAAAAAATCTGATGTTAGCGAACTATTGATTTGGCTTTCACATGGACCTCGCCATCAAGTTACATCTTATACTGGCTATATAATTAATGGTCATCATTTTCATACTAGAGACAATGATACATAAAATAGTGGTGTTTCCATTGAGGAAAATACTGTTCACTTAGATGGATCCATTAAGAGAGTGATATATTATGGTGTTTTGGATGAGATTTTGTAATTAGACTATCGTCAACTTCAAATTACCTTGTTTAATTGTGACTGGGAAAATATTGATCATGGAGTTAAGGTTGAAGATGGGTCTACATAGTCAATTTACATCAACTCCAAAATCAATTTGCTAGCGATCCTTTCATCTTAGCAACGCAAGCCATACAAGTGTTCTTTTATAGAGAAAGTAGTTCTTCAAATTGGTATGTTGTGCTAAAAGCACCTCCTAGAGGTTTTCATGAGTTGGAAATGTAGGATGAGGAGGATGAGTCAACTAGCAAACCGGTAGATGAGTTACGACTTGATGATAGAGATGAAAGTTATATAAGAAAGGATTGTGATGGTATTTTGGTATGATATACACATCCTTTATTAATGATTGTGTAAAAACATAGTTGTATAACAATATAATCAAAAAATTACCATACATTCAAAATATTGTATGATATACACATCCTTTATTAATGATTATGTTAAAACATAGTTGTATAACAATATAATCGAAAATTACCATATAATCAAAATATTGTATGATATAAGCATCCTTTATTAATAATACGTGTGTAACATAGATTTTATCATGAAAAAAGAACAATTGTTGTCTGTTCCAAAGCTGCAATAGAAAATTGGTGATCGGACGAAAATTTCATTACATTATTTATTAACGTACCTCATTACTCACCTGTTGCGTTTATTCGTATATGATGTTCTAATCATTCATATATTTTTTCAAGTTCCTCCATCAACAGAAGATAGTAACTCGAAGCATCAATAAATAAAATGGAGCAAAATCAAGGACAGGTAACTTATTAAAACTTTTGGCAATGAAATCTTTTTTCGGTGCTGCTGTTTGGTGCAGTCGTTAACTGTACTTGTTTATTGTGACTTAATAATTTTGCACTAAGAAGATTTAGTAGTTATGTCTCTTATTTGTAACCATTTACTAAAATCCATCATCTGGATGCCAAGTACACTCTTTTACTATGCTTATTATTTTCTTTTGTTATTAAATTGAAGCCATATTAAACATGAACATGGATGTAAATTAACTGTTTTCCCTTATTAAACATGAACATGCACATCATCAGTTCTACTCTACTTAATTAATTATTTTCTTTTATTAATCTCGGCATCTTAATTACGTTTATCAATTACAACATTGTCATATTTAGGTTCAACTGGAACATGAAATTTTCATCTCCTCAAATCTAACGGCAGTCTGAATCATGCGTGCTACTGCAGGAATTTTCTTTGTTGCTTGATGAGAGATATGGATTTAATCCCCTTTTATATATCCACACAATTTAAGCACTCAAATTTTCATCATCCTAGCATCTAAAGCCGTGTCTCGGTTATAAGAAACAAGAAGATGTCATCAATCTTCTACAAACATTGTTTTTTAAATTCCATTTGTTAATTAAATGTCACACATCTTTTTTGTAACACCCCTCTCGAAAAGCTAACACAAAGATCTTTTAGCATAGTGGTTAGTGCATGGTGTTTCTTTCCAGGAGATCGGGGGTTCAAGACCCGCGGTTGTCACATTTGGTATCAGAGCCTATACCCAGTCGAAATTGTGTGTGTAATGATGCAGATGTCAGTCGGTGTGGTACTAATGTGGGTTACATGCACAACGCCTGGGCGGTGAGTGATATGAGCCAACGAAGACGTTGGGATCTTTAAGGTGGTAGTCTGTAACATCCCTCTCAAAAAAGCTAACACAAAGATCTTTTAGCATAGTGGTTAGTGCGTGGTCTTGCTTTTCGGGAGTTCGGGGGTTCGAGACCCGCGGTTGTCACATTTCTTTTGTGGGGGAGATTGTAACATCTATATCACCCCTCTCGAAAAGCTAACACAAAGATCTTCTAGCACAGTGGTTAGTGCGTGGTGTTGCTTTCCGGGAGGTCGGGGTTTCAAGGCCTGCGAGGTCATTAAATTTGGTATCAGAGCCTATACTAGTTGGAATTGTGTGTGTAATATTGCGGATGTCAGTCGGTGTGGTACTGATGCGGGTTACATGCACAACGCCTGGGTGGTGAGTAATACGAGCCAACGAGGACGTTGGGATCTTTAAGGGGGGTAGTCCGTAACACCCCACTCGAAAAGCTAAAACAAAGATCTTTTAACATAGTGGTTAGTGCATGGTGTTGCTTTCCGGGAGGTCGGGGGTTCGAGACCCGCGGTCATCACATTTGTTGTCTGTTACATCTGCTTAATCATTGGAACAAACACTATTATGTCTTTCTTTTGAGTGTATATATTTTTTTTCATTTATGGTTATTTAGACTTCCATTTGCTGTCATGCTTTAAAATAAGGTTCTGATGCTAAATTTTCATATATTGTGGATAATGATGATGTGTGTTTACATAATATATTGTGCACAAGTTAGCTTGGAACTGCATGTATGCATAAGTAATTGTGTTATCGTAAGGTAAAAAGGCAATCCTTATTTATAGGCGACATGGTACTATGAAATATTTTTTATTTCAAAAGATTTTATAAATTATAGTAAACTCCATGTGATGTGAGCTTTCACATGCTGGTATCTAAGAATGACTCTTGGGCATTATTTTTGTTTAATGCTCGGGTCAGACCAAGTGTATTTGTCAGATTGGATTTGAATTACTTTAGAGCTTCAAGAGATAAGCTAAAAGGTTGAGACATACCTCCGTATTCTTTTGTATTTTCCTCCTTGTTTATTCATGTATGTATCAACATTTATAAGGACAAGTAGTCATAATTTTCTAGATTAGTTTATAGATTAGTACTCTGATTTATGTATATAAATTATAGTTTTATCTTTATGTAAAGATCATTGTTCATATTATAAGTTATCATTTCTGCTGTGAATTATTATTTTTCTGCACCTTTCTTTTCACAACTATCCGCCTTTCCGCTACATGAAAGCTTAATACATGAATATTGTAAATGTATTAGTGTTAATTTTGAGGGTTGAAAAAGCGGGTTGTTAGGGTTTGACCTTGATAATTTCAAAACGATATGTGCCCTGAATAGATTTAGTATCTATAAAAACAAATGATTCTTATGATGCTGCTTTTAATGAATAAAAACTGACAATAAGAATATTATATTTGTTAATGTATAGTACTTTTGTTTATAATATGATTTAGCATAATATTTCCAAGATAACATTTGTTAAGATTACTTAAGGTTGTTACATATGTTGTATGTATAAAATTATATGAGTTAATATGTATCTTTTAACTATATGAGGTGTTTACTTTTTTGTATCATATAATTTCAGCTCATTTTATTAAATTTATTAATTTACAACTATTTAATTATATATACTAGTTTTTTTATTATAATATGCATGGATATATAATCTTGTGAATACATCTTGAAATTATGATTATTACTTGAATATTACATGATGTTTAATTTAATTTAATAACAATATTACTATGTTTAGTATGAATTAAATGGACAAAAGAAAAAAATCAGTCATCATTATAATATATACTTTGAAGTAATTACACTAAAAAAGGTATAAATAGTTTCAGAACAATTAGATAAAATATAAAATTAAGCTATCACACTAAATGATGTGAATATTTCATTTTTAATCTTATTTCTTATCTACTTTTGACTAAAATAAAAGTAAGCTTATATTTATATATAGCAATAAACATTTTACGACGGTGCAAAACATGCAAAGCCGTTGTTTCATTTAGTATGTATTTGCTTTTTCTCAAAAAAAAATAGTTATGAACCATAAGATGGCGATTACTTGTACCCTATTGATATATAAGCATTATGTAGTAGCATTATGAAGTTACACATTACTAATGTGTCTTTTTATTTCATGGTCAAATTTATATCTATATGTAAAAGGTTAAGAAAACTGAATATACATTTGTGCGTGTGTATATTTATTCACAAACTTGCGAAAACATTGAGTGTACATATAAATATCTTTTCACTATAATTGTAATATGAGTTTATAATTAATTATTATAAGGTTCCATACGCTTATATCTTTTTTGTTCTCATATGTGGTGGTCATTATTAATTTCCACACTTAATTAGCAATAAAGAGAATTAACAAGCACAAACTGTGATTGGCATGGTATATTGGCAGTAAATACTTAAGTATTTTAATTGGGTACATGGAATAGCAGGATTTGTGATTAAAGACTAGTTTAGGAAAAAAAAAATATTTGAATATTTTGCTTCGTGCATATTGTACAAATACAAAAGTAAGCTGGTAAATATAAATAGCCAACTGACAGCTTTGTACTTAGTCATAGTGGTAGCTTTTGACAATATTTTTAAGGTATCATCTATTTATTATATGCGAGTGCTGTGTGATTTATTCTGATTTTGTATTTAAATTGTCAAACAAGCAATGATGTTGTGTAATTTATTCTGACTTTGTATTTATTCATGTATGCATAAGTATTGCTTGTGAATTATATTTTACGTGATGATGTGTGATTACTTTCCAGCAAATCATGTTTTTTTATGACTTTGTACACCAATTTCAGGTATCAAAAGGTAGCAACGAGACGGTCGTCAAAGAAGCAACCTCTAGCTGCAGTTACAGCTTTACAGACAAAGGATAAGGCGACTGGTGTAAAAAATCAATGTTATGGGATGTGTTGATGTTAGAAGATCCCCTCGGAAGCTTACTGACTTACAGCCTAAACCCGTTAAAAAAAAAAACTAGCCTCTTCCCTATAAAAATCAGCTACCTTCAACTCTAAACCCACACCCGATAAAAATCAGTCTCCACCGGATAAAAACCAGCCTCCACTCGATAAAAACCAACCTTCAAATCTCACTCCTTGCACTAATTCGTCCGCATATCCAAATGTTATGGGAAGTGTTTGTGTTAGAAGATCCCCTCGGAAGTGTACTGAAATCTAGGCTCAGCCCGTTACAAACCAGCCTCTTCCCTATAAAAATCAGCTGCCTTCAAATGTAAACCCCATACCCAATAAAAACCAGCCTCCACCCGATATAAACCAGACTTCGAATCCCATGAACATAGACCCACTCAGTGCCATTGATGCTTCGAGCAACCCAGATTCTAATGATTGTATTCAAGAGGAAACGACAAGGAAAAAAAGAGGGAAGACAATGATGTCAATGTTTACTTTGAAGCCGAATGAGAGGGCTGAAGTTGAATTCAACGATCGAGGTCAACCAGTAGGCTCCAACTCAAATCACTTGTCATCCTATATTGGTACCGTTGCAAGGCAGATGGTACCTTTGGCAATTTCAGATTGGAAAAAAGTCAATGCAAACTTAAAGAAAGATACATGGACTTGTATTCAGGTATGAAATATGCTATCATACCACTGTTATACTAGTTATAATTAAGCTTGATTTTTCTTGATATATTGTAGAGTTTTAATGGACTTGATTTTTCTTGAAACAGTTTGGATCCAAATCCAAAGCATGCTATTTGCATAGCATTAGGGATGAAATAGTTTTAATGGATTTACAGTTAGTAATTTTTTGATAGGGATGAAACAGTTTGTGATACGATTACAAAAACTTGTTGAAACAGTTTTATTATGGATGAAATGAGGTGCTTATTAGTTTTAATACGGATCCAAAGCAGTTATAAAATGAGGTACTTTTTAGTTGTTCCTCTATTTTAATCCAATGCATGCTATTTGCATTTCAAAAGATATGTATAATGGACTTGTAACTTGTTTTGTAACCTTTGTATATAGCACATCATGTTTTAATGGACTTGTAACCTGTTTTGTATAGAAACAATGTGCCAGTGAAAAAGATCTAGAACATCCTGTGTATATAGTACATCCTGAATAATGGACTTGTAACCTGTTTTGTATAGAAACAATGTGCCATTGAACAAAACACCAGCTAAATTCTGTAGTTTTAATGGACTTGTAACCTGTTTGTATACAAACAATGTGCCAATTAATTTTATGAGAACATCATGTTGATTTCAAGTTATTTTTGTTGTGCAGTCAAGATTCACGGTAGATGAAGAAAATAAAGACTTATTTCTTAAGATGGTGGGAGTATGATGGAGAGAGGCAAAATCTAGATTAGTTTTGCTTTTAAATTAGCTTCTACTCGTCCCGAGTCTTCCATTAGATTAGCAATGCTAAGACCAGAAACAATAGAAAATGTTCAAGAGTAGAACGAATTTGTTAAGGAAAAGCTATTGGAAGAACATAAGGTAATAAGTTTGTATTGTATTCATTACGAAATAAAGGTAAATTATAGTTTATTAATGTATTTCTATGTAGGAAACTAGCAAATAATTTGAAGCAATGAGAGGCAAAATTAAAATTCCACATACAATGAGAAGAAAGGGTTATGCAAGATTAGAAGAAGATATGGTAAGAAATGCACATACATGTGCGTCGATGATAATTTATTCTTAGGTACTACTTACTATTTTATTATTTGTAGAAAAAGGAAAGTGGGTTATAGATATTAGTAGAGACGAGCTATGGTGCAAATCCCATATGAAAAAAATGGAGCCCCAACCAATTCCATTGCTATCGATTGCATAGTAAGTATTTTTCCCCTTGGTTCTATTGGAATTTTTTGTGATACAATATTTCCAAAAATTAATTAGATTTTTGGAGATATTCAGGGTAATTTGGTTACCCATTTTGTGCAAGAAAGAAATGGAAAGGAATATTAAAAAGAAAGGGATATTGGAGATTCGCCATTTATTTTGTTGCCATGTTTCTTGAAAGAAGAAATGAAAAAAAGTTAAATTGGGAAAATGATCGATTGATGGAGAAAAGGGAAAGTTATCAATCAATCATATGACAACAAAATTAATGGGAATATTAGCCTTCCAAGAATTGATTTATTTACATAAATCAATTTCCTTATCCGTAAGTAATTTTTTCACTATTTAAAGAGAGGCATAGAGGATATTATTCTTAGGACATGAGATCATCTGTATTTCTTCATTTTTTTCCTCTACTGTAAAACTCTGTAGTCTCTTGAATATTAATAAAATATCTTCCCATTGAAGTGGACGTACACTATCTCGCGATAGTGGAACAACTATAAATATTGTATGTTCTCTGTTGCCTTTTATAATTTTTTTGTGATCTATGATTAATAATCATTTCAATCTGTTTGTTCTATCACATCATTGCAAGATCCTATTGAGGTTTTTCCGTTGAAAGGGATTGATCACCCCTTACAACTGGTATTGGAGCTAGATTTGCAAAGACACTACAAGAATATCAACGTTTGATAGCAAAAGTATATAGCGTTTCAACCTTTCCATTTTCGAACTCTATGAAACTAAGGGCTACCAGTGCTATTCTAGAAGTAAATCCAGTACAGAACGTTATACAGGAAACAGGGCAACAAACGAATTATTTTGGGCGGTAAATTAAACAAAAGCGCCTAATGCTTTAGTAACTCTTCCTTAAACCAGCTCGTTTTCACTTCATCACTTCCAGAAACCAACCTAGTCCTAAATTGCAAAATCCATAAATGTCAAAATCCCTAAGCCACATGATTCTAAGTCAACAAACCACCCCATCGGTAATTTCGATCCCAATTTGGTTCTGTAATCCCACTCAAATAGCGAATCCCAACTCGTAAACAAGACCACTATTTCAACCACCTAGAAACCTAAAGTTGCGCTTCTCCAATTTGAACGGGCATGTGAGGTAATACAACATTTATTATATATTTTCACTGCTCTTGCTTATAATTTTTAACCTTTTTCTTGTACTATTCTTAACCTTAATTATTGTATCAATTGTCACATTTATTATGTATTATTCTACAATTTAACAGAGTTGATCTATATTTTAGATTTGACCTTTACTAGCTACCAGTAAGAAGTAATGTGGTTGAAAGCTTATTGAATTTACATGCTAGTTTTTATACAGTACTGTTGTTTGAACAGGTTGCGATATGCATGCTTGAAGAACTTTCATTTTTAAATCTCCATTATTTACATACTGGGTATGATTTCAAAATAGCAGTTGTGTATGTATATTAGATACATACACACATGCACTTAGGACAATCTTATGATGGAACTACTTGTATGGGAATTAAGATTTTATGTTCATAGAGCTTTCAAAAGTATACCACTTAAAAAATATAACTGCTTTTGCTTAAAAACTATTAATCCTCCTGATATGGAGATGCTAATAAGAGTTTCCAAGATATTCGAGTTATTAGATCAATCAACCTTGAATATTTTTAGTGATTTCTTATAGGTTTAATATCGTAATGGTTTTAACACTATGATAATAATGTCGAGATTAGGCGTAGCGGAAGCCAACTCAACACAAATCATACCAATACAGTGCAGAGAATTAACAAAAACAACAAGAAAACAAAGAACACAAAGGGTTTAACGAGGTTTAGCTGTAAATCCTAGGTCCTCGGACAAAGAGAGTGATTTTATTACCTCACAAAAGAAAATACACAAGAGTTCATACAAAGCTTACACAACTCACTCAGCTCACTATTTCAGTTTTCATTTTCTGTGTGGTTGCTGCTTTCTCTAGCAGTAAACCCTTAACATAATACAATATATATAGAGAGAGTGTTTGGGCTTCAGTAGGTAAAAGGCCTATAAAGCACCAACATACAAAAACTGAAGTGCATGTGACTACACTAAAAGGTGCAACAGTCTTCACAATTCTCCACCTCGGATCATGCATAAAAGCATGAGACGATCACACACAAAGTACTCTGATTGCCACATATCCAGCTGCACCACCAAAGCAGTTGCCTACGTACTGTAACACCCCGAATTTTTTAATAATTAGATTAACTAAATTAATGAAAACTTAATTTCAAATATGGGGAATAAGGGAAACGGGTTACGCCATTGCGTTCGTCTCGGAATTCTGGTTAAGATAGAGTCTGAGTTTGCATAAAACGGATGCCGTATGAAGAAGATACGGACGAACGAAGTTAGGCAGAAAAAACAGAAACGGGCCAGAATGCACTGGCGCACTTGGGAAGTGTGTAACACCCCGTGAATTCTATAACAGTGAAATTCACAAATTAAAGAATAATTAATTTCAAATCAAAGAACTAAGGGAAACGGGATACGCCATTGCGTTCGTCTCGGAAAAATACGCGAAATAGAGTCCGAGTTTTCGAAAAACGGAGTCCGTATGAAGAAGATATAGCCTCCGGAAGTTTCTGAATTAAGTTTAAAATTCGAGCATAAGAAAAAAAAAACAGCTCAGAAAAACAATTCAAAATTCAAAATCGGGCCCAATTGGCCAGGGCAGGAAAAATCCCGCCTAAGGCACCCAGGTCGACTGGGCTGTCGACCTGGTCTAGCCAGGTCGACAGGGCTAGCGACAGGGCTGTCGACCTGGTCCAGAGCCAGGTCGAACCCAGCCCACCCTGGCTGGCCAGGTCTGTGTTTGGCCGATTTTCAGAAGCTTGCTTTGTCATTAGGGCTAGGTGGCAGGCTCTAATTGGTCTCTCTTTCGAATGAATGGCTACGATCAATCCAAGCAACATCGATGGTCCTAATCAGTTCATAAACTCTATAAAAATGACCCTAGACTCTACCTAATCTATTCATTCAAAAATAAGAAGGAGGCCATCATGCTGCAGAGGAACGACTAGGAGTAGCCACCAATTTGAGAGAAGATTAGGAGGCAAATTCTAAAGCATAAAGCAACTTAAACAAATCAAATCAACACCTACGTCAAAAGGAGTCGCATCTCCAATTGGAGAATTCGTCACACAATTGTAAGTAGAGTATTATTCTGGTATGAACAAATAACTGTGTTTGGTTTGCACACTTGATTTGTGGTGATGAGTAATTCATATTTATGCGTTGTTATGATTCTAATCGATTGGAATATTGTGATGTAACGATTGGATATGAAAGTATGTTATTCATTATAAAAACTACATGTTTGCGGTAGTTTTATGCAAGTATACGTTTGGATATTCGCAAGGTTTGTAATTCATGTTGAAGCTACATGTATGTAGTTCTCTAATTGAAATTCATGCAAGTTTGTGGTTTTGCTACTATGCCATCATAATGTGTATTTTTGTACAAAAATCATTTTGTGTGTAATTGGAACAAATTTGGGTTATTATAATTCATATGAAATTATGTTGAAAATTTGGCATCATGATCTATGTATTAAGCCATACTTTTGTACTAGAAAACCTCTTTGCGAACTTATGAATATGGCTAGGCTATGTTAGATATTTTGCAAAGCATGTTAGGTCTATATTGTTAACAAGAATTATATGATGACATATGTGGTACATAGCTAGGTTAGATTTATAATCTCATTTGCAAGTTTGCATGAATAAAGTAAAAACCATGATTCCATTTATGCCATAAGTATATGTGTGCCATGGTTATGTGAATAGATTTAAAATCATGATTAAGTTGGAATAATACTTTTGTATGTTTAGCAAAAGTAGGCACCTTTATAACATGTAGTAACTTTGTAAACATGACTTGCTTATATTTGACATTATGCCTAAGTAAAAATATAGGTTTATGTTGTAGTTAAAACTATGTGGCAATAATGATACCCAATTTAGTTAGATTCTTAACTTAACTACAAGTTTATATGGTTTAATTCATGTCACCCATGCTTATGACCAAAATATATGTTACCACTATGCAAGTACACCAGTTTCTATTTTGTAGTTCCAACGTTATGCTGCAAGTTCATGCGTTCACATTCCCCTTTAGTATGTAATCACGTATTGAGCCTCCCCTTTTTCACGTGGCTAAGTTGGGCTTAAAAAGGCTAAGCCCAACATATATATAATAAACGAGAGTATTAAACGGGGGAAAATAGCGTTGGGCCAAATTAATTAATAAATGAAAATATAAAGTAAAGGGGCCCAAATTCAAGTATGGGTTGGGCCCATGATTGGTGTAAACCTTTACACCATTGATTTTTTAATAATGGGCCGCAAATATTTACATATAAGAAAGTAAAGAAGAAAGACAAAATATGTAAATGTAGAAAATACGATATGTTTAACCCGAGGTTGGATTGAGTTGTGATGTAAACCTGCCCGGAACCGCCCGGCTGTCCAGTAGTCACAACAATACCTATCCAATGTGGGTGGTTAAACATGGAGCCCAATAAGGACCCGAGGTTAGACTGAGTTGTGGCGTAAGACTTCCCGGAACCAACCGGCAATAGGCAGCCACAACAATACCTGTCTAATGTGAGAGGTCAAGGCTTTAATAAGACAATTAAGGCTGAGTCAGGATGGTTAGGATTAAGCGAACTAAAGACTTAATCAAAATGGAACATGCTAAACTAAACAGACTGATTTGGGGGTTAGGTTTATAAAACACTTAACCAACTTAGCATGTTGGCTAGAAATAGAAAACCTAGTAGCGGGGGACCCTTTTCAGCAGTAACCCTATAAGGTGTATCATGATACCCTGAAACTAGGCAGGGTGGGGCACGATTACTGGGCTGATTGTAAGAGGTCAAATTGACGGCGGTGGTGCAGCAGTGTAGGTTCTAACGGGGTGTGGGCGTGCACTCACTCCGGCGCAGAAAAATAAGGCACTGGGCACCAGTAGAATACCTGTGCATTCTAGGGTTGTGTCGGGCCGCCGCCATAGGACTTGATACACCCCATGGTGGGACCAGCATAGGTAACTACAACATCGGGGGCCGTAGGACACATGTAACTATGCGAGTAGGAGCTGGTCATCATAGAATGGATCACTTCACCCTGATTATGGGGTGCCAGTTGGGAACTAGTTTATATGGGTTCAGAGATTAATATGGGGTACGATAGTATATTCGACCCTAGACAACTTAACTAAGTTTATAGTGCTTTCCCACTTCTTGTTTATACTTATCATACCCAGTTCTTTATTCATAGACAGAATAGTCCTAGACTTACTCAGGCTTTATGTCTGACTCTACTTTTCTTTCGTTCCCCCCCCAGGTCCACAGGGAGGGAACACTGCAGCTTGACCAACCTTCATATCCAGCTTGAAGAGAAAGAATGTATTGCTCGGACCTTTTCGTTTTGAACTATGGCTTTGGACAACCACTATGGGGCTTTTGCAGTTTATTTATGTTTTCTTTATGCTTCTTTAAATAATGTAATCAAGACAGTTATGAAGGTGTTATGTTTGTCAGAAAGGATGTAAGACAATCATGGTGATGTTGTTGTAACACGTATTTGCTTTTATGAAATAAAAGTTGCTGCTTTTCTGCTGTTTACAAATATGTGTTCTTATATCTGTCTTGTATATCTGTGACTTATACTTATAAACCTCCACCAAAATTAGGGCATTCCCTTTGAGAGTGACCCTAACGGAGGTGGGGTGTTTCACTTGGTATCAGAGCCAGGTTTACCAGATAAGATAAAAAGTTTTGAAAAATTTATTTTCAAAAAGGAAATTTAAAGGAGCATTTTTAAAAAAGATAAAATATTATTTTGTTTTAAAAGGCAAAGTCCCTCCAAAGCCATAGGTACTATCTCTTACCCTTCGTTTTGAATCTATCCTTTTGTTTCAGCATGTCGGAAGAACTTAGCTTGCCAGAGGGTGTACCAATACCTGGTTGGTTTAGACGGTTCTTAGAAGCAAGGGCCACTCAGCCAGGTCCTACCGTTCCTCCTCCTCCAGCTGCAGGAAATCATCCAGCTGCAGTAGCACCTCTTCCACCTCCTCCTCCACGGGGAAACACGTTTGCTAAGATATGTAAAGATTTTAAAGCTATGGGAGGAAAGGATTTCCACGGAACTGAGTCCTTCGTGGCAGCTAGAAATTGGCTGAAAGAAACTGAGGACTTATTCATCATCTTTGAGGTAGAAGATAGACAGAAAGTACAACTGGCAGTATGGCTATTAAAGGGCGAGGCTTCCTACTGGTGGGAAGTCACTAATGCAGAAAGACCAGTGGAGACATGGGAGGACTTTAGGGCAAGGTTTGAGGCTAAATTTCTCTCAGATGCGGAAAGAAGTTTGCAGTTGGAAAAATTCTTATTTCTTAAGCAAGGGAACAAGACAGTCAGAGAGTATGTTAATCAGTTCGATGAGCTGGCTAGGTTCGGGCTGGACCTAGTTAACACCCCGCACAAGAAGGCTCTCCGTTTTGTCAAAGGGCTGAATGAGCCATTACACAGTTTGGCCATGACTCATATACCAATGGGAGCCACGTATGAAAGACTGGTGAAAATGGCATTGCTGAACGAAGAGGATAAGGGCAAGAAGGAGACAAAGGCAGAAAGCTCTCAAGGGAAGAAAGAGGGTTTGCAGCCTAAGAAGACAGACTTTAAGAAGGGCGGGAAAGGTAACAAAGAGAAGAGGAAGTGCAATTTCTATGGCAAAGTGGGGGCACTTAGTAAAGGACTGCCGGAAAAAGAAGGCCAAGGAGAATGGTGGGTGCTTTTCTTGCGGTGAGACAGGCCACAGGGCTAAGGACTGCCCAAAGAAACGAGGACAGGGGCAGAGGGCTGGATCCACCTCAGGGGCACAGGTTCATGTGCTAGAAGCGCCACCTTTGCAACAGCGAGGTATAAATACTTCTGTAGAAAGTGTAGTTTATCTTTATGATCACCCCGTTCGCACTTTATTTGATTCTGGCGCATCACACTCCTTTATCTCGTCTGCTTTAGTAGAATCTCTGCACCTAAAAACTAGTATGGTAGAGGACCCCTTAATTGTTTCAAACCCAATTGGGGGCCCAGCTCATTTGTCTATGATCTGTTTGGGATTGAAAATTTCTATTCTAAGCGTAGAATTTCAATGTAGTGCCTTTGTTTTGGGCTTTTCGGGATATGGTTTGATTTTGGGCATGGATTGGCTATCCAGTAATGGGGCCATCCTTGATTGTGAGAAAAGGGTTGTTAGGCTCCTAACCCAGCTCGGTAATACTTTGGAAATTTCTTGTAATCCCTCGTATGCGGTTATGCTTAGTTATCTTGAATCACTAGATGCCTCTGTTGAAAATTTGCAATCAGTTAGAGTGGTCCGGGAATATCTGGATGTCTTCGAAGAGGTGAAGGGCTTGCCTCCGAAGCAGGAAATAGACTTCCGCATATATCTTGTAGATAATGCAAAGCCCGTTGCGTTGCCCGTTAGACACATGGCTCCACGGGAAAGGAAAGAGCTTAGTAAACAGATTAAAGAGCTTTTAGAAAAGGAGTTCATTAGGAGGAGCATTTCCGAATGGGGCGCTCCAGTAGTGTTCGCTACAAAGGCGGATGGTTCACTCCGTCTATGTGTTGACTATAGGGAGCTCAACAAGCTAACGAAAAAGAATAGGCATCCTCTCCCCAGAATTGACGACTTGTTCGATCAGCTTGTAAGAGCGTCTGTTTTCTCCCAACTCGATTTAGCGACCGGTTTTCATCAGCTAAGGGTGGCTGAAGATAGCATCAATAAAACGGCATTCAGAACCCCAGACGGCTTCTTTGAATGGCTTGTCATGCCTTTCGGCTTGACAAATGCACCTGCTTACTTCGTGGACCTGATGAGTAGGGTATTCAGAGATTTCCTCAACAAGTTCGTAGTGGTCTACGTAGATGATATCCTTATCTTCTCAAAGAGTGAAGAGGAACATGCTCAGCACTTAAGGCAATCATGGAAACTCTGCGAGCCCATCAACTAAAAGCCAAATTCTCCAAATGCCACTTTTGGAGAGAAGAGGTGAGGTTCCTTGGGCACATAGTATCCAAACAAGGGTTAGCAGTGGACCCTGCTAAGGTAGTGGCGGTACAGGATTGGAAGACACCAAGGAATGCAACTGAGGTCCGAAGTTTTCTAGGACTAGCAGGTTTCTATCGAAAGTTCATAAGGGATTTTGCGAAAATCTCAGCTCCGCTCACGAAATTGACCAAGAAGAATCTAGTGTTCAATTGGGACTTGGATTGCGAGTTTGCTTTCCAGCGACTGAAAAGGGCTCTTACAACAGCCCCAGTTTTGACGCTGCCAGATGGGAGCAAGATATTCACTGTTTATACAGATGCATGTGGGACAGGGCTAGGCGCTGTTTTAATGCAAGAAGGAAGGGTAGTAGCTTATGGCGGGAGGCAGTTGAAAGTGCACGAAAAGAACTACCCAACCCACGATCTCGAGTTAGCCGCCATCGTCTTTGCACTCAAGTCTTGGCGACACTATCTCCTAGGTGAGAAGTTCGAACTTTACACTGATCATAAATCATTGAAATATCTTTTCTCGCAGAAAGATCTTAACTTGAGGCAACAGAGATGGATGGAGTTTCTTGCCTCGTATGATTTCGAGATCTCCTACACTCCAGGCAAAGGCAACGTAGTGGCAGACGCGTTGAGCCGAAAGAAATTGACCCTAAGCCCGCTGTTTGTTGAAAGACAAAGCCAAGAGTTTATAGCCAGCTTCGACTTTAGGCCCTCCTCCGATTTTGTACCAGGCCTGCTAGCATCTCTCGAAGTGCGCCCAACTTTAGTGGACTCAGTAGGGACAACACAACGCGAAGACCCTCAGCTTGTGGAAACGATTGATAGGCTAATTAGGGGTGAGACTTCAAGTCACCTCAATAGATACTCCATCGACGATAAGGGCTTGCTAAGGCGAGACGGAAGACTATGCGTCCCACAGGCAAAATATTTAGTAAAGAAGGTTCTCGAGGAAGCACATCACTCCAAGATGACGATACACCCAGGCGGAGATAAAATGTACAAAGATATAAAAAGGACTTTCTTCTAGAACGGCATGAAAAAGGACGTGGCAGAATTCGTTTCTAAGTGTATGGTGTGCCAACGGGTTAAGGCGGAACAGAAAAAGCCTGGCGGACTGTTACATCCTCTGGAGGTCCCGCAGTGGAAGTGGGATAGCATCTCAATGGACTTCATCGATGGGCTGCCTAGGTCTAGGAGAGGCAACACTAGCATTTGGGTAATAGTGGATAGGCTTACTAAAAGCGCCCACTTTTTACCTGTCAAAAGTAAAAGAACGGCCTCATCCCTAGCATCACTTTACCTTAAGGAAATCGTTCGACTCCATGGAACACCATCCAGCATTGTTAGTGACAGAGACCCTATCTTCACCAGTGAGTTTTGACGGAGTCTGCAGGAAGCAGTAGGAACGCAGTTATGCTTGAGCACAGCCTATCATCCCCAAACCGACGGCCAAACAGAGAGAGTGAACAGAGTTTTGGAAGACCTTTTAAGACTGTGCGTCCTTGACTTCGGAGGAACATGGGAAGACCACCTTCCTTTGGTGGAATTTGCCTACAACAACAGTTATCAAGCAACCATCGGAATGGCGCCCTTCGAAGCTTTATATGGAAGACCGTGCCGATCGCCCACTTGTTGGTGGGAGTCTACTGATAAGCTCATACTTGGACCAGACATGATCCGAGAGACTTCAGAGAAAGTAGACTTAATACGAAGAAGGATGAAGACGGCCCAAGACAGACAAAAGTCCTACGCCGACAAGAGGAGAACCGACCTTGAATTTGAAGTTGGGGACAGAGTTTTTCTTAAGGTATCTCCGCTAAGTAACGTTGTTCGTTTTGGAACCACAGGAAAGCTCGCACCAAGGTTTGTAGGGCCATTCCCTATCATCGAGAAAATTGGGGAAATGGCCTATAGATTAGAGCTACCCGAAAAGCTGGCTGGAGTTCACAACGTTTTTCACGTTTCACATCTCCGAAAATGTCTACATGAGTCTGCTGAAGTGGTAGAGCCAAATATCCTAGAAGAGGCCGAAGTGGAACGCGAAGCAACCATAAGAAAAGTTCCAACCCGCATATTAGGAACGGAAGTGAAGAAGCTACGCAACCGCGAAGTCAAACTCGTCAAAGTTCAGTGGAGCGACGCCGAGGGAGACGCGACTTGGGAAACTGAAGCTAGAATACGCACTGCCTACCCTTTTCTTTTCGAGGGTACATCCTTGATCTTTCATTTTCCTTAAGTTGCGCTTTTATCTATCTTTTTAGGTATATTTCCTCGACCTTATCTTTTAGGTAGAAACCCTTTGGATGAAAACATGTAATTGAAACATGTTATGGATGATGGTTGCAAGTGGTTGCAAGTGATTGCTAGCGGTTGCTCGTGGTTGCATATACACACACAATCTAGGTTTTAGATCGGCTCAGTCACTTCATATTGCATATGCATATATGTTTGTATTCGTATATGGTTGAACTTTAATGTGTTGACATATGGATGTTGCATTTGTATGAATGATTGTGCACTCATGTAGAATCATGAATAGGAAAAAAAAATTTGCATACATAATGGATTCATGGCACTTACATAATTCGCATTAAGGAGGTCAACTGAATCAGTAGAACCGCCTGATTTTGCATTAGATAAGTACATGTACACACGCACACTTCGCATATGATCATGAAGCATTAGAAGTCTTTTAAGGACAATGGATGCTCATGTTTGATGGATGAGTAGATGGATAATTGGATGTTAGGATATACATTCCTCCTAACTTGAAGATTTCGGGGACGAAATCCTTTTAAGTGGGGGAGAATGTAACACCCCGTGAATTCTATAACAGTGAAATTCACAAATTAAAGAATAATTAATTTCAAATCAAAGAACTAAGGGAAACGGGATACGCCATTGCGTTCGTCTCAGAAAAATACGCGAAATAGAGTCCGAGTTTTCGAAAAACGGAGTCCGTATGAAGAAGATATAGCCTCCGGAAGTTTCTGAATTAAGTTTAAAATTCGAGCATAAGAAAAAAACAGCTCAGAAAAACAATTCAAAATTCAAAATCGGGCCCAATTGGCCAGGGCGGGAAAAATCCCGCCTAAGGCACCCAGGTCGACTGGGCTGTCGACCTGGTCTAGCCAGGTCGACAGGGCTGTCGACAGGGCTGTCGACCGAGCTGTCGACCTGGTCCAGAGCCAGGTCGAACCCAGCCCACCCTGGCTGGCCAGGTCTGTGTTTGGCCGATTTTCAGAAGCTTGCTTTGTCATTAGGGCTAGGTGGCAGGCTCTAATTGGTCTCTCTTTCGAATGAATGGCTACGATCAATCCAAGCAACATCGATGGTCCTAATCAGTTCATAAACTCTATAAAAATGACCCTAGACTCTACCTAATCTATTCATTCAAAAATAAGAAGGAGGCCATCATGCTGCAGAGGAACGACTAGGAGTAGCCACCAATTTGAGAGAAGATTAGGAGGCAAATTCTAAGGCATAAAGCAACTTAAACAAAACAAATCAACACCTACGTCAAAAGGAGTCGCATCTCCAATTGGAGAATTCGTCACAAAATTGTAAGTAGAGTATTATTCTGGTATGAACAAATAACTGTGTTTGGTTTGCACACTTGAGTTGTGGTGATGAGTAATTCATATTTATGCGTTGTTATGATTCTAATCGATTGGAATATTGTGATGTAACGATTGGATATGAAAGTATGTTATTCATTATAAAAACTACATGTTTGCGGTAGTTTTATGCAAGTATACGTTTGGATATTCGCAAGGTTTGTAATTCATGTTGAAGCTACATGTATGTAGTTCTCTAATTGAAATTCATGCAAGTTTGTGGTTTTGCTACTATGCCATCATAATGTGTATTTTTGTACAAAAATCATTTTGTGTGTAATTGGAACAAATTTGGGTTATTATAATTCATATGAAATTATGTTGAAAATTTGGCATCATGATCTATGTATTAAGCCATACTTTTGTACTAGAAAACCTCTTTGCGAACTTATGAATATGGCTAGGCTATGTTAGATATTTTGCAAAGCATGTTAGGTCTATATTGTTAACAAGAATTATATGATGGCATATGTGGTACATAGCTAGGTTAGATTTATAATCTCATTTGCAAGTTTGCATGAATAAAGTAAAAACCATGATTCCATTTATGCCATAAGTATATGTGTGCCATGGTTATGTGAATAGATTTAATATCATGATTAAGTTGGAATAATACTTTTGTATGTTTAGCAAAAGTAGGCACCTTTATAACATGTAGTAACTTTGTAAACATGACTTTCTTATATTTGACATTATGCGTAAGTAAAAATATAGGTTTATGTTGTAGTTAAAACTATGTGGCAATAATGATACCCAATTATTTAGATTCTTAACTTAACTACAAGTTTATATGGTTTAATTCATGTCACTCATGCTTATGACCAAAATATATGTTACCACTATGCAAGTACACCAGTTTCTATTTTGTAGTTCCAACGTTATGCTACAAGTTCATGCGTTCACATTCCCCTTTAGTATGTAATCACGTACTGAGCCTCCCCTTTTTCACGTGGCTAAGTTGGGCTTAAAAAGGCTAAGCCCAACATATATATAATAAACGAGAGTATTAAACGGGGGAAAATAGGGTTGGGCCAAATTAATTAATAAATGAAAATATAAAGTAAAGGGGCCCAAATTCAAGTATGGGTTGGGCCCATGATTGGTGTAAACCTTTACACCATTGATTTTTTAATAATGGGCCGCAAATATTTACATATAAGAAAGTAAAGAAGAAAGACAAAATATGTAAATGTAGAAAATACGATATGTTTAACCCGAGGTTGGATTGAGTTGTGATGTAAACCTGCCCGGAACCGCCCGGCTGTCCAGTAGTCACAACAATACCTATCCAATGTGGGTGGTTAAACATGGAGCCCAATAAGGACCCGAGGTTAGACTGAGTTGTGGCGTAAGACTGCCCGGAACCAACCGGCAACAGGCAGCCACAACAATACCTGTCTAATGTGAGAGGTCAAGGCTTTAATAAGACAATTAAGGCTGAGTCAGGATGGTTAGGATTAAGCGAACTAAAGACTTAATCAAAATGGAACATGCTAAACTAAACAGACTGATTTGGGGGTTAGGTTTATAAAACACTTAACCAACTTAGCATGTTGGCTAGAAATAGAAAACCTAGTAGCGGGGGACCCTTTTCAGCAGTAACCCTATAAGGTGTATCATGATACCCTAAAACTAGGCAGGGTGGGGCACGATTACTGGGCTGATTGTAAGAGGTCAAATCGACGGCGGTGGTGCAGCAGTGTAGGTTCTAACGGGGTGTGGGCATGCACTCACTCCGACGCAGAAAAATAAGGCACTGGGCACCAGTAGAATACCTGTGCATTCTAGGGTTGTGTCGGGCCGCCGCCATGGGACTTGATACACCCCATGGTGGGACCAGCGTAGGTAACTACAACATCGGGGGCCGTAGGACACATGTAACTATGCGAGTAGGAGTCGATCATCATAGAATGGATCACTTCACCCTGATTATGGGGTGCCAGTTGGGAACTAGTTTATATGGGTTCAGAGATTAATATGGGGTACGATAGTATATTCGACCCTAGACAACTTAACTAAGTTTATAGTGCTTTCCCACTTCTTGTTTATACTTATCATACCCAGTTCTTTATTCATAGACAGAATAGTCCTAGACTTACTCAGGCTTTATGTCTGACTCTACTTTTCTTTCGTCTTCTTTTCTTCCGTTCCCCCCCCCCCCCAGGTCCACAGGGAGGGAACACTACAGCTTGACCAGCCTTCATATCCGGCTTGAAGAGAAAGAATGTATTGCTCGGACCTTTTCGTTTTGAACTATGGCTTTGGACAACCACTATGGGGCTTTTGCAGTTTATTTATGTTTTCTTTATGCTTCTTTAAATAATGTAATCAAGACAGTTATGAAGGTGTTATGTTTTTCAGAAAGGATGTAAGACAATCATGGTGATGTTGTTGTAACACGTATTTGATTTTATGAAATAAAAGTTGCTGCTTTTCTGATGTTTACAAATATGTGTTCTTATATCTGTCTTGTATATCTGTGACTTATACTTATAAACCTCCACCAAAATTAGGGCATTCCCTTTGAGAGTGACCCTAACGGAGGTGGGGTGTTTCAAAGTGCGCCAGAACAAAATTGCACTAGCGCACTTGGGAAGTGCGCCCATGCAATATTGCACTGGCGCACTTGGCAGGTGCACCCAGGCCGAGGTAAAAATCTGCACAGATTTCTGAGGCTCTGATTCGAACGGTGAGTCAGTGCTGAGTCATTTCTGACTAGTTAATGAGTCATTAGGGTTTCTGGATAGTTCTAATCTGGACTGAATGGTTGCGGTTAACTCTAGGGTCATCCGACGGCTATAATTAAATTGAAATTCTATATAAACATGTGTAGACTCAAACCCTAGAATAAAATCAAAATTAGATCAGTGGCCGTCATGTTGTCGCTCCAAACCCTAGAGCATCCGCCACCAACTAGAAGCAAATTAAAGACAACAATTCAATTCAAATCAAGCCTAAAACTACAACAACGAAATTGTCTACAACAAGGGAACGCTAATCAATTACAGTATTCAGATCCCAAAACTCAAGACCCCTTATTCAGTGAGTTCTAGTCACTTTTAGGTTTAAATAAATAAATTGAACCGTGGTAGACTATGATTTGGGTATATGTTGTTTGTAGTCATGCAAGTTTATTGTTGTTGTAATTATGAAAGTTTATTGTTATTGTTGATCATGAAATTATGTAAGTTATTGTGTGATGAATTCATGAATCTATGCAAGTCGTTATCATTGTGAATCTATGCAAGTTGTTATCATGAATCTATGCAAATTGTTATGAGATCATGCAAGTCACCTATACAAGTTATTATTCATGAACCTATGCAAGTTATTATTCATGAAACTATGCAAGTGGTTACGTTATGCAAGTTTTTAAATATGTTGTAAATCATGAATCTATGTGAGTTGCTAATTCTGTTGTTAATTCATGAACCTATGCAAGTCGCCTATGCAAGTTGTTATGTTGTGAATCATGAACCTATGTTAGTGTTAATTAGGTTGTTAATTCATGAACCTATGCAAGTTGTTATGTTGTAAAATCATGAATCTATGCAAGTTGTTAATTATGTGTGAATCATAGTTATATGCGAAATTATCTTGTCATTTCCCTAATTGTTATGCTTATGCCAAAATTGTACTGAAAACGATCACCTTGTCATTTCATTTATTTTACTGTTATGGCGAGGTTACCTTGTAGCCTCGATGACGCCAAAAACGCAAACGGTTACGCTAGTTAAGAAACGGGGAAAAAGGGGAATTTGTAATAGGCATAGTGATTTTGTAAATTGGACACATGATTCTAGTAGGGAAACATATAAATAATTACCTATTATGATATCGGTAAAATTTGGTAAAAATGGTATAATTTGAATATGACCATTTATGGATAGGAAATTCGAATTGTTAATAAGATAGGTATTGACACCTATAAAAAAAGAGAAGAAAGGATTAATTAGTTAACTTAATTAATCAAAAGAGGAATGTTTAATTGAAGTCTGAAGATTTGATATTGAGAATTGGCATAAACGCCTTAAAAGGCATAAAATAAATTTGTGATGAAATTGGTATGATTTTACATACCATAAGTAGATGGACATAATTGAGTCAATTATGGCCATAGTTAAATTTGGAATTAATTGATAATTTGAATAGGGAAATTAATTCAAATTGGGGGAATAATTAATTTTGTAATTAATCGTCTAAGACACGAGGTTAGGCTCTTTTGTGGTGTAAGACTGCCCGGACCCGCCCGGCAAATCCAGCTGCCACAAATGCCAGTCTAATGTAGGAGGTCTTAGGAATAAACTAAATGCGTGACAGTTGTAAAGACACGAGGTTAGGCTCTTTTGTGGTGTAAGACTGCCCGGACCCGCCCGGCAAATCCAGCTGCCACAAATGTCAGTCTAATGTGAGAGGTCTTTATAAGGTTACGGTCTTAATGAATTAAGAAACACTTAACTAGATAAACATGTAGTGGGACATGAGGGGTTAAGTGGGTGCCTTGGGTGGCATGTGGAATTAAGTGGGTGCCTTGGGTGGCATGTGAAATACGATTAGATGTCTCAATAATAAATTAATGCTACTTAACCTAACTTAATACATATGGACTGTATGATGGTTGGCATAAGTTAGGGTTAAGTAAAACGAATTGGATTGTGGGTGGTTTAAGTACAACTGATGGGTAGGTGGGAGATATTAATATATATAGGCCCACAAACTTAACCATTAAATAAATAGGATTAAATCAGTGGGAGGGTTAAGTACTATTGAAGGGTAGGTGGGTAATATTAGTTTATATATAGGCCCACAAACTTAACCATTAAAAAGGGGTTATGTAATTAAAGACACCTAATGGTATACATAACCGGGGCAGAATAGTAAAGTTATGTATTAAAGACACCCTTAAGGGTATGCATAACTAATGGGAATAGGTAGAGTTATGTATTAAAGACACCTATAGGTACGCATAACCGATAGGTAGAATAGGGTTTATGTATTAAAGACACCTATAGGTACACATAACTGATTGAGGGCTATGTAATTAAAGACAGCTTAGGGTATACATAGTTAGTAGAAAACCTAGCGGGGATACAAGAAATAGGGGAGAGCTTATATCATGTTGTGTGGGACCCATATCAGTCAGTAACCCGGAGGGGTATCAAAGTAAAGATCTCCGTACTAGGCAAGGAAGGGGCACACTTACTGATTGATTGTAAGAGATCCAAAACGAGACAGATGGTGTGGGCGGCGCAAACCGACCGGGGACATGTGCGTGCATGGGCCGGGCATAGGGGGACAAGACGACCGTGACACTAGTAGGTATAACTGTGCACAACTTAGGTTGCCACTTTAGGGAAGTGATACCCCCTAGTTGTGGGACCAGTACAGGGTATCTACAGAGTAGGGAGCCGATCGATTAGGGTAGTGGTTAGGGTATACCCGGACGTATGCCCTAAGTCTACCAATTTATAGTAGAAGGGTAGTGGGTACGACTAGTTGAGATAGGAGCAGGCGACACCTATGACAGCAACTTGGAATACATGAAATTACCACCATCGTTATCATTAGCGGAAGGGATCATCCCATCTTTATTTGGCTAGTAATAGTGCAGAGTAGTTTGTAGTGAAGCATACATCTTACCTTATTTGTCCTGTCATACCTGCCATCTGTACCGTGATCCTCTTATCCACTTTGTATGCCTGTCATGTTTACCTTTATTTATTTACTAACTAAAAGTTACTGGACTCACCAGACGTATGTCTGACCTAGTTTGTTTCGCCTCTTTTCTTTCGTTCCCCCCAGGTTCTCAGGGAGGAAACACCCAGGTTTAGGCAGGATTTGGATATCATCTTCTAGGAGCTACTTCTGAAGTATGGCTCGAGTCTCTGTCTCTTATATGGCTTGCTGTTTAATCTGGGGAATGATGTTTCTCTTTTAAATACTTATGTACTCTGATAATGTAAGACATAAATGTTTTATGACTCATGGTATTATGTAACAAAGTATTTTGGTGATCTAATAAAGCTGTTTATTTCCGCTGCAAAATTTTTGTATCTGTCTTGTGATATTCTGTGTCTATTTACCAAAAACGCTCCACTGAAGTTAAGGCATTCCCTTTGTTAGTGACCTTAATGGAGGTGGGGTGTTACACTTGGTATCAGAGCTAAAGGTTACCAGACTTGATAAAAAGCTTTTGGAAAAACAATTTTCAAAATGGTTTTAAAAGAAAGTATTTTCAAAAAGGAAAGCCTGTTTTGAAAAACATTACCCAAGAGCCATATATCTTTTCTTCGATTCTTTGTATTGAATCTTTCCTTTTTCGTTTCACCATGTCTGGAGCATCTGAGATACCAGAGGGTGTTCAGGTACCCGGTTGGTTTCGTCAATATCTCGAGGCTAGGGCTGCTACATCGGGTCCGGCCAATGTTCCTCCTCCTCCTCCCCCAACTCCAGTCATTCCTCCACGTTGAGATACTTTCTCCAAGATATGTAAGGACTTTCGTTCGATGGGTGGAAAAACTTTTAGTGGGACTGAAATGTTTATTGAAGCTAGAAATTGGTTGAAGGAAGTGGAGGATCTGTTTGGCATTTTCGACTTGGACGACTGTAAGAAGGTCCAATTGGCTGCTTGGTTGATGAAAGACGAAGCTTCGTTTTGGTGGGAGGTCACTAATGGAGAGCGTCTAGTTGATACATGGCCGGATTTCAGGCATAGGTTTGAGGCGAAATTTCTCTCACGAGCGGAAGAAAATCTATACATGGAAAGGTTCTTGGCATTGAAGCAGGGGGATCTGTCAGTAAAAGAGTACGTCAACAAGTTCAATCAGTTGGCGAGGTTTGGCTTAGACTTGGTGAACACACCTGAGAAGAAGGCTCTGAAATTTGTTAAAGGCTTGAATGAGCCGCTACACGGATTGGCTATGACCCACTTTCCCATGGGGGCCACTTTTGAAAAGCTGGTGGATATGGCCCTAATGCATGAAGAGGACAAAGGAGCAAAGAAAGAGGAAAAAGTTGAAGGGACACTGAAAAACGAGAAGGCGGGACCCAAGAAAGGACAGCAACAGCAACAACAGAAGAAAGGCAAGAAGGATGACAAGGGAAAGGATAAGAGGAAATGCCACTATTGTGGGAAAGAAGGTCACCTAGTCAAAGAATGTAAAAGGAGGAAGTCCAATTGCTTTAAGTGTGGAGAGGTCGGACACTTTTCCAAGGAATGCCCGAAGGCGTAGGGATCGTAAGGGACCTCTGGACGGTAGGCGAATGCTCTCGTGGTAGATGGATATGATAGAGATAGGAAAAATTTATGTAAAAGGTTTAATTTCTTTATGAAGTTAAGACTCTTTTGGATTCTGGCATTTTGATTTTGTAATTGACTCTGCACTTTAATAGTAGTCTTGTTTCTGATCCCGTAGTTGTTTCAAACCCTTTTGGTGGTTCGGCTCATTTATTGGTGATTTGTAAGTGTAACAACCCGTATTTTAATAACATGTTATAAGCATAAATCAAAGCAGAATTAGTTTTTAAAATAAGAATCAAGGGCAACGGGTTACGCCATTACGTTCGTCTCGAAATTTTTCTTGGAAACGTGTCCGAGTTTTCGAAAATCGGAGTCCGTATGACCAAGTTATGACCCTTCAAAGTTTCAGAAATTTCAAGTTTAAAAACAGCTCAGAATTCGAATTCAAACCCCAGAACGGACTGGGCGGGAAATTTCCCGCCCAGGACCAGGTCACCTGGGGGTCGACCATAGTGTCGACCTTCCCGGGACCAGGTCGACCATAGAGTCGACCTGGGTGTCGACCTGGTTGCCGAGCCCATTTTTGAGTCAGAGTTCACTCTGATGTTTCTTGTCCGATTTCTGTCTAAATTCGTTGGCCTGACCCTATATAAACAGCCCCTAACTCTAGTCTCTCTACACAAATTCTCTTTGGTCTTATGCTGCTAAAACTCTGGTTGAAAAGTTAGAGAAAAGGAATTGCTTCTTCTCCAACAAGGCTACGTGTAGAGTATTGTTGTTTGGGGGATTTCTGTTAGACTCGAGATTCAACACCGCCTCTTTGTTTTCTAATTCTCAAACCACGATCTGTAAGCCCCAGTTACTTTTAGATCTAAACTTTACACTTAATATGGACATGTTGTAAATTGAAATTGAACCTAAGTATGACAATTATCTTGGATCTATCATTCTATATCTTGGGTCTATTATTGTTCCTTTTAGATCTATTATTTTGGATCTACTATTATTCACCTTGGATCTATTCATCTTGAATCTTGACTTGTGGTAATATTTATATGAAATTGATTTGGGGCCTAAACATGTTGTAAACCTAAACCCCTCATGTCCATGATGTTAACATGCCTGTGATGTTGAATTTGTTGTTATTCACAAGTTTGGGGTTATTATCTTATGTCAACAGTTACCATGACTATCACCCTATTTTGCTAGGTTAGATATTTGAGACCACTATTCCATATGCTAGTATTGTTGTAGTAATTTACCTCAAGTTATACTATACTTGACTTATAATCACTTTTGCCACCTTATGCCCGTTCTTTCTATGTTATTCCCTAATTAGATTTGTTTGTATCGATTTGAATTCACGTGCGATGGGAATACGATTTGGGTAGTTTAGGTAAACCTGAATTTACTATAAACTTGAAACATGAACATTGTTATAACTTGAACCTGGATATGGACATAAACTGGACACGATTTGACATGAAACATGACATGAAAACTTGACATGAATTTAGACTCGAAACTTGAATCTGGACATGACACTTAGAATGAATTTGAAAATGGCCAACTCGAGGTTGGGTTGAGTTTGCAGTATAAATCTGCCCGGAACCGCCCGGCGAATCCAATGACTGCAAACAATAGGATCCAATGTGGGTAGTTGGTCATATCGCACGTAAAACCCGAGGTTAGACTATGTTGTGGTGTAAATATGCCCGGAACCGCCCGGCAAATCTAGTGACCACAACAACTAGTGTAATGTGAGAGGTTGGGGTGCATTAATGAATTAATGCCATATGATAGGGTTAAGTCATGAACCACTTGAATATACTTAACCAATTTGACACGATGATTTGATAAGGTAAAGTCATGAACCGCTTGAACACACTTAACCAACTTGATACATGATTTGGATAGGGTTAAGTCACGAATTTGAATGACAACACTTAACCCATTAGAAACCCTAGTTACGCGGTCCTTTTCAGCAATAACACACTTAGATGTATCACGATACCCTGGGACTAGGCAGGGTGGGGCACGATTACTAGGCTGATTGTAAGCGACCAGAACGACGGCTGAGTAGGTGTGCCATTGTAGGTTCAGGCGGACAATGGTCGTGCACGTAGTCCAGAGTTGAAAAAGCAGGCATTGGGCACCAGTAGGTTTACACTGTGCGTGCTTGATTCGTGTCGGTGGTTGGCACCCTAGGACTTGTTACGCCCTAGGGTGGACCTAGCACAGGTGACTACACTTCGTGATTGGGCCGTATGATACAGACACATGATGAGCTAGAACTTGTAGGGAGCCGATTGATTAGTATGTCGTACTGTAGGACCCCGTAATGGGTCATTTCATGATATTGGGCCAAGGGATCATTTCATGGTTAATACTTGACATGGGTTAGAATACTAGTACAGTTGGTGCAGCAAATATTGAATATGCGATGCTAGACTTGATTTATCTTGTTATCTTAATTATCTTGCCAGACTTATTATCATCCCTATGTTTACTTTCCGTTTACTCATGTCTTGTTAACTTTACTAGTTTTTATATTGAAAGTCACTAGGACTTACCAGTCTTTATGACTGACCCTTTTTCTTTCTCCTCTTTTTCTTTCGTCCCCCCCCCCCCCCCAAGGTTCTCAGGGAGGAAACGCTAGCTCTCAGCTTGGATTTAGCTTGCTTTCTGTCATCTCATGTACGGTTTGGTCTTGAGCTATGCTATGGCTGCACTCCTGCTATTTTTGGGGAATAATTTACTTTTGTTATCTTAAGTTTTTGCTTCTTTATTTAGAACTTGATGTAATGGAATAATTTGTACTTTGGATATATGAGGTTTTGACTCTTTTCTTGACAGTAATGAAATTTGGTTTTTAATTTCTACCGCTGCTTTATTTATGTTCTGCCTTGTGATTTCTCTTTGTATGTTTACCTGGATAATACTCCACCAAAACTAGTGCATTCCCTTTGTGAGTGACCCTAGCGGAGGTAGGGTGTTACATTTGGTATCAGAGCAGAAGGTTACCAGATGGGGCAAAAGTTTTAAAAACCTCCTAAAACTATTTTCCAAAACCGTTTATAAAGAAGCATTTTTCAATAAAAGTTTTATGTTTAAAAAGGCTATTCCCCAAAAGCCATTAGCTCTTTCCTTTGTTTTCTCGTTTGAATCTTTTTCTTTTCGTTTTTCAGCATGTCTGATCTTAACCTTCCTGAGGGAGTACCCATACCTGGATGGTTCTGAAGGTACTTAGAAGGCAGGGCCAACGGCACAGGCCCGGCAGACATCCCTCCTCCTCCTCCCTCAGTGGTCGCGGTTCCTCCTCCTCTTGGTACCGCCTTTGCCAAAATATGCAAAGACTTTAAAGCAATGGGAAGCAAGAACTTCGTTGGAACTGAAACCTTTGTTGAGGCACGAAACTGGCTAAAGGAGACTAAAGACTTGTTTATTATCTTCGATGTGGAGGACCATAGGAAAGTTCAGTTGGCAGCATGGTTGTTGAAAGAGGAAGCTGCATTTTGGTGGGAAGTCACCAACGCTACCAGGCCAGTTGAGACTTGGGAAGACTTTAGAGAGAGGTTTGGGCTTAAATTCTTATCGTCAGCAGAAGAGAACCTTCAGATGGAGAGATTCCTAGAACTCAAGCAATGAGACAAGTCTGTTAGGGAGTACGTGAATAAGTTTAATCAGCTTGCTCGGTTCGGTTTGGACTTGGTCAACACAGCCCAGAAAAAGGCTGTATGCTTTACTCGAGGATTGAACAAGCCACTACACAGTTTGGCCATAACTCATATACCCATGAGGGCGACCTTTGAAAGCTTGGTGGATATGGATCTACTTCACGAGGAAGACAAGAATAGCAAGAAGGAGGTTAAGCCTAATGAGACTCAGAATAAGAAAGTTGACTTCAAAAAGGGAGGCAACAAGAATAACAAGAATAACAAGGGCAACAACAACAATACTAACAAACCACGTGAGACAAGGAAGTGCAACTTTTGTGGTATTGCGGGACAGCTAGCTAAAGACTGTAGAAGGAAGAAGAGAAAGTTGGGTGAATGCTTTCATTGTGGAGATACTGGACACATCAGCAAAGATTGCCCTAAGAAGCAAGGGCAGGGGCAAGGGCAGGCCCAGCGAGCAGGACCTTTTGGAGGGCAGTTGCATGCTCTCAACACCACTCCAGCACTTGACCGAGGTAGTAATATTTCCGTAGAAAGCCTTGTTTACATTTCTGACTTTCCTGTTTGAACCTTATTTGACTCTGGCGCATCGCATACTTTTATTTCTTCTGATATTGTTGAAAATCTGCACCTAAGTACTAGTCTAGTTGAGGATCCCTTTAGTGTTTCAAATCCAATTAGGGGCTCCGCTCATTTATCTATGATGTGTGTGGATTTGAGGATTTCTATCTTAAGTGCAGAATTCACATGTAATGCTTATGTTCTCGAATTTATGGGATACGGTTTGATCCTAGGTATGGATTGGCTGTCCAATTATGGAGCCATTCTTGATTGTGAACGAAGGGTAGTGAGGCTCATGACTCGCCTTGGTAATACCCTTGAAATTTCTTGTAACCCTAAGGGCCCGGTCATGTTGTGTTATCTTGAATCTCTTGACTCGTCCATCGACAATTTGCAATCTGTAAGAGTGGTCCGAGAATATCCAGATGTCTTTGATGAGGTGAAGGGGTTACCCCCTAAATGCGAGATAGATTTCCGTATTTATATTGTTGATAATGCCAAGCCAGTTTCATTACCCGTTAGGCACATGGCCCCGCGAGAAAGAAGAGAGCTCAGTAAACAAGTTAAGGAGTTGCTTGAGAAAAATTTCATAAGACGAAGCATTTCTGAATGGGGTGCTCCGGTGGTATTCGCTACTAAGGCGGATGGTTCACTTCGTCTATGCGTAGATTATCGTGAGTTAAACAAGCTAACTAAGAAAAATAGACACCCACTACCCAGAATCGACGATTTGTTTGACCAGCTTGTGGGAGCATCTGTTTTCTCTCAACTCGATCTAACCACAGGATTCCATCAGCTTAGAGCGGCTGAGGATAGCATTGACAAAACTGCGTTTAGGACTCCAGATGGGTTCTTCGAATGGCTCGTCATGCCGTTTGGGTTAACGAATGCACCCGCTTACTTTGTAGATTTGATGAGTAGGGTGTTTCGGGAGTTCCTTAACAAGTTTGTAGTGGTTTTCGTAGACGATATTTTTATCTTCTCAAAGGATGAAGAAGAGCATGCTAGACATCTCAAGGAAGTCATGGATACGCTTAGAGCACACCAGTTAAAGGCTAAGTTCTCCAAGTGCCATTTTTGGAGGAAGGAAGTTCGGTTTCTTGGACATGTAGTTTCTAAGCAAGGCTTAGCTGTGGACCCGGCAAAGGTAGTTGCGGTGCAAGACTGGAAAGTTCCTAAGAACGCAACTGAAGTGAGAAGCTTTCTCGGTTTGGCAGGCTACTATAGGAAGTTCATTAAGGACTTCACTAAGACTTCATCTCCCCTTACTTGGTTAACGAAGAAAAACCTAGCATTTTCATGGGACATAGAATGTGAGATTGCTTTTCAGAGACTCAAGAGAGCCCTCACCACAGCTCCATTTTTGGCCTTACCCGACGGAAGTAAGATATTCACGTTGTACACAGATGCGTGTGGCACGGGATTAGGCGCAGTCCTAATGCAAGAAGGGAAAGTGATTTGCTACGGGGGTAGACGACTTAAAGTTCATGAGAAGAACTATCCCACACATGAATTGGAGTTGGCGGCGATCGTTTTTGAACTAAAATCTTGGCGCCACTATCTTCTAGGGGAGAGGTTCGAACTGTATATTGACCACAAATCGCTTAAGTATCTCTTCTCACAGAAATATTTGAATCTGAGACAACAGCGGTGGATGGAATTCTTGGAATCATATGACTTCGATATAGCTTATACCCCTGGCAAGGGTAACGTAGTGGCGGATGCGCTAAGTCGGAAAAGGTTGACCTTGAGCCCCTTGTTTGTTGAAAGGAAAAGTCTAGAGTTTATAGCAATCTTTGATTTTACACCTGCTGTTGAGTCATTGACTGTTACGTTAGCATCTCTTGAGTTAAGACCTACACTTCTAGATCAAGTTGGGACTTCACAGAAGGAAGACCCACAGATAGTCGAAATCATGGACAAGTTGATTAGTGGTGAGATGTCAAGTCACCTCGGTAGGTATGCCATAGATGACAAGGGATGGCTAAGGCGTGATGGAAGGCTATGTGTCCCATAAGTGGGAGACTTAGTTAGGAAAGTTCTCGAACATGCGCACCACTCGAAGATGACTATACATCCTGGAGGAGATAAGATGTACAGAGATATGAAATGCATATTCTTTTGGGCTGGAATGAAAAAGGACGTGGCAAAGTTCGTTTCAAAGTGCATAATGTGCCAACAAGTAAAGGTTGAGTCGAAGAAGCCCGTTGGGCTATTACATCCTTTGGAGGTTCCGCAATGGAAATGGGAGATAATCTCGATGGATTTCGTGGATGGACTGCCTAGGTCAAGGAAGGGAAATACTAGCATATGGGTCATAGTTGATAGACTCACGAAAAGGGCTCACTTCATTTCGGTGAAAAGCAAGAGGACCGCATCATGGCTAGCGTTTATTTACCTTCGAGAGGTAGTACGGTTGCACGGGGTTCCTTCTAGTATAGTTAGTGATCGTGACCCGATTTTCACTAGCCAATTTTGGAATAGTCTGCAAGAAGCAATGGGTACACGACTGAGCTTAAGCACGGCCTATCACCCGCAGACGGAGGAAAAACCGAAAGGGTAAATAGGGTACTAGAGGATCTTTTGAGGCTATGCATTCATGACTTTGGTGGTACTTGGGAAGACCATCTTCCTCTTGTGGAGTTTGCATATAATAATAGTTACCAAGCTAGCATCGGAATGGCACCGTTCGAAGCCTTGTATGGAAGACCGTGCAAGTCACCAACTTGTTGGTGGGAGTCGACAGACAGGCTTATACTTGGGCCCTACATGATAAGGGACACTTCTGAGAAGGTTGAGTTGATACGAAGACGGATGAAAACGGCCCAAGATAGACAGAAATCTTATGCGGACAAGAGAAGGACATACCTAGAGTTCGAAGTCGGAGATATGGTCTTTATAAAAGTTTCTCCTTTACGCAATGTGGTTCGTTTTGGAGCAGTTGGAAAGCTAGCACCAAGGTTCGTAGGACCGTTCTCGATCACTGAGAGGATTGGGCAGATGCCTTATAAGGTAGAATTACCCGAGAGGCTGGCCGGAGTACACAATGTCTTTCATGTCTCGCATCTCCGAAAGTGCTTACATGAATCAGCCGAAGTGGTTGAGCCAAGCATCCTTGAAGGCGTAGAAGTGGAAAAAGAAGCAACATTGAGGCGAGTTCTGATTCGTATCTTAGGAACGGAGATCAAGAAGCTAAGGAATCGAGAAGTCAAGCTAGTTAAAGTACAGTGGAGTGAAGCCCAAGAAGACGCAACTTGGGAAACCGAAGAGAAGATATGCACGCTTTACCCATTTCTTTTTGAGGGTACATTCTCGATCTCTTTTCCTATAAACTCGAAAACCTTTTGTAACATGCTTTTACTACCTATGTTTGCCTTATTATCTTCTCGATCTTATCTTGAGAACCTTAGGTAGAACCATATGGATGTAAACATGTGATTGAAACATGTTATGGTTGATGTTTGAAAATGGTTGCAAGTGTTTGCAAGTGATTGCTAGTGGATGCATGACACACATTAGGCACTAGATCGGCTCAGTCACATTTTCATGTTGCATATGCATGAGTGCTTATACTTGTACATGGATGGAACTTATTATGCTATCACTTGGATGTTGCATATGAATGAATGTTATGTGCACTCATGTGGAGATTATAAATTATGTTAGGAATTTGCATACATGTTGGACTCATTACACTAACATATTTTGCATTAAGGAGGTTTACTGAATTAGTAACCGCCTGATCTTTTGCATTAGATAAGTACATATACACACACTTACTGCATATGTTCATAAAGCACGAGAAATCTTTTAAGGACAATGGTTGCTTGTGGATGATGTTTTGAGTAGATGGATGATTGGATGGTAGGATATATTCTTTCTAACTTAGAGATTTCGGGGACGAAATCCTATAAGGAGGGGAGAATCGTATTTCAATAACGTGTTATAAGCATAAATCAAAGCAGAATTAATTTTTAAAATAAGAATCAAGGGCAACGGGCTACGCCATTACATTCGTCTCGAAATTCTTCTTGGAAACGAGTCCGAGTTTTCGAAAATCGGAGTCCGTATGACCAAGTTATGACCCTTCAAAGTTTCAGAAATTTCAAGTTCAAAAACAACTCAGAATTCGAATTCAAATTTCGAATTCAAACCCCAGAACGGACTGGGCGGGAAATTTCCTGCCTAGGACCAGGTCGACCATAGTGTCAACCTGCCCAGGACCAGGTCGACCATAGAGTCGACCTGGGTGTCGACCTGGTTGCCGAGCCCATTTTTGAGTCAGAGTTCACTCTGATGTTTCTAGTCCGATTTCTGTCTAAATTCGTTGGCCTGACCCTATATAAACAGCCCCTAACTCTAGTCACTCTACAAAAATTCTCTCTGGTCTTATGCTGCTAAAACTCTGGTTGAAAAGTTAGAGAAAAGGAATTGCTTCTTCTCCAACAAGGCTACGTGTAGAGTATTGCTGTTTGGGGGATTTCTGTTAGACTCGAGATTCAACACCGCCTCTTTGTTTTCTAACTCTCAAACCACGATCTGTAAGCCCCAGTTACTTTTAGATCTAAACTTTAAACTTAATATGGACATGTTGTAAATTGAAATTGAACCTAAGTATGACAATTATCTTGGATCTATCATTCTATATCTTGGGTCTATTATTGTTCCTTTTAGATCTATTATTTTGGATCTACTATTATTCACCTTGGATCTATTCATCTTGAATCTTGACTTGTGGTAATATTTATATGAAATTGATTTGGGGCCTAAACATGTTGTAAACCTAAACCCCTCATGTCCATGATGTTAACATGCCTGTGATGTTGAATTTGTTGTTATTCACAAGTTTGGGGTTATTATCTTATGTCAACAGTTACCATGACTATCACCCTATTTTGCTAGGTTAGATATTTGAGACCACTATTCCATATGCCAGTATTGTTGTAGTAATTTACCTCAAGTTATACCATACTTGACTTATAATCACTTTTGCCACCTTATGCTCGTTCTTTCTATGTTATTCCCTAATTAGATTTGTTTGTATCGATTCGAATTCACGTGCGATGGGAATACGATTTGGGTAGTTTAGGTAAACCTGAATTTACTATAAACTTGAAACATGAACATTGTTATAACTTGAACCTGGATATGGACATGAACTGGACACGATTTGACATGAAACATGACATGAAAACTTGACCTGAATTTAGACTTGAAACTTGAATCTGGACATGACACTTAGAATGAATTTGAAAATGGCCAACTCGAGGTTGGGTTGAGTTTGCAGTATAAATCTGCCCGGAACCGCCCGGCGAATCCAGTGACTGCAAACAATAGGATCCAATGTGGGTAGTTGGTCATATCGCACGTAAAACCCGAGGTTAGACTATGTTGTGCTGTAAATCTGCCCGGAACCACCCGTCAAATCCAGTGACCACAACAACTAGTGTAATGTGAGAGGTTGGGGTGCATTAATGAATTAATGCCACATGATAGGGTTAAGTCATGAACCACTTGAATATACTTAACCAATTTGACACGATGATTTGATAAGGTTAAGTCATGAACCGCTTGAACAAACTTAACCAACTTGATACATGATTTGGATAGGGTTAAGTCACGAATTTGAATGACAACACTTAACCCATTAGAAACCCTAGTTACGCGGTCCTTTTCAGCAATAACACACTTAGATGTATCACGATACCCTGGGACTAGGCTGGGTGGGGCACGATTACTAGGCTGATTGTAAGCGACCAGAACGACGACTGAGTAGGTGCGACATTGTAGGTTCAGGCGGACTATGGTCGTGCACATAGTCCGGAGTTGAAAAAGCAGGCATTGGGCACCAATAGGTTTACACTGTGCGTGCTTGATTCGTGTCGGTGGTTGGCACCCTAGGACTTGATACGCCCTAGGGTGGACTTAGCACAGGTGACTACATTTTGTGATTGGGCCGTATGACACAGACAAATGACGAGCTAGAACTTGTAGGGAGCCGATCGATTAGTATGTCGTACAGTAGAACCCCGTGATGGGTCATTTCATGATATTGGGCCAAGGGATCATTTCATGGTTAATACTTGACATGGATTAGAATACTTGTACAGTTGGTGCAGCGAATCTTGAATATGCGATGCTAGACTTGATTTATCTTGTTATCTTAGTTATCTTGCCAGACTTATTATCATCCCTATGTTTATTTTCCGTTTACTCATGTCTTGTTAACTTTACTAGTTTTTATACTGAAAGTCACTAGGACTTACCAGACTTTATGACTGACCCTTTTTCTTTCGCCTCTTTTTCTTTCGTCCCCCCCCCCCAGGTTCTCTGGGAGGAAACGCTAGCTGTTAGCTTGGATTTAGCTTGCTTTCTGTCAGCTCATGTACAGTTTTGTCTTGAGCTATGCTATGGCTGGACTCCTTCTATTTTTGGGGAATAATTTACTTTTGTTATCTTAAGTTTTTGCTTCTTTATTTAGAACTTGATGTAATTTAATAATTTGTACTTTGGATATATGAGGTTTTGACTCTTTTCTTGAAAGTAATGAAATTTGGTTTTTAATTTCTACCGCTGCTTTATTTATGTTCTACCTTGTGATATCTCTGTGTATGTTTACCTGGATAATACTCCACCAAAACTAGTGCATTCCCTTTGTGAGTGACCCTAGCGGAGGTGGGGTGTTACAGTAAGGGGTTGAAATTATCTGTGTTAGGCATCCAAAATTTGAATGTGACATTTGTATGCTCAAGTTTATGGGTTATGGGTTGGTTCTAAATGGACCAGCTTTCTATGTAGAGGGTCGTTCTAGATTTTGAGAGGAGGGTCGTTAAGTTTCTAACTTGTCATGGGAAGACCCCAAAATTTCTTGTGACCCGCAAGAGTCTGTTATGATTAGCTTTCTGAGAATCATTCTGTAATCTGATCTGTACTAGTAGTCTGTAAGTATCTGGATATTTTTGAAGGATACGGTTTACTACTCGAAGCATGAAGTAGATCTCCAGTTTTTACATTGTTTAATGGGGGTAATTCTTTGGGTGTCAGTCTGATGTTGATTTCGGTCTTCGGGGCTGAGACTTAGAAAATTATTCTCTTAACCGATGTCAAATGGGAACTGAGCTTTTGTTTTAGTTATATCATTTGTTTATATCCCATCGACCGGATCTTTGACCTTTAGATAGGAAATCCATGGATGTAAACATGTGCTTGGGACATGTTATGTTTGATGGTTGCAAGTGGATACAAGTGTTTGCTAGTGGTTGCTCGTGGATGCATTTACACACACATTAGGCACTAGATCGGCTCAAATCACTTTCATATTGCATATAAATGTGTGTGCATATTTAGGTTAATGGATGAACAATGGTTGTGTTATCATATGGGTGCTGCATTTTGATGAATGGTTGAGCACACATGTAGAAATAATATTTATCGATAGGATTCTTTCGCATACATAATGGACGCATGGCACTATCATGGTTTGCATTGAGGAGGCCAACTAAATCAGTAGACCGCCTGATTTTGCATTAGATAAGGAACATATACACACACTTTTTGCATATGTTCATATGGCATTAGAAATCTTTTAAGGACAATGGATGCCTGTGTTTGATGGTTGAGTAGATGGATGATTGTATGGTAGGATGCACATTCTTCTTGACTTGAAGATTTCGGGGACGAAATCCTTTAAGGAGGGGAGAATGTAACACACCAAATTTTTGAATAATCAGATTAACTTAATTAAAGAATACTTAATTTCAAATGTGGGAATTAAGGGAAATGGGTTACGCCATTGTGTTCATCTCGGAATTCTGGTTAAGATAGAGTCCGAGTTTGCGTAAAACGGATGCCGTATGAAGAAGATATGGACGAACGAAGTTAGGCAGAAAAACCAAAAACGGGCCAGAATGCACTGGCGCACTTGGGAAGTGCGCCAGAACAAAATTGCACTAACGCACTTGGGAAGTGTGCCCATGCAATATTGCACTAGCGCACTTGGCAGGTGCGCCCAGGCCGAGGTAAAAATCTGCAAAGATTCTGAGGCTCTGGTTCGAACGGTGAGTCAGTGCCGAGTCATTTCTGACTAGTTAATGAGTCATTAGGGTTTCTGGATAGTTCTAATCTGGACTGAATGGTTGCGATTAACTCTAGGATCATCTGACGGCTATAATTAAATTGAAATTCTAAATAAACATGTGTAGACTCAAACCCTAGAATCGAATCAAAATTAGATCAGTGGTCGTCATGTTGTCACTCCAAACCCTAGAGCAGCCGCCACTAACTAGAAGCAAATTAAAGACAACAATTCAATTCAAATCAAGCCTAAAACTACAACAACAAAATTTTCTACAACAAGGGAACGCTAATCAATTACAGAATTCAGATCTCAGAACTCAAGACCCCTTATTCGGTGAGTTCTAGTCACTTTTAGGTTTAAATAAATAAAAGTGAACCGTGGTAGACTATGATTTGGGTATATGTTGTTTGTAGTCAAGCAATTTATTGTTGTTGTAATTATGAAAGTTTATTGTTATTGTTGATCATGAAATTATGTAAGTTATTGTGTGATGAATTCATGAATCTATGCAAGTCGTTATCATTGTGAATCTATGCAAGTTGTTATCATGAATCTATGCAAATTGTTATGAGATCATGCAAGTCACCTATACAAGTTATTATTCATGAACCTATGCAAGTTATTATTCATGAAACTATGCAAGTGGTTACGTTATGCAAGTTGTTAAATATGTTGTAAATCATGAATCTATGTGAGTAGTTAATTCTGTTGTTAACTCATGAACCTATGCAAGTTGTTATGTTGTGAATCATGAACCTACGTTAGTGTTAATTATATTGTTAATTCATGAACCTATGCAAGTTGTTATGTTTTAAAATCATGAATCTATGCAAGTTGTTAATTACGTGGTGAATCATAATTATATGCGAAATTATCATGTCATTTCCCTAGTTGTTATGCTTATGCCAAAATTGTACTGAAAACGATCACCTTGTCATTTCCTTCATTTTATTGTTATGGCGAGGCTACCTTGTAGTCTCGATGACGCCAAAAACGCAAATGGTTATGCTAGTTAAGAAATGGGGAAAAAGGGGAATTTGTAATAGGCATAGTGATTATGTAAATTGGACACATGATTCTAGTAGGGAAACATATAAATAATTACCTAATATGACATGGGTAAAATTTGGTAAAAATGGTATAATTTGAATATGACCATTTATGGATAGGAAATTCGAATTGTTAATAAGATAGGTATTGACACCTATAAAAAGAAGAAGAAAGGATTAATTAGTTAACTTAATTAATCAAAAGAGGAATGTTTAATTGAAGTCTGAAGATTTGATATTGAGAATTGGCATAAACGCCTTAAAAGGCATAGAATAAATTTGTGATGAAATTGGTATGATTTTACATACCATAAATAGATGGACATAATTGAGTCAATTATGGCCATAGTTAAATTTGGAATTAATTGATAATTTGAATAGGGAAATTAATTCAAATTGGGGAAAAATTAATTTTGTAATTAATCGTCTAAGACACGAGGTTAGGCTCTTTTGTGGTGTAAGACTGCCCGGACCCGCCCAGCAAATCCAGCTGCCACAAATGCCAGTCTAATGTGGGAGGTCTTAGGCATAAACTAAATGCGTGACAGTTGTAAAGACACGAGGTTAGGCTCTTTTGTGGTGTAAGACTGCCCGGAACCGCCCGGCAAATCCAGCTGCCACAAATGCCAGTCTAATGTGAGAGGTCTTTATAAGGTTACAATCTTAATGAATTAAGAAACAGTTAACCAGATAAACATGTAGTGGGACATGAGAGGTTAAGTGGGTGCCTTGGGTGGCATGTGGAATTAAGTGGGTGCCTTGGGTGGCATGTGAAATACGATTAGATGTCTCAATAATAAATTAATGCTACTTAACCTAACTTAATACATATGGACTGTACGATGGGTGACATAAGTTAGGGTTAAGTAAAACGAATTGGATTGTGGGTGAGTTAAATACAACTAATGGGTAGGTGGGTAATATTAAAATATATAGGCCCGCAAACTTAACCATTAAATAAATAGGATTAAATCAGTGGGAGGGTTAAGTACAACTGAAGGGTAGGTGGGTAATATTAGTATATATATAGGCCCACAAACTTAACCATTAAAAAGGGGTTATGTAATTAAAGACACCTAATGGTATACATAACCTGGGCAGAATAGTAAAGTTATGTATTAAAGACACCCTTAGGGGTACGCATAACTAATGGGAATAGGTAGAGTTATGTATTAAAGACACCTATAGGTACGCATAACCGATAGGTAGAATAGGGGTTATGTATTAAAGACACCTATAGGTACGCATAACTGATTGAGGGCTATGTAATTAAAGACACCGTAGGGTATACATAGTCAGTATAAAACCTGGTGGGGATACAAGAAATAGGGAAGAGCTTGTATCATGTTGTGTGGGACCCATTTTAGTCAGTATCCCGGAGGGGTATCAAAGTAAAGATCTCCGTACTAGGCGGGGAAGGGGTACGCTTACAGATTGATTGTAAGAGATCCAAAATGAGACGGATGGTGTGGGCGGCGCAAACCGACCGCGGACATGTGCGTGCATGGGCCGGGCAGAGGGGGACAAGACGACCGTGACACCAGTAGGTATAACTCTGCACACCTTAGGTTGCCACTTTAGGGAAGTGATACCCCCTAGTTGTGGGACCAGCACAGGGTATCTACAGAGTAGGGAGCCGATCGATTAGGGTAGTGGTTAGGGTATACCCGGACGTATGCCCTAAGTCTACCAATTTATAGTAGGAGGGTAGTGGGTACAACTAGTTGAGATAGGAGCAGGCGGCACCTATGACAGCAGGTAGGAATACACGAAACTACCACCATCTATATCATTAGCGGAAGGGATCATCCCATCTTGATTTGGCTAGTAATAGTGCAGAGTAGTTTGTAGTGAAGCATACATCTTACCTTATTTGTCATGTCATACCTGCCGTCTGTACCGTGATCCTCTTATCCACATTGTATGTCTGTCATGTTTACCTTTATTTATTTACAGACTAAAAGTTACTGGACTCACCAGACGTATGTCTGACCTAGTTTGTTTCGCCTCTTTTCTTTCGTTTCCCCCTGGTTCTCAGGGAGGAAACACCCAGGTTTAGTCAGGATTTGGATATCATCTTCTAGGAGCTACTTCTGAAGTATGGCTCGAGTCTCTGTCTCTTATATGGCTTACTCTTTAATCTGGGGAATGATGTTTTTCTTTTAAATACCTATGTACTCTGATAATGTAAGACAGAAATGTCTTTTGACTCATGGTATTATGTAACAAAGTATTTTGGTGATTTAATAAAGCTGTTTATTACCGCTGCAAAATTTTTATATCTGTCTTGTGATATTCTGTGTCTGTTTACCAAAAACGCTCCACTGAAGTTAAGCATTCCCTTTGTGAGTGACCTTAATGGAGGTGGGGTGTTACACGTACCCAAAGTATCAAGCTGCCGTAAGTCACCATAATGTCTCGCAAACGAGACTTCACAGTGTTCCGAAGAACCTCCACCCCAACGGGGTATCATACATCAAACATACAAAACATTAATCAAGTCAGGACAATGCTTAAACTTGACATTAGGAACCATTTTAGTCAACATGCCTACAGGATTCTCTTTTGTATCAATCTTCACCAAGAGAATATGACCCTCAACTAATACTTCTCTGATGAAATGATAACGCACATCAATGTGCTTTGTTCGGGCATGATAAACTTGATTCTTTGCTAGGTGGATGGCACTCATACTATCACAATACACAGGAAGTTGATTTTGCACCACTCCCAAATCATCCAACAAGCCTTGTAGCCATATAGCTTCTTTGAAAGCTTCAGTCACTGCCATATACTCTGCCTCTATAGTAGATAGACCCACTGTCGACTGCAGAATAGACCTCCAACATATTGGACCTCCTGCCAAGGTAAACACATACCGTGTAGTAGAGCGTCTCTTACCCAGATCACCGGCATAATCTGAGTCTACATAACCAACACATATGTGACTGTTGTTCATATACCTCACAAATTCTAATCCATCATCAATAGTTCCCAAAAGATATCTCAAAATCCATTTGACATCATTCCAATGCTCTTTTCTAGGAGCATGCATATAACGACTAACCATACTCACAGCATGTGAAATGTCAGGTCGTGTACACACCATCGCATACATAAGACTCCCAACAGCATTAGCATAAGGCACATGTGCCATAAATTGAATCTCATCATCAAAGGAAGGACACATAGTTGCATTCAATTTAAAATGAGCAGCAAGAGGAGTGCTTACCGATTTGGTTTCTTTATAAATGCCAACTTTCCTTAATACCTTCTTCAAATATGTCTTTTGAGATAAACACCCCTGGCCCTTCATTCTATCTCTTTGAATCTCCATGCCAAGAATCTTCTTCGCATATCCAAGATCTTTCATTTCAAATTCAGCTGACAACTTACATTTCAGCTTCTGAATCTCAGACTTCCAAGTAGATGCAATCAGCATATCATCTACATACAAAAGCAAATAAATGAAAGAACCATCACTCAGCTTCTTCAGATATACACAGTGATCATGGTGGCTTCTTGTGTATGCTTGGCCTAACATAAAACGATCAAATCGTTTATACCACTGTCTCGGAGACTGTTTCAGTCCATACAACAATCTTTTCAACTTACACACCAGATCCTCTTCACGGGGAGCTTTGAATCCACTTGGCTGAGGCATATAGATCTCCTTACCTAGATCTGCATGTAAGAACATTGTTTTTAAATCCATCTGAGATTCAAGTCATACTGCGCTACCAAGGCTAACAGAATACGAATAGAGGAGTGCTTCACAACTGGAGAGAATACTTCATTGTAGTCAATTCCCTCCCTCTGGGCATAGCCTTTTGCAACTAGCCTTGCCTTGTAGCAAATCTCATTTTTCTTCACTCCTTCTTTCTTAGCATATACCCACATACATCCAATTGCTTTATTGCCCTTAGGGAGCTTGGCAAGAACCCAGCTGTCATTCTTATGAAGAGATGTCATTTCTTCACCTATAGCCTCTTTCCATTCTTCACACTCAACGCTATGAATAGCTTGTGTGTACGTCTCAGGAATGCCTTCATCAGTAACTGGTAAAGCATAAGTTACACAATCTCGAAACCAACCTAGTTTCTTGATATCCCTTTTCGGTCTGCTAGAAGAAATTGACTCTGGAACACTCCTCTCAGCCTCTGTTTCTATTTCTAACCCATCTTCATAATCATCAGCACTGCCCCAGTCAACCGTAACTTCATCTGTTTCAATAACTGAATCTGTCACCTCTTCAGAAGCAGGTCCCATTGGTACATTTTCATATGGGACTTGTGTAACAGTATCAAACTTCACACGCTGCAGATTCTCACATTTACTGCTCTCAACCTCCACCTGATGAGAACCCATAGGCTTTAGCATAGCAGCCTCATTAAACGCAACATCCCTGCTTATAATCATTTTCTTGATAACTGGATTCCAGAGTTTGAACCCTTTGACTCCAGTCTTCATGCCAACAAATATTGCCTCAACAGCACGAACTCCAAGCTTATTGTCCTTCACATGATACCAAGTAGGACAACCAAACACATGAATCAACTCATAGTCATAAGTAGGCTTACCATACTAGAATTCCATTGGTGTTTTGCCTCCTAATGCAGATGAAGGCAACCGACTGATGAGAAAACATGCATAAGTAACAACTTCACCCCAGAATGCTTTGCCTAATCCAGAATTAGACAACATACATCGTACTCTCTTTAGCAGTGTACGATTCATCCTTTCTGCAACTCCATTCTACTGTGGTGTTTCTCTAACTGTGAAATGTCTCTTAATTCCCTCATCTTGACATACTTTGTGAAATGGATCACTTGTGTACTCTCCACCGTTGTCTGAACGAAGCACTTTGAGTTTTCTACCCGTTTGAGTTTCAACTGCTTTCTTCCATCTTACAAATATTACCAGAACATTACTTTTCTGTCTCATGACATACACCCATACACACCTAGAATAGTCGTCAATAAAAGAGACAAACCAATGCTTACCTCCCAAAGAAGCATTTTTTGAAGGACCCCATACATCTGAATTAACATAATCTAGGACTTCACTATATTTATGGATTCTCTTACCAAAGCGAGATCTTGTCTTCTTGCCTTTTACACAATGTTCATAGAAATCTAACTTATAGACAACAACCTCTTTCAACAGATTTTGCTCAATTAAAGCATTCAAAGATTTCTCACCTGGATGTGCAAGCCTCATGTGCCATAGCATTGCAGATTCCTTAGCAGCAATTTCACTCTGCTCAGATGTAGCTACATCCCCAGTCACTATTCTCCCATTTAAGTAGTACAAGTTGTGATGACGTGTACCTTTCATAACAACCATAGCTCCAGAAATCACCTTCATAACTCCATTTTGGCCACCAAGTCTTAATCCCTTGGATTCAAGCATTCCTAAAGAAATTAGATTCTTTTTCATACTTGGCACACACGTCACATTTTTCAGTTCTCTAACCTTGCCATCATGCAGTTTCAGGCGAATACTACCAATTCCCACAATGCTACAAGAATTGTGATTTCCCATTAATACTTCGCCCTCAAACTTCGTAAAATTTCAAAACCATTCTCTATTTGGAGTCACATGAAAGGTAGCACTCGAATCAAGTATCCACTCGTCATCTTTTGCCTTAGAGTTAGAAGGTACCATGGTTAAAGAGAAATCTGACTCAATCCCTGTGTCTTTGTTGGACTGGACGACATTTGCTACACTTTTGCCTTTCTTGTCCCGCTCCTTGACCTTAGGACAATCCTTAGCCCAATGGCCTTTTTCATGACACCAAGCACATTCATCCTTAGCCAAACGCCCTTTTGCTTTCAAGTATCCTTTACTCTTATTAGGATGTTGGCCAACATTTTTCTTATGGTCTGATTTTCTGCCTCTCACTACAAGAGCATCACCACTATCTTCTCTAGAGATATCATCTTTTGGAATTCTTCATTGCGTAATGATGTAGCAACTTCATCATAAATCAACTTGTCTTTACCATGAATTAGTGACTTAGTCACGGGTTCATATTTCTTCGAAAGAGAATTCACTAAGCACAATGCTTTTTCCTCATCTGGAATGATCTCATCATAATTAACCAACTCTGTAAGGAGTTTGTTGAAGGAATCTTGATGCTTAGTCCAAGAAGCACCCTTCTTCATATTGAACCGATACAAATTTCTTTTTAGATGAATTCGGTTTGCCACATTCTTCACAAGGTACTTCGCTTCAAGTTTTTCCCATAATTCTTTCGGCGAGGTCTCATGCTGATAGTTCACTCTGATATCCGCTTCCAAGCAACCGATGATCGTAGCTAAACAAAGCATTTGATTCTTTTCCAACTGTTTGTCTGACCATTCTTCTGGTTTCTCTATTCGCAGACAAGCTTCCAAATCTAAATGCTCAAGAGCATCAGACACATCAGTTCTCCAAAATCAAAATTATTGTTTCCATTGAATTTTTCTACATCTAACCTTGCTCTATGATACACTATTTTTTCAGATTGATTAGATTCACCCATTTTCCAACACAAGCAACTTACACAAGAGAAACAAAAACAAATGCAAAAAACTGGCTTCATAGGAATTTCGTCGAACACCTTCTGTGCACTAAACTGAACACACAAATCAAAAGATTGCAACCACAAGCTCTAATCCCAATTGTCGAGAATAGGCGCAACGGAAGCCAACTCAACACAAATCAGACCAATATAGTGCAGAGAATTAACCAAAACAGCAAGAAAACAAAGAACACAAAGGGTTTAACGAGGTTCAGCTATAAAGCCTACGTCCTCGGACAAAGAAAGTGATTTTATTACCTCACGAAAGAAAATACACAAGAGTTCATACAAAGCTTACACAACTCACTCAGCTCACTATTTCAGTTTTCATTTTCTGTGTGGCTACTTCTCTCTCTAGCAGTAAACCCGTAATATGATACAATATATATAGAGAGAGTGTTTGGGCTTCAGTAGGTAAAAGGCCCATAAAGCACCAATATACAAAAACTGAAGTGCACGTGACTGCACTAAAAGGTGCAGCAGTCTTCACAAATAAGTGATATTTAGCCATGAGAATTCTCTTTCTTTACTGCATGTTTTTTCAGTCACATGAGAGATTTTACATGCGTGTTTAAATGTTGCTGCTAATGTTTCTATTTTTGCACTGACATCTTTCATATAGCTTATCCATTGTAGAAAAAGTCAGTAGAGTTTACCATTGTATGTAATGTCTTCTATTTTTGCAAAAATGCATGCAAGTTTTATTTAACAGCTCACTTTCGGAATTTGTTGTACTTGGATTTAAGCTGGGCTACTCCATGGAAAATCCTAATTAATTAGTCATATGGGATGCATAATTTGGTGACTTTTCAAATGGTGCACAGGTAATATTGGATCAGTTCTTCAGTAGTGGAGAGTCAAAATGGCTTCACCTAATTGGTCTTGTTATATTGCTTTCTCATGGTTATGATGGTCAGGGACCTGAGCATTCTAGTGCTCAATTAGAATCTTTTCTTCAGGTAACTAAAAGTAACTATCCTTTTAAGTTGATTTTAATATTTAATATTTTCTGCTATTTTTAGTCATATTTTTCTTCTATGTGATGAAGTTCATAAACACTTATCATTATCCAATATGTTTGCTTTGCTGGCATGTTCATGTATAATTTGTTTGTTGTTGAATGAGAGTCCGCTTTTTGATCAAATTCCATTGAGTTCGTCCTACGAAACATTTTCCTTTTTCATGCAATTGTTGGGTTTGTTTTAGTTGAAAATGTCAGTAAGCTTTCCAAGTCTATTATGTCAGTATCGTTACTAGTAGCTTGTTTATCTACATGTATGTTTTGCTATTTGAACTGGACCCGACCTATTGACATGCTAGTAACCCTAGGTTTTTGACATTTGTTTAAAACTTGCTTCCACTTGCCTTTTTTATCATGCCTCTAAATAGGTAGCCTTTTTGGAACAAATTATAATTGTGAAATGGACGCGGGTCCTTGCAACCATTGCAGTCATTTAAATATTTGTAATTTGCTGAAATAAAGATCAAAGGAGCTTCTTTTAATAGTTCCTATCCCTTGTGTTATGCACTAGTGTTTCTTGATTAAGTGAAGCTCAACCAAGTTTCCAGTTTATTTTAAACAAATTGTTTGGTGAGTTTTATCCTCTGTATAGCAGTAATACCACCACGTATGCATGATTATAAAGTGCAACTAATTTCTTTTATAATAGTTATTTTGGGATCTTGATAGGCTATAAAAGTGATTAACCGATAATGACAATTTTAGTTAACCTAGTTGGCAAATAGTGTATTACAGACTTGATTATCTCTTATGAGAAGGCTAGTTCATACTTTTTATTTTCATGTACAATTAAATCTTTGTACTGATACTTTATTTGCTCGGATCTTGAGAGAGCATACAAGTGATTAATTGACAATGACAACATATGCGCACACATTTATTCTCTTAGCAAATAGCATATTGTTAACTAACTAGGCTGTTAGTGGAAAACTGATTCTAAAAATATACATTTTAAAGGGGAAAACCCCATTGTAATACATCAACAACTTGGCTTGGTGTATAAAACTAGGAAAAAAACCTTGTTATTTATCCCTTACTGAGCTATATATCCAAAAATTCGACAGACTACTCAACACATTTATGTATTTATATATGTACACATGCATAATATGTGTACACATACATATAAAGAAAACACATGCATGTATCTAAAAAGATGTTAGAAAACCGAATGTATGAAGATAGGAAATGAAAATTAATGGTGGCCGCGACTTTCTTTTCTTCCTCCTCCACCTTTGATTCTTCTTTTCCCCCTCTTTCTCGCTTTTCTCCTCCTCTTAAACCCCCTGATCCACCACCTTCTTCTTCTTATCTAGTTGCTGGAATCAATCCGGAAAACCCTTCGAGCACCTCTTTTCCTTCATTTGTGAAGACTGATTATGCTTCGCTTTTCAGATCTCAGCCTCGTGATGCTTGTTCCTATCAGCCTCAGCAATTTGAGATTCGCAGAGATGGTTCGAAGAATCCTGTTCCAGATCAAGTCAAAGATGAAGGGCCGAAATATTGGAGCGATTTCTTGATAGGATTTTTTCTTGATGGTACTCTCTCTTTCTCTGCTGTTTCGAATTTTTTGAACAATAGATGGAGACTTCTTGGATCTGTTGATATTAAATCTAATGGTTACAAGTTTTACTTCAAGTTTTCTAATGATTCCGATCGTGAATTTTTTTTACATGTTGATCCTTTGTTCATTCGTGGGAGAGTGTTCATTATAACAACTTGGGATCCATCTATTGGTTGCTCTCAAAGTCAAATCAGGAAAGTGCCTATTTGGATCCAGTTGTTCAAGATTCCGATGATACTTTGGACTTTGATTGGCATTAACTGGCTAGTGAATCATATAGGAAATTTAATTTGTTTTGATATTAGTAGCGAGAGATTAAATAGATTTAATTACGCTAAGGCCCTAGTGGAAATCTCATCGGATTATGATCTTCCAGACAATATACTAATTGATGATTTAGGAGATAAGTGTCCGCCAGTGAAGGTTGCTTATGATTAGAGACCTAGGATATGCTCTTCATGTAAAATCTTTGGTCATGATACTAGTTATTTTGAAATTTCTTCTAATAAAGAGAAGATAGATAATTTCCAGAATTCTGCAGAGGAGGTTCAAGGATCTGAGTTAATAAATAGGAATAGGAATCACAAGAATATTCATAATTCTACAAAGAATAATTCATGGAATTATGTACAACCTATATACAAGAAGGAATGGAGAAGGAAAGGGCCGAATAATAATCTTCATAACGCTAAAAATCCTGATACTAGTAAGGAGAATGCCAATCGTTTTGATGTTTTGGATTCTGAAGTTATAAGGGATACTACTGATTTAAGTACTGCGGATAAGGCTTGTTCAAATCCATTTGACATGAATGCTAATATTAATATAAATGGGAATGTGAATCAAGATGAAGCTACAGTAAATGATGAAATGGTTAATAATGATGGAAAAGGTGTTGTTTCAAATTCTTGTGCTGATCAAGGTAATGTTGATAATGTTAGTCATAATATTCATCAAGCTTCTGGTGATGGTAATAGAAAGATCCCATCTGCTAATAAGGCTAATATAGACAATGTGGTATGGTAGAAAATCATTTTTTTGGAAATTTATTTGATGAAGGAAATTTGGATTCAGTTAGTACTACATATGCTTCTTCTATATCATCTTCTTGTTTGAATAGTGGTGCTCCTTCATCAACTATGTCCTGCTGTTCATCATTTAGCTCAAAAGCTTCACCTTACTCAGGGGTGAATTTGAACTCTTCTCTCCAAATTGGTTGCAAGGTTGCAGCTGCTAATGTTCAGTTTTCAAATATTTCAAATGCAAGGCCTATTAGCAATACTATCATAGTAATACTATGAGTAATGTTGCACTTTCTTCGCATTCAGATCCAGTTGTGATTTCAGCATCTCCATATTCTCAATTACGACCTTCTGACCATATTATTCTGCCTCCACCTCATCTGTATTGCTTTTCAACTTAGAGTGGTTTGGCATCTACATCTAAGCCTACTGGAAAATTTTGGGATGATACTGATGATAATGAGCCACCAGTTAAAACTTCTTTGAAGAATAAGGGTAAGAAAAAGAAGGCTAAGAAGAAGGCCAATGTAAATGTTGATGATTTAGATGAGGGAGTAGAATATGATCTTGAGGATGTAATCCCTTCTGGTAGTCATTCCAAAACAAACAAGAGACATACCAAGAAATTCCGCAACGTTGATGCTATATGATATTTTTCCTAGTGCTTTATACATGGAATTTTCTGATATAATGTGGTAATCTTGGAAGAGGAGCTTTTTATTCACTCAGAGTGGTAATCTGTTGCTTTTGGGAGATTTGTTATGGTCATGGTGTTTGCTGAAGGCACTAGAGGCTGAGCAAGGATTGGTTGCATGGTTTTTTGTTCTGTTTTGTAGTTGTGTTCATTTGTTAATTAGTGGAATTGAGTTTTTTCCAAGCTAATTGTTACTATATATAATTTTTTCTCAATACAGCTAAAAGAAGTGCTAATTGATGTATAGTTTAGGATAGAATGTTAATCTCTGTAATTGCTATTGTGTGAAATAATAATACCTGCCTTTCAAAAATAAAAAAAATGGCTGCATTAGTGAATATTCAGAGTAGGAGTTTACACTTTGGTGTTCTGTATTGGTTTTAATAAACTTGGTTGAATGTATTGTAATCCCATACCCTGAACAACTAGGTAATGACCCTTGTTGTACGTAAGCCTTATATAAAATAGCCACTTTTATTGAAAAAGATAAATTTGAAAATTAGGCTTGGCCATCAGCCTAGAAAGGGACTGTTGCTTTGTTGGCTATTATTCATTGCAATATGTTAGTCCATCAAATAATAGTATGACTATTGAAATCCTAGAATCAAAATCTATATGTCTTTGTATGCCTACTTTTCACTTACGAAAGTTTTTGTTTGAATTCCTTCGAAGCACTTTCTTCATTTATTTATTTTCTTTGCATGAATGTTGCTGATGGCATGCGTTTTGCATGCTTACCTGTTTTGTTCTTTTGTTTTTTCTAATAGTACTGAACGCATTTAAGGTATCATTTTTATATAGAAATTTTGCATATGTTTTGAATATTCGGCTTGGACTACACTTATGTTTGTTTAACAAGATTAGTAGAGGATTAGTTTCTAATAAATATTTAACATTTTTAAAAGCAATGATCAATTAATAAGGAGAAGCAAACTCTGTCGTCGACATCAGGTAACTATGAATAAGCTATGTTCATTATTTTTCATTTGAATTTTTTTTCCTGCTCCTTAAAAAATGGAGCAAAACCTTGGTGTAGGTGAAGCCCAGGCAATGATTATTTTCAACCATAGTTCTTTGACCAATAGTTTGATTTCAATGATATTTAATTGCTAGAAAGCTAAGTAATTAGAGAGAAATTTGCCAGAGAAATGTAACAAAATTTCTGAGCTTAATTATGTTTTGGACTTGCAAGTAAAACTGAATGACTTTGTTGTCCCATGATGTAAACATTTAAAAGAAGCATGGAATTCATTTGAGTGCAACTTTTGAACCGTTTATCCAATTCTAATCTAATTTCGGCAAAATTACAGCAGAAAAATTAAGATGTTCGATCTCTTTTTGTGAGCCATTTTATCTTCGAACATTGAACGTTCCTACAGCTTGTCTATGTAGAAAATATGAAAAATGTTCGGCAAATGTGTGTGAATGCAGGAAGATACTTCTGATCGGATGGAAAAATTGGTGTGTCACATGGCTGGTTGATAAGGCTAAAGAAAGATACTTCTGATTTCAATCCGAGATTCTCTTGATTTTGTTCTAGTATGGTAAGTTCTTTACTGTAGAGTCAAAGATCCTCCTTTATTTTATTTTATTTAGTTTTGAAATAAACTAGAATAGGGGATTTCCCCTACCCATGACACTCGAAGTAGAGTGAATACAATCATGATAGTCCTTCTTACATTGCCAAGAGTTGTATCCGAATAGAGTTATTTTTCTATACAGTAGTGAAGTTAAAAATTATAAACCATAGAGTTGTGGAAATTTATCATGGCATACACTATTTGATGAAAGATTATCAATTTTTTCTGCCCTAACTTATTAGTACCGCCCCTCCAACTTGGTTCATTCAAAGCAGCACGGTTCATTTTAATGTTATGACCTCCACTACCGCTCAATTAGAATTTTAAAAATGTTCATTTTTGTTCATCCGCTTCCCGTTTATGTTACGAGTTAGGACTGGAACTTTGTATGGCATTGGATACATATATATTATTATATGAATTATCTATTGTTCATACATTAAGAACTTCCATACTAAAATCTTGTTCGGGTCATATCAGTTTGAAACTCATTGAGGATAGTACACGAACACACCTATACCATCCTCGTGATTTGCAAGGGCGCTTGGGTTATTGCCCATCCAATCAAGTTAGATCATGGCATGCATTTCTAGTTTTAGTTGAAATTGATGCAAGTATTAATTTTGAAAAAAAGTTTCAATTCTGGGTATCACACGCGAATTATTTGACAAGATGTTGTATGAGTGGTATCCTATTATTTAAAGAAAATATTCATATATTGTCACTAAATGGAAAAGAACGAAAAACCACGGTACCCAAAAGACAATGGGTAAGCGATCAGGGTATTAACAATGATACACAAATAGATGGGACATTCAATAAGCTAGAATGTAAAAAATGGAAAATTAGTCCTCTAATTAGGTTAATATTTATTTTAAGGATGAGAGTGCGTGATGTAGAGACAGTGGTGCTAGCGATGCTGCCGAAGATTTATTCTATGGACCTACACCCAGAGGCGTGGAGGTTATTTTATGCATGTTGGAAGAGGTGTGTGCTTACCGCGAACCCGGGGATTATGATGGAGGTGTTCTTGAAGAAGTATTTGGGTACGGATTTGCAATAATAGTTAAAATCCTATGTAGGAATTTAAGTACCACTTGTTGATATTTCATCATACCTTTTTTTCTTCTTTTTTTATTTACTTTGTTTCAGTACAATTAACCAATTGTTGAAAAGACTATGCCTGGAGGACATTTGGAAACAAGCTAAATTTTCTATGACAAGCACTGGCAGCCATCAATAAAGATGACGATATCAGTTCTCTCTCTGAATTATACAAAGTTAAAGGACTGTAAACTTGTATGTTTATTTTTTGAAACAACCTTTCAGTAGTAATAATTGCACGCATGATTACATTTACTCTTTTTGTATGGATATTCGAATAATACAAATTTGGTTTATATTGGCATCAAGGGTTGTCGAGGCTAATATTGGCATTATGAGCGGTTGTTTATGAATTGGGCTGGGTTATCAGGATTATGGAATAGTGCTTGGAAGAGACCTGGTCGTACTGTGCAAAGCTTTATTATTTTTTGCGTCCTCTACAAATGCTCAAGCTTTATTTTGTTCCATGCTGGGTATATACATTCTCTCTTTCCAATTTTCAGTGTTATATTTGTATACCAGATGTACAAATCATGTAGCTTAAGAATGCAGATTTTCGTCATGTGGTTGGACTTTGTGGCTTACTTGCATCACCACAGCCATAAGGACAAGCTTCCTTGGTATTGTGGCAAGGTGAAAATATCATAATTTTGACTTAAACACGCACATTACTTGATAATTATTTTCTGACAATGCAACTTAATACACTGCTGCCTGTTGATGATAATAGGAATGGAGTTATCTAAGAAGAGGATTAACAACACTGGATCGGGATTATGGATGGATCAGTAACATCCATCATGATATTGGGACTCATGTCATTCATCATCTATTTCCTCAAATGCCTCACTATCATCTTGTGGAAGCAGTAAGCATTATTCATTGCTAAGTTGCTTATTTTTATTTCTGTTTTCCAATTCTATTATTAATACTAGTTCATTTTTTTTATCATTAGACCAAAGCAGCTAAGCCTGTGTTAGGAAAATAGTACAAAGAGCCTGAAAAATCTTTGCTATTGCCAATCCATTTAATTGGCGTATTAGAAAGAAGCTTGAGAGTCGATCATTTTGTTAGTGATGTTGGCTATGCTGAAGGAGAGATGGGGCTTCGTTACTTGGGATGTTTGGATCCTGGTATGCATTGCAATTCTTGTGCATGGAAGTTGCATGGTTCTGTAGTTGTGTGAAACGGTTGGTGGTAATTAGTTATTTGTGTGTAGGTAATGATGGTGATATGCTCATAAGCACATGGGTGAGTTTGTTTTTATAAACAAAGCATTATTTGTTTAGGTTGGCTTGGTAATATGCAGTAGTTTTTCAACAGTAATTTGAATAACACAAATTTGGTTTGGATTTGTGTAACAAACTTCCATTTACTTAAGTTTGTATGGATTTTTACGCTGTTTCCAAGATTACTTTATCCTTAATCCTTGCAATAGGCATTGGGAGGCGAAAGGCATTGAAGCTTATCACACAGCATGGCTCCATAGAAAACGTATTGGAGAAAATTAACCGAGAAAGGTTTGTTACATTGTTGAATAACAAGGCAACACATTCTCAATTTCCTTACACTTTTGTTGTTCTATACACCTTTTGCATATATTCCATACAAATATTATCAGATATACTGTCTTTTGTTGCATTGCGATATTTCCCTTCATACTTTGTTTGTTTGCTAAAGGCATATTTTCCTCTCCTTTGATCATATGAGAATGTTTGGCATTGGTTTAAAATTCCCGCCATCTTTAGTGACATTGAAGAGCTCAACTGGACTTCTCCATGGAGGGGTATGTATCACTACTGCATGATAAGATATTGGACTATATAATGTATATGTTCATGACCAATAAAAGATGCAACACTTTTGCATTATCAGGGGCTCACGAAATTTTTGGTTGATGAAAATAGTTTCAGAAAAGATCGAATAATCAAGGTAAGATCATTTGCTGTAACAGAGATTGAATATCAAATTTGATGATTAATCAATAATAATTTATAATTACATTTATTTCTTTATCTAGCAACAATAATAAATTATTTATGAACAACACGAGATTTTTGGAGCTTGGTTTGTTTTGCTTTGTCAGTATATGATATAACAATCACTAATGCCTTGACTGTTTATTTGACATTAACAGGACCATTGTTGTTGATGTTAACGAGAAAATATCAAAAGAAAAACAAGATTAAATCTATCATTTTTTGTTTTGTACGTAATTTATTGATGTAAAAATGTATGATGTATTATGTATAGGCATGGAAAAACCGATAAAACAATATGTGCGAAACACTAAGTTGTTTGAATAATATGTATGAAATATTATACAGTAATTTACATATTTTTTGTTTGTGAAAATTTGCCATATTTATGTACAATTAAGAAATATTTAAATGTGTTTTTATATATATATATATATATATATATATGAAAAAAGTTGAAATGACGACAAATAGTTTACAAATTAATAATATAAACAACAGCATTTCATAAACGCTATAGAAACAAAGATTGGGAATGTTATAATATAACTAAATAAACGCTATGGAAACTTACACACAAACGCTATAAAACATGCAAATAAAATGCTATAGAAACATACACACAAACGCTATTGAAAATAAGCATCATATGGTATATTCTATAGCGTTTTTGTTTGATAGCAAATAGAAACGCTATACAAAATTATTTTTTCATAGCGTTTTTCTTTCTGCTATCTAAAGTAGAAGGTCTAATATAGCATGTCGTTATATGGCGTTCTCTGAAATGCTATGTTAGGATATAATAGCGTTTTTCAAACGCTATGAAAGCCCCTTTTTGTTGTAGTGAGAAGGTGTTTGGTAGAATGATAGGAGGACATGAAAATAATACAAATAATACGTCAGTGCTAGTAGTTGCTCCATACATCAGAGGCTCCTATGTGACGTCAGGATCACAGTTGGTGATAGAGAAGTGGAATGGTGAAGGAGATTTTGAAAAGTGGCAATGGATGATGAGAGAAGTTTTGAAAAGAAATCGCGTTCATCGAGTAGTATTTGATATAGAGACATTATCTACTGATATTTTATCAGTGAAATTAGAATAGATGGAAGAATGGGCCTTTACTACTCTTCAACTTACCATGGGAAAGAACGTAATTTCTGAAATTAGTTAGGAAACAACAGCTAAAGGCATTTTGAAGAAGTTGGAAGACCTCTACATGAAGAAATCCCTAACTAATCGTCTGATCCTATTGAAGACCTTCTTCACTTATAAGATGAAGGAAGGTTCTTCAATTAAGACACACCTAAGTGAGTTTGATTACCTGTTGATGAAGATGAAGTCTGTTGAGTTGAAAATTGATGAAGAACAGAAAACAATGGTTCTGTTGTGTTCGTTCCCAGAGCGATACACTGGTTTCTCCAACAGCCTTATCTATGGTAAAGACACATTGAAATTAGATGATGTGAAGATAGGTTTGCTCAGCGAAGAGTTGAGAGATCAGATGAAAGAGTTTGGTGTTGGTGACAGTAGTGGAGGAAGCAGTAGTTCAGGCTTATATGTTGAGAGAGGAAGAGCAGAGAAGAAAGTGAAGAATAATAGGGGGCGTTCCAATTCTGAGAAGCCTAATTCACGAAGTAAGTCTAAAGATGGAAAGTGCTATAATTGTAAGAAACCAGGCAATTGGATAAGAGACTGTCCAGATTTGGAGAAGAAGACTGATGGTTCTTCATGTATTGCGATGGAGAAAGATTGTAGCGATTTATTGATAGCAGTTGTATCAGATGTTGTAGACCACTGGATTCTAGATTCTGGAGCATCATTTCACATGAACCCTAATAAGGATTATGTGACCCCCCCTCCCCCCCCGCACTAGCCGGCATTCCCTCCGAAAGTGCGCTGTACACATGCCCGACTAACACGGAACGGTCGCCAAAGAAAGGAAAGAAGAGAGTGAACTAATCGAAAACCTGTAGAATGTCTCACAGCGCATGGGATAAAATATAATAAAAACACACTTGACATAAAACAGGCGAGACAGTGCATAAGCTGAAAAATAAACATCATAGCAGCGTAAAATCCAAATATAGCTTATGTTCCACATCATTATTATTACAACTTTAAAACTGTCTCTAAAGTAAAGAAAGGAAGGGTGCACTACTAATGCCCAAAGTAGTGACCAGCAGCGACATAGGGAGAATATCTATATATCATACGTGGAAGCCTCCTGCTCGTCTCCGATACAGCTACTCGTGCATGCCACCTAACCTGTCTCTAGTCTGCTCGTGAGAGCACCCAGAGTAATAAGAAGAGACATAAAACTCTGGGTCAGACAAAAAGTCTGGTATGAGCGATAAGCAGCTAAACAGAACAATAACAGGTATACTAAACCATACCTGAAACTGGACCTACAACCAAAGAGTTAGCACTACATACCGTACAATACTCTAAGGTGCCACTGAACAGTTGGTGTAAAGATAATGGGGGTGGGGGTGTGCATGTCACAATGATGGAAAACAAATCAAACATAGCAACCATCCTCACATCTCTCACTCAGTGCGTAAAGCATACGATGTCCACCATTTTCAATCACTAGACCCATAGAAGTAGTGACGGAGTTCGACTTGTACAACTACTGCTACTACCAAGCTTGCCCCATGGGGTCATTGTAACACCCCACCTCCGCTAGGGTCACTCACAAAGGGAATGCACTAGGTTTGTTGAAGCATTATCGAGGTAAACATGCACAGAAATGTTACAAGACAGAACATATACATAAAACAGCGGAAGTAAAACAAATTTCATTACCTTATAAAATAAGGTCTAAAGCCTTTTACATCAGAATACATCAAAATTCTGTCTTGCAATAGTAAAGAAGCATAAAACCATTTCATAAATTATTCCCCAGGTAAAACAGTAAAGTAGCCATAGCCAAGAAAAGTCCAAGCCATACGTGATGACCTTCAAGTAGAAGAAGTCCGAACTAGATAACAGTGTTTCCTCCCTGAAAACCTGGGGGGGGAACGGAAGACAAGAGGCGAAAGAAAACGGGGTCAGTCATAAAGACTGGTAAGTCCTATCAACTTCCAGTATAAAAACAGGTAAAGGTAACATGATATGCATAAACTGAAAGTAAACATAAGGATGACTACAAGATAGATAAACTAAAACAGGCTGAACTACTGTAGCAAGGTAAACTAAGATATCATGATAAACTATGTTGTCATGATAAGTCAAGGTATCACATCGTCCGGTTTCTATCAAGTATAATATCCCGAGGTATCTATCCTGTATATTTCTCATGGTCCTAACATGTATATTTGCTCTGAACCTCTCGTACTAGTATCCCAACCCGCGTCATGTGTTAACTATGAATGTCCCTTGCCTAATGTCATGTAATGGTCCATGTCAACCTAATATATAGCATATGTAGGTTTTCCCAACTCGTATGTTTCTTTCCATGTATAAGTTCAGTCCTTTGTCGTAGGCCATACGGGCTTTCCCATGTAAACGTTTTATCCTTGAGGTCATTTTGGACTGCTACCCTTGATCTAGTTATGTTTCCTTACCATGAACTATCGCGCATTCACTTAGGATTTATGCCACCAAGGACCACTAGGGATTATGCTACCTAATGAACGTTTCCGTGTCTCGGTTTGGGTTCAGCCACCTAGGGCCACTAGGGATTATGCCACCCGTCAACCGCGCCCTTTATCCCGCGTATGTATCGTGAATCGTTTTCCATGTCTAGACGCACATGTTCCTCAATGTGCCATCCGAGTTCCGTGCCAGGGCAAATCAAGAAATACGGAACTCGGTCGGGAGCTTTAAGTCGTCTGCTGATGCAGATATCAAGGTCTGTTTTTGTACCCGTGGCTATGGTCCCACGTGACCCCTCCCTCAACTACTGAAAGGCAATCCAAGAAAAATCATGTATGAGAACTTCACTAAGGCCCATCGATGCCCACTTCCAGATAGCCAACCTCACCCATAACTCGATAGCTAGTATATGGTCTTTTGGGAGTTCCCTGCCTTTCCGTACGTACACGATTGACTAAAGATGGTAGGTAGTCGGCGACATGCTATCCCGGGGCAGAATCATGTATCGTCGACTCCACGCTAATCCATCCCAGTCTTTAGGTCGCTCGCATAGCAACCAAGGCATACTCTTGGCTCTTCTACCGCAGACCTTAACCCCTGTGAGGCCGGGTTTCATGGACCACTTGCCACCTCACAGAGGGATACCAAGAGTACCCTCACGTTCCCCGAAGCTTCCGCTTCGTCACCCAGTTCGCTGGAGCTTTTATCCAAGTCAGATAACTTGCTCCTCCTCGTATACTAAGCGATGACCTACCGTACCAGGTTACTCACCTCTTTATAAACTAGTCCCATATCCTTAGCTAAGAATTATTACTTAGTTACCCTTAACTAAGGTTTACCACTTAGCCCCTTTTTCCGCTATCCTTGTTAACTACGATTTCCAACCTAGTCCCCTGAGCTAGGGTTTTGACAAATGGGTTAAGTGTTGTGGTCCAAGTTCATGACTTAACCCGCCCACGAATCATGTCAAGATTGGCTAAGTACTCAAGTTCAAGGCTTAGCCCTACAAGTTGGTTAATTGTACCAAGAAGCTCATGACTTAACCCTATCAAGTCAAATTGGTTAAGTATTTATTTGTCTTAACCCTATCAGGTTATCATGTTAGATTGATTAAGCATAGATTATCTTAATCCCATCAGATTATCGAGTCGGATTGGTTAAGCATGGGTTAGCTTAACCCCATCCACTAATCGTATTACAATGGTTAAGCCTAATTTTAAAAGTCTTGTGACTTAACCCTATCAGGTTATCATGATAGATTTATTAAGCATAGATTATCTTAATCCCATCAGATTATCGAGTCGGATTGGTTAAGCATGGGTTAGCTTAACCTCATCAAATCATCGTGTATAATTGGTTAAGTATAAGTTACTTAACCCCATTAAATTACCGTGTTAAGTTGGTTAAGTATAGGTTACATAACCTCATTGAGTTACCAAGTTTAGATTGGTTAAGTGTTTAGCTTAACCCCATCAAATTACCGTGTTTAGATTAGTTAAGTGAAGGTTACTTAACCCCATCTAATTACCGTGTTTTAGATTAGTTAAGTCTAAGTTACTTAATCCCATCTAATTACCGTGTTAGATTAGTTAAGTCTAAGTTACTTAACCCCATCTAATTACCATGTTAGATTAGTTAAGCGTAAATCACTTAACCCCATCCCCTAATTGCCTTGTATGGTTAAGTGTCATTAAGAAATCAAGCCCGGTCCCACTTAACCTACCCATTCGTGTCATATCGGTTAAGTGTCATTAGTCAAATTTACTTAACCTTATCATGTGGCATTAATTTAATTAATGCACTCTCAACCTCTCACATTAGACCTTGTTGTGGTTACTAGTTAAGCCGGGCGGGTCCGGGTAGTTTTACACCACAACCTAGTCTAACCTCGGGTCTTAAGCGCGACATGACCAACTTCTCACATTGGATCCTATTGTTTGTAGCCACTAGTTAAGCCGGGCGGGTCCGGGTAGATTTATGCTACAAACTCAACCCAACCTCGAGTTGGCCACTTTCATGTTTGGTCTAGTGTCTTTTTACACTTACAACCCACCCATGTCTAGTTCAAGTTCCATGTTTTCCCACGTGTCATGACCATATTTAAATGAATAATGAATGTCATGTTCTCATGTAAGCCCCATGTCAAGTTTTTCATGTCATACCCACGTTTTTCCTAAGCTACCCAAACGTATTCCCAACCCAAGTGGAAGCGAGTCACATAGTAGGGTGTTATGCCAACATATTGGCCACAAACATGCATAGTGTCATAAGGGAATTTGGCCACAAACATGCATAGTATCATAAAGGAATTTGGCCACAAGCATGCATGACAAATCAAGAAGGGGTTGGCCACAAGCATGCATAACATAAAAAGGTGATTGGCCACAAACTTGCATATTATCATAAGGGGTTTCGGGTTTCACATAGGTTATAGCACTTATGTTTAACCGCATTTTATTCCATGCCATCATTAAACTACCGTTAACATCTCGAAGTAGCTAGAACTTACATAGCGAGGCTTAGGAAAAGGATCATGCATCATCTTGACGAAGAAAGGCGGCTCCTTTGTCGAAGAATCGTCATGAAACTCGCATAGCAACGTTGATTTGGTCTCGATTTGGTGTAGCAAGCTTGCACCTTTTGATTTGAACCCGATTTGAATGCATAGGCTCTTGAAGTTGGAGATGGAGGCCATGATCAATGGAGATTTGGGCAGCACTTCATGGCATGAGTGAATTATGAGGGGTTTAGGGTAGGCTTAGGGTCTTTTTATAGAGATTAGAAGTAGTTTAGGCCGTTAGATTAACCCTAGGATAGATCCAAGCCCTCAAAAATCGTCACAAGCCTCCAAAACCGAGCCAAACAGCAAAACAGGTGCACCAGGTTGCCTGGGTCCGACCAGGCAGGTCGACCCCCAGGTCGACCCTGGGGTCGACTCCCAAGTCGACCTGGCTGGCAGGGGGTCGACTCCCCAGTCGACCTCCCCTGGTCTGGCGGGAAATTTTCCCGCCTCTTCTGAATTCTGAATTTTAAATCTGTTTTCGTTTTCGAATTTTTCGTGAAACTTCGCGAGGTCATATCTCGGTCATACGAACTCCGATTTACGAATTTTCGGACTCTATTTCGCGTATTTTTCCGAGACGAACGCAATGGCGCAACCCGTTTCTCCTGATTCAGATTTTAACATTTAATTCTGCCTTGATTCTTGTCTTAACACGTTGTTAAAATTCGGGTTGTTACAGTCATGACCAAAACTTTACAAATGACCCCACTTCATTGGTCCACAGCTCTTTAGTCATACCTAGGCCACTGTGACCCTGAATCCGTTCACGTACCCCCTACACATAGTGATTCAAAGTTATAGACATCGACAACCCCTTAGCACACGTCCCGCAGCAGAGCCTAACTCATGAAGTTAACTCGTTGGTTCCCAACTGGACCCTGAGCCCTACTACCTATTTGGACTTCCTTTGCATCTCAGGTTTTGGTCGAATTAGAGTTGGTTTTTAGAAAAGTCATCGCGTAATCGCAGCTCCAATCCGGTTCAGGTCGGTTATGTATAGTGCTCCGGTCCTCATCGGTTCGGTTCGGATGCCTCTGCCTGGGTTCGGCTCGGTGGTTGCTCCCTCCTAGATGTCCCGATCCGATTCAGTGCTTCGCTCAAACTCCAGCTCCAAGCTTGGTCCTCCGATCCGATCCCGCTCCCTGGCTCTAGTCCGATCCGATCTCCACTTCCTTGCTTCTGATCCGATCCCCTGTTGGTCTCTCTGATCTGATCCCCTGCCCAACTCCAACTCTAAGCAAATGGCCTTCCTTCTCGCCAAGCCCTTTATGCTAAGTTCCAACCTGAATCGAGTCCACTTGCCCGGTCCTCCTATCCGATCCGAGCCCAATAATCCGATCCGATCCGGTTTGAAGCCCTGCATATTTCCTGCAACTTTCTAGCGACTGTTTTACGCCATACGATGGCGTTTCCGACCATTCTAACTGTTTTAATCAATCAAAAAACATACCATACAGTCATAGCAACACATAGAATCAACTATAAACACCAAAACAACAACATGACAAGGTTAAACGGATCAAACATAGCCAAAGTCCCATATTTTCCCTTAAGCATGTTTAAGCTAATGATGTGATTAGCAAAACTTAACCAAATTAACCAAATTTTCTAACAGAGGCCTAAAACAATATTTCTAAATTTATGAATATTTTTCCAGAATTTTATTATGTCTAATTTCGTTAATCTTCACTAATTACCCTTAATTAACCGTAGTTAGTGCAAAACTATGCAAATCACTCACCTTGGCCACAAATAAAATACCAAATCTGAAATGAATCTCTGTTTGGTGCTGTTCCCAATGCAACACAGCAGTTCTACCACGATTCTTGTGCTAATCCTCTTTGATTTGATGTTGCTAAGTTTAATCCTTGATTAGAAAGTGATTTGGAGATGTTTCAGAGGTTGGAGGCCATTATTAGGGTTCTTAGGAGGTAAATGGCGGCTAGAAAACTGAAATGAAATGAAAACCAAACTCCTTTCAGCCTCCCCATAACCCCAATCCCGAAATGGTTATGGGCCCATTTACTAATCACCTCATTTGGCCCGGTTAAGCAGTTTTTCATCTTCCGAAACTTGTTTCAGCCATATCTTCCAAACGGTGAGTCCGTTTGGCTAATGTGACCACTCTACGGAATTGTAAACCATCATTCGGATCCAATGGAAGTGGTTTCAGGTCAAAACTCCTTTCCAATCAAAAGTTATGGCCAAAAAATATCAGCTAGGGGCAAAATAGTCATTTAAAAATCGGCAAAAGTCATGAACATGGGAAATGACCCCAATAGTCGTCTCCCAAAGTTACATGACCATACGACTCCGTATGTGAAAGAAATAAATATTCTACGATCCTGCGATGCGTAGAATGCGGGTCATTACACTCTCCCCCTTTAGAAATTTCGTCCTCGAAATTCCTTAACCCACAACATACAAAGGATCCCGCATGCCTACCAATCATATACAACAATCAAACATGCAAAACAGATAAAACAAACCTATCCTAGCATGCAGAAAGACTAAATCGAAACTGAAATCTTTCCAGGCGAAGAGTTCTGGATACGTCTTCCTAATGCTCTCCTCTGTCTCCTGAGTACAGTCATTCTCATCCTTGCCCCACTGAACTTTGACTAATTTCACCGCATTCCTTCGAAGTTGTTTCGTATCGTTCCCAACAATACGCATAGGATTACGGTTCTCAACCACCTTGGGTTCAACCTCGATATCGTCCAACTGATCAGGTGAAATATTCACATCTGGATCGTGTACGAACATCCTTAACTGGGAAACATGAAATACGTTGTGAACTCCTACCATCTTCTCTGGTAATTCAACTTTGTATGCCAAATTCCCAATTTGCTCAAGAACTGGGAATGGACTCCTGCCAAATCATATCACGCTATTCAACGGAGAAATCTGGACAAACACTAAGTCGCCAATGGAGAACTTTAATTCTCTTCTCTTCTTATCAGCTTAACTTTTCTGCCTATCTTAGGCATCCTTCATTCGCTGTTGGATAACCTTGATTTTTCTGATGTTTCTCTTATTACTTCTGGTCCAAGCACATATTTCTCACCGGTCTCTAACCAACATGATGGTGAGTTGCACGGTCTTCCGTACAAAGCTTCAAATGGAGCAATACCAATACTGGATTGATAACTATTATTATATGCAAACTCTACTAGATGCAGATGGTCATCCCATGATCCACCAAAATTCAATATGCAAGCTCTCAAGAGATCTTCTAACACTCGATTCACCATCTCTGTCTGTCCATCGGTTTGAGGATGATACGCGGTACTGAGATGTAGTTCTAATCCTAATGCCTCTTGTAAGCCCTTCCAAAATCCACTAGTGAACAACGGATCTCGATCGCTCACAATGCCTTTGGGTATTCCATGGAATCTCACTACCCACTTTATATACAGTTCCGCTAATTTAGCTGCCGTCCTGTTTGACTTGACGGGTATAAACCTTTCACTCTTAGTCAAACGGTCCACAATCACCCATCAATGAAATCCATTGAGATTTGTTCCCATTTCCATTCTGGAATCTCTAATGGTTGCAACAACCCACTAGGCTTCTTTTGCTCAGCTTTAATAGCTGGCAATTCATACATTTGGATATAAACTTCCCAATGTCTCTTTTCATCCCTTCCCAATAGTAGGTCTGCTTCATGTCTCGATACATCTTGTTACCACCGGGATGTATAGTCAGTTTTGAGTGATGACATTCTCTAAGAACTTCGTCTCTCAATCCATTGACATTAGGCACAAGTCTTCCATTCTTTCTAAGCCATCTATCTCGATCAAGCCCATACTTGTTCATCTCTTCGTCGATTCCCATCTCTAACTTTAAGATGATTTCCAATAGGTTAGGATCGTTCCTCTGACTGGAACCAATCCGCTCAATCAAAGTGGGTCTGATCGTCAAACTTGCTAACATTTCTGGATCCAACTTGCACTTTGGCCTGAAATCATACCCAGCGATGTACTCTAGTTGCTTCCATTCAAGAAACATAGCCCCTAAACTGGCATGTATTCTACTCAATGCATCAGCTACCGCATTGCCCTTTCCTAGTGTGTATGCGATATCGAAATCATAGGAAGCTAAGAATTCTAACCATCTTTGTTGTCGGAGATTTAGATCCTTCTGAGAGAAGAGATACTTTAACGATTTATGATCGGTAAACAACTCGAATCTTTCTCCCAAGAGATAATGTCTCCACATCTTCAATGCGAACACGATCGCTGCCAATTCCAAATCATGGGTAGGATTTCTTTTCTCATGCGGTTTCAATTTCCGACTTGCATAAGCTACAACCCTACATCCTTGCATCAATACAGAACCTAGTCCGGTACCACATGCATCTGTGTATACCGTCATCTCTTGATTCCCCTTAGGAATGACTAATACTGGTGCACATGTCAACTTTTCTTTAGACACTTGAATACATTCTCGCACTTTTCGTCCCAGACGAAAGCTTGATTCTCCTTGGTCAACTGAGTCAACGGTGCTGCTATCTTGGAAAAGTCTTGGATAAACTTACGATAATATCCAGCTAACCCCAAGAAACTTCTTATGTCTGTCACATTCTTGGGCGTAGACCAATCTTGTACCGTAGCCACCTTCGCAGGGTCCACGGCGATACCATTTTCTGAAACCACATGGCCCAAGAGTCTCACTTTCCTCCTCCAGAAGTGACACTTAGAAAACTTTTCTTTCAATTGGTGTTTTCTCAACACCTCCATCACTATCCTCAAATATTCCTTGTGTTCTTCCTCTGTCCTCGAGTAGACCAAAATATCATCCATGAACACAAGGACAAACTTATTCAGCTGATCTCTGAATACCCTATTCATAAGATCCACAAAATATGCTGGTGCATTGGTCAACCCAAATGGCATGACCAACCATTCATAAAATCCAAACGGCGTCCGAAATGCCGTTTTAGCTATACTCTCAGCTTCCACCCTAAGCTGATGAAAACCTGTCGCGAGATCCAATTGGGAAAATACTCTCGCGCCACTCAACTGATCAAACAAATCATCTATCTGCGGTAGAGGATACTTATTCTTCCTCGTTACTTTATTCAATTCGCGGTAGTCCACACACAATAGAAGGGAACCATCCGCCTTGGTAGCAAACACAACTGGTGCTCCCCATTCAGAAACACTCCTTCTGATAAATCCCTTATTCAAAAGATCACTTACCACCCTGAGCTCTCGCTGCTCCCTTGGTGCCATACGACGAAGTGGCCTCACTATAGGTCTGGCATCTTTCACTAAATCAATACGGAACTCAATCTCTCGGTGTGGTGGAAGCCCGGTCACTTCCTCGAAGACGTCCGGATACTGGCCAACCACAGGCAAACCTGACAACTCACTATGCGGGATGTCGAAGGAATTTAGAAAACTATCCATTACCCCATCACTAGGTAGACCACCAAACACTACCCTCTGCCTAACATCCGCTCTAGCTGTCAGCAAAAAGCCCTCACAGTCTACCACCACCCCGTATCTTTGGAGCCAATCGACTCCCAAAATAATGCCAAACCCATTAAAGCCCAAAAAAAGGCAATCACAAACAAACATGCATCCATGACTCGATAATACCACATTACGATAAATCATGCTAAGTTTAGTCGAACCACCAATCGGGTTCGTCACTACTAAAGGTCTATCGACGATCTCGGGCTCCAATCCCAACCTATCTACCAGGTCACTAGATATGAAAGAACTGGAAGCTCCGGTATCAAATAAAACTCTAACAGGAACATCATAAACAGAAAGAATACCTTGAATAATGACATTCTCTCCCTTCTCCGCCGCAGTTGGGGCATTCGACGAAGAAGGAATAACACTAAGGGCATATGCTTTCACCATCTGCTTTTCTTTAGGGTTTTGCGGACACTTGTCCTTGTGATGTCCCACTTGGCCACAGTTAAAGCACTTCCTATCCGCTGGCTTGGCCCGACAATTACTAGCATAATGGCCCTTCTTACCACAGCTGAAGCACTCAACATCTTTCTTATTCTTTTTCTGGCCATCCTTATTCTGGTTCTGCTTCCTGTTATTCTGAGAACCACTCTTGCCTCCACCACTTGCTTGCGGCTTTGGCTCCTCTGCAGGTGCAACCTCAGTCTTCGACTTAGGGTAAAGACTCTCAGACCTCAATGCTTTCCCCACAATCAATTCATACATCTCATCGATGTGGTTAATAAGCCTTTCCCCCAAGTACTGATCCAAGCCAGTTATGAACTTCTCGTTCTTCTTCTCGGCAGTATCTATTAGGGATAACCCACATTTCGACAAAGTGTCGAATTCAGCAATATACTCCGAGACAGCTCTGCCGTTCTGCTTGAGTTCCAAGAATTTCTTAAACAACACTGACTTCTGAGCAGCTGGAATGAACTTATCGCTAAAGTGAACCTTAAACTGATCCCAAGTAATCTGTTCCTCGGGAGTAGCTGCCTTTATAGCATTCCACCAATTCATTGCCCGTCCTTGCAGCTGACGGGATGCTAGCCTTCTCTTCATCGTATCCTCGATACCCAAGTCTTCGAGGATATGCTCGCAGCTATCCAACCAATCCTGAACATCCGTAGCTAACTCCGTTTTGCGGAACGGCTTCCCACCAAGACTAGTATAGTCCTTGTTCAGCTTGGCGAAATCGGCCCTAGGCGCCTGCACTATTGGACCACCTCCATTGCCAGCATTGGGAGCTGCCCTCTGCACATCCCTAAGCATCTCTCTCATGAGGTCAGTAAACATCGTCCTCTTGTCAGCAGCATTCCCATTATTGGCTCCTCTACCGGCACCTCTTGCGTATCGGCTCATCGTTCAATCTGTAAAGAGAAAACGATTAACCATCTCCATAGTGGTGCCAGTGCAGTGCGACTTCATCCTTAACTATACTGATAGTATATATATATATAGCTTTTGAAAGCCAAAATAATCACAAATACGCGCTCTCATATACGTATTATCTCTCCCTGGTGTCTTTCCCTAGGTTAACTACGCAACCTAGAGCTCTGATACCAAGTGTAACGGCCTGCCCCGCACTAGCCGGCATTCCCTCCGAAAGTGCGCTGTACACATGCTCGACTAACACGGAACGGTCGCAAAAGAAAGGAAAGAAGAGAGTGAACTATCGAAAACCTGTAGAATGTCTCACAGCGCATGGGATAAAATATAATAACAACATACTTGACATAAAACAGGCGAGAAGTGCATAAGATGAAAACTAAACATCATAGCAGCGGAAAATCCAAATACAGCTTATGTTCCACATCATTATTATTACAACTTTAAAACTGTCTCTAAAGTAAAGAAATGATGGGCGCACTACTAATGCCCAAAGTAGTGACCAGCAGCGACACAGGGAGAATATCTATATATCATACGTGGAAGCCTCATGCTCGTCTCCGGTACAGCTACTCGTGCATACCACCTAACATGTCTTTAGTCTGCTCGTGAGAGCACCCAGTGTAATAAGAAGAGACATAAAACTCTGGGTCAAACAAAAAGTCTGGTATGAGCGATAATCAGCTAAACAGAACAATAACAGGTATACTAAACCATACCTGAACCTGGACCTGCAACCAAAGAGTTAGCACTACATACCGTACAATACTCTAAGGTGCCACTGAACAGTTGGTGTAAAGATAACGGGGGTGGGGGTGTGCTTGTCACAATGATGGAAAACAAATCAAACATAGCAATCATCCTCACATATCTCACTTATGGCATAAAGCATACGATGTCCACCATTATCAATCACTAGACCCATCGAAGTAGTGACGGAGTTTGACTTGTACAACTACTGCTACTACCAAGCTTGACCCATGGGGTCATGACCAAATCTTTACAAACGACCCCACTTCATTGGTCCATAGCTCTTTAGTCGTACCCAGGCCACTGTAACCCTGAATCCGTTCACGTACCCCCTACACATAGTGATATAAAGTTATAGACATCGACAACCCCTTGGCACACGTCCGGCAGCAGAGCCCAACTCATGAAGTTAACTCGTTGGTTCCCAACTGGACCCTGAGCCCTACTTCCTATTGGGACTTCCTTTGCATCTTGGGTTTTGGTCGAATTAGAGTTGGTCTTTAGAAAAGTCGTCGCGTAATCGCAGCTCCAATCCGTTTTGGGTCGGTTGTGTATAGTGCTCCAGTCCTCATCAGTTCGGTTCGGATGCCTCTACGTGGGTTCGGCTCGGTGGTTGCTCCCTCCTAGATATCCCGATCTGATTCAGTGCTTCGCTCCAACTTTAGCTCCAAGCTTGGTCCTCCGATCTGATCCCGCTCCCTGGCTCTAGTCCGATCCGATCTCCACGCCCTTGTTTCCGATCTGATCCCCTGTTGGTCTCTCCGATCCGATCCCTTGCCCAACTCCAACTCTAAGCAAATGGCCTTCCTTCTACCCAAGCCCCTTATGCTAAGTTCCAACCCTAATTGAGTCCACTTGCCCGGTCCTCCTATCCGATCCGAGCCCAATAATCCGATCCGGTTTGAAACCCTGCACATTTCCTGCAACTTTCCAGCGACTGTTTTACGCCATACAACGGCGTTTCCGACCATTCTAACTGTTATAATCAATCACAAAGCATACCATACAGTCATAGCAACACAGAGAATCAACTATAAACACCAAATATGATAAGGTTAAATGGATCAAACATAGCCAAAATCCCATATTTTCCCTTAAACTTGTTTAAGCAAAACTAATGATGTGATTAGCAAAACTTAACCAAATTTTCTAACAGAGGCCTAAAACAATATTTCAAAATTTATGAATATTTTTCCAGAATTTTATCATGTCTAATTTCGTTAATCTTCACTAATTACCCTTAATTAACTGTAATTAGTGCAAAACTATGCAAATCACTCACCTTGGCCACAAATAAAATACCAAATCTGAAATGAATCTCTGTTTGGTGCTGTTCCCAATGCAACACAGCAGTTCTACCACGATTCTTGTGCTAATCCTCTTTGATTTGATATTGCTAAGCTTAATCCTTGATTAGAAAGTGATTTGGAGATGTTTAGAGGTTGGAGGCCATTATTATGGTTCTTAGGAGGTAAATGGCGGCTAGAAAACTGAAAAGAAATGAAAACCTAACTCATTTCAGCCTCCCCATAACCCTAATCCCGAAATGGGTTATGGGCCCATTTACTAATCACCTCATTCCGGGCTGTTAAGCAGTTTTTCACCATCTGAAACTTGTTTCAGCCATATCTCCCAAACGGTGAGTCCGTTTGGCTAATCTGACCACTCTACGGAATTGTAAACCATCATCCGTATCCAATGGAAGTGGTTTCAGGTCAAAACTCCTTTCCAATCAAAAGTTATGGCCAAAAAAATATCAGCTAGGGGCAAAATAGTCATTTAAAAATTGGCAAAAGTCATGAACATGGGAAATGACCCCAATAGTCGTCTCCCAAAGTTACATGACCATACGACTCCGTATGTGAAAGAAATAAATATTCTACGATCCTGCGATGCGTAGAATGCGGGTCGTTATAGATTATTTTTCTTCCTTCGATGCCAAGGAAGGAAGTTTTATCCTTATGGGGAACGATGCTACATGTAAGTCTATGAGAGTTGGTTCAGTCCGCATTCGGTTGTATGATGGGATTGTTCGCACACTTTCAAATGTTCGCTATGTCCCAGGTCTTCGGACGTCATTGATATCACTAGGACAATTGGCATCATTGGGATGCGAGATAACCATTGTCAAAGATGTTTGAGAGGTTCTAGAGATGCACTTGTATTGACGAAGGGTGTTACGGTGTGAAATCTGTATTTGCTAATGGGTAGCACTATCCATGGAGAATTATGTGTTAGAGTCGATAGTTCTAAAAGTTTGGATTCTACCGAGCTTTGGCATATGAGATTAGGTCATACTTCGGAGAAGAACTTAGAGCTGCTTCGTAAGAAGAAAAAGATCAAGGGACAAATCTTCAACAAGTTGGACTTTTGCAAGGAGTGTGTATTGGCAAAGCAAACCAGAGTTTCCTTTGGTGATGGCGTGCATACTTCTAAGAGGGTACTTGATTATGTGCATTCGGATGATTGAGGGCCATACTCTACAGCTTGTATTGGTGGAGCATATTATTTTGTTTCATTCGTTGATGACTACTCGCGCAAGGTTTGGGTGTATGTAATGAAAACTAAGTCGGAAGTATTTAAGAAGTTTAAAGTTTGGTTAGCTCTTGTTGAAAACCAAACATGAAAGGAATTAAAGATTCTTAGATCCGACAATGGTGGCGAATATGTCTCCAAAGAGTTCCTAGAGTACTGAAGATAACGTGGTATTAGAAGACATTTTACTACACCTAGTGATCCACAAGGCAATGGGATAGATTAAAGAATGAATAGGACTCTACTTGAAAAGGCCCTTTGCTTGATATCGACTGCAGGTATGTCTAAGGGTTTTTGGGCTAAAGCTATTTCAACTGCAACACATATTATTAATCGGATTCCATGCTCAACCATTGATGGGAAGATTCCAGAGGAGTTATGGAGAGGTAAAAACATTTTATTAAGTTATTTTCATATATTTGGACATCCAATTTATGTTCACAATACAGGACATGATAAGTTGGAGCCTAGGGCCTCCAAATATGTTTTTCTTTGTTATACAGATGGTATAAAGGGATATAGAATTTGGAACCCAGTTACGAAGAAAGTTATACATTCCATACATGTGACTTTTGATGTGTCAACAATGTTTAAACCATTCGAAGGTTTATCGGAGGATTCAGATTCAGTTGATGAGAAGCCTGAAAAGATCGAGATTCCCAGTTTTCAAACCAGAAGTAGAGCCATTACTATTAATAATAGTGACAGAGCAGTTGATGATACATCACATGATAGCCCACATATTTCCTCTAGTAGTAATGGTGATGGTCACGAAGCTTGAGAGGATTCAGCTCAAGGTGGAGGTGAAGGAGAGTCGGGCAATATAGCCATTCGGGCTAGTCAGAGACCAAAGAGAGCTCCAATTAGATATGGAGATTGAAAGTATGCGAATTTGAGCCATGATGATCAGTTTGAGTATGCTTTACATGTAATTCATGATGAACCATTAAGCCTTGAAGAAGCCATGAAGTCAAGTGATAACTTGAAGTGGAATTGCGTTGTGGAAGAGGAGATACAGCCTTTGCAGAAGAACAAGACTTGGGATTTGGTACCACTACCTCAAGGAAGTCGAGCCATAGGTTGCAAGTGGGTATTCAAGGTGAAAGATGATGGTCGATACAAGGCAATATTAGTAGCCAAAGGGTTTTCACAAAGAAATGGGTTATAGTATGATGAAATATTTGCTCTAGTTGTTAGACATACTTCAATTCGAATCCTACTTGAAATAGTTGCTGCTCACGATCTGGAGTTAGAACAACTTGATGTGAAGGCCGCTTTCTTGCATGGTGATTTGGAGGAAACCATTTACATGAAGCAACCAGAAGGATTTATTGTAGATGGAAAATCGGATTGGGTATGCAAGTTGAAGAAATCTCTTTATGGTCTAAAACAATCGCCTAGACAATGGTACAAAAGGTTTGATTCTTTTATGCTTCCACATCATTTTAATCGTAGTACTAAAGATGCATGTGTTTACTTTAAGTATTTAAAGAATAATAATTGGGTGTATTTGCATTTGTATATGGATGATACGTTGATTGCTTCCAAGGATAAAGCTGAAATTTATGCGTTGAAGTTGAAATTAAAAGAGGAATTCGATATGAATGATCTTGGAGAAGCAAAGAAAATTTTGGGCATGGAAATCCAAAGGGATAGAAAACTTGGACTTTTTAGACTTACTCAAAAGGAATATATTCAAAAGGTGCTTGCTCGGTTTAGCATGGATGGAGAAAAGGCTATCAGTACACCCATGCCTTTGCATATACAGTTTTCTAAGCAGGGCACTCCTATCCTAGAAAAGGACAAGGCCTATATGAAAAAGGTGCTTTATGCGAGTGCAGTAAGCAGCTTGATGAATGCTATGGTGTGCACTAGACTTGACATTGCTCAGGCTGTAGGATTAGTTAGTAGATATACAACAAATCCGGGGAAATTGCATTGGGAGGCAGTGAAGTACATTTTTAGATATCTTAGAGGAACATTAGATTATGGGCTTGTTTTTTGCGGCAGAAATAAATATTTCAACTTGGTCGGGTTTCGTGATTCAGACTATGCTAGAGATAGAGATAGAAGGAAGCTAACCTCAGGCTATGTGTTCACACTTGGAGGAACCGCAATTAGTTGGAGAGTGAGGTTCCAGACTATAGTCGCTTTGTCTACTACAGAGGTAGAGTTGATAGCTGCAGTTGTGGCAGCTAAAGAGGCGCTTTATTTAAAGAAGTTATTGTGTGATTTGGGCTTCATACAAGATGCTTGTTTGGTGGATTGTGATAGTTATAGTGCAATTCATTTAGCTGAAAATTTGGCTTTCAGTTCTAGAACAAAGCATATAAAGGTAAGAGAGTCTTTCCTTATCTCTATGAATGAGTAGAAGTTAGTTCGTCTTTAGAAGATTCACACAAGTAACAATGCAGCGGACATGTTTACGAAGGCATTACATGCTACTAAGTTCGAGCATTGCTCAAACTCGATTCACTTGATGAAGTGCTAAGTGCCACATGGTGGCACAATAGGGAAGAGAGTAACTTAGTTGAAGTCAGGAGAAGATGTGGTATTCTCTTGTATGAAGAGATAGGAGTTGGTTACACAATGTCTACCTTGTTTTTGAATGCTTACAACACTTTGTTGGTGGGCGGTGGCCTTGCCGGAGTTCACTGACAAAGTGCAATGAGGGGGTGGCTTTTGTAGGAACTTATTGGGAAGCATTCACATTGGAGACTCTTGGTTGCAAGGGATATTGTATCAAGATAGAGATTACTGGAATTTTTTGTCATACAATATTTCCAAAAATTAATTAGATTTTTGGAGATATTCAAGATAATTTGGTTACCTGTTTTGTGCAAGAATGAAATAGAAAGGGATATTAAGAAGAAATGGATATTGGAGATTCACCATTTATTTTGTTGCCATGTTTCGTGAAAGAATAAATGGAAAGAAGTTAAAGTGGGAAAATGATTGATTGATGGAGAAAAGGTAAAGTTATCAGTCAACCATATGACAATAAAATTAATGGGAATATTAACCTTCCATGAAGTGATTTATTTACATAAATCAATTGCCTTATCCCCAAGTAATTTTTTCTCTATTTAAAGAGAGGCATAAAGGATGTTATTCCTATGACATGAGATCATCTGTATTTCTTCATTTCTTTGCTCTACTATAAAACTCTGTAATCTCTTGAATATTAATAAAATCTCTTCCCCATTGAAGTGGATGTACATTATCTCGCGATAGTGGAACCACTATAAATATTTTGTGTTCTCTGTTGCCTTATATTTTTTTGTGTGATCTATGATTGATAATCATTTCAATCTATTTGTTCTATCACATTATTGCAAGATCCTATTGAGGTTTTCCACCGAATGGGATTGATCACCCCTTACCGGTTCTACCGTTAAAATCTGTTGAATAGAATAGAAGTTTACAACTCATAATGCAATAATAGCTTGAATGATATCTGTAACTTTTAACAGAATAGAAACAAATTCTTACTATTATTATTGACTCACATAATATTTTTAAACCTGAACTTTGGATATGTTCCAATTTATGTCTAAGAGATAAGTGGCAATAAATTTACCACCGTTGAACATTGATGGGTGGTAGTTTATTCATATTTCATTTTTCTTGAAATAGTTTATTTTAATTTGTAGGCTAAGATAAAAGATCACCACGACAATGCTCAGAGCTCTCAAGGAACAGTATCAGCAAGTGGAGATGTGGTTTCTCAAGTTTTTGGAAATGAACATAGGGGAAGGGTGAGAGGACTAGGTTTTGGTGTACTTCCATCTCGAATGGGTATTTATTCGAGTAATTCAAAAAAAGTGACTATATTGGAAAATAAAGTAATGCATTTGTCGGCTGGAGTAGACGAGCTAGCTAATTTGGTTATGACAGTAAGTTTATATATAGTTAATTAGCTATTGTTTAAAAATGCAATATGTGCTTATAAACCATCGAGTCATCTCTTGCACTTTTACAGAAAAGAAGTGATGATAATATGGTGGAAATGGGGACTCCTCATACTCAAACTCCCCAAGTTAGAATATATAATTTTATCATGTAATTTGTTAGAAAAATAAACTATGTTCACATGTTTGATGCAAGGAGGCCATAGTGCCATTTCAATATTATGCTTGCCATTATCACAAAAGTCTCTACATATCATTTCTTATCATGCTTTGTTTCAAAAAAAAGCATTCTATGTTTCTGAATGATGTTGCGGATACGGCTAAATACACATAAGAGTGTGAATAAAATCTAATCACTTAATTAATGCGTCAAAGGATGAGTTGAAAATAAAACCACGCCTAACTGGAACCAGTACTGGGAACGAAGGTACACAGCCAGGTGTTAAGTAAAAAGTAGAGAGATGTCCACATCTAGTTTCGACAATGTCCATCAATAAGTAAACATGATAAACCCCTTAATTTTTCAAGCGATTCAAAACTGTACACATGTTGGTAGACCAAGACCTGCTCCAAAATATCGAAGACTCCGCATTTTTATTCACATATATAATCGTATTATCATCACTGCTTATTATTTTCTTATTTAGTACTAAAATGTAATGAGTGATGTGGCAGGTTAAATATTCAGTTAACTGGCTACGCTGTTGCGTATAATCCCTCGAATTAACTTACAACTGTTTCAGGATTCTATTGCATGAAATTAATTAATTTAGCCTTTCCTTCCTTCCCAATAGACATGAATTAAATATCAAATCTACTAACAGTGAACTCAAAAATGGGGAAGAACGATGTGTGTGTGTATATGAAACAAGCAATATAAAAAATACAACCAGCCGCAGCCATGTCTAATGAGGGCATTAATTAAATTTATAATTATTTTATCACTTGTAAGTGCCACTTTTTTCCTTTTGTGTAACGACCCAGGGATTTCCGGCCCCGAAAATCGACATAAATGCATTCACCATGCCTCATGTCGACCTTCCAAACACCGAAAACACTGGAACATCATTAGAAAGAAATTAGAGGGTGAGATAAGAAAGAAAGAAGTATTAGAATAGATGAAGAAGAAGAACCATCACAACACATAATCAGAGTCTCACATCGCAGCGGAACAAAATACAATACAGAAATAAAACTTTATTGAGAACTTTTAAAAATATTTACAATTATCAGAGTACAACACACAACTCGACAGTTATAATAACCTGTCCTCATATACATTACATAGCGGAATAGTAGCCATATAATATCATACGTATGGACTCTTCCAGCTCGTCTCTTCACAGCATTCGATAACCTGAACCTGTACACCCCAGGCTAACCCGAGCATTTACAAAACACTGGGTCAGTCTGGTGAACCAGAGTGAGAAAAACCCGCACAGTATTAAGGGAAATCATCCAACTTGCTTTTAAAGTTCAAAAATCTTACTGAAGGAAAAGGATAATCGTAAGACCAAATCCACACATAAATACGGACGATTTTTACCTTACGATTAACCAAAACATTTTCGAAATCAGTATCTTTTCTGATATTATAATAATGTCTAAATACAAGTAGATATCAATCTAGCGGAACGCTTGCATCTCACGCTCCACATATATGTATATACAAACAAAACCGTGGCGCTTATTGGAGATTGGATTCCGACTATGACAAGGTATGGGACCACCTGCCGATAGTGTATCTCTAGAGGCGAATACACTGGGTTCAACAAGAACGTCTTGCAACCCGACCCACACATGACCGACCACTCATTTCGCTTGAGTGTATCGAATGTATATCACCAACGGTTGGGCTCAAACCACTGTTTCTCGAAAAGGGACAGCATAGAAATAGATTAAAGAAGCAAAAGGAATTTCTCTAGATAGGTGATTATACATCCTAATGGGAGCGACCCACATAGCCATGCTGCCTGCCCGATTTCTGTCATTTCCCGGTTGATGAGGCTTAAGGTTTAAATTTCTTTTTGGGATATTTGGTCACCATTCACTTTGAATGCCACATCACCAGATCCGTCAAGTCACTAATTGACGTCCACAAATATACTCTGGGTATAAAAGAAGTGCCCCTCTTTTCCACTACTTGGTATATTTGTAAAAATCAACGTACGTGGTTTCAGGAAATACTCTATTAGACATTCGTCCATACAAGTCATCCAGGAACAGGATGAACCAAAGGTACTCTCCTACTACATCCAATATAGGAACCACCCCATGGATCAGTAGCGAGTAGTCCTTGCAATCCGTAGATTTCAACCACGATAGAACCACAATTTATTTTTGGCCACTAAACCAGTGATTTTTAGTAATCCTTCCGCTTATGAAGATCCACGGTCTTCAATGGTCCATCTCGACCGTCTTCTGATATCTTCACGTATTTGTTGGTCGGAATAGTTTTCGAATATAAATTCGATTCTGGTCTTTCCTTACCAAAAATCGTATTGGATAGATTTCATAGTCGGTGATTTAACTATCAAAATAAACAGTGTTTCAATCATGACAATCCAGTGAGTTCACTGGTTCAGTATTCAAACATCACTTGGCCTTTTGATTAAAAACAAATGTAAATTTAGAACTCTTAAGTACTTCGATAAATATAGTTTTCTTGCTTCTTTATTTAACATAAGATTTATTCTTTAAACAAGATTCTTATAATACCTATGAAGATCCTATATCATGTCCCATTTGTCTATTTCCACTTTCAAATCACTATTCGCATTTATTTTCTAATATTGGAAATCAACTCACTTTTTACTCGTGAAAACAACGTTACGGAATTCTTTTATTCCTTCCTTGACAACATAACGCTTATTTTTATTTAATAAACTCAACTTTTACATTTCGTTTCTACTCGGAAATATCATTAAAATTTACGCTATCCAATCTCCTTTTATTTCCCCTTTTACTTTAGAATCTCATTATCTACATACTTGCCAAACCTTCACCAAATTGTTGCGTTACTATTTCTCTAATGAAATAATAAACTACCACAAACCTCTTTCACCATTACAACTAATATCATCTTCAGATAATCCTGAAGTCGTTCAAGTTGGGGTATTTTAATTACCTCTCAGACCTTGATCAACAACGTTCATATCTCAAGATTGACACAAGTTGTAATTCAAAACCCGATACTTTGTTCCAATACCAATACAAATTACATTCCGCTATTTTATTAAAAATATGGTTTCATACAACCTTCTTACGCTTTGAAAATCTCTTTCTTGTAATATGCTCGTTCTTTCTTAATTCAATAATTAAGTAACTATTTTATAAAACATCACTTTTAACTCTGCCTCTTTAAACCAAGTCATTTTATAATTCGGATTTGTTTATCAAATCCTATGATCCACTTCTTTTACCATATTCACTTTTACTAATCCCTTTCCAAATTCACTACACCATTTTCCACTTTGGAATCTTATTCTCCAATTTTCACTTCTTCTTAATCCCATTATTTAGTAACGTTAATGTAAAATTAACGCTTTATACTTTAAACCCCATTTATATAACACTGTTTATTATAAAACCCTTTTTATCTAAATTTCCTTTTACTTAATTCAATTAATTACGTAACCTTTAATTTAAGCTAGTCGATTAAAAATTTCTTTTACAACTTTGTTATAAGAACTCAGGTTTAAGCAAAACCTGTTCACAAATTCCTTTCACCTTTCCATTGGGTTTCATTTCCCATTTCGAGTACTTTTTAAATGGATTTCAATTAAAAAGTATTTCCCTAAATTATTATCAATTAAAATAATAACTTACTCCAATAGTTAACTACTTTCGTAGTTAATTATTTTATTTACTAAATGAATATTAATTTCCTTTTAAAGATCTTATTAAAATTAAAACAATATTCCCTAATCAATTAAATAATCAATTTCAAATAAAACATTCGACTCAGTTACTCAACGCGGTTATCTCGTTAACCGATTTCAATTTGTTTTCCCTTTAAATTAATTAACAATATAATTAATTTAAAATAATTCCATTTAATTGTTTCTTAACAAAACAATTATCCAAATTTAATCGTTAGGTTAATCTCTAATCACTTGTTTATAATTCTGTTTAATATCAGAATTTACTTTATTAAATCAATTAATAATTAATTATAAACTTAAATAATTAAAAGTAATTATTTATTTCCTTTTAACAAACCTCTATTCAAAATATGTATATTCAAATCTATCTTTAGCTATAAAATAAATTTTATAACTTCAGTTCTATCAACTTACCTGACGGTAAATCGATATAAATAAAATAATTTACTTTTAGGCCATTTACTGCCGATTACTCTACCAATATTGCCCATTGGTTAAAATCAAACACAGGTTGAATTTCCAATCAATGACCAATACTCAAATCAATTACCCAAACATGACAGTTCATATGATAATATGAAAATAAATAATATATTTGAGGAATCCGGTTGGAACCCTCCAACTTGTTCTTCCCTGTATACAAATGGTTATCTCAAATAAGATCATTCAACCATTTAACTGATAATAATAAATAACGACCATTTAATCCAACCACAAGCAATTCAAACAATTCAACCAATTAAACACGTTTATTTTGTAAACGTGACCAACAAGGTAAGTTACCTTTATTGGAACCAATCGTTAGAATAACGATTTGGTATTTCACTGAAATTAAACAACAGTTTAATTTCATCAGTTAAATCAATAAATAAATATATAATTAGCAAACAGTCAACCATTGGCAAGCAGAGCACACAAAAATCAAAACCCAATTTATATAAAATATAAATGCGTAAAACAGAGTGAGTTTAACTCACATTGGTTTGATTCATTGAAACGGTTCGGGCACAATTAAATTAAACAGTTGTTTAATTTAACTGTAAATCTCAGTTGTCTCATGCAACATCCATATTAGTTCCAGAATGTAGATCTAGTTATTGCGATCTCCATGATCTTTGTTTCGCTTAATTCTGTTCACGAGATACAAAGATATTCATGTTATAAAATTATATTATCTTAATTTACTAATTAAACCTTAATTAATAATTTACTTTTAAACTAATTACTTTTAGAATTTTCGGTCGCCCCTCCTTGGTTCAGTTCATTCCTGTTTTCGCTAACCTGGTTTGAATCCTGTCCAGATAAAATACCCATCTTTTACTAATTTATAATATGGCTAATTTAATTTAAACAAAGCTTGCTAACAATTTAGTTACTCAATTATAACTAATTACGTTTTATTTTCAGATTAGCAAGTCCAGGAAAATTCCTACTTCACCGAAATAAGCTGCTCCAAAGTTATGGCTGAAATCGGTCTCTCCTCATCTTGGTTTGACATAATACGGATTACTTAATGATTGTAATATAATTAACTCATTAAAACCTTAATTAACAGTTACTTACTTTACATCTGTTAATCGAAAATTAGGCCGATCTTCCTTCCTTTAAATCTGCTATTCTCGTTCTCTTGTTCAAGCCAACAAAGCCACCACCGCACCTCAATTTCCGTCGCTGGACGATCATATGACGTCTTCGAGAGCAGCGCCTCAACCCACCTGACCGTCGCCCAGAGACAAAGCGTCCCAGTCGCCGCCATCAGTCGCGATCCTCTAGCTCCAGAAAACCAACTACGCTCGAACCTTAAATGCCAAATCGCGACACCCTATACTCCACGTGCCGCCGATTAGAAGCTATCACCAGAAACTCCTCAACGCGCTCGTCGGCCACGCCAAAGCCCACTTAACTCGATGCACCAGTTCTTCCCCAATTGACTTCGAAAACTGGCGGCTTTCAGTAGGAATCCCGGCTTCAGCGATAGCCAGAAACAGATCATAATTGGTCATCCTTATGAGCCCACCTAGCTTGGCAACTTTCCACTTGAACGATTTGCAAAACGATGAAGAAATTTAATGGGATTTGAGGAAGAGCAAGGGAAAATCTCGATCGTTAAGTGAACTAAATGGCGGCTGGTTCTCTCATTGACCATACGCGGAAAATGTTTAGGGTATTTGACTGTGTTTGGAGGACAAATCAGTATTTTATTCCTAACGAAACTTCACGCTGAAGTAACACGTAAAACTAACCACAATTGACTTCTGTTTTCTAATAAAAAAACTAATCCTAGCATAGAAAAATATTCCTGACCTAATGGGATAGGTTTCGTCGAATTCCGACATTGTTTGAAAAAAAATTCTTTATAAAACCAGAAATAAACACGAGTTTAAATTTTTCACTATCACTGAATAAATCGATCAACTTGAAACCTTGAAATCGTATAATAATTCTTCAATACGAACCCAACGGCACCAGTTGCATCGCATTCTGAGACTGTTTTCCCGGTAGGCTATTTTTACGTACACCGCAATGCCATTTCGGACACCAAATTGTCCGGTCTTCAAAAATAACAAACTATATACCTATCCTGACTCTAATTGACGATACAAACTCAATGAAACCGGTTTTGCAGCCTAATTCGATCGTCTGCTCAAGTTATACTCGAATATCCCTTTATTAAATTAAATAGATTTAATTACGCGCTATAGAAATTGAATGGGCGTTTACGGCTACCGTGGCCACATACGACATCGATTTTCCACGCCATTTAACACCGTGCAATAATTTAACGTTACGGTCCCAGTGAAACTAGTTTCATCGAAAACGGCCTCTATTTGCAAAATAGCTATTTTTAACGCTATAAAAATATCGTATAAATATTAATTAAATCCCATATAATTCAAATAAACCATAATAAATTATTTTCAACATATATATCCAAACAGGCTATATATACAATTCTAAATATAATCCATACAACTCAATATCGTCAAATTTTGAGTTAAATGATTTGAATTTACTATTTAAATATTTTAAATAACGTTATATTTTAATAACGATATTCCATAGCGACTATTTCAAATTTTGATTTGGCCATAACTAACAAACTATAACACGAAATCTGAATTTTTCTCTTTCATATGAAAATTACCATCAACACGGTCCTAACGTTTCTCGTTTCACAGAAATCCGACTTATATCGGATCCTGTATATCAAATTGTAGCTCAAAACTCCATTTTACGAACTACACGCCATTTTCAAGCTCGGTTTATATTATATATATATATAGTTCGAACTTCGTTTTAAATACGAATTCAATATTAAAATTCATTAATATTCCAAATAAAATATTTAAAAAAATTAACTAAATTAAATATTTGACTGCTAAAAATACGGGTCGTTACATTTTGGGTATGTTATGAAGTACTGTTTTATCCTCTCTGCCTTTGGTGTTAAAATTTCTGCAAAGCCTGTTTGAATTATGAGAGTGTAACGAACCAGAATTTTCGAAATTTAGAACATAAATTAATTTAGAGTTTACCGTTAAGAATAAATATTATAGTGGGTTTTGATATAGAATTTGAAATTTATTTTGAACACAGTTGAACATAATTATTATTTGATGTATAATTTGGACTTTAAGGTTTGTTTTGAACATATAAAGAAAATCCTTTGGTAAGATTAAACTTATATATATGTGTTAAAAGAAGCGTTTTAACATTTATTAGATAATTTAAATTTATTAGAATACTTAATTTTGAATGAAGTTTTAATGTTGAAGTAAATATTTGTAGCATACATAAAATTTGGAATTTATCTCTCTGAATATAATTTGAGTTTACCCCTGATTTAATTCCTTTGTAAATCTATAAACGGTTTGACATTATTAACAAATTTGTGGTAGCCTTGTACTCTTTCCATTTAATTTTAATGTAAATGGTTGTCAAAATTTAGAGTTTGAATTTAAGTTAATCTGTCTACGTTTTCATTTGTATTTAGCTTTATATTATGTTCTTCATTGTGTTTTAGCCCTTTTTATTTATGACATTCTACTTTTGATTTAATTATGTGTGACATTTTACTTTCTTTAGTTATATTCTTATTTTATTTATATTAAACACATTTTGTTTTACTTATTTTATACTAGAAGTATTTATTTTATTCAAATTTATAAGTTTCCGTGTTTCTATATTATTTATATCGGATCATTTTCGTTTGAACTTATTAAATTTTTGTGTTTAGCTTTGCTTTGTCTACATAAACTCTTTTGCATACGATTCTATTTTGACTAAATTATTTGTATTTATTGATCTTTCTAACAGAAATATCTATTTCTAGGACTGACCGTTTTATCTAAATTAAGTTTCGTAAACAGAGAACTAGAAATTTAATTTATTTTAAGCAACGTAGTTGAATTTCTAAATTTAACCGTTAATTAATTTTATTTTTGTTAAATGCAGTTTATTTTAAAAACAATAGTTGAAATATGGCTAGTGATTATTGAATTTGATATTGTAAACTTTAAAATTTATTCAGCGTGTTATGGTGGTCATGTTAATTTGTTTTATAATGGGTGGCAGTTGATATTAGAACATGTTAAAATGTATAACCAACGTGTTTTGTACATTTTGGTTCAACCGTGTCTCTTTACTTAGCGTTCAAACCCTTTTGTTTTCCACCATTTCAGCCCACGGTTTAGAATCAAACAATATCTAAGAAAAAACTAACTTAAAATCTTACCTAAGATTTGGCTACAGCACTTTGAGATTTTGTGCTGAATTTTTCTTCCACCTGTCAATATTTCTCTGTGAATGAATTATACATAGAGATTTTTGTTGGATACTGGTCTCCCTTCTTTCTATTATAAAGCACGTGCCCCTCTTCGTATGTTCACCACCGAAACATTTTCTTTCCCTTTATTTCTTTTACCGACTAATGTTCCTCCTTCAATTGAATTGATTTCATTAATTTTCCCTAAATTTAGAAACCCATGACCAGCGCTTCCTCTTCCGAAGGCCTTCCACCTTCACCCAATAAATCTCCGCTCGTGTCTACCATTCGATGCCTACCCTGTCATGATTTGGGGTGCTGCGTCACCGTGAATCTCCATCGAATCCTCAATCCCTACGCCATTGAGGTCGGTAACCTCTTTTTGACCATTGATCCTTCACCTCGTCACCGCGTTGTCAAACTAAACCCGTAACTCCTTCCACCGAGCTTCCTTCGCTCCTCTTAATGTCCGAAGCCGCCGTTGAAGCCTGCACCAGTCCAACGGCCAGCATCGCGACGGTGTTCCGGTCTTGCCAGTGAGTAATCCAGGTGGCATAAGTTTTTGTTTGGCGCACGCTCTTTTACTGTACCCCGCTATTGCAAACCGCGTTGAATTCATCTGCTACAGCTATAGCATCAACTCCTACTTCTCTGTCATCAACCAAAGGTAAGTTTATGCTTATGATTTGACTTATTTCAAGCTACATAACTTCGTGTTCCACTAAATATAGTTGATTTGGGCTGTTGTTTTTGCATTTTCATCGCCTGTTGGCTGTCGTAATCGTGCTTCTGCTAGTTGAAATAGCATAGTTGAGTCACACACTGTTTATTACTATTAACACATACATTTGGCAAAACTGGTTAATGGGCTATTACATCACATCTTGCCTGCTATCTGGTCTTTTCGCTATACTGCCTTCGCATTTTTGTATGCATGTTCTTACTGTTAGTGGTTGGCTTGGCTTAGATAGTTTGCATGTTTATTTCACTAAAAATTTGCAGTATGCATGCTTTCGCAACGTGTACCCTTTTACCTTACCCAGTTGCACCACTTACCATAACTAGCATCCATCCCTCTTATATATGTTTGCCCCATGGTGTGTTGCCTTAAGCTTAAATACTTTATACATAATTACAGTAATGTTCTTGGATGTCCTATAAACCCAGACTATTGAATTTATGCCCATTTCATTTTTCTGAAGGCTCTCACCTATTTTGATAGTTTGCCATGGCATCCCAAGCCTTAGATTTTTGAATTTAGTTCTGCACACATAGATTTCATTGTTTCTTGCCTACCATATTTCATGCGCATGTAACACATACTTCTTCTTTTCATGTGAAGTTTGGTTGACATGGTCGAAGTAAGGAATGCATGTCACCCTTGCCTAGGTTATTATCATTTTTATTATTTATCTACATCTGAGTAATTTTTGGATTTGTGGCATGTTCATTTAAGTATAAACAGTTTAATCTAGCCTAAGTACAAATGGGGAGCTTTTACTGTAATGAATTATGTTGGTTCTAATCTATGTTCTAACCTATTATAACTGAGCAATTAACCCAATGGTTGTTACCTTTACCTTTGGCCATGCATGTACATGCACAGTTAAACCTCGCTCGCCTTTTCCATATATTAGTGCATGCTGAACCACAATGGGAAAGCAACTCTACTTCATAATTATGCTACAAATTTTGGCAAATTTGTACCCGAACACTACTTCCCTAACCTAGACTACCTACCCTCGGTTATTTACGAATGCAAGTACTTTTACTAATATAGGACTTAACATAAATACATGTATTCGACCCTTTTTGCCATGCTGCCAATGTAGAATTTCTGCCTTAATTCATTTTATGCATGTGTTGCCGCCATGCCTCACCCTTGATACGAAATTCTTCCCATACTGCCTATGACCCCTATGCAGTTTATGAAAAGTCGGTTGCCTTATGGGGCTATACAATTCTTTATGTTGTATCACCTTTGGTGCACACTTGCTTTGTTCTTTCAGTGCATGACAAGATAGTTGTGACCATAAGTTACCGGTACAATTAGAAATCTATACTTAGTCCTACACTCACTTGTTAGCTTCAAATATTGTCGTTATATATAGGCGTAGTGTAACAACCCGTAAAATCTGGGCCAGTTTAAAAATTTTATTTTGGCAATTTTATCGAATTTTGATTATTTAAAATGAATTATTTTAAATAATATCGACGAGAAATTTATTTTGAATATAATTTGAACGTATATATTATATACGTCGTCGTTAGAATATATAATAATTATATATAATTATAAAAGGAATTGAAAATGGCGCGGTAGTTCGAAAATTCGATTTCTAATTTCAAATGAATATACAGAATTCAATATAAGTCAGAATTGAACGAAACAAGAAATATTTGAATCTGTATAACTATGTCTTTGTAACGAAGTTAACAAACTGAGATTTCATCTTAGAAATGATAAGATATGTCCAGTTGAAAATTCTGAATAGTCGCTATGGAATTCAGGCCCTTAAAAATGGACATTTTGCAAATGACCTCGGATTTCGACGAAATCAGTTTTGTTGGATCCGCAGTGTCAAATTATTGCTAGATTCCAAATTTCATAATTTTTCGAATCAATATGTGAGCGTGGCAAAGGAAAACGTGTTTTGACCATTTCAGTTGATTTTAATCGACTGGAAATTGGCCATTTTTCTAACGATCTCAGAATTCGACGAAACTAGTTTTGTTAGGACCGTATCGTCAATACGAAGCTAGAAAATATTTTTCTGGAATTTTTCTAGTTAGTATGTGGCCCCGGTAATCTAAAATGTACGTTTAAAATTCAGTATAGAGATTTAAATGTAAATTCAACGGAAACTGATTGTAACGATCGAATCAGCCTACGATACATATTCCATTGTGTTCGGAATGGGGGTGAAACGTTATGGACGACAGGCGGTGGCCCTCGTTTCGAGTTCGTTTGTAAAAGTCAACTTTTTAAATTAATTAAAAAAAAAAAAAAACTCTTTCTCCCCCTTTATTTCGTTCTGGCCCCTCCCCCCCTTTTATTATTTCCAAATCGATAATATCAGAAAAAAAAAAAAGGGAAAAGAGAGACGGACGGAGTCCCCCATCGCCGAGCTCCGCCCGCGCCACGCCTCGCCTGGCCAACGCGCCGCTCGCCTCCCCCGCGACGCCAACACCCGCGCCCTCCTCCAGACCCGAATCGAAGTCGCCAGGAAGACCCCCCCCCTCGCGATCCACCACCCCCACCCCGCATCCCCTCCGCCTACTCGAGAGCCCCCTCCTCCGACGATGCAGGAAGACCCCCCCCCCACCACGCACGGCTGTAAGTTTGATTTTGGTTTCTATTTATTTATTATTATTATTTTTTTTACTAAGTTAAAACTGTTTTTTTTTATATTATGTTAAAAACTGTTTTTTTTATATTATGTTAAAAACTGTTTTTTTTATATATTATTTTAAAAACTGATTTTTATGATTTTAAAAACTGATTTTTATGATTTTAAAAACTGATTTTTATGATTTTAAAAACTGATTTTTATGATTTTAAAAACTGGTTTTATTTTTAGATTTTAAATTAGAGAAAGATTTAAACTTTAAATTAGAGAAAGATTTAAACTTTAAATTAGAGAAAGATTTAAACTTTAAATTAGAGAAAGGTTTAAAACTTTAAAATTAGAAAAGGTGAAAACTTTAAAAATAGAAAAGGCGGAATCTTTATTATGTGGAAGAAAAAAAAATATGATTTTTATATTTTTAAAGTATTAAAAATATAATCTTTATAGGATTGAGAATATAAAAATATCATCTTTGTATATGTAGCGAAATAAAAATCTGATTTTTATTTTATATACGTTAAGATAAAGTGATGATTTTTATAAAGATGAAATCTATATTTTTGAAAAGGCGAAATCTTTATATAGAGAATAGCAAAGTAAAAATTCGATTTTTACATAGGTAGTGAAAGCGGGCAACGAAGATGAAAAAGGATGCGATGACGACGAAGACTTCTGCAAATGAAGAGCCGTGGAGCTAGGATAGCTATAGGTGAGAATTTCTCACCTTTCTATTTCTTTTCTAGTTATATATTTATACTAGGATGCAGACGGTGCTTAGTAGCACCCGACACAACCGTCCACAGACCATGGACTTGTTTGTTTGATTGTTTGGTGATTGATTGCGATATTGGTTTGAATGTGATTTGTGGTGTGAAAAATCGAATCGATAAATTGGTTAGGATTAGACGTGCGCCGTTATAAGGCGAAGGAGTAAGGCTAGGTTAGACTCTTACTCCAAATTTTGTGGTTTGCATAACGAAATTGATTTGATTGATGAGTGAATGGCGTGGGCCTTCACTAGACCGGGGATAAGGCTAGGCCTTGTCCCGTTTCTAGTATCGTGTCGTTATGCCGCCGAAATTTTCTAAAATATGTTAGAAAAATAAAAATGTCATTTATTGAATAAATGAACTGAAAAGAAAATTCATGTGTTGGAATAAATATTTTATCGTTAAAAATATAGTTTTTAACGTGAATGTGAATAAAATAAAATATTCATTTACAAACCAGACGGTTTGTTTATGTACACTGATTTGACTGATATGGATTGGGACGATAAATTTTACACATCGCCCAACTGCACGAATAAAATCTGTGTTTGATTGTTTGAAACCCCACACGGGTGTTGGGATGAAATTTGAAGTTCACTCATCCTGATTGATTAAATATGTCGATCGATTGATTGACAGGCTGTTATAAGCGTTAGATATCTATATTTGATGCTTATACAGTGTAGTGCACTTTGGTTGATGGTTGATTATTTTTCAAGGCTATTATACATGTGTTGTATGAAAATCCATATAATTAACTTTATATGGTAATTGATTGGGCCTCATTCCAGTTTTAAAATAGAAATATTTAAAATAGAAATATTCGAAATGGAATATTTGAAAATGTCAATATATGAAGCCGTGTTGATTAGAGTGACGCCATTTTGACGTGAACGATATTTATATCGATTTTATTCATTTTAAAATGAATATTAAAAAGTGAATTGAATTGAAAGTGATTTCAAAATGAATTGAATTTAAAACGAATTCAAAGTGAATTGAATTGAAACGAATTCAAAGTGAATTGAATTGAAAGTGATTTCGAAATGAATTGAATTTAAAACGAATTCAAAGTGAATTGAATTGAAAACGAATTCAAAGTGAATTGAATTGAAAGTGATTTCGAAATGAATTGAATTTAAAACGAATTCAAAGTGAATTGAATTGAAAACGAATTCAAAGTGAATTGAAATGAAAGTGATTTCGAAATGAATTGAATTGAAAACGAATTCAATTCAATTGAATTGAAAACGAATTCAAAGTGAATTGAATTGAAAACGAATTCAAAGTGAATTGAATTGAAAGTGATTTCGAAATGAATTGAATTGAAAACGAATTCAAAGTGAATTGAAAGTGATTTCGAAATGAATTGAATTGAAAACGAATTCAAAATGAATTGAAAGCAAATTGAAATGAATTCAAATTGAATTGAAATTTGAATTGAATAGAAATGAATTTTAAAACGAATTTATAGAGAAGAATTCAATTTTGCTTTGAATTGAGATGGAAGTTGAAATAGATTTTGAAACGAATTTTAAACTATTTATATAATTCGTTTTAAATAGAAATCGATGAAGTATATATTATATATATTATATATATAATATAATGGCCTGAATAGAACGCGCCGCGCCGCGGCAGTTCGCGAATTTCGACCATTGATTTCAAATGGACGTTACGGGAGATCCGACCGTCGGATTCTCCTAAAACCGGAACCGTTGGGTTCGTATCGAAAAGAGCTTTCTAGCGAATGTTAGAAATTTGAAATCTAACGGTTGGATTTGGAATTATGTCCAAATCAAATTTGAAAAAGGTCGCTGTAAGTGCAGTTCGATGGCCGTTGATGGAAATCGACTGTATGGGCCTTGATAAAATTATTAAAAATAGTAATAATTTGTGTAAAATCATAAGAAATGATTTGTGAAGATTTGGGATGAAAAACTTCATGTTTGAAAAGATAAAAATGGATTTTTATCGAAATGAACTAGTTTTGAACTAGAATTATAATTCTATTTATTTTTAAATAAATAAATTGAATTTGAAAGGGGTTTTGAAAATAACCAAAATTTCCAATGATTGCATTGGAGTGGATTTGAATCGAAATTGTCTTCGGAATATTTCGATGTTGGAATTCGTGATTATATAGGTGTTGTTATGGAAATTTGAAAGATATATATTTATATCGTTATTTCCAATACGGCATGTGTTAGTCGTAGAATTCGATATTGAATATAAGCCGATATATTTTCTATTCAGAGCCTTGTATTGAATATCGAATGTGATTTGGGTTTGTCGTGAATGGTGTCTTCACTAACACTGTTCTTGAACCCAGTTGAGAAATGATTAAATCTTTTTATTTAGATTTAATGAAGTGTGCCAATTAAATAATATTTAATTGGAATTGAATTGATATTGATTTTTGGGTTTATCGTGAACAATGTTTTAAATAACACTCGTTCTTTAACCCGATAATTAATGAATGTGGTTTTGGGTTTATCGTGAACTGTGTTTTTAAATGACACTGATTCTTTAACCCAGTTAACAATTAAAACTAAGTGGAGTTTTAATGAATCTTTAAATAGATTGGAAAAAATCGAGAATGGAGTATCACCAGTTTTACTCCAGGCGATAGTTAAATCTTTAATTAGATTTGAACGTGAAATGGTAATTGAATTACCGATAACATTGTGGTGTTAGATATGAAGTATTACCAGTTTTACTTCATGGGATGAATAGGTTGGGATTGGGAAATAAAATAAATGATTACTTCGGTGTGGTTCGCTAATCCCGACTAGTTTGAATTGATATTCAAAGGAGATTAAAGAATAAATGTAAAGAATTTATCTGGGATAAAATTAATGGGAACTTTTCCCAAAGTATAGGAATATTCGAATAAAAGAATATTCTGAATTGGAATGAGGCGTATGTTGTGTTTGTGTAACACTTTTATAATATATACGCGAGTTATTCAGAAAGACCGGGTTTATCCCATTCTGAATAACTGATTCGACGTGGTGTCGAAGATGAAGACGGTGGTCGAAGACCGGAAGTCTTCACGTCGTTTGGGTGATTGCTGATGATCTTGATTGGGCTGTACACCCAAGAAGATGGAAACAGTTGGTGATCGTCCAGACGTACTTGGAGATCGATGGATATGCGGGGTACTAGGTGCCTCCGGTTTCGTTCAGACCCAGAACGGACTTGTAAATGGACTGTGTGTCCGACATTGGATTTTAGTCCGTGTGATTGATCTCTATTAAATATATATCTGTTTGGCGGCGGAGAATTTATTCTCTTGCTTAACGCCCTTCTCTGAGACGTACGAGCTCAGGGGTTATATATTGATGGATATCAAACGCATGGAGTGAATTGCCTGTGTGGCATGCCTAAGTGGAAATTGATCGAGGCTTCTGTTGAAAAGCAAAGTCTTGTGGTGATGATCAAAGCACGGCCTGTGTGGCACAGCTTTGTGTAACGTGAATTCGCGAGCCTCACACCCCAGTCGTGAACCAAAAACGGGAGAGGACGTCAGGGAGGGCATGCGTTTCTTTCTAGCTAGAAGTGGCGTCAGTGGTTTTACACGCCCTGACGAGTTTGACTTATGTGGTTGTTGCTGTTGCGAGGCGCCTCGGTTATATCGGTTTCGGCCGATGCATTCTGGTCGGCAGACGGACCAGACTTACACCCCATAGGGTGGGGAGACGCATGTTCAGGGTTTAAGTTTAATCCACATCGGTGGACTGGCCCTGAGGATCCAAGGCTTGACTGAGTACTTGCCTGAGACACGGGCTAGAGCGTCTCGAAGTCGGTGAGGACTATCTTTTGCCTCGGTTCATAGATGGAAACCCAATTTCCAAATACGTGACATGGGCGGTTTTAATTGTAGAACTAGTATGGCGACATGATATATGGTACCCATGCCGCCTATGATTGATACTTATGATTTGAAGTTGTTTTATACACTATGCACTTATATAGTATCAAATGATTTGTTTTAAGCGTATCAAGCATTCTTTGGCTGTTATAAGGGAAAACCCTATCCCCCGGCTTGCGTTGCATTGTGTGATAGGACCTGGGTCTTATAACAGCTTCATTTTTCTTCATTTAGCATTGCGCTGTTTGTTTTATGCACTGGTATTCTTGGGAGGAAACCCGTTCCGTGTTATACGGCGTGCTCCCTTGATTTACCTAATGATTTAAAATAAAGAAGATTAACTGTTTTAGTTCTCACACCAGTCCCATGACTGACCTGGAGTTTATTGTTTTAACCTAAACTCTGGGTGCCCTTATTTTGACACGGGCAGCTAGTAGTTTTGGGTTTTGCAGATTTATATTCACAGGATCCTGGTTTACAGCTGGAACGATATCCGGAAAGCTTTGTATCCGTATATCTACTTCTAGTTGTGTATTGTATTATTTTCCGCTGCGATGTATTTAAATGTAATTTAAATCTCTGATATTTCTGTGTAATATTTATTCGTTTATACTCTGTATATTCTTGTAATCTGATGCATTGTTGTAATATACAATGAAATGTTCTTCTGTATGCATTCTGTTGTGGCTTGTTCTCGAACTATCCGACGCTTTCCTTTACGGGGAAGTTGCGGGTCTTTTCATTTGGTATCAGAGCTTTGGTTTACAAAGCTTAGAGAACAAGACACATTAGAACCATACGAAAGAATTCATCAGAAATTGGATTAGTAATATCCAACGAGAATGACTCGTTAGAGATAGGATCAGTAGTATCCTAGAACGAGTGTGAAGAGTAAATTTTTAAAGTGAAAACAAATTTTTGTTTTGAAAATTTAAATCAATTATACGTATTTGATTATCTATTTATATTGTGTTGGACAGTCCAATATATAAAGATTTTGCGTATACGTCTGATCCACGTGTATTTGAAATTTTAATATACTGGATAGATGTAGAGTCACATTCTAGACACCCGGGGATAATTCTGATGATGTGGCCACATCATCAGTATTTATATTCGTGTTTCGAAGGTGTGATATCTATATATTTCCATTAGACTGGTGTGAGAACCAAATCTTATATAGCTAGAACACTTTGTTGTGAATTGGCATCAAAAACAAGACTTTCAGTATATGTATTAAAGTTATCAATTTGAAACTCTAATCCACTAATTGATTGATGTTTGTGTTGTTTGTTTATTTGTTTGCTAATTTTTAGCCATTTAGCCTAATTGAAACAAATATTGAATTGTATTGAAAATTGGTTGCATTTGCTTGCATATACATATACTTACATTGAACAGGTCATAGCAAGGAGGCTAGAGCCAGAGAATAAAATTTGTTTGCCCGACAAATAGGTACATGTTTACTACATAATTTACTGTTTTGTTTGGGTGATGATGATTTTATGAGCCTATTGGCTAGCCGCTTGGCTTTTTCTTTCTCTTTTTGAGATCTGAAGGACCGGGGAAGCTATTTGAAATTCCCCGATGCTCCCATTGCAGGGGAGGTTATGGTGAAATTTTTCAAAAATTTAGGGTGTTAGCCAAATTTTTGAAATTTTGAAAATTCTCAGAAACCAAAGGGTTGGAGAATGGAAGCCAGATCGAGCGTAGAGTTGATTAATCAAACCACTTTCGACTTTGTTCCTTTTCGGGGACGAAAAGTTTTAAGTGGGGGAGATTGTAACAACCCGTAAAATCTGGGCCAGTTTAAAATTTTTATTTTGGCAATTTTATCGAATTTTGATTATTTAAAATGAATTATTTTAAATAATATCGACGAGAAATTTATTTTGAATATAATTTGAACGTATATATTATATACGTCGTCGTTAGAATATATAATAATTATATATAATTATAAAAGGAATTGAAAATGGCGCGGTAGTTCGAAAATTCGATTTCTAATTTCAAATGAATATACAGAATTCAATATAAGTCAGAATTGAACGAAACAAGAAATATTTGAATCTGTATAACTATGTCTTTGTAACGAAGTTAACAAACTGAGATTTCATCTTAGAAATGATAAGATATGTCCAGTTGAAAATTCTGAATAGTCGCTATGGAATTCAGGCCCTTAAAAATGGACATTTTGCAAATGACCTCGGATTTCGACGAAATCAGTTTTGTTGGATCCTTAGTGTCAAATTATTGCTAGATTCCAAATTTCATAATTTTTCGAATCAATATGTGAGCGTGGCAAAGGAAAACGTGTTTTGACCATTTCAGTTGATTTTAATCGACTGGAAATTGGCCATTTTTCTAACGATCTCAGAATTCGACGAAACTAGTTTTGTTAGGACCGTATCGTCAATACGAAGCTAGAAAATATTTTTCTGGAATTTTTCTAGTTAGTATGTGGCCCCGGTAATCTAAAATGTACGTTTAAAATTCAGTATAGAGATTTAAATGTAAATTCAACGGAAACTGATTGTAACGATCGAATCAGCCTACGATACATATTCCATTGTGTTCGGAATGGGGGTGAAACGTTATGGACGACAGGCGGTGGCCCTCGTTTCGAGTTCGTTTGTAAAAGTCAACTTTTTAAATTAATTAAAAAAAAAAAACTCTTTCTCCCCCTTTATTTCGTTCTGGCCCCTCCCCCCCCTTTTATTATTTCCAAATCGATAATATCAGAAAAAAAAAAAAAAAAAGGGAAAAGAGAGACGGACGGAGTCCCCCATCGCCGAGCTCCGCCCGCGCCACGCCTCGCCTGGCCAACGCGCCGCTCGCCTCCCCCGCGACGCCAACACCCGCGCCCTCCTCCAGACCCGAATCGAAGTCGCCAGGAAGACCCCCCCCCCCTCGCGATCCACCACCCCCACCCCGCATTCCCTCCGCCTACTCGAGAGCCCCCTCCTCCGACGATGCAGGAAGACCCCCCCCACCACGCACGGCTGTAAGTTTGATTTTGGTTTCTATTTATTTATTATTTATTTATTTTTTTTACTAAGTTAAAACTGTTTTTTTTATATTATGTTAAAAACTGTTTTTTTTATATTATGTTAAAAACTGTTTTTTTTTTATATTATTTTAAAAACTGATTTTTATGATTTTAAAAACTGATTTTTATGATTTTAAAAACTGATTTTTATGATTTTAAAAACTGGTTTTATTTTTAGATTTTAAATTAGAGAAAGATTTAAACTTTAAATTAGAGAAAGATTTAAACTTTAAATTAGAGAAAGATTTAAACTTTAAATTAGAGAAAGGTTTAAAACTTTAAAATTAGAAAAGGTGAAAACTTTAAAAATAGAAAAGGCGGAATCTTTATTATGTGGAAGAAAAAAAAATATGATTTTTATATTTTTAAAGTATTAAAAATATAATCTTTATAGGATTGAGAATATAAAAATATCATCTTTGTATATGTAGCGAAATAAAAATCTGATTTTTATTTTATATACGTTAAGATAAAGTGATGATTTTTATAAAGATGAAATCTATATTTTTGAAAAGGCGAAATCTTTATATAGAGAATAGCAAAGTAAAAATTCGATTTTTACATAGGTAGTGAAAGCGGGCAACGAAGATGAAAAAGGATGCGATGACGACGAAGACTTCTGCAAATGAAGAGCCGTGGAGCTAGGATAGCTATAGGTGAGAATTTCTCACCTTTCTATTTCTTTTCTAGTTATATATTTATACTAGGATGCAGACGGTGCTTAGTAGCACCCGACACAACCGTCCACAGACCATGGACTTGTTTGTTTGATTGTTTGGTGATTGATTGCGATATTGGTTTGAATGTGATTTGTGGTGTGAAAAATCGAATCGATAAATTGGTTAGGATTAGACGTGCGCCGTTATAAGGCGAAGGAGTAAGGCTAGGTTAGACTCTTACTCCAAATTTTGTGGTTTGCATAACGAAATTGATTTGATTGATGAGTGAATGGCGTGGGCCTTCACTAGACCGGGGATAAGGCTAGGCCTTGTCCCGTTTCTAGTATCGTGCCGTTATGCCGCCGAAATTTTCTAAAATATGTTAGAAAAATAAAAATGTCATTTATTGAATAAATGAACTGAAAAGAAAATTCATGTGTTGGAATAAATATTTTATCGTTAAAAATATAGTTTTTAACGTGAATGTGAATAAAATAAAATATTCATTTACAAACCAGACGGTTTGTTTATGTACACTGATTTGACTGATATGGATTGGGACGATAAATTTTACACATCGCCCAACTGCACGAATAAAATCTGTGTTTGATTGTTTGAAACCCCACACGGGTGTTGGGATGAAATTCGAAGTTCACTCATCCTGATTGATTAAATATGTCGATCGATTGATTGACAGGCTGTTATAAGCGTTAGATATCTATATTTGATGCTTATACAGTGTAGTGCACTTTGGTTGATGGTTGATTATTTTTCAAGGCTATTATACATGTGTTGTATGAAAATCCATATAATTAACTTTATATGGTAATTGATTGGGCCTCATTCCAGTTTTAAAATAGAAATATTTAAAATAGAAATATTCGAAATGGAATATTTGAAAATGTCAATATATGAAGCCGTGTTGATTAGAGTGACGCCATTTTGACGTGAACGATATTTATATCGATTTTATTCATTTTAAAATGAATATTAAAAAGTGAATTGAATTGAAAGTGATTTCAAAATGAATTGAATTTAAAACGAATTCAAAGTGAATTGAATTGAAACGAATTCAAAGTGAATTGAATTGAAAGTGATTTCGAAATGAATTGAATTTAAAACGAATTCAAAGTGAATTGAATTGAAAACGAATTCAAAGTGAATTGAATTGAAAGTGATTTCGAAATGAATTGAATTTAAAACGAATTCAAAGTGAATTGAATTGAAAACGAATTCAAAGTGAATTGAATTGAAAGTGATTTCGAAATGAATTGAATTGAAAACGAATTCAAAGTGAATTGAATTGAAAACGAATTCAAAGTGAATTGAATTGAAAACGAATTCAAAGTGAATTGAATTGAAAGTGATTTCGAAATGAATTGAATTGAAAACGAATTCAAAGTGAATTGAAAGTGATTTCGAAATGAATTGAATTGAAAACGAATTCAAAATGAATTGAAAGCAAATTGAAATGAATTCAAATTGAATTGAAATTTGAATTGAATAGAAATGAATTTTAAAACGAATTTATAGAGAAGAATTCAATTTTGCTTTGAATTGAGATGGAAGTTGAAATAGATTTTGAAACGAATTTTAAAACTATTTATATAATTCGTTTTAAATAGAAATCGATGAAGTATATATTATATATATAATATAATGGCCTGAATAGAACGCGCCGCGCCGCGGCAGTTCGCGAATTTCGACCATTGATTTCAAATGGACGTTACGGGAGATCCGACCGTCGGATTCTCCTAAAACCGGAACCGTTGGGTTCGTATCGAAAAGAGCTTTCTAGCGAATGTTAGAAATTTGAAATCTAACGGTTGGATTTGGAATTATGTCCAAATCAAATTTGAAAAAGGTCGCTGTAAGTGCAGTTCGATGGCCGTTGATGGAAATCGACTGTATGGGCCTTGATAAAATTATTAAAAATAGTAATAATTTGTGTAAAATCATAAGAAATGATTTGTGAAGATTTGGGATGAAAAACTTCATGTTTGAAAAGATAAAAATGGATTTTTATCGAAATGAACTAGTTTTGAACTAGAATTATAATTCTATTTATTTTTAAATAAATAAATTGAATTTGAAAGGGGTTTTGAAAATAACCAAAATTTCCAATGATTGCATTGGAGTGGATTTGAATCGAAATTGTCTTCGGAATATTTCGATGTTGGAATTCGTGATTATATAGGTGTTGTTATGGAAATTTGAAAGATATATATTTATATCGTTATTTCCAATACGGCATGTGTTAGTCGTAGAATTCGATATTGAATATAAGCCGATATATTTTCTATTCAGAGCCTTGTATTGAATATCGAATGTGATTTGGGTTTGTCGTGAATGGTGTCTTCACTAACACTGTTCTTGAACCCAGTTGAGAAATGATTAAATCTTTTTATTTAGATTTAATGAAGTGTGCCAATTAAATAATATTTAATTGGAATTGAATTGATATTGATTTTTGGGTTTATCGTGAACAATGTTTTAAATAACACTCGTTCTTTAACCCGATAATTAATGAATGTGGTTTTGGGTTTATCGTGAACTGTGTTTTTAAATGACACTGATTCTTTAACCCAGTTAACAATTAAAACTAAGTGGAGTTTTAATGAATCTTTAAATAGATTGGAAAAAATCGAGAATGGAGTATCACCAGTTTTACTCCAGGCGATAGTTAAATCTTTAATTAGATTTGAACGTGAAATGGTAATTGAATTACCGATAACACTGTGGTGTTAGATATGAAGTATTACCAGTTTTACTTCATGGGATGAATAGGTTGGGATTGGGAAATAAAATAAATGATTACTTCGGTGTGGTTCGCTAATCCCGACTAGTTTGAATTGATATTCAAAGGAGATTAAAGAATAAATGTAAAGAATTTATCTGGGATAAAATTAATGGGAACTTTTCCCAAAGTATAGGAATATTCGAATAAAAGAATATTCTGAATTGGAATGAGGCGTATGTTGTGTTTGTGTAACACTTTTATAATATATACGCGAGTTATTCAGAAAGACCGGGTTTATCCCATTCTGAATAACTGATTCGACGTGGTGTCGAAGATGAAGACGGTGGTCGAAGACCGGAAGTCTTCACGTCGTTTGGGTGATTGCTGATGATCTTGATTGGGCTGTACACCCAAGAAGATGGAAACAGTTGGTGATCGTCCAGACGTACTTGGAGATCGATGGATATGCGGGGTACTAGGTGCCTCCGGTTTCGTTCAGACCCAGAACGGACTTGTAAATGGACTGTGTGTCCGACATTGGATTTTAGTCCGTGTGATTGATCTCTATTAAATATATATCTGTTTGGCGGCGGAGAATTTATTCTCTTGCTTAACGCCCTTCTCTGAGACGTACGAGCTCAGGGGTTATATATTGATGGATATCAAACGCATGGAGTGAATTGCCTGTGTGGCATGCCTAAGTGGAAATTGATCGAGGCTTCTGTTGAAAAGCAAAGTCTTGTGGTGATGATCAAAGCACGGCCTGTGTGGCACAGCTTTGTGTAACGTGAATTCGCGAGCCTCACACCCCGGTTGTGAACCAAAAACGGGAGAGGACGTCAGGGAGGGCATGCGTTTCTTTCTAGCTAGAAGTGGCGTCAGTGGTTTTACACGCCCTGACGAGTTTGACTTATGTGGTTGTTGCTGTTGCGAGGCGCCTCGGTTATATCGGTTTCGGCCGATGCATTCTGGTCGGCAGACGGACCAGACTTACACCCCATAGGGTGGGGAGACGCATGTTCAGGGTTTAAGTTTAATCCACATCGGTGGACTGGCCCTGAGGATCCAAGGCTTGACTGAGTACTTGCCTGAGACACGGGCTAGAGCGTCTCGAAGTCGGTGAGGACTATCTTTTGCCTCGGTTCATAGATGGAAACCCAATTTCCAAATACGTGACATGGGCGGTTTTAATTGTAGAACTAGTATGGCGACATGATATATGGTACCCATGCCGCCTATGATTGATACTTATGATTTGAAGTTGTTTTATACACTATGCACTTATATAGTATCAAATGATTTGTTTTAAGCGTATCAAGCATTCTTTGGCTGTTATAAGGGAAAACCCTATCCCCCGGCTTGCGTTGCATTGTGTGATAGGACCTGGGTCTTATAACAGCTTCATTTTTCTTCATTTAGCATTGCGCTGTTTGTTTTATGCACTGGTATTCTTGGGAGGAAACCCGTTCCGTGTTATACGGCGTGGTCCCTTGATTTACCTAATGATTTAAAATAAAGAAGATTAACTGTTTTAGTTCTCACACCAGTCCCATGACTGACCTGGAGTTTATTGTTTTAACCTAAACTCTGGGTGCCCTTATTTTGACACGGGCAGCTAGTAGTTTTGGGTTTTGCAGATTTATATTCACAGGATCCTGGTTTACAGCTGGAACGATATCCGGAAAGCTTTGTATCCGTATATCTACTTCTAGTTGTGTATTGTATTATTTTCCGCTGCGATGTATTTAAATGTAATTTAAATCTCTGATATTTCTGTGTAATATTTATTCGTTTATACTCTGTATATTCTTGTAATCTGATGCATTGTTGTAATATACAATGAAATGTTCTTCTGTATGCATTCTGTTGTGGCTTGTTCTCGAACTATCCGACGCTTTCCTTTACGGGGAAGTTGCGGGTCTTTTCACGTAGCAGCCTATGTTATATATGCATTCCATTTTTTTCTTGTGGTGATTTGTATATACATGAGTGCATGTATTCACGCTCTGATGGAATACATGCGCACTGTTCTTTTATGCCATATATTAATTGCCGCAATAATTTATTTTAGCCACCTTCATGATTAAGACGTGCTATACGCATAAGCACTTGTATATCATATTGTTGCCATTATAATTCTGGTAGCATTTCTTTCCTTATGGTTGCTTTTCGGGCCTCACACGAAAATCATACTAGTAAGCTGTGTCCATGATATTTATTTCGGCAGTTCATAGATTGGTATGCTCCAACATTTAATATATTTTCGGGATTAAACAAATTATATTTATGTTTTTATTATCGAAGGGTGCTAACTTGAAATAAGTTTAATCCTGACTCGGGTGTTTTGTGTATTTTTCATGGGACACTGGGGTCCGACCCAAAGTGTTCCTGGTTTAAAGATATCAGCTCGCAAATTGGAGAGGACGTGGAGACGTGAAGATTCTCGCGCGCGCTAGACCGGCAATAAAGTGTAAAAATTTATTCGTCTAAAATTTATGTACAATTTTATTTATCTTCCGCTGTACAAAAATAGTGTATCAAATCTGATATTTTATATGAAATTTTATTCTACTGCAATTATTGTACTTCGTGATTCTGCATTAATTCTGTTTAAATCATGTAAGCCAATAACAATATGTCATTTTGGACGTTTCGAATTGGTTTAAATACCGATTTAAAACGGGCAAAATGCCAAGTCGTTACAGTTGGTATCAGAGCTTTGGTTTAAACATAGCTTGGCTTATTCGGGTTAAAAACTCATAAGAGATAAGGTAGAAATACCTTAGAATGACTGGAATTTATGCTAGAATCAGCGGATTTCGAAAAAAAAAATATTTTGAAAATAAAATATTTTGAAGAAGATTTGAATATAAAATATTTTAAAGAAAGTATTTTCAAAAATAAAGCTTTTGTGGTAAAGATTTTCAAAATCAATTGTCGAATGTTCAAAATTTTCAAAGAAGTGAAAATTGAACCGATTTTTCAGGTACTTGAAATCTTCTAATTATTTTGAAGAGAAGAGAAAAGAGATTTGAAGACTAAAATGAAAATTTCGTAATAAGAATTTTTGAAACCTATACTCGAATGATGTATCTATGACAATTAATTCGAGAACTATTATTTAAAAGAGGTTTTACCAAAGAGAAATCAAGATAAGTACTAAAATATGTGATTTGTAAGGTACATTAAAAAATTGACGATACTCGAATGGTTGATGAAACGAGAGCTGAAACGAGACTGGAATTGACTCGGATTGGACTGAGATGTGGTTAAACATAATCTTGCCAAACCTATACTATTATATTCATCATTACTTAAAATTGTATTTTGTACCAAGATTTTTCTACTATTATCTATCTAGTATTTATGACCTTGTATTAACCATTTAATTGTATTTGACTACTTTCTCTTTTACCAATCTTTCTACTTTGTAAATTATTTAACCATTTATTTAAACTCACTATTTTACTTAAATTATTTATATTTGCTTTTATGTATTATATTCTTCGTTTGTTCTAGCTCTTTGTACTTATAACATTCTACTTTTGATCTAATCATTCGTGCCTAATAGTTTACGGTATTTCACCTTTTATTTTAACCCATTGTATTAAGCTTATATTTTATCATATTTGAACTGAACATATTCCGATTTACTAATTTTGTACTAAAAGCATTTATTTTATTAATTTTACTGTTTTACTTTAACTATCATTTTTTTCTAAATTGTCTTGTACCTACCAGTTTAGTTGACTTATAATATTGGGAGATTTTGTCTTACTTTTATTTAAACATTTTCCAAACTACTAATTTACTCAATCTATTTAGAACTGTACGCAGTCTGACTCGAGCCATTGTGGTCCAAGTAAATTAAGTTGAAGAATCGATCGAAGAAGTGATACGCGTGGCGTAAACGCAAATTTTGAATATTGATGTTTGTGTACAAGATTTATTCGAGAATATGAATCTGTATTTGTGAAATAAGGTTGAAAATCAAACTGAATTAGAAACCAAAAGATTTTTGGGATTGAAACGAAAATTTCCAGATAATCAAGATAAAAGTTATGAAACCTATATATGAACATATAAGGAGAGATAAATTCGAAACTTTTGAAAATTGATATGAAATTGAATCTTGCATAGGAAAATTTATAAGAACGATATGCGGGAACATGATTTGAAAATTTACATGTGAATGCTGTCAAAATTTTAAGAATAAATCAAATGAGAATTACTTGATAAGTAATCACTTATGATGAAGAAAATATATATATGGAATACAGTTTACTCAAGAGAAAAATTAATGAAAATAATGTATCCCATGATTGAACTGTTGATATTTGTATCCTTGTGTGCATTTGACTTTCCCATCTTAGCCTTGGATAATGATAACCGTTCGCTCTTAAGTAATGTCATTCATACTTGTTATCTTATGAATTTGGCCAAATGTCTTGATTCGGACCATTATACCTTTGATGATCACTTCTATTTTTGAGCACATGGAATTTTGACTTGATCCATGTATACCCCTTTGCGCCGTGTGGAACTGTGTTTGAATTCAAACTAGATAACTTTGATTTATCCAAGACGTTATGTAACGGAACCTTAATGAGCTTTCCATAGTAATTAAAGGTGTTTGAAATATAGAATCCAACTTATGCAAGATAATTGGATTTTGGAAAATATTAGTTTTGAGAATTTGGTTCCGAAAAGTTTTGAAATCAACGTTTTGGAATGTTTTACAAATACTAGTTTGAATATGTATACGTATAATCAGAGCGAAAGCATGACGGTATTTTGAATAGAAAATGTTCTAGAGGTTTTCCAATTAAATTGAATAAGCGCAAACTTTTCAACAAGAGTTGACACTGAAATTTGAAAGAAAAGGTCATTTGACTATCTAAATTGTAAATAATTTCTAAGATATTGATTTAAAACTCTTGAACATCTTAGATTATGATAATATGAAATTTATTTGGAAATCTGGAAATATTCAAAGCTAGTTAAATGAAATTTGATCTAAGGAAAGATTGATATGATTGTGTATATTATTATAAACGATTCACATAAGCTTTTAAAATTTGGAAAGCTAATTTAATTTGAAAGAACGATAAGAAAATCATATTGATTAAATTTGATTTCAAATTGTTGAAAGGAATTTTTTTTATGCAAAAATGTATCTCTTAGAAGACATCAATTTATGTATAATTGTCAAAAGTGTTATTTTGAAATAAATTGAAGTTTATAAAGCTTGATATAATGATCCTTAGAGTCTTTAATCTGAAGAATTTTGAAAGACTTGAATGTTTGAATAAGATCACTAATTTCGAAATATAAAACATAAGTTGTATGGTTGGAAGTTGAAATTGTATTTTCAATTGTTTGGATTTGTTCTTACAAATTATTTTTGGATATGATGAATAGTTTATAAATTGAATTATGAACTAATAAAATTTCGACGACTTGAATCCCGATATTTGAAATGTTTAAAAGATAACAATACTATGATTTAATGTATTTCCAAATTATTATTGCGAAATGATTTATGGCTTCGGGATATGAAATGATTTGATATGTTTCATGTACTCGGGGGACCCGTGATTAAAAGAAGGACGTGTGTGATCATATACGGTATCCGTGTAACGACGGAGAATTTCGCTCGATCATAATCAGTCGCTAAACCGATCAAGACCGTTCGAAACCCCTGATTGTTTTGAGAACACGACAAAAAGAACGCAGACGGAAGAACATTTCATTGTTAATTACAACAATTCCATCAAATACAAGAATATACAGAGTATGAATAAATATTACACAGAAAATAACAGAGATTTAAATTACATTTAAATACATCGCAGCGGAAAATAATACAAAACACAACTAGAAGGAGATATACGAATACAAAGCTTTCTAGATATCGTTCCAGCTGTAAATCAGGATCCTGTGAATATAAATCTGCAAAACCAATACTACTAGCTGCCCGTGTCAAAATAAGGGCACCCAGAGTTTAGGTTAAAACAATAAACTCCAGGTCAGTAATGGGACTAGTGTGAGAACTAAAACAGTTATAAATCTTTATTTTAAAGTTAGGTAAATCAAGGGACCACGCCCTATAACACGGAACGGGTTTCCTCCCAAGAACACCAGTGCATAAAACAAACAGCGCAATGCTAAATAAAGAAAAATGAAGATGTTATAAGACCTAGGTCCCATCATACAACGCAACGCAAGCCGGAGGATAGGGTTTTACCTTATAATAGCCAAAGAATGCTTGATACGCTAAATTTCATGTTTTAATCCTTAATCAGACTCCAACTATAAATTAGTGAGAGAACGATTCCCTAAGTATTAACCCCGAAGGCCGAAACCAACATCAAACCAATACCTAGGAAACCACCCGTCTTAGCTCGTTTCCAGTTAGTTTCTGATTTTATATACAATCATAAATATCAATCATAGGTGGCATGGGTACCATATATCATGTCGCCATACTAGGCTCTACAATCAAAACCGCACTGTCACGTATTTGGAAATTGGATTCCCATCTATGAACCGAGGCAAAAGATAGTCCTCACCGATTCGAGACGCTCTAGCCCGTGTCTCAGGACCCAGACTCAGGTGGGCCCTTGGATCGTCAGGGTCGGTCCACCGATGTGGATTAAATTGCCTGAACACTGCATTTCCCCACCCTTTGGGGTGTCAATGAGCAAACGAATGACTCCTTCGGCTTCACATAGTCACTGATATATCCGAGGCGCCTTGCAACAGAAACAACCACATAAGTCAAACTCGTCAGGGCGTGTAAAACCACTGACGCCACTTCTAACTAGAAAGAAACGCATGTCCTCCCTGAGGTCCTTCTCCCGTTTTTGGTTCACATCGGGGTGTGAGGCTCGCGAATCCACGCTACACAAAGCTATGCCGCACAGGCCGTGCTTTGATCATCGACCACAAGACTTTGCTTTTCAACAGAAGCCTTGATCATTTGCCACTTAGGCATGCCACACAGGCAATTTACTCCATGCGTTTGATATCCATCAATATATAACTCCTGAGCTCGTACGTCTCAGAGAAGGGCGTTAAGCAAGAGAATAAATTCTCCGCCGCCAAACAGATATATATTTAATAGAAATCAATCACACAGAATAAAATCCAATGTCAGATACACAGTCCATTTACAAGTTCGTTCTGGGTCTGAACGAAACCGGAGGCACCTAGTACCCCGCATATCCATCGATCTCCAAGTACGTATGGACGATCAGCAACTGATTCCCTCCTCTTGGGTGTACGGCCCAATCAAGATAATCAGTAATTATTCAAACGACGTGAAGACCTCCGGTCTTCAACCACTGTCTTCATCTTCGACTAATCGCCGAATGAGTTATTCAGAATGGGATAAACCCGGTCTTTCCGAATAACTCGCGTATATAATAAACAAGTGTTACACAAACACAACATACGCCTCATTCCAATTCATCAGTCACTAACCATAAATTAACAAGAGAATAATTCCCCAAATATTAACCTCGAAGGCCGAAACCAACATCAGATCAATATCCAGAAAACCATTCTGCTTAGCTAACCGACAGTTAGTTTCTAAATTTCACAATCTTAGGGAAAGGTTCCCATTAATTTTATCAAAGATAAATCCTTTAAATTTATTCTTTAATCTACTTTTGAATATCAATTCAAACTAGTCGGGATTAGCAAACCACAACGAAGTGATCATTTATTTTATTTCCCAATCCCAACCTATTCATCCCATGAAGTAAAACTGGTAATACTTCATATCTAACACCACGGTGTTATCGGTAAATTCAATTACCATTTCACGTTAAAATCTAATTAAAGATTTAACTATCGCCTGGACCAAAACTGGTGATACTCCCTTCTCGATCTTTTCAATCTAATTAAAGATTCATTAAAACTCCGCTTAGTTTTAATCTTTGACTGGGTTAAAGATTCAATGTCATTTAAAACACAGCTCACGATAAACCCAAAATCACATTCCATTTCAATCAGTCCCTAACCGTAAATTAGTAAGTGAGCAATTCCCTAAGTATTAACCGCGAAGGCCGAAACCAACATCAGATAATACCCCAGAAATCATTCAACTTAACTAATCTCCAGTTAGTTTCTGATTTTCTTAACTCCTTCGGGTCTAAGAACAGTATTATTGAAGATACCGTTCACGACAACCCAAAATCACATTCCATTAATTATTGGGTTAAAGAACAAGTGTTATTTAAAACACCATTCACGATAAACCCAAAAATCAATACCAATTCAATTCCAATTAAATATTATTTAATTGGTACACTTCATTAAATCTAAATAAAAAGATTTAATCTTTTTCTCAACTGGGTTTTAGAACAGTGTTAATGAAGACACCATTCACGACAAACCCAAATCACATTTGATATTAAATACAAGGCTCTAAGTAGAAAATATATCGGCTTATATTCAATATCAAATTCTACGACCAACAAATATCGTATTGGAAATAACGATATATATATATCTTTCAAATTTCCATAACGATATCTGTATAATCACGAAATACAACATCGAAATATTCCAAAGACAATTTCGATTCAAATCCATTTCCAATGCAATTATTGGAAATTCTGGTTATTTTCAAAACCATTTCAAATCCAATTTATTTATTTTAAAAATAAATAAATTATTATTCTAGTTCAAAACTAGTTCATTTCGATAAAAATCTATTTTTATCTTTTCAAATATGGAGTTTTTCATCCCAATTCTTCACAAATCATTTCTTATGATTTTACACAAATTATTGATATTTTTAATAATTTTATCAAGGCCCATACAGTCGATTTCCATTAACGGCCATCGAACTGCACTTACAACGACCTTTTTCAAATTTGATTTGGACATAATTCCAAATCCAACCGTTAGATTTCAAATTTCTAATATTCGTTAGAAAGCTCTTTTCGATACGAACCCAACGGTTCCGGTTTTAGGAGAATCCGACGGTCGGATCTCCCGCAATATCCATTCAAAGTCAATGGTCGAAATTCGCGAACTGCCGCGGCGCGGCGCGTTCTATTTAGGCCATTATATTGTATATATAATATATATAACATATACTTCGTCGATTTCCTTTTAAAACATATTTTATAAATCGTTTTTAAATTGGTTTTCGAAACGATTTCAACTTCATTTCAAATTCAAATCAAAACTGAATTTTTTTCCTTATAAATTCGTTTTAAATTCATTTCAAATTGATTTCAATTCAAATCGATTTTCAGTTCAATTTCAATACGTTTTAAATTCAATTCAAAACGATTTCAATTCTATTTCAATCTAATTCGAATTTCAATTCTATTCAGTTTAATTCGAATTTCAATTCTTTTCAATATAATTCGAATTTCGATTCTTTTCAATTTAATTCGAATTTCGAAATCACTTTCAATATTCATTGAAAAATGAATAAAATCGATATAAATGTCGTTCGCGTCAAAATGGTGTCAATCTAATCAACACGGTTTCATACATTTCTATTTTAAAATATTCTATTTCAAATATTTCTATTTCAAATATTTCTTTTTCAAATATTTCTACTTCAAATATTTCTATTTCAATTTTTTTTTCAAATATTTCTTTTTCGAATATTTCTATTTCAAATATTTCCTTTTCAAAACTGGAATGAGGCCCAATCAATTATCATATAATGTTAATTATATGGATTTTCTACAACACATGTATAAAATAACAACGATAAATAATCAACCATCATCCAGAGTGCACCACACAACTGCATAAGCATTAAATATAAATAATTAACGCTTACACAGTCTGTCGACCAATCGATCGACATATAACTAAACAATCGGGATTACTGTACGTCAAATATCATCCCAATACCCGTGTGGGGTTTCAAACAATCAAACACAGATTTTATTTGTGCAGTTGGGCGATGTGTAAAATTTATTGTCCCAATCATTATCGGTCAAATGGGTGTATATAAACAAATCGTTCGATTTGTTTATATTAATTTATTTCATTTCATATATACGTTAAAAATTCTATTTTTAACTATAAAATATTTTTAACTATATAAATATTTTATTTCATTTCACATCACATTACACAATCAACTACACATCAAAATCAAACAAACAAGCATACAAGCCGTCCATGGTCTGTGGACGACGGGTGTCGGGTGCTACTAAACACCGTCTGCATCCTAGTATATATTTTAACTAGAAAATTAAATTAAAAGTGAGAAGTTCTCACCGAGGGTTCCACTCCGCCGTGCTTTGTTTCTGAATTGCTGAACCGTCTAGATCTGACTGAAATTCCAATGCAGTATTTGTCCCGCTGTTCATAATAAAAATTATATTTTCATTACTTCATTTCAATAAATAAAAATCATATTTTTATTTCTACTTCATATATATTTTTACACTGCTTCTTTCTGTATAAAAATTCGATTTTTATAAACGCTATAAAAATTACATTTTTATTTCAACATAAATATAATAAAAATCAGATTTTTATTTCGCTACATATATAAAGATAATATTTTTATATTTCACATATGATAAAAATCATATTTTTATTATTCCTATGATATAAAAATTATATTTTTAACATTCCTATCATATAAAAATTATATTTTTCCTTAGCTACTCAAACAATAAAAATCCCATTCTTTTCTCTATAAAAATCTATTCTTTTCTTATTTATAAATCCAAACTTGTTCATCATAAAAAAATCTGATCTTGTTCATTATAAAAATCCGCTCTTGTTCATTATAAAAATCCGATCTTTAAAGAGATAAATAATTAAAAACTTACAATTCTCAAAGGTGGAAGGGCCATCGCCGGATTTGGGGTCGTGGAGGCGGAGAGGGGGATGCTGGGAGGTGGCGATGGCCGGTGGGTATCGGCGGCCTGGGCTGCGCTTCGCGGTGGGCTAGGGGAGGGGCTAGGGCGCGTGAGGAGAGAGAATAGAGGAGGAGAGGGAGCTGCGAGGGGAGAGGATCGAAGGAGGGAGAAGTAGAGGGAGGAGAGAGAGATCGTCAGAGTGAGGGAGGGGGTCTGGCCAGGCGCGGCGCCGCCTTGGGGTGGTGGCGATCGAGGAAAGTGGGGAGGGTTTTTGGGAATCGGGTTTTTTCCCTTCCTTTTTTTTTATTCTATTTTGAAATACACGGGAGAGAAGGACTGTGAAGGGAGATGAGAATATATATAATAATATATTATTTTATTTATTTAATAAATTTCAAAAAGCAACTTTTAATTTCGAACTCGAAACGAGACTCACCGCCTGTCGTTCATAACTAATTACCCCCATTCCGAACATAATGGGATATGTATCGTAAGATGATTTGATCATTTCGATCAGTTTTCGTCAAAATCAACATATAACTCTATATATTGAATTTGAACGCGCATTTCAATTTACTGGGGTCACATACGAACTCGGAAAATTCAATAAAAATATTTTCTAGCTTCGTATTGACGATACGGTCCTAATAAAACTTGTTTCGTCAAATTCTGAGACCGTTTGAAAAATAGCCATTTTCCAGCCAATTAAAATCAACTAAAACTGGTCAAACGCGTTTTCCTTTGCCACGCTCACATATTGATTCGAAAAATTACGAAATTTGAAACCTAGCAATAATTTTACCTCCCGGATCCAACAAAAGTAGTTTCGTCAAAAACCGAGGTCGTTTGCAAAATGGCTATTTTTAAGGGCCAGAATTCCATAGCGACTATTCTGAATTTTCAACTGGGCATATCTTTTTATCCCCGCTATGAAATTTTGATTTTTCGGATTCGTTGGAAAGATATTCACAATTAGTTTCTATTATTTTTGGTTTCGCTAAAATCCTGTTTATTTTGCACCCGGTATGTTCAATTGAAATTTGAAATCGAATTATCGAACTACCGCGCCATTTTCAATTCCTTTTATAATTATAAATAAATATTTATATTCTAACGACGACGTATATAAATATATACGTTCTAATTCTATTCAAAATAAATTTCTGTCGATATTATTTAAAATAATCCATTTTAAATAATCAAAATTCGCTAAAATTGCCAAAATAAAATTTTTAAATTGGCTCGGATTTCCGGGTTATTACAATCCGTGTCTAGATAAATACCAAGTTATATGTCTTCCGCGATTTTGTACTTGGAGGTCCATGTCTGGATGAAAGTTGTGAGATACACTTCACTTGGGATCCATTGATGATGGTATTTTGGAAGAGCAACCTAGGCATATATGGTATCCGTGTCTAGATGAAAAACCGAAATATACGTGCTCCGCGATTTTGTGCTTGAGGGTCCGTGTCTGGACGAGAACCGTGATGTACATTTCGCTTGAGAACTAGCGATGATGGTCTGCTTTAGGTGTCCGGAGCGGCCTTAATTATCTATATTATTGCGTACGATAGGATGCCCTTAGGCCTTGTCATGGGAAACTTGAGGAAATGAACAGAATTTTGACGAAAAGTTGAAACAAGTATATTTAGTACTTTTATATTTTAGTCACGTGCCTGATCAACGCATGTCTAAAGTTTGCAAGGATGACGATGGACTTGTTAGGCTTCGAGTTATCATACATACATACATATATATATATATATATATATATATATATATATATATAGAGTTTTGAAAGCGATTTGGTTTTGAAATCCCGAAATGAAGTATGATTCTATATGTAAGAAATATATAGTACTTCAATGGTTGGGAACAAAAATGGGATTCTAAGTTCGTAGAAAATTATTTGAAGCTTTCAAATGATTGAAATTCATAGTATTTTAATTTAACTTACCTCAATCTCACTAACTATTACATTTTACGTTATAACCATGAGTTATCATTTCCAAATTCTTTTACCTATATTATTTTATTGTATTATCTAATCTCTATCAAGTTTTATTGCTTATATTTAACCATTGGTTTGTGATTTAAGGTTATCTTATATCAAACTCTTTGGATTTATTACATCTACTTTTATTTCAAAATTACTATATCATTTTAAGATACTTTCCCTTAAATTATCTTGTACTTTGAACATAGCCTTCTTCTACATTATGTAGCAAATTTGCTTATTTAGTTACACAATGGTTTAAGTTTTGATATAAGAAGTTTTCCAATTTAGTTGTATGACAAAATTTTGTTTATCTATTAATAACTTTCTATAAATTTCAAGCTTATTAGAATCGTAAATATTTTGATTTGATAACTTTTGTTTATATATGGTTTTAATAGATTCTATAAGTAAAATTTGTTTCACTTAAGTATAAATTCTACAACTCCCCTTTTCGAGGACGAAAAGTTTTAAGTGGGGGAGGCTGTCACGAACCGGAATTTTCGACATTTAGAATATAAATTAATTTAGAGTTTACATTTAAGAATAAATATTATAGTGGGTTCGGATATAGAATTCGAAATTTATTTTGAACACAGTTGAACGTAATTATTATTTGATGTATAATTTTGACTTTAAGGTTTGTTTTGAACGTATAAAGAAAATTCCTTTGGTAAGATTCAATTTATATATATGTGTTAAAAGAATCGTTATTAACATTTATTAGATAATTTAAATTTATTAGAATACTTAATATTGAATGAAGTTTTAATGTTGAAGTAAATATTTGTAGCATACATAAAACTTGGAATTTATCTCTTTGAATATAATTTGAGTTTACCTCTGATTTAATTCTTTTGTAAATCCATAAATGGTTTGTGTAACAACCCGGATTTTTAGAACCAATTTTAAATTTTTATTTTGGTTATTTTAATGGTTTTTGGATATTTAAAATGATTTATTTTAAATAATAATGACCAAAAATTTATTTAAATCGAAGTTAGAACGAATAAATTTATTTCAGTTATAAAATGAGCCTGAAATGGCGTGGTAGTTTGAAAATTCGGTTTCAAATTTTAAAGGAATGTACAGGTTTCAAAATAAATCGAATTTCAGTAAAACCAGAAATATTAAAATATGTTTAACAATATCTTTCAAAAGAATCTGAAAAATCCAGAATTCAAAGTGGGAATAAAAAGTTATGTCCAGATTAAAATTAGACACAGTCGCTACGGAATTTAATATTATATATAGCCCATATAAATAGTCATTTTGCAAACGACCTCCGTATTCGACGAAACCACTTTTTTTTTATCCAAAATGTCAAATTATTGCAAGATTCCAATTTTCCGAATTTTGGAAATTAATATGTGAGCCAGTAAATTTAAATGTGTTTGATAATTTAAATTTGAATTGGATCGACTAAAAAATGGCCATTTTTCAAATGGTCTCCAAATTCAGCGAAATTAATTTTGTTAGGATCGTATCGTCAAAACATAGCTAGATTTATTTTTCGAGAATTTTTGGAGTCAGTATGTGGCCCTGGTAAATTAAAATGTACGATCAAATTAAATAATTAAATGTTCTATATTTTATTTTAAAGAAAGTGGGCTGAAATGATCAAATGGGCTGATGAGATCTAGTCCATTGTGTCCGGAATAGGGGTATTTGGCTAGGAGCAACATTCTCTGGGCTGAATTTGGAGCTTGTAGGAATTAATGGGCTTTTTTCTGAATTAATGAATTAAATAATAAAATATTATAAATACCTTAACTAATCAAACCCTAATTCCCAATAACCAGTCGCCGTTCTAAAGAAACGAATGGCCGATGTTCTCTAAATTTCTTCCTCCTAGTTGGATTTATCCAAGCAAAATTTGCAGAAATTTCCAAATGTAAAATTGTTTAACTCAACGTGGTCTTCAAGTTGAACGAATGTGATGAAGTTTATCATCGTAGATTGGCCAGAAATTGAGCAACAAGGCTCAAAGTTTGAACAAGGTTTCAGCAACGATGGGTAGATCGAGCGACGTACGGTTGATAGTGGAGAAAGGCATCGGAAAGGGCTGTCGAGTGGGACATGTTGATCCGCATCAGGTTCGATGGAGGAGGCGCGGTAGTGAGCTGTTCCTAGTGTTAGTGGGTTCGATTGTGTTTAGTAATCAACGAAAAAGGAAGGAAAAGGGGCGCGACCCTTGGATCAGAAACGAATGGCATGATTTAATTAGGTTAAATAATATATATTAAATCTAAAATTATTTATTCAGTAATGGTGAAATCTTATAAATGCAATATCTTTCTCATACGGTCTCAGAATTCAGCAAATTCAGATGCGTTGGATTCGCAACGAAAAACTCTATACTATGGAGCAAACCATAACTGAAACAGAGGCTGTTGGATTTTTGATAAAATTAAATGCAAGTACAATTTTTATTAAAACCAATTGTTATATAAACAATTTCTGAAACCGACCAAGGTGAGAACACTCTCACTAAATTCTCTTGTACAGTTATTTACTTAATATAAACTGCCATGATTTTTATTAGTATTTAATCATCACAAATATTTGTTCACTAAAAATATCACCTTTGGCTTATATGTGAGATTTCTTATTTGAAAATTAAAATTAAAATTAACTGTTATTGCGTTGAAATTTTTATTTATACGCTGTTAAGATTCTGATTGTTTGTTGTACGTGATTTGATTTGAAATATCTGGATTGTGTTGATCTGTTGTATATATGTTGATAATAAAATTGGCAAAATTTGTTATACAATAAAATAATTCTTTTTATTGTATATGTTGATAATAAAATTGGCAAAATTTGTTATACAATAAAATAATTCTTTTTATTGTATATGTTGATAATAAAATTGGCAAAATTTGTTATACAATAAAATAATTCTTTTTATTGTATATGTTGAAAATAGAATTGGCAAAATTTGTTATACAAATAAAATTCTCTTTTTTGTTTGTTATTAGAAACATAGAAATTGTTATGCAAATAAAATTCTTTTTTTTATTTGTCAAGTTGAACATAGAAATTGTATGCAAATAAAATTCTTCTTTTTATTTGTCATGTTGAACATAGAATTGTATACAAATAAAAATTCTTCTTTTTTATTTGTCATGTTAAACATGGGATGTGTAGATAATAAAATATTATTTTTATTTGTATACATATTGAACATAGGATGTATAGAAAATAAAAAATTCTTTTTATTTGTATACATATTGAACGTAGAATTTGTTAAACAATAAAATATTCTTTTTATTGTATACATGTTAATGTAGAATTTGAAAACAATTAAATATTCTTTTTATTATAATAGGATAATGTTAGAATTTGATAAACAATCAAATAATCTTTTTATCATAATATGTTAACGTTAGAATTTGATAAACGATAAAAATTTCTTTTTATTGTAACAGGTTAATGTTAGAATTTGATAACAATAAAATCTTCTTTTTATTGTAACATGTTAATGTTAGAAATATGTAAACAATAAAATTCTTCTTTTTATTTGTATACATAAAACATAGCAATTGTTGTATAAATAAAATTCTTCTTTTTATTTATACATATTTAATATAGAAATGTGTAGACAACTAAGTATCTTTTTATTTTATACATATGAAATGTAGAAATTGTGTAGACAATAAAATTTTCTTTTTATTGTATATATGTGGACATAGGAATTGTCAAAATTATGTAAACATTAAAAAGAAACATTTTTAATGTATATATGATTCATTAATAAAAATAACATGTATAATGGAAATTGTTATAGTGATTATAAAAAGAGACATGCATAGGAAAATTAGTTGAAACATTAAAATAATATTTTTAATGTAGATGCTTATTCATTATAAAAAGAGACATGTTTAGGGAAAATGTTGAAACATTAAAAATGATAATTTTTAATGTATATGTAGATTCATTATTAAAAAGAATCATGTTTTGGGAGAATTGTTGAAACATTAAAAATGATTCATTATTAAAAATGACATGTTCATTAGAAATGATTTAAACATTAAAAATGACATTTTTAGTGTATGTTTTGATTAAATAGATAAAAAGAATAAGATGATAAAAATAGGATTAATTTCCAGAAAATTGAACAACCAATAAGAAATGATTTTAGAGATTGAAACCAATTGGAGTTTAATAAATCTTTAATTAGATTGTGAATGTACAGATGATAATTAAATTACCAAAACATGAAATGTGATTGAGCTAAATACACTTGGTTGATGATATTGATTGTGATGGATTGACTGTTTGGATTGTGCTCGACCAGTTTATGAGTAAAATATGCTTTTACATTTAGCATTGGGTTGGGTAAAAATATCTATGTGCTAACACCTTGTGACACAATTCACGGTTTGACTATAAGGTGTTTAGCAATGTTGTTTATTTCAAAATATAATAAATGTTTTTGAAATAATATTTCTTAAGTCAAAAGAATAGTATTCTTGATTTTGGACAGGGAACGTTTTATAAAAATGTTTTATAAAACAGAAAGGTTTTCGAGGGCTATAACCGATGATTTCGAAATGATTTGGAAGTGGAAATCTATATAGATTTGGAAGTACTTATGATTATTATGTTGTGAAATGATTTTCCCCACTTCGGGATATGAAATGTTTTAGTATGTGGCTAAAGATGCGAGTAACCCGGAGGACTAAAATGACGGGGATGGTGGTGGATGATGGCGGTGTAGTTCCCGGAGTGTGGGAGGTGCACTATTAATGTAGCCTGCTCCTAGATGGGAGGTGCGCACACACATATATATATATATTTCGAGTTGGAGAGGTGCGTCCTGTAGCCTTATCTAAGGGAACATAACTGATAATTGGTTGCATATTTATTTGTATGCATTTGTTTTGAAATTCATATTTTCAAATGATTTTGGCTTGAGATCCCAAACTGAAATCTATTTTATTATGAAAGCTAGATATGTATTTCAAATGATTTGAAATAAGAAATCGGGAAATAAAGTCCAAAGGAATAATTTCTGTACAGTGAAGTGGATTTGAAAAATCTAAATTTGGGGTTAAATCTAAACGAGTAGATTGGAAAATTTCATGTTGTATGGTGCATTGTAGATCCATATGACTGTTATTTATGATTTTTGTTTGTCCATCGACATTCATGTGGAGTAAACCCGTTCTGTGACATGCGGCATGGTCCCGTGATATGATTCACAATTAGAAAGTTAATTTTAACTGCTAAATTTTTCATACCAGTCCCATGACTGACTCATAGTTTGTTTCACTTGCAAACTCGGGTGCCCTTATATTCCACATGGGTAGTCAAGTGGCTTGTTTTGCAGATATTTATTTATTGAGCAAGATTTTGGATGGAAGCTTAAAGCTGTGTCCAGAGCACTGATAGCCTTCCGCTGTTAGTTTAGTTGTTATGTTGTGCATTGTACTACATTTATTGTAAATTATCTTCCACTGTATTATATTTGATGTACTCTGATATTCTGTACTCTGATGTAACATTATTATGATGTTTATAAAAGTCTTCTGTTATTTGTTCTGATGTGTTGTATGCCTAGAGATAGTGTATGCGGGATTTGAACGGTCTTGGTAGATTTAGCGAGCGATTAGGTCCGGGCGAAATCTGTATCGTTACACGTGGTATCAGAGCTTTGGTTAACTCAAATCTTTGGGGTACAACTCGTTAGAACTGAACAAAAGACTCATCAGAGGTAGGATTAGTAATATCCTATAAAAGAATACTCATTAGAGACAGGATCAGTAGCATCCTAGAATGAGATACACGTTAGAGATAGGGTTAGAAATGCCCTAGAATGAGTTGAGAGTGACAAGTTTATAATTAACGTATTTTTGATTATATATTTATAATCCAATCTTAGAAAATATGATTTTTGAATATAGAAAAGTTATATATATTTGAAAAGCTAATCAACTAATAGAATGATGATTGTTTTGTGTGATTTTTAGTTCAACTAATAAACTTATTGAAACCAATAAAAGAATAAAAGTTGAGTTGGTTAGTTAAACAACTTTGAGTTCCGTTCCTTTTCGAGGACGAAAAGATTTTAAGTGAGGGAAATTGTAACAACCCGGATTTTTAGAACCAATTTAAAATTTTTATTTTGGTTATTTTAATGGGTTTTAAATATTTAAAATGATTTATTTTAAATATAACGACTAAAAATTTATTTTAATCGAAGTTAGAACGAATAAATTTATTTTAATTATAAAATGAGTCGGAAATGGTGCGGTAGTTTGAAAATTTGATTTCAAATTTTAAAGGAATGTACAGGATTCAAAATAAATCGGATTTCAGTAAAGCCAGAAATATTAAAATATGTTTAACAATATCTTTCTAACCAATGTGATAAATCCAGATTCCATAGTGGGAATAAAAAGTTATGTCCAGATTAAAATTAGAAATAGTTGCTATGGACTTTAATATTATATATAGCCCTTATAAATAATCATTTTGCAAACGACCACCGTTTTCAACGAAACCACTTTGGTTGTATACGGAATGTCAAATTATTGCAAGATTCCAACTTTCTGAATTTTTGGAATTAATATGTGAGCCAGTAAATTTAAATGTGTTTGGTAATTTAAATTTGAATTGGTTCGACCAGAAAATGGCCGTTAACGGTCTCCAAATTCGATGAAATTAATTTTGTTAGGACCGTATCGTCAAAGCATAGCAAGATTTATTTTTCGGGAATTTTTAGTGTCAGTATGTGGCCCCGGTAAATTAAAATGTACGATCAAATAAAATAATTAAATGTTTTATATTTTTATTTAAAGAAAAATGGGCTGAATCGATCAAATGGGCTGATGAGACCTAGTCCATTGTGTTCGGAATAGGGGTATTTGGCTAGGGGCAACATTCGTTGGGTTGGATTTGGAGCTAGTAGGAATTAACGGGCTTTTTTTGTGAATTAATGAATTAAATAATATAATATTATAAATACCCTAACTAAACAAACCCTAATTCCCAATACCCAGCCGCCGTTCTAAAGAAAGGAATGGCTGATGTTCTCTAAATTTCTTCCTCCTAGTTTGATTCATCCAAGCAATATTTGCAGAAATTTCCAAATGTAAAATTATTTAACTCAGCATGATCTTCAAGTTAAACGGATGTGATGAAGCTTATCATCATAGATGTAACAACCCAGAAAATACAAGCCAATTTAAAATTTTTAATTTGGCTATTTTAAGGAATTAGGAGTAATTGAAATAATTTATTTCAATTAAATAACGAGTTAGAAATAGCGCGGCTGTTTAAAAATTTGAATTCGAACTTTGACTGAACGTGTAGGATGCAAAATAAAACGGATTTTAACAAAACCAAAAATATTTAAATCAATTTAGGAATATCTTTCTAATGAATCTAAAAATTCAAAATTTCATAGCGGGAATCAAAAGTTATGGCCGGTTGAATATTCAGAATAGTCGCTATGGAAAAAATATAGCCCTTGAAATTTGACATTTTGCAAATGACCTTTGTTTTCGACGAAACCACTTTTGTTGGATCCGGGATATCAATTTATTGCTAGGTTTCAAATTCCATAATTTTTCAAACCTCAGAATTTGACGAAATCAGTTTTGTTGGGACCGTATAGTCCCAACATAGCTAGATTTATTTTTCGGGAATTTTTAGAATCAGTATGTGACCCCGACAAAGTAAAATGTACGTTCAAATCCAAATTTGAATGTTTTATATTTTAATTTGAAGAATAACTGACTGTAACAGTTGAATGCGCCTATGAAACATATTCCATTGTGTCTAGGATGGGGGTATTTAGCTAGGGGCGACAGTCTTTGGGTTTGAATTAGAGTTCATATGGAAAAACCCCTAATTTTTGAATTAATATAAATATCGGGAGATAAGATTTTTCCTTTATTATTTAATTTTATAAAAAATAAAAAAAAACCCGCTATCTCTCTTCTCGACCAACGGCGAACTGAGCTCCATCATTCCCGGCCAATTTCCGTCCAAACCACTTTGAATTAGCCCCAGCTCTTTTGGAACTTTTTGAAGCCCTTCTCCTCCTCTTCAAATCAATACCTGGTACACCCCCTATCGTTCACCCTACGTCGAGATTCACCCCCACGAACGTCAGGACTTCAAGCCGCCGCCACCACCTATTCTGGCTGTCGAGCTGGACGTCGCACCCACCCCCCGGCGCGCGACTCCGAGCACTTCAACGTGGTGCCATCAGATTCCAACATCATGCAACCGTTTGTGCTAAAAGTCAAAACCTAGTTTTGAAGCTTTTGCTAAGGTATACGGCCTTGGTTTTTATAACTGAATATAACACTTTTAAGTGTTGCAAATCATGGTTTTCAAATAAAAATCGTATCTTTTTGCTATATTGACGAAATTCGATGAAACTGGAAACATCAGATTCGTAGCGACATCATCTACATTCTAGAAGAAGCTAGAACGTATTCCGAGCTCGCTACAAATTTCAGAAGGATTAAAATCAATGTAAGACTTCTAAATTCAAATATGGAATGGAAATGTGTTGTATAAATTATATGAGCAAAATATAAATTATATGTGCATTGTACACCTCATGTACGAGCGTTGTATAAGTTATATGAGCGATGAATAAATTATACTCCCCTCGTCCACAGACAACGGACGATATGAATTGATTGTGATTACGTGAAATTTGTTGATAATGTGAATGGTTGAAAATTAGTTGAAATGTGAATGGTTGGAAATAATTGTTTGTGGTTGAAAGAAATTGTTTGTGGTTGAAACAAATGGGAATTGTTATGGAAAATTCATATGATATGAAATTGATCTTAGATCATTTAGATAAGCCCCTTACGGAACGCCGCGAGGCCTAAGGTAGTGCGAGGAGCCGTACACGGGACGGTGCCGGTTTTTAACCCCCTACCGTTATGCTGCCGAAATTTTCAGTAATATCTATGTGTTTGAATTATTTTCATGAGTTGAATTATATTCATGTGTCGAATAAATTGTTTAGATAATAAAAATCACATTTTTATTATGCGCATGAAGTATATGAAATATTCATGTGTTGAACAACATTCATGTGCTAAATAAATTCTTTGGAAGATAAAAATCACATTTTTATCATATATATGGACTATATAAAATACTAGTGTTTTAAATAAATTGTTTTAACACCAAGAATAACATTTTTATCTTATATATGAAATATATAAAATATTCGTGTTTCAAATAAATTGTTTTAACAATAAAAATATCATTTGTATTATATGTATGAACCATTTAAAATATTCGTATGTTGAAAAGGATTCATGTGTTGAATAAAAGGATTGAACAATAAAATTTACATTTTATTGTGACTATGAAGTGCCAAAAACATTCATGTGTGGAATAAATATTTTGAACTATAAAATATCATTTTTGTCATGTATACAACTCGCTAAAAATACACATGTGTTGAAACATATTTTTGTTTGCCAAAAATATCATTTTATCCTATGTATGAAGTGTTAAAAATAACCGTGTACTGAAATAAACATTTGATCGTTAGAAATATTACTTTTAGTTTTGTTCTGCATATATATATATATATACATATATATATACATACATACATACATACATACATACATACATGTGTTGAACATGAATATGGTTTAGCTGTTGAGTAAAGAATATATTTGCGTGGCCGACAAATAGGTAAGCCTTAATGAGTTGGCCGCGCGATTTTATTACTATATAAACTCCTGTGAATGCCATTGGATGCAGAGTGCTGGTTGTTCTATGTGAAATAATAAACGTTGCCATAAGATAGTAACAATTAATTTTGAACTACACTACATGGCATACTTCTTGAAGATAGCATATCCTATCATATACCACACAAGCATTTAGAGCTTATGTGACGAGGTTGAAGATATACTATACAAGCGAGAGGCTTGTATGGCGATGACTATATTTCAAGTCGAACTGAAGAAGATATGGACTATATAAAATATAACGATAAATTGCCAGATAAATAAAAACCCCACACGGGACTGGAGATGACAATAAACACGTCTCTCTGGTCATTAAGGCACAAAAACCATTTATATGGTGATGAGAATTTATTCTCGGGAGTTATGATCTATACACACTCCCATGTGGACACCGGAATATATCACTATAAATATGTGCATGCTTTTTAGGATTTATTGGGTGCCTAATACGGCCTAATAAATTTTCAAAACCCTCCACGTACAAAGGAGGTTATGGTGAAATTTTCTGAAATTTAAAGCGTTAGTGAAATATTTGAAGTGAAAAAAAATACGTAGATCATCGAATGAATTATATATATATATATATATATATATATATATATATATATTAAATAAACGAATCACACAGCTGCAGTTCTGTTTTGGAATCGTAATATTAAACGATTATATCGAGAGATCCGACCATCGGATTTTCCCGAAACCGGAACCGTTGGGTTCGCTTTGAAAAAATCTTTCCAGCGATATAAAATTTGATAAAATCCAACGGTTGGATTGTGTGAAATGTTTAATTCAAATCTGAATAAAAACATCGCCATAATGAATTATATTTTTATATATAAAAATATAAATTAAATAAAACGAATAACGACGCTGCAATTCGTATTTTGAAATCGTAACTTTAAACAATTATATAGAGAGATCCGACCATCGGATTTTCACGAAACCGGAACCGTTGGGTTCGCTTTGGAGAGATCTTTCCAACGGACTTAACTTCGTTAAGATCCGACTGTTAGATTTTGAGAAATGTGTAAATAAAAATTAGAGAAAAACAGCTCTAGGGCCACGTTATGACCTGAAATGTTGCTTAATTAAATGGCGCTATTTTTAAATAAATAAAACTAGAGATATATCATTATAAAATATTATAGGCGATATGGAATGGAAATAAACCGATTCTACTGGGTATGCTTGATATTTGATGGTTGAATGTGTTTGACATTAAAGTTATATAAAGGACTGAATTGTGGATGTCGAATAATTTAAGCATGGACAGAATTGATTTGAATTCTAATATACATGAATTATTTGAAAAGGACGAGTTCATCTTCATTTCAAATAATTGATCGACGAATAAATGTCGAAGATATGAAGACGGTGCAAGACCGACGATCTTCACATCGGGTAGATTACTAATGATGCCTTTGAGATGGGTAGCTCCTTTAATGAGGTTACAGTGGTAGTAGTCTGGACGTACTTGTTGATCGTCTGGATGTGTGAGGGCCTCTATCCTGTATTGGACATACGGGACGAGGAATAAGGTGCCTCCAGTTTAGTTCGGACCCAGAACAGACTTGTAAATGGATGTGTGTAACGACCCGTGTTCTACACATCGTAGGATTGTAGAATATTTATTTCTTTCCCGTGTGAAGTCGTATGGTCATATAACTTTGGGAAACGTTTATTTGAGTCATTTCCCCTGTTCATGATTTTTGTCGATTTTTAAATGACCATTTTGCCCCTAGTTGGTACTGTTTTGGCCATAACTTTTGATAGGGAAGGAATTTTGACCTGAAACCACTTCCATTAGATTCGTTTGATGGTTTCTCTTTCCGCAGAGTGGTCATAATAGCCAAACGGACTTACCGTTTGGGAGATATGGCTGAAACAAGGTTTGGAGGGTGAAAAACTGCATAATTGGGCTAAACCGGGTAGTTAGCAATTGGGCCCATAAGGGGATTTCGGGATTGGGGCTGTATAAGGGTTGATTAGGGTTAGAAAACATCCTTTTAGTCATTTTTCCAGCCACCATTTCATTTCATAGAACCCTATTAATGGCCTCCAACCTCTAAATCACTCCAAACCACTCTAAACTTGAAGAAAAGAGATTAGCAACGACAAATCAAGGCAAATCAACACCAAATCGGGATTAGAGCTGCTACAACACCTTGTTATCTTCACCAAGTCAGAGATTTATTTCGGATCTTGTTTTATTTGGGGCTAAGGTGAGTGATTAGCTTGCTTTTTGCACTAATTATGGTTATTCAGGGTGATTAGTGCTAATTAGCGTTTTTAAACGAAAATAAATTCTGGAAAAATGTTTATAAATTCATAAATAATGTTTTAGACCTCTGATGTGAGTTTGGGTTAATTTGGTTAAGCTTTGCTAATCGTACCATTAGTTATGCTCACATATGTTTAAGGGAAAAACATGGGGTTTTGGGCATATTTGATCCATTTTACCATGTTATATTGTTGTTTTGGTGTTTGAGGTCACTTGTATGTGTTGCTATGACTCTATGACATGCTTTGTGATTGATTGCAATAGTTAGAATGGTCAAAAACGTCGTCGAGTGGCGTAAACAGTCGCTGGAAAAGTCAGTGCAGGAAATCGGATCGGATCGCCCCCTACCCGATCCGAACCGCCCATTTCCCTTCACCACGAACCGAACCGATCGTTATAGCGAAGCAAGCTGCGCCACGAGCTGAAGGATCCGAACCGATCCGAGAAGTCGCGATTCAAGACTTGGTGATTGAAGACTCCGACCCGACCCGCCTGGAGTGATAACGACACGATCCGATCTGATCACCTTGAGGACAACGAATCAAAGACTTGGAGGAGGGCGAGGCGCTTGGGACTATGACCAGGAGGTGTGACCCGAACCGTTGCGTGGTGTAGAACCCGATCCGATCCGGGTGGGACTGGAGGCCACGAACCGATGGTGCACTCCGATCCGATCCGAGGTAGCAGTCACGAACCGAGACGATGAAGACCACGATCCCAATGATGATGAAAGGGATCCGAACCGATCCAATGGAGGTCCATAACCCGAAATGCAAAGGTAGTCCAAGTGGAAGTTCGAGCTCAGGATCCAGACGGGAACCAATGAGTTCACTTCGTGATTGGACTTTGCTGCGGGACGTGTGCTAAGGAGTTGTCGATGTCTATGACTTTGGATCACTAGGTGTTGGAGGTAGAGAGACAAACTCGGGCTTTGGATATGGTGCGACTAGGGAGCTACCTACCAATGGAGTGGGGTCATGGAAACGTTGGGCGTGATCCCATAGGTATGGCGTTGGTGGTAGTAGGAATGTGCATAGTCGTACAAAGTCGAGTTCTGTCGTTTGAGTAAAGTGCTCTAGTGATCGAAGAAGTGGATGTCGTATGCTTTACGCACTGAGTGAGAGATGCAAGGATGGTTGCTATGCTTGATTGCTTGACACACACATCCCCACCCCCGTATACGTATATTATGTGTTTGTGACATCATAGAGTGTTGTACCGTGTAGTACTAACTCTTTGGTTGCAGGTCCAGGTTCAGGTATGACTTAGTATACCTGTTATTATTCTTTTTATGCTTGCTACCACTCATACCAGACTGATGTCTGACCCAGAGTTTTATGTTTCTTCTTATTACTCTGGGTGCTCACACGAGCAGACTAGAGACAGGGATAGCTGGTAGTGCGCTTGGTAGATGGACTGAAGACGAGCAGGAGGCTCCACGTATAATATATAGTTATTCTCCCTGTGTCGTGATCGGTATCTACTTTGGGCATTAGTAGCATACTTATTTTGCTTATCTTAGAGACAGTATTTTGAAGTTGTAATAAGCTGTATTTGATATTTCCGCTACTCTGATGATGTTAGTTCAAGTTTTCAGCTTATGCACTGTCTCATCTGTTTTATGTCAAGTATATGTTGGCTATTATATTTTATTCCATGCGCTGTGAGACATATTACAGGTTCTTTATTTGGTTCCTCTTCTTTCTTTCTCTTTTTTGGCGACCGTCCCATGCCAATTGGACATGTGTACAGCGCACAATTGGAGTAAAACGTCGGTTGGTGCGGGGCGGGCCGTCACACTTGGTATCAGAGCTCTAGGTTGCGTAATTCACCTAGGGAAAGACACTAGGGAGAGATAGTACGTATATGAGAGCGCGTATTTGTGATTATTTTGGTTTTCAAAAGCTATATCTATATATAGTATTAGTATGTTTAAGAGAGAAGTCGCATTGCACTGCACTGGCACCACTATGGGGATGGTTAATCGTTTTCTCTTTAACAGATTTGACGATGAGCCGAGGAAGAGGTGCTGGTAGAGGGGCCAATAATAGGAATCCCCCTGACATGAGGGCTATGTTTACCAACCTCATGAGAGAGATGCTTGTGGATATTCAGAGGGAGGCTCCTAATGTTGCCAATGCTGGAGGTGCAGCGGTGCAAGCGCCTAGGGTCGATTTCGCCAAGCTGAGTAAGGATTACACTAATCTTGGTGGAAAGCCGTTTCACGGAACAGAGTCGGCCATGGATGTTCAAGATTGGTTGGATAGCTGTGATTGGATCTTCGATGACTTGGGTATTGAGGATGCGATGAAGAGAAGGCTAGCGTCTCGTCAGCTGCAAGGACGAGCGATGAATTGGTGGAATGCTATTAGGGCAGCCACACCAGAAGATCAAGTTACTTGGGATCAGTTTAAAGCTCGCTTTAGCGACAAGTATATCCCAGCTGCCCAGAAGTCGGAATTGTTTAGGAAGTTCTTGGAGCTTAAGCAGAATGGGAGGGCAGTATCGGGTTATGTTGCTGAGTTCGACACTTTGTCAAAGTATGGGTTATCTCTAATTGATACTCCCGAAAAGAAAAATGAGAGGTTCATCACTGGTTTGGATGAATACTTAGGGGAGAGGCTAATTAATCACATCGATGAGACGTTTGAGTCGATCGTGGGAAAAGCTTTGAGGTCAGAAAGTCTTTACCCTAAGCCGAAGACTGGGGTTGTTACTGCATCTGCTGAAGAGCCAAAGCCGCAAGCAAGCGGTGGAGGCAAGAATAACCCTCAGAATAAGAGGAAGCAGAACCAAGCTAAGGATGGCCAGAAGAAAAGCAGGAAAGAAGTCGAGTGCTTCAAATGTGGAAAGAAGGGCCATTATGCAAGGGAATGTAGGGCCAAGGCAGTGGGAAAGAAGTGCTTTAACTGTGGCCAGGAGGGACATTTTAAGGATAAGTGCCCGCAACCTCTGAAGGAGAATCAGATTGTGAAAGCATATGCCATCAATGCTGTTCCTTCTTCGTCGAATGCCCCAACTGCGGCGGAGAAAGGAAAGGGAGTCGTCATTCAAGGTATGCTTTTCATTTATGATCTTCCTGTTAGAGTTTTGTTCGATACCGGGGCTTCCCATTCCTTCATATCTAGTGACCTGGTGGATAGGTTGGGATTGGAACCCGAGTTAGTCGATAGACCATTAGCTGTGACGAACCCGATTGGTGGTTCAACAAACCTCAGTATGATCTGTCGTAATGTGGTTTTATCGAGTCATGGATGTATGTTTGTTTGTGATTGCTTTGTTTTGGGCTTTACTGGGTATGGCATTATTTTGGGGGTCGATTGGCTCCAAAGATACGGGGTGGTGGTAGACTGTGAGGGCTTTTTGGTGACAGTTAGGGCGGATGATGGGTGGAGGGTAGTGTTTGGTAATCTACCCTGTGATGGGGTAATGGCTAGTTTTGTAAATTCCCTCGACATCCCGCATGATGAGTTATCAGGTTTGCCCGTGGTTGGCCAGTACCCGGACATCTTCGAGGAAGTGACCGGACTTCCACCACACCGAGAGATTGAGTTTCGTATTGATTTAGTGAAAGATGCCAGACCTATAGTGATGCCACTTCGTCGTATGGCACCACGAGAACAGCGAGAGCTCGAGGTGCAAGTTAGCGATCTTATGAAGAAGGGATTTATTAGAAGGAGTGTTTCCGAGTGGGGAGCACCAGTTGTGTTTGCTACTAAGGCATATGGTTCCCTTCGATTGTGTGTGGACTATCGCGAGTTAAATAAGGTGACGAGGAAGAATAAGTATCCTCTACCACGGATAGATGATTTGTTTGATCAACTGGAAGGAGCTAGAGTGTTCTCCCAGTTGGACCTCGCGACAGGATTTCATCAGCTCCGTGTAGCAGCTGATAGTATAGCTAAAACGGCATTTAGGACGCCGTCTGGGTTCTATGAGTGGTTGGTCATGCCATTCGGGTTGACCAATGCACCAGCATACTTCGTGGATCTTATGAATAGAGTATTCAGAGACCAACTGAATAAGTTTGTTCTTGTGTTCGTAGACGATATCCTTGTTTACTCGAGGACAGAAGAGGAACACAAGGAGCATTTGAGAATTGTGTTGGAGGTGTTGAGAAGACACCAATTGAAAGCGAAGTTCTCTAAGTGTCACTTCTGGAGGAGAGAAGTGAGATTCTTGGGCCATGTTGTTTCAGAGAATGGTATTGCCGTGGACCCTGCAAAGGTGGCTACGGTACAAGATTGGTCTACGCCCAAGAATGCAAAAGACGTAAGAAGTTTCTTGGGGTTAGCTGGATATTATCGTAAGTTTATCAAAGACTTCTCCAAGACAGCGGCACCGTTGACTCGGTTGACTAAGAAGAATCAAGCCTTCGTTTGGGACGGAGGGTGTGAAAATGCATTCAAGAGTCTAAAGGAAAAGTTGACGCGTGCGCCAGTGTTGGTCATTCCCAAGGGAAATGAAGAGATGACGGTATACACGGATGCTTGTGGTACCGGACTGGGTGCGGTATTGATGCAAGGAGGTAGGGTTGTAGCTTATGCTAGTCGACAGCTAAAGCCACATGAGAAGAAGTATCCTACCCATGATTTGGAATTAGCAGCGATTGTATTTGCGCTGAAGATGTGGAGACATTACCTCTTGGGAGAAAGATTTGAGCTGTTTACCGATCATAAATCGTTAAAGTATCTCTTCTCTCAGAAAGATCTAAATCTCCGTCAGCAGAGATGGTTAGAGTTCTTGGCTTCGTATGATTTTGATATCGCGTATACACCTGGGAAGGGTAATGCGGTAGCCGATGCCTTGAGTAGGAGACATGCCAGCTTAGGGGCAATGTTTCTTGAATGGAAGCAGCTGGAGTATATCGCGGGGTTTGATTTCAGACCAAGGTGCGAATTGGATCCAGTTATGCTATCTAGCTTAACGATCAGACCCACTTTGATTGAGAGGATTGGTTCCAGTCAAAGGAACGACCCTAATTTATTGGAAGTCATCTCCAAGTTGGAAATGAATGTCGATGGGGAGATGGACAAGTATGGGCTTGATCGAGATGGATGGCTTCGGAAGAATGGAAGGCTAGTGGTGCCCAACGTGAATGGTTTAAGAGATGAAGTGCTTAGAGAATGTCATCACTCAAAACTGACTATACATCCCGGTGGTAATAAGATGTATAGAGACATGAGACAGACTTACTACTGGGAAGGGATGAAAAGAGACGTTGGGAAGTTTATATCCAAATGCATGAATTGCCAGCTAGTTAAAGCCGAGCAGAAGAAGCCTAGTGGGTTGATGCAACCATTAGAAATTCCCGAATGGAAATGGGAACAAGTTTCGATGGATTTCATCGATGGTTTACCGAGGACCAGATCGGGACATGATAGCATTTGGGTAATTGTGGATCGACTGACCAAGAGTGCAAGATTTATACCAGTTAAGTCGACCAGAACGGCAGCCAAGTTGGCAGAACTATATATGAAGTGGGTAGTGAGATTTCATGGAGTACCCAAAGGCATTGTGAGTGACCGAGATCCGTTGTTTACTAGTGGATTTTGGAAGAGCTTACAAGAAGCTTTAGGATCAGAATTACATCTCAGTACCGCATATCATCCTCAGACCGACGGTCAGACGGAGAGGGTGAATCGGATATTGGAAGATCTCTTGAGAGCTTGTATATTGGATTTTGGTGGATCATGGGATGACCATTTGCATCTAGTGGAGTTTGCTTATAATAATAGCTACCAATCCAGTATCGGTATGGCTCCATATGAAGCTTTGTACGGGAGACCGTGCAATTCACCATCATGTTGGATAGAGACTGGCGAGAAGTTTGTGCTTGGACCAGATGTGGTGAGAGAAACTTCCGATAAGATCAAGATCATTCGGCAACGAATGAAAGCTGCTCAGGATAGGCAGAAAAGCTATGCTGATAAGAGGAGAAGAGACTTGAAATTCTCCGTTGGTGACTTGGTGTTTGTCAAGATCTCTCCGTTGAAAAGCGTGATACGATTTGGCAGGAGAGGCAAGTTGGCACCAAGGTTTGTGGGTCCTTTCCAAGTTCTCGAGGAAGTTGGGAATTTGGCATATAGAGTTGGCTTACCAGAGAAAATGGCAGGAGTTCACAATGTGTTTCATGTTTCCCAACTAAGGAAGTTCGTTCACGACTCAAATATGACTATTTCACCTGATCAGTTAGAGGACTTCGAAGTAGAACCTGAGGCGGTTGAGAACCGCAAGCCGATTCGTATTGTGGGGCATGATACGAAACAACTTCGAAGAAAGTCGGTGAAGCTAGTCAAAGTTCAGTGGGGCGAGGACGAAAATGATTGTGCTTGGGAGACGGAGGAGAGCATCAGAAAGGCTCATCCAGAACTCTTTGCCTGGTAAGATTTACTTTGCGATTTAGTTATTCCGCATGCTAGGATAGACTTGTTTTGCTTGTTTTGCATGTTTGATGGTTGTTTTATGATTGATAGGCATGCGGGACCCTTGTGTGTGTTTTGATTAGGGAATTTCGGGGGCGAAATTTCTTAAGGGGGGAAGAGTGTAACGACCCGTGTTCTACACATCGTAGGATTGTAGAATATTTATTTCTTTCCCGTGTGAAGTCGTATGGTCATATAACTTTGGGAAACGTTTATTTGAGTCATTTCCCCTGTTCATGATTTTTGTCGATTTTTAAATTACCATTTTGCCCCTAGTTGGTACTGTTTTGGCCATAACTTTTGATAGGGAAGGAATTTTGACCTGAAACCACTTCCATTAGATTCGTTTGATGGTTTCTCTTTCCGCAGAGTGGTCATAATAGCCAAACGGACTTACCGTTTGGGAGATATGGCTGAAACAAGGTTTGGAGGGTGAAAAACTGCATAATTGGGCTAAACCGGGTAGTTAGCAATTGGGCCCATAAGGGGATTTCGGGATTGGGGCTGTATAAGGGTTGATTAGGGTTAGAAAACATCCTTTTAGTCATTTTTCCAGCCACCATTTCATTTCATAGAACCCTATTAATGGCCTCCAACCTCTAAATCACTCCAAACCACTCTAAACTTGAAGAAAAGAGATTAGCAACGACAAATCAAGGCAAATCAACACCAAATCGGGATTAGAGCTGCTACAACACCTTGTTATCTTCACCAAGTCAGAGATTTATTTCGGATCTTGTTTTATTTGGGGCTAAGGTGAGTGATTAGCTTGCTTTTTGCACTAATTATGGTTATTCAGGGTGATTAGTGCTAATTAGCGTTTTTAAACGAAAATAAATTCTGGAAAAATGTTTATAAATTCATAAATAATGTTTTAGACCTCTGATGTGAGTTTGGGTTAATTTGGTTAAGCTTTGCTAATCGTACCATTAGTTATGCTCACATATGTTTAAGGGAAAAACATGGGGTTTTGGGCATATTTGATCCATTTTACCATGTTATATTGTTGTTTTGGTGTTTGAGGTCACTTGTATGTGTTGCTATGACTCTATGACATGCTTTGTGATTGATTGCAATAGTTAGAATGGTCAAAAACGTCGTCGAGTGGCGTAAACAGTCGCTGGAAAAGTCAGTGCAGGAAATCGGATCGGATCGCCCCCTACCCGATCCGAACCGCCCATTTCCCTTCACCACGAACCGAACCGATCGTTATAGCGAAGCAAGCTGCGCCACGAGCTGAAGGATCCGAACCGATCCGAGAAGTCGCGATTCAAGACTTGGTGATTGAAGACTCCGACCCGACCCGCCTGGAGTGATAACGACACGATCCGATCTGATCACCTTGAGGACAACGAATCAAAGACTTGGAGGAGGGCGAGGCGCTTGGGACTATGACCAGGAGGTGTGACCCGAACCGTTGCGTGGTGTAGAACCCGATCCGATCCGGGTGGGACTGGAGGCCACGAACCGATGGTGCACTCCGATCCGATCCGAGGTAGCAGTCACGAACCGAGACGATGAAGACCACGATCCCAATGATGATGAAAGGGATCCGAACCGATCCAATGGAGGTCCATAACCCGAAATGCAAAGGTAGTCCAAGTGGAAGTTCGAGCTCAGGATCCAGACGGGAACCAATGAGTTCACTTCGTGATTGGACTTTGCTGCGGGACGTGTGCTAAGGAGTTGTCGATGTCTATGACTTTGGATCACTAGGTGTTGGAGGTAGAGAGACAAACTCGGGCTTTGGATATGGTGCGACTAGGGAGCTACCTACCAATGGAGTGGGGTCATGGAAACGTTGGGCGTGATCCCATAGGTATGGCGTTGGTGGTAGTAGGAATGTGCATAGTCGTACAAAGTCGAGTTCTGTCGTTTGAGTAAAGTGCTCTAGTGATCGAAGAAGTGGATGTCGTATGCTTTACGCACTGAGTGAGAGATGCAAGGATGGTTGCTATGCTTGATTGCTTGACACACACATCCCCACCCCCGTATACGTATATTATGTGTTTGTGACATCATAGAGTGTTGTACCGTGTAGTACTAACTCTTTGGTTGCAGGTCCAGGTTCAGGTATGACTTAGTATACCTGTTATTATTCTTTTTATGCTTGCTACCACTCATACCAGACTGATGTCTGACCCAGAGTTTTATGTTTCTTCTTATTACTCTGGGTGCTCACACGAGCAGACTAGAGACAGGGATAGCTGGTAGTGCGCTTGGTAGATGGACTGAAGACGAGCAGGAGGCTCCACGTATAATATATAGTTATTCTCCCTGTGTCGTGATCGGTATCTACTTTGGGCATTAGTAGCATACTTATTTTGCTTATCTTAGAGACAGTATTTTGAAGTTGTAATAAGCTGTATTTGATATTTCCGCTACTCTGATGATGTTAGTTCAAGTTTTTAGCTTATGCACTGTCTCATCTGTTTTATGTCAAGTATATGTTGGCTATTATATTTTATTCCATGCGCTGTGAGACATATTACAGGTTCTTTATTTGGTTCCTCTTCTTTCTTTCTCTTCTTTGGCGACCGTCCCATGCCAATTGGACATGTGTACAGCGCACAATTGGAGTAAAACGTCGGTTGGTGCGGGGCGGGCCGTCACAATGTGTGTCCGACATGTATTCTGTGCTGAATTCGTTGATCTCTACTAAATATACATCTGGTTGGCAGCGGAGAATTTATTCTCTTGCTTAACGCCCTTCTCTGAGACGTACGAGCTCAGAGGTTGTTAATCGGTAGACATCAGTGGTACGATATGGATTGATAGCGTGGCATGCAATGATGCAAATGATCAAGGCTTTTGTTGAAAAGGAGAGTCTTATGGTTGATGATCAAAGTATATCATAGCCTTGTGTATGGCATTAGTTCGAGAGCCTCACACCTCGGAATGATTTAAAAACGGGATAAGGGAACCTAAGGAGGACATGATGTTTCTTTCTAGTTATGGGTGGCGTCAGCGTTTTACTAGCCCTAACATTGTTGATTATTATACCTTTGTGGATGTTGGAATGTGAGGCGCCTCGATTATATCGGTCTCTACACAGCCGATGGATAGGTCTGATAGGACCGGGAAACGTGTGTTCAAGAATTGCCAATCCACTAACGTAAGTGTGGACTGGCCTCGGAGGATCCAAGGGCTACCCAGAGTGTGCGGTCATGGGGAATTTGCTAGAGTGTCTCGAAGCCGTCGAGGAGTACATCCCTTGCCTCGACTCATGATGGAATACAAATTTCCTATACGAAATCATGGATTTGATTGTAACTTATATATGGCGACATAGTAGATGGTAGCTATGCCGTCTAGGATTGATATTTATGATTAAAATTTCTTTTGAAACATATATGCACTAGTAATAATATCAGATGATTTTGCCTTACGCGTATGAAGCATATTTTGGCCAGTATAAGGTAAAACTCTATCCTCCGTTTTGCGTTGCATTGTATGATGGAACTTGAGTTTTATAACGGCTTCATTTTTATAAAAAGCATTGCGTTGTTCAAAAGATTTACTTTATTTCATGCACTAGAAATCACTGGAGTAAACCAATTCCACGAAAGGGGCATGGTCCAATGATTTGTGTAACAACCCGGAAAATGCGAGCCAATTTAAAAATTTTATTTTGGCAATTTTAGCGAATTTTGAATATTTAAAATAAATTATTTTAAATAATATCGACAAGAAATTTAATTTGAATAGAATTCGAATGTATATATTTATATACGTCGTCGTTAGAATATAAATATTTATTTATAATTATAAAAGGAATTGAAAATGGCGCGGTTGTTCGATAATTCGATTTCAAACTACAAATGAATGTACAGGATTCAAAATAAATCGGATTTTAGCGAAACCAAAAATATTAGAATCTAATTGAGAATATCTTTTCAACGAATCCGAAAAATCGAAATTTCATAGCGGGAATCAAAAGTTATGTCCAAATGAATTTTTAGAATAGTCGCTATGGAATTTCAGCCCTTAAAAATAGCCATTTTGCAAATGACCTCGGATTTCGATGAAACCACTTTTGTTGGATCCGTGATGTCAAGTTATTGCTAGGTTTCAAATTTCATAAATTTTCGAAACAATATGTGGGCGGGGCGAAGGAAAACGCGTTTGACCAGTTTTAGTTGATTTTAATTGACTGGAAAATGGCCATTTTTCAAATGACCTCGGAATTCGACGAAATTAGTTTTGTTAGGACTGTATCGCCAATACGAAGTTAGAAAATATTTTTCGAGTTAGTATGTGACCCCAGTAAATCGAAATGCGCGTTCAAGTACAATATATAGAGTTATATGTCGATTTTGACGAAAATTGGTCGCACCGATCGAATCAGCTTACGATACATATCCCATTGTGTTCGGAATGGGGGTAATTAGCTATGGACGATAGGCGGTGGGCCTCGTTTTGAGTTCGAATGAAAAAAATTACTTTTTAAAATTAAAATAAATTAAATAATATAAAAACCTTTATATATCACCTCTCCTCCCATATCGTTGACTTCCAAATCAGAAACAAAAAAAAAAGAATAGATCGAAGGGACCCCGTCGCCCTTCCTCGTCGCCGTCACCGGACCCCAACCCTTCGCCGCCCCGCCTCCGATCGGTCCCCTCCTCCTCCTAAGCCTCCGACGAGCCAACGCCACCCCCTCTTCTCAGTCATAGCCCCCACGAACCCTAGCCCCTAAATCAGACCACCCCGTTGCCGTTAGTAGCCCGCTGCCATCAGTAGCCCCTCCGCCACGTCAGCAGACCGCCAGCATCCCCTTCCGCCCTCCTCCGACGCAGCTGCAAGCTCCCCTCTTCCCCTCGACGAAGTCTAGATGCGACGACAATGGTTCATGGTCTGGTGGCTTGTCAGAGGTGCAGTTTCGAGCCCAAATTACTGTTAATTGTTCAACATTTCTAGAGTCAGGATGAAGACGATTAGAAAAGGTATTTTACAGTGTTAAATTTCAGAATTTTAATTTCAGTTTTAAAAATATGATTATTTTATATGATGCGGCGAAGTAAAGATATGGTGTTAATTTTGAAAAAGATTTGATTTTTGTTTAGAAGAAAGGTTTAGATGTTTGTTTAAAGAAAATTTTGATTTTTGTTTGCGTAAAGATTAGATTTTTATAAAGTAGAAATATTAAAAATATGATCTTTATATAATAGAAGATATAAAAATACTATTTTTATATAAGTAGTGTATTGAAAATAAAATTTCTATATAATAGAGAATATAAAAATATTATCTTTATATATGTAGCGAAATAAAAATATGATCTTTCTTATATGAATGTTGAAATAAAAGTGTGATTTTTATAGTGATGAAATAAAAAGGCGAAATCTATATATAGAGAATAGCGTGATAAAAATATAATCTTTATTATATGAACACCGTTGTAAAAATAGAATTTTTATCCATATAGCGTGAATATAAAAATGTGATTTTTATATACATGGCAACAATATAAAAATGTGATTTTTATATATGTAGTGGCTACGGGCAACGAAAGTGACAAAAGGCGAGAACGGCGAAGATTTCTATATAAGAAGAGTCGAGGCGTTTGGATTAGTTAGTCGGTGAGAACTTCTCACCTTAAATCTTGTTTTTCTAGTTAAAATATATACTAGGATGCAGACGGTGCTTAGCAGCACCCAACACCCGTCATCCACAGACCATGGATGGCTTGTATGTTTGATTGTTTGTTGTGATGAAAATTGATTGTGTGACGTGAAATAAAATATTTATATAGTTAAAAATATTTTATCGTTAAAAATATTGTTTAACGTGTGTGTGTGTGAATAAAAATATGTGTTTGTTGATTTGAAACCCCACACGGGTGTCGGGATGATATTTGAAGTCCACTCATCCCGATTGACTAGTTGTATGTCGATCGATTGATTGACAGGCTGTTATAAGCGTTAATTATTTATATTTAATGCTTATGCAGTTGTGTGGTGCACTTTGGATGATGATTGATTATTTATCGTTGTGATTATATACATGTGTTGTATGGAATCCATATAATTAACATTATATGGTGATTGATTGGGCCTCATTCCAATTGGGAAATAATGAATATTATAAAAGAAATATAGATTCATGTGTTGAATGGAATAAATATTCATTTGTTGAATAGAATAACGAATTTATTGAAATATATAAAGTCATGTTGATTAGAGATGCGCCATTTTGACGTGAGCGATATTTATATCGATTATATTCGGTTTTTTATAATGAATATAGAAAAAGAGTGATTTCAAAATATAACGTTTTGAAAATATTATCATTTGTATATCGATGATGTGGAATATTCAATTTTGATTCAAAATTGAATATGAAGTTGAAATCGTTTCGAAAACGAATTTAAAACGATATATAAAATACGTTTTAAAGGGAAATCGACGAAATATTTATAATATATATATACATATATATTATATATATAATGGCCTGAATAGAACGCGCCGCGCTGCGGCAGTTCGTGAATTTCGACCATTGACTTCGAATTGACGTTACGGGAGATCCGAACATCGGATTCTCCTGAAACTGGAACCGTTGGGTTTGTATTGAAAAGAGCTTTCTAATGAATATTAGAAATTTGAAATCTAACGGTTGGATTTGGAATTATGTCCAAATCAAATTTGGAAAAGGTCGCTGTAAGTGCAGTTCGATGGCCGTTGATGCAAATCGACTGTACGGGCCTTGATAAAATTATTAAAAATAGTAATAATTTGTGTGAAATCATAAGAAATGATTTGGGAAGAACTGGGGTGAAAAATTCCGCATTTGAAAAGATAAAAATAGATTTTTATCAAAATGAACTAGTTTTGAACTAGAATTAAAATCAATTTATTTTTGAAATAAATAAATTGAATCTGAAAGTGGTTTTAAAAATAATCAGAATTTCCAATATACGAATTGGAATGGGTTTGAATCGAAATTATCTTCGGAATTTTTCGATGTTGGATTTCGTGATTATACAGATATTGTTATGGGAATTTGAAAGATATATTTATATCGTTATTTCCAATACGATATTTGTTGGTCGTAGAATTTGATATTGAATACAAGTTGATATATTTTCTCTTTAGAGCCTTGTATTTAATATCAAATGTGATTCGGGTTTGTCGTGAATGGTGTCTTCATTAACACCGATTCTTAGGCCCAAAGAGAAAAAGATTTAATCTTTCTATTTAGATTTAATGAAGTGTATCAATTAAATAATATTTAATTGGAATTGAATTTGAATGTGATTTTGGGTTTATCGTGAACCGTGTTTCAGATAACATTGATTCTTCAACCCAGTTAAAGACAGGATATTGATTTTTGAAGAGATTAAAACTAAGTGGAGTTTTAATGAATCTTTAATTAGATTGAAATGTGAATTGATAATTTAAATTATCAAATCTGAAAGGTGATCGAGAATGGAGTACCACCAGTTTTGCTCCAAAGCGATAGTTAAATCTTTAATTAGATTTGAACGTGAAATGGTAATTAATTTTACCGATAGCACCGTGGTGTTAGATATGGAGTATGACCAGTTTTACTTCATGGGATGAATAGGTTGGGATTGGGAAATAAAATCAATAATTACTTCGGTGTGGTTTGCTAATCCCGACTAGTTTGAAATGATATCCAAAGGAAGATTAAAGAATAAATTTAGAAGAATTTATCTTTGATAAAATGAATGGGAACCTTTCCCTAAGAATGTGATTTTGTGAATAAAAGAATATTCTGAATTCGAATGAGGTGTTTGTTGAGTTTGTGTAACATTTGTTTATTATATACGTGGGTTATTCAGAAAGGCCGGGTTTATACCCATTCTGAATAACCGATTCGGCGATAAGTCGAAGATGAAGACGGTGGTTGAAGACCGGAAGTCTTCACATCGTTCGGATGATTACTGATGATCTCAATTGGGCTGTACACCCAAGAGGAGAGAAACAGTTGGTGATCGTCCAGACGTACTTGGAGATCGATGGATATGCGAGGAAAGTGCCTCCGGTTTTGTTCAGACCCAGAACGAACTTGTAAATGGACTGTGTGTCTGACATTGGATTTTATTCTGTGTTGATTGATCTCTATTAAATATACATCTGTTTGGCGGCAGAGAATTTATTATCTTGCTTAACGCCCTTTTCTGAGACGTACGAGCTTAGAGGTTGTATATCGATGGACATCAGTCGCATGGAGTGAATTGCCAGTGTGGCACGCGTAAGTGGAAATTGATCAGGGCTTCTGTTGAAAAGTAAAGTCTTGTGGTTGATGATCAAAGCACGGCCTGTGTGGCGCAGCTTTGTGTATAACGTGAATTCGCGAGCCTCACACCTCGGTATGAGTCAAAAACGGGATAGGGACCATTGGGAGAACACGACGTTTCTTTCTAGCTATGGGTGGTGTCAGTGCTTAACCTGGCTGACATTTATATACTTTTCACCTGTGTGGTTGTTGAATGAGGCGCCTCGATATTAGGTATGTTAGGACCGGGAAACGTGTGTTCAGGAATAACTAATCCTCAAAAGTAAGAGAGGACCGGCCCAACCGATTCCAAGGATCATAGTGGGGTCCTGGGACATTTGCTAGAGTGTCTCGAACGGAGAGGAGCTTGCCCCTTGCCTCGACTCATGACGGAAATCCAATTTCCAATACGTGATATTGCGGTTTTATTTGTAGAACCTAGTATGGCGACATAGTGGTATGGGTCATTCATGCCGCCTAGGATTGATATTTATGATTGAAATTGTTTTGAAACTATACACTTGTAGTAATATCAAAATAATGTGTTTTTAACGTATCAAGCATGCTTTGGCTATTATAAGGTAAAAGCCCTATCCTCCGGCTTGCGTTGCATTGTGTGATGGGACCTGGGGTCTTATAATAGCTTCATTTTTCTTTATTTAGCATTGCGCTGTTTGTTTTATGCACTGGTATTCTTGGGAGGAAACCCGTTCCGTGTTATACGCCGTGGTCCTTTGATTTACCGAACTTTAAAATAAAGATTAATAACTGTTTTAGTTCTCACACCAGTCACATGACTGACCTGGAGTTTATTGTTTTTAACCTAAACTCTAGGTGCCCCTATTTTCCACACGGGCAGCTAGTAGTTTTGATTTTGCAGATTTATATTCACAAGATCCTGATTTACAGCTGGAACGATGCTCGGAAAGCTCTGTATCCGTGTATTACTTTCAGTTGTGTTTTGTATTGCTTTCCGCTGCTATGTAACTTATTGTAATCTCTGATATTTATCGAATGTGCAATATTTATTCATACTCTATATATTCTTGTATTCTGATGGAATTGTTGTAATTAACAATGAAATGTTCTTCTGTTTGCGTTCCGATTTGTGTTGTTCTCATCTCAATCCGGGATTTCCCGTAAGGGGGATTTCGGGTCATTATGGAGTGGTATCAGAGCTTTGGTTTACAGAGCTCGAGAACAAGACACATTAGAACCGAACGAAAGAATTCATCAGATATTGGATTAGTAATATCCAATTAGAATAACTCGTTAGAGATGGGATCAGTAGTATCCTAGAACGAGTGTGAAGAGTATATTTTTCAAATGAAAACAATTTTGTTTTGAAATTTAAATCGTTTTATACGTATTTGAATATTTATTTATTTTGAATTTGGACAATCGAGTATATAAAGGTTTTGCATATACGCGTCATGAACGTATATTCGAAGTTTTAATATGCTGGATAGATATAGAATCACACTCTAGTCGCACAGACCTGATTCTGATGATTGACGCGTCACCATCAGTAATTATTTTCGTGTTTCGAAGGTGTGATATCTATATATTTCCATTAGACTGGTGTGAGAACCAAAATAGAGCTAAAATACATTGTTGTGATTTGGCATCAAAAACATGATTTTTGACTATGTATTAAAGTTATGTTTTTGAAATTCTAATCAACTAATTGATTGCTGGTTGTGTTGTTTGTTTATTTGTTTGATAATATTGAACCATTTAGCCTAATTGAACAAAATATTGAATTGTATTGAAAATTGGTCGCGTTTGCTTGCATATACATGTACTTGCATTGAACAGGTCATAGCGAGGCTAGAGCAGAAGAACAAAATTTGTTTGCCCGACAAATAGGTACATGTTTACCATAATTTACTACTTTGTTTGGGTGATGACGATTTTATGAGCCGATTGGCTTTTTCTTTTTCTTTTGGATTGAAGAAGGCCGTGGGAGGCTATATGAAATATCCCAAAGTCCCCGGTGCAGGGGAGGTTATGGCGAAATTTTTCGGAAATTTAGGGTGTTAGCCAAATTTTTGAAAAATTTGAAAAGTTCTTAGAAACAGAAAAGTTGAAGAACTTAAGCCGTAACGAAAATAATGGAAGTTGAGTTGATTAGTTAAACAACTTTCGGCTTCGTTCCTTTTCGGTGACGAAAAGTTTTAAGTGGGGGAAGATTGTAACAACCCGGAAAATGCGAGCCAATTTAAAATTTTCATTTTGGCAATTTTAGCGAATTTTGAATATTTAAAATGAATTATTTTAAATAATATCGACAAGAAATTTAATTTGAATAGAATTCGAACGTATATATTTATATACGTCGTCGTTAGAATATAAATATTTATTTATAATGATAAAAGGAATTGAAAATGGCGCGGTAGTTCGATAATTCGATTTCGAACTACAAATGAATGTACAGGATTCAAAATAAACCGGATTTTAGCGAAACCAAAAATATTAAAATCTAATTGAGAATATCTTTTCAACGAATCCGAAAAATCGAAATTTCATAGCGGGAATCAAAAGTTATGTCCAAATGAATTTTTAGAATAGTCGGTATGAAATTTCGGCCCTTAAAAATAGCCATTTTGCAAATGACCTCGGATTTCGACGAAACCACTTTTGTTGGATCCGTGATGTCAAGTTATTGCTAAGTTTCAAGTTTAATAAATTTTCGAATCAATATGTGGGCGTGGCGAAGGAAAACGCGTTTGACCAGTTTCAATTGATTTTAATCGACTGGAAAATGGTCATTTTTCAAATGACCTCGGAATTCGACGAAATTAGTTTTGTTAGGACCGTATCGCCAATATGAAGTTAGAAAATATTTTTCTGGAATTTTTCGAGTTAGTATGTGACCCCAGTAAATCGAAATGCACGTTCAAATTCAATATATAGAGTTATATGTTGATTTTGACGAAAACTGGTCGCAACGATCGAATTAGCTTACGATACATATCCCATTGTGTTCGGAATGGGGGTAATTAGCTATGGACGACAGGCGGTGGGCCTCGTTTCGAGTTCGAATGAAAAAATTACTTTTTAAAATTAAAATAAATTAAATAATATAAAAACCTTTATTTATCACCTCTCCTCCCCTATCGTTGACTTCCAAATCAGAAACAAAAAAAAAGAACAGATCGAAGGGACCCCGTCGCCCTTCCTCGTCGCCGTCACCGGACCCTAACCCTTCGCCGCCCCGCCTCCGATCTGTCCCCTCCTCCTCCTAAGCCTCCGACGAGCCAACGCCACCCCCTCTTCTCAGTCATAGCCCCCACGAACCCTAGCCCCTAAATCAGACCACCCCGCTACCGTTAGTAGCCCGCTGCCATCAGTAGCCCCTCCGCCACGTCAGCAGACCGCCAGCATCCCCTTCTGCCCTCCTCCGACGCAGCAGCGAGCTCCCCTCTTCCCCTCGACGAAGTCTAGATGCGACGACAATGGTTCATGGTCTGGTGGCTTGTCAGAGGTGCAGTTTCGAGCCCAAATTGCTGTTAATTGTTCGACAGTTCTGGAGTCATGATGAAGACGATTAGAAAAGGTAATTTACAGTGTTAAATTTTAGAATTTTAATTTCAGTTTTAAAAATACGATTATTTTATATGATGCGGCGAAGTAAAGCTATGGTGTTAATTTTGAAAAAGATTTGATTTTTGTTTAGAAGAGACGTTTAGATGTTTGTTTAAGGAAAATTTTGATTTTTATTTGCGTAAAGATTAGATTTTTATAAAGTAGAAATATTAAAAATATGATCTTTATATAATAGAAGATATAAAAATACTATTTTTATATAAGTAGTGTATTGAAAATAAAATTTCTATATAATAGAGAATATAAAAATATTATCTTTATATATGTAGCGAAATAAAAATCTGATCTTTCTTATATGAATGTTGAAATAAAAGTGTGATTTTTATAGTAATGAAATAAAAAGGCGAAATCTTTATATAGAGAATAGCGTGATAAAATATAATCTTTATTATATGAACACCATTATAAAAATAGAATTTTTATCCATATAGCATGAATATAAAAATGTGATTTTTATATACATGGCAACAATATAAAAATGTGATTTTTATATATGTAGTGGCTACGGGCAACGAAATTGACAAAAGGCGAGAACGGCGAAGTTTTCTATATAAGAAGAGTCGAGGCGTTTGGATTAGCTAGTCGGTGAGAACTTCTCACCTTAAATATTGTTTTTCTAGTTAAAATATATACTAGGATGCAGACGGTGCTTAGCAGCACCCGACACCCGTCATCCACAGACCATGGATGGCTTGTATGTTTGATTGTTTGTTGTGATGAAAATTGATTGTGTGACGTGAAATAAAATATTTATATAGTTAAAAATCAAAACCTATTTTTGAAGCTTCTGCTGAGGTATACGACCTTGGTTTTTATAACTGAATATAACACTTTTAAGTGTTGCAAATAATGGTTTTCAAATAAAAATCGTATCTTTTTTGCTATATTGACGAAATTCGATGAAACAGGAAACATCGGACTTGTAGCGACATCATCTACATTTTAGAAGAAGCTAGAACGTATTTCGAGCTCGCTTCAAATTTCAGAAGGATTAAAATCAATGTGAGACTTCTAAATTCAAATATGGAATGGAAATGTGTTGTATAAATTATATGAGCGAAATATAAATTATATATGCATTGTACACCTCATGTATGAGCATTGTACAAGTTATATGAGCGATGTATAAATTATACATGCATCGTAAAAATCATATATGTGTTGAAATGGAAATGAAATATACACACACACACACACACACACACACACACACACATATATATATATATATATACTCCCCTGTCCACAGACCAAGGACGATATGAATTGATTGTGATGACGTGAAATTTGTTGGTAATGCGAGTGGTTGAAAATTAGTTGAAATGCGAATGGTAGGAAATAATTGTTTGTGGTTGAAAGAAATTGTTTGTGGTTGAAACAAATGGGAATTGTTGTGGAAAATTCAGATGATATGAAATTGATCTTAGATCATTTAGATAAGCCCCTTATGGAACTCCGCGAGGCCTAAGGTTGTGCGAGGAGCCGTACTCGGGACGGTGCCGGTTTTTAACCCCCTACCGTTATGCTGCCGAAATTTTCAGTAATATCTATGTGTTTGAATTATTTTCATGAGTTGAATTATATTCATGTGTCGAATAAATTGTTTAGATAATAAAATTCACATTTTTATTATGCGTATGAAGTATATGAAATATTCGTGTGTTGAATAACATTCATGTGCTAAATAAATTCTTTGAAAGATAAAAATCACATTTTTATCATATATATGGACTATATAAAATACTATTGTTTTAAATAAATTGTTTTAACACAAAAAATAACATTTTTGTCTTATGTATGAAGTATATAAAATATTCGTGTTTCAAATAAATTGTTTTAACGATAAAAATATCATTTTTATTATATGTACGAACCCTTTAAAATATTTGTATGTTGAAAAGGATTCATGTGTTGAATAAAAGGATAAAACAATAAAATTTACATTTTATTGTGAATATGAAGTGCTAAAAATATTCATGTGTGGAATAAATATTTTGAACGATAAAAATATCATTTTTGTCATGTATACAACTCGCTAAAAATACAAATGTGTTGAAACATATTTTTGTTTTCCAAAACTATCATTTTATCCTATGTATGAAGTGTTAAAAATAACCGTGTGTTGAAATAAACATTTGATCGTGGGAAATATTACTTTTATTTTGGTTTTGCATATATATAAACATGTGTTGAACAGGAATATGGATTAGCTGTTGAGTAAAGAATATATTTGCGTGCCCGACAAATAGGTAAGCCTTAATGAGTTGGCTGCGCGATTTTATTATTATATAAACTACTGTGAATGTCATTGGATGCCGAGTGCTGGTTGTTCTGTGTGAAATAATAATCGTCGCCATTGGATAGTAACAATTAGTTTTGAACTACACTACATGGCATACTTCTTGAAGATAGCAAACCCTATCATATACCACATAAGCATTTGGAGCTTATGTGACGAGGTTGAAGATATACTATACAAGCGAGAGGCTTGTATGGCGATGACTATATTTCAGGTTGAACTGAAGACTGATATCGATTATATAAAATATAACGATAAATTGCCAGATAAATAAAAACCCCACATGGGTATGGAGATGACAATAAACACGTCTCTCTGGTAATTAAGGCAACAAAACCATTTATAGGGTGACGAGAATTTATTCTCTGGAGTTATGATATATACACACTCCCTTGTGGACCCCGGAATATATCACTATAAATATGTGCATGCTTTTTAGGATTTATTGGGTGCCTAATACGGCCCAATAATTTTCCAAACCCCTCCCCGTACAAAGGCAGTTATGGTGAAATTTTCTGAAATTTAAATGCGTTAGTGAAATATTTGAAGTGAAAAACAATATGGAAATCGTCGAATGAATTATATATATATATATAAACTAAATAAACGAATCTCGCAACTGCAGTTCGTGTTTTGGAATCGTAATTTTAAACGATTATATCGAGAGATCCGACCATCGGATTTTCCCAAAACCGAAACCGTTGGGTTCGATTTGGAAAAATCTTTCCAACGATATAAAATTTGTTAAAATCCAACGGTTGGATTATGTGAAATGTTTTATTCAAATCTGAATAAAAATAGTGCCAGAATGAATCATATTTATGTATATATAAATATAAATTAAATAAAACGAATAACTATGTTGTAGTTCGTATTTTGAAATCGTAACTTTAAACGATTATATAGAGAGATCCGACCATCGGATTTTCCCAAAACTGGAACCGTTGGGTTCGCTTTGGAGAGATCTTTCCAATGGACTTAACTTTGTTAAGATACGACGGTTAGATTTTGAGAAATTTGTAAATCAAAATTAGAGAAAAACAGCGCCAGGGCCACGTTATGACCTGAAACGTCGTTTAATTAAATGGCGCTATTTTTAAATAAATAAAAATAGCGATATATTGTTATAAAATATTATAGGCGATATGGAATGGAAATAAACCAATTCTACTTGGTTTGCTAGATATTTGATGGTTGACCATGTTTGACATTAAAATTATATAAAGGACTGAATTGTGTATGTCGAATAATTTAACCATGGACAGAATTGATTTGAATTCTAATATACGTGAATTATTTGAAAAGACCGAGTTCGTCCTCATTTCAAATAATTGATCGACGAATAAATGTCGAAGATATGAAGACAGTGCAAGACCGATGATCTTCACATCGTGTAGATTACTACTGATGCCTTTGAGATGGGTAGCTCCCTTGATGAAGTTACAGTGGTAGTAGTCTGGACGTACTTGTTGATCGTCCGGATGTGCGAGGGCTTCTCTCCTGTATTGGACATACGGGACGATGAATAAGGTGCCTTCGGTTTCGTTCAGACCCAGAACGGACTTGTAAATAGATGTGTGTCTGACGTGTATTTTATGCTGTATTGGTTGATCTCTACTAAATATACATCTTTTTTGCCACGGAAAATTTATTCTCTTGCTTAACGCCCTTCTCTGGGACGTACGAGCTCAAAGGTTGTATATCGGTAGACATCAGTGTTACGATGTGGATTGACAGCGTGGCATGCAAAGATGCAAATGATCAAGGCTTTTGTTGAAAAGAAGAGTCTTGTGGTTGATGAACAAAGCAAGGCTTGGATATAGCGTAGCTTTGCGTATGGCATTAATTCGCGAGCCTCATACCTCGAAATGAGTTAAAAATGGGATAAGGGAACCCAAGGAGGACATGACGTTTCTTTCTAGCTATGGGTGGTGTCAGCGTTTTACTAGCCCTGACATTGTTGATTATTATACCTTTATGGATGTTGGAATGCGAGGTGCCTCAATTATATCGGTCTCTACGGAGCGGATGGATAGTTCTTATAGGACCAGGAAAAGTGTGTTCAGGAATTGCCAATCCACTAACGTATGTGTGGACCGGCCTTGGAGGATCCAAGGGCTACCCATAGTGTGTAGTCCTGGGGCATTTTCTAGAGTGTCTCAAAGCCGGCGAGGAGTACATCCCTTGCCTTGACTCATGATGGAATCCAAATTTTCAATACGAAATCACGGATTTGATTGTAACTTTTATATGGAGACATAGTAGATGGTAGCTATGCCGTCTAGGATTAATATTTATGATTAAATTTTATTTTGAAACATATATGCACTAGTAATAATATCAGATGATTTGGCTTTACACGTATGAAGCATATTTTGGCCATTATAAGGTAAAACTCTATCCACCATTTTGCGCTGCATTGTATGATGGGACTTGAGTCTTATAACGGCTTCATGTTTATAAAAAGCATTGCGTTGTTCAAAAGATTTACTTTATTTCATGCACTGGCAATCACTGGAGAAAACCCGTTCCACGAAAGTGGCATGGTCCTATGATTTGCCTTGTTATTATTGTTTAAACAGTTAAGTAGATTACTCATACCAGTCCCATGACTGACTCGTAGTTTGTTTCACTTCGTAAACTCGGACCCTTATTTTCACATGGGCAGGCTAGTGACTGGTTATATTTTGGCTTTCGCACTGCAGTATGGAGTGCACCTTTTGGCTTGTATGGCGAGGACTTGACTACTCAGTATTTTGGTTATTTGATATTCCGCCATTAGTATCTTATATATTTGATTCCGCTTATCGCGATGTAGACAGATTTACTTCTATTATGTATCTATGATGTATATGTCTCAGTGATCTTGATGCAGACTGATCATTTCCTTTTATGCACTAAGTTGTATCCTACACTGTGCTACTCTGATGTTTATTACATATTATGATTCCGTTGTTGTAACACCCTGAATTTTCTGTGTCTATTAAAAGAACAAGTTAAAGAATACTTAATTTTTAAAGTGAGAATTAAGGGAAACAGGTTACGCCATTGCGTTCATCTCGTAATTCTTCTTGGAATGGAGTCCAAGTTTTCGAAAATCAGACTTCGTATGAGGAAATCATGGCCCTTAGAAGTTTCAGAAATTTATATAAATTAAAAAACAGTTCAGAGTTAAAATTTGAAATTCAGACGAGAAGCAAAGAAGCGGGCTAGGCGGGATCCCCCCCCCAAGCCAGGTCGACCAGGGGGTCGACCTCCCCTACATAGGTCGACTAGGGGGTCGACCTACCCCCTCGCCCAGATCCAAAGCAGTGACGATTCTGACTTGTTGCTGAGTCCTTTCTAACCTGTTGCTGAGTCACTAGGACAAAGGTGGTAATTCTGGATAACTCTATCTAGTCTGGACTGTTGTGATTGCTTCTAGAATGATCTAACGGTTCACATAAGATTAAACTTCTATAAAAGCAACCCTAATCCTCAAACCCTAAATCACACAAATTCATTCCAAGGAGCCACCATGCTATCCATGACCATTCTAGCCTAGCCACCATATCTTCTTCAATTAGAAAACAATTCAAAAAGGCTACGAATCAAAACTAACTTAGAGAATTAATAGTCTTCTTCAAGGGATTGCTTTTCAAATTCAGAAAAAAGATCCCAGAAAAAAATACTTTCTTTTGTTTGTACGTCCTGTTATTATTTAGATGTGAACGATTAAAAAGTTATGATTTGTAATAAAGTGAAAATTAGCGTTATTCCTAGTTGTAAGATAATGATGATGCTGATTCATGCCTATTCTTGTAATGGTTCTATCGTATATTCTTATGAGATTATTGTGATTATTATGTTGGTGTTAAATAAATCATATATTATGTATAGTTTGGAGACTTATTCACGTTATGTTACATGCAAGTTGTTAGGCTATTGTGGCTATTATGTTGATGTTAAACCAATCATGTATTACGTAAAGTTTGGCGACTTATTCATGTTATGTTACATTGCAAGTTGTTAGGCTATTGTGGTTATTAGGTTGATGTAAACCAATCATGTAAAATTGGTGACTTATTCATGTTATGTTACATACAAGTTGTTAGGCCATGACATGTATTATGTTTAGATCTACGTTTAGATCTATGAAAATTATATCCAAAATAAAAGTTCATATTTACATGCCTAGTTGAACTTGTGTAATTCCATATGTTTAGGATTCATGTTTATTAGATCCAATTTAAAAGTTCACAGTCACATGTCTAGTTGAACTTGTGTAATTCTATATGCTTAAGGTTTATGTTTATTGGACCCAAAATAAAAGTTTACATTTACGTGCCTAGTTGGATTTGGGTAATTTCATATGCTTAAAGACTCATGTTAATTGGATCCAAAAATGCAAGTTCATTATTTTATGCCACATTTACATGACACATGTTTAGTTAGATCCTTACTATTTTATGTTGTGTGAATGGTACATGCTCCCATCTTTTCCCCTTTTGTATATAAGTTAGGCTAAGTTATGAGCCTAACATCCTATTTGAATTTTGCGAACGTATGACGGGGGTAACGTTGGGAAAATCTTAAAAATCATTATTATTGGCATAATTTGGCCCATAAATAAATGAATGGTTAGTGGCATAAAAATGGTATAATTTATATACCAAAAATTGAAAATATGATTTAGAGGGTAAATGGGGGCATGACTTGAATGACAATAATTGTGGATTATTTACATATAAATTTGAAAGATAAATATGTGAATTAAGTAAAAGACGAATATGCCTGACCCAAGGTTAGATTGAGTTATGGTGTAAGACTGCCCGGAACCGCCCAGCACATCCAGCAACCGTAACAATATATATCTAATGTGAGAGGTTAGTGAATCAAGCCTAAAAGAACCTGAGGTTAGATTGAGTTGCGGTGTAAGACTGCCCAGAACCGACCGGCACATCCAACAACCTCAACAATACATATCTAATGTGAGTGGTTGGTGCTTTAATGAATGAATTAAAGCTAAGACAGGAATGGTAGGGTTAATTTAATTAAGGCAACACTTAACCAATACAGCATGTTAACTAAACTAATGGATGGAGTTAGGTTAATTTGAGAACACTTAACCATTTTAACATGTTGATTAGGAAACCCTGGTAACGGGGACCCATTTCAGCACTAACCCACATAGATGTATCATGGTACCCTGAACTAGGCAGGGTGGGGCACGATTACTGGGTTGATTATAAGCGGTAAAAAGAACGGCGGGTGGTGCGTCAGTGTACGTTACGATGGAGTGCGGTCGTGCACGTACTCCGTAGTGGAAAAAGCAGGCACTGGGCATCAGTAGTTATACTCTGTGCATCTTGAATTGTGTCGGGTTGCCACCATAGGATTTGATACACCCCATGGTGGGACCAACACAGGTATCTACAATCATGCGGGGGCCGAATGACACAAGTGGTAAACGTATTCGAGTAGGAGCCGATCGATTTAAAAAAGGGATCATTTATCTTGAAGACATGATGCTAGTTGAAACACTTTAAAGGGGGTGCAGAGAAGTAGAAATGAGTGCAATAGCATATTCAGTCTTATTATCTTATTCCTAGGATGTTGTCCTAGATTCAGTTTATTCAAGTCATAATCCTTTTTCTTGTTTACATGCTAAATAAACACTGGACTTACCAAACTCATGTCTGACCCATTTTCTTTCGTCTTCTTTTCTTCCATCCCCCCACCCCTCCCCCCCAGGTCCGTAGGGAGGGAATACTTCAGCTTAGATCGGATCATTTCCAGCTTGAAGAGAGTATATGTATTGCTTGGAATCTTTTTCCTTGGGGTATGGCTTTGGATACTCTCTTATTGGGGATTTATGCCACCTTACTATTGTTTAATGCTTCTTTATGTTTTAATTCAAGACAAAGATTTTGTTGTAATAATTTGGAAGTTGGTTTGAGACAGTTGTTGTAATGTTTTAACTGAACCACGTACTTGTGAAATAAATTTAGTTTTTCCGCTGTTTATTTGTCTGTCTTGTTAATTATCTGTATCTTTTACCTATAATGCATCACCGGAGTTAAGGCATTCCCTTTGTGAGTGACCTTAACGGAGGCGGGGTGTTTCACTTGGTATCAGAGCTAATGGTTGCCAGAGCTGATAAAATTTTTGGAAACTAATTTTCAGAAAGAAGTTTAAAGAAGCGTTTTCAAGAAAAAGTGTTGTTTTGAAAGGCGTAATCCCCCCCAAAGCCATATGCACTATCTTCCTATCCTTTGTTTTGAATCTTTTCTTTTTCGTTTCAGCATGTCTGGGGATCTTAACCTTCCAGAGGGTGTACCGGTACCTGGCTGGTTCAGAAGGTACCTAGAGGCTAGGGCTAATGATGCAGGCCCAGCAGACGTTACTCCTCCCCCAGTTACAGCTGTTCCTCCTCCTCCTCCTCGTGCAAATGCTTTCTCCAAGATATGTATTTTCTAGGCATGGGTGGAAAGAACTTTATTGGGACTGAGTCATTTGTAGAAGCAAGAAACTGGCTTAAAGAAACCGAGGATCTGTTTGTTATCTTCGAAGTGGATGACAGGCAGAAGATACAGTTGGCCATGTGGTTGCTTAAAGACGAAGCCTCTTATTAGTCGGAAGTCACTAATGTTGAGAAACCAGCTGAAACTTGGGAGGATTTCAGAATGAGGTATGAAATGAAATTCCTCTACCAAGCAGAACGTAAACTACAGATGGAGAAATTCCTAGCTCTCAAACAGGAAAGTATGTCGGTCAAGGAATACGTCAACCAATTCAACCAGCTGGCTAGTTTCGGACTGGAGTTAGTGAACACTCCCCATAAGAAGGCTCTTCGTTTTGTTAAGGGGTTGAATGAGCCATTGCACAACCTAGTTATGTCCCATATACCTATGGGTGCAACTTATGAGAGACTGGTGGATATGGCACTGCTATAGGAGGAAGACAAGGATGGCAAGAAAGAGGCAAAGGTGAAGTACCTAAAAATAAGAAAGTGGAGGGATCCCAGAATAAGAAGGCAGACTCAAAGAAGGGCGGGAAGAACAACAAACCACATGACAAGAGGAAGTGTAATTTGTAATAACCTAGAAATCTGAGCCAATTTAAAATTTTTATTTTGGCAATTTTAGTGAATTTTGAATATTTTAAATGAATTATTTTAAATTATAACGACGAGAAATTTATTTTGAATAGAAATAGAACGTATATATTTATTTGAATCGTCATTAGAATATAAATATTTATTTTTATTCATAAAAAGAATTGAAAATGGCGTAGTAGTTCGAAAATTCGATTTCAAAATTCAAATGAATGTACAGGATTCAAAATAAACTAGATTTTAGTGAAACAAAAAATATTTGAATCAATTTGAGAATATCTTTCCAACGAATCTGAAAAATTGAAATTTCATAGCAGGGATAAAAAGTTATGCCCAGTTGAAAATTCAGAATAGTTGCTATGGAATTCTGGCCCTTGAAAATTGAAATTTTGCAAACGACCTCGGTTTTAGACGAAACCACTTTTGTTGGATCCGTGATGTCAAGTTATTGCTAGGTTTCAAAATTCGTAATTTTTCGAATCAATATGTCAGTGTGGCAAAGGAAAACGCGTTTAACCGTTTTTAGTTGATTTTAATCGACTGGAAAAGGGCCATTTTTCAAACAGTCTCAGAATTTGATGAAATTAGTTTTGTTTGGACCGTGTCGTTAATACGAAGCTAGAAAATATTTTTCGGGAATTTTTAGAGTTAGTATGTGGCCCCGGTAATTTAAAATGTGCGTTGAATTTAAAATATACTGAATTTATGTTTTAAATTTAACAGAAACTAATCGTAAAAACTGAATTGGGTTACGAAACATATCCCATTGTGTTCGGAATGGGGGTATTACGCTAAGGTTGACAGTCGTTGGGCCTCGTTTGGAGTCCGAATGGGAAGATAACTTTTTGAGAGATTAAATTAATAAATAATTAATTAAATTAAAAAGTCAATCCCCCTTTACCTCACCCCTCTCTCTCCACGCACGTTCATTGGCAGATCAGAGAGAAAATTAAGAGAAAAGAAAAAAAACAACGAACAGGAAATCGCCATCGCCTTGGACCCTCGAGCCACCGTTCGCCGCCGTCGCCGACACCGCTGCCTCCCCCATTTCCGACTCCCCTTTTCCTACCCTGGCGACGCGCAAAGAAACCCTCCCCCTCTTCTGCAAAGTACTGACACGCCCCCAATCCTCCAATGCAGAAACGCGCCGCAGCTCCTCTAGGCGCCTACAGAGGTGACCATCGCCGGACCCCCACGCCTGCGGTTGTCGTTCTTCTCCCCCCTCCTCAGAGAAAATCGAACCGTGAGTGTTTTTGTTTTTCTTCTTTTTATTTGCTTTATTATTATGTAAATTAGGTTATTGAAATTATTAAATAAACAATAATTAGGGTTTTATGTTATGCAAATTCAGATTTTTACTATAGGCAAGTTCATATTTTTATAATAGGGCAAGCTCAGATTTTTATATACATGAAAGACAAGATTTTTATATAGAAGTTAGCAAGGTAAAAATTCGATTTTTATATAGAAGTTAGCAAGGTAAAGATTCAATTTTTATGAAGATGATTAGCAAAATAAAAATACGATTTTTATGTATAAGGATTTGAAATAAAAATATGATCTTTATAATGAAGAAATCGATATAAAAATGTAATTTTTACTATATGAATAACGAGATTAAAAAAATAATTTTTATATAATATGAAGGTTTGGTTTTATAAAACAAAAAGATTAGATTATTAGAAATGAAAAGATTTGATCTTTAAGATTATAAAAATATGATTTTTGTACGATGGGGAATATAAAAATTTGATTTTCATATTTGTAGCGATATGAAAATGTGATTTTTAAAATAAACATCATATTAAAAATGCAATTTTTGTTATGAACAATGTGAAATGGTTGAGTTGGAATGTCGAGCGAATCTGAACCGTTTAGGATTAAAGAATGGCGGAGTGGAACCCTCGGTGAGAACTCCTCACTTTTATTTTAATTTCTGGTTGAAATATATACTAGGATGCAGACGGTGCTTAGCAGCACCCGACACCCGTCGTCCACAGACCGTGGATGGCTTGTTTGTTTGATTGATGTGTTGTGAAAAATGATTGTGTGTAGTGGATTGAATAAATATTTTATAGTTAAAAATATAATTTTTAACGTGTTGAAATAAAATATATATTCATGTGTTGAAATAAAATATATATTCATGTGTTGAAATAAAATATATATTCATGTGTTGAAATAAAATATATATTCACGTGTTGAAATAAAATATATATTCATGTGTTGAAATAAAATATATATTCATGTGATGAAATAAAATGTATATTCATGTGTTGAAATAAAATATATATTCATGTGTTGAAGTAAAATATATTCATGTGTTGAAATAAAATATATATTCATGTGTTGAAAAAAATATATATTCATGTGTTGAAGTAAAATATAAATTCATGTGTTGAAGTAAAATAAATATTCATTTACAAATCGAACGATTTGTTTATGTGCATCGATTTGACTGATATTGATTGGGACGATAAATTTTACACATCGCCCAACTGCACAAATAAAATATGTGTTTGATTGATTGAAACCCCACACGAGTATTGGGATGATATTTGACATACACTAATCCTGATCGTTTAGTTGTATGTCAATCGATGGGTTGACAGACTATGTAAGCGTTAATTATTTCTATTTAATGCTTATGCAATTGTGTGGTGCACTCTGGATGATGGTTGATGATTTATCGTTGCTATTATATACATGTGTTGTAGAAAATCCATATAATTAACCTTATATGGTAATTGATTGGGCCTCATTCCGATTTGGAAAATAAGGAATATTATAAAAATAAATTCATGTGTTGAATAGAAAATAAATTCATGTGTTGAATAGAAAATAAATTCATGTGTTGAATAAAAAAAATATTCATGTGTTGAATAGAAAATAAATTCATGTGTTGAATAGAAAATAAATTCATGTGTTGAATAGAACTAAATTCATGTGTTGAATAATATAAATTCATGTGTTGAATAGAATAAACATTCATGTGTTGAATAAAAGCCGTGTTGATTAGATTGATGCCATTTTGACGTGAACGATATTTATATCGATTTTATTCATTTTTATAATAAATATAAGAAAGAAAGTGATTTCAAAATATAACGTTTTGAAAATATTATCATTTGTATATCGACGATGTGGAATATTCAATTTTGATTCGAAATTGAATATGAAGTTTAAATCATTTCGAAAACGAATTTAAAACGATTTATAAAATACGTTTTAAAAGGAAACCGATGAAATATATATAATATATATATTATATATATTAAATGGCCTGAATAGAACGCGCCTCGCCGCGGCAGTTCGCGAATTTTGACCATTGGCTTCGAATGTATATTACGGGAGATCCGGCCATCGGATTTTCCTAAAACCGGAACCGTTGGTTTGTATCGAAAAGAGATTTCTAACGAATATTAGGAATTAGAAATCTAAAGATTGGATTTGGAATTATGTCCAAATCAAATTTGGAAAAGGTCGCTGTAAGTGCAGTTCCATGGCCGTTGATGGAATTCGACTGTACGGGCCTTGATAAAATTATTAAAAATAGTAATAATTTGTGTAAAATCATAAGAAATGATTTGTGAAGAATTGAGATGAAAATTTCCAAATTTGAAAAGATAAAAATAGATTTTTATCGAAATGAACTAGTTTTGAACTAGAATAATAATTTATTTATTTTGAAATAAATAAATTGGATTTGAAAGGGTTTTAAAAGTAACTCGAAGTTTCAATAATTGAATTGGAATGTGGTTTTGGGTTTATAGTGAACACTGTTTTAAATGACATTGGTTCTTTAACCTAGTTAAAGATATGATATGATTTCCCAAGTTAAGCAATCATTAATATTGATTTTTGGGAAGATTAAAACTAAGTGGAGTTTTAATGAATCTTTAGTTATATTGAAATGATCGGGAATGGAGTATCACCAGTTTTGCTCTAGGCGATGGTTAAATCTTTAACTAGATTTGAACATGAAATGGTAATTGAATTTAACGATAACACCATGGTGTTAAATATGAAGTATGACCAGTTTTACTTCATGGGATGAATAAGTTGGAATTGGGAAATAAAATAAATGATTATTTCAGTGTGGTTCGCTAATCCCGACTAATTTGAATTGATATTCAAAAGGAGATTAAAGAATAAATTTAAAGAATTTATCTTTGATAAAATTAATGGGAACCTTTCCCAAAGTGTAAGAATATTTAAATAAAAGAATATTCTGAATAGGAATGAGGCGTATGTTGTGTTTGTGTAACACTTGTTTATTATATACGCGAGTTATTCGGAAAGACCGGGTTTATCCCATTCTAAATAACTGATTCGACGTGGTGTCGAGGATGAAGACGGTGGTCGAAGACCGGAGGTCTTCACATCGTTTGGGTGATTACTGATGATCTTGATTAGGATGTACACCCAAGAGGAGGGAATCAGTTGGTGATCGTCCAGACGTACTAGGAGATTGATGGATATGTGAGGTACAAGGTGCCTCCGGTTTCGTTCAGACCCAGAACAAACTTGTAAATGGACTATGTGTCTGACATTGGATTTTATTCTGTGTGATTGATTTCTATTAAATATATATCTGTTTGGCGGCGGGGAATTTATTCTCTTGCTTAACGCCCTTCTCTGAGACGTACGAGCTCAGGGGTTATATATTGATGGATATCAATCACATGGAGTGAATTGCCTGTGTAGCATGCCTAATTGGCAAATGATTAAGGCTTTTGTTGAAAAGCAGATCTTATGGTTGATGATCAAAGCACGGCCTGTGTGGCATAGCTTTGTGTAGCGTTGATTCGCGAGCCTCACACCCCAGTTGTGAACCAAAAACGGGAGAGGACCTCAGGGATGGCATGCATTTCCTTCTAGCTAGGGTGGTGTCAGTGACCTACTAGCCCTGAAATTTATATTATTTTCACCAGTGTGGCTGTTCCTGTTGCGAGGCGCCTCGGATATATCGGTGACTGTGTGGAGCCGATGGAGTCATTTGGCTCATTTACGCCCCAAAAGGCGGGGAAACGTAGTGTTCAGGCATTTTAATCCACATCGGTGGACCGGCCCTGACGATCCAAGGGTCGATGCGTTCTGATCTTAAGACTCGGGCTAGGCAGTCTCGAATCGGTGAGGACTATCTTTTACCTCTGTTCACAGAGGGAAATCCAATTTCCGATACGTGACTTTGCGGTTTTGATTGTACGGCCTAGTATTGGCGACATGATATATGGTACCCATGCCGTCTATGATTGATATTTATGATTAAAATTGTTTTAACACTATACACTTATAGTAATAAAAGATGAAATTTAGCGTATCAAGCATTCTTTGGCTATTATAAGGTAAAATCCTATCTTCCGGCTTGTGTTGCATTGTGTGATGGGACCTGGGTCTTATAATAGCTTCATTGTTCTTTATTTAGCATTGCGCTGTTGTTTTATGCACTGGTATTCTTGGGAGGAAACCCGTTCCGTGTTATATGGCGTGGTCCCTTGATTTACCTGACTTTAAAATAAAGATTAATAACTGTTTTAGTTCTCACACCAGTCACATGACTGACCTGGATTTTATTGTTTCAACCTAAACTCTGGGTGCCTTTATTTTGACACGGGCAGCTAGTAGTTTTGGTTTTGCAGATTTATATTCACAGGATCCTAATTTACAGCTGGAACGATATCCGAAAAGCTCTGTATCCGTTCATCTCTTTCAGTTGTGTTTTGTATTATTTTCTGCTGTGATGTATTTAAATGTAATTTAAATCTCTGATATTTTATGTGTAATATTCATCTATACTCTGTAATATTCTTGTATTCTGATGGAATTGTTGTAATATACAATGAAATGTTCTTCTGTCTGCGTTCTTTTGTGTGTTGTTCTCAAAGTATCCGCTCTTTCCTTCACGGGGAAGTTACGGGTCCTTATATTATTTTTGTGGCATTTCTGGACATCTGATTAAGTACTGTAGAAAGAAAAAGAGGAAGATGGGTGGTTGTTTTCACTGCGGCGAGACAGGACACCTGGCTAAGGACTTCCCAAGAAATCAAGGGCAAGGGCAGAGGACTGGATCTACTTCTGGAGTGCAGATTCACACTCTCATGGCACCTCCGTAAGAACGAGGTAGAAATATTTCTGTTGAGAGTTTAGTTTTTCTTTTTGATCATCCTGTTCATACATTCTTTGATTCTGGCGCATCGCACTCTTTTATATCCACTGTTTTAGTTGAATCTCTGCACCTAGACACCAGTATAGTAGAGGATCCCTTGGTTGTCTCAAATCTAATTGGGGGCTCGGCCTATTTGTCAATGATTTGTTTGGATTTGGAAATTTCTATACTAAGCGTTGGGTTTAGACGTAATTCCTATGTTTTGGGCTTCACGGGCTATGGGTTGATTCTAGGCATGGATTGGTTATCCAGTAATGGTTCCATCCTCGATTGTGAAAAGAGAATGGTTAGACTTATGACTCGCCTCGGTAACACTATCAAAATCTCTTGTAATCCCATACACTCTGTTATGCTTAGCTACCTAGAATTTCTTGATGCGTCTGTTGAAAACTTGCAGTTTGTTGGAGTAGTTCGTGAATACTCAGATGTATTCGAAGAGGTGAAGGGCTTACCTCCAAAGCGGGAGATAGACTTCCGCATATACCTTGTTGATAATGCAAAACCCGTAGCTCTACCTGTTAGACACATGGCTCCAAGGGAGAGAGCTCAGCAAGCAAGTCAAAGAGTTGCTCGAAAAAGGGTTTATAAGGCGGAGTATTTCTGAATGGGGTGCTCCAGTAGTATTCGCAACTAGAGCGGATGGTTCACTTCGCTTTTGCGCTGATTATAGGTAGCTAAACAAGCTGACCAAGAAGAATAGGCACCCACTTCCAAGAATAGATGACTTGTTTGATCAGCTTGTAGGTGCGTCGGTTTTCTCCCAACTAGATCTGGCTAACGGGTTTCATCAGCTAAGAGTGGCTGAAGACAGCATTGATAAGACCTCGTTCAGAACCCCGGATGGTTTCTTCGAATGGCTTGTCATGCCTTTCGGCTTGATAAATGCACCTCCTTATTTCGTTGACTTAATGAGCATGGTGTTCAGGGAATTCCTTAATAAGTTTGTGGTGGTCTTCGTAGGCGAAATTTTGATTTTCTCAAAGAATGAAGAAGAGCATGCTTTGCATTTAAGGGAAGTCAAGGATACTCGTCGTGCACATTAGCTGAAAGCCAAATTCTCCAAATGCCATTTCTGGAGAGAAGAAGTGAGGTTCCTTAGACATGTGGTGTCCAAAGAGGGGATAGCTGTGGACCCCGCAAAAGTAGTTGTGGTGCAAGATTGGAAGGTTCCCCGGAATGCAACCGAAGTCCGAAGCTTTCTCGGACTAGCGGGCTTTTACCGAAAGTTCATTAAAGACTTTGCAAAAATCTCAGCCCCACTCACAAGATTGACGAAGAAGAACCTAATTTTCGCTTGGGATTTGGATTGCGATATTGCTTTCCAACGTTTGAAAAGGGCTCCAACAATAGCCCCAATTCTGACATTGCCTGATGGGAGAAAAATGTTTACCGTATACACAGACGCATGCGGTACAGGATTGGGCGCTGTCTTGATGCAAGAAGGCAAGGTAGTTTGTTATGGGGGAAGGCAATTGAAGGTACATGAGAAGAACTACCCAACTCATGATTTGGAGCTAGCTGCCATTGTTTTCGCCCTAAAGTCATGGCATCATTACCTACTAGGAGGAAGGTTTGAATTGTTTACTAACCATAAATTATTAAAGTACCTTTTCTCATAGAAAGATCTTAACTTAATCCAACAAAGGTGGATGGAATATCTGGCCGCATTTGATTTTGAGATTTCCTATACCCCTGGCAAGGGCAATGTGGTAGCAGACGCCTTGAGTAGAAAGAAGCTGACCTTAAGCCCTCTCTTTGTGGAAAGACAAAGCTTGGAGTACATAGAAAATTTTAACTTTAGACCCTCCTTTGAAATTGTACCTGGTCTGTTAGCATCGCTAGAAGTGCGACCTACTCTTTTGGACTCAATAGGAACCGCGCAACTGGAAGACCCTCAGCTAGTTGATATGATGGATAAGCTAATTAGGGGTGAGATTCTAGTCACCTCGATAGATACTCCATCGATGATAAGGGTTGGTTGAGACGGGATGGAAGACTATGCGTCCCACAAGCAAGGGATTTGGTGAAGACGGTTCTCGAAGAAGCACACCATTCTAAGCTGACCATACACCTAGGCAGAGACAAGATGTATAAATACATAAAAAGGGGTTTCTTTTCGAATGGCATGAAGAGGGATGTAGCTGAGTTCGTCGCTAAGTTCTTGATATGCCGGCAAGTCAAAGCGGAGCAGAAGAAGCCTGGTGGTCTGCTTCATCCTCTAGAGGTCCCACAGTGGGAGTGGGATAGCATTTCGATGGACTTTGTTGATGGGTTGCCTAGGTCAAGAAGGGGCAATACCAGTATTTGGGTAATAGTGGACAGGCTCACTAAAAGCGCCCACTTTATACCTGTTAAGAGTAGAACGACTGCCACGTCCCTAGCATCTATTTATCTTAAAGAGATAGTTCGACTCCATGGGATGGTGTAACACCCTGTATTTTCTGTTAACGTTATTGTAATGAAATAAACAATACTTAATTTAAAATTTGAGAACTAAGGGGAACGGGTTACACTATTTTGTTCGTCTTGGAATTCTGGTTGAGATAGTGTCCGAGTTTGCGTAAATTGGACTTCATATGAAGAAGTTATGGCTGTCGGAAGTTTCCAGAAAATTTAAACAGCTCGAAAACAAGTTCAAATCAGAAGTCAGAAGCGGTCTGGGCGGGAAAATTCCTGCCCAGGACCCAAGTCGTCCAGGGGGTCGACCCTAGTGTCGACCTCCCCCCTACAGGTCGACCTGGGGGTCGACCTACCCCCCCCGGTCATATCTGAATGGTGACGATTTTGTGACTCTGTGTTGAGTCACTAGGCCTGAGGTGTCACCCTATCTTCACTGGATGGCTATGGTTAACCCTAGGATCATCCGACGGATTAAATTGAGTTGAAATTCTATATAAACAACCCAATGCCCAAAACTAAAAATCACACAAAAATAATCCTAGAATTATCATGCTGTCAATGGAAAACTTGGAGTAGCCGTCACCAATTCAAAGACAAGATAAGAACTTGAATCAAAAATCAAATTAAAAGATTATCAAATTCAACGATCTACATTAAAGCGAGCTTACCAATTTCAGAATTCAGATTTCAGAACACAAGAATTCCTTTTTAGTTTGTAAGTTGGTTATTACGCAGATTTAATCGTTCCTTCAAATGAATCGTTACATGTTGTAATGTGAATATAGAATGATGCTTATATATAAGATTTGATTCTCGTTTATCTTAAAGTATCTTTGTAATTAATCATGTCTATATGCTTGTGGTGATGAACATGTTGTATATTAATCATGTCTATATGCTTATGGTGATGAACATATTGTAGGTTATTGGAATCTATTATGATTGGGTAATGGATTTATTTTACCAATTAAATGGTATAACATGTCATGTTATAAATTGGTGGTTATTTGCAAGTTTAAGATCTAAGACACGTGTTTATATGTTAGATCAACACTCATGTATATTCATGTTAGGTTGAATTAATTTATGTTGAAAAACTTGGAATTGTAGTCCTCTTATGTTTTAACACATAAGCCAGCATGTTAATTTATGATCCGAATATGTTGATAATAGTTTTCTTATGTTTTGACATACATAAGTTAATATGCTAAGTTGTGGGTTGAAACTATGATTATATGTTAAACCTTCATGCTAGACCTTTGTCAAGTTTACATGACAGTTAGACCCAACTTAGTCACAAGTTCACCTTTGCACATTTAGTTAAAGTTAAAATGATACCTCTATGCCAAGTTACACATGACAAGTTGAAATTATGCTATTTTATGTTTATTTCTTGTCTCTTGTTTATTACCCCTTTTCTTGTTTATGGGTTAGGCTAATTTACTAGCCTAACATTGTATGTGATTCATGCGTACGTTCCACGGGGGTAGCGATGGGAAAATATGAAAATTCATGGTACGAATTTGTTCATAAAATGTATTTGATATACCATTTGTGGTGAGCATAATCAAAGGATAATTATGGCATGATTAAATTAAATTAAATTTACATAAAGAAATTAGACATATATAGAAAAAAATGTGAATTTAGAAAAAGACGAATATGCCTAACCCGAGGTTAGACTGAGTTGTGGTGTAAATCTACCCGGAACCGACCAACATATCCAGTGACCACAACAAGACTTGTATAATGTGGGTGGTTAGTGCATCAAGCCCAAAAAGAACCCGAGGTTAGACTGAGTTGTGGTGTAAATCTGCCCGGAACCGACCGGCACGTCCAGTGACCACAACAATACCTGTCTAATGTGAGTGGCTGGTGCTTTAATAAATTAAAGCTAAGTCAGGATTGGTAGGGTTAAGTCAAGTAAGGAAACACTTAATTGATTCAACATGTTAACTAAACGAATGGGTGGGGTTAAGTAAACTTGGACACTTAGCCAAATAAACATGTTGATTAGAAAACCCTAGTAACGGGGACCCATTTCAGCAGTAACCCACATAGATGTATCATGGTACCCTGAAACTAGGCAGGGTGGGGCACGATTACTGGGCTGAGTATAAGCGGTCAAAACGTCGGCGGTTGGTGGGCCAGTGTAGGTTCCGACGGAGTATGGGCGTGCACGTACTCCGAAGTCGAAAAATCAGGCACTGGGCATCAGCAGTATACACTGTGCATCCTGAATCGTGTCGGTTGCCACCAAAGGGACTGATACACCCCATGGTAGGACCAGCACAGGTATCTACAGTCAAGCGGGGCCGAATGACACAGGATATGAATGCATGCGAGTAGGAGCCGATCATTAAGGGGATCATTTGTTATAAACACGTAGGGCTGATTGAACCAATAGTTAAGTAGGTGCAGAGACTATAGTAATAGGTGCGATCACATGTTCCTCTTATCTTATATTAGGGTATTGTCTTATGTTCTGTTATTACTATCATGATCCCTTTCCTTGTTTAAATACTAGTAATCACCGAACTTACCAGACTTACTGTCTGACCTGTTTTCTTTCGTCCCCCCCCAGGTCCACAGGGAGGGAATATTGCAGCTTAGTCAGACCCTTTGCAAGCTTCAAGAAAGTAGATGTATGATTTTGACTCTCTCTCAATCTTGGCTATGGCTCTTGAACATTATCCTTGGGGATTTATGCAGTTTTATTTAAGATTTATGCTTCTTTATTAAATAATCAAGACAGAAATTATGTTGTAATGTTTTGGAAGTTGTTTTGAGACAATTTAATGTAATGCTTTTGTATTGAACCACGTATTCAAAAAATAATTTGAATTCCGCTGCTTATACTTATCTATCTTGTAAAATTTTCTGTGTCTTGTACCTATAACCCTCCACCAAAGTTAAGGCATTCCCTTTGTGAGTGACCTTAAGGAGGTGGGGTGTTTCAGATACCCTCCAGCATAGTGAGTGATCGAGATCCTATCTTTACGAGCGAGTTTTGGAAGAGTTTGCAGGAGGCTGTAGGCACACAATTATGCTTAAGCACGACCTATCATCTCCAAACCGATGGTCAGACGGAAAGGGTGAACAGAGTATTGGAAGACCTCTTGAGATTATGCAATCTCGACTTTGGAGGAACATGGGAGGATCATCTTCCTTTGGTGGAATTCGCTTACAACAATAGCTACCAAGCCACCATAGGCATGGCACCCTTCGAAGCTTTACATGGAATACCATGCCGTTCACCAACTTGTTGGTGGGAATCTACAAACAAGCTCGTACTTGGGCCAGACATGATTAGAGAAACCTCAGAATAGGTGGACATGATAAGTAGACGGATGAAGGCTGCACAAGGTAGACAGAAGTCCTTCGCAGACAAAAGAAGGACCGACCTTGAGTTTGAGGTTGGAGATAAGGTGTTCCTTAAAGTATCTCCTTTGAGGAATGTCATTCGCTTTGGGTCCGTAGGAAAGTTAGCACCAAGATTTGTAGGACCATTTCCTATCATTAAAAAGATAATAACGATGGCTTACAGAGTAGAGCTACCCGAAAGACTGGCTAGAGTTCATAATGTTTTACATGTTTCTCAACTACTAAAGTGCTTACATGAGTTTGCGTAGGTTGTGGAGCCAAGTATACTAGAGGAAGTAGAAGTGGAACGAGAAGTGACTGTGAGAAGAGTTCCAATTCGTATCTTGGGTACAAAAGTCAAAAAGCTATGCAACCGTGAAGTCAATCTTGTTAAAGTTCAATGGAGTGACGCGGAGGAAGACGCAATGGGAAACTAAGAGAAAAATACGCGCAACCTACCCTTTTCTTTTTGAGGGTACCTCCTTGATCTCTTTTTCCATAAGTTTATTCATGCTTATATCTATCTTTTAAGTATATCTCCTCGGTCCTAGTCTTTATCCTTAGGTAGAAACCAATGGATGCAAACATGTATTTGAAACATGTTATGATTGATGGTTGTGAGTGGTTGCAAGTGGTTGCTAGTGGTTGCTCGTGGATGCATATAAACACACATTAGGTACTAGATCGGCTCAATGACTTTCATATTGCATATGCATATATGTATTTGTATATGGATTGGAACTTGATGTGTTATCATATAGACATTGCATTTGTATGAATAATTGTGCACTCATGTAGAAAGTATGATTAGGAATAATTGCATGCAAAAAGGACTCATGGCACCAACATAATTTTCATTAAGGAGGTCAACTGAATCAGTAGACCACCTGATTTTGCATTAGATAAGGACATGTACACACACTATGCATATGATCATGAAAACATTAGAAGTATTTTAAGGACAATGGACACCTATGTTTGATGGTTGAGTAGATGGACGATTGGATGGTAGGACATACATTCTTCTTGACTTGAAGATTTCGGGGATGAAATCCTTTAAGGAGGGGAGAATGCAACACCCTGAATATTCTGTGTCTATTAAAAGAACAAATTAAAGAGTACTTAATTTTTAAAGTGAGAATTAAGGGAAATGGGTTACGCCATTGCGTTCATCTCGAAATTCTGGTTGGAATAGAGTCCAAGTTTTCGTAAATCGGACTTCGTATGAGGAAGTTATGGCCCTCAGAAGTTTCAGAAATTTATATAAATTAAAAAAACAGTTCAGAGTTAAAATTCGAAATTCAAAGGAGAAGCAAAGAAGTGGGCTGGGCGGGATTTCTCCTGCCCCAGGCCAGGTCGACCAAGGGGTCGACTAGGGGGTTGACCCCCCATACACAGGTCGTCCAAGGGGTCGACCTAACCCCACTCCTAGATCTAAAGCAGTGATGATTCTGACTTGTTGCTGAGTCCTTTCCGACCTGTTGCTGAGTCACTAAGGCATAGGTGGAAATTCTGGATAACTCTATTTAGTATGGACGGTTGTGATTGCTCTTAGAATGATCTAATGGTTCACATAAGATTAAACTTCTATAAAAGCAACCCTAATCCTCAAACCCTAAATCACACAAATTCATTCCAAGGAGCCACCATGTTGTCCATGACCGTTCTAGCCTAGCCACCATTTTTTCTTCAATTAGAAAACAAGTCAAAAGGCTACGAATCAAAACTAACTTAGAGAATTGACAGTCTTCTTCAAGGGATTGCTTTTCAAATTCAGAAAACAGAACACAGAAAACAAGACTTTCTTTTGTTTGTAAGTCCTGTTATTATTTAGATGTGAACGATTAAAAAGTTATGATTTGTAATAAAGTGAAAATTAGCGTTATTCCTAGTTGTAAGATAATGATGATGCTGATTCATGCCTATTCTTGTAACGATTCAATCGTATATGCTTATGAGATTATTGTGGTTATTATGTTGGTGTTAAACCAATCATGTATTATGTAATGTTTGGTGACTTATTCATGCAAGTTGTTAGGCTATTGTGGTTATTATGTTGATGTTAAACCAATCGTGTATTATGTAAAGTTTGGTGACTTATTCATGTTATGTTACATTGCAAGTTGTTAGGCTATTGTGGTTATTATGTTGATGTAAACCAATCATGTAAAATTGGTGACTTATTCATGTTATGTTACATACAAGTTGCTATGCCAAGACATGTATTATGTTTAGATCTACATTTTGATCTATGAAAATTAGATCCAAAATAAAAGTTCATATTTACATGCCTAGTTGAACTTGTGTAATTCCATATGTTTAGGATTCATGTTTATTAGATCCAAATTAACAGTTCACATTCATATGTCTAGTTGAACTTGTGTAATTCTATATGCTTAAGGTTTATGTTTATTGGACCCAAAATAAAAGTTTACATTTACATGCCTAGTTGGACTTGGGTAATTTCATATGCTTAAAGACTCATGTTAATTGGATCCAAAAATGCAAGTTCATTATTTTATGCCATATTTACATGACACATGTTTAGTTAGATCCTTACTATTTTATGTTGTGTGAATGGTACATGCTCCCATCTTTCCCCTTTTGTATATAAGTTAGGCTAAGTTACAAGCCTAACATCTTATGTGAATTTTGTGAACGTATGACGGGGGTAACGTTGGGAAAACCTTAAAAATCATTATTATTGGCATAATTTGGCCTATAAATAAATGAATGGTTAGTGGCATAAAAATGGTATAATTTATATACCAAAAATTGAAAATATGATTTAGAGGGTAAATGGGGCATGACTTGAATGACAATAGTTGTGGATAATTTATATATAAATTTGAAAGATAAATATGTAAATTAAGAAAAAGACGAATATGCCTAACCCGAGGTTAGATTGAGTTACGGTGTAAGACTGCCCGGAACCGCCCGGCACATCCAGCAACCGTAACAATATATATCTAATGTGAGAGGATAGTGCATCAAGCCCAAAAGAACCCGAGGTTAGATTGTGTTGCGATGCAAGACTGCCCGGAACTGATCGGTACATCCAGCAACCGCAACAATACATATCTAATGTGAGTGGTTGGTGCTTTAATGAATGAATTAAAGCTAAGACAGGAATGGTAGGGTTAAGTTAATTAAGGCAACACTTAACCCATACAACATGTTAACTAAACTGATGGGTAGGGTTAGGTTAATTTGAGAACACTTAACCATTTAACATGTTGATTAGGAAACCCTAGTAACGGGGACCCATTTCAGCAGTAACCCACATAGATGTATCATGATACCCTTAACTTGGCAGGGTGGGGCACGATTACTGGGCTGATTATAAGCGGTCAAAACAATGGCGAGTGGTGCGTCAGTGTCGGTTCCGACGGAGTGCGGTCGTGCACGTACTCCGGAGTGGAAAAAGCAGGCACTGGGCATCAGTAGTTATACTCTGTTCATCTTGAATTGTGTTGGCTTGCCACCATAGGATTTGATACACCCCATGGTGGGACCAGCACAGGTATCTACAATCATGTGGGGGCCGAATGACACAAGTGGTAAATGTATGCGAGTAGGGGCTGATCGATTTAAAAATGGGATCATTTATCTTGAACACATGATGCTAGTTGAAACACTTGTAAGGGGTGCAGAGAAGTAGAAATGAGTGTGATGGCATATTTAGTCTTATTATCTTATTCCTAGGATGTTTTCCTAGATTCAGTTTATTCAAGTCATAATTCTTTTTCTTGTTTACATGCTAAATAATCACTGGACTTACCAGACTCATGTCTGACCCATTTTCTTTTGTCTTCTTTTCTTCCATTCCCCCCCCCCCCCCCAGGTCCGCAGGGAGGGAATACTTCAACTTAGATCAGATCATTTCCAGCTTGAAGAGAGTAGATGTATTGCTTGGAATCTTTTTCCTTGGGCTATGGCTTTGGATACTCTCTTATTGGGGATTTATGCTGCCTTACTATTGTTTTAATGCTTCTTTATGTTTTAATTCAAGACAGAGATTCTGTTGTAATAATTTGGAAGTTGGTTTGAGATAGTTGTTGTAATGTTTTAATTGAACCATGTACTTATGAAATAAATTTAATTTTTCTGCTGTTTATATGCCTGTCTTGTTAATTATCTATATATTTTACCTATAATGCTCCACCGGAGTTAAGGCATTCCCTTTGTGAGTGACCTTAGTGAAGGCGGGGTGTTTCAGCTGTCATATTGATGTAAATAATTTTATTTTCAATTTATGCTATTATCTGTTCTCTGCCAATGATGATTAATGCGTTATATTCCAATGATTATCCTTAATTCCGTGATACGGGATTTTGAGATTATCACAGCAGATTGGCCAGAAATAGAGCATAAAGGCTCGAAGTTTGAACACGGTTTCAGCGACGAAGGGTAGATCGAGTGGCATACGGTTGATGGTGGAGAAAGGTGTCGGCAAGGTCTGTCGAGTGGGACATGTTGATCAGCGTCAGGTTCGACGGAGGAGGCGCGGTAGTGAGCTGTTTCTAGCGTTAGTGGGTTCAATTGTGGTCAGTAATCAATGAAGAAGGAAAAAGGGCGCGGCCCTTGGATCAGAAATGAACGACATGATTTAATTAGGTTAAATAATATATATTAAATCTGAAATTATTTATTCAATAATGGTGAAATCTTCTAAATGCAATATCTTTCTCATACGGTCACAGAATTCAGCAAATTCAGATGCGTTGGATTCGCAACGAAAAACTCTACAACATCGAGCAGACCAGAACTAAAACAGAGGCTATTGGATTTTTGATCAAATTAAACGCAAGTTCAATTTTATTAAAACCAGTCATTACATAAACAATTTCTGAAATCGATCAAGGTGAGAACTCTCTCATAAATTCTCTTGTACAGTTATTTATTTTATATAAACCGCCATGATTTTTATTAGTATTTAATCATCACAAATATTTGTTCGCTAAAATATTATCTTTATCTTATATGTGAGATTTCTTATTTAAAATTAAAATTAAAATTAATTGTTATTGCATTGAAATTTTTATTTATACGCTGTTAAGATCTGATTTTTTGTTGTACGCGATTTGATTTGAAATATCTGGATTGTGTTGATCAGTTGTATATATGTTGATAATAAAATTGGCAAAATTTGTTATGCAATAAAATAATTCTTTTTACTGTATATGTTGATAATAAAATTGGCAAAATTTGTTATACAATAAAATAATTCTTTTTATTGTATATGTTGATAATAAAATTGGAAAATTTTGTTATACAATAAAATAATTCTTTTTATTGTATATGTTGATAATAGAATTGGCAAAATTTGTTATACAAATAAAATTCTCTTTTTTATTTGTCATTAGAAACATAGAAATTGTTATGAAAATAAAATTCTCTTTTTTTATTTGTCAAGTTGAACATAGAAATTGTATGCAAATAAAATTCTTCTTTTTATTTGTCATGTTGAACATAGGAATTGTATACAAATAAAAATTCTTCTTTTTTATTTGTCATGTTAAACATGGGATGTGTAGATAATAAAATATTCTTTTTATTTTATACATGTTGAACATAGGATGTGTAGAAAATAAAATATTCTTTTTATTTGTATACATATTGAAAGTATAATTTGTTAAACAATAAAATATTCTTTTTATTGTATATATGTTAATGTAGAATTTGATAAACAATAAAATATTATTTTTATTGTAATAGGTCAATGTTAGAATTTGATAAACAATAAAATATTCTTTTTATTGTAATATGCTAATGTTAGAATTTGATAAACAATAAAATAATCTTTTTATTGTGATAGGTTAATGTTCGAATTTGATAAACAATAAAATCTTCTTTTTATTGTAACATGTTAATGTTAGAAATATGTAGACAATAAAATTCTTCTTTTTATTTGTATACATAAAACATAGCAATTGTTGTATAAATAAAATTCTTCTTTTTATTTATACATATGTAATATAGAAATGTGTAGAAAACTAAATATCTTTTTATTTTATACATATGAAATGTAGAAATTGTGTAGACAATAAAATTTTCTTTTTATCATATGTATGTGGACATAGGAATTTTCAAAATTATGTAAACATTAAAAAAACTTTTTTAATGTATAAAATGATTCATTAATAAAAATAACATGTACATTGGAAATTGTTTTAGAGATTATAAAATGATACATGTATAGGAAAATTAGTTGAAACATTAAAAATGATATTTTTAATGTAGATGTTGATTCATTATAAAAAGAGACATGTTTAGGGAAAATGTTGAAACATTAAAAATGATAATTTTTAATGTATATGTAGATTCGTTATTAAAAAGAATCATTTTTGGGGAGAATTGTTGAAACATTAAAAACGATTCATTATTAAAAATGACATATTCATTAGAAATTGTTTAAAAATTAAAAATGACATTTCTAGTGTATGTTTTGATTAAATAGATAAAAAGGAAAAGATGTTAAAAATAGGATTAATTTCCAGAAAATTGAACAAACAATAAGAAATGATTTTAGAGATTGAAACCAATTGGAGTTTAATAAATCTTTAATTAGATTGTAAATGTACAGATGGTAATTAAATTACCAAAACATTAAATGTGATTGAGCCAAATACACTTAGTTGCTGATATTGATTGTGATGGATTGACTATTTGGATTGTGCTCGACAAGTTTATGAGCAAAATATGCTTTTACATTTAGCATTGGGTTGGGTAAAAATACCTATGCGTTAATACCTTGTGAAACACTTCACGATTTGATTATAAGGTGTTTAGCGTTGTTGTTTATTTTAAAATTTAATAAATGATTTTGAAATGAGATTTCTTGAGTCAAAAGAATAGTATTCCCGATTTTGGACAGGGAACGTTTTATAAAAATGTTTTATAAAATTAAAAGGATTTTGAGGGCTATACCCGATGATTTAGAAATGATTTGGAAATGGAAATCTATATAGATTTGGAAGTACTTGTGATTATTATGTTGTGAAATGATTTTCCCAACTTCGGGATATGAAATGTTTTAGTATGTGGCTAAAGATGCGAGTGACCCATACGACTAAAATGACGGGGGATGGTGGTGGATGATGGCGATGTAGTTCCCCGGAGCGTGGGAGGTGCATTATTAGTGTAGCCTGCTCCTAGATGGGTGGTGCATATATATATATAAATGTGTGTGTGTATCGAGTTGGAGCGGTGCGTCCTGTAGCCTTGTCTAAGGAAACATGACCGATAATTGGTTGCATATTTATTTGTATGCAATTGTTTTGAAATTCATATTTTCAAATGATTTTGGCTTTAGATCCCAAACTGAAATCTATTTTATTATGAAAGCTAGATATGTATTTCAAATGATTTGAAATGAGAAACCGGGAAAAAAAGTCCAAAGGAATAATTTCTATAAAGTGAATTGTAATTGAAAAATCTAAATTTGGGGTTAAGCCTAAATGGGTAGATTGGAAAATTGCATGTTGTATGATGCATTATAGATCCATATGACTATTATTTATGATTGTTGTTTGTGCATTGGCATGTGGAGTAAACCCGTTCCGTGACATAAGGCATGGTCCCGTGATATGATTCACATTTATAAAGTTAATTTTAATTGCGAGATTTCTCATATCAGTCCCATGGCTGACGCTTAGTTTGTTTCACTTGCAAACTCGGGTGCCCTTATTTTCCACACGGGCAGTCGAGTGGCTTGTTTTGCATATATTTATTTATTGATCAGGATCCTGGATGGAAGCTTAAAGTTGTGTCCAGAGCACTGATAGCCTTCCGTTGTTTTAGTTTAATTGTTCCACTGTGCATTGTATTACATTTATTGAAAATTATCTTCCGCTATATTATATTCGATGTACTCTGATATTCTATACTCTGATGTAACATTATTATAATGTTTATAAAAGTCTTTTGTTATTTGTTCTGATGTGTTGTATGCCCAGAGTTAATGTGGGATTCGAACGGTCTTGGTTGATTTAGCGATTGATTAGGCCTGGGTGAAATCCTTATCGTTACAGTTTGACATTATTAACAAATTTGTGGTAGCCTTGTACTCTTTCCATTTAATTTTAATGTAAATGGTTGTCGAAATTTAAATTTTGAATTTAAGTTAATCTTTCTATATTTTCATTTGTATTTAGCTTTATATTTTGTTCTTCATTGTGTTTTAGCCCTTTTATATTTATGACATTCTACTTTTGATTTAATTATGTGTGACATTTTACTTTCTTTATTTATATTATTATTTTATTTATATTAAACACATTTCGTTTTATTTATTCTATATTATAGGTATTTATTTTATTCAAATTTATAAGTTTCTTTGTTTCTATATTATTTATATCGGATCATTTTCATTTGAACTTATTAAATTTTTGTGTTTAGCTTTTCTTTGTCTACATAAACTCTTTTGCATACGATTTTATTGATACTGTAAACTTAAAAATTTATTTAGCGTGTTATGGCGGTCATGTTAATTTGTTTTATAATGGGTAGCAGTTGATATTAGAACATGTTAAAATGTATAACCAACATGTTTTTACATTTCGGTTCAACCGTGTCTCTTTACTCAGCGCTCAAACCCTTTTGTTTTCCACCATTTCAGCCCACGGTTTAGTATCAAACAATATCTGAGAAAAAACTAATTTAAAATCTTACCCTAGATTTGGCTTGTACTTAGAGATTTTATGCTGAAGTTTTCGTCCACCTGTCAATATTTCTCTATGAATGAATTGTACATAAAGATTTTTGCTGGATACTGGTCTCCCTTCTTTCTATTATAAAGCACGTGCCCCTCTTCGTATGTTCACCACTGAAACATTTTCTTTCCCTTTATTTCTTTTACCGTCTAACGTTCCTCTTTCAATTGAATTGATTTCATTAATTTTCCCCAAATTTAGAAACCCATGACCAACGCTTCCTCTTCCGATGGCCTTCCACCTTCACCCAATAAATCTCCGCTCCCTTCCGCCATTCGCTGCCTACCCTATCATGATTTAGGGTGTTGCATCACAGTGAACCTCCATCGAAACCTCGATCCCTACGCCATCGAGGTCCGTAACCTCTCTTTGACCTTTGATCCTTCACCTAGTCACCGCCTTGTCAAACTAAACTCGTAACTCCTTCCACCGAGCTTCCTTCGCTCCTCTCAAAGTCCGAAACCGCCGCTGAAGCCTGCTCTAGTCCAACGGCCAGCGTCGCGACGGTGTTCCGGTCTTGCCAGTGAGTAATCCAGGTGGCATATGTTTTTGTTTGGCGCATGCTCTTTTACTGTACCCTGCCATTGCAAACGGCATTGAATTCATCTACTACAGCCATAACAGCAGCTCCTACTTCTCTGTCATCAACCAAAGGTAAGTTTATGCTTACGATTCGACTTATTTCAAGCTACATAACTTCGTGTTCCACTAAATATAGTTGATTTGGGCTGTTGTTTTTGCATTTTCGTCGCCTGTTGGTTGTCCTAATCGTGCTTCTGCTAGTTGAAATAGCATAGTTGAGTCACATACTGTTTATTACTATTAACACATACATTCGACAAAACTGGTTAACGGGCTATTGTATCACATCTTGCCTGCTGTCCAGTCTTTTCGCCATACTGCCTTCTCATTTTTGTATGCATGTTCTTATTGTTTGTGGTTGGCTTGGCCTAGATAGTTTGCATGTTTATTTCACTAAAAATTTGCAGTCTGCATGTTTTTGCAACGTGTACCCTTTTACCTTACCCAGTTGCACCACTTACCGTAACTAGCATGTACCCTCTTATATATGTTGGCCCCATGGTGTCTTGCCTTAAGCTTAAATACTTTATGCATAATTACAGTAATGTTCTTGGATGTCCTATAAACATAGACTATTGAATTTATGCCCATTTCGTTTTTCTGAAGGCTCTTACCTATTTTGATAGTTTGCCATGGCATCCCAAGCCTTAGATTTTTGAATTTAGTTCTGCACACTTAGATTTCGCTGTTTCTTGCCTACCATATTTCATGCGCATGTAACATATACTTCTTCTTTGCATGTGAAGTTTGTTTGACATGGTCGAAGTAAGGAATGAATGTCACCCTTGCCTAGGTTATTATCATTTTTATTATTTATCTACATCTGAGTAATTTTTGGATTTGTTGCATTTTCATTTAAGTATAAAGAGTTTAATCTGGCCTAAGTACAAATGGGGAGCTTTTACTGTAACGAATTATGTTAGTTCTAACCTATGTTCTAACCTATTATAATTGAGCAATTAACCCAATGGTTGTTACCTTTACCTTTGGCCATGCATGTACACGCACAGTTAAACCTTGCTTGCCTTTTCCATATATTAGTGCATGTTGAATGACAATGGAGAAGCAACTTTACTTCATAATTATGCTACAAATTTTGGCAAATTTGTACCCGAACTCTACTTCCCTAACCTAGACTACCTGCCCTCGGTTATTTACGAATGCAAGTACTTTTACTGATTTAGGACTTAACATAAATACATGTGTTCGGCCCTTTTTGCCATGCTGCTAGTGTAGAATTTCTGCCTTAATTCATTTTTTGCATGCGTTGCCGCCATGCCTCACCCTTGATATGAAATTCTTTCCGTACTGCCTATGACCCCTATGTAGTTCATGAAAAGTAGGTTACCTTGTGGGGCTGTACAATTCCTTATGTTTTATTACCTTTGGTCCACACTTGATTTGTTCTTTTAGTGCATGACAACATAATTGTGACCATAAGTTACCGGTACATTTAGAAATCTATACTTAGTCCTACACTCACTTGTTAGCTTTAAACCTTGTCGTTATATATAGGCGCAACAGCCTATGTTATATATGCATTCCATTTTTCCTTGTGGTGATTTGTATATACATGAGTGCATGTATTAACGCACTGATGGAATACATGCGCACTGTTCTTTTATGCCATATAGTAATTGCCGCAATAATTTCTTTTGGCCACCTTTATGATTAAGACCAAGCATAAGCACTTGAATAACATATTGTTGCCATTATAATTTCGGTAGCATTTCTTTAATTATGGTTGCTCTTTGGGCCTCACACGAAAACCGTACTAGTAAGTTGTGCCTGTGATATTTATTCCGGCAGTTCATAGATTGGCATGCTCCAACATTTAATATATTTTCAGGATTAAACAAATTAAATTTACATTTTTATTATCGAAGGGTGCTAACTCGAAATAAGTTTAATCCTGACTCGAGTGTTTTGTGTATTTTGCATGGGACAATCAGGTTAGGCCCAAAGTATTCCAGGTTTAAAGATATCAGCTCACAAATTGGAGAGGACATGGGGACGTGAAGATGCTCGTGCGCGCTAGGCCGACAATAAAGTGTAAAAATTTATTCGTCTAAAATTTATGTACAAATTTATTTATCTTCCGCTGTACAAAAATAGTGTATCAACTCTGATATTTTATATGAAATTTTATTCCGCTGCAATTATTATACTCTGTGATTCTGCACTAATTCTGTTTAAACTGTGTCATCCAATAATAATCTGTCATTTTGAACGTTTCGAGTTGGTTTAAATACCGATTTCGAATGGGCAAAATGTCAGGTCGTTACAGAGAGACTCGATCTCTTTTGTGTTACATATAGACCTTTCCAGATTACTGATCTAAAACTTATTACTAGTCACCATTTTCAAGAACATATTCTTGAACACCAAATTAACAAGTTAAAGTGAAACGACCCAAACTCACCCGTAAGGGAAAGCCCGGATTGAGTTGAGAACACGACGCATCAGAACACAACCAACAGAACATTTCATTGTTATTACAAGAATTTACATCAGAATATAAGAATATTCCAAAGTATGAATAATTATTATACATTGGAAATACAATATGAGAGATTTAATAAATCACAAAACAGCGGAAAAATATAATACAATGCGTAGTGTAAAATACATCATTAGCACAACCGAAAGAAATACATGGATACAAAGCTTTCCGAATATAGCTTTAGCTATAATCTAGGATCCTGTGAAAAGAAATATCTGTGCAAACCAAAACTACTAGTTTCCCGTGTGGAAAATATGGGCACCCAGAGTTTAGGTTAGAACAATAAACTCCAGGTCAGTTATGGGACTGGTGTGAGAACTAAAAACAGTTATTAAACTTCAAAAGTGGGGAAATAATGGGACCATGCCGTATAATACGCAACGGGTTTACTCCAAATGAATCTTAGTTTGAAATAAAACAACGCAATGTTTTTTGGAAAAATTAAGCTATTATAAGACTCAGGTCCTGTAACGACCCGAATTTTGAGCGACTTTGGTTATCGACATAAGCTCGATGTCGATAACCAAAAGATCGAAAAATCCTGGTAGTTAATGAAAGAAATTAGAGGGTGAGGATAGATAAGATAGAAACTTAGAATAGAAGAAGAAAAAGAAGAACTTACATCATCAGAGTAACATGAATCTCACAGCGGAACGAATAACATATAATATATAACATAACTTTGAAATGTAACAGTTATGTATACAATAGCACTTATCAGAGTACAACACTTACAACACAGCGGAAATAAACTATAGCTATATGATACACAAGCCTCCAGCTCCAGCTCTTCAAATATATCTGTAAATCCCGACTACTTGACTGCTCGTACAAATTTAGGCACCCAAGAGTTTAGGGAAAACAACAAAGTAAACTCCGGGTCAGTCAGAGGACTGGTGTGAGTAAAATAGTTTAAACATGTATATGAATAAGTAAACGATATCTCATAAGACCACGCCGCAGAACGGAACGGGTTTTTCCCTAATGGGAATCCAAAATATCTTTATATCAAAAACCTTTTGATATTATAATAATGTCTATCAACCACAGTATAATAATCATCTAGCATAAACGCTTTCATCTCACGTTCTACATATATGGTATACAAATCAAAACCGCAAGCATGTATTGGGTAATGGATTTCCAACTATGACAAGGTATGGAACCACCTTCCGATCAGTGTACTCTAGGAACGATACACTGGAGTTCAACAAGAACATCTTGCAACTCAGCCACACATGACCGACCACTCATTTTGCTTGAGTGTATCGAATGTATATCACCAACGGTTTGGATCAGCAACCGTTCCCGTATATATATATGGGACAACATTGATAGATTTAAGAAACAAATGAATATTCTCTAGATAGGTGATTATACACCCTACTTCGGTGCGACCGACTTAGCCATGCTGCCTGCCCGATTTCTGTCATTTACCGGTTGATGAGGCTAGAAGCTACGCTTTATCATTACATCAGATTCACTTCGAATGCCACATTGTCAGATCCATCGAAAAACACTAATTGGCGTCTACAACAGTACGTTACGTGTTAGCTAAAGAAGTTTCCTTCTCCGCTTCCACTCTTGGTATAGTTGAAGAAATCAATGTACGTGACCTTTCTGGAAATACTCTATCAGACATTCATCAACACAAGTCATCCTCATTCACTTAGAATGTCACATCGTCATACCCGCCAAATCACAAATTGATTTATCCAAAAATAACACGGGTATACAGCTTAGAGAAACGAATTCCTCTGCCACCAAACGTGAATACATTTGAACAGATCAACTTACGCGATCCATTGGATATACTCTGTCAGACCTTCGTCCATACAAGTTGTCCTGGGACTGGACAAACCGAAGGCACTATTCAGTATATCCATCTTAGTCACTGTTATCTAAGACTTATACAACAGCCCTTGCATTTTACTCTGTCTTCAATTATCCTTAGCATATATGATTCGCGACGCTTATGCCAATACAGAGTGGTTCTTTGGATAATAATCCAACCGGTCTCTCCATATTAACAACGTTAAAATGGTCAAAACTTTGATAGTCTGTGATTTAACTATCAAAGAAAAACAAGTGTGCAAACAACGATATCATTTCCATGTGGAAATTATATCGGTCAATCATCATTTAACATTTATCTCTTTCGTTCATTAATTTACTTATCTCCTGTTTCCATATATTATAAATTCTTATCTTCTATTTTCAGAAAACATTTCTGATTCTTATTTGGAAAACATTTCCAAACTTCTTCACGATCAAACCTTACCATTCCTTAGTTAAGAAGGAAGTCAATCAAGTTGGGGTATAATTACCTCTCAGACCTTAACTGAAACAACGTTTTAACATCGAAATGGTTAAAGTTTATCTTTTAATCTTTAACAACTTCCTTACATAACTCTCGTTTCGAATAAATCTCTATTCGATAAATTCCTTCCTTCGAATAACTATATTCGATGATTTCTCTTACGAATAACTAGATTCGAAAACCTTTCTTCGAATAAACTATATTCGATTAACTCTATTGATTTAACTCAAATCGATTACTCATTTCACTTAACTCCTGTCGAATAAACTATATTCATAACTCCTTTAACCCTATTCAAATAAACTATATTCGATTAACTTCTTTAATTCTATTCGAATAAACTATATTCGATTTACTACTTTCAAATAACTAGATTTGATTAACTCACTTCGGATAACCAATATTCGATAATTCCTCTTCGAATAAATTATATTCGATAACTCTACTCTCGAATACACTATATTCGATAACTCTACTTCGAATAAGTGATATTTGATAACTCTGCTTGATTTACTCCATTTGAACAATTCTAACTGGATAACTCCAACTGGTTAAATCTAACTCTAACTGGTAAATTCTAACTGATTAACTCTAACTGATTAATTCTAACTGATTAACACGACTTATTCAACTTAACTTGATTTAACTCTTATCGAATAAATTATATTCGATTTAACTCCATTCGCTTGACTCTAGATCGCAGCGATCACAATGGTTACACCTGACTCCCTCAGGAAACATCCAACCGCCTTAGGCTATTTACAGCCCTGCGAATTTCGCTAGCAGTCGTACGAGATGGCAAATTACCCTGAATACTATGTTTGACTAACTCTGTCTCAAATAAATATATTTGATTAACTCTAGTTCGTTTTAACTCTAATCGATTAATTCTAACTGATTAACACTAACTGGTTAACTCTACCTGGTTAACTCTACCTGGTTAACTCTAACTGAACTGGTTAACTCTACTGAACTGGTTAACTCTATTGGACTGGTTAACTATACTGAACTGGTTAACTCTACTGAACTGGTTAACTCTACTGGACTGGTTAACTCTACTGAACTGATTACTCTACTGAACTAGTTAACTCTACTGGACTGGTTAACTCCAATGAACTGGTTAACTCTACTGAACTAGTTAACTCTATTCAACTAACTCGACTCGACTAACCCCTTTCGAATAACATATTCGTTTTACTAACCTTCGAATACCATATTCAATTTACTCCCTTCGAATACCATATTCGATTTAACTCCTTTCGAATACCATATTCGATTTACTTTATTTACTTTATAAAGATTTCCCTTTTTTTACAACGTTTTATTCATTTAAAAAGATTTACTTTTAAATAACGGTTCTACACTTTAAAAATGATTTCCTTTTTATAACGTTTCCTTTTCAATTCTATTTGTAAATGGTTTACAAATATTTCCTTTTCAAATTATTCTTGAAATATTCTAACTCCTTAAATTCTCTGAAAAATTCGCCATAACCTCCTTTGTAACGGGAGCATCGGGAAAATCCCCAAACCCGCCACACAGGCCCTTCCATTTAAAAGGAAAATGGTTTGTAATTATTTCCATTTTGAATATCTCCTATTTATAAATATTCCAATTTATAAACATTTCTTATTTATAAATATTCCACTTTATAAATATCTCTTATTTATAAATATCCCATTTTATAAATATTCTATTTTCAATATCACTTTGAAAATCCCCTTATCAACATTTCGGTATGTTATGGTATTCAATCATATCAAATCACGATGTTCAATATCGTCCAAGTACATATAATCGCCCACAGATTTTATATCACATCATATAACAATATATGAAAAACAATAAAATAACTGTTGAGGAATCCAGTCGGATTCCTCCAACCTGTCTCCCTGCATCCACAGATGTTACACAATATGATTATCATCACTTTCAGTTCAATATAAATTATTCTGATAGCATAATCAATATATAAATATTTAACGGTTTATATATATATATATAATTATATATATATATAATTTTCACTAACTGACTAGCAGTTCAATCAATCAACCAACACACAGCAATCAACAGATGATTAACAGTTCTAAAAATACATTATAAAAATATAATTGTTCAGAGTTGGTGAGTTTTACTCACATTTGCAGTTCATCGTTAAAGAACGATAAACCGTTGTTTGATCTGAATCAAACAGTTTATTTTGCCATAAATTCATACGAGCACCAATGTAATAACCCGGAAAATGTGAACCAGTTTAAAATTTTTAAGTTTGGTTATTAACAAGAAATTGGAATAATTTAAATAGCATATTTCAATAAAATATAGAATTTGGTATGGTATGGCCGTTTGAAATTTTGAATACAAACTTAGTCTGACTGTACCGGGTGGGAAAAATAACAGATTTTGACAAAACTGAAAATATTTAAATCTGTTTATCAATACCTTTCTAACGAATCTGAAAAATCGAAATTTCATAACGGAAATCAAAAGTTATGGCCAAATGAATTTTTCAGAAAGGTCGCTATATAGTATATATAGCCCTTGAAAATTGAGATTTTGCATACGACATCGGAATTCGACGAAACCACTTTTTTTGGGTCCGGGATGTCAAATTATTGCTAAGTTTCAAATTTCATAATTTTTGAAGCTAGTATGTGAGCGGGGCAAAAGATAACGTGTTTGGCCAAATTCTGTTAAAATGGGTCGACCTAAAAATGGCCGTTTTTCAAACGAGCTCAGAATTCGACGAAACTGGTTTTGTTAGGACCGTATCGTCAAAACAAAGCTAGATTTATTTTTCTGGAATTTTTCGATTCAGTTTGTGGCCCTGGCAAATTGAAATGTACGTTTAAATTAAATATCGAATGTTTTATATTTTAAATTGAAAAAAAACTGACTGTAACAGTCGAAATGGCCAACGAAACAAATCCCATTGTGTCCGGAATGGGGGTATTTAGCTAGGGGCGACAGTCGTTGGGTTTAAAAAGAAGTCCGTTTGCAAAAACACTATTTAAAAATTTTCTATAAATATCGGCCAATAGGAAATTTTCTTTAATAAAAAAAAAATTAAAAAGCTCTAAAAAACCCTAGCCGCCAGAACTATCGACGGCTACTGTCGTTCGCTCCTTCCCGACGAAAATCCCGCCGCCACAGGCGACGCCAGCCAACGCCACCGCCCTCAATCGACGCCGCCCACCTCCTTCTTCAAATTCGACCAACCCCCGCTCTTCCTCCCTTCGCCAGCGTCGAGAACGACGCCCAAGAAGCCGCCGACTTCACGTCGACGCCACGATCACCAGAGGTGATCGCACCTGCTCCTCCGACCACCGATAGGACCGCCTCGCTTCCCTCTTTCAAGTCCCACTCTCTGATCGGAGCATCGATTCACGGATTTTCTGAAAATCCGAACCCTGGTTTCGAAATCAAAAAGGGGTATACGGCTATACTGATTTTTACACTTTAAAGCGTTGCAAATTTGTAAAAATCATATCTTTTTGCTATGTTAACGAAATTCGATGAAACAGGAGACACCGTGACCGCAAGGAGGCTCTCTACATTTTAGAAGAAGCCGCGGATTTTTCTGACCTTCCTTCGATTTTTAGCACCGCAAGAACCAATGTGAGGAATCTAAATTATCTGTGTGAATGAAATCGCGTTGTATAAATTATATAAGCGAAGTGTAAATTATATACGCATTGTATACCTCATGTACATGTGTTGTATAAGTTATATTAGCGATGTATAAATTATACAAGCGTTGTTTGAAACATATATGCTTTAAATTGTGATGAAATGCAAGTGAATTATCATATTATATATATATATATATACTCCCCTCGTCCACAGACCATGGACGATATTTATTGCTTGTGATTGACGTAATATCATATGGTTTGACGAATGGTTGGAAATAATTGTTTGTGGTTGATATTATGGTTGAAAAATACCTTTGTGGTTGAAAAATACCCTCTTGTGGTTGAAACAAAATAGAATAGGATTGTGGAATTGAAAATAAAACATGCCGCCTGCGTGCAAACTAGATGCATGATCCCCATTGTCAAAAACCGCGAGGTTTTAAGGTAGAGCGAGGAGCCGTACTAGGGACGGTCCCGGTTTTAACTACCCTGCCGTTATGCTCCCGAAATTTTCTGAAATATTTATGTGTTAGAATAATTTTCATTCATTGAAACTATTTACATATGCTATATCGAATATTCATGTGTTGAGTTGCAATTCATTCGTTGAGTTGAAATTCATGTGTTGGATATTATTGGAATTTAAACAAATGGCTTTAGCAATAAAAATCACATTTTTTTATATATACAAACTATATAGTATATTCATGTGTTGAGTTGCAATTCATTCGTTGAGTTGAAATTCATGTGTTGGATATTATTCAAATTTAAACAAATGGCTTTAGCAATAAAAATCATATTTTTATATATATACAAACTATATCGAATATTCATGTGTTGAGTTGCAATTCATTCGTTGAGTTGAAATTCATGTGTTGGATATTATTGGAATTTAAACAAATGGCTTTAGCAATAAAAATCACATTTTTATATATATACAAACCATATAGTATATTCATGTGTTGAGTTGCAATTCATTCGTTGAGTTGAAATTCATGTGTTGAATATTATTGGAATTTAAACAAATGGCTTTAGCAATAAAAATCACATTTTTATATATATACAAACTATATCGAATATTCATGTGTTGAGTTGCAATTCATTCGTTGAGTTGAAATTCATGTGTTGAATATTATTTGAATTTAAACAAATGGCTTTAGCAATAGAAATCATATTTTTATATATATACAAACGATATAGAATATTCATGTGTTGAATTGCAATTTGTTCGTCGAGTTGAAATTCATGTGTTGAATGTTATCGTCTTCTAAAAATAAAACGAATCGACAGTAAAAATATTCCTTTTATCATGTATATGCTTAGTTAAAAATACACATGTGTCGAATAAATATTCTTGATGATAAAAATATTCCTTTTATCATGTATACGCTTAGTTAAAAATACACATGTGTCGAATAAATATTCTTGATGATAAAAATATTCCTTTTATCATGTATACGCTTAGTTAAAAATACACATGTGTCGAATAAATATTCTTGATGATAAAAATATTCCTTTTATCATGTATACGCTTAGTTAAAAATACACATGTGTCGAATAAATATTCTTGATGATAAAAATATTCCTTTTATCATGTATACGCTTAGTTAAAAATACACACGTGTTGAAATAAATAATAGTTTGCTAAAAATATTATTATTCGCTTTGTTCTGCATATATATACATGTGTTGAACAGGAAAAATGGATTAGCTGTAGAGTAAAGAAATTATTTGCGTACCCGACAAATAGGTAAACCTTGATGAGTTGGCTGCGCAATTTTATTTATATATCAACTCCTGTGAATGCCATTGGATGCGGAGTGTTGGTTTTTCTGTGTGAAATAATAAACAACGCCATAGGATAGTAACAATTAATTTTGAACTACACTACATGGCATACTTCTTGATGATAGGCATACTTCATCATATTCCACATAAGCAATTGGAGCTTGTGTGACGAGGTGGAAGATTTACCATACGAGCAAGAGGCTTGTATGGCGATGACTATATACTACAGGTTGAACTGATGACTATTATGGACTATATAAATTATAACGATAAATTGCCAGATTAATAAAAACCCCACACGGGTCTGGAGTTGACAATAGTCACGTCGCTCTAGTTATTAGATACGGCACATGGACTATTTATTTCCACACGGAAACGGGGTGACGGGAATTTATTATCTGGAGTGATTATCAGTACATGCTCCCTCGTAAACACCAAAATATATCACTAAAAATATGTGAATGCTTTTTAGGATTTATTGCGTACCTAATACGGCCCAATAAATTTCCAAACCACTCCCCGTACAAAGGAGGTTATGGCGAAATTTTTCGAAATATTAAGGCGTTAGTGAAATATTTGAAGTGAAAACGAAGTTGAAATATAAAATGAACTATAGTTGAAACTATGGAGTGAATTATATTTATATATATAAATATAAATATAATTAAAAGGAATAGAGGCCGTGCAGTTCGCGTTTCGGAATCGTAATTTGAAACGATTAGTACGAGAAATCCAACCATCGGATTTTCCCGAAACCGCAACCGCTGGGTTCGCCTTGGAAATATCTTTCCAACGGCACCAACCTTGTAAAAATCCAACGGTTGGATTGTCCGGAATGTTTAATTCAAATCTGAAGAAAAACAGCGCCAGAATCATTTATATTTATATATAAATATAATTAATTTAAATCGAATAACGACGCTGCAGTTCGAATTTTGAAACCGTAACTTCAAACGACTAGTGTGGAAGATCCGACCGTCGGATTCTCACGAAACTGGAACCGTTGGGTTCGCTTTGGGAATATCTTCCCACTGATATAGACTTTGTAGATATCCAACGGTTAGATTTTCCGATATGTGTAAAACAAATTAAGGGGAAAACAGCGCCAGTGCCACGAAACGACCTGAAACGTCGTTTAATTAAATATGGCCATTTTTAAATAAATAAAAATGGAGAAAAATAGTTACAAAATATTATAAGCAACATAGGTTGAAAATAAACCAATTGGGGTTGAATTGTTTGATATTTGATGGTTATATGTGTATGACATGAAAATAACACTAAATAACTGAAAGACGGATATCGAATAATATAACCATATAAAGAATCGATTTAAATTCTAATGACGTGAATTATTTGAAAAGGCCGAGCTAACCCTCATTTCAAATAATTCATCGAGCGATTCGAATTGGAAAATGCAAAGACGATTCAAGACCGACGATCTTCGTATCGGTTGGATGGGCGCTACTGAGGTTCCTAACCGGAGTAGCTACCGGAAAGGGACGGAAGTAGTAGCCGTCTGAACGTATATGTTGATTGGACGGATATACGAGGAATTTGACGCCTCCGGTTTCGTTCAGACCCAGAACGGACTTGTAAATGGACTGTGTGTCTGACATTGGATTTTGTTCTATATTGATTGATCTCTGTTAAATATATATCTGTTTGGCGGCGGAGAATTTATTCTCTTGCTTAACGCCCTTCTCTGAGACGTACGAGCTCAGAGGGTATATATCGATGGAAATCAATCGTATGGAGTGGACTGCCTATGTGGCATGCCAAGATGCTGTGATCAAGGCTTCTGTTGCAAAGCAAAGTCTTGTGGATGATGATCAAAGCAAGGTCTACAGGACCCAGCTTTGTGTATTTCGTAGATTCGCGAGCCTCACACCCCGGTATGAGTTAAAAACGGGATACGGACTGCAGGGAGAGCACGACGTTTCTTTCTAGCTATGGTGGTGTCAGTGACTTACCAGCCCTGACATATATATCTATTTTTCACCTTTGTGGTTGTTGGAATGCGAGGCGCCTCGATTATAGGTCTGTAAGGACCGGGAAACGTGTGTTCAGGAATAAATAATCCTCTAACGTAAGTGAGGACCGGCCCTGAAGCATCCAGGGGTTACCCAGAGTGTGTAGTCCCGAGGCATTTGCTAGAGTGTCTCGAAGCGGAGAGGAGCTTGCCCCTTGCCTCGACTCATGACGGAAATCCAATTTCCAATACGAAATAACGGTCTTGATTGTAGAGCTAGTATGGCGACATAGTAGATGGTAGCTATGCCGCCTATGATTGATATTTATGATGCTATTCGTTTTTGAAACATATATGCACTAGTAATAATATCAAATGATTTTGCTTTATACGTATCAAGCTTATTTGGCTATTATAAGGTAAAACTCTATCCTCCGGCTTGCGTTGCATTGTGTGATGGGACCTGAGTCTTATAGTGGCTTCACTCTTTCTAAAAGCATTGCGTTGTTTTAAAAAGAATTTACTTTGTTTTAAATGCACTAGCAATCACTGGAGTAAAACCGTTCCGCGAAAGTGGTGTGGTCCTATGATTTGCTATTTACTGTTGTTTAACTGTTAAATAGATTCCTCATACCAGTCCCCATGACTGACTCGTTGTTTGTTTCATTTTGCAAACGCGGGTGCCCTTATTTTCACACGGGCAGCCTAGTACACAGGTGACAGGTGGTTTTTGGTTCTGCACAGCTGCATAGCGTGCACTTTTGGCTCATGGCGAGGCTGACTTCATAGAGACGACTTAGATATTTTCTGCCATTACTGTATTTATATTATGATTCCGCCACTGGCGATGCAGACTGATTTACTTTCCGTACTTCTCACTAAATGTATATGTATTCCGCCTTCGGCGATGTAGACTGATACTCTTATTATGTCTCACTGCATGTATGTATTCCGCCTCTGGTGATGATGACTGATCACTTCCCTTTCTTTTTACTAAGTATATCCCATGTTATGCTATTATGATATTCCTACATGTTGTGATTCCGCTGTCATATCCATGTAAAATTGTTTTATTTATTGTTTCTGCTATTATCTGTACTCTGCTATGATGATTAATGCGTTATTTCCTAATGATTATCCTTAATACCGCCCCTCGGATTTTGGGATCGTCACAGTTGGTATCAGAGCTTTGGTTAACCTTAGTTCAGGGATCTAACACATTAAACACCTCGTCAGAATAGAATCAGTAGTGTTCTAATGCGAGTAGCTCATTAGAGATAGGATTAGCAATGTCCTAGAATGAGCTAAGCAGATTAGCAAAACAATTTGATCAGTACATCGTCATTATCTTTCCTAGTATTCCCTGGCTTTATCATTTATGAAAATTATCAAATCTGTGAGCTTGACTCTTTTCTTGCTTGTACAGTACTCTTAGATGGCTACACGTGGAGCAGCAGCTAGAGGAGGCCGTGGAGGCCGAGGAGATGCAGCAGGAGGACGGGGGAATATCCCCGTAGTTGTGGAAATCCCTATTATTCCGCCACCAGCACCAGAAGACTTTGAGCTCGACAAAGTAGCAAAGAGGTACAGAAATCTTGGAGGAAAACCTTTTACTGGCACTGGCACAGTGACCGAAGCTATAGCTTGGCTGAAAACCTGTGAGAAAATCTTCGAAGGTATGGGTATGGGAACTAACAACAAAGCCCGACTTGGCATTTGGCTCCTTCACGAAGAGGCAGAGCAGTGGTGGGATGCCATTACTTCTGGGGATGCAGCTGGTACTATCCGGACTTGGGAGCAGTTCAAGACTTTGTTCGATGAGAAGTTTGTACCAGAACAAGCTCTAGAGAGGATGCGGGATCAATTTGCTAATCTCCAGCAGGGAGACCTCTCTATTCAGGACTATCTAAATAAGTTCACTCAGCTATCGCGCTATGCTCCAGAGCTGGTTTTGACCGACAAAGCGAAGAATAAGAGATTCATATTTGGGCTGAAGCGCAAATACCATGATAGAGCTATGAGGAACATCAATCTCTCCTTTACAGAACTAGTAGAGATGGCTTGCAACTACGAAGACATGGATGAGAGACATGCTAGCCAAGACTGCGCTAAAAGCCAAGCAGGAAACAAGCGCAAGGCTTCAACAGACCAACCCGAATCTAGCATTACCGCGGCCGCCACTCAAAAACCCGCAAAGATCCCGAAAGGAAACTGCTACAATTGCGGGAAGCCCGGTCATTTCTCTAATGTATGCAAGGCCCCAAAGAAGCCAAAGGCAAATAACTCAGCAGAATGCTACAACTGCCACAAGAAGGGGCACTACAGCAGGAACTGCCCTCTGAAGCAGAATGCACAGGTGGCCCATGTCTATGACGGGAAGACCCCGCCAGCTACCACCGATGGATCAGGTAAACCCGATGTCTTGGGAGGTACCCTTACCATTAAAAATATTCCTGTTTCTGTACTTTTTGATACTAGGGCATCACGTAGCTTCATTTCTGGTAACATTGTTCATAAATTAAAATTGAAAAGAGGAAAACTTAAAGAACCAATAAAAGTTCAAAATCCGATAGGAGGTTCTGTCAGTCTCAGTTCGTACTGTAGGGTGCCTGTCTCTTATTCTTGCTACAAATTCTCTTTTAAAGTGATTATCATGGACCTTTCCGACTTCGATATTATATTGGGATTCGATTGGTTGACCAAATATAAGGCCGAAGTTAGATGTGCCGAAAGAATCGTTAAAGTCGAAACGAAGCTTGGACCTATATATATACCATGTCATGGCTCAGAAATTAATAGAACAGAATTTTGGTCTTCTTTAGAAGTGATTCCCCCTTCAATAGAAAAGATACCGGTCGTGAAAAACTATGCGGATGTGTTTGAAGAAGTAGAAAACTTACCACCGCAAAGAGAAATTGAATTTAGAATAGATTTAACTCCTAACGCCCGACCAGTAGTTCATCCAATAAGAAGAATGGCCCCGAAAGAAAAAGAAGAACTAAGTAATCAAACCCGAGAATTGCTTTGGAAAGGTCTGATCAGACCAAGCTTTTCAGCGTGGGGAGCCACAGTAGTATTTGTCCCGAAATCAGACGGTACTCTAAGACTTTGCGTCGATTACAGGGATCTCAATAAACAGACACTGAAGAACAAATATCCTTTGCCCCGAATAGAAGATCTGTTAGATCAATTAAATGGAGCAACCGTATTCTCCAGAATGGATCTAGCTAAAGGTTTCCACCAATTGCGTATAGCTGAAGACTGTGTTCCTTTGACAGCCTTAAGGGGTCCCGATTTATTCTACGAATGGTTAGTAATGCCGTTCGGCTTGTGCAACGCGCCGGTATACTTCGTTGATCTTATTAACAGAGTGTTCCGTGGTGTGTTGAATAAATTTGTTCTAGTCTTCATCGATGACATTTTAATCTACTCTAAGTCGGAAGAAGAGCATGCAAAACATTTAGAACAAGTGTTGAAAATTCTGAGAAGAAATGTCTTGAAAGCTAAATTTTCTAAGTGTGTCTTCTGGCAGAATGAAGTTAAATTCCTTGGCCATGTGGTGTCAAAAGAAGGAATTGCTGTAGATCCAAGCAAAATTACAACGATTCAAAACTGGAAACAACCTATTACGCCCACAGAAGTTCGAAGTTTCCTTGGGTTAGCTAGTTACTATCGGAAATTCGTTCAGGATTTTTCAAAGATATCAGGAGTATTGACAAAGCTTACAAAGAAGCATGAGAAATTCAAATGGACTCCCGAATGTGAAGAAGCTTTCCAAGAGCTAAAACTGAAGTTGACAACTGCTCCGGTATTGACAATAATAGAAGGTAACCAAGACTTGACTGTATGGACAGATGCTTCTATTAGAGGGCTAGGCGCAGTGTTAATGCAAAAAGGCCAAGTGATCGCTTATGCCAGCCGTCAACTAAAGCCGCATGAAAGGAACTATGCTACTCATGATCTTGAGTTATTAGCTATCGTGTTTGCTTTAAGAATATGGAGGCATTATTTATTGGGCGAGAACTTCGAACTATACACCGATCATCAATCCTTGAAATACCTGTTCACCCAGAAAGATTTAAACCTGAGGCAACAGCGTTGGTTAGAATTCCTTGCAGCATACGATTTTGAAATTATATACACTCCAGGGAAAGCCAACGTTGTAGCTGATGCGCTCAGCAGAAAGAATGAAATCATCGCCAGTTTTGTCATCACGTCTACATTGATAGACAGGATCTCGACTCTTCAGAAAGACGATGAATTTATTCAAAGAATCAGTCAAAGAATCAAAGGAGGTGAATCCACAAGTTTTCGACTCGATGACAAGGGAGTTCTAAGATTAAAAGCCAGAATCTGCATCCCAAACCTTCCCGAGCTCAGAAGAGAAATACTTGATGAGTGCCATAAGTCCAAATTAAGTATCCACCCCGGTGTGAGCAAAATGTATAACGTTATTAAACGCACATTCTGGTGGAGAGCTATGAAAAGAGATATCTCATTATATGTTAGCAGATGCCCCACTTGTCAGTTAGTTAAGAGTGATCAGCAGAAATTGGCTGGATTATTGCAACCATTAGAAATTCCAGGTTGGAAGTGGGAACAAATCTCGATGGATTTCATCGATGGCCTGCCTCGAACTAGAAAAGGAAACGACAGTATATGGGTAATCGTAGATCGCTTCACGAAGACTGCCCATTTCATACCTGTCCGATCCAACAGAACGGCTCAAAGTCTAGCACAGATTTACTTCAGAGAAATTGTTAAACTTCATGGAGTACCGCTCAATATAGTCAGCGATAGAGATCCCCTGTTCACTAGCAAATTCTGGGAAGCATTCCAGGAAGAATTGGGAACCAAATTAAATCTAAGCACCGCTTATCACCCTCAGACAGACGGCCAAACTGAGCGAGTGAATAGAATTTTAGAAGATCTATTGCGGGCTTGCGTTATCGATTTTGGAGGCTCATGGGAAGATCATTTACATTTAGCCGAATTCTCTTACAACAATAGCTATCAAGCAAGTTTGGGAATGTCTCCATTTGAAGCATTATACGGTAGACCGTGCAGATCTCCCGCATGTTGGGTAGAACCTGGAAAAAGACTTGTGTTAGGGCCCGATATGATTCAAGAAGCATCGGATAAAGTCGATTTCATTAAGAAGCGATTGAAAACCGCTCAGAGCCGACAGAAAAGTTATGCTGATGCGAGAAGAAGGGATATATCGTTTGCCATTGGCGATTATGTTTATTTAAGAGTTTCTCCAATGCGAGGGGTAATCAGATTTGGCAAGACTGGGAAGTTGGCACCGAGATTTATTGGTCCCTTTCCTATACTTGAACGGATTGGAACTCTTGCATATAGGGTTTCATTACCTGATTGGTTGCCTGGTGTACATGATGTGTTCCACGTGTCTCAACTAAGAAAACATGTTCATGATCCAGATCTTGTTGTAGAAGAAGCAGCACAACAGGATATTGACATCACTCCAGAATTAGCACTCAAGAGGGAGCCATTAAAGATAGTTGGCAAAGAAACTAGAGAGCTAAGGAGGAAAAAGATTCATTTAGTCAAAGTGCAGTGGAGTAGTGATCCTAGAGACTGTACTTGGGAGACTGAGGAAAGCATTAAACAAGCCTACCCCAAATGCAGAGTGGACATCTCTGACTAACTCCGGTGCAAGGTACCTTTACAATACTTTGCATTTACATTTTATTTCCTGCTTAACTGTTATTTCCTTTTCAAGGACGAAAAGTTTTAAGTGGGGGAGATTGTAATAACCCGGAAAATGTGAACCAGTTTAAAATTTTTAAGTTTGGTTATTAACAAGAAATTGGAATAATTTAAATAGCATATTTCAATAAAATATGGAATTTGGTATGGTATGGCCGTTTGAAATTTTGAATACAAACTTAGTCTGACTGTACCGGGTGGGAAAAATAACAGATTTTGACGAAACTGAAAATATTTAAATCTGTTTATCAATACCTTTCTAACGAATCTGAAAAATCGAAATTTCATAACGGAAATCAAAAGTTATGGCCAAATGAATTTTCAGAAAGGTCGCTATATAGTATATATAGCCCTTGAAAATTGAGATTTTGCATACGACCTCGGAATTCGACGAAACCACTTTTGTTGGGTCCGGGATGTCAAATTATTGCTAAGTTTCAAATTTCATAATTTTTGAAGCTAGTATGTGAGCGGGGCAAAAGATAACGTGTTTGGCCAAATTCTGTTAAAATGGGTCGACCTAAAAATGGCTGTTTTTCAAACGAGCTCAGAATTCGACGAAAATGGTTTTGTTAGGACCGTATCGTCAAAACAAAGCTAGATTTATTTTTCTGGAATTTTTCGATTCAGTTTGTGGCCCTGGCAAATTGAAATGTACGTTTAAATTAAATATCGAATGTTTTATATTTTAAATTGAAAAATAACTGACTGTAACAGTCGAAATGGCCAACGAAACATATCCCATTGTGTCCGGAATGGGGGTATTTAGCTAGGGGCGACAGTCGTTGGGTTTAAAAAGAAGTCCGTTTGCTAAAACACTATTTAAAAATTTTCTATAAATATCGGCCAATAGGAAATTTTCTTTAATAAAAAAAAATTAAAAAGCTCTAAAAAACCCTAGCCGCCAGAACTATCGACGGCTACTGTCGTTCGCTCCTTCCCGACGAAAATCCCGCCGCCACAGGCGACGCCAGCCAACGCCACCACCCTCAATCGACGCCGCCCACCTCCTTCTTCAAATCCGACCAACCCCCGCTCTTCCTCCCTTCGCCAGCGTCGAGAACGACGCCCAGGAAGCCGCCGACTTCACGTCGACGCCACGATCACCAGAGGCGATCGCACCTGCTCCTCCAACCACCGATAGGACCGCCTCGCTTCCCTCTTTCAAGTCCCACTCTCTGATCGGAGCATCGATTCACGGATTTTCTGAAAATCCGAACCCTAGTTTCGAAATCAAAAAGGGGTATACTGCTATACTGATTTTTACACTTTAAAGCGTTGCAAATTTGTAAAAATCATATCTTTTTGCTATGTTAATGAAATTCGATGTAACAGGAGACATCGTGACCGCAAGGAGGCTCTCTACATTTTAGAAGAAGCCGTGGATTTTTCTGACCTTCCTTCGATTTTTAGCACCGCAAGAACCAATGTGAGGAATCTAAATTATCTGTGTGAATGAAATCGCGTTGTATAAATTATATAAGCAAAGTGTAAATTATATACGCATTGTATACCTCATGTACATGTGTTGTATAAGTTATATTAGCGATGTATAAATTATACAAGCGTTGTTTGAAACATATATGCTTTAAATTGTGATGAAATGCAAGTGAATTATCATATTATATATATATACTCCCCTCGTCCACATACCATGGACGATATTTATTGCTTGTGATTGACGTAATATCATATGGTTTGACGAATGGTTGGAAATAATTGTTTGTGGTTGATATTATGGTTGAAAAATACCTTTGTGGTTGAAAAATACCCTCTTGTGGTTGAAACAAAATAGAATAGGATTGTGGAATTGAAAATAAAACATGCCGCCTGCGTGCGAACTAGATGCATGATCCCCATTGTCAAAAACCGCGAGGTTTTAAGGTAGAGCGAGGAGCCGTACTAGGGACGGTCCCGGTTTTAACTACCCTGCCGTTATGCTGCCGAAATTTTCTGAAATATTTATGTGTTAGAATAATTTTCATTCATTGAAACTATTTACATATGCTATATCGAATATTCATGTGTTGAGTTGCAATTCATTCGTTGAGTTGAAATTCATGTGTTGGATATTATTGGAATTTAAACAAATGGCTTTAGCAATAAAAATCACATTTTTATATATATACAAACTATATAGTATATTCATGTGTTGAGTTGCAATTCATTCGTTCAGTTGAAATTCATGTGTTGGATATTATTCGAATTTAAACAAATGGCTTTAGCAATAAAAATCATATTTTTATATATATACACACTATATCGAATATTCATGTGTTGAGTTGCAATTCATTCGTTGAGTTGAAATTCATGTGTTGGATATTATTGGAATTTAAACAAATGGCTTTAGCAATAAAAATCACATTTTTATATATATACAAACTATATAGTGTATTCATGTGTTGAGTTGCAATTCATTCGTTGAGTTGAAATTCATGTGTTGAATATTATTGGAATTTAAACAAATGGCTTTAGCAATAAAAATCACATTTTTATATATATACAAACTATATCGAATATTCATGTGTTGAGTTGCAATTCATTCGTTGAGTTGAAATTCATGTGTTGAATATTATTTGAATTTAAACAAATGGCTTTAGCAATAGAAATCATATTTTTATATATATACAAACGATATAGAATATTCATGTGTTGAATTGCAATTTGTTCGTCGAGTTGAAATTCATGTGTTGAATGTTATCGTCTTCTAAAAATAAAATGAATCGACAGTAAAAATATTCCTTTTATCATGTATACGCTTAGTTAAAAATACACATGTGTCGAATAAATATTCTTGATGATAAAAATATTCCTTTTATCATGTATACGCTTAGATAAAAATACACATGTGTCGAATAAATATTCTTGATGATAAAAATATTCCTTTTATCATGTATACGCTTAGTTAAAAATACACATGTGTCGAATAAATATTCTTGATGATAAAAATATTCCTTTTATCATGTATACGCTTAGTTAAAAATACACATGTGTCGAATAAATATTCTTGATGATAAAAATATTCCTTTTATCATGTATACGCTTAGTTAAAAATACACACGTGTTGAATTAAATAATAGTTTGCTGAAAATATTATTATTCGCTTTGTTCTGCATATATATACATGTGTTGAACAGGAAAAATGGATTAGCTGTAGAGTAAAGAAATTATTTGCGTGCCCGACAAATAGGTAAACCTTGATGAGTTGGCTGCGCAATTTTATTTATATATCAACTCCTGTGAATGCCATTGGATGCGGAGTGTTGGTTTTTCTGTGTGAAATAATAAACAACGCCATAGGATAGTAACAATTAATTTTGAACTACACTACATGGCATACTTCTTGATGATAGGCATACTTCATCATATTCCACATAAGCAATTGGAGCTTGTGTGACGAGGTGGAAGATTTACCATACGAGCAAGAGGCTTGTATGGCGATGACTATATACTACAGGTTGAACTGATGACTATTATGGACTATATAAATTATAATGATAGATTGCCAGAGTAATAAAAACCCCACACGGGTCTGGAGTTGACAATAATCACGTCACTCTAGTTATTAGATACGGCACATGGACTATTTATTTCCACACGGAAACGGGGTGACGGGAATTTATTCTCTGGAGTGATTATCAGTACATGCTCCCCCGTAAACACCAAAATATATCACTAAAAATATGTGAATGCTTTTTAGGATTTATTGGGTACCTAATACGGCCCAATAAATTTCCAAACTCCTCCCCGTACAAAGGAGGTTATGGCGAAATTTTTCGAAATATTAAGGCGTTAGTGAAATATTTGAAGTGAAAACGAAGTTGAAATATAAAATGAACTATAGTTGAAACTATGGAGTGAATTATATTTATATGTATAAATATAAATATAATTAAAAGGAATAGAGGCCGTGCAGTTCGCGTTTCGGAATCGTAATTTGAAACGATTAGTACGAGAAATCCGACCATCGGATTTTCCCGAAACCGCAACCGCTGGGTTCGCCTTGGAAATATCTTTCCAACGGCACCAACCTTGTAAAAATCCAAGGGTTGGATTGTCCAGAATGTTTAATTCAAATCTGAAGAAAAACAGCGCAAAAATCGTTTATATTTATATATAAATATAAATTTAATTAATTTAAATCGAATAACGACGCTGTAGTTCGAATTTTGAAACCGTAACTTCAAACGACTAGTGTGGAAGATCCGACCGTCGGATTCTCACGAAACTGGAACCGTTGGGTTCGCTTTGGGAATATCTTCCCACTGATATAGACTTTGTAGAAATCCAACGGTTAGATTTTCCGATATGTGTAAAACAAATTAAGGGGAAACCAGCGCCAGTGCCACGAAATGACCTGAAACGTCGTTTAATTAAATATGGCCATTTTTAAATAAATAAAAATGGCGAAAAATAGTTATAAAATATTATAAGCAACATAGGTTGAAAATAAACCAATTGGGCTTGAATTGCTTGATATTTGATGGTTGTATGTGTATGACATGAAAATAACACTAAATAACTGAAAGACGGATGTCGAATAATATAACCATATAAAGAATCGATTTAAATTCTAATGACGTGAATTATTTGAAAAGGCCGAGCTTACCCTCATTTCAAATAATTCATCGAGCGATTCGAATTGGAAAATGAAAAGACGATTCAAGACCGACGATCTTTGTATCGGTTGGATGGGCGCTACTGAGGTTCCTAACCGGAGTAGCTACCGGAAAGGGACGAAAGTAGTAGCCGTCTGAACGTATATGTTGATTGGACGGATATACGAGGAATTTGACGCCTCCGGTTTCGTTCAGACCCAGGACGGACTTGTAAATGGACTGTGTGTCTGACATTGGATTTTGTTCTATATTGATTGATCTCTATTAAATATATATCTGTTTGGCGGCGGAGAATTTATTCTCTTGCTTAACGCCCTTCTCTGAGACGTACGAGCTCAGAGGGTATATATCGATGGAAATCAATCGTATGGAGTGGACTGCCTATGTGGCATGCCAAGATGCTGTGATCAAGGCTTCTGTTGCAAAGCAAAGTCTTGTGGATGATGATCAAAGCAAGGTCTACAGGACCCAGCTTTGTGTATTTCATAGATTCGCGAGCCTGACACCCCGGTATGAGTTAAAAACGGGATACGGACTGCAGGGAGAGCACGGCGTTTCTTTCTAGCTATGGTGGTGTCAGTGACTTACCAGCCCTGACATATGTATCTATTTTTCACCTTTGTGGTTGTTGGAATGCGAGGCGCCTCGATTATAGGTCTGTAAGGACCGGGAAACGTGTGTTCAGGAATAAATAATCCTCTAACGTAAGTGAGGACCGGCCCTGAAGCATCCAGGGGTTACCCAGAGTGTGTAGTCCCGAGGCATTTGCTAGAGTGTCTCGAAGCGGAGAGGAGCTTGCCCCTTGCCTCGACTCATGATGGAAATCCAATTTCCAATACGAAATAACGGTCTTGATTGTAGAGCTAGTATGGCGACATAGTAGATGGTAGCTATGCCGCCTATGATTGATATTTATGATGCTATTCGTTTTTGAAACATATATGCACTAGTAATAATATCAAATGATTTTGCTTTATACGTATCAAGCATATTTGGCTATTATAAGGTAAAACTCTATCCTCCGGCTTGCGTTGCATTGTGTGATGGGACCTGAGTCTTATAATGGCTTCACTCTTTCTAAAAGCATTGCGTTGTTTTAAAAAGAATTTACTTTGTTTTAAATGCACTAGCAATCACTGGAGTAAACCCGTTCCGCGAAAGTGGCGTGGTCCTATGATTTGCTATTTACTGTTGTTTAACTGTTAAATAGATTCCTCATACCAGTCCCCATGACTGACTCGTTGTTTGTTTCACTTTGCAAACGCGGGTGCCCTTATTTTCACACGGGCAGCCTAGTACACAGGTGACAGGTGGTTTTTGGTTCTGCACAGCTGCATAGCGTGCACTTTTGGCTCATGGCGAGGCTGACTTCATAGAGACGACTTAGATATTTTCCGCCATTACTGTATTTATATTATGATTCCGCCACTGGCGATGCAGACTGATTTACTTTCCGTACTTCTCACTATATGTATTCCGCCTTCGGCGATGTAGACTGATACTCTTATTATGTCTCACTGCATGTATGTATTCCGCCTCTGGTGATGATGACTGATCACTTCCCTTTCTTTTTACTAAGTATATCCCACGTTATGCTATTCTGATATTCCTACATGTTGTGATTCCGCTGTCATATCCACGTAAAATTGTTTTATTTATTGTTTCTGCTATTATCTGTACTCTGCTATGATGATTAATGCGTTATTTCCTAATGATTATCCTTAATACCGCCCCTCGGATTTTGGGATCGTCACAACCAATCCACTTTCAGTCAGCTTCATTGTGAAGCTCTCGTCCATACGGTCCCAACGCAACTTACGGTTCGTGATTCTGATTTCATATGAATAAGTTATTGACATTCGAAGTTTCTACACTTTTAAAAAAAATAAAAACTAGATTTATTCACGTGGGCCTTACCTCTTCTAACTGGCCCATCAACAAACAGGCCCAAATGCTTCACAGGCCCGCCCCTCCTTAACTGTTCTTCTCCGATCCTTTTTTCCACTTCAGGAACACCTCTCCCATTCACCATTTCTGAATGTATACAATTCATTAAAAGTTGATTCCTATTTACATTAAATAGTAGGCCTTAAGCTTTCAAATTTCCGGCCCAATACCCACATCAGCACATAAAACCGAACCCGCCCACTTCGTTGACTACCTTCTTCCCCAAATCTGGAACTCACGAACTCAGCTCCTCACATTTCGAACTCTAGGAAACTCCAACACCCTTCGACTTTCACTCCACCGAGTTTAACACCACCACTACCATTCGATTCCCATTTTCGAACTGAAATCCTCCATCCCCTCGAATGCCAACTCGCACTCACAAAACCCACGGTGTCGAACAGCAAACCGTCGAACCACAGTACAGGCATCCACCAAAATTTCAACCGAACACCCCAAATTTTGGCACACTAGTGCGGTTTTCTACAACAAGCTCAAGACCCTACTCGAATTCAACAATCATTGCTTCCATCTCTCGAACACTCCAACCCTAACTCGCGGTTCAAAACTTCGAACAGCCTATGGTGCTGTTGAACGCAACGAAACCAGTACAGAATTGAAGCTCTCCCTTTGCTGATTTCATCAGTGATTGTTTTGGGATTTAAGGAATTTATTTGGAATTATTTTGATTTTTGATGTGAGGATTTTCACTGTTTATATTTGCTGAAGGATGCGGTGCAAGTTTTGACTTTTGGAGGAAATGAATTAGGTCATAAGGAATGGAAGTTGATGTCTATTTATAGGAAATAGATTTGAGATATTTTAACTTAGCTATTTTATTTTAATCTTATTATATTCGTTTTTGCCTTCTTAAAATCCGTGTGATCACACATGATACCTAAAAATCACGAAACTGGACATATAGCTAGAGTTCGACATTACGGTCCCAACGAAACTGGTTTCGTCGAATTCCGACTTCGTATGCTCACACAGCGTATTTTTAACCATCAAAATACTGACTGTTTCTCACTCTAAAAATCTGTACGGCCACACAGTGACTCTAAAAATCACGAAACTGGAAATCTAACAACTATTTGATATTGCGGATCCAACAAACTGGTTTCATCGAATTCCGACTTCGTTTGCAAAACCGACTATTTTTAAAGCTCTGGATGACCCATTTAAATATATAAATATATTTAAATAAAATAAAATTAAATATAAATAAATTTATATTATCGTATATCTTCACATATGATATCGTACAGCTCCAGAATATCATATCAGAATATACAGTTTGATATTTCAGACTCCCGATTACCTCGATATTCAGTTTTACGTTGAAAAACCCTTTTATAACGTATATAAAGCGTTGCAAATTATAAAGGAAATTCCACAGCGACTTTTCTGAAATTTGATTTGGACGTACATCAAAATCTACACGACGAAATCCCGATTTTTCTCTTCCACTAGAAAGATATAGTCCACCAGCTCCACACGTTTCTTGTTTCAAAGAAATCCGGCTTAAAACGAATCCTATACATTCAGTTGAAGTTCGAATCGCCAATTTACGAACTGCAACGCCATTTCAAGCTCGATTTTAGTTATAATATAATTATACGTTCAAATTGTCGTCGATTGAATATATTCGTCAAAAAAATTCAACTCTAAGCTGAATTAAATCTAAGGGACGACCCCGTTCACAAAATATTGTGATTTCCAATATTTTTGATTATTTCTGAAATAAATATATTATTTAATTATTTAATTTAATTAAATATTCACTATAATTTAATTAACGACGATTTAATTCCCTACATCACTATTTATATAATTAAATAAATTAATTATAATACCTCTGACAATGCGGGTCATTACATTCTTCCCCACTTAAAATAATTTCGTCCTCGAAATTGCTAAGTTTGAGGACGACCCTATCTATTGGAATTCCTAAGATTTGTTTACCCCTTATTTCTGATTTCAACTGAACCAATTAATATCGACAAAAATATTTATTCATTCCGACTAACTAAAATTTTCAAAAATTCTGAAATTTTTCTAACACTTTGAATTTTCGAAAAATTTCGCCAGCGTCTCCTTTGTACCGGCATATACGTCAAATCACAACTCGCCTCTCTAGGCCTCCTTCAACCAAAAAGAAAATCAAACAGCCAAGCGGCTTGCCAATTCGGCTCATAAATCTCATGCTTATATCCAATATAAACTTGTACCCATTTTGTCGGGTATATCAACTCTATCACTTCTATATGTTATCAACTCAGCATATACCAATGTTATTCCCCAAATCAAATTTTGCATTATCTCCAACACAATCATTTGCTTTATATCCAAGCCAAATATCATTTCAAACTCGAGTTTGATTCTCGATTTGAAACTCTTAACCCATCACTACAAGACCATTTCAGATTATTCTCTTATCACCCCAGTTTTTACTTAACTTAACAAGTTAAATTTTAATCCTAGAATTTAAACTCCTGGGTTTTTATTTCAAGTCAATTTGAAATCATAATACCAATTCAAAACAGTTGAATTCTTAAACAACTTGTTTTCGCAAAAGAAATTTGAAAATAAAATCTTGGGTAGTAATCCGTCACTTACAACTCAAAAATCACACTGATGATGTGTACACCATCATCAGAATTATTTTCCAGCGATCAAAGTGAGTTCAATACTATATTCCTTTTCAAAACTCAAACTTAAACACTTCCATCTTGAATCAGTTCAAAATATCCTTATTAAAACAAATTTAAAACCTCCCAGGATTTTAAAATTCACATATATCTAATCCAGATTCAATTACAGACACTTATCTGAATTTCCAGTTTTTAAATTTCAATTCTGACTTTAATTTCAGATTTAATTCACTTTGATTTCATATATTTCACTTATATGAATTCTGACTGGCTATTTACATAACCATTTATTTTATAATCCTACTCGATTATAATAACACCCAATATATCCACTATATTATAATTTTGATATATATATCTTCTCTATATCAAGATATACCTTGGGTAAACTCATTTTGATTTACCCTCTTTCAAAACATATCGTGTCGACCCATTGTATTCGAGTGTTTAGTAACTCCTACCGATACAGTGGATCAGACTGATCGACCAGAACTCATAAACAACTCAGCCAATGAATCTCCACATAATAAAACCATTTTTTTTATCAAATACAAATACGCACTCGTATATATACACTCAAACTCAATCTAGGGTATTACTAACCCTATCTCTACCGAGTCACGCCACAGAGCCAAGTAATTCTTAACTTAAGCTCTGATACCAACTGTAACGACCCGGATTTTGAGCGACTTTGGTTATCTACATAAGCTCAATGTCGATAACTAAAACATCGAAAAATCCTGGTAGTTAATGAAAGAAATTAGAGGGTGAGGATAGATAAGATAGAAACTTAGAATAGAAGAAGAAAAAGAAGAACTTACATCATCAGAGTAACACGAATCTCACAGCGGAACGAATAACATATAATATATAACATAACTTTGAAATGTAACAGTTATGTATACAATAGCACTTATCAGAGTACAGCACTTACAACACAGCGGAAATAAACTATAGCTATATGATCCAGAAGCCTCCAGCTCCAGCTCTTCAAGTATATCTGTAAATCCCGACTATTTGACTGCCCGTACAAATTTAGGCACCCAAGAGCTTAGGGAAAACAACAAAGTAAACTCCGGGTCAGTCATGAGACTGGTGTGAGTAAAATAGTTTAAACATGTATATGAATAAGTAAACGATATCTCATAAGACCACGCCGCAGAACGGAACGGGTTTTTCCCTTATGAGAATCCAAAATATCTTTATATCAAAAACCTTTTGATATTATAATAATGTCTATCAACCACAATATAATAATCATCTAGCGGAAACGCTTTCATCTCACGTTCTACATATATGGTATACAAATCAAAACCGCAAGCACGTATTGGGTAATGGATTTCCAACTATGACAAGGTATGGAACCACCTTCCGATCAGTGTACTCTAGGAACGATACACAGGAGTTCAACAAGAACATCTTGCAACTCAGCCACACATGACCGACCACTCATTTTGCTTGAGTGTATCGAATGTATATCACCAACGGTTGGGATCAGCAACCGTTCCCGTATATATATGGGACAGCATTGATAGATTTAAGAAACAAATGAATATTCTCTAGATAGGTGATTATACACCCTACTTCGGTGCGACCGACTTAGCCATGCTGCCTGCCCGATTTCTGTCATTTACCTGTTGATGAGGCTAGAAGCTACACTTTATCATTACTTCAGATTCACTTCGAATGCCACATTGTCAGATCCATCGAAAATCACTAATTGGCGTCTACAACAGTACGTTACGTGTTAGCTAAAGAAGTTTCCTTCTCCACTTCCACTCTTGGTATAGTTGAAGAAATCAATGTACGTGACCTTTCTGGAAATACTCTGTCAGACATTCATCAACACAAGTCATCCTCATTCACTTAGAATGTCACATCGTCATACCCGCCAAATCACAAATTGATTTATCCAAAAATAACACGGGTATACAGCTTAGAGAAACGAATTCCTCTGCCACCAAACGTGAATACGTTTGAACAGATCAACTTACGCGATCCATTGGATATACTCTGTCAGACCTTCGTCCATACAAGTTGTCCTGGGACTGGACAAACCGAAGGCACTATTCAGTATATCCATCTTAGTCACTGTTATCTAAGACTTATACAACAGCCCTTGCATTTTACTCTGTCTTCAATTATCCTTGGCATATATGATTCGCGATGCTTATGCCAATACAGAGTGGTTCTTTGGATAATAATCCAACCGGTCTCTCCATATTAACAACGTTAAAATGGTCAAAACTTTGATAGTCTGTGATTTAACTATCAAAGAAAAACAAGTGTGCAAACAACGATATCATTTCCAAGTGGAAATTATATCGGTCAATCATCATTTAACATTTATCTCTTTGGTTCATTAATTTACTTATCTCCTGTTTCCATATATTTTAAATTCTTATCTTCTATTTTCAGAAAACATTTCTGATTCTTATTTGGAAAACATTTCCAAACTTCTTCACGATCAAACCTTACCATTCCTTGGTTAAGAAGGAAGTCAATCAAGTTGTGGTATAATTACCTCTCAGACCTTAACTGAAACAACGTTTTAACATCGAAATGGTCAAAGTTTATCTTTTAATCTTTAACAACTTCCTTACATAACTCTCGTTTTGAATAAATATCTATTCGATAAATTCCTTCCTTCGAATAACTATATTCGATGATTTCTCTTACGAATAACTAGATACGAAAACCTTTCTTCGAATAAACTATATTCGATTAACTCTATTGATATAACTCAAATCGATTACTCTTTTCACTTAACTCCTGTCGAATAAACTATATTCGATAACTCCTTTAACCCTATTCGAATAAACTATATTCGATTAACTTCTTTAATTCTATTCGAATAAACTATATTCGATTTACTACTTTCAAATAACTAGATTTGATTAACTCACTTCGAATAACCAATATTCGATAATTCCTCTTCGAATAAATTATATTCGATAACTCTACTCTCAAATACACTATATTCGATAACTCTAGTTCGAATAAGTGATATTTGATAACTCTGCTTGATTTGCTCCATTTGAACAATTCTAACTGGATAACTCCAACTGGTTAACTCTAACTGGTAAATTCTAACTGATTAACTCTAACTGATTAATTCTAACTGATTTACTCGACTTATTCAACTTAACTTGATTTAACTCTTATCGAATAAATTATATTCGATTTAACTCCATTCGTTTGACTCTAGATCGCAGCAATCACAATGGTTACACCTGACTCCCTTAGGAAACATCCGACCGCCTTAGGCTATTTACAGCCCTGCGAATTTCGCTAGCAGTCGTACGAGATGGCAACTTACCCTGAATACTATGTTTGACTAACTCTGTCTCAAATAACTATATTTGATTAACTCTAGTTCGTTTTAACTCTAATCGATTAATTCTAACTGATTAACACTAACTGGTTAACTCTACCTGGTAAACTCTACCTGGTTAACTCTAACTGAACTGGTTAACTCTACTGGACTGGTTAACTCTACTGAACTGGTTAACTCTACTGAACTGGTTAAATCTACTGAACTGGTTAACTCTACTGGACTGGTTAACTCTACTGAACTGGTTACTCTACTGAACTAGTTAACTCTACTGGACTGGTTAACTCTACTGAACTGGTTAACTCTACTGAACTAGTTAACTCTATTCAACTAACTCGACTCGACTAACCCCTTTCGAATACCATATTCGTTTTACTAACTTTCGAATACCATATTCGATTTACTCCCTTCGAATACCATATTCGATTTAACTCCTTTCGAATACCGTATTCGATTTACTTTATTCACTTTATAAATATTTCCTTTTTACAACGTTTTATTCATTTGAAAAGATTTACTTTTAAATAACGGTTCTACACTTTAAAAATGATTTCCTATTTATAATGTTTCCTTTTCAATTCTATTTGTAAATGGTTTACAAATATTTCCTTTTCAAATTTATTCTTGAAATATTCTAACTCCTTAAATTCTCTGAAAAATTCGCCATAACCTCCTTTGTAACGGGAGCATCAGGAAAATCCCCAAACCCGCCACACAGGCCCTTCCAATTAAAAGGAAAATGGTTTGTAATTATTTCCTTTTTGAATATCTCCTACTTATAAATATTCCAATTTATAAACATTTCTTATTTATAAATATTCCACTTTATAAATATCTCTTATTTATAAATATCCCATTTTATAAATATTCTATTTTCAATATCACTTTGAAAATCCCCTTATCAACATTTCAGTATGTTATGGTATTCAATCATATCAAATCACGATGTTCAATATCGTCCAAGTACATATAATCGCCCACAGATTTTATATCACATCATATAACAATATATGAAAAACAATAAAATAACTGTTGAGGAATCCAGTCGGATTCCTCCAACCTGTCTCCCTGCATCCATAGATGTTACACAATATGATTATCATCACTTTCAGTTCAATATAAATTATTCTGATAGCAGAATCAATATATAAATATTTAACGGTTTATATATATATATAATTATATATATATATAATTTTCACTAACTGACTAGCAGTTCAATCAATCAACCAACACACAGCAATCAACAGATGATTAACAGTTCTAAAAATACATTATAAAAATATAACCGTTCAGAGTTGGTGAGTTTTACTCACATTTGCAGTTCATCGTTAAAGAACGATAAACTGTTTTTTGATCTGAATCAAACAGTTTATTTCGCCATAAATTCATACGAGCACCAATCCACTTTCAGTCAGCTTCATTGTGAAGCTCTCGTCCATACGGTCCCAACGCAACTTACGGTTCGTGATTCTGATTTCATATGAATAAGTTATTGACATTCGAAGTTTATACACTTTTTTAAAAAATAAAAACTAGATTTATTCACGTGGGCCTTACCTCTTCTAACTGGCCCATCAACAAACAGGCCCAAATGTTTCACAGGCCCACCCCTCCTTAACTGTTCTTCTCCGATCCTTTTTTCCACTTCAGGAACACCGCTCCCATTCACCATTTCTGAATGTATACACTTCATTAAAAGTTGATTCCTATTTACATTAAATAGTAGGCCTTAAGCTTTCAAATTTCCGGCCCAATACCCACATCAGCCCATAAAACCGAACCCGCCCACTTCGTTGACTACCTTCTTCCCCAAATCTGGAACTCACGAACTCAGCTCCTCACATTTCGAACTCCAAGAAACTCCAACACCCTTCGACTTTCACTCCACCGAGTTTAACACCACCACTACCAATCGATTCCCATTTTCGAACTGAAATCCTCCATCCCCTCGAATGCCAACTCGCACTCACAAAACCCACGGTGTCGAACAGTAAACCGTCGAACCACAGTACAGGCATCCACCAAAATTTCAACCGAACACCCCAAATTTTGGCACACCAGTGCGGTTTTCTACAATAAGCTCAAGACCCTACTCGAATTCAACAATCATTGCTTCCATCTCTCGAACACTCCAACCCTAACTCGCGGTTCAAAACTTCGAACAACCTATGGTGCTGTCGAACGCAACGAAACCAGTACAGAATTGAAGCTCTCCCTTTGCTGATTTCATCAGTGATTGTTTTGGGATTTAAAGAATTTATTTGGAATTGTTTTGATTTTTGATGTGAGGATTTTCACTGTTTATATTTGCTGAAGGATGCGGCGCAAGTTTTGACTTTGGGAGGAAATGAATTAGGTCATAAGGAATGGAAGTTGATGTCTATTTATAGGAAATAGATTTGAGATATTTTAACTTAGCTATTTTATTTTAATCTTATTATATTCGTTTTTGCCTTCTAAAAATCCATGTAATCACACATGATACCTAAAAATCACGAAACTGGACATGCAGCTAGAGTTCGACATTACGGTCCCAACGAAACTGGTTTCGTCGAATTCCGACTTCGTATGCTCACACAGCGTATTTTTAACCGTCAAAATACTGACTGTTTCTCACTCTAAAAATCCGTACGGCCACACAGTGACTTTAAAAATCACAAAACTAGAAATCTAACAACTATTTGATATTGCGGATCCAACAAACTGGTTTCGTCGAATACCGACTTCGTTTGCAAAACCGGCTATTTTTAAAGCTCTGGATGACCCATTTAAATATATAAATATGTTTAAATAAAATAAAATATAAATAAATTTATATTATCGTATATCTTCACATATGATATCGTACAACTCCAGAATATCATATCAGAATATACAGTTTGATATTTCAGACTCCCGATTACCTCGATATTCAGTTTTACATTGAAAAACCCATTTATAACGTATATAACGATTGCAAATTATAAAGGAAATTCCACAGCGACTTTTCTGAAATTTGATTTGGACGTACATCAAAATCTACACGACGTAATCCCGATTTTTCTCTTCCACTAGAAAGATATAGTCCACCAGCTCCACACGTTTCTTGTTTCACAGAAATCCGGCTTAAAACGAATCCTGTACATTCAGTTGAAGTTCGAATCGCCAATTTACGAACTGCAGCGCCATTTCAAGCTCGATTTTAATTATAATATAATTATACGTTCAAACTGTCATCGATTGAATATATTCGTCAAAAAAATTCAACTCTAAGCTGAATTAAATCTAAGGGACAACCCCTTCACAGAATATTGTGATTTCCAATATTTTTGATTATTTCTAAATTAAATATATTATTTAATTATTTAATTTAATTAAATATTCACTATAATTTAATTAACGACGATTTAATTCCCTACATCACTATTTATATAATTAAATAAATTAATTATAATACCTCTGACAATGCGGGTCATTACAGGTCCCATCACACAATGCAACGCAAGCTGGCGGATAGAGTTTTACCTTATAAGAGCCAAATAATGCTTGATACGAGAAATTTCATCTTTTATTATTACTATAAGTGAAGAAATTAACTTCAAATATAAATGTATCAATCATAGGCGGCATGGTTACCATATATCATGTCGCCATACTAGTTCTACAATCAAAACCGCACAATGTCGTATTGGAAGTTGGATTTCCATCATGAACCAAGGCAAGGGATCGTCCTTACCAGATTCGAGACAATCTAGCCCATGTCTCAGGATTAGTCGCAACTGCACCTTGGATCTTCAGGGCCGGTCCACACATATTTTAGTGGATTAGTAATTTCTGAACAATACATTTACCTGCCCTATGGGGCATAAAATCTGTGCCACTAGGGACTCAATATCTGAGGCGCCTCATTCCATCATCCACATAAGTAAAATGTTTGGGCTCCATACCATGACACCACTCCGAGCTAGAAAGAAACGCAAGTTCTCCCTGCAGTCCTCTCCCTTTTCTGGTCCATACCGGGGTGTGAGGCTCGCGAAGTATTGCTATACACAAAGCTATGCTAACTAAAGTTGTGCTTTGATCATCATCCCAAAGACTCTACTTTTCAACAAAAGCATTGATCATTTGCATCTTAGCATGCCACACTGACAATTCATGCCATGCAGCTGATGTCTATCAATATATAACCTCTAAGCTGATACGTCTCAGAAAAGGGTGTTAAGAACGAGAATAAATTCTCCACCACCAAACAGATATATATTTAATAGAAATCAATTAACATAGAATGAATTCCAATGTCAGACACACATCCTTTTACAAGTTCGTTCTGGGTCTGAACGAAACTGGAGGTACCTTATTCCTCATCCCATATGTCTAATACAGGAGAGAGGTCCTCGCATATCCATCGATCTCCAAGTACGTCTGAACGATCACCACTTATTACCTTGTCTTGGGTGTACAGCCCAATCAAGAAATCAGTAGTCATCCAAACGATGTGAAGAACTCTGGTCTTCAACCACCGTCTTCATAGTCGACTTTTAATCGTCGTAGTAATTATTCAGACTGGGTTAAACCCGGTCTTTCCGAATAACACGTGTACTTTATAATCAAGTGCTATAAAAACACACCATACGCCTCATTCTAATTCAGAATATTCTTTTAATAAAATATTCACATTATTAAGGAAAGGTTCCCATTAATTTTATCAAAGATAAATTCTTTTAAATTTATTCTTTAATCTTCCTTTGAATATCAATTTCAAAAGATTTTATTAACTGGTCGGGATTATCGAACCTTACCGCAATAATCATTTATTATTTTCCAACCCCAACCTATTCATCCTATGGAACAAAACTGATAGCACTCCATATCTAACACCCACTGTGTTCTACGTAAAATTAATTACCCTTTTACGTTCAAATCTAATTAAAGATTTAACTATCGCCTGAAGTAAAACTGGTGGCACTCCATTTTCGATCACTTCCCAAATTTGATAATTTAAATTATCAGATTCACATTTCAATCTAATTAAAGATTCATTAAAACTCCAATTCAGTTTTAATCTCAAAAATCATTACTTAATGATTATTCAAATTCAGGAAATTAATCTTTATCTTTAACTGGGTTAAAGAACTAATGTCATTTAAAGCACAGTTCGCGATAAACCCAAAATCATCTTCCATCAAAATGGAATTTACACAGAAATTAGACAAATATATATAATCGATATAAATTTCCATATCAGACTAATAATATAAATGGAATAACGGAAAAGCCTTTTAAATTCCAAGTATAGTAACTGTCTTCTTTTACAGAAGCTTGTCTCGATTATTATTAAATCGAATTCCATTCAATTCCAATTTATACTATTAAATTAGAAAACTTTACTTTGGAAAATTTCCATTTAAATCTTAATAAAAGATTTATAAATTCCAAATTATATATTTTCACTGTTGATTAGGTTAAAGAACAAATGTCGTTTAAAACACAGTTCACAATAAACCCACAATCAATTTCCATTTCAATTCCAATTAAATATTAATTAATTGGCAAACTTCTTTAAATCTTAATTAAAAGATTTTTTCTTTACTCAACTGGGTTTAAGAACAGTGTTATTTAAGACACCATTCACGATAAACCCAAAATCCAATTTATTTTATTCAATTCCAATTAAATATTAACTAATTGGGAAACTTCGTAAAATCTTGATTTAAAGATTTATTCTTTTGTAATGGGGTTTAAGAACAATGTTATTAAAGACACCATTCACGATAAACCCAAAATCCAATTTATTTTATTCAATTCCAATTAAATATTAATTAATTGGGAAACTTCGTTAAATCTTAATTAAAAGATTTATCCTTTTCTCAACCGGGTTTAAGGACAATGTTATTAAAGACACCATTCACGACAAACCCAAAATCCAATTTGAGAATAAATAAAAGGCTCTTAATAGAAATTATATTGGCTTATATTTAATATCAAATTTTGAGATCAACAAATATCGTATTGGGAATAACGATAATTATATCTTCCAAATTCCTCAACAATATCCCTATAATCACGGAATCGAATATCGAAATATTCTGAAGACATTTTCCATTCCAATTGATACTTCGGAAAATTCTGGTTATGTTAAAACCATTTCTCAATCCAATTTATTTATTTAAAACATTGGATTATTATTCTAGCTAATATCTAGTTCATTTCGATAAAAATATATTTTAATCTTTTCAAACTTGAAATTATTCATCCAAAATCTTTCCAAATCATTTATTATGATTTTACATAATTTTTTCATACTTTTAATAACTTTATTTAGGCCCTTACAATCGGTTTCCAATAATGGCCACCGAACTGCATCCATAGCGACCTTTTCCAAAATTGATTTGGACATATTTTAAAATCTAACCGTTAGATTTCAAATCTCTTGTATTCATTGGAAAGCTCATTTCGATACGAACCAAACGGTTTCAGTTTTAGGAGAATCTGACAGTCGGATCTCTCATTACATCAATTTGAAGTTAATGGTCGAAATTCGCGAACGGCCGCTGCGCGGCGCGTTCTATTCAGGCCATTAAATGTATATATAATATATATAATATATATATTATATACATCTCGTCGATTTCCATTTAAAATGTAATTTATAAATCGTTTATAAATTCGTTTTAAAACGATTCCAACTTCTTTTCAATTTTAAATCAAAATTGAATATTTTATATCATTATAATTTTAAAATGATAATATTTTCAAAATATTAGATTTTGAAATCACTACTTTTCGACATTCATTATAAAATAAATAAAATCGATTGATAAACCCGTTCAGGTTAAAATGGCGTTTGCTACTTAACTCGGCTTCACAAATTTCAATATTTTTACGTCCATCCAAAAACGGATATCAAAATCATAATTTTATTCCTTACTGAATATTATTTAAAATATTCGTTATTTTAAAAGATTCTTTATTTCCGAATAAGAATGCGACTCAATTAATTACCACATAATTTCAGTTATGTGGATTTCATACATCGCATGTATTCAACAATAATGATAAATAATCATTAATTAGTCCATTCACATCCATAGTGAAATTTACAACTGCGTGAGCATTAAAATAAATAAATAACGCTCGTCACATCATGTCAATCCATCGATTGACATACGACTAAATATTGGGATTACTATATGTCAAATATCATCCAAATACCCATGTGGGATTTTCAAACAACAGCAGTGAATTTTAAATAAATTATTGGTTAACAAATTTAACCAATTCTAACTCGGTTTGAATTATTTTTCTAATTAGCCAATTTTCACCATTTAAATTATAATTAAATATTTATAATTTCAACTACTACATTAATGTTAACATTATTTTTAATACGTTAAACATTTCAACATCACAAACAACACACAATACAGTCAATTCGATCCAAACAAACAATCATGGTTTGTACAATAAATGGTGTCGGGGTGCTGCTAAGCACCGTCTGCATCCCAGTATATATTTAACCGTAAAGTAGATAGAGTGGGAAGGATTTCTTACCTTGATTGGTTTCCACTCCGTCATTCTTTAGTAGATGATGGTTAGGATTCCGTTTTGCTTCCGCCCGTTCCATTGCAATCTGTTTCACGTGGTTTATGTTAAAAATCACATTTTTTAAAAAACAATATTTATAAATAAAAAATCACGTTTTTAATTACGAAGCTATTTATGTAAAAAAAATCATATTTTTACAATGGTGTATATATTTAAAAAATCATATTTTTACAACGCCACTACATATTAAAATCACATTTTAAAAATCCGTCTTTTTCATATAAAAATCACATTTTTAATTACTATATATATATGTATATATATATTAAAAATCATATTTTTATCTATATTATGTATATGTAAAAATCATATTTTTATATTGCTATTTTTTTTAATTTTAAAACAATGCTATTTTTATTTTAAAACATTTCTATTTTATTTTAAAACAATTCTATTTTATTTTAAAACAATCCTATTTTATTTTATTCGTTTATTTCCAAATTAACTTGTTTAATGATTTTAACTCCAAATCAAACCCAACGACTGTCGCGCTTGGCCAAATACCCCTATTTCGGACACAATGGGATATGTTTCATAACCCAATTCGGCTGTTACGATCAGATTTTCTTTAAATTAAAACATAAATCAATAAATTGAATTTTAAACGTACATTTTAATTTACCGGGGCTACATACTAACTCCGAAAATTTCAGAAAAACTATATCTAGCTTTGTTTTGACGATAGGTCCTAACAAAATTAATTTCATCGAATTTGGAGACCGTTTGAAAAATGGCCTTTTTCTAGTCGATCCGACTCAACTGAAATTGACCAAACATGTTTTCTTTTGTCATGCTCACATATTAATTCCAAAAATTATGGAAATTGGAATCCAAGAATAATTTGACATTCCAGATCCAACAAAAGTGGTTTCGTTGAAAACGGAAGTTGTTTGGCTATTTTTAAGGGCTATATTTTATGTAAAAAATATATAAATTCCATAGCGACTATTCTTAATTTTAAACTGACATAACTTTCAATTTAAAAAGTGAAATCTCAGTTTCCTACATTCGTTAGAAATAAATTATTAAACAGATTCAAATATTTCTGGTTTCGTCCAATTCTAATTTAAATTGAATTCCGTATGTTCAATTGAAATTAGAAATTGAATTTTCAAACTACTGCGCCATTTCAAACTCTATTTATAATTAACATAAATTTACACGTTTTAACTTCGACTAAAATAAATTTTTAGTCATTATTATTTAAAATAAATCATTTTAAATGTTCAAAACCCATTGAAATAACTAAAATAAAAATTTTAAATTGGTTCAGAAACTCTGGGTTATAACAATCTCCCCACTAAAAATCTTCTCGTTCTCGAAAAGGAATGGAGCTGAAAGTTGCTTAACTAACCAACTCAACTTTCATTCTGGCTTTTATTCTTCAACTTTTCAGTTTCTCAGAATTTTCTAATTTCTCAAAAAATTAGCTAACACCTTAAATTTTCGAATTTTTTTGCCATAACCTCCTTTGTACGAGTTGATATTAAAAACCGCAACCTGCCTCACAGGGCCTTCATCCATCCAAAAGAAAAAGGAAAAGCCAATCGGCTAATAAAATCTTCAAACCCAATGAATATAGTAAACGTGTACCTATTTGTCGGGCAAACAATTTTATTCCTCTTCTTAGCTTCCATGCTATGTCCTGTTCTCACATACATACACATAAATAAATATATATATATATATATATATGTGTGTGTGTGTGTGTACATATATGCAATTCTAATCAATTTTCAATTCAGTTCAACGTTATGTTTGATTTGGCTAAATTTATCATTCATTCGCATATTGGTTAAATTAATTATCATCCCAATATTTTTATTAGCTAAACTAATAATCAAACATCACAAACCTATGCTAACTAAAGCTGTGCATTGAACATCATCCACAAGACTCTTTGTAACACCCCACGTCCGTTAGAGTCACTCACAAAGGGAATGCACTAAGTTCTGTGGAGCATTTAGGGTAAAAGATGCAGATAAATTACAAGACAGACAGAAATTAAACAGCGGAAAATAAAACTTTGCTTTATTGATAAAATAGTTTGTACAATGGTTTCTTTACAATATCAGAGTATCATCTGTCTTATAAAATAAAGAAGCATAAAAAAATACATTTATATTCCCCAATGTAGCAAGAACCAGCCATAGCATCTGAGAAGAGAATCCAAGCAAAACTTCGACAAATCTTCAAGCTGGGAAAGAGTGACAGTCCAACTTAACCTGAGCTATACTACTCCCTCCTCTACTACCTTGGGGGGGGGGGACGGAAGAAAAGAAGACGAAAGAAAAACAGAGTCAGACATAAAGCCTGAGTAAGTTCAGTTACTTCTAGCATGTGAACATGGAAAAACAAACGACATGAATTAACTGAATCCAAGATTACACCATGACCATAGGGTCAGCAAGATTAGACAAGATAATCACAAGATATGCTAAGATAAGATAAACTGGATATGCTCTAATACTTTCGCCGCTTCGCTATTTCCTTGTTATACTGGTTTCTATATCTCTGCACCACCTAACTAGTGTTCCAACTAGTAACGATAACGTGATCCCAACCCCTGTAGTTTCCATTGCCTTCAGGCATACGTTTATTATTTATTATGTAGATCTAATCTAGGGTTTTCTATCAAGTGCTTTCTAGATTTAACTAGAGTTTTACGCTATCTGTTGAACGCTTCTCGAGTTCAGGGTTTATGCCACCTAGTCCAACTAGGGATTACGCTACCTGTCGAACGATGCCCCCAAGTCTAGGACACACTACCTAGAGTGGTATATGTTCTTGTACTTCCCCACGCATGTATCGTGAATCGTTATCGCTTGTCTAGATGCACATGTCCTGTAATGTGCGGTCCGAGTCCTGTGACAGGGCAAATCAAGGAATACAGAACTCGGTCGGGAGCTTTCAGATATCTGCCGATGCAGATGCTAAGGTCTGTTTTATTCCAGTGGCTATGGTCCCACTTGACCCCTCCCTCAACTAATGAAAGGCACACCTTGTAAAATGAGAACTATACGCCAGCCCCCGGTGCCCTACTATCCTATGGCCATCCTCACCCATAACTAGATAGCAAGTATATGGTCTTTTGGAGTTCTCCGCCTTTCCGCTTCACGTATCTCGATTGACCGAAGATGGATGGTAGACGACGAGTCGCTATCACAGGGCTACCGTTTGCTCGCCGAATCACGCCGGTCCATCCTAGTCTTTAGGTTGCCATGTATTGCAACCAAGGCATACCCCTGGTTCTTCTACGCAGACCTTAACCTCTGTGGGCCCAGGCGGATCATCTGCAGCCTCACCGAGGGATACCAAGAGTACCCTCACGACCCCTCGAAGCCTCGGGCTTCGTAACCCAATTCGTTGGAGCCTCCTTTTTACTCAGACGGACATTCGCTCCTTCCCATGTTATACTAAGAATTACTACTTAGTTTTACTAACTAAGATTTACCACTTAGTTTCCAGAATCTTTGTTTTCTTAACTAAGGTTTACTTAGTTCTCTTTCCCGTCAATTCGGATTGGTTAAGTGTCATAGTCAATTCAAGCTAACTTAACCCTCCTCATTTACCCTGTTAAACTGGTTAAGTGTTATCATTAACTCATGTTGACTTAACCCTACCACAAACCAAGTTATATTGGTTAAGTATTTATTACTTAACCCTACCCATTTACCCTGTGTTGGTTAAGTGTTCCTTTTTAACATAACCTTGCCCGTCTGTTTTAACTAACATGTTATTATTAATGGTTAAGTATTATCCCTTCATGTTTTAGACTTAACCCCATTCCTTTAACACAACCTGATGGTTAAGTGTTCAAGTTTACTTAACCATATGGTCTAGCCCAGCTAACATATCAAATTGGCTAAGTGTATCAGATTTTACTTAACCCCAGCCTCTGGTCTAGTTAACATGTTAATTTGGCTAAGTGTATCAACCTTACTTAACACCACCTTCTAGTCTAGTTTACATGTTAGTTTGGCTAAGTGTTTTCTTAGTTACTTAACCCCTACAAATCTGGTCTTGTTATCATAAGTTTGGTTAAGTGTCCCTATGGACTTAGCCCTCCCATTCTAGCTCGACTGTGTTAAGTTGGTTAAGTGTTCCTATAGACTTAACCCTCCCATTCTAGCTTAACTGTGTTAAGTTGGTTAAGTGTTCCTATGGACTTAACCCTCCCATTCTAGCTTAACTACGTTATGTGTCAGTCTGAACCTAACCCCACCCATCAGTCTAGTTATCATGTTGAACTGGTTAAGTGTCTTAGTTAACTTAACCTTACCATTCTTGTTCTAGATTTAACTAAATAAATTAAAGCCGTTACCACTCACATTAGACAAGTATCGTTGCAACTACTGGATGTGCCGGTTGGTTCCGGGCAGGTTTACATCACAACTCAGTCTAACCTCGGGTTAGGCATATTCGTGTTTTCTAAGTTCAAAGGGTTTCAATTTATTTTCAAATCAAGTTTTGAAAGTAACCATCCCGTTCGTCGGATCAGTTAGGGATAGCCAGGGAGAGCAAGAAACTTGTATTTTCCAAACTCAAGCCTAGACACTATCCTCTCTGTCACCCTAGAACTTTCTGGTGTGTCATTAAAAGAGATGTCGTTAATAAACCTTTAATTTGTCTAAATTTACATTTCCTCATTTAGGCCAAATCCTATAAGTAAATTATTCCTAATTTACTTATTTCCTAATTACTCTTTTAATGTAAGTTGTCAACATTTATTCTTATGCCCCTTTTACCCTCTATATCATATTTATGCCTTTTGGTATGTAAACTATACCAATTAAGTGTAACTAACCATGATTTTGCTAAACCTGACGGTTATTCCCAATTATGGCCAATTTCAAATTTATACCAATATACTTATTACGCCAAATTAGCTAATCCAATCCTGATTTAACATTCTAATTCACGTCAAACTATACTTATTACTCTAGTTCTTTATTCATGTAAATGCTAGATTTACACGTCAATACTAGATTCAAATTACACATCTTTTAATTCATGTCAAATTTATCCAATTTGCATTTCTATGAACATGGCATAATACATGTTCCCAATTTATGACAAATTCCATGTTTTACAACTATGTTTTAGTACATTTCACATTATGCCCAAATCGTATTCCCACCGTTCGTATAATTGCGATTCAATCTAGATTATGGATAAATCTAGACTCGTAGAAATTAGGGAATGAACCAAAGATGCTATGAAAAAGGATGGACATAATAACTGGCATAAAAGGTTTGACTAACGACGTAGGTTCAAGAACATGGGTAGACCTAACTTAATAGGTAAATTCTCAAGGTCTAAAACCAAGGATAGACAGAATTGAGATGCAGGTTCAAGAACATGGGTAGACCTAACTTAATAGGTAAATTCCCATAGTCTAAAACCAAAGAAAACCAAGGACAGGCAGAATAAATAATCGGGTTTAGACCCAATCTCAAAATCAAAGAACTTAAGCAACACTTTTCTAGTCATGAATCATAGGTGGTTAATCACAGATGTCCTTGTTATGTCATAGGCAATAGTGTATGTTTTCTAATCAAAGACATAGGTTTAGTCAAGGAAATAATCCTCATAGTCATAGTCACAGTCATAGGCAATGTTCATAGTCATAGGCAATGTCCATAGTCATAGGCAAATGTTCATAGTCATAGGTAATGTCCATAGTCGTAGGCAATGTTCATAGTCAAAGAGGCATATGGTTTTAAGGTCCATAGTTTCATAGTCTTATCGGTCATCGAATCATAACAGTTCTTAATTAAGTCCAAAGACATAGGCACAGATTCGAATAGAAAGATTTGGCATATTCTTTTATTCCTTTAATTCATGTCACAAACAGAGAGAAACTTTCAAATCTAAAAAGTAACTGACTTACAGAAATTTAGATTAGAAAAGAAAGATAGCGTTACTATGATTCGTGCGACGTTGCTCGAAACCGTTTGAGCTAGCCTTTGATTCTTCACTTGAAATCATAGCCTGACTTGAACCTCTTCTTGAAAGTCTTTTAGCAGCATCTCCTCGTCTTGATTTATTTCATATATATATTATTCTATTTATTATTTAATTAAGAGGAGGAGAAGAAGCCATGTTCTCTAATAATCTTTTCAGCATAAGGGTAGAAAAGAATTGTGAATAGAGAAGAAGATCAGGGCTATTTATATAGTGTTAGGCGGACGAACCTAGGCAGAAAACGTGACTAAATACATCGGAACGAACCAGGTGCAGAAAGCTGGAAAAACGGGGGGGGGGCGACCCCCAGGTCGACTATGTAGTCGACCTGGGTGCCCCAGGTCGACTACCCAGTCGACCTGGGTGTCTTGGGCGGGAAAATTCCCGCCCTGGCCAATCCGGCCCGATTTTTGAAATTTGAATTTGTTTTCTGTCTTTTCGAATTTTAAACTGAACTCTGAAACTTCCGGAGGCCCTATCTCCCTCATACGGACTCCGATTTACGCAAACTCGGACTCGTTTTCATGCATAATTCCGAGACGAACACAATGGCGCAGCCCATTTCCCTTGATTTTGAATTTAAATTATAATTCTGCCTTGATTTGTGAATCTTAATGTTACAGAATTACAGGGTGTTACATTCTCCCCCACTTAAAAGGATTTCGTCCCGAAATCTTCAAGTTAGGAAGAATGTGTCCTACCATCCAATCACCCATCTACTCAACCATTCAATCACAGGCATCCATTGTCCTTAAAAGATTTCTAATGCTTTCATGTTTATATGCATAGTGTGTGTATATGTCCTTATCTACTATAAAATCAGGCGGTCTACTGATTCAGTCGACCTCCTTAATGCGAGTCATGTCAGTGCCATGCGTCCAACCATGTATGCAAGCATCCCTAGTTATGTAAATACTACATGCGTGCACGGCCATTCATCCATATGCAACACCCATATGATAACATATTGAGTTCAATTTACAAACAAATACATATATGTAAATGCAATATGAAAGCGTCTGAACTGATCTAGTGCCTAATACGTATGCATATGCATTCACAAGCAACCATTAGCAACCACTTGCAACCATCAACAATAACATGTTTCAAATACATGTTTACATCCATTGGCTTCTACCTAAGGATCGAAGATACGACCTAGGTGATACACTTTGGAAAGAGAGAAACAATTATGCGTAAAGCTCCTAAAACAAAGTAATCAAGGATGCACCCTCAAGGAAAAGGGTATGATGCTAGTATCTAGCCTTCTTGAGCTTTACTCCACTGTATCTTAACTAATTTAACTTCACGATTGTGAAGTTCCGGATCTCCATTTCCAAAATAAATAGATTTCAATCACGGTACCAGGTATACATACTAAGATGATTAGAGGTTTCCCTCTTATCCACCATGCCATAACTATAAGGGTCGAAAGGTTACTACGTGCTTTTTAGAGTACCTGCCACAACTATTCATCTCTCACGCAAACCATCCTAGTCGAACTCGACATTCCTCAAGTACAAGCCCCAAAGTCCTAAACGAATATCAGACAAGCACCCAAGGAATATCTCCCCCGAATTTAGACGATCAACGTGAGATGATATAAGCAAACTCGATAGCTATTCTCAAATCCCTACTAACCAAAAATAAACTGGTCGGACCACCAATTGGATTTGAGACTCTAGTGGAATCTTTCTACTATACAAGTACTATGTGTAGAGACTAAACTATGAAAGTAGATATGAACAAATGCGAAGCGCTAAAACCAAAGGAAAGAGTATGAACGGAAAAACTAGACTCTTCCAACAGAACTTTACTACCTTTCTCCTAGGTACGCTTGGTGGTGAAAGTATGTACTCGCCCTTCTGAAAATCTTGTTCCTCCTTCTTGCCCTTGTGCTTTTAATTATATGCCCTATCCTACCCCAGTAAAAATACTTCCTCTTGTCTTAGGTTTTATAATTTCTTCCTCCTTCGTGAGCTAAACCTACATCCATGAATTCCTCATCCTAGGGTTGTGCTCCATAGCCAAACTCCTCATCCCCTTCCGTGTGTAGTCATGTTGACAAATCCCTCGAAAGCTGCTTCCATCGTCCGGAAAACCCTATAAGCTTCGAAAGAAAACTGCTTGCAGATGAAACAACTACGGCTATCGATGGAAGCCGGGCACTACATTGCCCTTCGATGAGGTTACCTCCCAGAAAGCCAGGAGCCCCAGAGACTCAAGAAAGAAGGAGACAAGAATTTAAACAGAGGAAGAGAAGATAGTGCGTATGGCTTTGGGGAATATGTCTTTAAAACAAATCTTTTCTCTTGAAAATGCTTCTTTAAAAACCGTTTTGAAAATAATTTTTCAAATCCTTTATCTGATCTGGTAAACTTCAGCTCTGATACCACGTGTAACACCCCACGTCCGTTAGTGTCACTCACAAAGGGAATGCACTAAGTTATGTGGAGCATTTAGGGTAAAAGATGCAGATAAATTACAAGACAGACAGAAATTAAACAGCGGAAAATAAAACTTTGCTTTATTGATAAAATAGTTTTTACAACGGTTTCTTTACAATATCAGAGTATCATCTGTCTTACAAAATAAAGAAGCATAAAAAATACATTTATATTCCCCAATGTAGCAAGAACCAGCCATAGCATCTGAGAAGAGAATCCAAGCAAAACTTCGACAAATCTTCAAGCTGGGAAAGAGTGACAGTCCAACTTAACCTGAGCTATACTACTCCCTCCTCTACTACCTGGGGGGGAAACGGAAGAAAAGAAGACGAAAGAAAAGCAGAGTCAGACATAAAGCCTGAGTAAGTTCAGTAACTTCTAGCATGTGAACATGGAAAAACAAACGACATGAATTAACTGAATCCAAGATTACACCATGACCATAGGGTCAGCAAGATTAGAAAAAATAATCACAAGATATGCTAAGATAAGATAAACTGGATATGCTCTAATACTTTCGCCGCTTCGCTATTTCCTTGTTATACTGGTTTCTATATCTCTGCACCACCTAACTAGTGTTCCAACTAGTAACGATAACGTAATCCCAACCCCTGTAGTTTCCATTGCCTTCAGGCATACATTTATTATTTATTACCTAGATCTAATCTAGGGTTTTCTATCAAGTGCTTTCTAGATTTAACTAGAGTTTTACGCTATCTGCTGAACGCTTCTCGAGTTCAGGGTTTATGCCACCTAGTCCAACTAGGGATTACGCTACCTGTCGAACGTTGCCCCCAAGTCTAGGACACACTACCTAGAGTGGTATATGTTCCTGTACTTCCCCACGCATGTATCGCGAATCGTTATCGCTTGTCTAGATGCACATGTCCTGTAATGTGCGGTCCGAGTCCTGTGACAGGGCAAATCAAGGAATACAGAACTCGGTCGGGAGCTTTCAGATATCTGCCGATGCAGATGCTAAGGTCTGTTTTATTCCAGTGGCTATGGTCCCACTTGACCCTTCCCTCAACTAATGAAAGGCACACCTTGTAAAATGAGAACTATACGCCGGCCCCCAGTGCCCCACTATCCTATGGCCATCCTCACCCATAACTAGATAGCAAGTATATGGTCTTTTGGAGTTCTCCGCCTTTCCGCTTCACGTACCTCGATTGACCCAAGATGGATGGTAGACGACGAGTCGCTATCACAGGGCTACCGTTTGCTCGCCGAATCACGTCGGTCCATCCTAGTCTTTAGGTTGCCATGTATTGCAACCAAGGCATACCCCTGGTTCTTCTACGCAGACCTTAACCTCTGTGGGCCCAGGCGGATCATCTGCAGCCTCACAGAGGGATACCAAGAGTACCCTCACGTCCCCTCGAAGCCTCGGGCTTCGTAACCCAATTCGTTGGAGCCTCCTTTTTACTCAGACGGACATTCGCTCCTTCCCGTGTTATACTAAGAATTACTACTTAGTTTTACTAACTAAGATTTACCACTTAGTTTCCAGAATCGTTGTTTTCTTAACTAAGGTTTACTTAGTTCTCTTTCCCGTCAATTCGGATTGGTTAAGTGTCATAGTCAATTCAAGCTAACTTAACCCTCCTCATTTACCCTGTTAAACTGGTTAAGTGTTATCAGTAACACATGTTGACTTAAACCTACCACAAACCAAGTTATATTTGTTGAGTATTTATTACTTAACCCTACCCATTTACCCTGTGTTGGTTAAGTGTTCCTTTTTAACTTAACCTTGCCCGTCTGTTTTAACTAACATGTTAATATTAATGGTTAAGTATTATCCCTTCATGTTTTAGACTTAATCCCATTCCTTTATCACAACCTGATGGTTAAGTGTTCAAGTTTACTTAACCCTACGGTCTAGCCCAGCTAACATATCAAATTGGCTAAGTGTATTAGATTTTACTTAACCCCAACCTCTGGTCTAGTTAACATGTTAATTTGGCTAAGTGTATCAACCTTACTTAACCCCACCTTCTAGTCTAGTTGACATGTTAGTTTGGCCAAGAGTTTTCTTAGTTACTTAACCCCTACAAATCTGGTCTTGTTATCATAAGTTTAGTTAAGTGTCCCTATGGACTTAGCCCTCCCATTCTAGCTCGACTGTGTTAAGTTGGTTAAGTGTTCCTATAGACTTAACCCTCCCATTCTAGCTTAACTGTGTTAAGTTGGTTAAGTGTTCCTACGGACTTAACCATCCCATTCTAGCTTAACTACGTTATGTGTCAGTCTGAACCTAACCCCACCCATCAGTCTAGTTATCATGTTGAACTGGTTAAGTGTCTTAGTTAACTTAACCTTACCATTCTTGTTCTAGCTTTAAATAAATAAATTAAAGTCGTTACCACTCACATTAGACAGGTATCGTTGCGACTACTGGATGTGCCGGTTGGTTCCGGGCAGGTTTACATCGCAACTCAGTCTAACCTCGGGTTAGGCATATTCGTGTTTTCTAAGTTCAAAGGGTTTCAATTTATTTTCAAATCAAGTTTTGAAAGTAACCATCCCGTTCGTCGGATCAGTTAGGGATAGCCAGGGAGAGCAGGAAACTTGTATTTTCCAAACTCAAGCCTAGAACTATCCTCTCTGTCACCCTAGAACTTTCTGGTGTGTCATTAAAAGAGATGTCGTTAATAAACCTTTAATTTGTCTAAATTTACATTTCCTCATTTAGGCCAAATCCTATAAGTCAATTATTCCTAATTTACTTATTTCCTATTTACTCTTTTAATGTAAGTTGTCAACATTTATTCTTATGCCCCTTTTCCCCTCTATATAATATTTATGCCTTTTGGTATGTAAACTATACCAATTAAGTGTCACTAACCATGATTTTGCTAAACCTGACGGTTATTCCCAATTATGGCCAATTTCAAATTTATACCAATATACTTATTACGCCAAATTAGCTAATCCAATCCTGATTTAACATTCTAATTCACGGCAAACTAGACTTATTACTCTAGTTCTTTATTCATGTAAATGCTAGATTTACATGTCAATACTAGATTCAAATTACACATCTTATAATTCATGTCAAATTTATCCAATTTGCTTTTCTATGAACATGCCATATTACATGTTCCTAATTTATGACAAATTCCATGTTTTACAACTATGTTTTAGTACATTTCACATTATGCCCAAATCGTATTCCCACCGTTCGTATAATTGCGATTCAATCTAGATTATGGATAAATGTAGACTCGTAGAAATTAGGGAATGAACCAAAGATGCTATGAAAAAGGATGGACATAATAACTGGCATAAAAGGTTTGAATAACGACGTAGGTTCAAGAACATGGGTAGACCTAACTTAATAGGTAAATTCCCAAGGTCTAAAACCAAGGATAGACAGAATAGAGACGCAGGTTCAAGAACATGGGTAAACCTAACTTAGTAGGTAAATTCCCATAGTCTAAAACCAAAGAAAACCAAGGACAGGCAGAATAAATAATTGGGTTTAGACCCAATCTCAAAATCAAAGAACTTAACCAACACTTTCCTAGTCATGAATCATAGGTGTTTAATCACAGATGTCCTTGTTATGTCATAGGCAATAGTGTATGTTTTCTAATCAAAGGCATAGGTTTAGTCAAGGAAATAATCCTCATAGTCATAGTCATAGTCATAGTCATAGGCAATGTTCGTAGTCATAGGCAATGTCCATAGTCATAGGCAAATGTTCATAGTCATAGGTAATGTCCATAGTCGTAGGCAATGCTCATAGTCAAAGAGGCATATGGTTTTAAGGTCCATAGCTTCATAGTCTTATCGGTCATCGAATCATAACAGTTCTTAATTAAGTCCAAAGACATAGGAACATATTGGAATAGAAAGATTTGGCATATTCTTTTATTCCTTTAATTCATGTCACAAACAGAGAGAAACTTTCAAATCTAAAAAGTAACTGACTTACAGAAATTTAGATTAGAAAAGAAAGATGGCGTTGCTATGATTCGTGCGACGTTGCTCGAAACCGTTTGAGCTAGCCTTTGATTCTTCACTTGAAATCCTAGCCTGACTTGAACCTCTTCTTGAAAGTCTTTTAGCAGGATCTCCTCGTCTTGATTTATTTTATATATATATTATTCTATTTATTATTTAATTAAGAGGAGGAGAAGAAGCCATGTTCGCCAATAATCTTTGCAGCATAAGGGTAGAAAAGAATTGTGAATAGAGAAGAAGATCAGGGCTGTTTATATAGTGTTAGGCGGACGAACCTAGGCAGAAAACGTGACTAAATACATCGGAACGAACCAGGTGCAGAAAGCTGGAAAAACGGGGGGGGGGGGGGGTCGACCCCCAGGTCGACTATGTAGTCGACCTAGGTGCCCCAGGTCGACTACCCAGTCGACCTGGGTGTCTTGGGCAGGAAATTTGAATTTGTTTTTTGTCTGTTCGAATTTTAAACTGAACTCTGAAACTTCCGGAGGCCCTATCTCCCTCATACGGACTCCGATTTACGCAAACTCGGACTAGTTTTCATGCAGAATTCCGAGACGAACACAATGGCGCAGCCCGTTTCCCTTGATTTTGATTTTAAATTATAATTCTGCCTTGATTTGTGAATCTTAGTGTTACAGAATTACAGGGTGTTACACTCTTCTTTTCAACAGAAGCCTTGATCCTTTGCATCTTAGCATTCCACACTGACAATTCATGCCAGGCAAGTGATGTCTATCAATATATAACCTCTAAGCTCGTATGTCTCAGAGAGGGTGTTAAGCAAGAGAATAAATTCTCCGCCACCAAACAGATATATGTTAATAGAAATCAATTGGCATAGAATGAAATCCAATGTCAGACACATATCCATTTACAAGTTCGTTCTGGGTCTGAACGAAACCAGAGGCACATTATTCCTTGTCCCATATGTCTAATACAGGAGAGAGGTCCTCGCATACCCGTTGATCTCCAAGTACGTCTGAATGATCACCACTCATTACCTTGTCTTGGGTGTACAACCCAATCAAGACATCAGTAATCGTCTAAACGACGTAAAGAACTCTGGTCTTCAACCACCGTCTTCATAGTCGACTTTTAATCGTCGTAGTAATTATTCAGAATGGGTTAAACTCGGCCTTTCCGAATAACACGCGTATTTTATAATCAAGTGCTATAAAAACACACCATACGCCTCATTCCAACTCAGAATATTCTTTTAATAAAATATTCACAATATTAGGGAAAGGTTCCCATTAATTTTATCAAAGACAAATTCTTTTAAATTTATTCTTTAATCTTCCGTTGAATACCAGTTTCAAAAGATTTTATTAACTAGTCTAGATTATCGAACCTTACCGCAATAATCATTTATTATTTTCCAATCCCATCCTATTCATCCCATGTAGAAAAACTGGTAGCACTCCATATTTAACACCCACTGTGTTCTAGGTAAAATTAATTACTCTTTTACATTCAAATCTAATTAAAGATTTAACTATCGCTTGGAGTAAAACCGGTGGTACTCCATTTTCGATCATTTCCCAAATTTGATAATTTAAATTATTAGATTCACATTTCAATCTAATTAAAGATTCATTAAAACTCCAATTCAGTTTTAATCTCAAAAATCATTACTTAATGATTATTCAAATTTAGGAAATTAATCTTTATCTTTAACTGGGCTTAAAGAATTAATGTCATTTGAAGAACAGTTCGCGATAAACCCAAAATCATCTTCCATCAAAATGGAATCTACACAAAAATCAGATCAATATATATAATCGACATAAATTTTCGTATCAGACTAACAATATAAATTGAATAATGGAAAAGCCTTTTAAATTCCATGTATAGTAACAGTCTTCTTTTACAGAAGCTCATCTCGATTATTACTAAATTGAATTCCATTCAATTCCAATTTATTCTACTTAGTTGGAAAACTTTACTTTGGAAAATTTCCATTTAAATCTTAATAAAAGATTTATAAATTCCAAATTACATATTTTCACTGTTGATTGGGTTAAAGTACAAATGTCGTTTATAACACAGTTCACGATAAGCCCACAATCAACTTTCATTTCATTTCCAATTAAATATTAATTAATTGTTAAACTTCTCTAAATCTTAATTAAAAGATTTATTCTTTCCTCAACTGGGTTTAAGAACAGTGTTATTTAAGATACCGTTCACGATAAACCCAAAATCCAATTTATTTTATTCAATTTCAATTAAATATTAATTAATTGGGAAACTTCATTAAATCTTGATTTAAAGGTTTATTCTTTTCTAAACGGGGTTTAAGAACAATGTTATTAAAGACACCATTCACGATAAACCCAAAATCCAATTTATTTTATTCAATTCCAATTAAATATTAATTAACTGGGAAACTTGATTAAATCTTAATTAAAAAAATTATCCTTTTCTCAACTGGGTTTAAGGACAATGTTATTAAAGACACCATTCACGACAAACCCAAAATCCAATTTGAGATTGAATAGAAGGCTCTGAATGGAAATTATATCGGCTTATATTCAATATCAAATTCTAAGATCAACAAATATCATATTGGGAATAACGATAATTATATCTTCCAAATTCCTCAACAATATCCGTATAATCACGGAATCCAATATCGAAATATTCCGAAGATAATTTCCATTCCAATTCTTATTTGGAAAATTCTACTTATGTTAAAACCATTCCTCAATCCAATTTATTTATTAAAACATTGGATTATTATTCTAGTTAATATCTAGTTCATTTCGATAAATATATATATTTTAATCTTTTCAAACTTGAAATTTTTCATCCTAATCATTTCTTATGATTTTACATAATTTTTCCTTATTTTTAAAAATTTTATTTAGGCCCTTACAGTCGGTTTCCAATAGTGTCCACCGAACTGCACCCATAGCGACCTTTTCCAAAATTGATTTGGACATATTTTAAAATCTAACCGTTAGATTTCAAATCTATTGTATTCATTTGAAATCTCTTTTTGGTACGAACCCAACGGTTCCGGTTTTAGGAGAATCTGACGGTCGGATCTTCCGTTACATCAATTTGAAATTAACGGTCGAAATTCACGAACAGTCGCTGCGCGGCGCGTTCTATTCAGGCCATTAAATATATATAATATCTATATTATATATATTTCATCGATTTCTATTTAAAATGTACTTTATAAATCATTTAGAAATTCGTTTTAAAACAATTCCAACTTCTTTTCAATTTTAAATCAATATTGAATATTCTATATCATTATAATTTTAAAATGATAATATTTTCAAAATATTAGATTTTGAAATCACTACTTTTCGATATTCACTATAAAATAAATAAAATCGATCGATAAACCCGTTCGGGTTAAAATGGCGTTTGCTACTTAACTCGGCTTCACCAATTTCAATATTTTTATGTCCATCCAAAAACGGATATCAAAATCATAATTTTATTCCTTACTGAATATTATTTAAAATATTCGTTATTTTAAAAGATTCTTTATTTTAAAATACCCTTTATTTTATAATATTCTTTATTTTTGAATCGGAATGCGACTCAATCAATTACCACATAATTTCAGTTATGTGGATTTCATACATTGCATGTATTCAACAATAATGATAAATAATCATTAAACACTCCATTCACATCCATAGTGAAATTTACAACTGTGTGAGCATTAAAATAAATAAATAACGCTCATCACAGCCTATCAATCCATCGATTGACATACGACTAAATATTAGGATTAGTGTATGTCAAATGTCATCTCAATACCTGTGTGGCGTTTTCAAACAACAGCAGTGAATTTTAAATAAATTATTGGTTAACAAATTTAACCAATTCTAACTCGGTTTGAATTATTTTTCTAATTTGCCAATTTTCACTGTTTAAATTATAAATAAATATTTATAATTTCAACTACTACATTAATGTTAACATTATTTTTAATACGTTAAACATTTCAACATTACAAACAACACACAATACAGTCAATTCGATCCAAACAAACAATCATGGTTTGTACAATAAATGGTGTCAGGTGCTGCTAAGCACCGTCTGCATCCCAGTATATATTTAACCATAAAGTAGATAGAGTGAGAAGGAGTTCTCACCTTGATTGGTTTCCACTCCGTCATTCTTTAGCGGACGATGGTTAGGATTCTGTTTTGCTTCCGGCCCGTTCCATCGCAATCTGTTTCACGTGGTTTATGTTAAAAATCACATTTTAAAAAAAACAATATTTATAAATAAGAAATCACGTTTTTAATTACGAAGAATTTTATATAAAAATCATATTTTTGCAATGATGTATATATTTTAAAAATCATATTTTTAGAACGCCACTACATATACAAAAATCACATTTTATAAATCAGGCTTTTTCATATAAAATTCACATTTTTAATTACTATATATATATATATATTAAAAATCATATTTTTATCTATGTTATGTATATATAAAAATCAAATATTTATATTGCTTTTTTTTATTTTAGAAACAATGCTTTTTCTATTTTAAAACAATGCTATTTTTATTTTAAAACAATTCTATTTTATTTTAAAACAATTCTATTTTATTTTAAAATAATTCTGTTGTATTTTATTCGTTTATTTCCAAATTAACTTGTTTATTATTTTTAACCCCAAATCAATCCCAACGACTGTCGCCCCAAGCCAAATACCCCCATTTTGGACACAATGGGGTATGTTTCGTAACCCAATTCGGCTGTTTTGATCAATTTTTCTTTAGATTAAAATATAAATCAATAAATTGAATTTTAAACGTACATTTTAATTTACCAAGGACACATACTGACTCCAAAAATTCTTGAAAAATCATATATAGCTTTGTTTTAATGATACGGTCCTAATAAAATTAATTTTGTCGAATTTGGAGACAGTTTGAAAAATGGCCTTTTTCTTGTCGATCCAATTCAACTAAAATTGACCAAACATATTTTCTTTTGCCATGCTCACATATTAATTCCAAAAATTATGAAAATTGGAATCTATGAATAATTTGACATTCCGGATCCAACAAAAGTGGTTTCATCAAAAATGGTGGTAGTTTGCAAAATGGCTATTTTTAAGGGCTATACTTTACATAAATTATATATAAATTCCATAGTACTATTCTTAATTTTAAACTGGACATCACTTTCAATTTATAAAGTGAAATCTCAATTTCTTACATTCGTTAGAAAGATATTATTAAATAGATTCAAATATTTCTGGTTTCGTCCAATTCTGATTTAAAATGAATTCTGTATGTTCAATTGAAATTATAAATCGAAATTTCAAACTACCGCACCATTTCAAACTCTATTTATAATTAAAATAAGTTTATACGTTTTAACTTCGATTAAAACAAATTTTTAGTCGTTATTGTTTAAAATAAATCATTTTAAGTTCAAAAACCATTAAAATAACTAAAATAAAAATTTTAAATTAGTTCAGAAATTCCGGTTTGTTACATAAAGCTGGCAAAATAATTGATCATATGTACGATTTTTGTTTTGGTTACACTAATAAACCATACCAATGCATCATACGATTTTTGTTTGGGTTGTAATAAAGTATGAGTATTACTATTTTGCTACAGTGAGCACTTTCTGCCAATTTGTTGAACTATCTGCGTTTAAGCATATGATAAAGGATGCTGAGTGTGGGGTGACTATTAAAAACTGCTTATTTTTTTGCTTTCACCTGCGCCGCTCGAGTAACAGTCTGCATATTCAAGTTGATCGGGTTGCTGTAGATGTGGTGAAAAGGAAGTGCAAGCTGTTGAGCTGGCATAAGAACGTAGTTGCAGAGGGGACGATAGCAAGTACTGATCTTGATGCTTCAGTGCATTTCGTTAAGCTTGAGTAGATGCTTGGAAGGTATGGGTGAATGTTGCACTGGAACTGGACGCCTTCCTGTTTAGGCCAAATTCAGATATGACCACTATCAAGGAGGCCGTTGAATCAGCAGTGGCGTGGCACAAAGGACTTCATCTCCTTTGTCTAGTATGATAGTACGTAGAGTACATATTATATTAGTAGCTCCTACTGTTATGACACTTAATCTTTTGTGTGGCTGTCATGTAAACATATCCGATCTTTTGTCTTGTGAATATTATGACTTATGTAAACTTATCTAAGTATTTTGGGATGTGAATATTATGACTACGGAAACTTATCTAAATCTTTTGGAATGTGGTATTTTATCTAACCTTTTATGTATGTGCTATGTGAATGGTATACGTTAATGGTTCGTGGCTGCTACAGCAATTTTTTTTAATTCGTAGTTATAATGCAACAGGAAAACTAAGTTGTTAAATTAAATTTCACAACAAAAATAGTACATTGTCAGAACCTATAGTGAAATTGTATGGTAGCATGACACAACAGGCAAAAACAATGGCAAAATAATTTATTATAGCGGGCAAAATCACTTGTAATAAAGGCAATTACGACGTTAGTAGAACGTTGTTATAAATGATATTACAACAGTCATAACCTGTTGCAAAAAAATATTATAACCGGCTCCTATTCCACTGAAGGAACATACAGAAACATAATAGGAGCGTTGTAAAAAGTCTATTACAACCGCCTGTTACCACATTCTTTCCAGCTGTAAAAGAGGACATATTACAACATGGCCTAATACGGCGAGCGGGCCGACCGCTGTTAAAGCTCTATTACAACGGGCATTACCTGTTGTAATAGATCATTTTTGTTGTAGTGTGATAAAATTAACAATCGTTACGAGTGGTTAACCCAATATTATAATAGTTAGTCGATGAAGCAATGTTTATCTTTAGGACTAGTTGTTGGTTTTAATAAAATTTCATATCATTGTTACATATACAAAAAAAAAGGGTCTAACGCTATCGATATAATATAAAGATATTTTTTTTTTAATTTTAACTAAACCTTCATTTGTTTCAAGTATACTCATTATAAATACTAAAAAACTCATATATTGTGAACCGTATAAAATACATTTGGTTTCATTTTACTTAATTTTGCATGGCAAAATCTATTCATACACCAACAATCTCTTGACAAACACCATAAATTAAATAAACTATCAAACATCAAAAATTACTTTACATACACCATCTCTTTTACAATATTAACCTTGTTTTACTCTTCATCATCTTCCTTCTTTAAAAATTTAAGCTTATTTACAGAAAATAAAAAAATTATAGCACTAAAAAAGTTTAAGTTCAGTAAAATGAATTTCGGTTTTTGAATATATGTTAACCAATTTATTATGCTATAAAAAAATTCTTAATTTCAGCAAAAAAGCCCTACTTCTAAATTAAATGATTTTAAATTTGAGCACATTCTTGCAGAAGTTCCCATAATTCAAATTTTAGGTTTTATGTTTAAAGACACATTAAGTTCTTCAATTTTTTTTACATAGATTTGGTCAATATCGTTAATTGCAATGTTTTAGTTTGTCGCTCCTGGTTGAACGCTATCTCTACGCCACCGTCAAGCCCTAGCTATGAAGTGGTGTCGCTGGAAGTAATTTTGAACACCATCAACTGGACAGGGGTTATTTTGACAATTTTGAGCATTGGTCATATAAATATCGTTTGAAAAATTCTACTGTAATGTAAATTTAGTGAAATGATAGTCAATTTTTTTTATTAAGTTTATACAATTTTGATGAAGTTAATGAAACCCAAAATATTATGACACTTTTCACGGCTAACCAATATAATTAAAGGTGTTTAAAAAATTCTTCTAAAATTAAAATATATTTTTGTGAAATTAAGAATTAAAGAAATAATTTAAAAAGGCTAGATCTATTCACACCCAACTATTACCTTTCTCTCAAAAGTACAGAAATGCAAGAAAAATGTTGTAACTAATGTTTTGAAATAACAATGGCGATAGCCAATTCCTTAACCCAAAACCCTTCAGCGAAACCCAACATAGCTCTCTCACCACCAGATCCGCCGCCTAAACCTATTCCACCCTCGCCTGACCCCCCTCCATCCACCGCCTTCCATTCTCTCGCGTTAGGCCCTCCTCCTCTCACCGTCAACCCAAACCTAGATCCTCTACCTAAGCAGAAACGGTCCTCCCGTTTTGCATCTAAGCCTCTGAACGTTGGAACCTTCGAAGTCAATGACATTGACTTGGAATTTAAAGGAGAAAATCTTGTTCTTACAGAAGACATAATTCAGGCTAGTGAAGAGCAGTGGAATGGGTACCTCGTCGGTTTTTCCCTTGATACGCTGCTATCTTATTATACTGTAGTCAATTACTTGACGAAGCACTGGGCGCCGCAAGGTAATATTGAATTTAAATCGAATGGGATAGTTTTTTCTTCCAGTTTTCTTCTCTGGATGATCGAATTAGGGTTCTTGAGGCAGACCTAGTTATAATTCGCAACAAGCTGTTCATTGTCCAACCCTGGGAACCAATTTTGAGTAATGTTGCGAACAGTGTTAAGGTAGTCCCTGTGTGGATTAAAATGTTTAATATCCCTCTCGTCACTTGTTCGAAGAGGGGGATAAGCTATATGGCCTCTAGAGTCGGAAAGTTTTTGTGTATGGACTCTAACACTGGAAAAAAAACTATTACCTTTCCCACCCACCTTACTAAACAAAATTTATTACACCCCAAATTTTGCTTTTCACACCTCAAAATATATCGAAGCTATCCTTTATTTTATACTTAAAAAACAACTTAATATAAATAGTGAAATTAAAGAAGAGATGAAATCCATAAACAACAAAATTGTATTTCGTAACAACTTATTTATTATTTTCATTGATAGCATGATCTAAAAAAATTATATTATCGTTTAATTAAAAAAATGATTGAACTGTAAATCAAATTCTAAAAAAAAATCTAATCTAAAATATAACATCATTTTCCCGTAGATCATAATTGTGTTCTGCAGTCAACTTCATTATTCTTCTTATTTTTCCATTTCATTATGATTAAAATGCACAATAAAATGAAATAATGAATGTGTCAAGTTTAACAGCGAATGAAGGTAAATAGGTTGTTTTGTTTTTTAAACCAATAGTGGAGTGGGAAAGGCAAAATGAGAGGGGTTAATAAAATTAGTCATTAAATAATTTACCATATTAGTGCTATTTTTTTGGTTGAATTTTAAGCAAATTTATATTAGTGCTTTTTTTGGTTAAATAATGAACGTGTAGTCGAGCGTCTATGTGACGACCGCCCACAGCCCCTGCTCTAAACAAGCGGAATAATGTGCTGAAAGGTGTGCCAGGCAGCTGTTGACGATCGTCATAGGTAAATAACCACAACGGGACTTATTGTAAAACTCACAGCGCAAGGATAAAATATAACATATACAACAGGTAGAAATATTGGAGCATCATATAACAAACTTTTGAAAACTTTCACAACATCCTGAAAGGTTATCCATACATCATAGGAATATCAAAGTCTGTATATAAAGCCTCACTACAACACTCAGAGAGGAACTCAAACAATGGAAATAGAAATACTGAATAGTAAGTAAGATAGTACGCCAGCCTCCTGCTCGCCTCCAAATTGAAACATCGTCCTCACTAAGCTATCACTGTCACCTGCCACCTAGTCTACCGTTCCACAACTGGATGAACATCCCAAGGTAATAAGAGTGAAATACCAAACCTTGAATCAGACAACAGTCATAGTGAGGGATAAAACAACTAACAAACATCAATAATAAAGTATATGAGAATGGATAGATAAACATACTAATCTACCCACAACACCATAGAAGAGCTCAACCCTATCTTCCCCACATCGAAAAGTGATAGCCTTTACAACAACATTTCAACCATAAATCCATGGAAACTAGAACACCCATTTAATCACGGTATAGCACTCATGACATCCAAATTATATATCTTATGTAAAACATCCTAATCGAATTCAACATCCCTCAAGCACAAGCCTTAGAGGCTTAAACCAATATCAGAAAAGCACCTAAGGAACATCTCGTTCGACGTTGAATAATCTACATGAGACGGTTCAAAACAAAGCAACTAATCAACCATGATAGACTCTGGCTAGCACCGCCAATCCTGCTTCGAAACTATCGTTAATCGTATGACGGCCAAACTTGTTATATGTCAAGGGCTAATGGTAACCCCAGTTCTAGCATAAACTCCATACGCCTTTCAACGATACGTATGTTTGTCCAACCTTGACAACTACGCCTTTGAACGATACCCAAGGTACTCGACCAGCAACCTTCTAGTCCTTTGGGTGCCCCCATTGTACCCCTACTTTGAGTCTGTTAGAACTTACGACAACGATAAATTCTCGGCCTTCGCATCTCTAGTCATCTAATCCAACGACTTTTCATAGCTCAAGCAGCCAATATCCAGCAACTCACGACCTTTGAGTTGCCACCTCATTCATTGTTCTACACCGATCAACGAACACAGTCAACACTTCGAATATTCCCACTTGAACTTACTTCGAAGTCACAACGTCATTAAGCCAAATTACATCACTGCGCCTCGGCTAGGGTTCGGGGGCACATCCCCTTGGAGCCAACCAACCCATCCTCTTGGAGCCTACCGACCCATCCATACAACATAGACCGATCCATCCCCAATCGACCCATCTATGCACATGCCAACCGAACCATCCAAGCAATACAGCCCAGACTAACCCATCTGAAGAAGACCGACCCATCATCTCACCAACCGACCCGTACAACTCCACCTCGACCGACCCGGCCCACGACCGACTGGTGCAGCTCCATCTCGACCGACCGACCCAGAAACCTGGAGCACGACCGACCCGACCTGTACTACACCATGCACTATACATTATACTAGCAGACCAACCTATATTACTCCAGATCCGATCCAACACGATTTCCACTAGAAATTCGACCAAAACTACACCAAATGACCATATGAAAATGACAATTATGAAGTTTTCCTATTCATCCAATTCATCCATAAACATATTATGAAGTTACAAACAATATGAAAATGACAATTTCACCAATAATTCACCCAAAATCATGATATTGAACATATAAACAAAAATTATGGTCTAACTTGCATAACTATATGAAATAGCATAGAAATTACCGGTTTTAAGTTGCTAAATTAGATCCTATAGTGATTCATACGAAAATGGACTTACCATTAGATCTAAGGAAAACGACTTGAAAATGATGAATTTTGCGCACACAACTCATATACTTGATTGAATCTGCCTGAGAGATGCATATCAGTCACCGATTTCCCAAAATAACCCAAAAGCAATGAATTATGATTCCGAACAGCAAAGAATTTGATCCAAACTCTTCAATTCGATGATCTCTCTCTTCGATTTGTGTAGATCTAGCCTCAAATGTTGTAGATCTTCGATTATCTAAGCTTTAATGGTGGAAAGGTGAAGAGGATGGAGGAACCCTGGCTTTTCAAAATGAAGGAATAGATAAAGTAAACTCTTTCCCATGCCTCTTAACCCCTATTTATAGCCTTCCACCAGCCCACTAATGGGCCTCTCCAAATCCAGCCAGCTGTAAAACCTTAAAACAACGATTCCTCCCAAGTTTCCGAGCCAAATCTATAATGTGACCACTCTACGGAAAGGGAAACATCATTTCCTTTCCAATGGTATAGGTCTCAACACCTGATTCGACCTAAGTCAAAAGTTATGCCCTATACAAGACTGATAGGGGGAAAATGATAAGAAACAAAATTGGTAAAAATTATGGACATGTCTCACATCCCCATAAGCAACATATTAAAATGTGAGAATGATCCAACCCTCAGGGAATAAAATAAAATATTTTACAGCCTTCTGATACGTAAAATGCAGGTTGTTACAATCTACATCATGTTCCTATTGCTGTTCCCAAAGGGCCTTATCCAGTTTTTCGTTGTGGAGATGAGTGTATAGTTTTTATATGCAAAAACGGAAAGAATACTGGATGTAGATTTTTTGGATATGTAGCTTATGGAGACCACAAATGGTATCCCAAAGAAATTGAGTGCTGTAACTATTTTAAGTTGGTTGATCCTCCGATGTGTGCTAGAGGTCTCGAATATACATTTGAATTGCAGGAAGAAAATAAATGTTTGTCCAAGTTTGTTTAAGAAGGCTGTCGAAGAGATACAAGATGGTCCTAGTTGCGAGTTGATAAAGGGGGCACGAAGTAAGAAGCGTCATCGGCTGATTGTTGTTTAGCTTCTAATTTACGTGTTAGTGGATGTACGATTGATTGTGTATTAGCCAAATCGAAGAAATATACGATGTTGTTGTAATATGTGAAAGTAATAAGGGTGAATATGCCAATATGTTAAGGGCTTTACTGCAATTTACATGGCATGTAGACTCTATAAATAGAAAGATTGTTTACATTCGAATCAATAGAAATGAAGTCTCTCCATAATATCTTATGTTCTCTCTAATCACTTCTCCTCTTTTATCTATTTTATTTTATAACACATTATAAACACGAGATTCTATTTGAGCTATTTTTGAGATCTTTGAGATCTACATCTAAGTATTTATCATGTAAGTAATTTTCATCTGAATTATTATTTCATGAATTTTTAGATTTGTTATGCAATTATTTTATTTTGTTTGAGAATCTTTGATTAAGGATCAATAAATTTATTATATCTTTTATTCTTCTAGATCTATTTTTCTAATAATATTTTTTTTAGATCTAGATTGTGTTCTAATGAATCTATTTTTTTATATCTAATTATTTTTATTGACCCTACATATGTGTCTAGATTTATTCTTTCAATTCTTTGTGGACCTAATTTTTTTTTTTTAAAACCCAATTTGATGGAGATTTGACTATATATGTATTGTTTACATTATTGATGATATATAAGTAGATCTAATTTTATCTTTCCTGATCTATTATTACTTTTCATATGTAATTCTTTTGGATAGACTGAAGACATAATATCTCTTGAAAAAAACGGTTTTTTTAGTTTACCCAACAAATACAGAATATCTCATAATTTTTTTATTTATACCCAACAAAATTATGGGTATAAAATGTAGTGGTGTAGGGTTTAAATTCAATAGCGATACTGAATTATCATTGGAAGTGAAATTGAAAAAGGAAAAATTGAAACATGATGTAAACGAATCCTTTCAAATTCAAAAAAAAGGAGCCTGAAGTTCGTATGCAAAGGCTGAAAAGTCAAAACCTTTAAAAGCTAAAATAAAGGCTCAAAGTATATAAATGTGCTTAATATTTGCTTATAGCAAAGGATATAGAATTCAATAATAGGAAAGGACTTGAAAAGGCAATGAAAGGAAAAGTTTCAATAAAATGCAAAAGCCTTATAGTCCAATTTTATGCCACACATAATTTCTCGAAGAAATTTATTATTGAAAGAGATCATTATAATTATAATAAATACTATTTTCTTTAAGAAAAATAGTAAAATGGATCTCATATGTGAACAAAAGCACTTTTATGCTATAATTTAAATTATACAATAACAGTATATAAATTATGATAAAACTTGAAGTTTTATTATAGTAATTTTAGAACATATCATATTTCCAAAAGAAATATTTTGTTGTTTCTAAGAATTTTTTTATAAAGATAATATGCGCCTCGAAGATCATATTTGAAACACCCCACCTCCGTTAGGGTCACTCTCAAAGGGAATGCCCTAATTTTGGTGGAGGTTTATAAGTACAAGTCACAGATATACAAGACAGATATAAGAACACATATTTGTAAACAGCGGAAGAACAACAAACTTTATTTCAACAAGTCAAATACGTGTTACAACAACATCCTTTCCAAAAACATAACATAACATTTTCATAATCTGTCTTGAGTACATTATTTAAAGAAGCATAAATAAAACATAGATAAACTGCAAAAGCCCCATAGTGGATTGTCCAAAGCCATAGTTCAAAACAGGAAAGTCCAAGCAATACATTTCTCTTCTTCAAGCTGGATGTTGAGGTTGGTCAAGCTGCTGTGTTCCCTCCCTGAGGACCTGGGGGGGGGGGGGAAACGGAAGAAAGAAGACGAAAGAAAAGTAGAGTCATACATAAAGCCTGAGTAAGTCTAGTACTATTTTGTCTATGAATAAAGAACTGGGTATGATAAGTATAAACAAGAAGTGGGCAAGCACAATAAACTTGGTTAAGTTGTCTAGGGTCGAATATACTATCGTACCCCATGTTAATCCCTGAACCCATATAAACTAGTTTCCAATTTGCACCCCAAAATCAGGGTGATGTGACCCATTCAATGATGATCGGCTCCTACTCGCATAGTTACATGTGTCTTACGACCCCCGATGTTGTAGTTACCTATGCTGGTCCCACCATGGGGTGTATCAAGTCCCATAGTGGCAACCCGACACAACCTTAGAGTGCACAGGTATGCTACTGGTGTCCAGTGCCTTATTTTTCTGCGCCGGAGTGTGTGCACGCCCGCACTCCGTTAGAACCTACACTGCTACACCACCGCCGTCGAATTGACCTCTTACAATCAGCCCAGTAATCGTGCCCCACCCCGCCTAGTTTCAGCGTATCCTGATACACCTTTTAGGGTTACTGCTGAAAAGGGTCCCCCGTTACTAGGTTTTCTATCTCTAGCCAACATGCTAAGTTGGTTAAGTGTTTCCTAACCTAACCCCACCAGTCCGTTTAGTTTAGCATGTTCCATTTTGATTAAGTCTTTAGTTCACTTAATCCTAACAATCCTGACTCAGCCTTAATTGTCTTATTAAGGCCCTGACCTCTCACATTAGACAGGTATTGTTGTGGCTGCCTGTTGCCGGTTGGTTCCGGGCAGTCTTACGCCACAACTCAGTCTAACCTCGGGTCCTTGCTGGGCTCCATGTTTAACCTCTCACATTGGATAGGTATTGTTGTGACTACTGGACAGCCGGGCGGTTCCGGGCAGGTTTACATCACAACTCAATCCAACCTCGGGTTAAACACATCGTATGTTCTACATTTACATATTTTGTCATTCTTCTTTATTTCTTATATGTAAATATTTGCGGCCCATTATTAAGTTAATGGTGTAAAGGTTACACCAATCATGGGCCCAACCCATACTTGAACTTGGGCCCTTCTATTTTATATTTTCATTCATTAATTAATTTTAACCCAACGTTATTTTCCCCCGTTTAACACGTCCGTTTATATACATTGGGCTTAGCCTTTTAAAGCCCAATTTAGCCATACGAAAAAGGGGAGGCTTAAAGCGTGATTACATACACAAAGAGGGGAAGGTGAGCGCATGAACTTGCATATGACGTTGGAAATACATAATAGAAACTGGTGTACTTGCATAGTGGTAACATAGGTGACATGAATCAAGGCATGTGAACTTGCATAGGTTTAACTGCAACATGAACCCTTATTCTTATTTATGCATAATGTCAAACATAAGCATGGCATAAATATTTCTAGCATAAGCATGGCATAATGTCAAACATAAGCATGGCATAAATATTTCTAGCATAAGCATGGCATAAATATTTCTAGCATAAGCATGGCATAATATCAAACATAAGCATGGCATAATATCAAACATAAGCATGGCATAAGTATAGTTAAATTTGTTCACATAACCATGGCATAAATATACTTATGCATAAATATTCCTAATCATGGTGTTTGCTTTAAACTTGCAAAAAGGGATTTTTGAGTCTAACCTAGCCATGTCTCACATATGACATCATATAATTCTTTTTAAACAAGATAGACTTAATCATGGATTTCAATTATGCCAAATATCATTCATAGCCTAGCCATATTCATAAGTTTGCAAAAGCATGACTTAATACACGGATTATGGTGTCAAAATTCCAACATAGTTTCATATGAACTATAACAACCAAACTTATTTCAATTACTTGCAAAATGATTTATGCACAAAAATATACATCATGATGGCATAATAACAAAGCCCCAAACTTGCATGAATTTCAATCAACTACATACATGTAGCTTCAACATAGATTACATAATTTGCGCAATATTCCAAACGTATACTTGCATAGAACTACCGCATGTAGTTCTTTATAATTGAATGACATAATTCAGAATATCCAAACGTATATAAATTGATAAGACCGCACAAATATGAATTTTATTGCCACAATTCAAGCATACATATCTACACAATTGTTTATTCATACCAAAGTAATACTCTACTTACAATGGTTGCGGCGAATTCTCTAATTAAGAGATATGATTCCTTTGTTGAATTGATTGGCTTTAGGTTGCTTGAATTGCTTTAGGCTTTAGAACTTTCTCCCTAATCCTCTCTCTAGTTGGCGGCTACTCTTAGTCGTTCCTCAGCAACATGGCGGCTATGTTCTTATTTTGAATGAATAGATTAGGGTTTAGTCTAGGGTTGTTTATATAGAGGTTAGGAATTGATTGGGACCATTGATGTTGCTAGGTTAGATCGTAGCCATTCATTAGATAGAGAGACCAATTAGAACCCGCCACCTAGCCCTAATGACAAAGCAGACCACAGAAATTCGACCAAACACAGACCTGGCCAGCCAGGTTGACTGGGCTCGACCAGGTCGACACCCCTGTCGACAGGGCTGTCGACAGCCCTGTCGACATGGGTAGCCCAGGTCGACAGCCCAGTCGACCTGGGTGGCCTAGGCGGGTGTTTATCCGTCCTGGCCCACTGGGCCCGATTTTTTTAATTATTTTATTCTGTTTGAATTTTAAATTTAATTCAAAACTTCCGCATGCCATATCTTCTTCATACGGACTCCGTTTTTCGAAAACTCGGACTCTATTTCGCGTATTTTTCCGAGATGAACGCAATGGCGTATCCCGTTTCCCTTAGTTCTTTGATTTGAAATTAATTATACTTTAATTTGTTAATTTCACAGTTATAGAATTTTCGGGGTGTTACATTCTCCCCCACTTAAAAGGATTTCGTCCCCGAAATCTTCAAGTTAGGAGGAATGTAAATCCTAACATCCAAACATTCATCTACTCATCCATCAAACACGAGCATCCATTGTCCTTAAAAGATTTCTAATGCTTCATGATCATATGCGAAGTGTGTGTGTACATGTACTTATCTAATGCAAAATCAGGCGGTCTACTGATTCAGTTGACCTCCTTAATGCGAATTATGTAAGTGCCATGAATCCATTATGTATGAAAATCTCCCCTATTCTTGATTCTACATGAGTGCACAATCATTCAATACAAATGCAACATCCACATGACAACACATTAATGTTCAACCATATACGAATGCAAACATATATGCATATGCAATATGAAGTGACTGAGCCGATCTAAACCCTAGATTGTGTGTGTATATGCAACCACGAGCAACCACTAGCAATCACTTGCAACCACTTGCAACCATCATACATAACATGTTTCAACTACATGTTTCCATCCAAAAAGATTCTTCCTAAAAGATAAGGTCGAGGAAATATACCTAAAAAGATAGATAAAAGCGCAACTTAAGGAAAAGGAAAGATCAAGGATGTACCCTCGAACAGAAAAGGGTAGGCTGTACGGATTCTAGCTTCAGTTTCCCAAGTCGCGTCTCCCTCGGCGTCGCTCCACTGAACTTTGACGATCTTGACTTCGCGGTTGCGTAGCTTCTTCACTTCCGTTCCTAAGATGTGGGTTGGAACTCTCCTTATGGTTGCTTCGCGTTCCACTTCGGCCTCTTCGAGGATATTTGGCTCTACCACTTCAGCAGACTCATGCAGACATTTTCGGAGGTGTGAAACGTGAAAAACGTTGTGGACTCCGGCCAACTTCTCGGGTAGCTCTAATCTATATGCCATTTTCCCAATCTTCTCGATGATAGGGAATGGCCCTACGAATCTTGGTGCTAGCTTTCATGTGGTTCCAAAACGAACAACGTTTCTTAGCGGTGATACCTTGAGAAAAACTCTGTCTCCAACCTCAAATTCAAGGTCGGTCCTCCTCTTGTCGGCGTAGGACTTTTGTCTGTCTTGGGCCGTCTTCATCCTTCTTCGTATTAAGTCTACCTTCTCTGAAGTCTCTCGGATCATATCTGGTCCAAGTATGAGCTTATCAGTAGACTCCCACCAACAAGTGGGCGATCGGCACGGTCTTCCATATAAAGCTTCGAAGGGCGCCATTCCGATGGTTGCTTGATAGCTGTTTTGTAGGCAAATTCCACCAAAGGAAGGTGGTCTTCCCATGTCCCTCCGAAGTCAAGGACGCATAGTCTTAAGAGGTCTTCCAAAACTCTATTCACTCTCTCTGTTTGGCCGTCGGTTTGGGGATGATAGGCTGTGCTCAAGCATAACTGCGTTCCTACTGCTTCTTGCAGACTCCGCCAAAACTCGCTGGTGAAGATGGGGTCTCGGTCACTAACAATGCTAGATGGTATTCCATGGATTCGAACGATTTCCTTAAGGTAAAGTGATGCTAGGGATGAGGCAGTTCTCTTACTTTTGACAGGTAAAAAGTGGGCGCTTTTAGTAAGCCTATCCACTATTACCCAAATGCTAGTGTTGCCTCTCCTAGACCTAGGCAGCCCATCGATGAAGTCCATTGAGATGCTATCCCACTTCCACTGCGGGACCTCCAAAGGATGTAGCAGTCCGCCAGGCTTTTTCTGTTCCGCCTTAACCTGTTGGCACACTATACACTTAGAAACGAATTCTGCCACGTCCTTTTTCATGCCATTCCAGAAGAAAGTCCTTTTTATGTCTTTATACATTTTATCTCCGCCTGGATGTATCGTCATCTTGGAGTGATGTGCTTCCTCGAGAACCTTCTTTATTAAATCTTTTGTCTGTGGGACGCATAGTCTTCCGTCCCGCCTTAGTATACCCTTATCGTCGATGGAGTATCTGTTGAGGTGACTTGAAGTCTCACCCCTAATTAGCCTATCAATTATTTCCACAAGCTGAGGGTCTTCGCGTTGTGCTGTCCCTACTGAATCCACTAAAGTTGGGCGCACTTCGAGAGATGCTAGCAAGCCTGGTACAAAATCGGAGGAGGGCCTAAAGTCGAAGCTGGCTATAAACTCTAGGCTTTGTCTTTCAACAAACAACGGGCTTAGGGTCAATTTCTTTCGGCTCAACGCGTCTGCCACTACGTTGCCTTTGCCCGGAGTATAGGAGATTTCGAAATCGTACGAGGCAAGAAACTCCATCCACCTTTGTTGCCTCAAGTTAAGATCCTTCTTCGAGAAAAGATATTTCAACGATTTATGGTCAGTGTAAAGTTCGAACTTCTCACCTAGGAGATAGTGTCGCCAAGACTTGAGTGCAAAGACGATGGCGGCTAACTCTAGATCGTGGGTTGGGTAGTTCCTTTCGTGCACCTTCAACTGCCTCCCGCCATAAGCTACTACCCTTCCTTCTTGCATTAAGACGGCGCCTAGCCCTGTCCCACATGCATCCGTATAAACAGTGAACATCTTGCTCCCATCTGGCAGCGTCAAAACTGGGGCTGTTGTGAGAGCCCTTTTCAGTCGTTGGAAAGCAAACTCGCAATCCAAATCCCAATTGAACACTAGATTCTTCTTAGTCAATTTCGTGAGCGGAGCTGAGATTTTCGCGAAATCCCTTATGAACTTTCGATAGAAACCCGCTAGTCCTAGAAAGCTTCGGACCTCAGTTGCATTCCTTGGTGTCTTCCAGTCCTGTACCGCCACTACCTTCGCAGGGTCCACCGCTAACCCTTGTTTGGATACTATGTGCCCAAGGAACCTCACCTCTTCTCTCCAAAAGTGGCATTTGGAGAATTTGGCTTTTAGTTGATGGACTCGCAAAGTTTCCATGATTGCCCTTAAGTGCTGAGCATGTTCCTCTTCACTCTTTGAGAAGATAAGGATATCATCTACGAAGACCACTACGAATTTGTTGAGGAAATCTCTAAATACCCTACTCATTAGGTCCACGAAGTACGCAGGTGCATTTGTCAAGCCGAAAGGCATGACAAGCCATTCAAAGAAGCCGTCTGGGGTTCTGAAAGCCGTTTTATCGATGCTATCTTCAGCCATCCTTAGCTGATGAAAACCGGTTGCTAAATCGAGTTGGGAGAAAACAGACGCTCCTACAAGCTGGTCAAATAAATCGTCAATTCTAGGGAGAGGGTGCCTATTCTTTTTCGTTAGCTTGTTGAGCTCCCTATAGTCAACACATAGACGGAGTGAACCATCCGCCTTTGTAGCGAACACCACCGGAGCGCCCCATTCTGAAATGCTCCTCCTAATGAACCCCTTCTCTAGAAGCTCTTTAATCTGTTTACTGAGCTCTTTCCTTTCTCGTGGAGCCATATGTCTAACGGGCAACGCAACGGGCTTTGCATTATCTACAAGATATATGCGGAAGTCTATTTCCCGCTTCGGAGGCAAGCCCTTCACCACTTCGAAGACATCCGGATATTCCCGGACCACTCTAACTGAATGCAAATTTTCAACAGAGGCATCTAGCGATTCAAGATAACTAAGCATAACCGCATATGAGGGATTACAAGAAATTTCCAAAGTATTACCGAGCTGGGTTAGGAGCCTAACAACCCTTTTCTCACAATCAAGGATGGCCCCATTACTGGATAGCCAATCCATACCCAAAATCAAACCATACCCCGAAAAGCCCAAAACAAAGGCACTACATTCAAATTCAACACTTAGGATAGAAATTTTCAAATCCAGACAGATCATAGACAAATGAGCTGGGCCCCCAATTGGGTTTGAAACAATTAAGGGGTCCTCTACCATACTAGTTTTTAGGTGCAGAGATTCTACTAAAGCAGACGAGATAAAGGAGTGTGATGCGCTAGAATCAAATAAAGTGCGAACGGGGTGATCATAAAGATAAACTACACTTTCTACAGAAGTGTTTGTACCTCTCTGTTGCAAAGGTGGCGCTTCCAGCACATGAACCTGTGCCCCTGGGGTGGATCCAGTGCCCTGCCCCTGTCCTCGTTTCTTTGGGCAGTCCTTAGCCCTGTGGCCTGTCTGACCGCATGAGAAGCACCCACCATTCTCCTTGGCCTTCTTTTTCCGGCAGTCCTTTACTAAGTGCCCCACTTTGCCACAGAAATTACACTTCCTCTTCTCTTTGTTGCCTTTCCCGCCTTTCTTAAAGTCTGTCTTCTTAGGCTGCAAACCTTCCTTCTTCCCTTGAGAGCTTTCTGCCTTTGCCTCCTTCTTGCCCTTATCCTCTTCATTCAGCAATGCCATTTGCACCAATCTTTCATACGTGGCTCCCATGGGTATATGGGTCATGGCCAAACTGTGTAATGGCTCATTTAACCCTTTGACGAATCGGAGAGACTTCTTGTGCGGGGTGTTGACTAGGTCAAGCCCAAACCTAGCCAACTCATCGAACTGATTCACATATTCTCTGACTGTCTTGTCCCCTTGCTTAAGAAATAAGAATTTTTCCAACTGCAAACTCTTTTCCGCATCTGAGAGAAATTTAATCTCAAACCTTGCCCTAAAATCCTCCCACGTCTCCACTGGTCTTTCAGCATTAGTGACTTCCCACCAGTAGGAAGCCTCGCCCTTCAATAGCCACACCGCCAGTTGTACTTTTTGTCCATCTTCTACCTCAAAGATGATGAATAGGTCCTCCGTTTCTTTCAGCCAATTCCTAGCTGCCACGAAGGACTCAGTTCCATGGAAATCCCTTCCTCCCATAGCTTTAAAATCTTTACATATTTTAGCAAAAGTGTTTCCCCGAGGAGGAGGTGGAGGAAAAGGTGCTGCTGCAGCTGGATGATTTCCTTCCGCTGGGGGAGGAGGAACGGTAGGACCTGGCTGAGTGGCCCTTGCTTCTAAGAACCGCCTAAACCAACCAGGTATTGGCACCCCTTCTGGCAAGTTAAGTTCTTGGGACATGCTGAAACAAAAAGGATAGATTCAAAACGAAGGATAAGAGATAATACCTATGGCTTTGGGGAGTGGACTTTGCCTTTTTAAAATAAAATAATATTTTTCTTTTTAAAATGCTTCTTTAAATTTCTTTTTTGAAAATAATTTTCAAAACTTTTTATCTTATCTAGTAAACCTATGCTCTGATACCAAGTGAAACACCCCACCTCCGTTAGGGTCACTCTCAAAGGGAATGCCCTAATTTTGGTGGAGGTTTATAAGTACAAGTCACAGATATACAAGACAGATATAAGAACACATATTTGTAAACAGCGGAAGAACAACAAACTTTATTTCAACAAGTCAAATACGTGTTACAACAACATCCTTTCCAAAAACATAACATAACACTTTCATAATCTGTCTTGAGTACATTATTTAAAGAAGCACAAATAAAACATAGATAAACTGCAAAAGCCCCATAGTGGATTGTCCAAAGCCATAGTTCAAAACAGGAAAGTCCAAGCAATACATTTCTCTTCTTCAAGCTGGATGTTGAGGTTGGTCAAGCTGCTGTGTTCCCTCCCTGAGGACCTGGGGGGGGAAACGGAAGAAAGAAAACGAAAGAAAAGTAGAGTTAGACATAAAGCCTGAGTAAGTCTAGTACTATTTTGTCTATGAATAAAGAACTGGGTATGATAAGTATAAACAAGAAGTGGGCAAGCACAATAAACTTGGTTAAGTTGTCTAGGGTCGAATATACTATCGTACCCCATGTTAATCCCTGAACCCATATAAACTAGTTTCCAATTTGCACCCCAAAATCAGGGTGATGTGACCCATTCAATGATGATCGGCTCCTACTCGCATAGTTACATGTGTCTTACGGCCCCCGATGTTGTAGTTACCTATGCTGGTCCCACCATGGGGTGTATCAAGTCCTATAGTGGCAACCCGACACAACCTTAGAGTGCACAGGTATGCTACTGGTGTCCAGTGCCTTATTTTTCTGCGCCGGAGTGTGTGCACGCCCGCACTCCGTTAGAACATACACTGCTACACCACCGCCGTCGATTTGACCTCTTACAATCAGCCCAGTAATCGTGCCCCACCCCGCCTAGTTTCAGGGTATCCTGATACACCTTTTAGGGTTACTGCTGAAAAGGGTCCCCCGTTACTAGGTTTTCTATCTCTAGCCAACATGCTAAGTTGGTTAAGTGTTTCCTAACCTAACCCCACAAGTCTGTTTAGTTTAGCATGTTCCATTTTGATTAAGTCTTTAGTTCACTTAATCCTAACAATCCTGACTCAGCCTTAATTGTCTTATTAAGGCCCTGACCTCTCACATTAGACAGGTATTGTTGTGGCTGCCTGTTGCCGGTTGGTTCCGGGCAGTCTTACGCCACAACTCAGTGTAACCTCGGGTCCTTGCTGGGCTCCATGTTTAACCTCTCACATTGGATAGGTATTGTTGTGACTACTGGACAGCCGGGCGGTTCCGGGCAGGTTTACATCACAACTCAATCCAACCTCGGGTTAAACACATCGTATGTTCTACATTTACATATTTTGTCATTCTTCTTTATTTCTTATATGTAAATATTTGCGGCCCATTATTAAGTTAATGGTGTAAAGGTTACACCAGTCATGGGCCCAACCCATACTTGAACTTGGGCCCTTCTATTTTATATTTTCATTCATTAATTAATTTTAACCCAACGTTATTTTCCCCCGTTTAACACGTCCGTTTATATACATTGGGCTTAGCCTTTTAAAGCCCAATTTAGCCATACGAAAAAGGGGAGGCTTAAAGCGTGATTACATACACAAAGAGGGGAAGGTGAGCGCATGAACTTGCATATGACGTTGGAAATACATAATAGAAACTGGTGTACTTGCATAGTGGTAACATAGGTGACATGAATCAAGGCATGTGAACTTGCATAGGTTTAACTGCAACATGAACCCATATTCTTATTTATGCATAATGTCAAACATAAGCATGGCATAAATATTTCTAGCATAAGCATGGCATAATGTCAAACATAAGCATGGCATAAATATTTCTAGCATAAGCATGGCATAATGTCAAACATAAGCATGGCATAAATATTTCTAGCATAAGCATGGCATAATATCAAACATAAGCATGGCATAATATCAAACATAAGCATGGCATAAGTATAGTTAAATTTGTTCACATAACCATGGCATAAATATACTTATGCATAAATATTCCTAATCATGGTGTTTGCTTTAAACTTGCAAAAAGGGATTTTTGAGTCTAACCTAGCCATGTCTCACATATGACATCATATAATTCTTTTTAAACAAGATAGACTTAATCATGGATTTCAATTATGCCAAATATCATTCATAGCCTAGCCATATTCATAAGTTTGCAAAAGCATGACTTAATACACGGATTATGGTGTCAAAATTCCAACATAGTTTCATATGAACTATAACAACCAAACTTATTTCAATTACTTGCAAAATGATTTATGCACAAAAATATACATCATGATGGCATAATAACAAAGCCCCAAACTTGCATGAATTTCAATCAACTACATACATGTAGCTTCAACATAGATTACATAATTTGCACAATATTCCAAACGTATACTTGCATAGAACTACCGCATGTAGTTCTTTATAATTGAATGACATAATTCAGAATATCCAAACATATATAAATTGATAAGACCGCACAAATATGAATTTTATTGCCACAATTCAAGCATACATATCTACACAATTGTTTATTCATACCAAAGTAATACTCTACTTACAATGGTTGCGGCGAATTCTCTAATTAAGAGATATGATTCCTTTGTTGAATTGATTGGCTTTAGGTTGCTTGAATTGCTTTAGGATTTAGAACTTTCTCCCTAATCCTCTCTCTAGTTGGCGGCTACTCTTAGTCGTTCCTCAGCAACATGGCGGCTATGTTCTTATTTTGAATGAATAGATTAGGGTTTAGTCTAGGGTTGTTTATATAGAGGTTAGGAATTGATTGGGACCATTGATGTTGCTAGGTTAGATCGTAGCCATTCATTAGATAGAGAGACCAATTAGAAACCGCCACCTAGCCCTAATGACAAAGCAGACCACAGAAATTCGACCAAACACAGACCTGGCCAGCCAGGTTGACTGGGCTCGACCAGGTCGACACCCCTGTCGACAGGGCTGTCGACAGCCCTGTCGACATGGGTAGCCCAGGTCGACAGCCCAGTCGACCTGGGTGGCCTAGGCGGGTGTTTATCCGTCCTGGCCCACTGGGCCCGATTTTTTTAATTATTTTATTCTGTTTGAATTTTAAATTTAATTCAAAACTTCCGCATGCCATATCTTCTTCATACGGACTCCGTTTTTCGAAAACTCGGACTCTATTTCGCGTATTTTTCCGAGACGAACGCAATGGCGTATCCCGTTTCCCTTAGTTCTTTGATTTGAAATTAATTATACTTTAATTTGTTAATTTCACAGTTATAGAATTTTCGGGGTGTTACAATATTAAGTTAAGATCTAAATATTGATCTTAATTTAGCACACATGAAGTGAATGTAAAAGCCATTTTGGTTATAAAAATGAAAAAATTTAGAATCTGCAGTTTCTACAAAGGTAAGAGGTAATTTTGATGTTAAAAAGAAATATCTAAAGGATCTTTATATGGACTGTATAATTTGAATCTAAACATGTAATTTTTATGTTTGTGAATTTTTTGTATAAATTTGCAAGTTTTTCGAATCATTCAAAATAAAGAATGTAAAATCTTGGTTTTATGATTATGCATTTTTTACTCAATTCTCGGTTAGACATTATATGCATATATATGGTATTTTAGAATATATGATTATTAGGGAATGCCGTGCAACTTTACGTTGTTCATTTCAGTTTTATCATTGATCAATACTGCAACTAGATCCAAATTTTATTCTGTTGATGTAAGTAAAATTTATTTATTTGATTCATATATTTTGACCACATAACATATATTTCCTTTGTTTTTGTAATAAATGCATTAAATGTATCATTATGGTAATATATTATATTACCATACTATCATAAATGTATTAAATGCATTAGGTATTGTAAGTTAAATTATGCATGTTTGTGTTTGAAATAAGAATAAATGTATGTATTATTATTCGATGTATTTAGCAAGTAATATCTAATGTAATGAAAGAAATAAAAATGTTTAAATCAAAATTCTGAATTTGTGCAAAGAAAATTTTAAATTAGAAGCTGTATAACTTGAAGTCTAAGACATGAAGTCTTGAATTATGAAAAAATACTTTCTAATAAAGTTTACAAGTTTGAAATCTTGACAATTAGCAAGAATGTAAAAGCTCAAAATTAAAAGTATGTAAAAAGATTGAGAACCAGACGTTCGTCATAAATTAATAAACTTGATATACTTATGTGTATATATATATACATGCACAAGAACATAAATTTCATCAATCAATGAACATGAAATAATTCATAATTTAAAAGCGTGAAACTTTATTAAAACTATGTGAAATAATAACATTATACTTCTTAAAGAAGTTACATTATACAGAGCAATTATGATGCATCCAACAATTTCACAATTTTAAAAATGAGTTGTATCTTGCTTATATATTTACGTTTACATCTGTGCAGTTAAAGCGCTTAGCAGTTCTATAGCGATAAAGGTTTAAAAAGCTATTGCGGGGATAAAGCGGGGAAATGCCGGGAATATAACGGAGGTGCAAAAATGTTAATTAGATGTAAAACTATATAATTAAAATTAATTAATTATCATTCCCACACCATTTATGTTTAAGAAAGGAATATTATTAATTAATCTTATATAACAAAACCAAAGAATATCATGGTTATGCACACTAGATTCGAGGATCACTATAGATTTCTATCTTATATAAGGCACTTATGACTTGAAATAAACTCTTTAGCGGAGTCAATCCTGAGACTTATGATGTCCGGTGTGATATACTATATGATGCCCTCCAAAGTTAAAAAAATCACAATGATACTAAATAATATTCATGCTTAAGGCATTAATATTAGAAAATTAATACTTCTATTAAGGGTTATTGAACACAACATAAACAAATTAGAAAATAGCTTATTGAACACAACATAAACAAATTAAAAAATAGCCGCACCCTATTCTCCAGTGAAGAAATATTCTCAGTCTTCTGGTAAAAAATCGAACATTTCTTCTCCTGAAACCTGAAACTCTTCCTTGATTTGTGTGTTTCGCTCTTCTTCTCGAAGACTCCAATGCACAATTCAATTTCGCGTTTTATAATAAACCGCTATTTTTAACGATTTAAATTCAATTTAAATCGAAATTTTATTTTTAAATTACTCTACAATTTCTTGTAATGGGAATTTGGAATATGAAATACGTTCACTGAACATAACACTTGTGAAAATTTCATAGAAAAATTTGAATGTTTGTCAGTCGTGCAATTTTTAGTGCAAAACTGCGCATAACAGGCCAAATTTTAGTGATTGTATAATTTCTCTGGAACCAATTCGGGCAAATATGAAAAATATTCTATTCATTGTCATGAATCCTATGGTGCAATTCGTTTGGCGAAAACTTTCGAGTCCCATAAAAATATTTTCCAGTGTGGAATTTGCGCCGATGAAAATCTTTCCGAAAACAAAATGTCCCAACATGAAAAGGTTTTCCATCCTCATTTTATTCTTTAATCTGCATTTCGTTTCGCGAAAATCGGACGTTTTGACCTCCGTTTAATTATTTTGTTGTGCGAAATTTTCTTTTATGGGGTCCGTAATGCGTTTTTGAATGGAATATCGTGATTCTGTAAGCTGTGTATCGTTGCGTTCGTCACGTCGAGCTGATTACCGCAATATATTCAATTGTTAGTTTCAGTGCTCGGTTCAGAATGAAATTGCGCAAAAGCTTGCGCAATTCATTTTTGAAACAAAGCAATTTGAGTTCGGTGTGTCCCTATTCAGGTTTAACATGTTTTCTAGTTATTTTGGGTCTCCAAACCGAGTCTGTAACATTTGCATGTCGCTCGAAAGGACAAAAATGCCAATAGACACATATATATTCTTCCCTTTCCACTTCTCCAAATTAATATTTCATTCTTCCTGTAATGGCCTGCAAATTGTACCATTTGAGTTGACTAATATTATACGCGTCCAACCCAAAGTGTACCAAAATATGAATCTATAATAGAAAGAAAATTAGAGGATGAGAAAAGAAAGAAATATCAGAATAGAAGAATAAGAAGAAGAACCAACACCACACGGAATCTCACAGGGCAGCGGAATAAAATATAATATAAAAATAAATCTTTATTGAAAACTTGAAAAAAAAGTACTTACAATCATCAAAGTACATCAATACATCTGAACAGTTATAACAACCTGTCCTCATATACATCACAAAGCGGAATAATACTAAATATCATACGTTTGATGAAACGACCCGAACTTCCCCGGCCTCCGAAGAGAAGAGAAAGAACGAATTGTTCTGAGAACACGACAAAATAGAACGCATACAGAAGAACATTTCATTGTATATAACAACAATGCATCAGATTATAAGAATATACAGAGTATAAATGAATATTACACAGAAATATCAGAGATTTAAATTACATTTAAATACATAGCAGCGGAAAAATAATACAATACACAACTAGAAGTAGATATACGGATACAAAGCTTTCCGGATATCATTCCAGCTGTAAACCAGGATCCTGTGAATATAAATCTGCAAAACCAAAACTACTAGCTGCCCGTGTCAAAATAAGGGCACCCAGAGTTTAGGTTAAAACAATAAACTCCAGGTCAGTCATGTGACTGGTGTGAGAACTAAAACAGTTATTAATCTTTATTTTTAAAGTTGGGTAAATCAAGGGACCACGCCGTATAACACGGAACGGGTTTCCTCCCAAGAATACCAGTGCATAAAACAAACAGCGCAATGCTAAATGAAGAAAAATGAAGCTGTTATAAGACCCAGGTCCTATCACACAATGCAACGCAAGCCGGGGAATAGGGTTTTCCATTATAACAGCCAAAGAATGCTTGATACGTTTTAAAACAAATCATTTGATACTACAATAAGTGCATAGTGGATAAAACAACTTCAAATCATAAGTATCAATCATAGGCGACATGAGCGTCCCATGCCACTATGTCGCCATATATAGGTTTACAAATAAAACCGCAAATGTCACGTATTTGGAAATTGGATTTTCCTTCTATGAACCGAGGCCAGGGATCGTCCTCACCGTCTTCGAGACAATCTAGCCCATGTCTCCGGAACAGCCGCAACTGCCCCTTGGATCCTCAGGGTCGGTCCACCGATGTGGATTATAGTGCCTGAACAATACGTTTCTCCGCCCTTTGGGGCGTAAATGAGCCAACGAATGGCTCCATCGGACCCGGATCGTCCGATCTAACCGAGGCGCCTCGCAACAGCAACAACCACACAGGTGAAAAGTATATAAATGTCAGGGCTGGTAGGTTACTCACACCACCCTAGCTAGAAAGAAACGCATGCCCTCCCTGATGTCCTCTCCCGTTTCTGGTTCACAACCGGGGTGTGAGGCTCGCGAATTCACGTTACACAAAGCTGTGCCACACAGGCTGTGCTTTGATCATCACCACAAGACTTTGCTTTTCAACAGAAGCCTCGATCAATTGCCACTTAGGCATGCCACACAGGCAATTCACTCCATGCGTTTGATATCCATCAATATATAACCCCTGAGCTCGTACGTCTCAGAGAAGGGCGTTAAGCAAGAGAATAAATTCTCCGCCGCCAAACAGATATATATTTAATAGAGATCAATCACACGGACTAAAAATCCAATGTCAGACACACAGTCCATTTACAAGTCCGTTCTGGGTCTGAACGAAACCGGAGGCACCTAGTACCCCGCGCATCCATCGATCTCCAAGTACGTCTGGACGATCGCCAACTGTTTCCATCTTCTTGGGTGTACAGCCCAATCAAGATCATCAGTAATCACCCAAACGACGTGAAGACTTCTGGTCTTCGACCACCGTCTTCATCTTCGACACCACGTCGAATCAGTTATTCAGAATGGGATAAACCCGGTCTTTCTGAACAACTCGCGTATATATTATAAAAGTGTTACACAAACACAACATACGCCTCATTCCAATCCAGAATATTCTTTTATTCAAATATTCCTATACCTTGGGAAAAGTTCCCATTAATTTTATCCAAGATAAATTCTTTAAATTTATTCTTTAATCTCCTTTGAGTATCAATTCAAACTAGTCGGGATTAGCGAACCACACCGAAGTAATCATTTATTTTATTTCCCAATCCCAACCTATTCATCCCATGAAGTAAAACTGGTAGTACTTCATATCTAACACCACAGTGTTATCGGTAATTCAATTACCATTTCACGTTCAAATCTAATTAAAGATTTAACTATCGCCTGGAGCAAAACTGGTGATACTCCATTTTCGATCATTTCAATCTAATTAAAGATTCATTAAAACTCCACTTAGTTTTAATCTTCGGCTGGGTTAAAGAATCAGTGTCATTTTAAAACACGGTTCACGATAAACCCAAAATCACATTCCATTAACTATCGGGTTAAAGAACAAGTGTTATTTAAAACACTGTTCACGATAAACCCAAAAATCAATATCACTTCAATTCCAATTAAATATTATTTAATTGGTACACTTCATTAAATCTAAATAAAAAGATTTAATCTTTTCTCAACTGGGTTCAAGAACAGTGTTAGTGAAGACACCATTCACGACAACCCCAAATCACATTTGATATTCAATACAAGGCTCTGAATAGAAAATATACCGGCTTATATTCAATATCAAATTCTACGACTAACAAATGTCGTATTGGAAATAACGATATAAATATATATCTTTCAAATTTCCATAACAACATCCGTATAATCACGAATTCCAACATCGAAATATTCCGAAGACAATTTCGATTCAAATCCACTCCAATGCAATCATTGGAAATTCTGGTTATTTTCAAAACTCTTTTCAAATTCAATTTATTTATTTAAAAATAAATAGAATTATATTTTTAGTTCAAAACTAGCTCATTTCGATAAAAATCTATTTTTATCTTTTCAAACATGAAGTTTTTCATCCCAAATCTTCACAAATCATTTCTTATGATTTTACACAAATTATTACTATTTTTAATAATTTTATCAAGGCCCGTACAGTCGATTTCCACCAATGGCCATCGAACTGCACGTATAGCGACCTTTTTCCAATTTGATTTGGACATAATTCCAAATCCAACCGTTAGATTTCTAATTTATCACATTCGCTAGAAAGCTCTTTTCGATACGAACCCAACGGTTCCGGTTTTAGGAGAATCCGACGGTCGGATCTCCCGTAACGTCCATTTGAAATCAATGGTCGAAATTCGCTAACTGCCGCGGCGCGGCGCGTTCTATTCAGGTCATTATATTATATATAATATATATATAATATATGCTTCGTCGATTTCTATTTAAAACGAATTATATAAATAGTTTTAAAATTCGTTTCAAAATCTATTTCAACTTCCATCTCAATTCAAAGCAAAATTGAATTCTTCTCTATAAATTCGTTTTAAAATTTATTTCTATTCAATTCAAATTTCAATTCAATTTGAATTCATTTTCAATTCAATTCATTTCGAAATCGTTTTCAATTCAATTCATTTCGAAATCGCTTTCAATTCAATTCATTTCGAAATCACTTTCAATTCAATTCATTTCGAAATCACTTTCAATTCATTTCATTTCGAAATCACTTTCAATTCATTTCATTTCGAAATCACTTTCAATTCAATTCACTTTGAATTCGTTTTCAATTCAATTCATTTCGAAATCACTTTTAAAATCGATATAAATATCGTTCACGTCAAAATGGCGTCAATCTAATCAACACGGCTTCATATATTCCTTTATTTTCAAATATTCTTTTTCAAATATTTCTTTTTCAAATATTTCTTTTTCAAAACTGGAATGAGGCCCAATCAATTACCATATAAAATTAATTATATGGATTTCCATACAACACATGTATATAATAGCATTGAAAATAATCAACCATCAACCAAAGTGCACTACACTGTATAAGCATCAAATATAGATATTCAATGCTTATAACAGCCTGTCAATCAATCGATCGACATATTTAATCAATCAGGATGAGTGAACTTCAAATTTCATCCCAACACCCGTGTGGGGTTTCAAACAATCAAACAAATATTTTATTCGTGCAGTTGGGCGATGTGTAAAATTTATCGTCCCAATCAATGTCCTTCAAATAGGTGTACATAAACAAACCGTCTGGTTTGTAAATGAATATTCTATTTTATTCACTTCACGTTAAAAATTATATTTTTAACGATAAAACATTTTATTTCAACCTATGAATTTCTATTCAATTCATTTATTCAATAAAATGATATTTTTATTTTTCTAACATATTTTAGAAAATTTCGGCGGCATAACGGCACGATACTAGAAACGGGACAAGGCCTAGCCTTATCCCCGGTCAAGTGAAGGCCCACGCCATTCACACATCAATCTAATCCATTCATCTCACCAAACAATTCAATTTCAATCAAATAATCTAACTAACTACACAACCAAACAAACAAGTCCATGGTATGTGGACGGGTGTCGGGTGCTTCTAATAAGCACCGTCTGCATCCTAGTATATATATATATAACTAGAAAAATTAAATTGAAGAGTGAGAAATTCTCACATATAGCTATCCTAGCTCCACGGCACTCCTTTGATAGAAATCTTCATCGCTACCGCATCTTCGTCATCTTCGTTGTCCGCTTTCACTACCTATGCAAAAATCGAATTTTTACTTCGCTATTCCATATATAAAAATCCTATTTTTATTTCAAAGTTCAATATATAAAAATCCTATTTTTATTTCAAAGTTCAATATATAAAAATCCTATTTTTATTTCAAAGTTCAATATATAAAAATCCTATTTTTATTTCAAAGTTCAATATATAAAAATCCTATTTTTATTTCCATGTTATATAGATAAAAATTATATTTTTATCATGCTCTTTTCCATATAAAGATTTCGCCTTTTATGAAATAAAGTTTTCGCCTTTTCTAAAATAAAGATTATAAAAATCACATCTTCATATTGCTACTACTTCTACTTAATAGAGATTATATTTTTAATACCTTAAAAATATAAAAAATCATATTTTTGACTCGTTACTTATACAAAAATCCTTCATTTTTACTTTATAAAAATCATTCATTTTTACTTTATAAAAATCATTCATTTTTACTTTATAAAAATCATTCATTTTTACTTTATTTCTTATAAAAGAAAATCAGATTTGTAAAACAAAATTATATATAAATAAATACTTACAGTTTTTTTCTCTAGGGTTCGCTGTGTCGGTGAACTGGAGAGGGGGGAGGCGCAGGCGTTAGGCGGTCGGATTTGGGGTCTACAGCGGTTTGAGGTGGCTGCCTTTGGGTTGGGGGTGCTCGTCGGAGGAGTCGTCACTGGTGGGGTCGGCTAGGGTATGGATCAACGCTAGGAGGGGCGTGAAGGTGGAAGAGGAGGAGGAGCAGGCGCGAACGTCGAGGCGGCGGTTCCTAGGGTTCGTGGTGGTGGCTGCGTCAGCTTCAGAGGTCGCGGGTTCTTTTGGTGGGGGCTCGTCGTTCGTACAGAGGAGGGAGAGTAAAGGGGGTGGCGGAGGGAGCCAGCGCCAGTGCTGGTGGCGCGGTCGTCGGCGATGGGTGGGCTCCGCCCCCTTTCTCTCTTTTTTTTTTTTTTTTTTTTTGAAAGCATCTGATCGTGTAAAGGAAAAGAGAGAAGGGGGGGCCATAGGAAAAATAAATATATATTTATTATTTTATATTTAATTATTTTTAAAAGTTGACTTTCACATATGTCATCTAAACGAGGCCCACCGCCTGTCGTCCATAGCGTTTCACCCCCATTCCGAACACAATGGGATATGTATCATCAGCTGATTCGGCTGTTACAATCAGTTTCCGTTAAATTTACATTTAAATCACTATATTGAATTTTAAACGTACATTTCAAATTACCGGGGTCACATACTAACTCTAAAAATTCTCGAAAAATATTTTCTAGCTTCGTATTGACGATACGGTCCTAACAAAACTAGTTTCGTCGAATTCTGAGACCGTTGGAAAAATGACCAATTTCCAGTCGATTAAAATCAACTGAAACTGGTCAAAATGCGTTTTCCTTTGCCAACAAAACTGGTTTCGTCGAATTCCGAGGTCGTTTGCAAAATGTCCATTTTTAAGGGCCTGAATTCCATAGCGACTATTCAGAATTTTCAACTGGACATATCTTTTGATTCCCGCTACGAACTTTCGATTTTTCGGATTCGTTGGAAAGATATTCGCTATTAGATTCCATTATTTTTGGTTTCACTAAAATCCGGATTGTTTTGCACCCGGTACATTCAATTGAAGTTTGAAATCGAATTATCGAACTACCGCGCCATTTTCAATTCTATTTATAATTTTATATAATTATTTTTATTCTAACGACGACGCGTATAATATATACGACGAATTCTATTCAAAATAAATTTCTCGTCGATATTATTTAAAATAATCCATTTTAAATAATCAAAATTCGCCAAAATTGCAAAAATAAAAAATTTTAAACTGGCCCAGATTTTACGGGTTGTTACAATCTCCCCCACTTAAAACTTTTCGTCCCCGAAAAGGAACAAAGTCGAAGGTGGTTTGATCATTCAACTCTACGCTCGATCTGACTTCCATTCTCCAACTCTTTAGTTTCTGAGAATTTCCAAAATCTCAAAAATTTGGCTAACACCCTAAATTTTTGAAAAATTTCGCCATAACCTCCCCTGCACCGGGAGCATCGGGGAATTTCAAATAGCTTCCCCGGTCCTTCAGATCTCAAAAAGAAAAAGAAAAAGCCAAGCGGCTAGCCAATAGGCTCATAAAATCATCATCACCCAAACAAAACAGGAAATTATGTAGTAAACATGTACCTATTTGTCGGGCAAACAAATTTTATTCTCTGCTCTAGCCTCCTTGCTATGACCTGTTCAATGTAAGTATATGTATATGCAAGTAAATGCGACCAATTTTCAATATAATTCAATATTTGATGCAATTAGGCATAATGGTTCAAAATTATCAACCAAATAAACAAACAACACAAACATCAATCAATTAGTTGAATTAGAGTTTCAAATTCATAAATTTGATACATATACAGAAAATCATGTTTTTGATGCCAATTCACAACAAAGCGTTCTAGCTATATAAGATTTGGTTCTCACACCAGTCTAATGGAAATATATAGATATCACACCTTCGAAACACGAATATAAATACTGATGATGTGGCCACATCATCAGAATTATCCCCGGGTGTCTAGAATGTGACTCTATATCTATCCAGTATATTAAAATTTCAAATACACGTGGATCAGACGTATACGCAAAATCTTTATATACTGGACTGTCCAACTCAATATAAATAGATAATCAAATACGAATAATTGATTTAAATTTTCAAAACAAAAATTGTTTTCATTTTCAAAAATATACTCTTCACACTCGTTCTAGGATACAACTGATCCTATCTCTAACGAGTCATTCCTATTGGATATTACTAATCCAATATCTGATGAATTCTTTCGTATGGTTTTAATGTGTCTTGTTCTCTAGCTTTGTAAACCAAAGCTCTGATACCAACTGAAACGACCCGAACTTCCCCGGCCTCCGAAGAGAAGAGAAAGAACGAATTGTTCTGAGAACACGACAAAATAGAACGCATACAGAAGAACATTTCATTGTATATAACAACAATGCATCAGATTATAAGAATATACAGAGTATAAATGAATATTACACAGAAATATCAGAGATTTAAATTACATTTAAATACATAGCAGAGGAAAAATAATACAATACACAACTAGAAGTAGATATACGGATACAAAGCTTTCCGGATATCATTCCAGCTGTAAACCAGGATCCTGTGAATATAAATCTGCAAAACCAAAACTACTAGCTGCCCGTGTCAAAATAAGGGCACCCAGAGTTTAGGTTAAAACAATAAACTCCAGGTCAGTCATGTGACTGGTGTGAGAACTAAAACAGTTATTAATCTTTATTTTTAAAGTTGGGTAAATCAAGGGACCACGCCGTATAACACGGAACGGGTTTCCTCCCAAGAATACCAGTGCATAAAACAAACAGCGCAATGCTAAATGAAGAAAAATGAAGCTGTTATAAGACCCAGGTCCTATCACACAATGCAACGCAAGCCGGGGAATAGGGTTTTCCCTTATAACAGCCAAAGAATGCTTGATACGTTTTAAAACAAATCATTTGATACTACAATAAGTGCATAGTGGATAAAACAACTTCAAATCATAAGTATCAATCATAGGCGACATGAGCGTCCCATGCCACTATGTCGCCATATATAGGTTTACAAATAAAACCGCAAATGTCACGTATTTGGAAATTGGATTTTCCTTCTATGAACCGAGGCCAGGGATCGTCCTCACCGTCTTCGAGACAATCTAGCCCATGTCTCCGGAACAGCCGCAACTGCCCCTTGGATCGTTAGGGCCGGTCCACCGATGTGGATTATAGTGCCTGAACAATACGTTTCTCCGCCCTTTGGGGCGTAAATGAGCCAACGAATGGCTCCATCGGACCCGGATCGTCCGATCTAACCGAGGCGCCTCGCAACAGCAACAACCACACAGGTGAAAAGTATATAAATGTCAGGGCTGGTAGGTCACTGACACCACCCTAGCTAGAAAGAAACGCATGCCCTCCCTGATGTCCTCTCCCGTTTCTGGTTCACAACCGGGGTGTGAGGCTCGCGAATTCACGTTACAAAAAGCTGTGCCACACAGGCTGTGCTTTGATCATCACCACAAGACTTTGCTTTTCAACAGAAGCCTCGATCAATTGCCACTTAGGCATGCCACACAGGCAATTCACTCCATGCGTTTGATATCCATCAATATATAACCCCTGAGCTCGTACGTCTCAGAGAAGGGCGTTAAGCAAGAGAATAAATTCTCCGCCGCCAAACAGATATATATTTAATAGAGATCAATCACACGGACTAAAAATCCAATGTCAGACACATAGTCCATTTACAAGTCCGTTCTGGGTCTGAACGAAACCGGAGGCACCTAGTACCCCGCACATCCATCGATCTCCAAGTACGTCTGGACGATCGCCAACTGTTTCCATCTTCTTGGGTGTACAGCCCAATCAAGATCATCAGTAATCACCCAAACGACGTGAAGACTTCTGGTCTTCGACCACCGTCTTCATCTTCGACACCACGTCGAATCAGTTATTCAGAATGGGATAAACCCGGTCTTTCTGAACAACTCGCGTATATATTATAAAAGTGTTACACAAACACAACATACGCCTCATTCCAATCCAGAATATTCTTTTATTCAAATATTCCTATACCTTGGGAAAAGTTCCCATTAATTTTATCCAAGATAAATTCTTTAAATTTATTCTTTAATCTCCTTTGAGTATCAATTCAAACTAGTCGGGATTAGCGAACCACACCGAAGTAATCATTTATTTTATTTCCCAATCCCAACCTATTCATCCCATGAAGTAAAACTGGTAGTACTTCATATCTAACACCACAGTGTTATCGGTAATTCAATTACCATTTCACGTTCAAATCTAATTAAAGATTTAACTATCGCCTGGAGCAAAACTGGTGATACTCCATTTTCGATCATTTCAATCTAATTAAAGATTCATTAAAACTCCACTTAGTTTTAATCTTCGGCTGGGTTAAAGAATCAGTGTCATTTTAAAACACGGTTCACGATAAACCCAAAATCACATTCCATTAACTATCGGGTTAAAGAACAAGTGTTATTTAAAACACTGTTCACGATAAACCCAAAAATCAATATCACTTCAATTCCAATTAAATATTATTTAATTGGTACACTTCATTAAATCTAAATAAAAAGATTTAATCTTTTCTCAACTGGGATCAAGAACAGTGTTAGTGAAGACACCATTCACGACAACCCCAAATCACATTTGATATTCAATACAAGGCTCTGAATAGAAAATATACCGGCTTATATTCAATATCAAATTCTACGACTAACAAATGTCGTATTGGAAATAACGATATAAATATATATCTTTCAAATTTCCATAACAACATCCGTATAATCACGAATTCCAACATCGAAATATTCCGAAGACAATTTCGATTCAAATCCACTCCAATGCAATCATTGGAAATTCTGGTTATTTTCAAAACTCTTTTCAAATTCAATTTATTTATTTAAAAATAAATAGAATTATATTTCTAGTTCAAAACTAGCTCATTTCGATAAAAATCTATTTTTATCTTTTCAAACATGAAGTTTTTCATCCCAAATCTTCACAAATCATTTCTTATGATTTTACACAAATTATTACTATTTTTAATAATTTTATCAAGGCCCGTACAGTCGATTTCCACCAATGGCCATCGAACTGCACGTATAGCGACCTTTTTCCAATTTGATTTGGACATAATTCCAAATCCAACCGTTAGATTTCTAATTTATCACATTCGCTAGAAAGCTCTTTTCGATACGAACCCAACGGTTCCGGTTTTAGGAGAATCCGACGGTCGGATCTCCCGTAACGTCCATTTGAAATCAATGGTCGAAATTCGCGAACTGCCGCGGCGCGGCGCGTTCTATTCAGGCCATTATATTATATATAATATATATATAATATATGCTTCGTCGATTTCTATTTAAAACGAATTATATAAATAGTTTTAAAATTCGTTTCAAAATCTATTTCAACTTCCATCTCAATTCAAAGCAAAATTGAATTCTTCTCTATAAATTCGTTTTAAAATTTATTTCTATTCAATTCAAATTTCAATTCAATTTGAATTCATTTTCAATTCAATTCATTTCGAAATCGTTTTCAATTCAATTCATTTCGAAATCGCTTTCAATTCAATTCATTTCGAAATCACTTTCAATTCAATTCATTTCGAAATCACTTTCAATTCATTTCATTTCGAAATCACTTTCAATTCATTTCATTTCGAAATCACTTTCAATTCAATTCACTTTGAATTCGTTTTCAATTCAATTCATTTCGAAATCACTTTTAAAATCGATATAAATATCGTTCACGTCAAAATGGCGTCAATCTAATCAACACGGCTTCATATATTCCTTTATTTTCAAATATTCTTTTTCAAATATTTCTTTTTCAAATATTTCTTTTTCAAAACTGGAATGAGGCCCAATCAATTACCATATAAAATTAATTATATGGATTTCCATACAACACATGTATATAATAGCATTGAAAATAATCAACCATCAACCAAAGTGCACTACACTGTATAAGCATCAAATATAGATATTCAATGCTTATAACAGCCTGTCAATCAATCGATCGACATATTTAATCAATCAGGATGAGTGAACTTCAAATTTCATCCCAACACCCGTGTGGGGTTTCAAACAATCAAACAAATATTTTATTCGTGCAGTTGGGCGATGTGTAAAATTTATCGTCCCAATCAATGTCCTTCAAATAGGTGTACATAAACAAACCGTCTGGTTTGTAAATGAATATTCTATTTTATTCACTTCACGTTAAAAATTATATTTTTAACGATAAAACATTTTATTTAAACCTATGAATTTCTATTCAATTCATTTATTCAATAAAATGATATTTTTATTTTTCTAACATATTTTAGAAAATTTCGGCGGCATAACGGCACGATACTAGAAACGGGACAAGGCCTAGCCTTATCCCCGGTCTAGTGAAGGCCCACGCCATTCACACATCAATCTAATCCATTCATCTCACCAAACAATTCAATTTCAATCAAATAATCTAACTAACTACACAACCAAACAAACAAGTCCATGGTATGTGGACGGGTGTCGGGTGCTTCTAATAAGCACCGTCTGCATCCTAGTATATATATATATAACTAGAAAAATTAAATTGAAGAGTGAGAAATTCTCACATATAGCTATCCTAGCTCCACGGCACTCCTTTGATAGAAATCTTCATCGCTACCGCATCTTCGTCATCTTCGTTGTCCGCTTTCACTACCTATGCAAAAATCGAATTTTTACTTCGCTATTCCATATATAAAAATCCTATTTTTATTTCAAAGTTCAATATATAAAAATCCTATTTTTATTTCAAAGTTCAATATATAAAAATCCTATTTTTATTTCAAAGTTCAATATATAAAAATCCTATTTTTATTTCAAAGTTCAATATATAAAAATCCTATTTTTATTTCCATGTTATATAGATAAAAATTATATTTTTATCATGCTCTTTTCCATATAAAGATTTCGCCTTTTATGAAATAAAGTTTTCGCCTTTTCTAAAATAAAGATTATAAAAATCACATCTTCATATTGCTACTACTTCTACTTAATAGAGATTATATTATTAATACCTTAAAAATATAAAAAATCATATTTTTGACTCGTTACTTATACAAAAATCCTTCATTTTTACTTTATAAAAATCATTCATTTTTACTTTATAAAAATCATTCATTTTTACTTTATAAAAATCATTCATTTTTACTTTATTTCTTATAAAAGAAAATCAGATTTGTAAAACAAAATTATATATAAATAAATACTTACAGTTTTTTTCTCTAGGGTTCGCTGTGTCGGTGAACTGGAGAGGGGGAGGCGCAGGCGTTAGGCGGTCGGATTTGGGGTCTACAGCGGTTTGAGGTGGCTGCCTTTGGGTTGGGGGTGCTCGTCGGAGGAGTCGTCACTGGTGGGGTCGGCTAGGGTATGGATCAACGCTAGGAGGGGCGTGAAGGTGGAAGAGGAGGAGGAGCAGGCGCGAACGTCGAGGCGGCGGTTCCTAGGGTTCGTGGTGGTGGCTGCGTCAGCTTCAGGGGTCGCGGGTTCTTTTGGTAGGGGCTCGTCGTTCGTACAGAGGAGGGAGAGTAAAGGGGGTGGCGGAGGGAGCCAGCGCCAGTGCTGGTGGCGCGGTCGTCGGCGATGGGTGGACTCCGCCCCCTTTCTCTCTCTTTTTTTTTTTTATTTTTTTTTATTTTGAAAGCATCTGATCGTGTAAAGGAAAAGAGACAAGGGGGGCCATAGGAAAAATAAATATATATTTATTATTTTATATTTAATTATTTTTAAAAGTTGACTTTCACATATGTCATCTAAACGAGGCCCACCGCCTGTCGTCCATAGCGTTTCACCCCCATTCCGAACACAATGGGATATGTATCATCAGCTGATTCGGCTGTTACAATCAGTTTCCGTTAAATTTACATTTAAATCACTATATTGAATTTTAAACGTACATTTCAAATTACCGGGGTCACATACTAACTCTAAAAATTCTCGAAAAATATTTTCTAGCTTCGTATTGACGATACGGTCCTAACAAAACTAGTTTCGTCGAATTCTGAGACCGTTGGAAAAATGACCAATTTCCAGTCGATTAAAATCAACTGAAACTGGTCAAAATGCGTTTTCCTTTGCCACGCTCACATATTGATTCGAAAAATTATGAAATTTGGAATCTAGCAATAACCTAACATCACGGACCCAACAAAACTGGTTTCGTCGAATTCCGAGGTCGTTTGCAAAATGTCCATTTTTAAGGGCCGGAATTCCATAGCGACTATTCAGAATTTTCAACTGGACATATCTTTTGATTCCCGCTACGAACTTTCGATTTTTCGGATTCGTTGGAAAGATATTCGCTATTAGATTCCATTATTTTTGGTTTCACTAAAATCCGGATTGTTTTGCACCCGGTACATTCAATTGAAGTTTGAAATCGAATTATCGAACTACCGCGCCATTTTCAATTCTATTTATAATTTTATATAATTATTTTTATTCTAACGACGACGCGTATAATATATACGACGAATTCTATTCAAAATAAATTTCTCGTCGATATTATTTAAAATAATCCATTTTAAATAATCAAAATTCGCCAAAATTGCAAAAATAAAAAATTTTAAACTGGCCCAGATTTTACGGGTTGTTACATTTGAACTCCTCCAACTCGTCTCTGGACTTCACAGCATTGATAATCTTAACCTATAAAACTCGGTCTGACCTGAGCATTACAAACGCCATGGATTAGTCTGGTGAACCAGCGTGAGAAAACTCACTAAGTTTAAATAACATCCATATTGCTTAACTTTAGAAAAATCCTTTTGAACGAAAAGAATAATAGTAAGACCAGCCTACACATAAACACGAATGGTTTTTACCTTATTATAACCCAAAACAATTTTGATATCAAAATCAAGTGATATTATAATAGTGTCTATCAAATAAATAACCAAATAGTAGAACGCTTGCATCTCATGCTATACATCTATAGTCAATAATCAAAAACCGTGGGGCACTTTTTGGAGATTGGATTCCAACTATGACAAGTATGGGACCACCTTCCGATCAGTGTACTCTAGAGAGGATACGCTGGGGTTCAACAAGAACATCTTGCAACTCGGCCACACATGACCGACCACTCATTTAGCTTGAGTGTATCGAATGTATTATCACCCGCGGCGGTAGCGTGCCAACCGTCTCGAAAGCTGCAGTAGCAAAAGATTAAGAAAACAAAAAGGAATTTCTCTAGATGGTGATAATACACCCTGCTTGGAAATGACCCACCTAGCCATGTTGCCTGCCCGATTTTTGTCATTTCTCGGTTGATGCGGCTTGAGGCTAAGATTACCTACCTTCCTAGATCAACACATCACTTTGAATGCCACATCGTTAGATCCATCCAATCACTAATTGACGTCTACAAATATACTCTGGGTGTTAAGCAAGAGAATTTCTCCACCACCAAACTTGGTATATTTGTAAAAATCAACGTGCGTGACCCCCAGGAAATACTCTGTCAGACATTTGTCCATACAAGTCATACACGAACATGATGAACCGAAGGTACCCTCTTACCACATCCTAGGAATCACCCAAAGGAACAGTAGCAAGAAGTCCTTGCAATCCGAAGATTTCAATCACGACAGAATCACTGTCAAAATAACTCTGGTTGCAAGTTAGGGAAATTCAACTTGTAGTTCTTCCGCTCATGAATATCTACAGTTCCATTACAAACTAGTTTGTTATTCGTAAAACATTGTCATAGATTCTACTTTCAACATCTTCTACAATTTCAAACTAGTACCATCTGTTGATAATAGTGAAGTTGTTCAAGTTGGGGTATTCTATTTACCTCTCAGACCTTAATCGACAACATTCTTATCCCGAGATAGATAGAAGTTTGTAATTTCAAAACTGATATTCTAAAATTATACAACCTTATTACTTAACCCATTTAAAAACATGGTTTTATAAACCATTCTACATTTTGAAAAATCCTTTTCAAATATAATTGTTATTACTTAATTCGATGATTAAGTATATGCTTATTCAAAATTTCACCCTTAAATTTTAAACTTCTTTAATCAGTTTGTCGTATAACTCGGATTTTTATTACAAAATCATATTACGAAACTTTTCACCTTACGTAAATTTTTACTCATTTGCTCATAAAGCTAATCAACCTAGGAATTTACATTATAAAATAATTCTGTAATCACTTATAAAATAATAAATATTGATTTTCTTTTTTGATGACTTCATTCAAAATGTTTTATATAAAATAGATTTCAAAAATCCAATTTTAGTCATAAATAATTTATAACTTCATTTCTATCGATTTACTTGATGGTAAATCAATATTTATAAAACCATTCATTCTTAGGCCATCTACTGCTAATTAATCAACCAATATCACCTATTGGTTATCAACAAACAATCATTGAATTTAGATTCAACAATCACAATCAAACAATCAGATTTGATTAAAGAATTCATATAATATAATATGAAAATAAATTACATATTTGAGGAATCCGGTTGGATCCCTCCAACCTATCCTTTCTTGCATCAAAATGGGTTAGATCAATTTCAATACGACAATATATTTATTTTTATTCATCACAGAAATAAACAATTCAGCTAACAACAATCAATTTATAACATCCAATAATGCATCCAATTATTTATTTAATATGTTTGTATTATTATAAACGTAACCAACAAGGTAAGTTACCTCGTTTGGAATCTTATCGTTAAAATAATGATTCAATTCGATTAAATTGAACAAACATTTAATTTAGTCAATGAACATAAAAAATATTCAGCAAACATGTAAACAGTCATCCAATCATCAACCATTAGCGAACATTGCACACAAAATAGAAACCCTACTTATATAAAACATAAGTGGATAAACTGAGTGAGTTAAACTCACCTTGATTTTCACTCGTCGTCAAAATGATTTAATTAAATTAAACTAGTTTTTAATTTAATTAAAACACCTAGTTGCGCGCAGCTCTGTCCAAATCAGCTCTATAATGTTGCTCCTGTCATTACTGTTCCAACATCTCTGGTTTTATCTGAATCTGTTACTGTATGACACTGTCATAAACTTAATCGTCATTTACTATTTGAATAAATATTATAAATAATTTAATAAAAATTTATTAACTTAAAACTTTAATTAACGTTACATATAAACCTGAATTTGGCATGTTTAAACACATAATTAGGAGGCAGGTTTTTTTTTGTTTTTTTATCTTAGCTTCTGACCCAATCTATATCAGAAAAACAAACCATATTTTAGAACTGTTTTCTCTCATCTAAATTCCTTGAGTCTCGTTAATTATATATATATATATAGCACGTTTATACACAGATCACCGCACGTAGGCATAATTAGGCACATACTAATTTTTCTTTGCACCACATAGTATAAAAGATTTCCTATAAAACATTTTGTGTATATAAGATTAACATAAACTTTGTTTAGGAAAATTACACGTTCACCTTACCATTAAATAAATCGGCAATAGATTTGGCGCAACGTTATATATAATAATAATATAATTGAGATTAGTTAAGTCTAAACGTGTTTAGGCACATGGTTAAACATACCAGCTACAGTTCCCTCTTCTTCTCTAAACCTTCTACCATCTCCTTAAAACCGATCACGAGCCATTGAACCGCTCCACCGTACGTCGTTCTCACTGTCTATCTTCTTTCCTCATCTGCAACTCACCTAAAGTCGTAAGTCTCCTTCCATCTTCTCGTCGTTAAAACCAATTTCTTCCAATTCATGCCAACGTCACCTCCCTGCAATATTTCGAACTGACTATTACCACGACATTCCCCTTCTTCTGCACATCGCCAACCACGTACATCCCTCCCCGGCCGACCCTCAACTTTCGGCTTCCCGCTCGACTCTCCGGTGCTCTAACACTTCTTCCCTGCATCCCACTGTGCACCGTGAAGTTGCACCACTCCCTACGCTAACTACCACCAACCTCTAAACAACTACACTGTCCAACTCCACCGCTTGTCCTCCCTTCATCGGCACTATAACGACCCGTCTTTTTTCCTAGTTTTCACTAGTAATTAAACCGACTTAAGCCGTTCACAAAGGTGGATTGTTATGGGTACTAACATATATTGAACAAAATAACAGAACTTTTCATTTCATAATACAAATGTTACACCAGAGTTACAAGGAACATTAGAGTTATAACAAAATATACAGTGGAAGAAACATGATTTCAGCGGAAGAATTAAGTGAAATGACGGGAAATCCACCTTTCGCTCAAAGATACGACTCATAAGGCACTCCGAATCTTGCTCCAAAGTTCTACAACTGTAAAACTAAACCGTAGCTGCCCGTGTGGAAATTAGTGGGCACCCAGAGTTTAGGAAGGAACAATAAACTCCAGGTCAGTCATGGAACTGGTGTGAGAACATAAAACAATTATTTTCTTTAGGGTTTATTTTAAAGTTAGGAGATTCACTGGACCATGCCACTAACGCCGAACGGGTGTACTCCATCTGAATGCCCATGCATATAAAATCACAATGACTTTTGAACGATGAAGCTATCATAAGCTCGTCCCACACCACATAATGTAAGCGTACACCAGATGGGCGAGTTTTACCTTAAGATAACCAAACATGCTTTCATACGCGAAAATCCTCTTTCATATTATTATTAGTGCATAGTGTGAAAAACAATTTCGAAAGTAAATGTATTAATCTTAGATGGCATAGTACCCCATCCTACTATGTCGCCATATATATTTATACAAACAAAACTGCAGGGCGCGTATTGGAGATTAGGTTTCCCACTTGATGATTCCTGACACAAAAGATCAATTGGAATACAAACGAAGTGTAACACGGCTTTTTCATCCAGATATGGACAACAACTACAAATCACGAGGTAGATCAGCGGTTTTCGTCTAGACACGGACCCCCAAACATATCCTATTCCAAAATTCAAAAGAGGTTCCGCCGCCGCAGCTATCAATCACAAAATCATGTATATATATCAACAACCTAACTGCCAGTTTCTCATCATCCAGGGTGTGAGGCTTGTCGATGTCGCGGTATACAAAAAGCTTCGCTTAAATAAGTTGTGCTTTGATCATCACTTGCTCATTCCATAACTTAAGTATGCCACATTGTTAATCTTCCACATGTCACTGATTCAAATCAATACATAACATCTAAGAACGTAACTTAGAGACGGGAATAATCAATTGCCACAAATTTGATATATATTCACAGGAATCAGTGTTATGTGGTCAATGACAATGTCAGACACACAATCCAAACAAGTCCATTCTAGGTCTGAACGGAACAAAATCCGAAAATCCTCAAATATATTCAGACCTCATGCCACTTATAACCTCGTATCTGGTGTACGGCCCGATCCAAGACATCGGCAATCAATCCACATAATCCAAAGATTTCCGGTCTTCATTTGCCATTTCCAAGTCTTCCATAATGTCGTATTATTACTTGGAATGGTTTTCGAACTTAAATCCGATCCCGGTCTTTCCAAATAATAAGCATATTTTAAAACAAGCTATGGACTTTACCGGTTTCAATCCAAATCTCCTTCCAATGTTCGTTAATTCATTTGGATTCATTTCAAATTCCTTAAATATCGTTACTGTCTTATTTCTTCTTTACAAATCCATATTCTTTATCCTTACTATCATTTTCGTCTTTAAATTTTGAAAGTCTCGGGCACAAATGTATATCACTTTAAAATCTCCCGACTCTTTCGAATCCCCTTTCTAGTGTAAATAGAAATTCTTGATAAGGGATCTTAAACCAAGATTTTTTATGAAATGTTATGCGTTACTTAATGTGACACCCCATCTCCATTAAGGTCACTCACAAAGGGAATGCCTTAATTTTGGTGGAGCGTTTATTGTGTATAGAACAGAAAAGTAAACAAGACAGATAAATATATTGGTACTTGAAAAATAAAAACCACTTTTATTGCAACGGAGAAATAGTTTGGTTACATCACATCAAAAACCTACTACAAAACCAAATACACTTATTATCCATCTTGAAAAATAAGTTCTGAGTACATAAAGTAAAAGACATAACCCCAACATAAAATAGCCATAAATAAGATAGGCTGAACTTTACTTCAGCGATCCAAGCAACTTCCAAAAGAAAGAGATAAAGTTGTCCAAATCAAGCTCCACTAGTACTAGTCCCACCCTGAGCACCTGGGGGGGAAAGGAAGAAAAAGAGGTGGAAACAAAGGGGATCAGACATAAAGTCTGGCGAGTGCAATAACTTTAACAATATAATCATTAAGTAACTAGGATAAGGCATATGCTGAAAAATAAGGAAATGACTATGAACAAATGGGCATGATAGAGCAAACAAAGGAAATAAGATGAACAAAGATAACGTTAAAGCCGCACCTAATCACTATAAGATAATTACTACATTGCACCACACTAAATACCCTAAAAGTTGATCCCACCTACCAAACTTAATAATGATAATGGTAGTTTCGTGTACCCTTAGTTGCCTTCATAGGTGTCTTCTTCCCCTATCTCCACTAGGTGTACCACTAACCCCATTCGATCGGCTCCCTAACTCGTAGATACCCGTGCTGGCCCCACAGTGGGGTGTATCACTCCCCAAAGTGGCAACCCGATACCACCAAAAATACACGGCTTATATCTACACGATGCAACAACGTCTTACCTACCAGCCCGGGGCCACACACGCACATGACACCGTTGGACTTGCGTTGCCACCGCTAACCCGTTTTGACCTCTTACAATCAAACCCAGTACATGTGTCCCGTCCACGACTTGGGTCGAGCCCACAAAGATACTTAATGGGTTACTGGTTTGAAAAGGCCCCCCATGCATGACACAAGCTTTCACCTATGCTTGTCCCCTCTAAGGTTTTCCCCACTTAACCCCATTCTTATTCATGTCTTCTTACATGTTTCAATATTGGTTAATTGCATCTAATCGTATTTCACATGCCACCCAAGGCACCCTCTAAATTTCACATGCCACCCAAGGCACCCTCTTAATTTCACATGCCACCCAAGGCACCCACTTAACCCCCCATGTCCCACCACATGTTTATCTGGTTAAGTGTTTCTTAATTCATTAACACCGTAACCTTGTAAAGACCTCCCACATTAGACTGGCATTTGTGGCTGCTGGATTTGCCGGGCGGGTCCGGGCAGTCTTACACCACAAACGAGCCTAACCTCGTGTCTTTACAATTGTTACGCATTTAATTCATGCCTTTGACCTCTCACATTAGATTGGCATTTGTGGCTGTTGGATTTGCCGAGCGTGTCCGGGTAGTCTTACACCACAAAAGAGTATGACCTCGTGTCTTAGGCGGTTTATTATTACACATCTTTATTTAACCCCAAGGTGGATTAATAACCCTATTCAGATTTGTAAATAAATTCCAAATATACTTATGTCCATAATCGTCACCTAAATTATGTCCATAAATACCAATTTTTCCAATCAATGTCTTAAATTAATTAAATGCCTTTTTAAGGCCATTTATGCCAACTCTAAGTATGTGTATATTCTATATTGCCCCCATCGTCCCCATGTTTTTCGTTTTCTTATCATGACATATATATATATATATATATATATATATATATATATATATATATATATTAGACTAGCAATTAGTCTAATGACGTAAAAGGGAAGAAACATCACAAATTTGCATAACACACAAATTGGATCTAACTTACAAATAAGGATTACAACATATCTTGCATAAACTTGGGTATTGTCATGAATCTAAACATAGGCCTAAAAGGTGTGAACTTGCATATATGAATATAGTTTTCACCCAAAACTTGCGTATATGAATATAGTTTTCACCCAAAACTTGCATAGGCCATAGTCACAAACTTGCATAAAACTATTTATGTCATAGATCTAAATCTAAAGGTGTAAACTTGCATATATTGTGAATCCAATTTCTACCTAAACTTGCATATAGTCATTTTACTTGGTTCACACGTAAATTTGTGCACAATTCACATAGAAACTAGCATATAATCTACACCCAAACTTGCATATAAAATGATGTCAAACATGAATCAAGTTGAAAATAGGTGATTGGGCATATACAAAGGGATCCAAAACAAAAACTATCATTATGAACAACTAGCATATATTCACAAAATATCACATTTTTCCCAATGTTCAACAAACATAGCCATATAACCCAAATTATAACTCAACCCAATCAACTTGTTAATTATCTTATTAAAGAAATTGAACTCACAACTCAAAGAAGGTCTTGAGTTCTGGGATCTGTGTTCTGAAATTGATTTAGCTCGCCTTTGAAGTAGACAAATTCGTTGTTGTTGTTATAGACTTGAGTTGAATTGAGTTGATTAGCATTTCTTTGCTCCTAGTTGGTGGCGGCCACTCTAGGTTGCAGAGTGATAGCATGACGGCCATGGTTCTAATCTTGATTAGGTTTTAGGGTTTGAGTCTACATGTGTTTATATAGAATTTCAGTTCAATTAGAGCCGTCGGATGAACATAGAGTTAACCACAACCATTCAGACCAGATCAGAACTATCGAGAAACCCTAGTGACTCAGCAACATGTCATAAGTCGTCCAAATTCAGATCTGGCAGGGGGAAGGTCGACCCCTAGGTCGACCCCTGGTTCGACCCCCAGGTCGACCTGTAGGGGGGAGGTCGACACTAGGGTCGACTCCCTAGTCGACCTGGGTCCTGGGCGGGAATTTCCCCGCCTAGCCCGCTTCTGACTTCTGATTTGAATTTTGAATCTGTTTTCGAGCTGTTTGAATTTATTTGAATTTTCTGGAAACTTCCGACAGCCATAACTTCTTCATACGAAGTCCAATTTACGCAAACTCGGACTCTATCTCAACCAGAATTCCGAGATGAACACAATGGCGTAACCCGTTTACCTTAATTCTCACATTCAAAATTAAGTACTGTTTAATTCATTATTATAACGTTAACAGAAAATACGGGGTGTTACATTCTCCCCTCCTTAAAAGATTTTGACCCCGAAATCTTGAAGTTACGAACAATACATATCCTATCATCCAATCGTCCATCTAATCAACCATCAAACACAGGCATCCATTGTCCTTAAAAGACTTCTAATGCTTTCATGTTTATATCCACAGTGTGTGTACATGTCCGTATCTAATGCAAAATCAGACGGTCTACTGATTCAGTTGACCTCCTTAATGCAAATTACGATAGTGCCATGCGTCCATTATGTATGCAAAAGATCCCTAATGATACATATTATTTCTACATGCATGCGCAACCATTCATCTGAATGCGGCATCCATATGATAACACAACCATTATACATTCATTAATCTAAATAAGCACGCATTTATATGCAGTATGAAAGTGATTGACCGATCTAGTGCCTGACATGTGTGTATATGCATCCACGAGCAGCCACTAGCAAACACTTGCATCCACTAGCATCCATCAATCATAACATGTTTCAAATACATGTTTACATCCATTGGCCTCTACCTAAGGATAAAAAATATGACCGAGGAGATACACTAAAAAGGTAGATACAAGCTTGAATAAACTTAAGGAAAAAGAGATCAAAGATGTACCCTCAAAAAGAAAAGGGTAGGCTGCATGTATTTTGGCCTCAGTCTCCCAAGTCGCGTCTTCCTCGGCATCGCTTCATTGAACTTTGACAAGCTTAACTTCACGGTTGCGTAGCTTTTTGACTTCCATTCCCAAGATACGAGTTGGAACTCTCCTCACAGTCGCTTCTCGTTCCACTTCGACTTCCTCTAGTATGCTTGGCTCCACAACTTCTACCGACTCATGTAAGCACTTTCGTAGCTGAGAGACATGAAAAACATTATGAACTCCAGCCAATCTTTTAGGTAGCTCTACTCTGTAGGCCATCGTCCCAATCCTTTCGATGATAGGAAATATTGCTACAAATCGTGGTGCCAACGTTCCTACGGACCCAAATCGGATGACATTCCTCAAAGGATATACTTTAAGGAACAACTTATCCCCAACCTCAAACTCAAGGTCGGTCCTTCTCTTGTCTGCGTAGGATTTCTGTCTATCTTGGGCATTCTTCATTCTCCTTCGTATCAAGTCCATTTTCTCTGAAGTCTCTCTAATCATGTCTGGCCCAAGTATAAGTTTATCTGTGGACTCCCACCAACAAGTTGGTGATCGACATGGCTTTCCATATAAAGCTTCGAAGGGTGCCATGCCCATAGTAGGTTGGTAGTTATTGTTATAAGCGAATTCCATCAAAGGGAGATGATCCTCCCAAGATCCTCCAAAGTCAAGAATGCATAGTCTCAAAAGATCTTCCAGTACTCTGTTCACCCTTTCCGCCTGACCATCGGTTTAAGGGTGATAGGTTGTGCTTAAACATAGCTGTGTGCCTACAGCCTCCTGCAAACTCCTCCAGAACTTGCTTGTAAAGATAGGGTCTCGATCACTTATAATGCTGGAGGGTATCCCATGGAGTCGAACTATCTCCTTAAGATAAATGGAGGCTAAAGACGAGGCGGTCCTCCTACTCTTGACGGGTATAAAATGAGCACTTTTAGTGAGCCTGTCCACTATTACCCAAATACCGGTATTGCCCCTTCTTGACCTAGGCAACCCATCAACAAAGTCCATAGAGATGCTCTCCCATTTCCATTGCTGAACTTGTAGAGGATGAAGCAAACCGCCAGGCTTCTTCTGCTCCACCTTGACTTTCTGGCATATCATGCATTTCGAAACAAATTCAGCTACATCCCTCTTCATGCCATTCCAAAAGAAAATTATTTTGATATCTTTATACATCTTGTCTCCACCATGGTGTATGGTCATCTTGGAATGGTGTGCTTATTCCAGAATCATCTTCACCAAATCTCTTGCTTGTGGGACGCATTGTAACAACCCGGAAAATACGAGCCAATTTAAAAATTTTAAATTGGTTATTTCAAAGGAATTTGAACAATTGAAATAGAATATTTCAATAAAATAGTGAATTAGAAATAATGAGTCAGTTTGAAAATTTGAATTCAAACTTTGACTGACTGTGCAGGGTGGAAAATATAACGGATTTTAGCGAAACCAAAAATATTTAAATCTGTTTATCAATACCTTTCTAACAAATCTGAAAAATCGAAGTTTCATAACGGGAATCAAAAGTTATGGTCGAATGAATTTTCAGAAAGGTCGCTATATAGAATATATAGCCCTGGAAAATAGATATTTTGCAAACGACCTCGGAATTCGACGAAACCACTTTTGTTGGGTCCGGGATGTCAAACTATTGCTAGGTTTCAAATTTCATAATTTTTGAAGCTAGTATGTGAGCGTGGCAAAAGAAAATGTGTTTGGTCAATTTGTATTAAATTGGATCGACCAGAAAATGGCCATTTTTCAAACGATCTCAGAATTCGACGAAACTAGTTTTGTTGGGACCGTAGCGTCAAAACATAGCTAGATTTATTTTTTGGAATTTTTCGAATCAGTTTGTGGCCCTGGCAAATTGAAATGTACGTTCAAAGTTAAAATTAAATGTTTTATATTTTAATTTGAAGAATAACTGACTGTAACTGTCGAATTGGCTAACGAAACATATCCCATTATGTCCGGGATGGGGGTAATTAGCTAGGGACGACAATCGTTGGGTTTGAATTGGTGTCCGTGTGGACAAACACTATTTAAAATTTTATTAAAACCATTGGCCAATCAGAAATTTTCTTTCATTATTTTTAAAAATAAAAAATCCCCAGAAACCCTCGTTTTTCTCTCTCGACCGACGATCTACGTCGTTCGCCGCTTCCCAGCCAAATTGCCGCCGCCACAGGCGATTCCAGCCTCCGTCACCACCAGCAATCGACACGCCTCCTTCTCCTCTTCCAATCCAACCCAAGCTCGACCCCTATCGCCTCCTTCATCGCCAGAATTGTCGACCCAAAGTCGAGCACTTTCCGTCGCCGCCACGAGCAGACCCGACCACCGAACCACTTCAAACCACCCTGCGCCGACTCCCGTCTCCTCCCTCTTCCATGTCATCACCTCTGATCATTCTATCGTGCCTCGGTTCTCGCGAAAACTGCAACCCTAGTTTTGAACCATCGATAAAGGTGAGTTCTTTTTATGTTTGAACTTTGAAAAATCATATCTTTATGGTGTGTTGACGAAATTCGATAAAACAGGAAACATCGGGACCGTAAGGAAGCTCTGTAACACCCCGTGTATTCTATAACAGTGAAATTCACAAATTAAAGTATAACTAATTTCAAATCAAAGAATTAAGGGAAACGGGATATGCCATTGCGTTTGCGTCGGAATTCTTCTTGAGATAGAGTCCGAGTTTGCGTAAAACGGACTCCGTATAAAGAAGATATGGCCTCCGGAAGTTTCAGAATTCAGTTTAAAATTCAAACAGACCAAAGCAGCCCAGAAAAACCAATTCGAAATTCAAAATCGGGCCCAATTGGCCAGGGCGGGAATTTTCCCGCCCAAGGCACCCAGGTCGACTTGGCAATCGACCTGGGGCTAACCAGGTCGACTGGGCAGTCGACCTGGGTCACCGGCAGTCGACACGGTGTCGACTAGCATGTCGACCTGGCCCCTGAGCCAGGTCGAACCCAGCCCCCCTGGCTGGCCTGGTCTGTGTTTGGTCGATTTTCTGAGCCTTGCCTTGTCACTAGGGCTAGGTGTCAGCTCCTGGTTGGTCTCTCCTTCAAACGAACGACTATTATTAAACCAAGCTCCATCGACGGTACTAATCAACTCGTAAACACTATAAAAAGACCCTAAGACCTAGCCTAAATCATACTATTTCATTTTAGCCTCATGCAACCGCCATTAAACCTAGAACTCTAAATTAAAAATACAAAGAACAAAATTATAGAAGACGAAGGATGATTCTTGAAGGCTACAACTGGAAGCTACAACAACTACGACGCTTTAGACAACGGGTTTGGGGCTATTTGATTTGGAATTTTGATTACTTGCTTCATATTGTAAGTTCTATGTCACTTTTTAGGCAAAAACACTAAAATAACATGGACATGCCATAAATTGAAACCGGATTTAGGAACTATTATTAATCCATGTTTAAATTGTTTAACTTTGAATCATAATTTGGGAATATTGCTATGTCAATGTTGCAAGTTAAACTTATCATGATTTTGATGTTATTATGAATCACTTGGGCTTAATTGTATGGCAAGTTGGACTAATACATGTCCATGGAATCACTATGTTTATTGAAATCTTTATGTTGATTAAACCATGCCTATGATGCTAATTAAACCATGTCTATGATGTTGATGGAACTATGCCTGTGATGTTAATATACCTATCATGTTAATGACAAATTGGGAATTGCTAGGTTATGATGAAAAGTTGGAATCATTGTGTTTATAATGCTAGATGAGAATCATTATGTTAAAAATGCTAAATTGGAATCCACTATGCATATTAGAATTACCATGCCTTTAATGTTTCATGTTTGTAATAAAATTATTATTATGCCCGCAATGATTATTATGCCTATGATGTAAAGTTGAAATCATCATGTTAAACTAAGTTGGAACCATTACTATGCCAAGTTATCATCACGCTAGTATTGAAACCATGTGATATGTTATAGCCTGTTTATTATGCAAGTGATGTTGGAATTGTCACATATGCCTATCACATGTTTGGTGTTATTCCCCTTTATCTCTTGAATTGTTTATGCTTGTGAACGAAGTACGTTTATATACGTTGGGGATACGATTGGGTAGAATAGGCAAAACTTGAATTGATTATAATCATAAACCGTGAAATTTGGCATAAGTAGAACATGAAATATGGCACGAAAACTTGACTTGAACATGCCATAACTTGACTTAAAACATGCCTTAGTTGGGCACGAAGTTGACATATGAACATGTTATGGAAATAGCACGAATCTGCTAAGAACATGAGCATGACTTTAGAAAACAAGAAAGTGGCCAACTCGAGGTTGGGTTGAGTTTGTAGTGTAAATCTGCCTGGAACCGCCCGGCAAATCCAGTTGCTACAAACAATAGGATCCAATGTGGGTAGTTGGTCACATCGCGCTTGAAACCCGCGGTTGGGTTGAGTTCGTAGGGTAAACCTGCCCGGAACCGCCCGGCAAATCCAGTGGCTACGAACAACAGGATCCAATGTGAGTGGTTCGGTGCATTAACGAATCAATTAATGCCAATTAGGGTTAAGTCATGAACATGAAAAGACAACTTAACCAACTTGAACACGATTTGTAGGGATAAGTCATGAACTTGAAACGACAACACTTAGCCAACTTGACATGACACGTAGGCGGGTTAAGTCGCGAATTTAAATGTCATACTTAACCACCTTGACATGACTAGGCTGGAGAAGGATTAAGTCACGAATTACATGACATAATCGGTTAGGCGGGTTAGGTCACGAATTACATGACCTAATCTGTTAGGCGAAACCCTAGACACGACCCTTTTCAGCAGTAACCCTCTAGATGTATCAAGGTACCCTGGGGCTAGGCCGGGTGGGGCACGATTACTGGGCTGATTGTAAGAGGTGAACGACGGCAGTGGGGTACGCCAGTGTAGGTTCGGTGGACTACGGTCGTGCACGTATTCCGGGCCAGACACTGGGTATCCGTAGATTTATCTGTGCATCTTGAATCGTGTCAGGGGTTGACACCCTAGGGCTGATACACCCGAAGGTGGACCCAGCACAGGTGACTACATTCGTGATTAGTCGTATGACACGGACACTTGACGAGCTAGAACTTGTAGTGAGCCGATCGACTAGATAAGCGCTCCGTAGGACCCCGTACTTGGGTCAGACCCCGTTTCAGGGTCATTTCACGATATTGGGCCGTGGGATTTATTTCGTGATTAACTTGTGACCTGGGCTTAGTATACTAGTACAGTCGATGCAACGAATCTTGAACATGTGATGCTTTATTTGACTTGCCTTGACTTATCATGATCACCTTAGTCTATCTGTCCACCTTGACACCATTCTTAAGTTTAGTTCCAGTTCATACATGACATGTTGTTTTAACCGTTTTTACACTGAAAGTCACTAGAACTTACTCAGTCTTTACGACTGACCCTTCTCCTTTCGCCTCTTTTTCTTTCGTTTCCCCCCCCCCCAGGTTCTCAGGGAGGGAATACCGCAGCTTGACCAGCTTTCACATCCAGCTTAAAGAGAAAGAATGTATTGCTTGGATCTTTTTCGTTTTGGACTATGGCTTTGGACAGCAATTATGGGACTTATGCAGTTTATTTATGTTTTCTTTAAATAATGAAATCAAGACAGTTATGAAGATGTTATGTTTTTGGAAGAATTGTAAGACAATTATGGCATGGTTTGTGTAACACGTATTTTAAATGAAATAAAAGTTGTTGTTGTTTTCCGCTGTTCAAAAATATGTGTTATTATATCTGTCTTATCTGTGACTTATACTTACAAACCTCCACCAAAATTAGGGCATTCCCTTTGAGAGTGACCCTAACAGAGGTGGGGTGTTTCACTTGGTATCAGAGCATAGGTTTACCAGATAAGATAAAAAGTTTTGAAAATTTATTTTCAAAAGAAAATTTAAAGAAGCATTTTAAAAATAAAATAAAATATTATATATTTTTTTTTAAAAAAAAAAGGCAAAGTCCCCCCAATGCCATAGGTACTATCTTTTATCCTTCGTTTTGAATCTATCCTTTTTGTTTCAGCATGTCCGAAGAACTTAACTTGCCAGAGGGTGTACCAATACCTGGTTGGTTTAGACGGTTCTTAGAAGCAAGGGCCACTCAGCCAGGTCCTACCGTTCCTCCTCCCCCAGCTGCAGGAAATCATCCAGCTGCAGCAGCACCTCTTCCTCCACCTCCTCCGCGGGGTAATACTTTTGCTAAGACATGTAAAGATTTTAAAGCTATGGGAGGAAAGGACTTTCATGGAACTGAGTCCTTCGTGGCAGCTAGGAATTGGCTAAAGGAAACCGAGGACTTATTCGTCATCTTTGAGGTGGAAGATAGGCAGAAGGTACAACTGGCAGCGTGGCTACTTAAAGGTGAGGCTTCCTACTGGTGGGAAGTCACCAATGCAGAAAGACCAGTGGAAACATGGGAGGACTTTAGGGCAAGGTTTGAGGCTAAATTTCTCTCAGAGCTAAAAGGAGTCTTCAGTTGGAAAAATTCTTATTTCTTAAGCAAGGGAATATGACAGTCAAAGAGTATGTTAATCAGTTCGATGAGCTGGCTAGGTTCGGACTGGACCTAGTCAACACCCCGCACAAGAAGGCTCTCCGCTTTGTCAAGGGGTTGAATGAGCCATTACACAGTTTGGCCATGACCCATATACCCATGGGAGCTACGTATGAAAGGTTGGTGCAAATGGCATTGCTGAACGAAGAAGATAAGGGCAAGAAGGAGACAAAGGCAGAAAACTCTCAAGGGAAGAAAGAGGTCAAGCCCAACGATTCTCAGAATAAGAAGGTAGACTCCGAGAAAGGAGGCAAGAACGACAACTCACGTGATAAAAGGAAATGCAATTTCTGTGGTACGGAAGGGCACATAGCCAAGGATTGTAGAAAAAGGAAGAGAAAGCAAGGTGAATGTTTTCATTGTAGGGAGACTGGACACATCAGCAAAGACTGCCCTAAGAAGCAGACCGGACCTTCTGGGGGTACATCGTTAACTTCTTCTAGATGCTTTGTTTTATCTTGTTTCTCTCCTCGATCCTATCTTGAGAACCATAGGTAGAATCTTTTTGGATGTAAACATGTAATTGAAACATGTTATGATTGCGAAATGGTTGCAAGTGGTCGCAAGTGGTTGCTCGTGGATGCATGAATACACATTAGGCACTAGATCGGCTCAGACACATTTTCAGGTTGCATATGCATAAATGTATTTATTCGTATATGGATGAAGTTTAGTGTGTTTTCATATGGATGTTGCATTTATATATGAATGGTTGTGCACTCATGTAGAATCATGAATAGGAAAATTTGCATACATAATGGATTCATGGCACTTACATGATTCGCTTTAAGGAGGTCAACTGAATCAGTAGACCACCTGATTTTGCATTAGATAAGTACATGTACACACACTTCGCATATGATCATGAAGCATTAGAAGTCTTTTAAGGACAATGGATGCTCGTGTTTGATGAATGAGTAGATGGATGTTTGGATGTTAGGATGTACATTCTTCCTGAACTTGAAGATTTCGGGGACGAAATCCTTTTAAGTGGGGGAGAATGTAACACCCCGTGTATTCTATAACAGTGAAATTCACAAATTAAAGTATAATTAATTTCAAATCAAAGAATTAAGGGAAACGGGATACGCCATTGCGTTCGTATCGGAATTCTGCTTGAGATAGAGTCCGAGTTTGCGTAAAACGGACTCCGTATGAAGAAGATATGGCCTCCGGAAGTTTCAGAATTCAGTTTAAAATTCAAACAGACCAAAACAGCCCAGAAAAACCAATTCGAAATTCAAAATCGGGCCCAATTGGCCAGGGCGGGAATTTTCCCGCCCAAGTCACCTAGGTCGACTTGGCAGTCAACCTGGGCCTAACCAGGTCGACTGGGCAGTCGACCTGGGTCACCCGTGTCGACTGCCAAGTCGACACGGTGTCGACTGGCATGTCGACCTGGCCCCTGAGCCAGGTCAAACCCAGCCCCCCTTGGCTGGCCTGGTCTGTGTTTGGTCGATTTTCTGAGCCTTGCCTTGTCACTAGGGCTAGGTGTCAGCTCCTAGTTGGTCTCTCTTCAAACGAACGACTATTATTAAACCAAGCTCCATCGACGGTACTAATCAACTCGCAAGCACTATAAAAAGACCCTAAGACCTAGCCTAAATCATACTATTTCATTTTAGCCTCATGCAACCGCCATTAAACCTAGAACTCTAAATTAAAAATACAAAGAACAAAATTATAGAAGACGAAGGACGATTCTTGAAGGCTACAACTGGAAGCTACAACAACTACGACGCTTTAGACAACAGATTTGGGGCTATTTGATTTGGAATTTTGAATACTTGCTTCATATTGTAAGTTTTATGTCACTTTTTAGGCAAAAACGCTAAAATAACATGGACATGCCATAAATTGAAACCGGATTTAGGAACTATTATTAATCCATGTTTATATTGTTTAACTTTGAATCATAATTTGGGAATATTGCTATGTCAATGTTGCAAGTTAAACTTATCATGATTTTGATGTTATTATGAATCACTTGGGCTTAATTGTATGGCAAGTTGGACTAATACATGTCCATGGAATCACTATGTTTATTGAAATCTTTATGTTGATTAAACCATGCCTATGATGCTAATTAAACCATGTCTATGATGTTGATGGAACTATGCCTGTGATGTTAATATACCTATCATGTTAATGACAAATTGGGAATTGCTAGGTTATGATGAAAAGTTGGAATCATTGTGTTTATAATGCTAGATGAGAATCATTATGTTAAAAATGCTAAATTGGAATCCACTATGCCTATTAGAATTACCATGCCTTTAATGTTTCATGTTTGTAATAAAATTATTATTATGCCCGCAATGATTATTATGCCTATGATGTAAAGTTGAAATCATCATGTTAAACTAAGTTGGAACCATTTCTATGCCAAGTTATCATCATGCTAGTATTGAAACCATGTGAAATGTTATAGCCTATTTATTATGCAAGTGATGTTGGAATTGTCACATATGCCTATCACATGTTTGGTGTTATTCCCCTTTATCTCTTGAATTGTTTATGCTTGTGAACGAAGTACGTTTATATACGTTGGGGATACGATTGGGTAGAATAGGCAAAACTTGAATTGATTATAATCATAAACCGTGAAATTTGGCATAAGTATAATATGAAATATGGCACGAAAACTTGACTTGAACATGCCATAACTTGACTTAAAACATGCCTTAGTTGGGCACGAAGTTGACATATGAACATGCTATGGAAATAGCACGAATCTGCTAAGAACATGGGCATGACTTTAGAAAACAAGAAAGTGGCCAACTCGAGGTTGGGTTGAGTTTGTAGTGTAAATCTGCCCGGAACCGCCCGGCAAATCCAGTTGCTACAAACAATAGGATCCAATGTGGGTAGTTGGTCACATCGCGCTTGAAACCCGAGGTTGGGTTGAGTTCGTAGCGTAAACCTGCCCGGAACCGCCCGGCAAATCCAGTGGCTACGAATAGCAGGATCCAATGTGAGTGGTTCGGTGCATTAACGAATCAATTAATGCCAATTAGGGTTAAGTCATGAACATGAAAAGACAACTTAACCAACTTGAACACAATTTGTAGGGCTAAGTCATGAACTTGAAACGACAACACTTAGCCAACTTGACATGACACGTAGGCGGGTTAAGTCGCGAATTTAAATGACATACTTAACCACCTTGACATGACTAGACTGGAAAAGGATTAAGTCACGAATTACATGACTTAATCGGTTAGGCGGGTTAGGTCACGAATTACATGACCTAATCTATTAGGCGAAACCCTAGACACGACCCTTTTCAGCAGTAACCCTCTAGATGTATCAAGGTACCCTGGGGCTAGGCCGGGTGGGGCACGATTACTGGGCTGATTGTAAGAGGTGAACGACGGCAGTGGGGTACGCCAGTGTAGGTTCGGTGGACTACGGTCGTGCACGTATTCCGGGCCAGACACTGGGTATCCGTAGATTTATCTATGCATCTTGAATCTTGTCAGGGGTTGACACCCTAGGGCTGATACACCCAAAGGTGGACCCAGCACAGGTGACTACATTCGTGATTAGCCGTATGACACGGACACTTGACGAGCTAGAACTTGTAGGGAGCCGATCGACTAGATAAGCTCTCCGTAGGACCCCGTACTTGGGTCAGACCCCGTTTCAGGGTCATTTCACGATATTGGGCCGCGGGATTTATTTCGTGATTAACTTGTGACCTGGGCTTAGTATACTAGTACAGTCGATGCAACGAATCTTGAACATGTGATGCTTTATTTGACTTGCCTTGACTTATCATGATCACCTTAGTTTATCTGTCCACCTTGACACCATTCTTAAGTTTAGTTCCAGTTCATACATGACATGTTGTTTTAACCGTTTTTAAACTGAAAGTCACTAGGACTTACTCAGTCTTTACGACTGACCCTTTTCCTTTCGCCTCTTTTCCTTTCGTTCCCCCCCAGGTTCTCAGGGAGGGAATACCGCAGCTTGACCAGCTTTCACATCCAGTTTAAAGAGAAAGAATGTATTGCTTGGATCTTTTTCGTTTTGGACTATGGCTTTGGATAGCAATTATGGGACTTATGCAGTTTATTTATGTTTTCTTTAAATAATGAAATCAAGACAGTTATGAAGATGTTATGTTTTTGGAAGAATTGTAAGACAATTATGGCGCGGTTTGTGTAACACGTATTTTAATTGAAATAAAAGTTGTTTTTGTTTTTCGCTGTTCAAAAATATGTGTTATTATATCTGTCTTATCTATGACTTATACTTACAAACCTCCACCAAAATTAGGGCATTTCCTTTGAGAGTGACCCTAACGGAGGTGGGGTTTTTCAAGCTCTCTACCACATAGAAGAGACAGCGGATTTTTCTGAGTCATCTATGATTTTTAGCACTCCGAAAACCAATGTGAGAAATCTAAATTAAATGAATTTGAATGGAAAATGTCGTGTAAAAATTATATAAGCGAAATTTAAATTACACACGTGTTGTATACCTCATGTACATGCGTTGTGTAAGCTATATAAGCGAAGTATGAATTATACATATAGTATAATTGATACATGTGTTGAAATGCAAGTGAAATATAGAAATTATATAAATATACTCCCCTCGTGCACAAACCATGGATGATATTTATTGTGTGTATTGGTGTGAAATATTGGATGAAAATGAGAATGGTTGAATAATTATTTGTGGTTGATAATGATTGGTTGTGGTTGAAAAATACCCATTGGTGATTGAAATGAATTGAAAATAATTGCGGAAATAAAAATAAAACATGCCGCCTTCGTGCGAATTAGATTCATGAATCCCCATTGTCAAAAACCGCGAGGTTTTAAGGTAGAACGAGGAGCCGTACTAGGGACGGTGCCGGTTTTAACTACCCTGTCATTATGCTGCCGAAATTTGAATAATATTCATGTGTTAGAATTATTTTCATATGTTGAAATTATCTTCATGCGTTGAAATTAAAGTCATGTGTTGAAACTATATCCATGTGTGGAAATGCTCATGTGTTGAGAAGTGATGTGTGAAAATTAAATTCATGTGTGAATGAATGAAGTGTTTAAAAAATAAAAATCACCTTTTTATAATATATATGAAGTATGTAAAATATTCGCCTTATATATAAATAGTTTCAACAATAAAAATTTCATCTTTCTTATATGAACAACATATATAAAATATCCATGTGTGGAAATGCTCATGTGTTGAGAAGTGTGTGTATTGGAAAAGTTCATGTGTTGAATAAAAAGATCGAACAATAAAAATTACATTTTTATTGAAATTAAGAAGTGTTAAAAACATTCATGTGTTGAATAAATATTTTAAATGATAAAAATATCATTTTTATCATATATGGGATATGCTAAAGATATGCGAGCGTTGAAATAAATATTGGTGAGAGAAATATTATTTTTAACATGCATAGGAACTAAATAAAATAGTCATGTGTTGAAATATATTTTAGTTCGCCAAAATTATCATCTTTGAAATGTGAAGTGTTAAAAATAGCCACTTGTTCAAATAAATATGCATGAGTTGAAATATTCATTAATTAGCTAATGATGTGATTTTTGCCTATGCATGTAACATTAGAATGAATTGTGTTTTTAAACCAAAGTGAATCAAATATGAAGTTGAATGGAAAATGATAAGTGATAAGAATTGCATATATGTACATGCATATTTATTGAACAGGTCATAGCAAAGAGGCTAGATAAGAGGAATAAAATTTTGTGCCCAACAAATAGGTACACGTTTACTGTTTTGTTTGGGTGATGATTTTATGAGCCTGTTGGCTAGCCGCTTGGCTTTTTCTTTTTCTTTTTCTTTTTGACATGAGACGCCCGTGTGGCTATTTGGGAATTTTCCCAGCCCCTCCCGTACAAAGGAGGTTATGGCGAAATTTTCCAAAATTTAAAGGCGTTAGTGAAATATTTGAAGTGAAAACGATATAGGAATTTTTGAATGAACTATATTTATATAAATATAAATAAAATTAAAACGAAACGTGGTCGTGCAGTTCGTGTTTTGAAACCGTGATTTCAAACGACTAGTGCGGGAAATCCGACCATTGGATTTTCTCGAAACCGCAACCGTTGGGTTCGCCTTGGAAATATCTTTCCAACGGCACCAACTTTGTAAAGATCCGACGGTTGGATTGTCTGGAATGTTTAATTCAAATCTGAAGAAAATCAGCGCTAGAAACGATTATATTTATATATATATATAAATATAATTAAATTAAATCGAATAACTACGCTGCAGTTCGTAAATTGAAATCGTAACTTCAAATGGCTAGTGTGGAAGATCCGACCGTCGGATTTTCCTGAAAATGAAACCGTTGGATTCGTTTAGAAATGATCTTTCTAATGATATAAAATTTGTGAAGATCCAACGGTTAGATTTTCAGATATGTGTAAAACAAATTTAGTGAAAAACAGCGCCAGTGCATCGGCACGACCTGAAACGTCGTTTAATTAAATATGGTCGTTTTAAATGAATAAAAATGGCGATATATCGTTATAAAACACTATAGACGATATAGAGTGAAAATAAACCAATTTTGTTGTGTTTGCTTGATATGTGATGGTTGAATGTATTTAACATGAAAATCATAACTAAAGAACTGAAATGTGAATGTTGAATAGTCCAACCATGTGACAAATTGATTTGAAAATCTAAATATACGTGGGTTATTTGAAAAGGCCGAGTTCATCTCATTTCAAATAATCGATCGACGTTGAGAAGTCGAAGAGTCGAAGACGGTTGAAGACCGACGATCTTCACATTGGATGGATGGGCGCTACTGATGCTCGTGATTGGAGTAGCTACCGTGAAGGAGCTGAAGTAGTAGCCGTCCAAACATACTATTGATTGCACGGATATGCGAGGAATTTGGTGCCTCCGGTTTCATTCAAACCCAGAACAGACTTGTAAATGGACTGTGTGTCTGACATTGGATTTTGTTCTGTGCAGATTGATCTCTGTTAAATATATATCTGTTTGGCGGCGGAGAATTTATTCACTTGCTTAACGCCCTTCTCTGAGACGTACGAGCTCAGAGGTTATGTATTGATAGAAATCAGTCGCATGGAGTGGATTGCCTGTGTGGCACGCCTAAGTGGCATTGATCAAGGCTTCTGTTGCAAAGCAAAGTCTTGTGGTTGATGATCAAAGCATGGTCTGTGTGACGTAGCTTTGTGTATAACGTGGATTCGCGAGCCTCACACCTCGGTATGAGTCAAAAACGGGATAGTGACTGCAGGGAGAGCACGACGTTTCTTTCTAGCTAAGGTGGTGTCAGTGACCTACCAGCCCTGACATTATATATACTTTTCACCTGTGTGGTTGTTGGAATACGAGGCGCCTCGATTATAGGTCTGTAAGGACCGGGAAACGTGTGTTCAGGAATAATTAATCCACAAAAGTAAGAGAGGACCGGCCCTGAAGATCCAAGGATCATTGTGGGGTCCTGGGACATTTGCTAGAGTGTCTCGAATCGGAGAGGAGCTTGCCCCTTGCCTCGACTCATGAAGGAATCCAATTTCCAATACGAAATATGCGGATGTGATTGTATTACTAGTACGGCGACATAGTGGTATGGGTCATTTATGCCGCCTATGATTGATATTTATGATTGAAATCGCTTTTGAAACAGATATGCACTAGTAATAATATCAAACACTTTTGTTTTATTCGTATGAAGCATTTTTGGCCATTATAAGGTAAAACTCTATCCTCCGGCTTGCGTTGCATTGTGTGATGGGACCTGAGTCTTATAATGGCTTCATTTTATAAAAAGCATTGCGATGATTTAATCATTTACTTTATTTCATGCACTGGCACTCATTGGAGTAAACCCGTTCCGCAAAAGTGGCGTGGTCCTTTGGTTTGCCTTATTATTGTTGTTAATAAGTTAAGTAGATTTCTCATACCAGTCCCATGACTGACTCGTAGTTTGTTTCACCTTGCAAACTCGGGTGCCCTCATTTTCACATGGGCAGCCTTGTTACAGGTATCTGGTGCACTTTTGGCTCATGGCGAGGCTTGACTACACCGTGCTGACTTTGACTCTTTCCGCCATTATAGTATATGTATTATGGTTCCGCCATTGGCGATGTAGACTGATATTTATTTTGTGTACTCTTTATGTATGATTCCGCCTCTGGCGATGGTGACTGATTATGTATTATTATGCACTAAGTTGTATCCTGCACTGTGCTCTCTGATGTGGTGATATCTATATGATTCCGCTGTCATATGTGTGTAAATTATTCTATTTCTCGTTTATGCTAATATCTGTGATCTACTAATGATGATTGATGTGTTATATTCCAATGATTATCCTTAACACCGTGTCATGGGGTTTTGGGATCGTCACAGCTGGTATCATAGCTTTGGTTAACCTTAGTTCTGGAGTCTAACACATTAAACACTTCGTCAAAATAGAATCAGTAGTATTCTAAGGCGAATAGCTCATTAGAGATAGGACTAGTAAAGTCCTAGAATGAGCCAAGCAGAATAGCAAAAACGATTTGATCAGTCCATCGTTATCTTTCCTTAAATTTTTTGCTTAACCATGTAATAAATTATCGTTTCTGTAAGCTGACTCTTTTCTTGCTTATACAGAACTTGAAAAATGGCTACCCGAGCAGCCGCTGCTAGAGGAGGCCGTGCTGGCCGTGGCATAGGACGAGGAGAAGTCCCAGTTGAAGAAGGACCCTTGATACAACCCCCGGCCGCTCAATACTTTGAACTGGACCGTGTAGCTAAGAGATACAAAAACCTAGGAAGCAAGACCTTCTCGGGAACTGGCACAGTAATAGAGGCCCTTGCATGGCTCAAAACATGCGAGAAGGTAATTGAAGGCCTAAGGCTTGGAGATCAAGATAAAGCTATTATGGGTGCCTGTCTTATGCAGGAACAAGCTGAACTATGGTGGGAATCTCTCACCGCCGGGAATAGAGAAGCTGGTAGAACCTGGGATGGATTCAAAGAACTCTTCAAAGAGAAATATGTCCCAGAACAAGCCCTAGAACGCATGCACGATGACTTCGCCAACCTTCAGTAGGGGGATCTTTCAGTGCAGGATTATCTGAATAAATTTACACAGTTGTCCCCCTATGCTCCGGAGCTTGTCGCCACTGCAAAGTCCAAGAATAAGAGGTTCATCCTCGGGCTGAAGCGACAGTATCATGATAGATCCATGGCCCACATCAAGCTGGGATTTAATGAATTGGTGGAAATGACGTGCAATTACGAAGACCTTGACCAAAGGCACCTGGAGCAGGATCGCGCTAAAAGCCAAGCCGGGAACAAACGCAAGCCTGCTGTGAATCAAGCTGAGTCAAGCCAAGCAGCATCCTCGAAACCGCAGACTGGAAGGCCACCAAAAGGAAGCTGCTATAATTGCGGCAAGATGGGGCACTTCTCTAATGTTTGCACAGCCCCGAAGAGGCAGAAGACAAATTCACAAGGTTCAAGCCAGGGCTCTCAGAACCCTCGCTCCTGCTTTAATTACCGCAAGACGGATCATCTTGTCAAAGACTGCACTTTGCTTAAAAAGGCCGCAGTAGCTCACGTGTATGACGGGTCAAACCCGCCAGCTGCTTCCGAAGGAGCAGGTAAACCCAATGTTTTGGGAGGTACCCTTACAATTAAAAATATTCTTGTTTCTGTATTGTTTGACACGGGTGCATCACGTAGTTTTATTTCTAGTAACATAGTGCACAAATTAAAGTTAAAACAAAGAAAGCTCAAGGATTCGGTTGAAGTTCATAACCCGATAGGGGGTTCTATTATTCTCAGTTCATGTTGTAGAGTGCCAATCTCTTATTCTTCCTACAAATTTCCCATTAATTTAATCGTTATGGATTTTCCCAAATTCGACGTTATCCTTGGGTTAGAATGGTTAACGAAATACGAAGCCGAAGTAAATTGTGCGGAAAGAATCGTTAAAATTCGAACGAAGCTTGGATATATTACTGTACCATGCCATGGTTCGAATCCAGATAGAGAAAAATTTTGGTCGGCGTTAGAAGTTATCCCCACTTCCTTAGAAAAGATTCCTATTGTCAGAAACTATGAGGATGTGTTTGAAAAAGTCGAAAACTTACCTCCGCAAAGAGAAATAGAATTCAGAATCGATCTAATTCCCAATGCCAGACCAGTGGTACATCCAATACCCCGAATGACTCCAAAGGAAAAAGAAGAATTAGGCGATCAAACTCGTCAACTGTTGTGGAAGGGTCTAATCAGACCTAATTTTTCTAATTGGGGTGCAACTGTTGTGTTTGTCCCAAAGTCAGATGGTACTCTTCGATTGTGTGTTGATTACCGAGACCTCAACAAACAGACGCTCAAAAATAAATACCCATTACCCTGCATCGATGATCTGCTAGACCAATTAAATGGGGCGAGAGTATTTTCCCGAATGGACCTAGCTACAGGTTTTCATCAATTTAGAATAGCGGAGGAGTGTGTTCCTTTGACAGCTTTCAGAGGTCCAGACATATTTTATGAATGGTTAATAATGCCGTTCGGCCTGTGCAATGCTCCAGCATACTTTGTCGATCTAATGAATAGAGTGTTCGGGGGAGTTCTGAATAAACTTGTCCTCGTATTCATCGATGATATTTTAATCTACTCCAAATCAAAACCCGAGCATGAAAAACACTTAGAACAAGTATTGGAGATTCTAAGAAAGAACGTCTTCAAAGCCAAATTCTGTAAATGTGTCTTCTTGCAAGAAGAAGTGAGGTTTCTTGGCCATGTTGTGTCAAAGAAAGGGATTTCTGTAGATCCAAGCAAAATAACAGCGATTCAAGACTGGAAATAACCCACTACACCCACAGAGGTTAGAAGTTTTATGGGGTTGGCTAGTTATTATCGAAAGTTCGTTAAGGATTTTTCGAAGGTACCTGGTCCGTTAACGAATCTCACGAAGAAGCAAGAGAAATTTAAGTGGACTTCCGACTGTGAAGAAGCTTTCCAGGAATTGAAATCGAAACTGACAACTGCTCCAGTGTTAACCATTATTGATGGCAATCAGGATTTGACGGTTTGGATAGATGCTTCTATTAGAGGTCTTGGTGCAGTGTTAATGCAAAGAGGCCAAGTAGTCGCTTATGCAAGCCGCCAACTGAAACCGCATGAGAAGAATTATGTAACTCATGATCTCGAGTTGCTAGTTATCGTTTTTGCGTTGAAAATCTGGAGGCATTATTTATTGGGCGAGAAATTTGTGCTGTACACAGATCATCAATCATTGAAGTATTTATACACCTAGAAAGATCTGAATTTGAGACAGCGGCGTTGGCTAGAATTTCTTACAGCGTATGATCTTGATATCATGTATACGCCGGGAAAGGCTAACGTTGTAGCGGATGCGCTTAGTAGAAAAACCGCAATCATTGCCAATCTTATAATTACGCCTGGCTTAATTTATAAGATTTCAGCCCTTCAAAAAGACGATGAATTCATTCAGAGAATCAGTGAGAGGGTCAAGGAAGGTGAAACCACATGTTTCCGTATTGACGATAAGGGGATTCTCATGTTAAATGATAGGATTTGCATTCCAAATATTCCAGGCCTTCGAAGAGAAGTGGAAGATGAATGCCATAAATCCAAACTTTGCATTCATCCTGGTGTCAGTAAAATGTACAACGATATCAAACGCACTTTCTGGTGGAAGGCAATGAAGAGGGATATTTCTTTGTATGTTAGCAGATGCCCTACTTGTCAATTGGTCAAGAGCGACCACCAGAAGCTAGCTGGATTGTTGCAACCGTTCGAAGTCCCAGGTTGGAAATGGGAACAGATTTCCATAGATTTCATAGATGGTTTTCCGCGAACTAGGAAAGGTAATGACAGCATTTGGGTAATCGTAGATCGCTTCACGAAGACTGCCCATTTCATACCTGTCAGATCCAATAGAACCGCTCAAAGTCTAGCATAGATATATTTCAAAGAAATCGTTAAGCTGCATGGAATTCCTATCAGCATAGTCAGTGATAGAGACCCAATATTTGCTAGCAAATTCTGGGAGGCATTCCAGACAGAATTGGGAACGAAACTGAATATGAGCACCGCATATCACCCTCAAACAGATGGCCAAACTGAGCGGGTGAATAGAATTCTAGAAGATTTATTGCGGGCCTGTATAATTGATTTTGGTGGGTCATGGGAAGATCACTTGCATTTGGCAGAGTTCTCATATAACAATAGCTATCAAGCAAGTTTGGGAATGTCGCCATTTGAAGCATTATATGGCAGACCGTGCAGATCTCCAGCATGTTGGGTAGAACCTGGCAATAGACTTGTGTTAGGACCCGATATGATTCGAGAAGCATCTAATAAAGTCGACTTCATCAAAAAGCGATTGAGAACCGCGCAAAGCCGAAAGAAAAGTTATGCAGATTCTAGAAGAAGAGATTTGACATTTGCTGTTGGTGACCATGTTTATTTGAAAGTTTCTCCGATGAGAGGAGTAATCAGATTTGGCAAAACTGGGAAGTTGGCACCGAGATTTATTGGTCTCTTTCCTATACTTGAACGAATTGGAACTCTTGCTTATAGGGTTCAATTACCAGATTGGTTACCTGGAGTGCATGATGTATTTCACGTATCACAACTTAGAAGACATGTGCATGATCCGGATCTTGTTGTAGAAGAAGCAGCGCAACAGGATATAGACATAACTCCAGAATTAGCAGTCAGAAGAGAGCCATTAAAGATTGTTGGCAAAGAAACTAGAGAACTTAGAAGCAAAAAGGTTCATTTAGTTAAAGTGCAATGGAGTAGTGATCCTAGAGACTGTACTTGGGCGACTGAGGAAAGCATTAAGCAAGCTTACCCCAAATGCAGAGTGGACATCTCTGACTAACTCCGGTGCAAGGTACCTTTACAATACTTTACATTTACATTTTGTTTCCTACTTTGCTGTTGTTTCCTTTTCGAGGACGAAAAGTTTTAAGTGGGGGAGATTGTAACAACCCGGAAAATACGAGCCAATTTAAAATTTTTAAATTCGTTATTTCAAAGGAATTCGAACAATTGAAATAGAATATTTCAATAAAATAGTGAATTAGAAATAGTGAGTCAGTTTGAAAATTTGAATTCAAACTTTGACTGACTGTGCAAGGTGGAAAATATAACGGATTTTAGAGAAACCAAAAATATTTAAATCTGTTTATCAATACCTTTCTAACGAATCTGAAAAATCGAAGTTTCATAACGGGAATCAAAAGTTATGGCCGAATGAATTTTCAGAAAGGTCGCTATATAGAATATATAGCCCTAGAAAATAGATATTTTGCAAACGACCTCGGAATTCGACGGAACCACTTTTGTTGTGTCCGGGATGTCCAACTATTGCTAGGTTTCAAATTTCATAATTTTTGAAGCTAGTATGTGAGCGTGGCAAAAGAAAATGTGTTTGGTCAATTTCTGTTAAATTGGATCGACCAGAAAATGGCCATTTTTCAAATGATCTCAGAATTCGACGAAACTAGTTTTGTTGGGACCGTAGCGTCAAAACATAGCTAGATTTATTTTTCTGGAATTTTTCGAATCAGTTTGTTGCCCTGGCAAATTGAAATGTACGTTCAAAGTTAAAATTAAATGTTTTATATTTTAATTTGAAGAATAACTGACTGTAACAATCGAATTGGCCAACGAAAGATATCCCATTATGTCCGGGATGGGGGTAATTAGCTGGAGATGACAGTCGTTGGGTTTGAATTGGTGTCCGTGTGGAGAAACACTATTTAAAAATTTATTAAAACCATTGGCCAATCAGAATTTTTCTTTCATTTTTTTTAAAAATAAAAAAACCCCAGAAACCCTCGTTTTTCTCTCTCGACCGACGATCTACGTCGTTCACCGCTTCCCAGCCAAATCGCCGCCGCCACAGGCGGTTTCAGCCTCCACCACCACCAGCAGTCGACGCGCCTCCCTCTCCTCTTCCAATCTGACCCAAGCTCGACCCCTATCGCCTCCTCCATTGCCAGAATCGTCGACCCAAAGTCGAGCACTTTCCGTCGCCGCCACGAGCAGACCCGACCACCGAACCACCTCGAACCACCCTACGCCGACTCCCCTCTCCTCCCTCTTCCACGTCATCACCTCTGATCATCCTATCGTGCCTCGGTTCTCGCGAAAACTGCAACCCTAGTATTGAACCATCGATAAAGGTGAGTTCTTTTTTATGTTTGAACTTTGAAAAATCATATCTTTATGGTGTGTTGACGAAATTCGATGAAACAGGAAACATCGGGACCGCAAGGAAGCTCTCTACCACATAGAAGAGACCGCGGATTTTTCTGAGTCATCTACGATTTTTAGCACTCCGAAAACCAATGTGAGAAATCTAAATTAAATGAATTTGAATGGAAAATGTCGTGTATAAACTATATAAGCGAAATATAGATTACACACGTGTTGTATACCTAATGTACATGCGTTGTGTAAGCTATATAAGCGAAGTATGAATTATACATGCATAGTATAATAAATATATATGTTGAAATGCAAGTGTAATATAGAAATTATATATATATATATATATATATATATACTCCCCTCGTCCACAAACCATGGACGATATTTATTGTGTGTATTGGTGTGAAATATTAGATGAAAATGCGAATGGTTAAATAATTGTTTGTGGTTGATATTGATTGGTTGTGGTTGAAAAATACCCATTGGTGTTTGAAATGAATTGGAAATAATTGTGGAAATAAAAATAAAACATGCCGCCTGCGTGCGAATTAGATGCATGAATCCCCATTGTCAAAAACCGTGAGGTTTTAAGGTAGAGCGAGGAGCCGTACTAGGGACGGTACCGGTTTTAACTACCCTGCCGTTATGCTGCCGAAATTTTGAATAATATTCATGTGTTAGATTTATTTTCATATGTTGAAATTATCTTCATGCGTTGAAATTAAAGTCATGTGTTGAAACTATATCCATGTGTGGAAATGCTCATGTGTTGAGAAGTGATGTGTGAAAATTAAATTCATGTGTGAATGAATGAAGTGTTTAAACAATAAAAATCACCTTTTTATAATATATATGAAGTATGTAAAATATTCGCCTTATATATAAATAGTTTCAACAATAAAAATTTCATCTTTCTTATATGAACAACATATATAAAATATTCATGTGTGGAAATGCTCATGTGTTGAGAAGTGTGTGTATTGGAAAAGTTCATGTATTGAATAAAAAGATCGAACAATAAAAATTACATTTTTATTGAAATTAAGAAGTGTTAAAAACATTCATGTGTTGAATAAATATTTTAAATGATAAAAATATCATTTTTATCATATATGTGATATGCTAAAGATATGCGAGCGTTGAAATAAATATTGGTGAGAGAAATATTATTTTTAACATGCATAGGAACTAAATAAAATAGTCATGTGTTGAAATATATTTTAGTTCGCCAAAATTATCATCTTTGAAATGTGAAGTGTTAAAAATAGCCACTTGTTCAAATAAATATGCATGAGTTGAAATATTCACTAATTAGCTAATGATGTGATTTTTGCCTATGCATGTAACATTAGAATGAATGGTGTTTTTAAACCAAAGTGAATCAAATATGAAGTTGAATGGAAAATGATAAGTGATAAGAATTGCATATATGTACATGCATATTTATTGAACAGGTTATAGCAAAGAGGCTAGAGAAGAGGAATAAAATTTTGTGCCCAACAAATAGGTACACGTTTACTGTTTTGTTTGGGTGATGATTTTATGAGCCTGTTGGCTAGCCACTTGGCTTTTTCTTTTTCTTTTTGACATGAGACGCCCGTGTGGCTATTTGGGAATTTTCCCAGCCCCTCACGTACAAAGGAGGTTATGGTGAAATTTTCCAAAATTTAAAGGCGTTATTGAAATATTTGAAGTGAAAACGATATAGGAATTTTTGAATGAACTATATTTATATAAATATATAAATATAAATAAAATTAAAACGAAACGTGGCCGTGCAGTTCGTGTTTTGAAATAGTGATTTCAAACGACTAGTGCGGGAAATCCGACCATTGGATTTTCCCAAAACCGCAACCGTTGGGTTCGCCTTGGAAATATCTTTCCAACGGCACCAACTTTGTAAAGATCCGACGGTTGGATTGTCTGGAATGTTTAATTCAAATCTGAAGAAAAACAGCGCCAGAAACGATTATATTTTATATATATATATATATATATATATATATATATATATAAAATTAAATTAAATCGAATAACTACGCTGCAGTTCGTAAATTGAAATCGTAACTTCAAATGGCTAGTGTGGAAGATCCGACCGTCGGATTTTCCCGAAACTGAAACCATTGGATTCGTTTTGAAATGATCTTTCTAACGATATAAAGTTTGTGAAGATCCAACGGTTAGATTTTCAGATATGTGTAAAACAAATTTAGTGAAAAACAGCGCCAGTGCATCGGCACGACCTGAAACGTCGTTTAATTAAATATGGCCGTTTTAAATGAATAAAAATGGCGATATATCGTTATACAACACTATAGACGATATAGAGTGGAAATAAACCAATTTTGTTGTGTTTGCTTGATATGTGATAGTTGAATGTATTTAACATGAAAATCATAACTAAAAAACTGAAATGTGAATGTTGAATAATCCAACCATGTGACAAATTGATTTGAAAATCTAAATATACGTGGGTTATTTGAAAAGGCCGAGTTCATCTCATTTCAAATAATCGATCGACGTTGAGAAGTCGAAGAGTCGAAGACGGTTGAAGACCGACGATCTTCACAATGGATGGATGGGCGCTACTGATGCTCGTGATTGGAGTAGCTACCGTGAAGGAGCTGAAGTAGTAGCCGTCCAAACAAACTGTTGATTGCACGGATATGCAAGGAATTTGGTGCCTCCAGTTTCGTTCAAACCCAGAACGGACTTGTAAATGGACTGTGTGTCTGACATTGGATTTTGTTCTGTGCTGATTGATCTCTATTAAATATATATCTGTTTGGCGGGGGAGAATTTATTCTCTTGCTTAATGCCCTTCTCTAAAACGTACGAGCTCAGAGGTTATGTATTGATAGAAATCAGTCGCATGGAGTGGATTGCCTGTGTGGCACGCCTAAGTGGCATTGATCAAGGCTTCTGTTGCAAAGCAAAGTCTTGTGGTTGATGATCAAAGCATGGTCTGTGTGACGTAGCTTTGTGTATAACGTGGATTCGCGAGCCTCACACCTCGGTATGAGCCAAAACGGTATAGTGACTGCAGGGAGAGCACGACGTTTCTTTCTAGCTAAGGTGGTGTCAGTGACCTACCGGCTCTGACATTATATATACTTTTCACCTGTGTGGTTGTTGGAATACGAGGGGCCTCGATTATAGGTCTGTAAGGACCAGGAAACATGTGTTCAGGAATAATTAATCCTCAAAAGTAAGAGAGGACCGGCCCTGAAGATCCAAGGATCATAGTGGGGTCCTGGGACATTTTCTAGAGTGTCTCAAATCGGAGAGGAGCTTGCCCCTTGCCTCGACTCATGAAGGAATCCAATTTCCAATACGAAATATGCGGATGTGATTGTATTACTAGTACGGCGACATAGTGGTACGTGTCATTTATGCCGCCTATGATTGATATTTATGATTGAAATCGCTTTTGAAACAGATATGCACTAGTAATAATATCGAACACTTTTGTTTTATTCGTATGAAGCATTTTTGGCCATTATAAGGTAAAACTCTATCCTCCGGCTTGCGTTGCATTGTGTGGTGGGACCTGAGTCTTATAATGGCTTCATTTTATAAAAAGCAATGCGATGATTTAATCATTTACTTTATTTCATGCACTGGCACTCATTGGAGTAAACCCGTTCCGCGAAAGTGGTGTGGTCCTTTAGTTTGCCTTATTATTGTTGTTAATAAGTTAAGTAGATTTCTCATACCAGTCCCATAACTGACTCGTAGTTTGTTTCACCTTGCAAACTCGGGTGCCCTCATTTTCACATGGGCAGCCTAGTTATAGGTATCTGGTGCACTTTTGGCTCATGGTGAGGCTTGACTACACCGTGCTGACTTTGACTCTTTCTGCCATTATAGTATATGTATTATGATTCCGCCATTGGCGATGTAGACTAATATTTATTTTGTGTACTCTTTATGTATGATTCCGCCTCTAGCGATGGTGACTGATTATGTATTATTATGCACTAAGTTGTATCCTGCACTGTTCTCTCTGATGTGGTGATATCTATATGATTCCGCTGTCATATGTGTGTAAATTATTCTATTTCTCGTTTATGCTAATATCTGTGATCTGCTAATGACGATTGATGTGTTATATTCCAATGATTATCCTTAACACCGTGTCACGGGGTTTTGGGATCATCACACGCATAGTCTTCCATCCTGTCTCAACCAACCCTTATCATCGATGGAGTATCTATTGAGGTGACTGGAAATCTCTCCCCTAATCCGCTTATCTATCACATCAACTATCTGAGGGTCTTTACGTTGCGCGGTTCCTATTGAGTCCGACAAAGTAGGCTGCACCTCTAGCATTGCCATTAAGCCAGTCACATAATCAACAGAGGTTCTAAAATCAAAATTTGCTATGTACTCCAAACTTTGCCTTTCTACAAAGAGGGGACTTAAGGTCAGCTTCTTTCTACTTAGGGCGTCTTCTACTACATTGCCCTTGCCAGGAGTATAGGAGATCTCAAATTCGTATGAGGCGAGAAACTCCATCCATCTTTGCTGCCTTAGATTGAGGTATTCCTGTGAGAAAAGATACTTCAACGATTTATGGTCAGTATACAACTCAAATTTCTCACCTAAGAGATAGTGGCGCCAAGACTTAAGCGCAAAAACGATGGCTGCTAATTCTAGATCGTGGGTTGGGTTGTTTTTCTCATGCACTTTTAACTGCCTTCCACCATAAGCTACTACCTTCCCCTCTTGCATCAAACCAGCGCCTAGTCCCATACCGCATGCATCTGTGTATACCGTGAACATCTTGCTCCCATCTGGTAATGTCAAAACTGGGGCTATTATCAGAGCCCTCTTCAATCATTGGAAACCGACTTCGCAATCCAAATCCCAAGTGAAAGTCAGGTTTTTTTCGTTAACCTTGTAAGTGGAGCTGAGATTTTCGCAAAGTCTATAATGAACTTGCGATAAAAGCCTGCTAGTCCAAGAAAACTTCGGACTTCGGTTGCATTCTTTGGAACCTTCCAATCCTGGACCACAACTACTTTTGCGGGGTCCACAGTTAACCCTTCTTACACCACATGCCCAAGAAATCTTACTTCTTTTCTCCAGAAGTGGCACTTGGAGAATTTTGCTTTTAGCTGATGTGCACGGAGAGTATCCATGACTTCCGTTAAATGCAAAGCGTGCTCTTCCTCATTCTTCGAGAAAATTAGAATATCATCTATGAAGACCACCACAAATTTATTGAGAAATTCCCGGAACACTCTATTCATCAAATCGACGAAAAAAAGGTGCGTTTGTCAAGCCGAAAGGCATGACGAGCCATTCGAAGAAACCGTCCGGGGTTCTGAACGCGGTCTTATCAATGCTATCTTCAACTACTCTTAGCTGATGAAATCCGGTAGCCAGATCTAATTGGGAGAAAACTGTTGCGCCTACAAGCTGATCGAACAAATCATCTATTCTTGGCAGAGGGTGCCTATTTTTCTTGGTCAGCTTGTTTAGCTCCTTAAAATCAACGCATAGGCGAAATGAACCGTCCGCTTTGGTTGCGAACACCACTTGAGCACCCCATTCAGAAATACTCCGCATTATAAACCCTTTTTCTAGCAGCCCCTTAACTTGCTTGCTAAGCTCCTTTCTCTCCCTTGGAGCCATGTGTCTAACGGGTAAAGCAACGGGTTTTGCGTTATCAACTAGATATATGCGGAAGTCTATCTCCAGCTTCGGAGGCAAGCCCTCTACTTCCTCAAAGACATCCGAGTATTCACGGACCACTCTAACAGACTGCAAATTCTCAACAGATGCATCATGCGATTCTAGATAACTTAGAATAATAGAATTCATGGGATTACAAGAGATTTCGAGAGTGTTGCCCAAGCGAGTCATAAGCCTAACGTCTCTCTTTTCATAATCCAGGACGGCTCCATTACTGGATAACCAATCCATGCTCAAAATTAACTCATAGCCCGTGAAGCCCAAAACATAAGCATCACATCTAAACCCAACGCTAAGTATAGAAATTTCCAAATCCAAACAAATCATCGACAAATAGGCTGAGCCCCCAATTGGATTTGAAACAACTAAGGGATCCTCTACTATGCTGGTGTTTAGGTGTGGTGACTCAACTAAAGCAGTAGATATAAAAGATTGCAATGCACCAGAATCAAAGAGTGTGCGAACAGGATGATCAAAAAGATAAACTAAACTTTCAACGGAAATCGTTCTACCTCGTTCTTGCAGCGGTGCGGCCACGAGAGCCTGGACTTGCCCCTTGCCTGCCCTGGTGCCATGAGAGCCTGAATCTGCCCTCCGTAGGTAGGCCCTGCCCTCTGCCCTTTCTTTGGCCAGTCCCTAATTAGATGTCTTGCCTCACCACAGTGGAAACAACCAGACTTCTTCTTCTTCCTACAGTCTTTGCTCAGATGGCCTGGTGTCCCACAGTTAAAGCATCTTCTCTTTCCCTAGCCACTGTTGTCTTAACCACCCTCCTTGTTCTGTTGTTACTGTTGTGGTTTCTTTTCATCCCATTTCTTCTCAGGTGCCTTATTAGCATTGGCGCCTTTCTCCTCTTCATGCATAAGCGCCATGTCAACCAGTCTTTCAAAGGTGGCCCCCATAGGGATGTGGGTCATAGCTAACCCATGTAGCGGTTCGTTCAAACCCTTAACAAATCTCAGGGCCTTCTTTTCGGATGTATTCACCAAGTCGAAGCCAAATCTCGCCAACTGAATGAACTTGTTGACGTACTCTTTCACTGATAGATTTCCTTGCCTCAATGCCAAAAACCTTTCCATGTATAGATTCTCTTCAGCCCGTGAGAGAAACTTTGCCTCAAACCTACGCCTGAAATCCGGCCATGTATCAACTGTACGCTCTCCATTAGTGACCTCCCACCAAAAAGAGGCATCATCCTTCATTAACCAGGCAGCTAACTGGACCTTTCTTCCATCTTCTACCTTAAAGATTCCAAACAATTCTTCCACCTCCTTTAGCCAATTTCGAGCTTCAACAAACGTCTTCGACCCATGAAAAGGTTTTCCGCCCTTTGGCCGAAAGTCCTTACATATCTTTGCGAAAGTATCAACACGGGGAGGAGGAGGAGGAGGATCATTTGCTGGGCCTGCGACATTGGCCCTAGCTTCCAGATACCTTCTAAACCATCCTGGTATCGGTATCCCCTCGGGTATCTCGAGAATTCCAGACATGCTGAAAAGAAAATGAAGAGATTCAAATGGAGAATTCGAAAGAAAGATATATGGCTCTTGGGGGTTATGTTTTTAAAATAAACTTTTCTCTTAAAAATACTTTCCTCAAAACATACTTTTTGAAAGTATTTCTCTATAAAATGCTTTTTGGAAAATAGTTTTTCAAAATATCTTATCTGTTCTGGTAACCTTCAGCTATGATACCACGTGTGACACCCAATCTCCATTAAGGTCACCCAGAAAGGGAATGCCTTAATTTTGGTGGAGCGTTTATTGTGTACAGAATAGAAAAGTAAACAAGGCAGATAAATATATCGGTACTTGGAAAATAAAAACCACTTTTATTGCAACGGAGAAATAGTTTGGTTACATCACATCAAAAACCAACTACAAAACCAAATACACTTATTATCCATCTTGACAAATAAGTTCTGAGTACATAAAATAAAAGACATAACCCCAACATAAAATAGCCATAAATAAGATAGGCTGAACTTTACTTCAGCGATCCAAGCAAATTCCAAAAGAAAGAGATAAAGTTGTCCAAATCAAGCTCCACTAGTACTAGTCCCACCCTGAGCACCGAGGGGGGGGGGGGGAAGGAAGAAAAGAGGTGGAAACAAAGGGGGTCAGACATAAAGTCTGGTAAGTGCAATAACTTTAACAATATAATCATTAAGTAACTAGGATAAGGCATAAGCTGGAAAATAAGGAAATGACTGTGAACAAATGGGCATGACAGAGCAAACAAAGGAAATAAGATGAACAAAGATAACGTTAAAGGCGCACCTAATCACTATAAGATAATTACTACATTGCACCACACCAAACACCCTAAAAGTTGATCCTGCCTACCAAACTTAATAATGATAATGGTAGTTTCGTGTACCCCTAGCTGCCTTCATAGGTGTCGTCTGCCCCTATCTCCACTAGGTGTACCCACTACCCCCATTCGATCGGCTCCCTAACTCGTAGATACTCGTGTTGGCCCCACGGTGGGGTGTATCACTCCCCAAAGTGGCAACCTGATACCACCAAAAATGCACGGCTTATATCTACACGATGCAACAACGTCTTACCTACCAGCCCGGGGCCACACACACACATGACCCCATTGGACTTGCGTTGCCACTGCTAACCCGTTTTGACCTCTTACAATCAAACCCAGTACGCGTGTCCCGTCCTCGACTTGGGTCGAGCCCACAAAGATACTTAATGTGTTACTGGTTTGAAAAGGGCCCCCATGCATGACACAAGCTTTCACCTATGCTTGGTCCCCTCTAAGGTTTTCCCCACTTAACCCCATTCTTATTCATGTCTTCTTACATGTTTCAATATTGGTTAATTGCATCTAATCGTATTTCACATGCCACCCAAGGCACTCTCTTAATTTTGCATACCACCCAAGTCACCCACTTAACCCCCCATGTCCCACCACATGTTTATCTGGTTAAGTGTTTCTTAATTCATTAACACCGTAACCTTGTTAAGACCTCCCACATTAGACTGGCATTTGTGGCTGCTGGATTTGCCGGGCGGGTCCGGGCAGTCTTACACCACAAACGAGCCTAACCTCGTGTCTTTACAAATGTTACGCATTTAATTCATGCCTTTGACCTCTCACATTAGACTGGCATTTGTGGCTGCTGGATTTGCCGAGCGGGTCCGGGTAGTCTTACACCACAAAAGAATCTAACCTCATGTCTTAGGCGGTTTATTATTACACATCTTTATTTAACCCCATGGTGGATTAATATCCCTATTCAGATTTGTAAATAAATTCCAAATATACTTATGTCCTTAATTGTCACCAAAATTATGTCCATAAATACCAATTTTTCCAATCAATGTCTTAAATTAATTAAATGCCTTTTTAAGGCCATTTATGCCAACTCTAAGTATTTGTATATTCAATATTGCCCTCATCGTCCCCACGTTTTTCGTTCGCTTATCATGACATATATATATATATATATATATATATTAGACTAGCAATTAGTCTAATGACGTAAAAGGGAAGAAACATCGCAAATTTGCATAACACACAAATTGGATCTAACTTACAAATAAGGATTACAACATATCTTGCATAAACTTGGGTATTGTCATGAATCTAAACATAGGCCTAAAAGGTGTGAACTTGCATATATGAATATAGTTTTCACCCAAAACTTGCGTATATGAATATAGTTTTCACCCAAAACTTGCATAGGCCATAGTCATAAACTTGCATAAAACTATGTATGTCATAGATCTAAATCTAAAGGTGTAAATTTGCATATATTGTGAATCCAATTTCTACCTAAACTTGCATATAGTCATTTTACTTGGTTCACATGTAAACTTGTGTACAATTCACATAGAAACTAGCATATAATCTACACCCAAACTTGCATATAAAATGATGTCAAACATGAATCAATTTGAACATAGGTGATTGGGCATATACAAAGGGATCCACAACAAAAACTATCATTATGAACAACTAGCATATATTCACAAAATATCACTTTTTTCCCAATGTTCCACAAACATAGCCATATAACCACAATTATAACTCAACCCAATTAACTTGTTAATTATCTTATTAAAGAAATTGAACTCACAACTCAAAGAAGGTCTTGAGTTCTGGGATCTGTGTTCTGAAATTGATTTAGCTCGCCTTTGAAGTAGACAAATTCGTTGTTGTTATTATAGACTTGAGTTGAATTGAGTTAATTAGCTTTTCTTAGCTCCTATTTGGTGGCGGCTACTCTAGGTTGCAGGGTGATAGCATGACGGCCATGGTTCTAATCTTGATTAGGTTTTAGGGTTTGAGTCTACATGTGTTTATATAGAATTTCATTTCAATTAGAGCCGTCGGATGAACCTAGAGTTAACCACAACCATTCAGACCAGATCAGAACTATCGAGAAACCCTCGTGACTCAGCAACATGTCATAAATCGTCCAAATTCATATCTGGCAGGGGGAAGGTCGACCTGTAGGTGGGAGGTCGACACTAGGGTCGACCCCCTAGTCGACCTGGGTCCTGGGCGGGAGTTTTCCCACCTAGCCCGCTTCTGACTTCTGATTTGAATTTTGAATCTATTTTCGAGCTGTTTGAATTTATTTGAATTTTCTGGAAACTTCCGACAGCCATAACTTCTGCATACGAAGTCCAATTTACGCAAACTTGGACTCTATCTCAACCAGAATTCTGAGACGAACACAATGGCGTAACCCGTTTCCCTTAATTCTCACATTTAAAAATTAAGTATTGTTTAATTCGTTATTATAACGTTAACAGAAAATACGGGGTGTTACACTTAAAGTGCTAAAATAGCCATTCAAACCAAATGGGTTCAAAATCATACAATGGTTCGAATTCTTTACTCAAAACGTTTTAATTAATAAATAACGTTTGTTACTAATTCCAAAAGTGTTCTAAATTTCAAAGGGTTTGATTAAATTTCCAAATTAGATTCTCAAATAACCATCCCGTCCGTCGGGTCAGTTAGGGATAGCCAGGGAGAGCAGAAAACTGTATTTTCCAAACCCAAGCCTTAGATACTATCCTCTCTGTCACCCTAGAACGTTCTGGTATATACATAGGTATTATTGAAAAGATGTCGTCAATATATATGTGATAATAGTTCAAACATAAGTTGTCCAATCTTTTTCAAGTTTAAAGCCCCATTAAATCGAAATTTCAATTCGTTGAAATTTAATATAAGATTTCCAAATTGGTTTTATTGCTTACATCTTTGCAAATGATCTTTTTTTTAAATAGTAGCACCAAGTATATTAATAAAATCACAATTTGGTTATGCGACTTAAACACTCTTCCCAATTTAATATCAAAGCTTGTGAACAAGTTTATGTAGACCAAATTGGTACTCAAAATCACATTTCATTGGTTCCAAGCTTACAAATGGTCATGAAAAGGAAATGGGACCAAATGTTTTAATAACTCAAATTGTTATATTTCAAAGCTTATGGACAATAGAAAACCAAACATTTATGTAAACTAATGGAATTCAAAGATCAAACCTCCTTTCTAATAAATTTTCAACTTATTCAACCTTGTGAATCAAACAAAGTCTTTAAACATTACCAAAATAAGTTTCGACTTTTACGAGAATTGTTTGATTTTTTTTCATGACTTATATTTCAAACTATTAAAAATCTAAATTCTGAAAATCGACTTTTAAATTTTATTTGTTTTATTATTCACATAAGAAGGAGATTTAAACCGACTACCCGTATATCTCCACAATCATGATGTGTCTGACACAACCAAAATGAACACAATTCATTGATCAACATGTTAACAATTTAGCAACCATCAAATTTGTGCGCAAGCGTTATGTAAATTAACGCTTAGTGTTTGGTGTGTTCTAACGTACACAAGCATCCATTCAACATGTCATGCAACAAATTCAAATATCACTGAAGGATTAAAAATATCAACTAATCGAAGTTAACCATTTAAATAAATTGTTCTCACCGATACTCCAAACTTCACATCAAGACTCGTGTCTACTGTGAACCATGCAACTTCTCTTACCGCTTCACGAACTAATCTCTTCTAGCAAACTCAAACTATGTGTACTAATATATATAGATTCTGTTCAGCACCACAGCCTACGCTTGTGTCACCTTTTCAATGCATGGAACCAGGGCTGAAGAATGATCTCTTGCCAGCTTTCGACAGTGCTCTACTTCTTTATGCACAAAACCGTATGTATATAAAATATATACACTCCCCTCTTATACTTAACTTTATATCTATACCTTCCACAACAAGAAGAGGCCGAGGGTGTTCAGGATTGACTCGAGCAGGGGTATTGCCGGAGCTGGATGTTGGCTGGAGCTCTGTTCGAGTTGAAGTGTTTGAAAGGTGGGAGAGAAGTGGTGGAAGTCTTCGGTGTGTGTATCAGAGGAAGGTGCAGCTGTTTTACAGAGGAAAAGGTGGTATAATGCGATGTTGCAAGGTCGGTAGTAAAGTCGGAGTAACTGGGTTCTCGTGGTGATGGGCATAGAACGCGGTCAGTGGGGAATGGTGTATGGGAGTGTTGAATTGAAAAGGTGGCGATGGGAAGTAGAAGAGTGATGCAGGAGAGTAGACGGTGGCTATTGAAGGAGGAGAAGAGAGGTGATGGTCGCTTGGAGTTGTCGCTGCCAGCGGGGTGGTGTGTGATGTTGCGGGAAAGGTGATGGCTGTGTAAAATGTGGAGGGTAGAGTTGTTCGGATGTGAGAGCGGGAAATGGCGGAGCTGTGCAGTTGAGGGAGAAGAGCAATTCCGCTCTCCAGGGAAGAAGGGAAGATGCGACTTTGTAGTTGGAAACGGTGAGTGGGGAGAGCTGCTGACGTGGTGGTGTAACGGAAGGTGACGGAACTGTTTTGGAGAGAGGAGAAGTTGCGGAGAGAGAAGAGGGATTTGAGTAGAGGAACTGGGCGAAGAGAAGAAGTGAGTTACGTAAGGAAGGCTTGTACTCTATTTATTTATGTTGTTTGGAATTGTTTATTACGTATAGCATTGGATTCCCTTTGCACCAAGATTTCAAATCTTAGTGTACTGTTCCACCGATCTTATACTGATATGACTAGATTTTTTTGTCTGCTACCATATCTTAAACTAGATTGTTTTTCTCAGATATTGTTGTAATACCTCTTAAAGGGGAAGTGGCCCAGTCTATTACCCATAATGGTGAGTGAACGCGATCTTGACAAATAGCATTGTTTAACATTATTTCTAAATGTTATAAATTTGGATTGTTATACAACATAAATTTAATTTATTTGATAACGAATTTATTTGATTCCTTTTATTATGCATTGCTTATACAAATATGCATTATATTTTTAGTTTAATTACACCGTTTGTACAAAAAAATTCATTTCTTGTTTTTATTATATTAACTTTATCACAATTAATACCGTAATAAATTTAGAATTTAATGGTTTATTCAAATGAAATTTATTACTATTTATATTAAAATTTCAACTTGTAATTTGGAATTGATTTAAGCGTTTTATTACACTATTCACTTAACGGTTTGAAATGAATTTATCTTGATGATATTTTATTTTGTGCCAAAGTTCTCAATCTCAAAATTAATGATTTGTTTCTATTATATTAATTGTACCATAAATAACACAGTAAGCGGTTTGCAAAATTAATCACCAATATTTATGTTAATTCAATGTTTAATTACCATTTGTGCTCAACGGTTTGATTTGTAATAAATTAATCTTAACCATATATTATTATGCACATAGATTCTTTGTTCAATGAATCGTTAAACAGAAGTTATTTAAAAATTGATTTTTTACACTTTTTCGTTGTTCTAATGTCAAACATTCCAAACGGCTTACCATTTGTTAGCATCGTAAATATTGTTGTTATATTCACAATGCGCTTTTAACTTTTAGAATGAACACTGTATTCAAATTATATAGAAAGTCCAAGTTTTAAATTGTACCTCAAGCATATTGTTAAATTTTATTTTCAATAATTTTAAATTTGTAGTTTTTACTTTCATAATCAACTCAAGTTAATAACGTTAATTCTGGCAAAATATTTAAGCTGAGCTTATGTTTACAATTGTCGTTAAAAGTGGATACTTTGTTCAAAATAAATAAATGTACATGTTATAATTGGAATGTCAAATATAAGCATATATTTTCATCTATAAATCAAATTACAAGATCAAAATAATAAATTAATAATGGTAATAAGTTTTGTTTTCTATAACATTTATTATAAGACAAAAGCTAAATATTCAACCGGTTATTAATGTAAATAGCGTTTGTTAATAAATTCATGAATAGTTCACACATATCATTTAAAAGAGAAAAAATCCCAAATATAAACATTTATTTCATATGAAATCTTAATTTTAATTTATATTTTTAAATCTCAAAATTCTAGGTCGTTACAACTTCCCTCACTTAAAGCTTTTCGTCCTCGAAATGGAGAGTTGTAAAATTTTGCTTAAGTAAAATAAATCTTATTTATAAAATTTTGTTAAGATCAATATATAAATAAAACTTCTTATATCAAAATATTAAGCAAAACTTAAATCATGGCATTAAAACTAATTAAGGACATTTGTTTATATACTGTAAAAGAAGGCTATATATCAGGTATAGAAGAATCTAAGTAAAATAATTTAAAATGGTATAATTGCTTTGAAATATGTCGTTTGAATAAAGCAGGTTTCGAACAATTTAATATAAGGTATCCTTACATTGTTATAATAAATGGTTACTTGTAAATAGTTTAGCAAACTTAGCAGAAAATAGATATTACAATAAGACGGTAAACTAGTATGTAAATACAAAATATAGTATTGAAGGTGTTATATGAATTACTCTGATTCAAAACATTGGAAAGCCTCAAATTGATTTCCCCGAACTTAGAATCCCATTTTATTTCAAACAGTTGAAATACAACATACTTCTTTCATATTGAAAGTCATACTTTACTTCAGGATTTCAAAACCAAAATTTCAAATATGAATTCAACTATATATTAATATTAGTTCGAGGAGTTTTTCGACATGATGGGCTACTAAGTATCACCCCTTACACACAATCCAATCTCACCTTAGTTTTGTCATGGGTTACTCGACAAACTAAATCATTTCATATCCCGAAGTTGTAAATCATTTCGCAATCCATAATTTACAAATTTTTAGCTAAAATTGTTTCCAAATATTTCAAAGTGTCGGGATTCAAGTCGTCGAAAACATTTCAAGTTTTTCAAATCATATGAACTTTAATGTATTCAAACATTCTTCCCAATAACATACAAGTTGATCCTTTTGACTCATATTACCATAAACTTTAGTCTTATGCAAATTCAAACTTACATTATAATCGTTTACACTTCATAGATCATTTAACTTCTCTTAAATCATGTTTTCAATATTGTTTCAAAAATTTCAAGATTTTTTCCTTAAGTGATTTCCATATTCTCTTAATATTTTAAGAGTAAAATCGAATAACCATTCTTCTTGAATTTCTTTGAATTCCGAAATGTACGAATTTTATTCATTCTGGTTCCAGATATTTTTTAACTAGTCAAACGAAAATCTTTTGAATCATTCTTTCCAAATAACCATTTCGTTTTCGCTGCGCTATTCTAATTTAGTGTATATGTGTTTCAATCTTTCACTTTTGAATTAGGTCTCAACTTCTAGTTTATACCTTGACAAACCAATTTTTCAATTAACACAAGCATTCGTACATTCCTTCTTAGCTCATTACACATTGATTTCTAAATCATAATACATTCGTTTCTTGGTCTTGTACTATTCTTACAGTTAATCCTAGGGATTGAGTGATTTTCCTTCTTGCGCTACTTTTTGCGAAGATGTAGTTCCTCCCAATGGCCTTACTCTCTTCTTCGCTAGACAATCCCGAACTTCATGTCCTTTCATCCTGCACCGATGACACCTCCTTTTCATTGCAGGGTTTTTGATTTCTTTCTTTCTCTTAGGGCATTTATTCATAAAATGTCCAATTCTCTTACACTTGAAACAACATATATTCTTTCGAAGGACTTTCTTCTTCTTTTTAGACTTATCTGGGCAGCAGGCTGCATAATGACCATTTCTGAAACATCTATAACACTGGATCTCCTTAAGTTCTCTAAACTTTTCATTCCCTTCTTCTTCCTTTCGAGCCAGTGCTCTTTTTGCTTGTTTCGGCGTCATCCAGAATTCCATTTTGCTTTAAGTGGCAACCTAACATTTTCAAAATGGTTATACTACTTCTCCCGTTTTCCAAATCAACTGGCTAATTTATAAAATTTTCCAAGTACCATATTCAAAGCTTACAATTTTTTACAAATTCTAAAGTAGTTTAGGCTATTTTACTTTCACTCCTTTGTTTCAAGATTCCTGTTTCTACAAAAAAATTATTTTTTAGTTCATTTTCAAATTAAATTTATATATTAATTTATAAAATCGATTTATTAAGATTTATTTATATAAAATATTTATCTATATAATCTTAAGTATACTTCGACGTTCCGACCAGAATTATATAGTCATCCCACTTTGGAAACTCGAAAATAAATTCTAATGATGATGCAGTCATCAACAGAATCATCCCCAAGCGATAGAGTGTGATTCTATATCCTTCTAGTGCATATAAGGCTTCGTATATACGCCGGCCATGCATATATATTCAAAATCTTCATATATACCAATAGTCCAATCACAATGTCAAGTAAAATACTCGAAGATTTTTGTTAAATTTGTATTTCAAAATAGTTATTTTTTCAAAAATTTACTTAGTTTCAAAAATAATTTGGAGTTCCAAAATACATTCTTTCAATGAAATATTCCAAAATCTCATTCTAGGGTATGCTTAACGCTATCTCTAATGAGATATGATAACTATGAGGAGTTCTATCTTTTGTTCAACATATGTTGTACCCCGTAGCTTTGTATAACCTGGCTCTGATACCAACTGTTATGACCCGTCTTTTTGCCCAGTTTTCACTGGTAATTAAACCGAGTTAAACCGTTCACAAAGGCGGATTGTTATGGTTACTAACATATATTGAACATAATAATAGAACTTTTCATTTCATAATACAAATATTACATCAGAGTTACAAGAAATATCAGAGTTATAATAAAATATACAGCGGAAGAAACATTATCTCAGCGGAAGAAGTAAGTGACATGACGGGAAATCCACCTTTAGCTTAAAGCTCCAACTCATAAGGCGATCCGAATCTTGCTTTAAAGGCCTATAACTATAAAACTAAACCATAGCTGCCCGTGTGGAAATTAGTGGGCACTAGAGATTAGCAAGGAACAATAAACTCCAGGTCCGTCACGGGACAGGTGTGAGAACATAAAACAATTATTTTCTTTAGGGTTTACTTTAAAGTTAGGAAATTCACTAGACCACGCCGCTAATACGGAATGGGTTTACTCCATGTGAATGCCCGTGCAAATAAAATCGCAATGACTTTGGAACAATGAAGCTATCATAAGCTCGTCCCACATCACACAATGCAAGCGCACACCAGATGGGCGAGTTTTACCTTAGGATAACCAAATGTGCTTTCATACGCGAAAATCCTCTTTCATATTATTATTAGTGCATAGTGTGAAAAACAATTTCGAAAGTAAATGTATTAATCTTAGACGGCATAGTACCCCATCCTACTATGTCGCCATATATATTTATACAAACAAAACCGCGGGGTATGTATTGGTGATTGGGTTTCCAACTTGATGATTCCTGACACGAAAGATCAATCGGAATACAAACGAAGTGTAGCACGGCTTTTTCATCCAGACACAGACACCAACTACAAATCGCGAGGTAGATCAATGGTTTTCGTCCAGACACGGACCCCCGAACATACCCTATTCCCAAATTCAAAAGAGGTACCTCCGTCGCAGCTATCAATCAGTAAATCATGTATATAAGTCAACAACCTAATCGCCAGTTTCTCACCATTCGGGGTGTGAGGCTTGTCGATGTCGCGGTATACACAAAGCTTCACTTAAATATGCCGTGCTTTGATCATCACTTGCTCATTCCATAACTTTAGTATGCCACATTGTTAATCTTTCATATGTCAATGATTCAAATCAATACATAACCTCTAAGAATGTAATTTAGAGACGGGAATAATCAATTTCCACAAATCTGATATATATTCATAGGAATCAGTGCTATGTGGTCAATGACAATGTCAGACACACAATCCATACAAGTCCATTCTGGGTCTGAACGGAACAAATTCCAAAAATCCTCATATATATATTCAGACCTCATGCCACTTATAACCTCGTATCAGGTATACGGCCCGATCTAAGACATCGGCAATCAACCCAAAGATTTCCGGTCCTCATTTGCCATTTCCAAGTCTTCCATAACGTAGTATTATTACTTGGAATGGTTTTCGGACTTAAATCCGATCCCAATCTTTCCAAATAATAAGCGTATTTTAAAAAAAGCTATGGACTATACCGGTTTCAATCCAAATCTCCTTCCAATGTTCGTTAATTCATTTGGATTCATTTCAAATTCCTTAAATATCGTTACTGTCTTATTTCTTCTTTACAAATCCATATTCTTTATCCTTGCTATCGTTTTCGTCTTTAAATTTTGAAAGTCTCGTGCACAAATGTATATCACTTTAAAATCTCCCGATTCATTAGAAATATTGTAAATAAAAATTCTTGATTTTGGGATCTTAAACCAAGTTATTTCAAGGAAACGTTAAGCGTTACTTAAAGTGCTAAAATAGCTATTCAAACCAAATAGGCTCAAAATCATTCAATGGTTCGAATCTTCTACTCAAAGCGATTTAATTAATAAATAACGTTTGTTACCAATTCCAAAAGTGTTCTAAATTTCAAAGGGTTCGATTATATTTCCAAATTAGATTCTCAAATAACCATCTCGTCCGTCGGATCAGTTAGCGATAACCAGGGAGAGCAGGAAACTATATTTTCCAAACCCAAGCCTTAGACACTATCCTCTTTGTCCCCCTAGAATGTTCTGGCATATACATATGTATTACTGAAAAGATGTCGTCAATATATACGTGATAACGGTTCAAACATAAGTTGTCCAATCTTTTTCAAGTTTAAAGTTCCATTAAATCGAAATTTCAATTTGTTGAAATCTAATAGAAGGTTTCCAAATTGGTTTTATTCCTTACATCTTTACAAATGATATTTTCTTTTTAAATAGTTGTACCAAGTATATTAATAAAATCACTATTTGGTTATGCAACTTAAACACTCTTCCCAATTTAACGTCAAAGCTTGTGAACAAATTTATGTAGACCAAATTGGTACTCAAAATCACATTTCTTTGATTAAATATCAAACTAGTTTAATTGGTTCTAAGCTTATAAATGGTCAAGAAAAGGGAATGGGACCAAATGTAATAATAACTCAAATCATTATATTTCAAAGCTTATGGACAATAGGAAACCAAACATTTATGTAAACTAATGGAATTCAAAGATCAAACCTCCTTTCTAATAAATTTTCAACTTATTCAACCTTGAAAATCAAACAAAGTCTTTAAACATTACCAAAATCAATTTTGACTTTTACGAGAAATGTTTGATTTTTTTTTGTGACATATATTTCAAACTATTAAAAATCTAAATTTTAAAAATTGACTTTTAAATTTTATTTGTTTTATTATTCACATAAGAAGGAGATTAAAACCGACTACCTGTATATCTGCACAATCATGATGTGTGTGACACGACCAAAATGAACACAATTCATTTATCAACATGTTAACAATTTAGCAACCATCAAATTTATGCACAAGCGTTATGTAAATTAACGCTTAGTGTTTGGTGTGTTCTAACATACACAAGCATCCATTCAACATGTCATGCAACAAATTCAAATATCACTAAAGGATTAAAATTATCAATTAATTGAAGTTAACCATTTAAATAAATTGTTCTCGCTGATATTTGCTTTCCAAACTTCACATCAAGACTGTGTCTACTGCGAACCGTGCAACTTCGCTCACCGCTTCACGAACTAATCTCTTCTAGCAAACTCAAACCGTGTGTACTAATATATATATAGATTCTGTTCAGCACCACATCCTATGCTTGTGTCACCTTTTCAACGCATGGAATCAGGGCTGAAGAATGATCTCTTGCCAGCTTTTGATAGTGCTTTACTTCTTTATGCACAAAACCGTATGTATATAAAATATATACACTCCCCTTTTATACTTAACTTTATATTTATACCTTCCACAACAAGAAGAGGCCGAGGGTGTTCAGGATTGGCTCGAGCAGGGGTAGGGCGGGAGCTTGATGTTAGGTAAAGCTCTGTTCGAGTCGACGTGTTTGAAAGGTGAAAGAGATGGTGGTGGAGGTCTTTGGTGTGTGGACCAGAAGAAGGTGCAACTGTTTTATAGAGGAAAAGGTGGTATAATGCGATGGTGCCGGGTCGGTAGAGACCTCGGAGTAACTGGGTTCTGGTAGTGATGGGCGGAGAACGCGGTCAGTGGAGAATGGTGTATGGGAGTGGTGAATTCAAAAGGTGGCGATGGGAAGCAGTAGAGTGATGGAGGAGAGTAGACGGTGGCTGTTGATGGAGGAGAAGAGAGGTGATGGTCGGTTGGAGTTGCCGCTGCCAGCAGGGTGGTGTCTGCTGTTGCGGGAAAGGTGATTGTAACAACCCGAAAATCTGGGCCAGTTTAAAATTTTTATTTTGGCAATTTTAGCGAATTTTGAATATTTAAAATGAATTATTTTAAATAATATCGACGAGAAATTTATTTTGAATAGAATTCGAACGTATATATTATATACGTCGTCGTTAGAATATAAATAATTATATATAATTATAAATAGAATTGAAAATGGTGCGGTGGCTCGATAATTCGATTTCAAACTTCAATTGAATGTACCGGGTGCAAAACAATCCGGATTTTAGTGAAACCAAAGATAATAGGATCTAATTGATGATATCTTTCCAACGAATCCGAAAAATCGAGATTTCATAGCGGGAATCAAAAGATATGTCCAGTTGAAAATTCTGAATAGTCGCTATGGAATTCAGGCCCTTAAAAATAGCCATTTTGCAAACGACCTCGGATTTCAACGAAACCACTTTTGTTGGATCCGTGATGTCAAATTATTGCTAGGTTTCAAATTTCATAATTTTTCGAATCAATATGAGAGCGTGGCAGAGGAAAACGAGTTTGACCAGTTTTAGTTGATTTTAATCGACTGGAAAATGGCCATTTTTCCAACGGTCTGATTTTAATTTATAAAGAGGTTACATCTTTAAATAAAAGGTCGGATTTTTACTATATAAAAGGTAGGATTTTTGTTAGGAGAAAATGAAGAAAGGCGACATTTTTTTAAGTAGGAGAGGCGATATCTTTTATATTGTAGAGTTATAAAAATATAATCTTTTATATTGTAGAGTTATACAAATATAATCATTTATGTTATAGAGTTATAAAAATATAATCTATTATATTGTAGAAGTATAAAAATATAATTTTTATATAGGTAAGATAGTAAAAATATCACCTTTATATATGTAGTGAAATAAAAATTAAATCTTTATATTTGAAAAGGCGAAATCTTTATATTTGAAAAGGCGAAATCTTTATATTTAAAAAGGCGAAATCTTTATGTAGAGAATAGCGTGTAAAAATAGAATTTTTATATATAGTAGCGGTGTAAAAATGGGATTTTTATATATTGAATAGCGAAGTAAAAATTCGATTTTTATATATTTAATGGCGAAGTAAAAATTCGATTTTTATATATTGAATAGCAAAGTAAAAATTCGATTTATATATATTGAATGGCGAAGTAAAAATTCGATTTTTATATATTGAATAGCGAAGTAAAAATTCGATTTTTATATATGTAGTGGCTACGGGCAACGAAAGTGACGAAAGGCGAGAACGACGAAGATTTCTACTAATGAAGTGTCGTGGAGTTGGGATAGCTATTGGTGAGAACATCTCACTCTAATTTATTTTTCTAGTTATATATATATATATATACTAGGATGCAGACGGTGCTTAGCAGCACCCGACACCCATCATCCACAGACCATGGATGGCTTGTATGCTTGTTTGATGTGTTGTGAAAATTGTTTGTGAAGTCGATGTGAAATCGATAATAAAATGTAGATGTGTTGAAATAAATTAACTATCGTTAAAAATATAATTTTTAACGTGAAAGTGAATAAATTAATATTTAAAAACAAATCGGCCGATTTGTTTGTATACACTGATTTGACTGATATTGATTAGGTCGATAAATTTTACACATCGCCCAACTGCACAAATAAAAATCTGTGTTTGTTGATTTGAAACCCCACACAGGTGTTGGGATGATATTTGGAGTACACTAATCCCAATCATTTAATTATATGTCGATCGATTGGTCGACAGATTGTGTAAGCGTTGATTATTTATATATGATGCTTATGCAGTTGTGTGGTGCACCTTGGATGATGGTTGATGGTTTATCGTTGCTATTATATACATGTAGTGTATGGAATCCATATAATTAACATTATATGGTGATTGATTTGGCCTCATTCCAATCGGGAAAATAATTAATATTATAAAAGAAAATTCATGTGTTGAATATAAAAATAGTCGTGTGTTGACAGTACTCATGTGTTGAGATTGGTCGTGTGTTGAAAGAAATATAGATTCATGTGTTGAATGGAATATATATATATTCATTTGTTGAATAGAATAACGAATTTATTGAAATATATAAAGCCGTGTTGATTAGATTGACGCCATTTTGACGTGAACAATATTTATATCGATTTTATTTATTTTACAATGAATATCGAAAGTGATTTCAAAATATGATATTTTGAAAAGAATAAGAATTCGAATTGAAAGTGAATAGAAATGAATTCGAATTGAAAGTGAATAGAAATGAATTCGAATTGAAATTGAAAACGAACTAAAATTGAATCAAAAATCGATTTGAATTGAAATCAATTTGAAATGAATTTAAATCGAATTTATATGGAAAAATTCAATTTTGATTTGAATTTGAAAAGAGGTTGAAATGGTTTTGAAAACGAATTTAAAACGATTTATAAAATACGTTTTAAAAAGGAAATCGACGAAATATATATAATATATATATATTATATATATAATATATATATTATATATATATAATGGCCTGAATAGAACGCGCCGCGCCGCGGCAGTTCGTGAATTTCGACCATTGACTTCGAATTGACGTTGCGGGAGATCCGACCGTCGGATTCTCCTAAAACCGGAACCGTTGGGTTCGTATCGAAAAGAGCTTTCCAATGAATATTAGAAATTTTAAATCTAACGGTTGGATTTGGAATTATGTCCAAATCAAATTTGGAAAAGGTCGTTGTAAGTGCAGTTCGATGGCCGTTGATGGAAATCGACTGTACGGGCCTTGATAAAATTATTAAAAATATCTATAATTTGTGTAAAATCATAATATGTGAACTGGAAAGAACTGGAATGTAAAATTCCACATTTGAAAGGATAAAAATATATTTTTGCCGAAATGAACTAGTTTTGAACTAGAATTAAAATCAATTTATTTTTGAAATAAATAAATTGAATTTGAAAGTGATTTTAAAAATAATCAATATTCCCAATACGTGGATTGGACTGGAGTTGAATCGAAATTATCTTCGGAATATTTCGATGTTGGATTTCGTGACTATACAGATATTATTATGGGAATTTGAAAGATATATTTTATATCGTTATTTCCAATACTATATTTGTTGGTTTCAAAATTTGATATTGAATATAAGCCGGTATATTTTCTATTCAGAGCCTTGTATTTAATATCAAATGTGATTTGGGTTTATCATGAATCGTGTTTTAGATGACATTGGTTATTTAACCCAGTTAAAGGCAGGATGTTGATTTTTGAAAGATTAAAACTAAGTGGAGTTTTAATGAATCTTTAATTATATTAAGAATGTGAATTGATAATTTAAATTATCAAATTTGAAAGGTGATCGAGAATGGAGTACCACCAGTTTGGCTCCAAAGCGATAGTTAAATCTTTAATTAGATTTGAACGTGAAATGGTAATTAATTTTACCGATAATACTGTGGTGTTAGATATGGAGTATTACCAGTTTTCTCCAGGGGATGAATAGGTTGGGATTGGGAAATAAAATAAATAATTACTTCGGTGTGGTTCGCTAATCCCGACTAGTTTGAAATGACATCCGAAGGAGGATTAAAGAATAAATTTAGAAGAATTTATCTTGGATAAAATTAATGGGAACCTTTCCCTAAGAATGTGATTTTGTGAATAAAAGAATATTCTGAATTGGAATGAGGCGTTTGTTGTGTTTGTGTAACATTTGTTTATCATATACGTGGGTTATTCAGAAAGGCCGGGTTTATACCCATTCTGAATAACCGATTCGACGAGATGTCGAAGATGAAGACGGTGGTTGAAGACCGAAAGTCTTCACATCGTTTGGGTGATTACTGATGATCTCGATTGGGCTGTACACCTAAGATGAGGGAAACAGTTGGTGATCGTCCAGACGTACTTGGAGATGGATGGATATGCGAGGAAAGTGCCTCCGGTTTCGTTTAGGCCCAGAGCGAACTTGTAAATGGATTGTGTGTCTGACATTGGATTTTATTCTGTGTTGATTTATCTCTATTAAATATACATCTGTTTGGCGGCGAAGAATTTATTCTCTTGCTTAACGCCCTTCTCTGAGACGTACGAGCTCAGAGGTTGTATATCGATGGACATCAGTAGCATGGAGTGAATTGCCAGTGTGGCACGCGTAAGTGGCAATTGATCAAGGCTTCTGTTGAAAAGCAAAGTCTTGTGGTTGATGATCAAAGCACGGCCTGTGTGGCGTAGCTTTGTGTACAACGTGAATTCGCGAGCCTCACACCTCGGTACGAGTCAAAAACGGGAGACGGACCGCTGGGAGAGCACGACGTTTCTTTCTAGCTAGGGTGGTGTCAGTGACCTACCAGCCCTGACATTTATATACTTTTCACCTGTGTGGTTGTTGGATACGAGGCGCCTCGGATATAGATCTGTAAGGACCGGGAAACGTGTGTTCAGGAATTGCCAATCCTCAAAAGTAAGAGGGGACCGGCCCAGCCGATTCCAAGGATCAAAGTGGGGTCCTGGGACATCTGCTAGAGTGTCTCGAACGCGGAGAGGAGCTTGCCCCTTGCCTCGGCTCATGACGGAAATCCAATTTCCAATACGTGATATTGCGGTTTTAATTGTAGAACTAGTATGGCGACATGATAGATGGTACCCATGCCGCCTATGATTGATATTTATGATTTGAATTGTTTTGACACTATACACTTATTATTGTATCAAGTGATTTGTTTTAAACGTACCAAGCATGTCTGGCTATTATAAGGGAAAAACCTATCCTCCGGCTTGCGTTGCATTGTGTGATGGGACCTGGGTCTTATAATAGCTTCATTTTTTCAAAGAGCATTGCGCTGTTTTGTTATATGCACTAGTATTCTTGGGAGGAAACTCGTTCCGTGTTATACGGCGTGGTCCCTTGAATTACTATCCTTTAAAGTAAAGTTTTAAATAACTGTTTTAGTTCTCACACCAGTCACATGACTGACCTGGAGTTTATTGTTTTAACCTAAACTCTGGATGCCCCTATTTTCCACACGGGCAGCTAGTAGTTTTGGTTTTGCAGATTTATATTCACAGGATCTTGATTTACAGCTGGAACGATGCTCGGAAAGCTCTGTATCCGTGCATTACTTTCAGTTGTGTTTTATATTGTTTTTCCGCTGCTACGTAATTTATTGTAATCTCTGATATTTATCGAATGTATAATATTCATTTATACTCTGTATATTCTTGTATTTTGATGGAATTGTTGTAATTAACAATGAAATGTTCTTCCGTTTGCATCCTTTTGTGTGTTGTTCTCAAAGTATCCACTCTTTCCTTCACGGGGAAGTTACGGGTTCTTATAGTGGTATCAGAGCTTTGGTTTACAGTGCTCGAGAACAAGGCACATTAGAACCATACGAAAGAATTCATCAGATATTGGATTAGTAATATCCAATTAGAATGACTCGTTAGAGATAGGATCAGTAGTATCCAAGAACGAGTGTGAAGAGTATATTTTTCAAATGAAAACAATTTTGTTTTGAAAATTTAAATCGCTTTGTACGTATTTGAATATTTATTTATTTTGAATTTGGACAATTGAGTATATAAAGATTTCGCGTATACGCGTCATGAACGTATAGTCGAAGTTTTAATGTACTAGATAGATATAGAATCACATTCTAGACATCCGGGGATGATTCTGATGATGGTGCATCATCATCAGTATTCATATTCGAGTTTCGAAGGTGTGATTTCTATATATTTCCATTAGACTGGTGTGAGAACCAAAACTAATATAGCTAGAATACATTGTTGTGAATTGGCATCAAAAACATGATTTTTGTATATATCAAAATTATGAATTTGAAACGTTAATCCACTAATTGATTGATGTTTGTGTTGTTTGTCTATTTATTTGATAATTTTGAACCATTTAGCCTAATAGAATCGAATATTGAATTGTATTGAAAATTGGTCGCATTTGCTTGCATATACATGTACTTACATTGAACAGGTCATAGCAAGGAGGCTAGAGCAGAGAATAAAATTTGTTTGCCCGACAAATAGGTACATATTTACTATAATTTACTGTTTTGTTTGGGTGATGATGATTTTATGAGCCTATTGGCTAGCCGCTTGGCTTTTTCTTTTTCTTTTTGAGATCAGAAGGCCTATATGGCAATTTCGGGATTATCCCGTGGCTCCCGGTGCAGGGGAGGTTATGGCGAAATTTTTTGAAAATTTAGGGTGTTAGCCAAATTTTTGAAAAATTTGAAAAGTTCTTAAAAACTGAAAAGTTGAAGAACTTAAGCCGTAGTCAAAATAATGGAAGTTGAGTTGATTTGTTAAACAACTTTCGGCTTCGTTCCTTTTCAGCCTTTGATTTAGAGTAAATTAGAATATCATCAATAAAAACCAGAACAAATTTATTCAATTAAATCACACATTGAACTGATTAGAAAATAGTTAGAAATATATACTTGTGCATTATATATATTTGAACAGGAAATTGGATAGCTGTTGAGTAAAGAATTTATTTGCGTGCTCGACAAATAGGTAAACCTTAATGAGTTGGATGCGAAATATTATTATATCAACTCCTGTGAATGCCATTGGATGCGGAGTGCTGGTTATTCTGTGCGTAATTAATAAACATCGCCATAGGATAGCAACAATTAATTTTGAACTACATTACATGGCATACTTCTGGAAGATAGGCATACTTCATCATATACCACATAAGCATTTGGAGCTTGTGTGACAAGGTGGAAGATTTACCATACAAGCGAGAGGCTTGTATGGCGATGACTATATTTTACAGGTTGAACCGATGACTGATATGGACTATTTAAATTGTAACGATAAAATAGCCAGATTAATAAAAACCCCACACGGGTCTAGAGTTGACAATAATTACGTCTCTCTAGTTATTAGATACGGCACATGGACTATTTATTTCCCACACGGGATGAGGTGACGAGGATTTATCCTCTGGAGCATTTAAAATACACACTCCCTCAGGCTTTGACAGGGTGACGAGAATTTATTTTCTGGAGTTATTATCAATACACGCTCCCCTGTAAACACCAGAATATATCACTATAAATGTGTGTATGCTTATTAGGATTTATTGGGTACCTAATACGTCCCAATAAATTTCCAAACCTCTCCCCGTACAAAGGAGGTTATGGCGAAATTTTTCGAAAATTCCGGGTGTTAGCCAAATTTTTGAAGAATTTGAAAATTCTCAGAAACTGAAAAGTTGGAGGATGGAAGCCAGATCGAACGTAGAGTTGGTTGATCAAACCACTTTCAACTTCGTTTCTTTTCGGGGACGAAAAGTTTTAAGTGGGGGAGATTGTAACAACCCGAAAATCTGGGCCAGTTTAAAATTTTTATTTTGGCAATTTTAGCGAATTTTGAATATTTAAAATGAATTATTTTAAATAATATCAACGAGAAATTTATTTTGAATAGAATTCGAACGTATATATTATATATGTCGTCGTTAGAATATAAATAATTATATATATTTATAAATAGAATTGAAAATGGCGCGGTGGTTCGATAATTCGATTTCAAACTTCAATTGAATGTACCGGATGCAAAACAATCCGGATTTTAGTGAAACCAAAGATAATAGGATCTAATTGATGATATCTTTCCAACGAATCCGAAAAATCGAGATTTCATAGCAGGAATCAAAAGATATGTCCAGTTGAAAATTCTGAATAGTCGCTATGGAATTCGGGCCCTTAAAAATAGCCATTTTGCAAACGATCTCAGATTTCAACGAAACCACTTTTGTTGGATCCGTGATGTCAAATTATTGCTAGGTTTCAAATTTCATAATTTTTCGAATCAATATGTGAGCGTGGCAGAGGAAAACGCGTTTGACCAGTTTCAGTTGATTTTAATCGACTGGAAAATTGCCATTTTTCCAACTATCTCAGAATTCGACGAAATTAGTTTTGTTAGGATAGTATCGTCAATACGAAGCTAGAAAATATTTTTCTGGGATTTATAGATTTAGTATGTGACCCCGGTAAATTGAGATGCACGTATAAATTCAATATATAGAGTTATATGTTGATTTTGATGAAAACTAATCAAAATGATCGAATCAGCTTGCGATACATATCCCATTGTGTTCGGAATGGGGGTAATTAGCTAAGGACGACAGGTGGTGGGCCTCGATTAGAGGTCGTATGAAAAAGTCAACTTTTTGTAAAATAAAAAAAAATAAAACTCTCTCTCCTCTCCTTTATTTCCTTTGCCCCCCTCCCTCCCCCCCCCCCCCGTCAGTTCATTTTCGATCGAAGAAATAAAGCAAAAAAAACAAAAAAAAACGCGACTCCCGAGCAGACCGCCGACGGTCCAGCACCCCCCCCCCCCCCCCCCCGCGACGGTGGCCACCCTCTCCCCTTCGTTAAGCCGCCACCCCATCTCCTCCCTCGAACGATGCCCCCTGGAGCCCAAAACCCGCCACCAAAGACCTAGCCGACCGCACCAGCGACGCCTCCTCCGGCGAGCCCCTCCAGCACTTCGAGCACCCCAAATTCCCCCCCCCCCCCTTCGCTGAAAATCAAAAGTGGTGAGTTTTTTTTGGTTATTTTATTTATTTATTTAGTTTAAATTACATTTTAGAGATTAAGGAAAATCAGTTTTATAGATGTTAGGCCATTGATTTTTATTTTCAGATTTTATATGAATAACCTAGAATTAAAAGGATTGGGGTTTTGAAATTAAAAAGTTTACATTTTTAATTTATAAAGAGGTTACATCTTTAAATAAAAGGTCGGATTTTTACTATATAAAAGGTAGGATTTTTGTTAGGAGAAAATGAAGAAAGGCGACATTTTTTTAAGTAGGAGAGGCGATATCTTTTATATTGTAGAGTTATAAAAATATAATCTTTTATATTGTAGAGTTATACAAATATAATCTTTTATGTTGTAGAGTTATAAAAATATAATCTTTTATATTATAGAAGTATAAAAATATAATTTTTATATACGTAAGATAGTAAAAATATCACCTTTATATATGTAGTGAAATAAAAATTAAATCTTTATATTTGAAAAGGCGAAATCTTTATATTTGAAAAGGCGAAATCTTTATATTTGAAAAGGCGAAATCTTTATATTTGAAAAGGCAAAATCTTTATATTTTAAAAGGCGAAATCTTTATGTAGAGAATAGCGTGTAAAAATAGAATTTATATATATATAGTAGCGGTGTAAAAATGGGATTTTTATATATTGAATAGCGAAGTAAAAATTCGATTTTTATATATTGAATGGCGAAGTAAAAATTCGATTTTTATATATTGAATAGCGAAGTAAAAATTTGATTTTTATATATTGAATGGAGAAGTAAAAATTCGATTTTTATATATTGAATAGAGAAGTAAAAATTCGATTTTTATATATGTAGTGGCTACGGGCAACGAAAGTGACGAAAGGCGAGAACGACGAAGATTTCTACTAATGAAGTGTCGTGGAGTTGGGATAGCTATTGGTGAGAACTTCTCACTCTAATTTCTTTTTCTATTTATATATATATATATACTAGGATGCAGACGGTGCTTAGCAGCACCCGACACCCGTCATCCACAGACCATGGATGGCTTGTATGCTTGTTTGATGTGTTGTGAAAATTGTTTGTGAAGTTGATGTGAAATCGATAATAAAATGTAGATGTGTTGAAATAAATTAACTATCGTCAAAAATATAATTTTTAACGTGAAAGTGAATAAATGAATATTTAAAAACAAATCGGCCGATTTGTTTGTATACACTGATTTGACTGATATTGATTGGGTCGATAAATTTTTCACATCGCCCAACTGCACAAATAAAAATCTGTGTTCGTTAATTTGAAACCCCACACGGGTGTTGGGATGATATTTGGAGTACACTAATCCCAATCATTTAATTGTATGTCGATCGATTGGTCGACAGATTGTGTAAGCGTTGATTATTTATATTTGATGCTTATGCAGTTGTGTGGTGCACCTTGGATGATGGTTGATGGTTTATCGTTGCTATTATATACATGTAGTGTATGGAATCCATATAATTAACATTATATGGTGATTGATTGGGCCTCATTCCAATCAGGAAAATAATGAATATTATAAAAGAAAATTCATGTGTTGAATATAAAAATAGTCGTGTGTTGACAGTACTCATGTGTTGAGATTGGTCGTGTGTTGAAAGAAATATAGATTCATGTGTTGAATGGAATATATATATTCATTTGTTGAATAGAATAACGAATTTATTGAAATATATAAAGTTGTGTTGATTAGATTGACGCCATTTTGACATGAACGATATTTATATCGATTTCATTCATTTTATAATGAATATCGAAAGTGATTTCAAAATATGATATTTTGAAAAGAATTAGAATTCGAATTGAAAGTGAATAGAAATGAATTCGAATTGAAAGTGAATAGAAATGAATTCGAATTGAAAGTGAATAGAAATGAATTCGAATTGAAATTGAATGAAATTGAAAACGAACTAAAATTGAATTAAAAATCGATTTGAAATGAAATCAATTTGAAATGAATTTAAATCGAATTTATAAGGAAATATTCAATTTTGATTTGAATTTGAAAAGAAGTTGAAATGGTTTTGAAAACGAATTTAAAACGATTTATAAAATACGTTTTAAAAAGGAAATCGACGAAATATATATAATATATATATATATTATATATATAATGGCCTGAATAGAACGCGCCGCGCCGCTGTAGTTCATGAATTTCGACCATTGACTTCGAATTGACGTTGCGGGAGATCCGACCGTCGGATTCTCCTAAAACCGGTACCGTTGGGTTCGTATCGAAAAGAGCTTTCCAATGAATATTATAAATTTGAAATCTAATGGTTGGATTTGGAATTATGTCCAAATCAAATTTGGAAAAGGTCGCTGTAAGTGAAGTTCGATGGCCGTTGATGGAAATCGACTGTACGGGCCTTGATAAAATTATTAAAAATATCTCTAATTTGTGTAAAATCATAATATGTGAACTGGAAAGAACTGGGATGTAAAATTTCACATTTGAAAGGATAAAAATATATTTTTGTCGAAATGAACTAGTTTTGAACTAGAATTGATTATTTTTAAAATCACTTTCAAATTCAATTTATTTTTGAAATAAATAAATTGAATTTGAAAGTGATTTTAAAAATAATCAATATTCCCAATACGTGGATTGGACTGGAGTTGAATCGAAATTATCTTCGGAATATTTCGATGTTGGATTTCGTGACTATACAGATATTGTTATGGGAATTTGAAAGATATATTTTATATCGTTATTTCCAATACTATATTTGTTGGTTTCAGAATTTGATATTGAATATAAGCCGGTATATTTTCTATTCAGAGCCTTGTATTTAATATCAAATGTGATTTGGGTTATCGTGAATCGTGTTTTAGATGACATTGGTTCTTTAACCCAGTTAAAGGCAGGATGTTGATTTTTGAAAGATTAAAACTAAGTGGAGTTTTAATGAATCTTTAATAAGATTAAAAATGTGAATTGATAATTTAAATTATCAAATTTGAAAGGTGATCGAGAATGGAGTACCACCAGTTTGGCTCCAAAACGATAGTTAAATCTTTAATTAGATTTGAACGTGAAATGGTAATTAATTTTACCGATAATACTGTGGTGTTAGATATGAAGTATTACCGGTTTTCTCCAGGGGATGAATAGGTTGGGATTGGGAAATAAAATAAATAATTACTTCGGTGTGGTTCGCTAATCCCGACTAGTTTGAAATGACATCCGAAGGAGGATTAAAGAATAAATTTAGAAGAATTTATCTTGGATAAAATTAATGGGAACCTTTCCCTAAGAATGTGATTTTGTGAATAAAAGAATATTCTGAATTGGAATGAGGCGTTTGTTGTGTTTGTGTAACATTTGTTTATCATATACGTGGGATATTCAGAAAGGCCGGGTTTATACCCATTCTGAATAACCGATTCAACGAGATGTCAAATATGAAGACGGTGGTTGAAGACCGGAAGTCTTCACATCGTTTGGGTGATTAATGATGATCTAGATTGGGCTGTACACCTAAGATGAGGGAAACAGTTGGTGATCGTCCAGACGTACTTGGAGATGGATGGATATGCGAGGAAAGTGCCTCCGGTTTCGTTCAGACCCAGAGCGAACTTGTAAATGGATTGTGTGTCTGACATTGGATTTTATTCTGTGTTGATTTATCTCTATTAAATAAACATCTGTTTGGCAGCGGAGAATTTATTCTCTTGCTTAACGCCCTTCGCTGAGACGTACGAGCTCAGAGGTTGTATATCGATGGACATCAGTCGCATGGAGTGAATTGCCAGTGTGGCACGCGTAAGTGGCAATTGATCAAGGCTTCTGTTGAAAAGCAAAGTCTTGTGGTTGATGATCAAAGCACGGCCTGTGTGGCGTAGCTTTGTGTACAACGTAAATTCACGAGCCTCACACCTCGGTATGAGTCAAAAACGGGAGACGGACCGCTGGGAGAGCATGACGTTTCTTTCTAGCTAGGGTGGTGTCAGTGACCTACCAGCCCTGACATTTATATACTTTTCACCTGTGTGGTTGTTGGATACGAGGCGCCTCGGATATAGGTCTGTAAGGACCGGGAAACGTGTGTTCAGGAATTGCCAATCCTCAAAAGTAAGAGAGGACAGGCCCAGCCGATTCCAAGGATCAAAGTGGGGTCCTAGGACATCTGCTAGAGTGTCTCGAACGCGGAGAGGAGCTTGCCCCTTGCCTCGGCTCATGACGGAAATCCAATTTCCAATACGTGATATTGCGGTTTTAATTGTAGAACTAGTGTGGCGACATGATAGACGGTACCCATGCCGCCTATGATTGATATTTATGATTTGAATTGTTTTGACACTATACACTTATTATTGTATCAAGTGATTTGTTTTAAACGTACCAAGCATGTTTGGCTATTATAAGGGAAAACCCTATCCTCCGGCTTGCGTTGCATTGTGTGATGGGACCTGGGTCTTATAATAGCTTCATTTTTCCAAAGAGCATTGCGCTGTTTTGTTATACGCACTAGTATTCTTGGGAGGAAACCCATTCTGTGTTATACGGCATGGTCCCTTGAATTACTATCCATTAAAGCAAAGTTTTAAATAACTGTTTTAGTTCTCACACCAGTCACATGACTGACCTGGAGTTTATTGTTTTAACCTAAACTCTGGGTGCCCCTATTTTCCACACGGGCAGCTAGTAGTTTTGGTTTTGCAGATTTATATTCAGGATCCTGATTTACGGCTGGAACAATGCTCGGAAAGCTCTGTACCCGTGCATTACTTTCAGTTGTGTTTTATATTGTTTTTCTGCTGCTATGTAATTTATTGTAATCTCTGATATTTATCGAATGTATAATATTCATTTATGCTCTGTATATTCTTGTATTCTGATGGAATTGTCATAATTAACCATGAAATGTTCTTCCGTTTGCGTCCTTTTGGGTGTTGTTCTCAAAGTATCTGCTCTTTCCTTCACGGGGAAGTTACGGGTTCTTACATTGATGGTTGTATAAAAAGTGGAGGGTAGAGCTGTCGGATGTGAGAGTGGGAAATGGCGGAGCTGTGTAGTTGAGGGAGAAGAGTAGTTCTGTAATAACCAGGAAAATCTGGGCCAGTTTAAAATTTTTATTTTGGCAATTTTAATGAATTTTGAATATTTAAAATGAATTATTTTAAATAATATCGACAAGAAATATATTTTGAATATATTTAGAACGTATATATTATACGCGTCGTCGTTAGAATATAATTCTATTATATATAATTATAAATAGAATTGAAAATGGTGTGGTAGTTCGATAATTCGATTTCAAACTTCAATTGAATGTACCGGGTGCAAAACAATCCGGATTTTAGTGAAACCAAAAACATTAGGATCTATTTTAGGATATCTTTCCAACGAATCCGAAAAATCGAGATTTCATAGCGGGGATCAAAAGATATGTCCAGTTGAAAATTCTGAATAGTCGCTATGGAATTCAGGCCCTTAAAAATTGGAATTTTGCAAACGACCTCGGATTTTGACGAAACCACTTTTGTTGGATCCGTGATGTCAAATTATTGCTAGATCCCAAATTTCATAATTTTTCGAATCAATATGTGAGCGTGGCAAAGGAAAACGCGTTTGACCAGTTTCAGTTGATTTTAATCGACTGGAAATTGGCCATTTTTCAAACGGTCTCAGAATTCGACGAAACTAGTTTTGTTAGGACCGTATCGTCAATACGAAGGTAGAAAATATTTTTCTGGGATTTATAGAGTTCGTATGTGACCCCGGTAAATTGAAATGCGCGTTCAAAATCAATATATAGAGTTATATGTTGATTTTGAAGAAAACTGATTGTAACGATCGAATCAGCCAACGATACATATCCCATTGTGTTCGGAATGGGGGTAAAACGCTATGGACGACAGGCGGTGGGCCTCGTTTTGAGGTCGAAAATAAAAGTTGCTTTTTGCGGTGAAATTAAATAATTAAATAATAAAAATAAAAAAACCCTTTCCTATATCCTCTGCCCCCCCTTTTTCGAATTCATTTCAGAAAAGAAGAAAGAAAAAAAACGATGGCAACCCATCGTCGATCCACCGCCGCCCTTCCCGATGACCACCGCGCCGCCGTCCAGGATGGCCGCACCCCCCCTTTTTCTCCACCTCGGCCTCGCAGACCCTCCCCCTGCGCACAACCGCCGCCGCCCCCCCTAAACCCTAAGCCGCGCCGCACCCCATTTCGCCGCCGCCCCTGAAACCCCAACAGCGACTCCTCAGCCTCGACCGGCACCCCCCCTCCTCCAATTTTCATCTGTAAGTTTTTTTTTTTTTTTTAACTTATTGTAAATATTTAGCTTAGGTAAATCAGATTAAAAAAAACTGATTTTTAGAATGTAGGTTTTTAAAATAACAGGGATGAGATTTTTATCCCTTTAAAGACGAGATTTTTATCACTTTAAAGACGAGATCTTTACATACGAAAAGAAGTGATTTTTAAATGAAAAAAAATATGATTTTTCTTCATGTAAAAATATGATTTTTAATGCTCAAGGGATAAGGGTTTTGAAAATAAAAGGATATGGGTTTTTTTTTCGAAAATAAAAGGAATACGATTTTATTATATGAGTAGCATATAGAAAAGATTAGATTTTTAAAAATAGAAAAGAGTAGATTTTTGAAATTGAAAAGGCGAAATCTTTATATGAAGAATAACGGGATAAAAATAGAATTTTTATCTATATGATAACGATGTAAAAATAGAATTTTTATCTATATAACATCGAAGTAAAAATAGAATTTTTATCTATATAGTAGCGGTGTGAAAATAGAAATTTTATCCATATAGCGTGATTATAAAAATAGGATTTTTATATATTGAATAGCGAAGTAAAAATTCGATTTTTATATATTGAATAGCGAAGTAAAAATAGGATTTTTATATATTGAATAGCGAAGTAAAAATAGGATTTTTATATATTGAATAGCGAAGTAAATATACGATTTTTATATATTGAATAGCGAAGTAAGTATTCGATTTTTATATATTGAATAGCGAAGTAAAAATTCGATTTTTATATATTGAATAGCGAAGTAAAAATTCGATTTTTATATATTGAATGGCAAAGTAAAAATTCGATTTTTATATATGTAGTGGCTACGGGCAACGAAGGTGACAAAAAGGCGAGAACGACGAAGATTTCTATAAATGAAGTGTCGTGAAGTTGGGATAGCTTTCGGTGAGAACTTCTCACTCAAATTTCCTTTTTCTAGTTATATATATACTAGAATGCAGACGGTGCTTAGTAGCACCCGACACCCGTCATCCACAGACCATGGATGGCTTGTTTGTTTGATTGATATGTTGTGAAATTTGTTTGTGAAATTGATGTGAAATAGATAATGAAATATATTCATGTGTTGAAAGGAAATAAAATATTTATATAGTTAAAAATATTTTATCGTTAAAAATATAATTTTAACGTGAATGTGAGTAAATAAATAGTTATAAACAAATCGGCTGATTTGTTTACATACACTGATTTGACTGATATTGATTGGGTCGATAAAATTTTACACATCGCCCAACTGCACAACTAAAATCTGTGTTTGATTGTTTGAAACCCCACATGGGTGTTGGGATGAAATTTGAAGTTCACTCATCCTGATTGATTAAATATGTCGATCGATCGATTGACAGGCTGTTATAAGCGTTAGATATCTATATTTGATGCTTATACAGTGTAGTGCACTTTGGTTGATGGTTGATTATTTTTCAATGCTATTATATACGTGTGATGTATGAAAATCCATATAATTAACATTATATGGTTATTGATTGGGCCTCATTCCAATTTAGAAAATAAAGGATATTATAAAATAAAGGTTCATGTGTTGACCGTACTCATCCGTTGAGATTAGTCATGTGTTGAACGAAATATTTTAATAATAAAATTTACATCTTTATCCTTATAAAATAAAGGTTCATGTGTTGACCGTACTCATCCGTTGAGATTAGTCATGTGTTGAACGAAATATTTTAATAATAAAATTTACATCTTTATCCATATAAAATAAAGGTTCATGTGTTGACAGTACTCATCCGTTGAGATTAGTCATGTGTTGAACGAAATATTTTGATAATAGAAATATATGAAGCCGTGTTGATTAGATTGACGCCATTTTGACGTGAACGATATTTATATCGATATTATTCATTTTAAAATGAATATTGAAAAGTGATTTCGAAATCGAATATTTTGAAATGAAATTTGAATTGAATTGAATCGAATAGAAAACCAATTTGAATTGAATCGAATAGAAAACCAATTTGAATTGAAATGAATAGAAAACCAATTTGAATTGAATTGAATAGAAAACCAATTTGAATTGAATTGAATAGAAAACCAATTTGAATTGAATCGAATAGAAAACCAATTTGAATTGAAACGAATAGAAAACCAATTTGAATTGAATCGAATAGAAAACCAATTTGAATTGAATCGAATAGAAAACCAATTTGAATTGAAACGAATAGAAAACCAATTTGAATTGAAACAAATAGAAAACCAATTTGAATTGAAACGAATAGAAAACCAATTTGAATTGAAACGAATTCGAATTGAATTGGAAACGAATTGAATTGAATTCAAATTGAATTGAAATTTGAATTGAATAGAAATGAATTTTTAAACGAATTTATAAGGAAAAATTCAATTTTGATTTGAATTTGAAATGGAAGTTGAAAATGTTTTTGAAACGAATTTAAAACTATTTATAAACTTCGTTTTAAATAGAAATCGACGAAATATATATTATATATATAATATAATGGCCTGAATAGAACGCGCCGCGCCGCGGCAGTTCGTGAATTTCGACCATTTATTTCAAACTGACATTACGGTAGATCCGACCGTCGGATTCTCCTAAAACCAGAACCGTTGGGTTCGTATCGAAAAGAGCTTTCTAACGAATATTTGAAATTTGAAATCTAACGGTTGGATTTGGAGATACGTCCAAATCAAATTCGAAAAAGGTCGTTGTAAGTGCAGTTCGATGGCCGTTGATGGAAATCGACTGTACGGGCCTTGATAAAATTATTAAAAATAGTAATAATTAGTGTGAAATCATAAGAAATGATTTGGGAAAAATTGGGATGAAAAACTCCATATTTGAAAAGATAAAAATAGATTTTTATCGAAATGAACTAGTTTTGAACTGAAATTAAAACCCATTTATTTTTAAATAAATAAATTGGATTTGAAATGGGTTTAAATAGAATTGTTTCATGGGTTTATCGTGAACAGTGTTTTAAATAACACTTGTTCTTTAACCCGACAATAAATAGAATGTGATTTGGGTTTACCGTGTACTGTGTTTTAAATGACACTAGTCCTTTAACCCAGTAAAAGGAGTTTTAATGAATCTGCAATTAAATGGAAATGTGAGTTGATAATTTAAATTATCAAATTTAGAAATGAGCGAGAATGGAGTATTACCAGTTTTGCTCCAAAGCGATAGTTAAATCTTTAATTATATTTGAACGTGAAATGGTAATTAATTTTACCGATAACACAGTGGTATTAGATATGGAGTATTACCAGTTTTGCTTCATGGGATGAATAGGTTGGGATTGGGAAATAAAAATAAATAATTACTTCGATGTGGTTCGCTAATCTCGACTAGTTCAGAAAACCATAATTTGGTTTGAAACGACATCCCAAGGAAGATTAAAGGATAAATTTTAAAGAATTTATCTTGTATAAAATTAATGGGAACCTTTCCCTGAGAATATGAATTGGAATGAGGCGTATGTTGTGTTTGTGTAACATTCGTTTTAATATACGCGGGTTGTTCGGAAAGGCCGGGTTTATACGCATTCTGAATAACCGATTCGACGATATGTCGAAGATGAAGACGGTGGTCGAAGACCGGAAGTCTTCACATCGTTGGGATGATTACTGATGATCCTGATTGGGCTGTACACCCAAGAGGATGGAAATAGTTGGTGGTCGTCCAGACGTACTTGGAGATCGATGGATATGCGAGGAAAGTGCCTCCGGTTTCGTTCAGACCCAGAACGAACTTGTAAATGGATTGTGTGTCTGACATAGGATTTTATTCTATGTTGATTGATTTCTGTTAAATATATATCTGTTTGGCGGCGGAGAATTTATTCTCTTGCTTAATGCCCTTCTCTGAGACGTACGAGCTTAGAGGTTATATATCGATAAATATCAATCGCATGGCATGAATTGCCTGTGTGGCATGCTGAGTTGCATGGATCAAGGCTTCTGTTGAAAAGCAAAGTCTTGTGGTTGATGATCAAAGCACGACCTACGTGGCAGCTTTGTGTATAACGTGAATTCGCGAGCCTCGCACCTCGGTATGAGTCAAAAAGGGGATACAGACTGCAGGGAGAGCACGACGTTTCTTTCTAGCTTTGGTGGTGTCAGTGACTTACCAGCCCTGACATTTATATACTTTTCACCTTTGTGGTTGTTGGATGAGGCGCCTCGATTTTAGGTCTGTAAGGACCGGGAAACGTGTGTTCAGGAATTGCCAATCCTATAACGTAAGTGAGGACCGACCCTGAAGATCCAGGGTTGTCCAGAGTGCGTAGCCCTGAGACATTTGCTAGAGTGTCTCGAACGCGGAGAGGAGCTTGCCCCTTGCCTCGACTCATGACGGAAATCCAAATTCCAATACGAGATATTTCGGCTTTATTTGTAGAGCCTAGTATGGCGACATAGTAGCATGGGATGCTATGCCGTCTATGATTTATATTTATGATTGAAATTGTTTTGACACTATACACTTATTATAGTATCAAATGATTTGTTTTAAACGTACCAAGCATGTTTGGCTGTTATAAGGTAAAACCATATCCTCCGGCTTGCGTTGCATTGTGTGATGGGACCTGGGTCTTATAATAGTTTCATTTTTCGAAAAGCATTGCGTTGTTTATTCTATGCACTGGTATTCTTGGGAGGAAACCCGTTCCGTGATATACGGCGGGGTCCCTTGAATTACTCTCTTTTTAAAGTAAAGTTTTAAATAACTGTTTTAGTTCTCACACCAGTCACATGACTGACCTGGAGTTTATTATTTTAACCTAAACTCTGGGTGCCCTTATTTTCGACACGGGCAGCTAGTAGTTTTGGTTTTGCAGATTTATATTCACAGGATCCTGGTTTACAGCTGGAATGATATCCGGAAAGCTCTGTATCCGTATATCACCTTCAGTTGTGCTTTGTATTATTCTTCCGCTGCTATGTAATTTGTTGTAATCTCTGATATTTATTCGAATGTAATTTATTCAATTATACTCTGTATATTTTTGTATTCTGATGGAATTGTTGTAATAGCAATGAAATGTTCTTCCGTCTGCGTTCTGTTTTTTCCTGTTCTCAAACGATCAGGGGTTTCGAACGGTCTAGATCGGTTTAACGACTGATTCGGATCGAGCGAAATTCCTGGCCGTCACAAGTTCCTCTCTCTAGGAAAAAGGGAAGATGCGACTTTGTGGTTGGCAACAGTGAGTGAGGAGAGCTATTGACGTGGTGGTGTAACGGAAGGTGGCTGGACTGTTTTGGAGAGAGGAGTAGTTGCTGAGAGGGAATTGGGATTGGAGTAGAGGAACTGGGCGAAAAGAAGAAGTGAGTTACGTAAGTGAGGCTGGTACTCTAATTATTTATGTTGTTTGGAATTGTTTATTACGTATAGCATTGGATTCCCTGTTCACCAAGATTTCAAATCTTAGTGTACTGTTCCATCGATCTTATACTGATATGGCTAGATTTTTTTGTCCGCTACCATATCTTAAACAAGATTTTTTCTCAGATATTGTTGTAATACCTCTTAAAAGGGAAGTGACCCAGTCTGTTACCCATAACGGTGTGTGAACGCGATCTTGACAAATAGGGTTGTCTAATGTTATTTCTAAATGTTATAAATTTAATTGTTATACATCGTAAATTTAATTTAATTGATAATGAATTTATTCGTTTCCTTTTATATGCATTGTTTATACAAATATGCGTTATATTTTTAGTTTAATTACACCGTTTGTACAAAAAAAATTCATTCCTTGTTTTTATTATATTAATTTTATCACAATTAATACCGTAATAAATTTAGAATTTAACGGTTTATTCAAATGAAATTTATTACTATTTATATTAAAATTTCAACTTGTAATTTGGAATTGATTTAAGCGTTTTATTACGCTATTTACTTAACGGTTTGAAATGAATTTATCTTGATGTTATTTTATTTTGTGCCAAAGTTTTCAATATCAATATTAATGATTTGTTTCTATTATATTAACTGTACCATAAATAACATGGTAAGCGTCTTGCAAAATTAATCACCAATATTTATGTTAATTCAATGTTTAATTACCATTTGTACTCAACGGTTTGATTTGTAATAAATTAATCTTAACCGTATGTTATTATGCGAATAGATTCTTTGTTCAATGAACCATTAAACAGAAGTTATTTAAAAATTTATTTATTTTTACTCTTTTTCCTTGTTCTAATATCAAACATTCCAAACGGCTTACCATTTGTTAGCATCGTAAATATTGATGTTATATTCACCATGCGCTTTTAAGTTTTAGAATAAACAATATATTCAAATTAAATAGAAAGTCCAAGTTTTAAATTGTACCTCAAGTATATTGTTAAATTTAATTTTCAACAATTCTAAATTTGTGTTGTAATATATATGGGTGAATATGCTTTTGTCATATTCTGTTTAGTCCCACATTGTGGGATAAGATTTACTCCAAGCTACCAAGCCTTTATATAAGGAGTTCATGTAATGTAAATAATACACTGAAAGAACCCGTAACTTCCCCGTGAAGGGAAGCACGAATACTTTGAGAACAACACACAAAAGGACGCAGACGAAAGAACATTTCATTGTTATTACAACAATTCCATCAGATACAAGAATATACAGAGTATAAATGAATAAATTACACTCGATAAATATCAGAGATTTAAATAAATTACATAGCAGCGGAAAAATATACAAAACACAACTAGAAGTGATACACGGATACAGAGCTTTCCGAGCATCGTTCCAGCTGTAAACCAGGACCCTGTGAATATAAATCTGCAAAACCAAAACTACTAGCTGCCCGTGCGGAAAAAAGGGGCACCCAGAGTTTAGGTTAAAACAATAAACTCCAGGTCAGTCATGTGACTGGTATGAGAACTAAAACAGTTATTTAATTCAATTTTAAAAGAGAGTAATTCAAGGGACCACGCCGTATAACACGGAACGGGTTTTCTCCCAAGAATACTAGTGCATATAACAAAACAACGCAATGCTTTTTGGAAAAATGAAGCTATTATAAGACCCAGGTCCCATCACACAATGCAACGCAAGCCGGAGGATAGGGTTTTCCCTTATAATAGCCAAACATGCTTGGTACGTCAAAACAAATCATCTGATACTATTATAAGTGTATAGTGTCAAAACAATTTTCAATCATAAATATCAATCATAGGCGGCATGGGTACCATCTATCATGTCGCCATACTAGTTCTACAATTAAAACCGCAATACACGTATTGGAAATTGGATTCCGTCATGAGCCGAGGCAAGGGGCAAGCTCCTCTCCGCGTTCGAGACACTCTAGCAAATGTCCCAGGACCCCACTATGATCCTTGGATCTTCAGGGCCGGTCCTCTCTTACTTTTGAGGATTAGTTATTCCTGAACACACGTTTCCCGGTCCTTACAGACCTATATCCGAGGCGCCTCATATCCAACAACCACACAGGTGAAAAGTATATAAATGTCAGGGCTGGTAGGTCACTGACACCACCCTAGCTAGAAAGAAACGTCGTGCTCTCCCTGCAGTCACTATCCCGTTTTTGACTCATACCGAGGTGTGAGGCTCGCGAATTCACGTTATACACAAAGCTACGCCACACAGGCCGTGCTTTAATCATCAACCACAAGACTTTGCTTTTCAACAGAAGCCTTGATCAATTGCCACTTACGCATGCCACATTGGCAATTCACTCCATGCGACTGATGTCCATCGATATACAACCTCTGAGCTCGTACGTCTCAGAGAAGGGCGTTAAGCAAGAGAATAAATTCTCCGCCGCCAAACAGATGTATATTTAATAGAGATCAATCAACACAGAATAAAATCCAATGTCAGACACACAATCCATTTACAAGTTCGTTCTGGGTCTGAACGAAACCGGAGGCACTTTCCTCGCATATCCATCGATCTCCAAGTACGTCTGGACGATCACCAACTGATTCCCTCATCCTGGGTGTACAGCCCAATCAAGATCATCAGTAATCACCCAAACGATGTGAAGACTTCCGGTCTTCGACCACCGTCTTCATCTTTGACATCTCGTCGAATCGATTATTCAGAATGGGTATAAACCCGGCCTTTCTGAATAACCCACGTATATGATAAACAAATGTTACACAAACACAACGAACGCCTCATTCCAATTCAGAATATTCTTTTATTCACAAAATCACATTCTTAGGGAAATGTTCCCATTAATTTTATCCAAGATAAATTCTTCTAAATTTATTCTTTAATCCTCCTTTGGATATCATTTCAAACTAGTCGGGATTAGCGAACCACACCGAAGTAATTATTTATTTTATTTCCCAATCCCAACCTATATATCCCATGGAGAAAACTGGTAATACTCCACATCTAACACCACGGTGTTATCGGTAAAATTAATTACCATTTCACGTTCAAATCTAATTAAAGATTTAACTATCGCATTGGAGCAAAACTGGTGGTACTCCATTCTCGATCACCTTTCAGATTGGATAATTTAAATTATCAATCCACATTTTTAATTTAATTAAAGATTCATTAAAACTCCACTTAGTTTTAATCTTCACAAAAATCAATATTCTGTCTTTAACTGGGTTAAAGAACCAATGTCTTCTAAAACACGATTCACGACAAACCCAAATCACATTTGATATTAAATACAAGGCTCTGAATAGAAAATATATCGGCTTATATTCAATATCAAATTCTGAAACCAACAAATATCGTATTGGAAATAACGATATAAAATATCTTACAAATCCCCATAACAATATTTGTATAGTCACGAAATCCAACATCGAAATATCTCGAAGATAATTTCGATTCAGCTCCAGTCCAATCCACGTATTGGAAATTATCGATTATTTTCAAAATGACTTTCTAATTCAATTTATTTATTTTAAAAATAAATTGATTTCAATTCTAGTTCAAAACTAGTTCATTTCGATAAAAATCTATTTTTATCTTTTCAAATGTGGAATTTTCCAGCCCAAATCTTTCCAATTCACATATTATAATTTTACACAAATTATAGATATTTTTAATAATTTTATCAAGGCCCGTACAGTCGATTTCCAACAACGGCCATCGAACTGCACTTACAGCGACCTTTTTCGAATTTGATTTGGACATAATTCCAAATCCAACCGTTAGATTTCAAATTTCTAATATTCATTGGAAAGCTCTTTTCGATACGAACCCAACGGTTCCGGTTTTAGGAGAATCCGACGGTCGGATCTCCCGCAATGTCCGTTTGAAATAAATGGTCGAAATTCACGAACTACCGCGGCGCGGCGCGTTCTATTCAGGCCATTATATATATAATATATATATTATATATTTCGTCGATTTCCTTTTAAAACGAATTTTATAAATCGTTTTAAATTCGTTTCAAAACAATTTCAACTTCCTTTTCAATTCAAATCAAAATTGAATTCTTCTTTATAAATTCGTTTTAAAATTCATTTCTATTCAATTCAAATTTCAATTCAATTTGAATTCATTTCAATTCGCTTTCAAATCCATTTGATTTCGTTTTCACTTCAATTCATTTCGAAATCGTTTTCACTTCAATTCATTTCGAAATCGTTTTCAATTCAATTCATTTCGAAATCGTTTTCAATTCAATTCATTTCGAAATCGTTTTCAATTCAATTCATTTCGAAATCGTTTTCAATTCAATTCATTTCGAAATCGTTTTCAACTCAATTCATTTCGAAATCGTTTTCAATTCAATTCATTTCGAAATTGTTTTCAATTCAATTTAATTCAATTTGAATTCATCTCTATTTTATTCGAATTCAAATTCACTTTCTATTCAATTCGAATCGAATTCATTTTCTATTCGATTCGAATTCATTTCAAATTGATTCAATAAAATTTCCATTTGGGTTTTAATCTAATTCAATTTGAATTTCCTTTCAAAATATTAAATTTTGAAATCACTTTTCAATATTCATTATAAAACGAATAAAATCGATATAAACATCGTTCGCGTCAAAATAACGCATCTCTAATCAACACGGCTTTATATTTCAATAATTCGTTATTCTATTCAACAAATGAATACTTGTTCTATTCAACACATGAATCTATATTTATTTCAACACACGACTAATCTCAACACATGAGTACTGTCGACACATCACTATTTATGTTATGTAAAATATTTTATAAAACTATGGTATCTATCGTTTGATTTTTAATTAGACTTCTACTGGGAAGTAGTTCTAATTTTAAATATGATAAAGATGTAAATTTTTATTATATAAAATATTTCACTCAACACATGAACATCGTCAACACATGACTATTTTTATATTCAACACATGAATTTTCTTTTATAATATTCATTATTTTCCCGATTTGGAATGAGGCCCAATCAATCACCATATAACGTTGATTATATGGATTCCATACAACACATGTATTTAATAGCATTAATAAACAATCAACCATCAACCAAAGTGCACTACGCTGTATAAGCATCAAATATAGATATCTAACGCTTATAACAGCCTGTCAATCAATCGATCGACATATTTAATCAATCAGGATGAGTGAACTTCAAATTTCATCCCAACACCCGTGTGGGGCTTCAAACAATCAAACACAGATTTTATTTGTGCAGTTGGGTGATGTGTAAAATTTATCATCCCAATCAATGTCCTTCAAATCAGTGTACATAAACAAACCGTCCGGTTTGTAAATGATTATTTTATTTATTCACTTTCACGTTAAAAATTATATTTTTAACGATAAAATATTCTATTTCAACACATGAATTTCTATTCATTTCATTTACACAATAAAAATGATATTTTTATTTTTCTAACCTATTTTAGAAAATTTCGGCGGCATAACGGCACGATACTAGAAACGGGACGAGGCCTAGCCTTATCCCCGGTCTAGTGAAGGCCCACGCCATTCACACATCAATCAAATCAATTTCAATTCACCAAACAATTCAAATTTCAATCAATTAGACTAACCAACTACACAACCAAACAATTTAACAAACAAGCCATCCATGGTCTGTGGATGACGGGTGTCGGGTGCTACTAAGCACCGTCTACATCCTAGTATATATATATAACTAGAGAAAGAATTTTTAGAGTGAGAAGTTCTCACCGAAAGCTATCCAAGCTCCACGGCACTTCATTTATAGAAATCTTCTTCGTTATCCCATCTTCGTCATCTTCGTTGCCCGTAGTCACTATATACATAAAAATCACATTTTTATATTTTGATGTCTTTAAAATAAAAAACACATTTTTATTTGTTCGTTTTCAATTTAAAATCATATTTTTATAATCACTTCATATATTTAAAAATCGAATTTTTACTATGCTATTCAATATATAAAAATCATATTTTTACTATCACGCTCTATGGATAAAAATTCTATTTCTACATTGCTACTATATAGATAAAAATTCCATTTCAAAAATATAGATTTCGCCCTTATAAAAATATAGATTTCGCCTTTATAAAAATAAGGTTTTCGCCTTTATAAAAATAAAGTTTTCGCCTTTATAAAAATAAAGTTTTCGCCTTTATAAAAATAAAGTTTTCGCCTTTATAAAAATAAAGTTTTCATCATTATAAAAATTACCACTCTATCTCAACGTAAATAAAATAAAAATCAGATTTTTATTTCGCTACATATACAAAGATGATATTTTTATATTCTCTATCTTATAAAGATTATATTTTTAATACTTTAAAAATATAAAAATCATATTTTTAATATTTCTATATAGTAAAGATTATATTTTTAATACTTTAAAAATATAAAAATCATATTTTTACTTCTTCTACTCAATAAAAATTCCGTCTTTTCTATTTTAAAATTCAAACCTTTCTCTTTTTAAAGTTTAAATCTTTTTCTATTTAAAGTTTAAATCTTTTTCTATTTAAAATCAAAAAAATAAAATCAGTTTTTAAATCCTAAAAAAAAATCAGTTTAAGAATAAATAAATAAAAATCAGTTTAAAAATAAATAAAAAAACCAGTCTAAAAATAAATAAATAAAATCAGTCTTAAACTTACAGGGGGGGGGGGGGGGCAGTGGCGGACTTCGCTGGAGGGGGCGGTGGTTGGTGGCGCTCGGTGTGGAGGAGGGCGTTGCGGTGGGTTCAGGCGGTTCGGGGTTCGAAGGGGTAACGGCGGGTTTCTTCGTGGAGTTAGGGTTTGGGGGGGCTGTAGGGTTCGAACGGAGGGAGGGAAGAGGAGGAGGCGTCGGTGGCGGAGGGCGGTGGGTGGCAGTCGCGTCGGCGGTGGAATAGCGGGGGGGCGAGATCGATTTGGATACGTTTTCTTTTTTTCCTTTTTTTTTTATTCTTCCTGAATGAAAACGAGAAGAGGGGGGGTTATATGAAAAATATATATATTTAATTATTTAATTTTATTTTATTTTATCCCAAGGAGTTGACTTTTTATTCGACTTCGAAACGAGGCCCACCGACTGTCGCCCATAGCGTTTCACCCCCATTCCGAACACAATGGGATATGCCTCGCAAGCTGATTCGGCTGTTACAATCAGTTTTCGTTAAATTTACATTTAAATCACTATATTGAATTTTAAACGTACATTTCAAATTACCGGGGTCACATACTAACTAGAAAAATTCCAGAAAAATATTTTCTAGCTTCGTATTGACGATACGGTCCTAACAAAACTAGTTTCGTCGAATTCTGAGACCGTTGGAAAAATGGCCAATTTCCAGTCGATTAAAATCAACTGAAACTGGTCAATCGCGTTTTCCTATGCCACGCTCACATATTGATTCGAAAAATTATGAAATTTGAAACCTAGCAATAACTTGACACTGCGGATCCAACCAAAGTGGTTTCGTCGAAATCCGAGGTCGTTTGCAAAATGTCCATTTTTAAGGGCCTGAATTCCATAGCGACTATTCAGAATTTTCAACTGGACATATCTTTTGATTCCCGCCATGAAATCTCAATTTGTCGGATTCGCTGGAAAGATATCATCAATTAGGTCCCATTATTTTTGGTTTCACTAAAATCCGGATTGTTTTGCACCCGGTACATTCAATTGAAGTTTGAAATCGAATTATCGAACTACCGCGCCATTTTCAATTCTATTTATAATTTATATATAAATATTTATATTCTAACGACGACGTATATAATATATACGTCGAATTCTATTCAAAATAAATTTCTCGTCGATTTTATTTAAAATAATCTATTTTAAATGTTCAAAATTCACTAAAATTGCCAAAATAAAAATTTTAAACTGGCCCAGATTTTCGGGTTATTACAATCTCCCCCACTTAAAACTTTTCGTCCCCGAAAAGGAACAAAGTCGAAAGTGGTTTGATTATTCAACTCTACGTTCGATCTGGCTTGCATTCTCCAACTTTTCAGTTTCTGAGAATTTTCAAAATTTCAAAAATTTGGCTAACACCCTAAATTTTCGAAAAATTTCGCCATAACCTCCCTTGCACCGGGAGCATCGGGGAATTTCAAATAGCTTCCCCGGTCCTTCAGATCTCAAAAAGAAAAAGAAAAAGCCAAGCGGCTGGCCAATAGGCTCACAAAATCATCATCACCCAAACAAAACAGGAAATTATGTAGTAAACATGTACCTATTTGTCGGGCAAACAAATTTTATTCTTCGGCTCTAGCCTCCTTGCTATGACCTGTTCAATGGATATACATGTATGCAAGCAAATGCGACCAATTTCAATACAGTTCAATATTTGATACAATTAGGCATAAATGGTTCAAAATTATCAAACAAATAAACAAACAACACAAACATCAATCAATTAGTGAATTAGAGTTTCAAATTCATAATTTGATATATATATACGGAAAATCTTGTTTTTGATGCCAATTCACAACAATGTGTTCTAACTATATTGGTTTTGGTTCTCACACCAGCCTAATGGAAATATATAGAAATCACACCTTCGAAACACGAACATAAATACTGATGATGTAGCTACAATCATCAGAATCATCCCCGGGTGTCTAGAATGTGACTCTATATCTATCCAGTATATTAAAACTTCGAATATACGTTCATGACGCGTATACGCGAAATCTATATATACTCGATTGTCCATATTCAAAATAAATAAATATTCAAATACGTATGAAACGATTTAAATTTTCAAACAAAATTGTTTTCATTTGGAAAAATATACTCTTCACACTCGTTCTAGGATACTACCGATCCTATCTCTAACGAGTCATTCTAATTGGATATTACTAATACAATATCTGATGAATTCTTTCGTATGGTTCTAAGGTGTCTTGTTCTCGAGCTCTGTAAACCAAAGCTCTGATACCAACTGAAAGAACCCGTAACTTCCCCGTGAAGGGAAGCACGAATACTTTGAGAACAACACACAAAAGGACGCAGACGAAAGAACATTTCATTGTTATTACAACAATTCCATCAGATACAAGAATATACAGAGTATAAATGAATAAATTACACTCGATAAATATCAGAGATTTAAATAAATTACATAGCAGCGGAAAAATATACAAAACACAACTAGAAGTGATACACGGATACAGAGCTTTCCGAGCATCGTTCCAGCTGTAAACCAGGACCCTGTGAATATAAATCTGCAAAACCAAAACTACTAGCTGCCCGTGCGGAAAATAGGGGCACCCAGAGTTTAGGTTAAAACAATAAACTCCAGGTCAGTCATGTGACTGGTGTGAGAACTAAAACAGTTATTTAATTCAATTTTAAAAGAGAGTAATTCAAGGGACCACGCCGTATAACACGGAACGGGTTTTCTCCCAAGAATACTAGTGCATATAACAAAACAACGCAATGCTTTTTGGAAAAATGAAGCTATTATAAGACCCAGGTCCCATCACACAATGCAACGCAAGCCGGAGGATAGGGTTTTCCCTTATAATAGCCAAACATGCTTGGTACGTCAAAACAAATCATCTGATACTATTATAAGTGTATAGTGTCAAAACAATTTTCAATCATAAATATCAATCATAGGCGGCATGGGTACCATCTATCATGTCGCCATACTAGTTCTACAATTAAAACCGCAATACACGTATTGGAAATTGGATTCCGTCATGAGCCGAGGCAAGGGGCAAGCTCCTCTCCGCGTTCGAGACACTCTAGCAAATGTCCCAGGACCCCATTATGATCCTTGGATCTTCAGGGCCGGTCCTCTCTTACTTTTGAGGATTAGTTATTCCTGAACACACGTTTCCCGGTCCTTACAGACCTATATCCGAGGCGCCTCATATCCAACAACCACACAGGTGAAAAGTATATAAATGTCAGGGCTGGTAGGTCACTGACACCACCCTAGCTAGAAAGAAACGTCGTGCTCTCCCTGCAGTCACTATCCCGTTTTTGACTCATACCGAGGTGTGAGGCTCGCGAATTCACGTTATACACAAAGCTACGCCACACAGGCCGTGCTTTGATCATCAACCACAAGACTTTGCTTTTCAACAGAAGCCTTGATCAATTGCCACTTACGCATGCCACATTGGCAATTCACTCCATGCGACTGATGTCCATCGATATACAACCTCTGAGCTCGTACGTCTCAGAGAAGGGCGTTAAGCAAGAGAATAAATTCTCCGCCGCCAAACAGATGTATATTTAATAGAGATCAATCAACACAGAATAAAATCCAATGTCAGACACACAATCCATTTACAAGTTCGTTCTGGGTCTGAACGAAACCGGAGGCACTTTCCTCGCATATCCATCGATCTCCAAGTACGTCTGGACGATCACCAACTGATTCCCTCATCCTGGGTGTACAGCCCAATCAAGATCATCAGTAATCACCCAAACGATGTGAAGACTTCCGGTCTTCGACCACCGTCTTCATCTTCGACATCTCGTCGAATCGATTATTCGGAATGGGTATAAACCCGGCCTTTCTGAATAACCCACGTATATGATAAACAAATGTTACACAAACACAACGAACGCCTCATTCCAATTCAGAATATTCTTTTATTCACAAAATCACATTCTTAGGGAAATGTTCCCATTAATTTTATCCAAGATAAATTCTTCTAAATTTATTCTTTAATCCTCCTTTGGATATCATTTCAAACTAGTCGGGATTAGCGAACCACACCGAAGTAATTATTTATTTTATTTCCCAATCCCAACCTATATATCCCATGGAGAAAACTGGTAATACTCCACATCTAACACCACGGTGTTATCGGTAAAATTAATTACCATTTCACGTTCAAATCTAATTAAAGATTTAACTATCGCATTGGAGCAAAATTGGTGGTACTCCATTCTCGATCACCTTTCAGATTGGATAATTTAAATTATCAATCCACATTTTTAATCTAATTAAAGATTCATTAAAACTCCACTTAGTTTTAATCTTCACAAAAATCAATATTCTGTCTTTAACTGGGTTAAAGAACCAATGTCTTCTAAAACACGATTCACGACAAACCCAAATCACATTTGATATTAAATACAAGGCTCTGAATAGAAAATATATCGGCTTATATTCAATATCAAATTCTGAAACCAACAAATATCGTATTGGAAATAACGATATAAAATATCTTTCAAATCCCCATAACAATATTTGTATAGTCACGAAATCCAACATCGAAATATCCCGAAGATAATTTCGATTCAGCTCCAGTCCAATCCACGTATTGGAAATTATCGATTATTTTCAAAATCACTTTCTAATTCAATTTATTTATTTTAAAAATAAATTGATTTCAATTCTAGTTCAAAACTAGTTCATTTCGATAAAAATCTATTTTTATCTTTTCAAATGTGGAATTTTCCAGCCCAAATCTTTCCAATTCACATATTATAATTTTACACAAATTATAGATATTTTTAATAATTTTATCAAGGCCCGTACAGTCGATTTCCAACAACGGCCATCGAACTGCACTTACAGCGACCTTTTTCGAATTTGATTTGGACATAATTCCAAATCCAACCGTTAGATTTCAAATTTCTAATATTCATTGGAAAGCTCTTTTCGATACGAACCCAACGGTTCCGGGTTTAGGAGAATCCGACGGTCGGATCTCCCGCAATGTCCGTTTGAAATAAATGGTCGAAATTCACGAACTACCGCGGCGCGGCGCGTTCTATTCAGGCCATTATATATATAATATATATATTATATATTTCGTCGATTTCCTTTTAAAACGAATTTTATAAATCGTTTTAAATTCGTTTCAAAACAATTTCAACTTCCTTTTCAATTCAAATCAAAATTGAATTCTTCTTTATAAATTCGTTTTAAAATTCATTTCTATTCAATTCAAATTTCAATTCAATTTGAATTCATTTCAATTCGCTTTCAAATCCATTTGAATTCGTTTTCACTTCAATTCATTTCGAAATCGTTTTCACTTCAATTCATTTAGAAATCGTTTTCAATTCAATTCATTTCGAAATCGTTTTCAATTCAATTCATTTCGAAATCGTTTTCAATTCAATTCATTTCGAAATCGTTTTCAATTCAATTCATTTCGAAATCGTTTTCAACTCAATTCATTTCGAAATCGTTTTCAATTCAATTCATTTCGAAATTGTTTTCAATTCAATTTAATTCAATTTGAATTCATCTCTATTTTATTCGAATTCAAATTCACTTTCTATTCAATTCGAATCGAATTCATTTTCTATTCGATTCGAATTCATTTCAAATTGATTCAATAAAATTTCCATTTGGATTTTAATCTAATTCAATTTGAATTTCCTTTCAAAATATTAAATTTTGAAATCACTTTTCAATATTCATTATAAAACGAATAAAATCGATATAAACATCGTTCGCGTCAAAATAACGCATCTCTAATCAACACGGCTTTATATTTCAATAATTCGTTATTCTATTCAACAAATGAATACTTGTTCTATTCAACACATGAATCTATATTTATTTCAACACACGACTAATCTCAACACATGAGTACTGTCGACACATCACTATTTTTGTTATGTAAAATATTTTATAAAACTATGGTATCTATCGTTTGATTTTTAATTAGACTTCTACTGGGAAGTAGTTCTAATTTTAAATATGATAAAGATGTAAATTTTTATTATATAAAATATTTCACTCAACACATGAACATCGTCAACACATGACTATTTTTATATTCAACACATGAATTTTCTTTTATAATATTCATTATTTTCCCGATTTGGAATGAGGCCCAATCAATCACCATATAACGTTAATTATATGGATTCCATACAACACATGTATTTAATAGCATTAATAAACAATCAACCATCAACCAAAGTGCACTACGCTGTATAAGCATCAAATATAGATATCTAACGCTTATAACAGCCTGTCAATCAAACGATCGACATATTTAATCAATCAGGATGAGTGAACTTCAAATTTCATCCCAACACCCGTGTGGGGTTTCAAACAATCAAACACAGATTTTATTTGTGCAGTTGGGTGATGTGTAAAATTTATCATCCCAATCAATGTCCTTCAAATCAGTGTACATAAACAAACCGTCCGGTTTGTAAATGAATATTTTATTTATTCACTTTCACGTTAAAAATTATATTTTTAACGATAAAATATTCTATTTCAACACATGAATTTCTATTCATTTCATTTACACAATAAAAATGATATTTTTATTTTTCTAACCTATTTTAGAAAATTTCGGCGGCATAACGGCACGATACTAGAAACGGGACGAGGCCTAGCCTTATCCCCGGTCTAGTGAAGGCCCACGCCATTCACACATCAATCAAATCAATTTCAATTCACCAAACAATTCAAATTTCAATCAATTAGACTAACCAACTACACAACCAAACAATTTAACAAACAAGCCATCCATGGTCTGTGGATGACGGGTGTCGGGTGCTACTAAGCACCGTCTACATCCTAGTATATATATATAACTAGAGAAAGAATTTTTAGAGTGAGAAGTTCTCACCGAAAGCTATCCAAGCTCCACGGCACTTCATTTATAGAAATCTTCTTCGTTATCCCATCTTCGTCATCTTCGTTGCCCGTAGTCACTATATACATAAAAATCACATTTTTATATTTTGATGTCTTTAAAATAAAAAACACATTTTTATTTGTTCGTTTTCAATTTAAAATCATATTTTTATAATCACTTCATATATTTAAAAATCGAATTTTTACTATGCTATTCAATATATAAAAATCATATTTTTACTATCACGCTCTATGGATAAAAATTCTATTTCTACATTGCTACTATATAGATAAAAATTCCATTTCAAAAATATAGATTTCGCCCTTATAAAAATATAGATTTCGCCTTTATAAAAATAAGGTTTTCGCCTTTATAAAAATAAAGTTTTCGCCTTTATAAAAATAAAGTTTTCATCATTATAAAAATTACCACTCTATCTCAACGTATATAAAATAAAAATCAGATTTTTATTTCGCTACATATACAAAGATGATATTTTTATATTCTCTATCCTATAAAGATTATATTTTTAATACTTTAAAAATATAAAAATCATATTTTTAATATTTCTATATAGTAAAGATTATATTTTTAATACTTTAAAAATATAAAAATCATATTTTTACTTCTTCTACTCAATAAAAATTCCGTCTTTTCTATTTTAAAATTCAAACCTTTCTCTTTTTAAAGTTTAAATCTTTTTCTATTTAAAGTTTAAATCTTTTTCTATTTAAAATCAAAAAAAAAAAATCAGTTTTTAAATCCTAAAAAAAAAAATCAGTTTAAAAATAAATAAATAAAATCAGTTTAAAAATAAATAAAAAAATCAGTCTAAAAATAAATAAATAAAATCAGTCTTAAACTTACAGGGGGGGGGGGGGCAGTGGCGGACTTCGCTGGAGGGGGCGGTGGTTGGTGGCGCTCGGCGTGGAGGAGGGCGTTGCGGTGGGTTCAGGCGGTTCGGGGTTCGAAGGGGTAACGACGGGTTTCTTCGTGGAGTTAGGGTTTGGGGGGGGGGCTGTAGGGTTCGAACGGAGGGAGGGAAGAGGAGGAGGCGTCGGTGGCGGAGGGCGGTGGGTGGCAGTCGCGTCGGCGGTGGAATAGCGGGGGGGCGAGATCGATTTGGATGCATTTTCTTTTTTTCCTTTTTTTTTATTCTTCCTGAATGAAAACGAGAAGAGGGGGGGTTATATGAAAAATATATATATATAATTATTTTATTTTATTTTATTTTATCCCAAGGAGTTGACTTTTTATTCGACTTCGAAACGAGGCCCACCGACTGTCGCCCATAGCGTTTCACCCCCATTCCAAACACAATGGGATATGCCTCGCAAGCTGATTCGGCTGTTACAATCAGTTTTCGTTAAATTTACATTTAAATCACTATATTGAATTTTAAACGTACATTTCAAATTACCGGGGTCACATACTAACTAGAAAAATTCCAGAAAAATATTTTCTAGCTTCGTATTGACGATACGGTCCTAACAAAACTAGTTTCGTCGAATTCTGAGACCGTTGGAAAAATGGCCAATTTCCAGTCGATTAAAATCAACTAAAACTGGTCAATCGCGTTTTCCTATGCCACGCTCACATATTGATTCGAAAAATTATGAAATTTGAAACCTAGCAATAACTTGACACTGCGGATCCAACCAAAGTGGTTTCGTCGAAATCCGAGGTCGTTTGCAAAATGTCCATTTTTAAGGGCCTGAATTCCATAGCGACTATTCATAATTTTCAACTGGACATATCTTTTGATTCCCGCCATGAAATCTCAATTTGTCGGATTCGCTGGAAAGATATCATCAATTAGGTCCCATTATTTTTGGTTTCACTAAAATCCAGATTGTTTTGCACCCGGTACATTCAATTGAAGTTTGAAATCGAATTATCGAACTACCGCGCCATTTTCAATTCTATTTATAATTTATATATAAATATTTATATTCTAACGACGACGTATATAATATATACGTCGAATTCTATTCAAAATAAATTTCTCGTCGATTTTATTTAAAATAATCTATTTTAAATGTTCAAAATTCACTAAAATTGCCAAAATAAAAATTTTAAACTGGCCCAGATTTTCGGGTTATTACATACACTGATTGATGAATGAATATCCACTTTCTCCTCCTCTAATGGCTTTCTTATTGTATATTATTTACAACATGTTATCGGCACGACGCTCTATTAGAGCTATTGTTTGAAATATTCTAGACCTATATTTATGTATCTACCATGTAAGTTATTTTTTTTTAATGTTTTAAATTCATATAGATCTACATAAATGAACTTGTTGTATCTTCTGCTTAGATGTGATCCATATTTCTAGATCTCTTCTCTTTTTCAGTTTTTGTAGATCTAGATTCTATTTTAGTGGATCTGACTTTTTAGATCTAATTATCTATTCTAATCCTACATATGTGTAGATATATTCTTTCAATTCTTTGCGGATCTAATTTTGAGTTTCCAAATCCAAATGGAGATTTGATTATATATGTATTGTTTAAATTATCGATGATGTAGAGGCATATCTAGTTTTATCCTTTCTGATCTATTGTAGAGGCATATCTAGTTTTATCCTTTCCGATCTACTATTATTCTTCGTATGTGATTCCTTTGGATGGACTAAAGATAAAATATCTCTTGAAAAAAATTATTTTTTTATGTATATCCAGCAGAATTATGGGTACAAAATATAATGATATAGTATTTAAATTCAATAGCAATATTTATCACTGGAAGTGAGATTGAAAACTCATGATGTAAACAAATTAGGAACCTGAAGTTCATATGTAAATGACCTAAAGTTCATATGACATGAAGTTCATATACAATTTTTTTTTAAATAAGGAACCTGAAGTTCATATGCAAATGAAGAACCTGAAGTTCATATGCAAATTAGAAAGATGAAACAAAAGCCCGAAGCTTTCTTAAAGGTTGTGACATAAAAAGATTGTACTTCCAAAAGAAGTTAAAAGAGACACACACATTATAATATGTGACAGAAACATTAGGTTCAATAGAAAATCTCTAAACATGTTTCATTTAACTGACATCTTTCATGTACAGTTTATTTTAACTGAATATCCTGAAGATATAGTATACATATTAATCTCTTGAAGAGATGTTTTAGAGATTTAATTTTATATAGCAAATCCAACATCCTAGATGAGATGGTAGAATTTTTTTTGTTGCATTGCAATTGCATAAGTAAAAGATTTGTTCCCTGAAGAAATATCATACACTCCAGAAGTAGTGATTTCTTTTCTCTCTTGAATCTTATTTTTAGTTAATGCACCTAATTTTGTTAATGTTTTTAAGGTTTGAATGTATTTTTGTATATTGATATGACATTTCAATAGTTTGTATATATTTATCTCTAGAAGGGATAAGTTCATCCCAGAAGTGGTGATAACATAATATCTTTAGAGGATATTTGTATATTTGGAAATGGTAAAATATCTCTAGAAGAGATTTGTTTATTTCAAAATAATAAATTAACTCCAGAAGAGATTTCTACAATTAAAGGCGATAAATAGTTGTAAAAAAATATGTATTAAGACTCCATAAATGGTGTTTATGGAATATCCCAGGAGCGATATTATATTCTGATATGTCTATAAAAGAATCTACATTAAAATATTTTCAAATATCAAAGATGATGATGAAAATTTAATGACTAAAGAAAATATGCATCTCGAAGATCATATTAAGTTAAGATCTAAATATTGATCTTAATTTTGCACATCGGAAGTGAATGCAAAAGTAATTTTTGTTATAAAAATGGAAAACTTAGAACCTGCAGTTTCTATGATGGTAAGAAGTAATTTTGATATAAAAATAAAGATCTATATATGGTAGTATAATTTGAAACATGCAATTTTTTTGTTGTCGTGAATTTTATGTATAGATCTGCAAGTTTTTCGAATCATTCATATTAAAGAATGTAAAATTTCAGTTCTATAATTATGCATTTCTACTCAATCCTGAATCAGATATTATGCATGTATATGGTATTTTAGAAAATATGATTATTGAGAATGCAGTACAACTATAAGTTGTTTATTTTAGTTTTGATCAATACTGTAGCTAGATCCAAATTTTGTTATGTTGTTTTAAGTCAAATTTATTTATTTGATTCATATATTTAGATAGTATAATGGTTATTTCCATTACTTTTATAATAAATGCATTATATATATCGTTATGATAATATATATTGTATTATCATATTATTATAAATGTATTAAAAGCATTGGCTATTGTAAGTTAAATGATGTATGTTTGTATTTGGAATAAGAATAAACATATGTATTATTATTCGATGTATTTAGCTAGTAATAACTAATGTTATGGAAGAAAGGCCAAAACCACAACCTGAAGTTGTTCAAGAAAATATTTATACTGGAAGTTGTATAACTCAAAGTCTTGGAACTGAAGTCTTGAATTATATATATATATATATATATATATATATATATATATATATATCTATGTATATATATAAACATTTTTGGTAAAGTATACAAGTTTGAAATCTTGTCAATTAGCAAAAATGTAAAAGCTTCTAAATTAAAAGTATGTTACAAGATTGAGAACCAGAAGTTCATCATAAATTAATAAACTTGATATACATATGTATGTGTATATATATGCATAGGAACTTGAAGTTCCTTAACCAATGAAGTTGAAATACTTCATAATTTAAAAGCTTGAAGTTTTATTGAAACTATGTGAAATAATAACATTAATAAAATTGATATTCAAAGATTTCACAATTTTCAAAATGAGTTGTATCTTGCTTATATATTTATATTTACATATTATATTGGAGAATGAATTTTAACAACTCGAAGTTGTTATATATTTTATTTGAACCAGAAGTTCAACACAGTGGAACCAAAAGTTCAATACAGTTGAACCAGAAGTTCAATACAGTTTAACAAACTTGAAATTATTTATATATAATTTGAAGCAGAAGTTCAATATGGATTAACAACTCGAAGTTGTTCATATATTTCATTTTAACCAGAAGTTCAATACAGTTCCAAATCAAATATTTTGGATATTATGAAACGATCTTTAAGATTCACGTTGACATTGCTTGATAAGCAAAAATTAATGATTGGAACATTATAAAAATAAAATTGTTTTAAAAATCTATAACTTGAATGAGAAAGAATATGCAAAACAATTACATATGTAATACGTGGACGCACATATATACACATATATGTGATATTTAATTAACAACATGAAGTTGTTATGAACTCATATTATAATTTATGAAGCCGATTGACATCAATATTGAATGACATGAAGTCATGTGCATATTCAGTTGATAGAAAATTCCTCTAAGTCATTCGATCATTGAAAGGGAATAAGCAATACAATATGAATGCATCTTATCAACTAGTAAGAGCATTATCCTCCTATAATTGAAATACATCTAATGTATTTGCTAGCTATGATGCTATAATGGATCAAAAATGAATCCAAAGTAGGTTTATTATTTAAAGTGACAATGTTTGTCAACATTGAGGGGGAGGATAAAGGAATCATTGATGTTAAATATTTGCTAACATACAGAATTATGCAAAGTATTAAGTAACTTGCATAAATTATCAATTATGTCCCTAATAGACCTTCTCCAATATACATTTGAATCCCCGAAGAATCAAATTGTATAAATCATAGCTGAAAATGTGGTATAAAAGTCAGTTCAAAATATCTTTGGAGTAAGTCATAAAGATGCCAAAAAAAGGAGGTGAGTGTTCCTTAAGAAACATTTAAGGGTACTTTGAAAGAAACCCATGACATGATTATCAAAATAACCCAAGAAGTGGTCCAGGTACCTAAAGCATGATAAGTTTTGAGATCTCAATAAATTATGTATAGAACTGACAAGAAATAATCATCGATGATAAATTAATAAATAATAAAGCACTTATATTTATAAATGGATTAAGAATCCCATATTAGAGAGAAACATGATTGGCCATCATGAAATTCTCCTAAATAAGATATATGGACCTGTAGTCCATAAGATATGAACCTGTAGTTCATAAGATAAACATAGAAATATATATATAATGATTGAAGCACCATAGAGTGTCAACAACATGTTAAGTGCCATAAGCATTGTATTTTCAGAGATAATTGAATTGATTAAAGTGGTGGAAGTGTTTAAAACACTTATAATACCCTGAAGGTGTAAACGATGGAAGTATACAAATTCCAGAAGAATTTAAATAACTTTGGTAGTGATAAAGACAAAGAAATGTAGATTACAACACTCTTTTAAGTATTGTTGTGATGAAAATCTTGAAATAATTCATGATGAGTAGATCACTTCCTGTTTTCAAGAATTGTTGTAACGAAACTCTTAATATCCATTGAAGTGGTAGTTGCGATATGCAAAACTTATTATATAATATATAAATTCCTGAAGTACATAAATAACATTTGTTATTATAAAGGCTACCAAAAACATGGACGATAGATTACAACATCCTTCTAAGTATTGTTGTAAGGAAAATTTTGATATACTTCAAGGTGAGTAGATTACTTCCTGCTTAGTAATGAAAGTTGTATTATTCATCAAATATATATTGAAATATGCAAGTCCGATTGAAACAGAAAATTACAAGCACCTGAAGTGTATTCATAAATGAATATTAGTATCATACAAATCACAAAAGGAAGGCATTTTAAATAAGAAAACATGCCTGAAGCACGGAAATGCACATGAAAATTTTAAAATAAAAAAACTTCATTAAGAAGTATTTGTAAGTAATTTGAGTTATTGAAAGAAGAATAAGAATTCAGAGGAAATTATTAAATCAGGGGGAGCATCCAGAAGTATGATATAATGCACTCTTTCTCCTTAACTAAGTTTTTTCTACTGGATTTTCTTAGTAAGGTTTTAATGAGGCATGGGTCATGATCCAGAAGTATCAACCCAAAAGTAACATCCAAAAATGAGTTATAATGTACTCTTTTTTCTTATTTAAGATTTTTCCCACTGGTTTTTTCTTATTAAGGTTTTAACGAGGCATTACATTGATCCAGAAGTATCATACTACTTTTGATGTAGTAAATATGACATTTTATATTGCACTCTTTTTCCTTCACTAAGATTTTTTCCATCGGGTTTATCTTAGTAAGGTTTTGACGTGGCACATTTTGATCCAGAAGTATCAAATATCTTTTGATGAAGTAAACTATTATTTATGAAGAAGACAAAGCAGTTTGCATGATTCAGATTCAAGTGAATTATATCAAGGCTGATAGGATGGAGCAAATTTCTTCTAAATTTCTCTTCACACATGAATGAAAGGATAACAAGAATGAGGAGAAACAAATTCAGTTCAAGAAAAGTGGGTAGATTTGTTCTCAAAGGCAATTTCCAAATCAACATTCCAGAAGATGATGTACAAAATTGGCATCCGTCGACTACATCAATAGACTAATTGAATAATGAGTTATAAATAAGGGGGAGCATATAAAATTATGCTATAATGTACTCTTTTCCTTCACTAATATTTTTCCCACCGGGTTTTTGTTAGTAAGGTTTTTAATGAAGCATTATCTTGATCCTAAAGTATCAACCCTTATGGTAACATTGTAAACATGTTATCTAAAGATGAAACAAAATTGCACTCTTTTCTTTGTTTATGATTTTTCCCACAGGGTTTTTCATAAAAGGTTTTTAATGAGGCACTGTTTTGATCCTGAAGAATCAAACTCTTTTAAAGAATATCATTTTAATATGATATTCATAATGTCAAACATTGTACTCTTTTTCTCTATCAAGGTTTTTCCCATTGGGTTTTCCTGATAGAATTTTGATAACAACAAACAATAGTTGTATCGACTGAATGGACAATTATAAGGGGGAGTAATCATCATATTTTTTTTAAAGGGACAACTTCAAATTAGTAGAGCATTCAAGATTTTGAAGACGCATATTCAAGGGGGTGTGTTGTAATATATATGAGCGAATATGCTTTTGTCATATTTTGTTTAGTCCCATATTGTGGGATAAGTTTTACTCTAAGCTCCCAAGCCTTTATATAAGGAGTTCATGTAATGTAAATAATGCACTGATTGATGAATGAATAAAAAGTATCCACTTTCTCCTCCTCTAATGGTTTTCTTATTGTATATTATTTACAACAATTTGTAGTTTTCACTTTCATAATAAACTCAAGTTAATAACGTTAATTCTGGCAAAATATTTAAGCTGAGCTTATGTTTACAATTGCCGTTAAAAGTGGATACTTTATTCAAAATAAATAAATGTACATGTTATAATTAGACTGTCAAATATAAGCATATATTTTCTTCTATAAATCAAATTACAAGATCAAAATAATAAATTAATAATGGTAATAAGTTTTTTTTTCTATAACATTTATTATAAGACAAAAGCTAAATATTCAACCGGTTATTAATGTAAATCGCGTTTGTTAATAAGTTCATGAAATGGTTTGCACATATCGTTTAAAAGAGACAAAATCACAAATATAAACATTTATTTCATATGAAATCTTAATTTTAGTTTACATTTTTAAATCTCAAAATTCTAGATTGTTACAGGCACCCACCGTGAACCACCCAACTTGATCCTTTCTTCCTTTTCAAAGATTCCCTATATTATTTGTTCCACCACCTGACCATTTCCTTCAGATTTCACTGTTTCGTTTTTTCTCTCCCATTCGCACCCCGCTATCCATGTTATCCTCATATATTTTTTGGTTATTATTATTATTATTTTCTCTTTTCTTCAATGTGCATGAGTCTTTTCTTTGTTCATACTGGAGGATGGTGGTGGGGCTTTCGTTTGTATGGATTTGTGTTGAACCAACAAAAATGAAGATGGCTTCGTTATTTATAGGGGATGGAGGCGTGGCTAGCACGCTATTGGAAAGTTTTTTTATTTGGGTAACTTTATCGACATGTTTTACGTATTACTGAAAAGAAAATGCATAGGTTTGCACGTGTGTAGGGTATAGTTGTTTCTTGGATGGGAAAATTGGAAGGCTTGGTCGGCACGGTTCCATTTTCCTAGGTCAGTACTATTTAGGTAGGCTGCTGTGAGATTTAAATTTTAGAGTAGCTGCGCCTTTCACATTGCCTATAAGACTTGATTTAGGCTTTACTTAAGGTAGGATAAATATCGTAACTTTAGTCTAAAGAAATCAGGGACGTTGCTTACATATGGTATGCTTGTACCCCTAAAGGCCACATTTCCATCTTTATAAAACTTAACCATGAAGGGATAGTGTAGCTACACCTATATACGGTTATCATGTATATATATATTCTATTTTATTTAACTTTACGGTATTTAACTCTACCTATAATAACCGTTAACCGTTATATTCTGACCGACACATGCGAACATAGAACGCAATGAAAATGGGCACACCGCTATGTCTTAATGATCTGATCCCAATGAAATTAATTTTGCTGAATTCTGACTTCGTTTGCACAACTGCGTTATTTTATCTCAAATTTATTTATTGGTTCATTTTTAAATTGCACAAACAAATAAAACTGCGTCAATTGGCTCCAAACTGAAAAATCTAGCAATAACTAGTTATATGTATTCCAATAAAATTCGTTTCGTCGAAAACAGAGGTCGTTTGAAAAACAACTATTTTTAAAGCTTGTATAATATCGATAACATTTAAATCCAAAACAATTCAACAATAAATTATAATTATATATATCCAATTGTAATCTTATATAGCTTCAAAATAAACCAATATATATTTCAAACTCGATATTTTCAAATTCCAGATTAAACTATATTCAAATTATAAAAATTCGTTTATATTTTATTAAATAAACGTTATCATTTATTAACGAATACCGTAGCAACTATTTGAAAATTTGAATTGGACATAACTTGCAATCTATAGTATGAAGTCCTCAAATTTCTCATTCACTAGAAAAATAAAATCAAGTAGATTCAAACGATTCTTATTTCACCGAATTCTGACTTATATCTGATTCAATATATACAATTAAAGTTCAAAACTCAATATTACGAACTACCGCGTCGTTTCGAGCTCGTTTTAATTAATTCATATATACATACATACATATATATATGTGTGTGTGTGTAAACTCTATTTTGATAAATAAATTCGATATAAAACCCATTAATACCACCAAATCAATATTTAAAACAGATTTAAATATTCGTAATTAACGTTCAAAAATCTGGGACGTTGCATTCTTCCCCCCTTAAAAGAATTTTGTCACCGAAATTACAAGGTAAGTAGAATGCTCTGAACCGAATTATTTTAAAATAATTATTTTTGAATTATCATCAAAACAAATTCAAACTCTTTAAAATTTTCCAAAATTTCGTCATCATCTCCTATGCGTGGTTCGATTGGTACAATTACAACTGCTACTCCGGGCCTCAATTTCTCCAAAAGAAAATCAAAAGCCAAAGGGCTACCCAATTCAGGTAAAAATCAATCAACAACCAATCATATTAAGGTTTACCTATTTCTCGAGCAACTCAATTCCAGTTTCAAAGCAAATCAACTAACAGGTCTTCATCTTCCAATCAATATTTCAATCTTTATAATCAAGCCAATTCCCATAGCTTTTAGTATATGTACTTAACTTAATTTACAATGCAAATAAAAAATATAGGGTTAAATCCTTTAGTTTCATTTCATCCAATTTCTTTATTGACCTGTTTAATGAATTTTATCCACCAAATAACAAACAAGCAGATCATTTAAATTATATTCAACCTTAATACTTACTGCTTTGTATTCACTTCGGTTTAACATACATTAATATCAACCGATTAATATCCGATTGATTTCCATTATCATACATTCGATTTTCAAATCCCAAATCTATTTTATTCAACCAGATTAAGTTTCATTTTCATATCAAATTCAATTGACTAATTGATTTTTCCCAATTAGCTCGATTTCATTTTATAATTCTGCTTGAATTTCAACTAAATCAAGCAAAACAACCAAACAACCAATATTACTATATTATAGAAAATTATTTCCCCTTCCTATAAAAATATAATTTGGGCAAAATTATTTCACATACCCTCTTTATAAAACAGTACTGTGTTAGTTGCTAGTTCAATATGGTTTACCAATACATGAACCGATCAATCAACACAATACAAAACATTTTTTATAAAATCTACAAATATGCTTTCTCGTACGTACACTCAAACTTAATCTACGGTATTACTAACCCTATCTCTATTAAGTTACACTACAAAGCCATGGTTACTACTCAACCAGTAGCTCTGATACCAAATGAAAAGTCCCGCAAATCTGTACCCTTTGAGTTGACTAATATTACACACGTCCAACCCAAAGTGTACGAAAATATGCATCTTTAATAGAAAGAAAATTAGAGGATGAGAAACGAAAGAAAGAAATATCAAAATAGAAGAATAACAAGAAGAACCAACACCACAGGAATCTCACATCGCAGCGGAATAAAATATAATATAGAAATAATTCTTTATTGAAAACTTGAAAAAACTACTTACAATCATCAGAGTACATCAATACATCTGGACAGTTATAACAACCTGTCCTAATATACATCACACAATGGAATAATACTAAGTATCATACGTCTAGACTCCTTCAACTCGTCCCTGGACTTCACAGCATTGATAATATGAACCTGTAAAACTCAGTCTAACCGGAGCATTACAAACGCCATGGATCAGTCTGGTGAACCAGCGTGAGAAAACTCACTAAATTTAACTAATATCCAGATTGATTAACTTTAGAAAAATCCTTTTGAAAGAAAAGGATAATAGTAAGACCAGCCCACATATAAACATGTACGGTTTTTACCTTACTATAACCCAAAACAATTTTGATATCAAAATCTAGTGATATTATAATAGTGTTTATCAAATAAATAACCAAATAGTAGAACGCTTTCATCTCATGCTCTACATACATAGTCTATAATCAAAAACTACGAGGCACTTAGTAAGATTGGATTCCAAATATGACAAGGTATGGGACCACTTTCCGATTAGTGTACTCTAGAGGAGATATACTGGGGTTCAACAAGAACATCTTGCAACCTAGCACATATGACCGACCACTCATTTAGCTTGAGTGTATCGAATGTATTATCACCCACGGTGGTAGCTAGCCAACCGTCTCGAAAGCTGAAACAGTGAAAGATTAAGAAGACAAAAAGGAATTTCTCTAGATGGTGATAATACACCCTGCTTTGGAATGGCCCACCAAGCCATGTTTTCTGCCCGATTTTTGTCATTTCCCGGTTGATGAGGCTTGAGGCTATGATTACCAACCTTCTTAGATCAACACATCACTTTGAATTCCACATCATTAGATCCGTCCAATCACTAATTGATGTCCACAAATACACTCTAGGTGTTAAGCAAGAGAATTTCTCCACCAGCAAACTTAGTACATTCGAAAAAATCAATGTATGTTACCCTCAGGAAATACTCTATCATACATTCGTCCATACAAGTCATCCAAGAACAGGATGAACAAAAGGCACCCTCCTACCGCATCCTAGGAATCACCCAAAGGATCAGTTACGAGAAGTCCTTGCAATCCAAAGATTTCAATCACGACAGAATCACTGTCAAAATTACTCTAGTTGCAAGTCAGAGAAATTCAACTAGTAGTTCTTCCTCTTATGAAGATCTACGGTCTTCAGTGCTCCATCTTGCTCAGCGTCTTCCATCTTCAATGTTTACATATTTGGTGGTCGGAATGGTATTCAAATATGAATTCGATCTTGGTCTTTCCGTACCAACGACATAAGGGCCATATTTTGATAGTCAGTGATTTAACTATCAAAATAAACTACCATGCAATCATTAAAATAAAATGGAACCACTGGTTCAGTATATAGCATCACTTGGCCTCTTTAATCTACTATTTGATAATTAAAACTTCAAACTCTCTCAATCTAGGAACGTAACATTTCACTTCAATATAAGAATATTCTTAATCCATTTCTTTAAAATACTCATAAAAATATCTTATAATTATATCCAATTTCCCATTTAACTCTCATTTGAAAACACTTGCTACAACATTTCATTATTACTTAAACTAGGAACAAAGTTCCTTTTGTAAAATATACATTTATAAACAGTATAACTTGATATTTGTAAAACAATGTCATATATTCTATTTTCAACATCTTTTACCATTACAAACTAGTACCGTCTCTTCATAATAGTGAAGATGTTCAAGTTGGGGTATTCTATTTACCTCTCAGACCTTAATCGACAACATTCTTGTAACGACCCGCATTCTACGCATCGAAGGATCATAGAATATTCATTTCTTTCACATATGAAGTCGTATGGTCATGTAACTTTGGGGGACAACTACTAGGTTCATTTCCCATGTTCATGATTTTTGTCGGTTTTTAAATGACCGTTTTGCCCCTAGCTGATCTTGTTTTGGCCATAACTTTTGATTGGAAAGGATTTTTGACTTGAAACCACTTCCATTAGATCAGGATGATGGTTTAACTTTCCATAGAGTGGTCACATTAGACAAACGGACTTACCGTTTGGGAGATATGGCTGAAACAAGTTTCAGATAGTGAAAAAACAGCTTAATTGGGCTTAACCGGGTGAAAGCTAGGCCCAATGGGGGATTTCGGGATTAGAGGTATTTGAGGGCTGCTAGGGTTAGGATTTCAGTTTTTCACTCATTTTCCACCCGCCACAAATCCTCTCTTCAAACTAACAATGGCCTCCAACCTCTGAAACACCTCCAAATCACTTTCTAATCAAGGATTAGGCTTAGAAACATCAAATTAAGGAGGAATAGCACCAGATCAGAGTTAGAGCTGCTGTTAGACATCAGTATTCATGCCAAACAGAGATTCATTTCAGATTTGGTGTTTTATTTGTGGCCAAGGTGAGTGATTTGCATAGTTCCTCACCAATTACGGTTAATTAAGGGTAATTAGTGTTGATTAGCGAATTTATACACTAATAAATTCTGGAAAAATATTTATAAATTCTTAAATAATGTTTTTGACCTCTATTAGAAACTTGGGTTAATTTGGTTAAATTTTGATAATCCTATCATTACTATGCTAGAACATGCTTAAGGGAATATATGGGATTTTGGGTATGTTTGATCCATTCTACATGCTATAGTTGTTGTTTTGGTGTTTATGATTGATTGTACATGTTGATATGACTATATGTTATGATTTGTGATTGTCTAGAAGTGTTAGATTGGTCGAAAACGCCGTCGAATGGCGTAAAACAGTCGCTGGAAAGTTGCAGGAAATGTGCAGGGTTTCAAACTGGATCGGATCGGATTATTGGGCTCGGATCGGATAGGAGAACCAGGCAAGTGGACTTGATTCGGATTGGAAGTTAGCATAAGGGGCTTGGCAAGAAGGAAGGCCATTTTCTTAGGGTTGGAGTTGGGCAGAGGATCGGATCGGAGGGATAAAAAGGGGATCGGATCGGAGCTAAGGCGTGGGATCGGATCGGCTACCGAACCGAACCGGAGCTGGCATCTTCTGAGGCGTGCAAACGAAAGAGACAACAGGGAAGGTTGGATCGGATCGGAACTTGACACTATAAGGAGGACCTTGGCAATTTACCACCGGACCGAGCCACATGTGAGAAGCTGAACCGAACTGCATGGAGGAGATGAACCCGAACCGAACCGAGCATGGGTGACCGAACCGAGTGTGTATTTCTATTTCTACATGATGACTCTTCTGAAGGCTAACTCCAATTCGACCAAAACCCGAGATGCAAAGGAGGTCCAAACGAGGAGCTTTGACTCAGGATCCAGATGGGAACCAATGAGTGAGCTTCATGATTGGGCTTTGCTGCGGGACGTGTGCTAAGGGGTTGTCGATGTCTGTAACTTTGAATCACTATGTGTAGGGAGTACGTGAACGGATTCAGGGCCACAGTGGCCTAGGTACGACTAAAGAGCTATTGACCAATGAGGTGGGTCATTTGTAAATATTTGGTCATGACTCCATGAGGTAAGCTTGGTAGTAGCAGTAGTCGTACAAGTCGAACTCCGTCACTACTTCGATGGGTCTAGTGATCAAAGTGGTGGATATCGTATGCTTTACGCACTGAGTGAGAGATGTGAGGATGGTTGTTATGTTTGATTTGTTCGCCATCACTATGACATGCACACCCCCACCCCCATATTCTTTGCACCATCTGTTTAGTGGCACCTTAGAGAATTGTACGGTATGTAGTGCTAACTCTTTGGTTGCAGGTCCAGGTTCAGGTATGGTTTAGTATACCTGTTATTGTTCTGTTTAGCTGCTTATCGCTCATACCAGACTTTTTGTCTGACCCAGAGTTTTATGTCTCTTCTTATTACTCTAGGTGCTCTCGCGAGCAGACTAGATACAGGTTAGCTGGTGATGCACGAGTAGCCGTACCGGAGACGAGCATGAGGCTTCCACGTATGATACATATATAGATATTCTCCCTGTGTCGCTGCTCATCACTATTTTGGGCATTGGTAGTGCACCCTTCCTTTCTTTTGTTTAGAGACAGTAATTTGTAAAGTTGTAATAAGCTGTATTTAGACTTCCGCTACTCTGATGTTGATGTTGGTTTTAGTTATCAGCTTATGCAACGTCTCGCCTGTTTTATGTCAAGTACATTATTATTATACTTTGTTCCATCCACTATGAGAATTCTACAGGTTTTCGATTAGTTCATTCTCTTCTTTCCTTTCTTTGGCGACCATTCTATGCTAGTTGGGCATGTGTACAGCGCACTTTCAGAGGAAATGTCGGCTGGTGCGGGGCGGGCCGTCACACTTGGTATCAGAGCTCTAGGTTGCGTAGTTAACCTAGGGAAGTTATCAGGGAGAGATAGTATACGTATATGAGAGAGCGTATTTTTGATTATTTTGGTTTTCAAAGCTATATATATACTATTAGTATAGCTAAGGATGAAGTCGCACTGCACTAGCACCAATATGGAGATGGTTAATCGTTTTCTCTTTACAGATTGAACGATGAGCCGATACGCAAGAGGTGCCAGTAGAGGAGCCAATAATGGGAATGCTGCTGACATGAGGATGATGTTTACTGACCTCATGAGAGAGATGCTTAGGGATGTGCAGAGGGCAGCTCCTAATGGTGGTAATGGTGGTGGTCTAATAGTGCAGGCGCCTAGGGCCGATTTCGCCAAGCTGAATAAGGATTATACTAGTCTTGGTTAGAAGTCGTTCACCGGAACGGAGTCGGCCACGGATGTTCAGGATTGTTTGGATAGCTGCGAGCGTATCTTCGAAGACTTGGGTATCGAGGATGCGATGAAGAGAAGGCTAGCATCCCGTCAGCTGCAAGGACGGGCAATGAATTGGTGGAATGCTATAAAGGCAGCTACTCCCGAAGATCAGATCACTTGGGAGCAGTTTAAGTTTCGCTTTAGCGATAAGTTCATTCCGGCTGCTCAGAAGTCAGTGTTGTTTAAGAAATTTTTGAAGCTCAAGCAGAATGGTAGAGCTGTCTCGGGGTATATTGCCAAATTCGACACTTTTTCGAAGTATGGGTTATCTCTTATTGATAGTGCCGAGAAGAAGAACGAGAAGTTCATAACTGGCTTGGATCAGTAATTAGGGGAAAGGCTTACTAATCACATCGATGAGACGTTTGAGTCAATGGTGGGGAAAGCATTGAGGTCCGAGAGTCTTTACCCTATGTCAAAGACTGAGGTTGCATCTGCAGAGGAGCCAAAACCACAAGCAAGTGGTGGAGGCAAGAGTGGTTCTCAGAATAAGAGAAAGCAGAATCAGACCAAGGATGGCCAGAAGAAAAAGAATAAGCAAGATGTTGAGTGCTTCAGCTGTGGTAAGAAGGCCCACTATGACAAAGAGTGTCGGGCCAAGCCAGCGGATAGGAAGTGCTTCAACTGTGGCCAAGTGGGACATCACAAGGGCAAGTGTCCGCAACCCCCAAAAGAAAAGCAGATGGTGAAAGCATATGCCCTTAATGCCATACCTTCTTCGTCGAATGCCCCTACTGCGGCGGAGAATGGAAAGAATGTCGTTATTCAATGTATGCTTTCTATTTATGATGTTCCTGTTAGAGTTTTGTTTGATACCGGGGCTTCCAGTTCTTTCTTATCTAGTGACCTGGTAGATAGGTTGGGATTGGAGCCCGAGATTGTCGATAGACCTTTAGTAGTGACGAACCCGATTGGTGGTTCGACTAACCTTAGCATGATTTATCGTAATGTGGTCTTATCGAGTCATGGATGCATGTTTGTTTGTGATTGCTTTGTTTTGGGCTTTACTGGGTTTGGCATTATTTTGGGAGTCGATTGGCTCCAAAGATACGGGGTGGTGGTGGACTGTGAGGGCTTTTTGGTGACAGCTAGAGCGGATGATGGGCGGAGGGTAGTGTTTGGTGGTCTACCGGGTGATGGGGTAATGGCTAGTTTTCTAAATTCCCTCGACATCCCGCATAGTGAGTTGTCAGGGTTTCCCGTGGTTGGCCTGTATCCGGACGTCTTCGAGGAAGTGACCGGGCTTCCACCACACCGAGAGATTGAGTTTCGTATTGATTTAGTGAAAGATTCCAGACCTATAGTGATGCCACTTCGGCGTATGGCACCAAGGGAGCAGCGAGAGCTCGGGGTGCAAGTCAGCGATCTTTTGAAGAAGGGATTTATCAGAAGGAGTGTTTCTGAATGGGGAGCACCAGTTGTGTTTGCTACCAAGGCGGATGGTTCCCTTCGTTTGTGTGTAGACTACCGCGAGTTGAATAAAGTGACGAGGAAGAATAAGTATCCTCTACCGCGGATAGATGATTTGTTTGATCAGTTGAGTGGCGCGAGAGTATTCTCTCAGTTGGATCTGACGACAGGTTTTTATCAGCTTAGAGTGGAAGCTGAGAGTATACCTAAAACGACAATCCGGATGTCGTCTGGATTTTATGAGTGGTTGGTCATGCCATTCGGGCTGACCAATGCCCCAGCATACTTTGTGGATCTTATGAATAGGGTATTCAGAGATCAGTTGAATAAGTTTGTCCTTGTGTTCGTGGATGATATTTTGGTCTATTCGAGGACAGACGAAGAAAACAAGGAACGTTTGAGGATAGTGATGGAGGTGTTGAGAAAACACCAGTTGAAAGCAAAATTCTCTAAGTGCCACTTCTGGGGGAGGGAATTGAGATTCTTGGGCCATGTTGTTTCAGAGAATGGTATTGCCGTGGACCTTGCGAAGGTGGCTACGGTACAAGATTGGTCTACGCCCAAGAATGCAACGGACATAAGAAGTTTCTTGGGATTAGCTGGATACTATCGTAAGTTTATCCAAGACTTCTCCAAGATAGCAGCACCGTTGACTCATTTGACCAAGAAGAATCAAACCTTCGTCTGGGACGAAAGGTGCGAGAATGCATTCAAGAGTCTAAAGGAAAAGTTGACATGTGCACCAGTGTTAGTCATCCCTAAGGGGAATGAAGAGATGACGGTATATACGGAAGCATGTGGTACTGGACTTGGTGCTGTATTGATGCAAGGAGGTAGGGTTGTAGCTTATGAAAGCCGGCAACTGAAACCGCATGAGAAAAGATACCCTACCCATGATTTGGAATTGGCAGCGACCGTGTTTGCATTGAAGATGTGGAGACATTATCTCTTGGGAGAAAGATTCGAGTTGTTTACCGATAATAAATCGTTAAAGTATCTTTTCTCTCAAAAGGATCTAAATCTCCGACAACAAAGGTGGTTAGAATTCTTAGCTTCCTATGATTTCGATATCGCATACACACCAGGATATGGCAATGTGGTAGCTGATGCATTGAGTAGAAGACATGCCAGTTTAGGGGCTATGTTTCTAGAATGGAAGCAACTGGAGTACATCGTTGGGTATGATTTCAGACCAAAGTGCGAATTGGATCCAGAAATGTTAGCAAGTTTGACGATCAGACCCACTCTGATTGAGCGGATTGGTTCCAGTCAGAGGGACGATCCTAACCTATTGGAGGTCATCTCAAAGTTAAAGATGGGAATTGACGGAGAGATGAACAAGTATGGGCTTGATCGAGATGGATGGCTTTGAAAGAATGGAAGACTAGTCGTACCCAATGTCAATGGATTGAGAGATGAAGTGCTTAGAGAATGTCATCACTCAAAATTGACTATACACCCCGGTGGTAACAAGATGTACCGAGACATGAAGCAGACCTACTACTAGGAAGGGATGAAAAGAGACATTGGGAAGTTTATACCCAAAGGCATGAACTGCCAGCTAGTTAAAGCTGAACAAAAGAAGCCTAGTGGTTTGCTACAACCATTACAAATCCCAGAATGGAAATGGGAACAAGTGTCAATGGATTTCATTGATGGGTTACCAAGGACTAGATCGGGCCATGATAGCATTTGGGTGATTGTGGACCGATTGACCAAAAGTGCAAGATTTATACCCGTCAAGTCAAACAGGACGGCAGCTAAGTTAGCAGAACTATATATAAAGTGGGTAGTGAGATTTCATGGAATACCCAAAGGCATTGTGAGTGACCGAGATCCGTTGTTCACTAGTGGATTTTGGAAGAGCTTACAAGAGGCGTTAGGATCAGAACTACATCTCAGTACCGCATATCATCCTCAAACCGACGGACAGACAGAGAGGGTGAATCGAGTGTTAGAAGATCTTTTGAGAGCTTGCATATTGGATTTTGGTGGATCATGGGATGACCATTTGCATCTAGTAGAGTTTGCATATAATAATAGTTATCAATCCAGTATTGGTATGGCTCCGTTTGAAGCTTTGTACAGAAGATCGTGCAACTCACCGTCATGTTGGGTAGAAACTGGTGAGAAGTTTGTGCTTGGACCCGATGTGATAAGAGAAACTTCAGCTAAGATTAAGATTATCCAACAGCGAACGAAGGCTGCCCAAGATAGGCAGAAGAGTTATGCCGATAAAAGGAGAAGAGAATTAAAGTTTTCCATTGGCGACTTGGTGTTTATCAAGATTTCTCCGTTGAAGAGCGTGATACGATTTGACAGGAGAGGCAAGTTAGCACCAAGATTTGTTGGTCCATTCCCAGTTCTTGAGCAAATTGGGAATTTGGCATATAAAGTTGGATTACCAGACAAAATAGCAGGAGTTCATAATGTATTTCATGTTTCCTAGTTAAGGAAATTCGTACGCGACCTAGATGTGACTATTTCACCTGATCAGTTGGATGATATCGAGGTTGAATGTAACGACCCGGAAAATCTGAACCAATTTAAAATTTTTAAATTGGCTATTTTAGTGAATTTAAAATAATTAAAATAGATATTTTAATTAGTAACGACGAAAAGTAAGTTGGAATCGACGTTTGAAAATAAATATAATTACTTTGAAATATAAACAAGGCCGGAACTGGCGCGGTAGTTTCAAAATTTGAATTCAAACTTTGACTGACTGTACCGGGTGCAAAACAAAACGGATTTGAGTGAAACCAAAAATATTTAAATCTGTTAGTGAATACCTTTCTAACGAATCTGAAAAATCGAAATTTCATAGCGGGAAGCAAATGTTATGGCCAAATGAATTTTCAGAAAGGTCGCTATAGAGTTTATATAGCCCGGGAAAATGGCCATTTTGCAAACGACCTCAGAATTCGACGAAACCACTTTTGTTGGATTCGGGATGTCAAATTATTTCTAGGTTTCAAATTTCATAATTTTTGAAGTTAATATGTGAGCGTGGCAAAGGAAAACGTGTTTTGGTCAATTATAGTTAAATTAGATCGACCAGAAATGGGCCATTTTTTAAACGGTCTCAGAATTCAATGAAACTAGTTTTGTTGGGACCGTATCGTCAAAACATAGCTAGATTTATTTTTCGGAAATTTTTAGAATCATTTTGTGGCCCTGGCAAATTGAAATGTACGTTCAAATTAAATATTGAATGTTATATATTTTAATTTGAAGGAAAACTGACTGAAATAGTCGAATGGGACTACGAAACATATCCCATTGCGTTTGGAATGGGGGTATTTAGCTAGGGACGACAGTCGTTGGGTCTGGATTGGGGTTCGTGTGCGAAAGAGGGTATTTTCGAAATTTAAAAATATATAAAATAAATTGAAAATTCCCATTGGCCTATTCACTTTCTCTCTTCCCGTTTTCGAAGCGAAACCCCCCTAAACGAATGACGGCTACAGCTGATTTCTTCCCTCCTCTTTTTCTCTTAATTCTCTCCACGAAATCAAGTGCTCCAATTAGGGATTTTGGAGAGCACCTCTCAAGCTTCAAATCCGTATAAACCTCATACCCTATCGCTTAGTAGTTCGAGAGATCAGAGGCCAGGAAGTTAGCCCGCATCGCACGGAATAGCGCCGCCGCCTGGAGTTCGAACTCGACGAGACTGGTCCCCTTCGGCGCGCCTCTCGGAGCTGGACGACGTGGCATAGGTGGATCGTCCCCAAGTGCTTCGGATTGAGCGCTAGGGCGAACCCTAGTTTTGAACCAACGAGAAAGTTAACGACAGTTAAAAATTATTTTATATATTATAGCACTTTAAAGCGCTACCGTTTAAGATTTCACTGTGAAAATCATATCTTTTTCGTTTCTTGACGAAATTCAATGAAACAAGAGACAGTGGACTCGTGTGGACGTCTTCTACATTCTAGAAGAGACCGCATATTTTTCTGAGCCTTCTGCTATTTTTGGTGGAGTGGAACCCAATGTGAGATTTCTAATTTATAAACGATATGGAAAACGTTGATGTATAAATTATATAGTCGATGTATGACTTATATAAGCATTGTACACCTCATGTATAAGTGTTGTATAGGTTGTACGTTCGATGTATAAGATATATATGCGTTGTAAAAAATATATATGTGTTGAAATAGAAGTGAAATGCTTATATATATATACGCCCCTCGTCCACAAACCATGGACGATATTTATTGGTTGTGATTGGTGTGAAAATTGGTTGATTACGAATGGTTGATTAGAATTGTTTGTGGTTAAAATTGATTGTGGTTGAAAAATACCCGTTTGTGGTTGAGAATTATTTCGTTGAAACCACATAGGATTAGCTTGTGGAAATGAAAAAAAATATACATGCCGCCTGCGTGCGAACTAGATGCATGAAATCCCCATTGTCAAAAGCGGCGAGGCTTTAAGGTAGAGCGAGGAGCCGTACTAGGGACGGCCCCGGTTTTAACTACCCTGCCGTTATGCTGCCGAAATTTTGAATAATATTCATGTGTTAGAATTATTTTCATGTGTTGAAACTATATTCGTGTGTTGTATAGAAAACCGTTCATGTGTTGAATAGAAATTCATTCGTTGAATAGAAATTCATGTGTTGAATGGTATTCGTGTTTGAAATAAATTGTTTTATCATAAAAATCATATTTTTATCATCTATATGAACTATATAAAATAGTCGTGTTTTGAAATAAATTATTTTGCAATAAAAATCACATTTTTACTATATATACAAACTATAGAAAACCGTTTATGTGTTGAATAGAAATTCATGTGTTGAATGGTATTCGTGTTTGAAATAAATTGTTTTATCATAATAATCATATTTTTATCATCTATATGAACTATATAAAATAGTCGTGTTTTGAAATAAATTGTTTTGCAACAAAAATCACATTTTTACTATATATATATACAAACTACAGAAAACCGTTCATGTGTTGAATAGAAATTCATTCGTTGAATAGAAATTCATGTGTTGAATGGTATTCGTGTATGAAATAAATTGTTTTATAATAAAAATCATATTTTTATCATCTATATGAACTATATAAAATAGTCGTGTTTTGAAAGAAATTGTTTTAAAATAAAAATCATATTTTTATCATCTATATGAACTATATAAAATAGTCGTGTATTGAAATAAATAGTTTTACAATGAAAATCACATTTTTATTATATACATGAATTGTTAAAAATAGTGAAGTGTTGAAACAGAAGTCAGTTGGATAAAAATATCATTTTTATCATAGATATGAGAAGAATATGGTTTTGAAATCGAAGAATCGATTATATTTATATATATATATATATATATATAATTAAAATAAATCGAATAACGACACTGTAGTTCGTGTTTTGAAACCGTGATTTCAAACGATTAGTGCGGGAGATCCGACCATCAGATTTTCCCGAAACCGAAACCGTTGGGTTTGCTTTGGAAATATCTTTCCAATGACACCAACTTTGTAAAGATCCAACGGTTGGATTGTCTGGAATGTTTAATTCAAATCTGAAGAAAAACAGCGCCAGAATCGATTATATATATATATATATATATATATATAATTAAATCGAATAACGACGCTGTAGTTCGTATTTTGAAATCGAAACTTCAATCGATTGTACCGGGAGATCCGACCGTCGGATTTTCCCGAAACTGGAACCGTTGGATTCGTTTTGAAAAGATCTTTCTAATGATATAAATTTTGTGATGATCCAACGGTTAGATTTTCAGATATGTGTAAATCAAATCCGAAGAAAAACAGCGCCACGGCCGCGTTATGGCCTGAAGCATCATTTAAATATATTGGCTATTTTTAAATAAATAAAAATAGCGATAAATCGTTGTAAAATATTATAAACGATATGGAATATGAAATTTAGAAACTAGCTAAAGGTTGGCTAAGTCGAATGGTTTCCTGGGTTTTGATCTGATGTTGGTTTCGACCTTCGGGGTTAATATTCGGGGAATCGTTCTCTTACTGATTTGCGGTTAGTGACTAATGAATTGGAATAAGGCGTATGTGTGTTTGTGTAGCACTTGCATATTATATACATGAGTTGCTCAGAAAGACCGGGTTTATCCCATTCTGAATAACTGAATCGACGATAAGAAGTCGAAGAATCGATTATATATATATATATATATAATTAAAATATATCGAATAACGAAGCTGCAGTTCGTGTTTTGAAACCGTGATTTCAAACGATTAGTGCGGGAGATCCGACCATCGGATTTTCCCGAAACCGAAACTGTTGGGTTCACTTTGGAAATATCTTTCCAACGACACCAACTTTGTAAAGATCCAACGGTGGTATTGTCTGGAATGTTTAATTCAAATCTGAAGAAAAACAGCACCAGAATCGATTATCTATATATATATATATATATATATATATATAATTAAATTAAATCGAATAACGATGCTGCAGTTCGTATTTTGAAATCGAAATTTCAAACGATTGTACTGGGAGATCCGACCGTCGGATTTTCCCAAAACTGGGACCGTTAGATTTGTTTTGAAAAGATCTTTCTAATGATATAAAAGATCCAACGGTTAGATTTTCAGATATGTGTAAATCAAATCCGAAGATAAACAACGCCACGGCCGCGTTATGGCCTGAAGCGTCGTTTGAATAAATTAGCTATTTTTAAATAAATAAAAATAGCGATAAATCATTATAAAATATTATAAACGATATGGAATGTGAAATTTAGAAACTAGCTAAAGGTTGATAAGTCGAATGGTTTCCTGGGTTTTGATCTGATGTTGGTTTCGGCCTTCGGGGTTAACATTTGGGAAATCGTTCTCTTACTGATTTACGGTTAGTGACTAATGAATTAGAATAAGGCGTATGTGTGTTTGTGTAGCACTTGTTTATTATATACGCGAGTTGCTCAGAAAGACCGGGTTTATCCCATTCTGAATAACTGAATCGACGATATGAAATCGAAGATGAAGACGGTGATTGAAGACCGGAGATCTTCACCTCGTTTGGATGGTAACTGATGTCCTGATTGGGAGGCATCCCGAAATATGGATAATGAGTGGTGATCATCTAGACGTACGTGGAGATCGATGGGTATGCGAGGTATATAGTGCCTCCGGTTTCGTTCAGACCCAGAACGGACTTGTAGATGGACTGTGTGTCTGACATTGGGATTCATTCTGTGTGATTGATAGCCATCAGTTACATGGCGTGAATTTCGTGTGTGGCATGCTAAGATGCAGTGATCAAGGCTTCTGTTGAAAAGCAAAGTCTTGTGGTTGATGATCAAAGCACCGCCTGTGTGGCGTAGCTTTGTGTATAACGTGAATTCGCGAGCCTCACACCCGGTATGAACCAGAAACGGGAGAGGACATCAGGGAGGGCATGCGTTTCCTTCTAGCTAGAGGTGGTGTCAGTGCTTAAACTGGCTGACATTATATTATTTTCACCTATGTGGTTGTTGCTGTTGCGAGGCACCTCGGTTATATCGGTCGATCCAGGACACATTTGTTGGCTCATTTACGCCCCATAGGGCGGGGAAACGCAGTGTTCAAGATTTTAATCCACATCGGTGGACCGGCCCTGACGATCCAAAGGCTTGACTGAGTACTTGCCTGAGACATGGGCTAGATTGTCTCGAAGTCGGTAAGGACTATATTTTGCCTCGGTTCATGATACAAATTCAATTTCCAAATACGACATCGTGCGGTTTTGATTGTAAACCTATATTTGGCGACATAGTGGCATGGGACGCTCATGTCCTATATGATTGATATTTATGATTGTGTATGAAATTAGAAACTAACTAGAAACGAGCTAAGATGGGTGGTTTCCTGGATATTGGTCTGATGTTGGTTTCGGCCTTCGGGGTTAATACTTAGGGGGGTCGTCCTCTTGCTAATTTACAGTTGGAGTCTGATTAAGAATTAAACGACAAAGTTTACATTTTAAATGATTTGTTTTGATCGTATCAAGCATATTTTGATCGATATAAGGTAAAACTCTATCCTCCGGTTTGCGTTGCATTGTGTGATGGGACTTGAGTCTTATATCGGCTTCATTTTTATAAAAAGCATTGCGATATTTAAAAGATTTAATTGTTTTAAAGCACTGGCAATCCAATGGAGTAAACCCATTCTGCGAAAGTGGCGTGGTCCGGAGATTAGCCGTATTATAGATTGTGTTAAGTAGATTTCTCATACCAGTCCCATGAGTGACTCGTAATTTGTTTCACTTGCAAACTCGGGTGCCCCTTCTTCTACACGGGCAGCCTTGTATTCAGGTTTTTAGCAGGCTCTTTCTGGATAGCTGGAGCTGAAGATGGATTCTATTATTTATCTCTTTTTATGTTGTTCAGCTCCTATTGTACATATTATGTTTGTTTTCCGCTGTAGACATTTATGTATAGCTGAACTGTATTTGTACTAAGTATGATCCTGTATAATGTGTAACTCTGATGATTATTGTTTATCCAGTGTATTATTTGTTCATTATCTGGTGTATTTATTTATTTCTGTTCTGCTATTATCTGTTTATGTGTTATATTCCAAAGATTACCCTTGACACCGTAGTACGGGGTTTTGGGGACGTCACATTGAACCCGAGACGGTTAGGAACCGCAGGCCTATGCGTATTGTTGGGAACGATACGAAGCAGCTTCGAAGAAAGGCGGTGAAATTAGTCAAGGTTCAGTGGGGAGAGAATGAGAATGACTGTACTTGGGAGACAGAGAAGAGCATTAGGAAGACGTATCCAGAACTCTTCGCCTGGTAAGATTTTAACTTCGATTTAGTCTTTCCGCATGCTAGGATAGGCTTATTTGTTTGTTTTGCATGTTTGATTGTTGTATATGATTGGTAGGCATGCGGGATCCTTTATATGTTTTGCGTTAAGGAATTTCGGTGACGAAATTTCTTAAGGGGGGAGAGTGTAACGACCCGCATTCTACGCATCGAAGGATCAAAGAATATTTATTTCTTTCACATATGAAGTCGTATGTCATGTAACTTTGGGAGACGACTATTGGGGTCATTTCCCATGTTCATGATTTTTGTCGGTTTTTAAATGACCGTTTTGCCCCTAGCTGATCTTGTTTTGGCCATAACTTTTGATTGGAAAGGAGTTTTGACCTGAAACCACACCCATTAGATCCGGATGATGGTTTACCTTTCCGTAGAGTGGTCATACTAGCCAAACGGACTTACCGTTTGGGAGATATGGCTGAAACAAGTTTCAGATAGTGAAAAACAGCTTAATTGGGCTTAACCGGGTGATTAACAGCTAGGCCCAATGGGGGATTTCGGGATTAGAGGTATTTGAGGGCTGCTAGGGTTAGGATTTCAGATTTTCACTCATTTTCCAGCCGCCACAAACTCTCTCTTCAACCTAACAATGGCCTCCAACCTCTAAAACGCCTCCAAATCACTTTCTAATCAGGGATTAGGCTTAGCAACATCAAATTAAGGAGGAATAGCACCAGATCAGAGTTGTAGCTGCTGTTAGACATCAGTATTCATGCCAAACAGAGATTCATTTCAGATTTGGTATTTTATTTGTGGCCAAGGTGAGTGATTTGCATAGTTCCTCACTAATTACGGTTAATTAAGGGTAATTAGTGTTGATTAGCGAATTTATACACTAATAAATTCTGGAAAAATATTTATAAATTCTTAAATAATGTTTTTGACCTCTGTTAGAAACTTGGGTTAATTTGGTTAAGTTTTGATAATAGTATCATTAACTATGCTAGAACATGCTTAAGGGATAATATGGGATTTTGGGTATATTTGATCCATTCTATATGCTATAGTTGTTGTTTTGGTGTTTATGATTGATTGTACATGTTGCTATAATTGTATGGTATGATTTGTGATTGTCTAGAAGTGTTAGATTGGTCGAAAACGCCGTCGAATGGCGTAAAACAGTCGCTTGAAAGTTGCAGGAAATGTGCAGGGTTTCAAACCGGATCGGATCGGATTATTGGGCTCGGATCGGATCGGATCGGATAGGAGAACCTGGCAAGTGGACTTGATTCGGATTGGAAGTTAGCATAGGGGGCTTGGCGAGAAGGAAGGCCATTTGCTTAGGGTTAGAGTTGGGCAGAGGGTCGGATCGGAGGGATAAAAAGGGGATCGGATCGGAGCTAAGGCGTGGGATCGGATCGGCTACCGAACCGAACCGGAGCTGGCATCTTCTGAGGCATGCAAACAAAAGAGACAATAGGGAAGGTTGGATCGGATCGGATCTTGATACTATGAGGAGGACCTTGGCACTTTACCACCGGACCGGACCGAGCCACATGTGAGAAGCTGAACCGAACCGCATGGTGGAGATGAACCCGAACCGAACCGAGCATGGGTGACCGAACCGAACCGAGTGTGTATTTCTATTTCTACATGACGTCTCTTCTGAAGGCCAACTCCAATTCGACCAAAACCCGAGATGCAAAGGAGGTCCAAATGAGGAGCTTTGACTCAGGATCCAGATGGGAACCAATGAGTGAGCTTCATGATTGGGCTTTGCTGCGGGACGTGTGCTAAGGGGTTGTCGATGTCTGTAACTTTGAATCACTATGTGTAGGGAGTACATGAACGGATTCAGGGCCACAGTGGCCTAGGTACGACTAAAGAGCTATAGACCAATGAGGTGGGTCATTTGTAAAGATTTGGTCATGACTCCATGAGGTAAGCTTGGTAGTAGCAGTAGTCGTACAAGTCGAACTCTGTCACTACTTCGATGGGTCTAGTGATCAAAGTGGTGGATATCGTATGCTTTACGCACTGAGTGAGAGATGTAAGGATGGTTGTTATATTTGATTTGTTCGCCATCACTATGACATGCACACCCCCACCCCCGTATTCTTTACACCATTTATTTAGTGGCACCTTAGAGAATTGTACGGTATGTAGTGCTAACTCTTTGGTTGCAGGTCTAGGTTCAGGTATGGTTTAGTATACCTGTTATTGTTCTGTTTAGCTGCTTATCGCTCATACCTGACTTTTTGTCTGACCCAGAGTTTTATGTCTCTTCTTATTACTCTAGGTGCTCTCACAAGCAGACTAGAGACAGGTTAGCTGGTGATGCACGAGTAGCCGTACCGGAGACAAGCAGGAGGCTTCCACGTATGATACACACATATATATATATATATATATTCTCCCTGTGTCGTTGCTGGTCACTACTTTGGGCATTAGTAGTGCACCCTTCCTTTCTTTTGTTTAGAGACATTAATTTGAAAAGTTGTAATAAGTCTTATTTAGACTTCCGCTACTCTGATGTTGATGTTGGTTTTAGTTATCAGCTTATGCACTGTCTCGCCTGTTTTATGTCAAGTACATTATTATTATATTTTGTTCCATGCGCTGTGAGACATTCTACAGGTTTTCGATTAGTTCATTCTCTTCTTTCCTTTCTTTGGCGACCGTTCTGTGCTAGTTGGGCATGTGTACATCGCACTTTCGGAGGAAATGCCGGTTGGTGCGGGGCGGGCCGTCACAATTCTTATCTCGAGACAGATAGAAGTTTGTAATTTCAAAATTCGTATTCTAAAATTATACAACCTTATTATTTAACCAGTTTTAAAACATGGTTTTATAAACCATTGTACATATTGAAAATATCCTTTTCAAATATAAATGTTATTACTTAATTCGATAATTAAGTATTTGCTTATTTAAAACGTCACCCTTAAATTTTAAACTTCTTTAGTCAATTTTTCATATAACTCGGATTTTTATTACAAATTCATATTACGAAACTTTTTACCTTGGTAAATTTTCTGGTCATTTGCTTATAAAGCTTATTAACCTAGGAATTTGCATTATAAAATAGTTCTGTAATCACTTATAATATAATAAATATTGATTTTCTTTTTTAATAACTTCATTAAAAATGTTTTATATAAAATAGATTTCAAAAATTCAGTTCCAGTCATAAATAAATTTTATAACTTCATTTCTATTGATTTACATGATGGTAAATCAATATTTATAAAACCATTCATTCTTAGGCCATCTACTGCTAATTACTCAACCAATATCACCTATTGGCAACAAAAAATCATTGAATTTGGATTCAACAATCACAATCAAAAATTATATTTGATTAAACAATTCATATAATATAATATGAAAATAAATTACATATCTGAGGAATCTGGTTGGATCCTTCCAACCTGCATCAAAATGGGTTAGACCAAAATATGATTCTAACACCCAAATTATCGTGATTAACATAGAATTAAAGCTAGAAATGAAAGAAAAAGCAAAAAAACACACCAAATTTATAGTGGTTCGGCGTTAAGGGGCCTATGTCCACTTTATATGACTTTGATTATACGTTTGAATGTGAGTACAATCAGTGTTTTGTCTGAATCTCACTCTTATAATGATAATTCACTAAGTAAATTCAAGATCACTCTGAATAAAAACAATGAAGGTATGATAATGGTGGAATCAGAGCTCTAAATTGCCAAAAGATCCTCAAAAATGCCAAGTATTGGGCTATTTATAGGCAATTTCTGCAGGCAGTTCGTGAAGACACATGGCACCAATCCGGAGGATCTCGGACCCGTTCGTAGCTTATTGGAGAAATGGTCAATATGGAGGTTATGGATAGGTGTCATCAGATCTTGGATATGCGGTTCATGGGTGACTAAGTCACGGTCTGTACTTCTTGGACATAGAGGCGGCTCGTGATATTTTGATACCAGCGGGTCGTGGATCATTCTCCACGAGTGGGTTGTGAGATGGGTCTCGAGCTGATGGCGAGGGATAGTGGTCACGAACCGATAGGAGTACAGGACCACGATCCGGCTTCACCTAAGTGCGTCTCAATCCAGTATACGTTCTCTTAAGCTTGTGCATTTAAATACCATTGTTCATTCAAATACAAGCGTTCATATTCTTGGTGACTTGGCCAAAAAGCTAGCCACCATTTTTCCCCCTCGAAGTATGTTTTATCAAGGATTGAAAGTGCTTTGAAATTGTTAAACTATCTTTGCTTGAAACAATAGGCGTCAACAGTCGCATTCATTTGTAAAGTCTTGATTCTTCAAAAGGTTGTGTCCCCTGATGGGTATAAATACATCTATGAGTTTCCAATTGTTTCATTGTTTACCCTTCATTTCCTAGCTTTGAGCATATCACAAGCAATTTTTAAGGTACAACTCCAAACTTCCTGGACTATAACCAGAGGAATTTAACATTGATCATAGTTCTCGTTTGGTCAATGGCCTCAAACCTTTAAATTGCGACTTATCTCATCACTTTGATCTTTAAATCGGACTATTCGTTGTTAGTTACTTAGTGATGGGGTTCTTTTTTATTTCATCGACTCGCTCCATGTTGCTTCGTAGACGGCTGGTAAGGCTCATAGTTGTACCATCGGGTCGTACTTCAGAAGCCCGTCTATCCCCTTTCACGATCGCGGGCCGAACTGGGGTATATGAGTGGTCCATCCTATTGCCTATTTAAGATATTTTTACTGTTTACCTTTCACTTTCTTTCCTAACCTTTTACCGCCATCATTTCTTTTTTCCCAATTCCAAATACCCTAATTCCTTCTAATTCATATCGCAGATCTTCGAACTCAGTTACTAGGTATTTCAACCCCTTAATTATGATTTATATCTTCGATTTATGTGATTCGTGAGTCAAAAATCAGTTCTTATGTGAGCCTTTTGCTTTCCTCCATCGAGAATCTCGATATGAACGTTGCTGACGGCCTCGTCGATGCTGGTGGTATTAACGACGCTTCAGGTGGCGGCCTCAGGGATACGCGATCATCGCTTCATGAGTAGACTCGAGATAGCGTGATATCTTGTTGATCTATGATTAAGTCAAAAATAGTAGCACCACGGTGTTCCAGTTCGTGGAGGTAGGCTGTGAGGTAATGGTGGAGTGTTGTTTCATAGCAGAGCAGGAGCGGGTCGTGAAGCACGATGATGGGTTCGCCCATGGAAGGAAACGAGACCTCGGTTCTTGAAAAGGGAGGCAATGCATTGGTTCGTGAAAAAGGGGGGATTGAGCTGGGTTGTGGAGGTAGTTCATGAGCCACTTGCATACGAGCCGATGAGCTTCACATCCCAGTCCTAGGACTAAAATTGGTTCGTGATCTAACCTTTACCTCACGAATCGGGTCGGGCAAACCATCACGGGGGATGACAGGACATCTGCTCATTAGCCCCATCACAAGCTCGAACCGGATTTCTTTATGAGTCATTTCCTTGTCATGAACCGAACCACAGCCCTTTACAAATAAACACTTGAGTCAGGACTCAGCTATACCCCGAACAAATTGTTGGACAATTAGGGTAGAGCCTTTAAACCAATTACTCTGGATTGAACAAAGACAAAACTCTAAGACATGCGATGATTGATTGTTCTTTAATTTTCCTTACTTCATGCTTTTCTTTTCAGCATTGCACATATTGACATACACTAGCACTTGCACATACACGGGGTTCACGGGTATTTATGCTCTAATTTCTTATGTCTATTCACCAACACAGCAGACATGTCTGGTAGACGCTCAGCGAGGATATCACAGAAGTGTGTAGATCCAGAGTCATCAAATTATTACAATCTTGATGCACTTCCATCAGACCCGGAATGGGATAACTCTAGATCTGATTATGAAACAGATACAGAATCAACATCTTCTGAAAGCACATCGCTTGATGACGAAGGGGATAATCGGGCTCCTGATGAAATTGAGGGTGATAAGTAATTGGAAAAGTCAAGTGATTCCATAGCTTTCAAACTGGACGATTTAATATTAAAGAAATTCCGTTTAAGGCATGGGATCCCCTAGGATGATGTGAAAACCCCAAAGAAAGAAGACAAACACCACTTTGCCCCAAAAGGGTACATGGCTATTAGCAAGGTCATGTGCACAGTAGGTGCTATTCCTCCTTTTCCTCCAATCGTTGTCGATCTCCTGAGACGCATATGTATTGCTCCCATGCAACTCCATCCCAGTGCTTACGCTGCTCTTTACACCTTGTATATTGCATATGTAGAAATCCTAGAGACCGAGCTCGTTTTCAAAGATTTGAACTTTTATTATTATTTCAAGCATCGTTCCATAGGAACTCCGAACTTTATTTTCTTTGAATCGATCCCTTCCAAGAAGGTGTTGTCGGATGGGCACAGTAACTTAGGCGATTCCAAATTCGAATGGTTTTACATAAAACATCAAGTTGGATGTGCGAGGAGGTGGTTACAATCAAGTAGGTTCTGAATCTTCCCAACTGCATAAATAAAGTGCTAATATCTTCTTTTTCTGTATAGCTCATAATTTCCAAAAACAGGAAGGCGAAGTATATAAAGAACGCCTATCCCGCCTTGTAAAAAGAAACTCTGAATTTTGTAGAATCAAGAACTGTATAACCGATGAAAATCTTCATAAACATCATCTTATCGATATAAGATTTGGGCTTGGACAGGGTGGCAGGCCTTACAGATATGTGCCCCCAACTTTAATTCTTAGGGAGTCGACTAGCATTCCCCCAGCTGAGGGGCGGGTGACAACGGAAATCAAAGCATTACCTGGTCTGTCCAAAAGACCTTCGCCGATGATTGACCGGTGTGACGGCCCGCCCCGCACCAGCCGGCATTTCCTCCGAAAGTGCGTTGTACACATGCCCAACTAGCACAGAACGGTCGCCAAAGAAAGGAAAGAAGAGAATGAACTAATCGAAAACCTGTAGAATGTCTCACAGCGCATGGAACAAAATATAATAATAATGTACTTGACATAAAACAGGCGAGACAGTGCATAACCTGATAACTAAAACCAACATCAACATAAGAGTAGCAGAAGTCTAAATACAACTTATTACAACTTTTCAAATTACTGTCTCTAAACAAAAGAAAGGAAGGGTGCACTACTAATGCCCAAAGTAGTGACCAGCAGCGACACAGGGAGAATATCTATATATGTATCATACGTGGAGCCTCCTGCTCGTCTCCGGTACGGCTATTTGTGCATCACCAGCTAACCTGTCTCTAGTCAGCTCGTGAGAGCACCCAGAGTAATCAGAAGAGACATAAGACTTTGGGTCAAACAAAAAATCTGGTATGAGCGATAAACAGCTAAACAGAACAATAACAGGTATACTAAACCATACCTGAACCTGGACCTGCAACCAAAGAGTTAGCACTACATACCGTACAATTCTCCAAGGTGCCACTAAACAGATGGTGCAAAGAATACGGGGGTAGGGGTGTGCATGTCATAGTGATGGCGAACAAATCAAACATAACAACCATCCTCACATCTCTCACTCAGTGCGTAAAGCATACAATATCCACCACTTTGATCACTAGACCCATCGAAGTAGTGACGGAGTTCGACTTGTACGACTACTGCTACTACCAAGCTTACCTCATGGAGTCATGACCAAATCTTTACAAATGACCCACCTCATTGGTCTATAGCTCTTTAGTCGTACCTAGGCCACTGTGTCCCTGAATCCGTTCACGTACTCCCTACAGATAGTGATTCAAAGTTACAGACATCGACAACCCCTTATCACACGTCCCGCAGCAAAGCCCAATCATGAAGCTCACTCATTGGTTCCCATCTGGATCTTGAGCCAAAGCTCCTCATTTGGACCTCCTTTGCATCTTGGGTTTGGTCGAATTGGAGTTGGCCTTCAGAAGAGTCATCATGTAGAAATAGAAATACACACTCGGTTCGGTTCGGTCACCCATGCTCGGTTCGGTTCGGGTTCATCTCCTCCATGCGGTTGGGTTCAGCTTCTCACATGTGGCTCGGTCCGGTCCGATGGTAAAGTACCAAGGTCCTCCATATAGTGTCAAGTTCCGATCCGATCCAACCTTCCCTGTTGTCTCTTTCGTTTGCACGCCTCAGAAGATGCCAGCTCCGGTTCGGTTCGGTAGCCGATCTGATCCCATGCCTTAGCTCCGATCCGATCCCCATTTTATCCCTCCGATCTGATCCTCTACCCAACTCCAACCCTAAGCAAATGGCCTTCCTTCTCGCCAAGCCTCTTATGCTAACTTCCAATCCGAATCAAGTCCACTTGCCCGGTTCTCTTATCCGATCCGAGCCCAATAATCCGATCCGATCCAGTTTGGAACCCTGCACATTTCCTACAACTTTCCAGCGACTGTTTTACGCCAGTCGACGGCGTTTTCGACCAATCTAACACTTCTAGAAAATCACAAATCATACCATATAGTCATGTCAACATGTACAATCAATCATAAACACCAAAACAACAACTATAGCATGTAGAATGGATCAAACATACCCAAAATCCTATATTTTCCCTTAAGCATGTTCTAGCATAGTTAATTATAGGATTATCAAAACTTAACCAAATAAACCCAAGTTTCTAACAGAGGTCAAAAACATTATTTAAGAATTTATAAATATTTACTGGAATTTATTAGTGTATAAATTCGCTAATCAACACTAATTACCCTTAATTAACCGTAATTAGTGAGGAACTATGCAAATCACTCACCTTGGCCACAAATAAAATACCAAATCTGAAATGAATCTCTATTTGGCATGAATACTGATATCTAACAGCAGCTCTAACTCTGATCTGGTGCTATTCCTCCTTAATTTGATGTTGCTAAGCCTAATCCTTGATTAGAAAGTGAGTTGGAGGTGTTTTAGAGGTTGGAAGCCGTTGTTAGGTTGAAGAGAGGGTTTGTGCGGCTGGAAAATGAGTGAAAAACTGAAATCCTAACCCTAGCAGCCCTCAAATGCCTCTAATCCCGAAATCCCCCATTGGGCCTAGATGTTAATCACCCGGTTAAGCCCAATTAAGTTGTTTTTCACTATCTGAAACTTGTTTCAGCCATATCTCCCAAACGGTAAGTCCGTTTGGCTAATGTGACCACTCTACGGAAAGGTAAACCATCATCCGGATCTAATGGAAGTGGTTTCAGGTCAAAACTCCTTTTCAATCAAAAGTTATAGCCAAAACAAGATCAGCTAGGGGCAAAACGATCATTTAAAAACCGACAAAAATCACGAACATGGGAAATGACCCCATAAGTCGTCTCCCAAAGTTACATGACCATACGACTTCATATGTGAGAAATAAATATTCTACAATCCTTCGATGTGTAGAATGCGGGTCGTTACACTCTCCCCCCCCTCCCCCCCTTAAGAAATTTCGTCCCCGAAATTCCTTAACCCAAAACATACAAAGGATCCCGCATTCCTACCAATCATATACAACAATCAAACATGCAAAACAAACAAACAAGCCTATCCTAGCTTGCGGAAAGACTAAATCGAAGTTAAAATCTTACCAGACAAAGAATTATGGATACGTCTTCCTAATGCTCTCCTCTGTCTCCCAAGTACAGTCATTCTCATTCTCGCCCCACTGAACCTTGACTAATTTCACTGCCTTCCTTCGAAGCTGCTTCGTATCGTTCCCAACAATACGCATAGGCCTGCGGTTCCCAACCGCCTCGTGTTCAACCTCGATATCATCCAACTGATCAGGTGAAATAGTCACATCTGGGTCATGTACGAATTTCCTTAACTGGGAAACATGAAATACGTTATGAACTCCTGCCATTTTGTCTGATAATCCAACTTTACATGCCAAATTCCCAATTTGCTCAAGAACTGGGAATGGACCAACAAATCTTGGTGCTAACTTGCCTCTCCTGCCAAATCGTATCACGCTCTTCAACGGAGAAATCTTGATAAACACCAAGTCGCCAATGGAAAACTTGAATTCTCTTCTCCTTTTACCGGCATAACTCTTCTGCCTATCTTGGGCAGCCTTCATTCGATGTTGGATAATCTTAATCGTAGCTGAAGTTTCTCTTATCACATCGGGTCCAAGCACAAACTTCTCGCCAGTTTCTACCCAACATGACGGTGAGTTGCACGGTCTTTCGTACAAAGCTTCAAACGGAGCCATACCAATACTGGATTGGTAACTATTATTATATGCAAACTCTACTAGATGCAAATGGTCATCCCAAGATCCACCAAAATCCAATATGCAAGCTCTCAAAAGATCTTCTAACACTCGATTCACCCTCTCTGTCCGTCGGTTTGAGGATGATACGCGGTACTGAGATGTAGTTCTGATCCTAACGCCTCTTGTAAGATCTTCCAAAATCCACTAGTGAACAACGGATCTCGGTCACTCACAATGCCTTTGGGTATTCCATGAAATCTCACTACCCACTTTATATACAGTTCCGCTAACTTAGCTGCCATCCTGTTTGACTTGATGGGTATAAATCTTGCACTTTTGGTCAATCGGTCCACAATCACCCAAATGCTATCATGGCCCGATCTAGTCCTTGGTAACCCATCAATGAAATCCATTGACACTTGTTCCCATTTCCATTCTGGGATTTGTAATGGTTGTAGCAAACCATTAGGCTTCTTTTGTTCAACTTTAACTAGCTGGCAGTTCATGCATTTGGATATAAACTGCCCAATGTCTCTTTTCATCCCTTCCCAGTAGTAGGTCAGCTTCATGTCTCGGTACATCTTGTTACCACCGGGGTGTATAGTCAGTTTTGAGTGATGACATTCTCTAAGCACTTCATCTCTCAATCCATTGACATTGGGTACGACTAGTCTTCCATTCTTTCAAAGCCATCCATCTCGATCAAGCCCATACTTGTTCATCTCTCCGTCAATTCCCATCTTTAACTTTGAGATGACTTCCAATAGGTTAGGATCGTCCCTATGACTGGAACCAATCCGCTCAATCAGAGTGGGTCTGATCGTCAAACTTGCTAACATTTCTGGATCCAATTCGCACTTTAGTCTGAAATCATACCCAGCGATGTACTCCAGTTGCTTCCATTCTAGAAACATAGCCCCTAAACTGGCATGTCTTCTACTCAATGCATCAGCTACCACATTGCCATATCCTGGTGTGTATGCGATATCGAAATCATAGGAAGCTAAGAATTCTAACCACCTTAGTTGTCGGAGATTTAGATCCTTTTGAGAGAAAAGATACTTTAACGATTTATTATCGGTAAACAACTCGAATCTTTCTCCCAAGAGATAATGTCTCCACATCTTCAATGCAAACACGATCGCTGCCAATTCCAAATCATGGGTAGGGTATCTTTTCTCATGCGGTTTCAGTTACCGGCTTGCATATGCTACAACCCTACCTCCTTGCATCAATACAGCACCTAGTCTGGTACCACATGCATCCGTATATACCGTCATCTCTTCATTCCCCTTAGGGATGACTAACACTGGTGCACATGTCAACTTTTCCTTTAGACTCTTGAATGCATTCTCGCACCTTTCGTCCCAGACGAAGGCTTGATTCTTCTTGGTCAACTGAGTCAACGGTGCTGCTATCTTGGAGAAGTCTTGGATAAACTTACGATAGTATCCAGCTAATCCCAAGAAACTTCTTATGTCTGTTGCATTCTTGGGCGTAGACCAATCTTGTACCATAGCCACCTTCGCAGGGTCCACGGCAATACCATTCTCTGAAACAACATGGCCCAAGAATCTCACTTCCCTCCTCCATAAGTGACACTTAGAGAATTTTGCTTTCAACTGGTGTTTTCTCAACACCTCCATCACTATCCTCAAATGTTCCTTGTGCTCTTCCTCTGTTCTCGAATAGACCAAAATATCATCCACGAACACAAGGACAAACTTATTCAACTGATCTCTGAATACCCTATTCATAAGATCCACAAAGTATGTTGGGGCATTGGTCAGCCCGAATGGCATGACCAACCACTCATTAAATCCCGACGGCTTCCAGAATGTCGTTTTAGCTATCATCTCAGCTTCCACTCTAAGCTGATGAAAACCTGTCGCGAGATCCAACTGAGAGAATACTCTCGCGCCACTCAACTGATCAAACAAATCATCTATCTGCGGTAGAGGATACTTATTCTTCCTTGTCACTTTATTCAACTCGCGGTAGTCTACACACAAACGAAGGGAACCATCCGCCTTGGTAGCAAACACAACTGGTGCTCCCCATTCAGAAACACTCCTTCTGATAAATCCCTTCTTCAAAAGATCGCTGACTTGCACCCCGATCTCTCGCTGCTCCCTTGGTGCCATACGATGAAGTGGCATCACTATAGGTCTGGCATCTTTCACTAAATCAATACGGAACTCAATCTCTCGGTGTGGTGGAAGCCCGGTCACTTCCTCGAAGACGTCCGGATACTGGCCAACCACGGGCAACCCTGACAACTCACTATGCGGGATGTCGAGGGAATTTAGAAAACTAGCCATTACCCCATCACCGGGTAGACCACCAAACACTACCCTCCGCCCATCATCCGCTCTAGCTGTCACCAAAAAGCCCTCACTGTCTACCACCACCCCGTATCTTTGGAGCCAATCGACTCCCAAAATAATGTCAAACCCAGTAAAGCCCAAAACAAAGCAATCACAAACAAACATGCATCCATGACTCGGTAAGACCACATTACGACAAATCATGCTAAGGTTAGTCGAACCACCAATCGGGTTCGTCATTACTAAAGGTCTATCGACGATCTCGGGCTCCAATCCCAACCTATCTACCAGGTCACTAGATATGAAAGAACTGGAAGCCCCGGTATCAAACAAAACTCTAACAGGAACATCATAAACAAAAAGCATATCTTGAATAACGACATTCTTTCCCTTATCCGCCGCAGTTGGGGCATTCGACGAAGAAGGAAAAGCATTAAGGGCATATGCCTTCACCATCTGCTTTTCTTTAGGGGGTTGCGGACACTTGTCCTTGTGATGTCCCACTTGGCCACAGTTAAAGCACTTCCTATCCGCTGGCTTGGCCCAACACTCTTTGGCATAGTGGCCCTTCTTACCACAGCTGAAGCACTCAACATCTTGCTTATTCCTTTTCTTTTGGCCATCCTTAGTCTGATTCTTCTTTGTCTTATTCTGAGAACCACTCTTGCCTCCACCACTTGCTTGTGGTTTTGGCTCCTCTGCAGATTGAACCTCAGTCTTTGACTTAGGGTAAAGACTCTCGGACCTCAATGCTTTCCCCACCATCGACTCAAACGTCTCATCGATGTGGTTAATAAGCCTTTCCCCAAAGTATTGATCCAAGCCAGTTATGAACTTCTCGTTCTTCTTCTCGGCAGTATCAATAAGAGATAACCCATACTTCGAAAAAGTGTCGAATTCGGCAATATACTCCGAGACAGCTCAACCATTCTGCTTGAGCTCCAAAAATTTCTTAAATAGCACTGACTTCTGAGCACCTGGAATGAACTTATCGCTAAAGCGAACCTTAAACTGCTTCCAAGTGATCTGATCTTCGGGAGTAGCTGCCTTTATAGCATTCCACCAATTCATTGCCCGTCCTTGCAGCTGACGGGAAGCTAGCCTTCTCTTCATCGCATCCTCGATACCCAAGTCTTCGAAGATACGCTCGCAGCTATCCAACCAATCCTGAACATCCATGGCCGACTCCATTCCGTGGAACGGTTTCCCACCAAGACTAGTATAATCCTTATTCAGCTTAGCGAAATCGGCCCTAGGCGCCTGCACTATTGGACCACCACCATTACCACCATTAGGAGCTGCCCTCTGCACATCCCTAAGCATCTCTCTCATGACGTCAGTAAACATCGTCCTCATGTCAACAGCATTCCCATTATTGGATCCTCTACCGGCACCTCTTGCGTATCGGCTCATCGTTTAATCTGTAAAGACAAAACGATTAACCATCTCCATAGTGGTGCTAGTGCAGTGCGACTTCATCCTTAGCTATACTAATAGTATATATAGCTTTGAAAACCAAAATAATCAAAAATAAGCTCTCTCTAATACATATACTATCACTCCCTGATAACTTCCCTAGGTTAACTACGCAACCTAGAGCTCTGATACCAAGTGTGACGACCCGCCCCGCACCAGCCGACATTTCCTCCGAAAGTACGCTGTACACATGCCCAACTAGCATAGAACGGTCGCCAAAGAAAGGAAAGAAGAGAATGAACTAATCGAAAACCTATAGAATGTCTCACAGTGCATGGAACAAAGTATAATAATAATGTACTTGACATAAAACAGGCGAGACAGTGCATAAGCTGATAAATAAGACCAACATCAACATCAGAGTAGCGGAAGTCTAAATACAACTTATTACAACTTTTCAAATTACACTCTCTAAACAAAAGAAAGGAAGGGTGCACTACTAATGCCCAAAGTAGTGACCAGTAGCGACACAGGGAGAATATCTATATATGTATCATACGTGGAAGCCTCCTGCTCATCTCCGGTACGGCTAATCGTGCATCACCAGCTAACCTGTCTTTAGTCTGCCCGTGAGAGCACCCAGAGTAATAAGAAAAGACATAAAACTCTGGGTCAGACAAAAAGTCAGGTATGAGCAATAAGCAGCTAAACAGAACAATAATAGGTATACTAAACCATACCTGAATCTGGACCTGCAACCAAAGAGTTAGCACTACATACCGTACAATTCTCTAAGGTGCCACTAAACAGATGGTGCAAAGAATATGGGGGTGGGGGTGTGCATTTCATAGTGATGGCGAACAAATCAAACATAACAACCATCCTCACATCTCTCACTCAGTGTAAGGCATACGATATCCACCACTTTGATCACTAGACCCATCGAAGTAGTGATGGAGTTCGACTTGTACGACTACTGCTACTACCAAGCTTACCTCATGGAGTCATGACCAAATCTTTACAAATGACCCACCTCATTGGTCTACAGCTCTTTAATCGTACCTAGGCCACTGTGGCCCTGAATCCGTTCACGTACTTCCTACACATAGTGATTCAAAGTTACAGACATCGACAACCCCTTAGCACACGTCCCGCAGCAAAGCCCAATCATGAAGCTCACTCATTAGTTTCCATCTGGATCCTGAGTCAAAGCTCCTCATTTGGACCTCCTTTGCATCTCGGGTTTTGGTCGAATTGGAGTTGGCCTTCAGAAGAGTCGTCATGTATAAATAGAAATACACACTCGGTTCGGTTCGGTCACCCATGCTCGGTTCGATTCGGGTTCATCTCCTCCATGCGGTTCGGTTCAGCTTCTCACATGTGGCTCGGTCTGGTCCGGTGGTAAAGTGACAAGGTCCTCCTTATAGTGTCAAGTTCCGATCCAATCCAACCTTCCATGTTGTCTCTTTCGTTTGCACGCCTCAAAAGATGCCAGCGCCGGTTCGGTTCGGTAGCCGATCCGATCCCATGCCTTAGCTCCAATCTGATCCCCTTTTTATCCCTCCGATCCGATCCTCTGCCCAACTCCAACCCTAAGCAAATGGCCTTCCTTCTCGCCAAGCCCCTTATGCTGAGTTCCAATCCGAATCAAGTCCACTTGCCCGGTTCTCCTATCCGATCCGAGCCCAATAATCCGATCCGATCCAGTTTGAAACCCTGCACATTTCCTGCAACTTTCCAGTGACTGTTTTACGCCATTCGACGGCGTTTTTGACCAATCTAACACTTCTAGACAATCACAAATCATACCATACAGTCACAGCAACATGTACAATCAATCATAAATACCAAAACAACAACTATAGCATGTAAAATGGATCAAACATACCCAAAATCCCATATTTTCCCTTAAGCATGTTCTAGCATAGTTAATGATAGGATTATCAAAACTTAACCAAATTAACCCAAGTTTCTAACAGAGGTCAAAAACATTATTTAAGAATTTATAAATATTTTTCCAGAATTTATTAGTGTATAAATTCGCTAATCAACACTAATTACCCTTAATTAACTGTAATTAGTGAGGAACTATGCAAATCACTCACCTTGGCCACAAATAAAATACCAAATCTGAAATGAATCTCTGTTTGGCGTGAATACTGATGTCTAACAGCAGCTCTAACTCTGACCTGGTGCTATTCCTCCTTAATTTGTTGTTGCTTAGCCTAATCCTTGATTAGAAAGTGATTTGGAGGTGTTTTAGAGGTTGGAGGTCATTGTTAGGTTGAAGAGATGGTTTGTGGCGGCTGGAAAATGAGTGAAAAACTGAAATCCTAACCCTAGCAGCCCTCAAATACCTCTAATCCCGAAATCCCCCATTGGGCCTAGGTGTTAATCACCCGGTTAAGCCCAATTACGCTGTTTTTCGCTATCTGAAACTTGTTTCAGCCATATCTCCCATACGGTAAGTCCGTTTGGCTAATGTGACCACTCTACTGAAAGGTAAACCATCATCCGGATCCAATGGAAGTGGTTTCGGGTCAAAAGTCCTTTCCAATCAAAAGTTATGGCCAAAACAAGATCAGTTAGAGGCAAAACGGTCATTTAAAAACCGACAAAAATCACGAACATGGGAAATGACCCCAATAGTCGTCTCCCAAAGTTACATGACCATACGACTTCATATGTGAAAGAAATAAATATTCTACGATCCTTCTATGCGTAGAATGCGGGTCGTTACAACCGGGATGACGAGGATTTGAATGTGTACACTGGAGGTGAAGCTCGAACTAATGAACCCAAGGATGCCTCCATCCTCGAAGGGGAGAATCCTTCCAAGAAACCACCACCAACTAAACCCTCAACTCATGATTCTTTAATGGAGGAGGAAATATATGGGGATTTAGAAAAACTTCCCCTACCGGATAATATTTACACATCTGAGGACTTTGGAGTGGGACTGATCTTCCCTATCTCCGAGGAAGAATCCACTCCAGTCAAGGAAAAGGAAGCTGCACAGAAGAGCCTAGCTCCGGGCCCTGGCCTGTTAGGGGGATCACATGGGACACACTCATCACATGCACCACACATCATAATGTTCACACACCGTAGGTACTTATGGTTCTTATACTTGCTTGTTACTTTTACAGGAAAAATTCCTCGTCGTCGCTCCTATTTTCATCGGGAAATTCGTGAGTGCATGCCCAGACTCAATCCCATAATTGAGCATGATCGTAGTGTTAATCGGGGAAGAGACATTAAGAAACACTACGATTCCCATTAGCCTCATCCTACATGCTCTCGCTCTCCTTCAAAACAAGATCCCGAGAAGCACCGTAGTTGTCAAGTGCCACATGCAGGATGAAAACAACTCCCCAAAGCTCCTACTCCCCCGAAGGGTATTCCTCCTTAGGAAAAATCCTCTAAGAAGCATCATGAATCCAAGGACAAGCATAAGGATCCAAGTAAAGGTTTTGGAAAAAGAGAAGGCAACCCTTGTCCCTTCTGGCCAACACAACTTGGACACTACCACCACACAGGAGGTGGCCCTTACTTCTGAAAACAAGTCAAAGCTAGAGCGTTTGTGAAAGTAGTTCCCCGACATCTATTTTGAAAGGATGCTTTTCGTTGTAGATTTCGAACTGGTTCCTGACGAATGGGATACAGAAGTTGTGGACCGAGTCAGTCATGTGGCTAAACAATATAGGGCAATGAAGAAGCATGCCAAGAATCTTTCAGAGGTTATCCGCCAACTGGAAGTAGATGCGGCCAGAGCTAGAGTGAAGATCGAACATGACATCAAGGCCAGAAACAAGGCTGAGAAAGAAATCGAAGATACTCAAGCTCATCTTTCCTTAGCTCAGAGAGATGCCGAAAATTACAAGACAGAGTTAGAATGTGCAAAGAAACGCTTCCACTTTGAACTCGATTCGAATAGCCAAGAGCGTGTGGGCCTGAAAAAGGGGATAAAGGATCTCAGGACGATTAATACTAGACTAAAGATGTAACAGGACCGCTTTGCGCAGAAAAAGCTGCTTGGGAGAAAGAAATGACAAGCTTAAGGTATAGACTTGCCTATGCTGAGGAGAGAGCAGCTCTTGCTGAAGGACATGCCAACGAAGCCCTCAAGTCCGCCTCAAATGTTACCTTTAAACTTGCCGCGGCTGAACACGAAATAGAAGGGTTTGATGAGTTATTAGTAGACTTTTTCGCTCAGGTCATTCGAACTCGAGACTTCTCCTGGATCAAGAACTAGCCCACCACCTTGGTTGATGTGCGGGACTAGATTGTTGAGAGCGAAAGACAACGCTTAAAGGTTGAGGAGCAAACAGTTGAGAAGACCACTTTTTCTCCCAAATTAATAATGGTTGCTTCTCGTAATGCTGGTGCTAAACCAGCCGAGGGAAATGTAGCAAAGCAAACAGAGGTCGAGAAAGCCACCGTACCATCGATCCCTAAATCCCCTGAAATCCCTAAACAAACTGAGGTTGAAGCAACCGAGAAGGCTATCGTGCCATCGAGCACTGATGCTCCTAAGGATGCTGAAATCATTGGGGCCTTAAAGGACACTGATGGTGATGACGGGGATGATGAAGAGGATGTTACTATTACAGGAGAGACAAAGGATGATGATAATCTGACCTTAGCCGACATGAAGGCCAAACAGGTAGGGCTGTCAATGGATATACGAAAAATCCAAAATCTGTCTGCATCCGTATCCAAAAAGCGGATAAATATCCGATATCCGGGAAAGCGGATGCGGATGCGGATATAGGCATATCTGCATCCAAAAATTATCCGTTCGCTTTTTTTTCCCATTATAGCTTAAATTATGTGTATTTTAACATTATTAAATATACTAATTTATTAATTTGAAAATTAAAAGTCTACTAAACGCATGTTTATTGCTCAAAATTACATATTATCATCATATTTATTTGTTTTTAGCAATTTAGTAATCAATTAGGTTGAAAAAGATGATTATTAAGCTGAAATTATTAATTGATTTATCGATAGTTGGCGGAGCGGATAATTATCCGATATCCGTCTGTATCCGCGGATACGGATATCCGATATCCGAAAATGGTTTCAGATGCGGATGCGGATACGGATATGGCACTATCCATATCTGAAAGTATCCGTTGACAGCCCTACAAACAGGATGAGCTCTTGAAGGCTAAGGAAGAACCTTTAAATGTGCCACCCCTCTCCGCAGCTGCTCCCGGATCTGGATTAATTATAAAGCTCTCCTCTAAGTCGATAACTACACAACTTGCATCCCAATCCTCTAGCATTCCACAAGATCCTCCCTCAGGTAAGAAGAAGAGGAAGAAGAATGACAAATCTGATGCCGACAAGGAGGAGCCAGAGAAGCAAAAGAAAAAGAAGAAGTCAAAGTCATCCCCAAAGCCCAAATAGAGCCTGCTTGTTGGCCTATGTTTTGTTTTTTAGATCTTCCACTAGCCTTATGATGTAGTTGTGAGAATGGCCCTCACTTTTTGTCCAGCATTGTTTTGTAAACCTGCATTAGTAAACGAAGTTAACGAAGTTCTATTTCTTTTGCATTGTTGTGTGCCTGCAAGTTTATCGTACTTAGTCATACATAAACATTTAGGTCATAACTAAGTCAAAATCATGTGCAATGAAAATTTAAAATTCCTGCACTATGCGTATATGTGTATGAGTATGCCCCCAATCAACCGTCAACATAATGCTTGGCCAATGCTTGTTGAGGATTGATTAGAGTTAGATATATGTTGCCCCCCATGTCCGGAAAATGAGGGATTCGGGATTAGCTTTCATTCTGGTTCCCAGCCCTACATCGGGATAGGAGCCCTTTTATGGCATTTAGTAGAAATGCCTTTATACTCTCCTGTCGTATTCCTAGGATAGAGTAAGAACTTAGCTTTCAGTTTGCCTCCAATCCTTCAGTGGGGGTAGGAGTTCATTTGTGGCGCTCAGCCCCTGGCGCCTTTATATTCTCTCGTTAGATGCCAAGGGTGTAGTGGAGCCGAGGCAGTCTTATTTAATCATGGTGCACCTTCACGCCTCGTGGACAATTCATTTCCTTGTCCTTTGTACTCTTTCTCGGGTCACGAGAACTAGAGTGTCTGTAGTTTGGTCTCTTACTTCATTGGACCTTCGATGTTGCATATGTTGTCGACCTCCTGGTCTGATAGAAGGCTCTTTGAATTACATGCTTCGAGATCGTCGTGAGCTTTATAACAAACTTCACAATTATAACAGCTCATATAAGTGAAGAGTGAATAAAAAATGGTGTGATAAAAGTAAATGACACATGGTATTTTATAGTGTTTCGGTCGAATCATGACCTATATCTACTTTATAATCTTTTGCTTATGTAACCGGACTGTTCTAGGCAAGTCGTGCCTTTTTACATGGTCCTAAACACAAAAGAATAGAATTGACAATTTTATGTCAAGTAACGCCGCAAATGCTGGGCATTCCACACTCTGGGGATTTCGTCTCCATCCAGGGTCGCTAGCTTGAAGGATCCATTATCAAGCCTCCATAGGATGGTGTATGGTCCTTCCCATTTCGGACCCAAATGGACCGGGGGGTAGGAAGAAGCGCTTTAGAACCAAGTCTCCGGGTTCGAAGGCTCGAACTCAGACCTTCTTATTGTAATATCGGGCGATCTGTTGTTTGTGCCTCAAGGTACGCAGGTCTGCTTTATCCATTTTTTCTTCAACCATATCCAGGGATTCAAGGAGTAGTTTATTGTTAGTCATTGGGTCATAGTAACTGATTCTGTGGGATGGTACTTCTAATTCGACTAGAATGACTGCCTCAGATCCAAAAGTAAGGGAGGAAGGCGTGTGCCCCGTGGCTGATTTATAAGTTGTTCTATAGGCCTGCAATGCCAAAGGCAACTCACCTACCTACATGGCTTTGGCCCGCTTCAGTCGCTTCTTCAGAATGGACTTAATTATTTTATTTGCCGCTTCTACCTGCCCATTCGATTGCGGATTCGCCACCGAGGTATATCTTTTCTCGATATGATATCTTTTGCAAAAGTCTCGGAACTCAGTGCTATCGAATTGGGTCCCATTATCTGTTATGTTTACTTTCGGGATCCCAAATCGACATATAATGTTTCTTATGACAAAGTTGATCACTCGCTTGGTTGTGATCATGGTTAATGGTTCTGCTTCGACCAACTTCGTGAAGTAATCCACGACCACAATGGCAAACTTTTCTCCGCCCTTTGTAATGGGGAGGCTTCCAATAATGTCAATCCCCTAGACAGTAGAGGGCCATGGGTTCATTATCGTCTTCAATTGGCTGGGAGGTGCCCTGGCGATCTTAAAATTTTCTGGCATCTGTCACAACGTCGTGCATATTTAGCCACTTCTTTCTTTATGATAGGCCAGAAATAGCCATATCGTAATACCTTCTTCGCCAATGTTTGGCCTTCAGTGTGGTCGCCACATTCTCCTTCGTGTACTTCTCTCAATATTCGTTCGATGTCGTCATGGGCTATACACCGGAGGAGTGGCATCGAGAACCCTTGTCCATAAAGGACTTCGCGCTGCATGACATATCTAGATGCTTTTCGAATAACTGTGCGCCTTTCACTTTTCTTGTTTGGAAGCGTTCCATTCATTAGGAAGTTCTTTAGGGGTGTCATCCATAACTCCCTTTTCGGTTCAGTTTCCAGTACCGGATCAATTTCCATCTGGTCGATACTTGGAGACTGCAATTTTTCAATGGGGACCATCTCTATATCCTCAGGACTGTCAGAACTAGCTAACTTGGCCAATTTATCTGCCTATTGATTCTCTGATCGACTGATATGGGTTATGTTGTAGTTTTCCAAACCTTCGAGCAATTTTCTCACTTCTTTCAAATAAGACACAAGTCTGGCCCCTTGGCCTGAAACTTCTCATTGATCTGGTTTACAACAATCTTGGAATCACAAAAGATATCCAACCTCATTATCCTTAACTCCTCTGCAAGCCTTAGCCCAGCAATCAGGGCTTCGTACTCTGAGTCATTATTCGTGGCATGGAATTATAAGTTGAGAGCATAGTATATTGACCGTTTCTCAGGAGTTATTAGCACAACTCCGGCGCTGGACCGTTTGTCATTCTTGGCACCATCGGTATATAGCTTCCAGGCATTGAGTTCAAATGGTTGTACTGAGGGACCAGCTTCTTCGCTCGCTACATCTTCCTCAGGAATAGTAAATTCTGCTATGAAGTCTACCAATATTTGCCCCCTTATCGATCTTCGGGGCTGGAAATTCAAATCGAACTGACTTAACTCTATTTTCCATTTGAGTAGTCTTCCTGACGCCTTTGGTCTCTGCAAGACATGTCGGAGCGGATGGTCAGTGTATATGGATATGGGATGAGCATGAAAGTATTGACGAAGCTTTCTAAATGCGATTAGCAAGCTATATGCAAGCTTTTCTATCCTTGGGTAGTTCTGTTCTACTACTGCTAGCTTCTTGCTTACGTAATACACGGCTAAGTAAGGTCCTCGTGGTCGACTATTTTGGACAATATCGAGGGTCTTTCCAGGTGAGTCAAAAGGTTCTGAAATGCTTCCCATAATTAGGAGTCCATTTAAAATTGTTCTTTCCTCACTTTATCAAGTCGAAGAATGGAATGCACTTATCTGTAGCTTTAGAAATAAACCTGCTTCATGCGACCACTTTTCCAACGAGGCTTTGCACATCTTTAATCTGTCTTGGTTCTTGGATATTCCTGATTGCCGCGATCTGATCTGGATTAATTTCAATTCCATGCGAGCTGACGATAAAGCCCAAGAATTTCCCAAAGGCAACTCCAAATGAACATTTTAGAGGGTTGAGCTTCATTCCGTATCATCGAATAATATCAAATATTTCTGCTTGATCAGCGGTATGGTTTGATGATTGCCTCGATTTCACTAGCATGTCGTCAACATATACTTCCATTGCCCTTCCGATCTGATTGTAGAACATCCGGTTTACTAATCGTTGGTATGCCGCTCCAGCGTTTTTCAAGCCGAGCGGCATTACCATATAACAGTATAGTCCCTAATATGTGATGAAGCTAGTATGGTCTTGATCCGGAACATGCATGGGAGTCTGGTTATGTCCAGAATACGCATCGAAAAAGGATAGCAGTTCGTGACCTGCTATTGAATCCACTTGCTGGTCGGTCCTAGGAAGAGGAAAACTATTGTTCGGGCAAGCTTTATTCAAGTCTGAAAAATCAATGCATGTACGACAATTTTCGTTGGCCTTCTTTACTAAAACAGGATTTGAGATCCATTCCGGGTAAGTCGAATCTCTAATCAATATGTTGCTTCTCAACTTCTCAACTTCTTCCTTCAAGGCTGCTGACCACTCTGAGCTGAGCATTCGCTTCTTCTACTTAACGGGTGGATGTTTCAGGTTGATACTCAATGAGTGTCTCATAATTGAGGGTGATATTCCATACATATCGGTGTGGGTCCAAGCAAACACATCTAGGTTTGCCTTTAAAAAGTCAGTCAATTCCTTTGCTTGAAGCGAGTCTAGCTGAGATCCGATCTTTAAAACCCTCATTGAGCCATCATTGTCAATCGGGATATCCACAGTCGTTTCATTGGGCGTTGTCATTATGCCCCCAGGCTCTTTGTCCTCTCTAGGGTCTTTGTCCTCTGGCAATTCTCCGGGCGACTCCCTCGGGCTTGTCCCCCTTAGCTCCTATGCCGACCCCTCCTTCACGGGAGAGGAAGCACCTTTAGTTTTGATACTTAGTCCTTTCACCAACATCTTCAATTCTGCCATGCAACAGGCTCGTCCAGTGGCCTGGTCACCTCTAATCGCTCCCACTCCTGCATCTGTTGGGAATTTCAGCAATAAGCACCAAGGCGCGATGTAGGCCCCGAATTCTGCAAGGGTCGGTCGACCCAAAAAGGCATTATAGGGCGAATCAATTTCCAAAACTACACATGGGAGAATCCTCACTCTCCGGCGATCTCCTTCTCCCAGTGTCACTGACAATTCTACATATCCCATCGGAGCCGTCAAGGCCCCACTAAAACCGCGTATCCATCCGTCGCACGGCTTCAAATCCTCGGTTTTGAGCTTCATTTGATCAAATGCTTTCTTAAATAGAATGTTAACTGAGCTTCCATTTTCCACTAAGACCTTGTGACTAAAGAAGGACCAATGGTGGCTGTGATCACTAAAGGGTCTTCAGTAGGGGAATGAACTCCAATACTGTCTGTATCATGGAATATGACATCGTCAGACATTGTTTTCTGCTGCTTTGTTGGTGTGGTATTTTCGGGGTTACTGCACTCCCTTACTCCAAAGTGCTTGGCTGCATTCACATATTGATCTGTCGCCCTGAAGCTGTGTCCAGCTGGGTGAGGCCCTCCAACTATAGTGTTGATAACAATATTCTTTCCCTTCTACTGAGTAGTGGGCCTAGTAGCATGTTGGTTTTTATTCGGGGCTTGTCCGGCTTGCCCCTATCTCTTGAAGCAACCTTGTATTCGTCCAACTTCCTTTTTTGAAGTAGTTTTTCAACCACGTCTCTGAAATGGCGACACTTATTAATGGAGTGACCATGGGTCTGACAGAAAAAGAAGAATTTTCCTGTTTCACACACTTTCTCCTAAGAGTCTCGTGGTGGAGACCTCTTATATGGAAGAACATTATAAGTGTCCAGTAAAATATTCTCTAATGTATCATTCAATGGTGTAAAGTTCTCAAATGCTTTAAACCGAGGTATATTCTGTGAATCATTTTCCCGATTCTTCTTCTGACTTTTGTTCCCGTTCTAGCGGCCACTACTTTGGTTCTTATTTCCAAATTGACCTCTACCTTTCCAGTGTTGTCTCTGGATTATTTGATGGTCACATTACTCTGTATATCTTCCTTATTAGCGGCTTTCCTTTTTCGATTAGCATATAATTCCTCTTGGCGCAGACGGATATTGTCTTTCTCATAGAATATTTCCCTGGTAAGTGGCAGTTTTCTAGCTTAGAGTCTGCCAAACTCCGTATCTTTACCTACTTCGTCAATCAAGGCCATTAGGACGGATTTTTCATAAGGGTTTCTAACCTCCGTAACTGCCAAGTTGAAGCGGTCTAGGTATGATCTCAGAGTCTCATCAGGGTGGTGCTTGATGAGTGATAGCTCAACGATGTTTTTGGGCCTTTGAGTATGAAGTCGGAATTGATTTATGAATCTTTCGCTCAATTCCTTGAAGCTGGTGATCAATCGAGCAGGTAAGTGGGTAAACCATATTAATGCCACATCCTGTAGAAAGATCGAGAATGCTTTGCACTTCACTATGTCGGGAGCGGCAACAGCATTCATGTATCATGAATATCTCATTAAATGCTGAACCGGGTCCGTCCTGCCCGAATAACGGTTCATAGTCGACATGTTGAATCTCCTCAGGAATCGGACGCCCAATATGTCATCAGTAAAGGGCGTATGGCTGCGATCTATACCCTAATCTTCATTTCATTGTCTGCGACTATCTTCCATGATCTGCCTCACCATTTCCTCAATGTCAACATTAGTCAATGTAGATTCAGGATCAGCACTCCTTGACCTACAGGGCCCTCCAATGTCTCTTCGGTTTCTCGCTCCAAAGTCTAGGGCTTGTGCAGAACTCCCTTACCCCCAGTGACCACGGTCAATCACGCGGCGAGGAGGTTGTAATGGTTGATTCTCAATAGGCCCTTCTGCAGGTAACGGGGCAAGATTATTCCTATTACGATTGTCCTATCCTAGATTAAGCGTCGTTTCTTCTTGAGAAGGTAGGGATCCGAATCGAAGTTGTTCCATGTTCTCGGCCCATTCTAATGCTCGTTGTGGAGGTCGAGGTGGATCTTCTGACGAGGAGGAATAGTCAAGGGTAAAGCAATGAGTCGGTGAAAGTGTCTTCTACCTTTGGAGTTCATCGATTTGTCTGCCCATTACAGTAATATTCTGTTGTACTAAAAGTACTCTCACGCCTCTGAGCTGCCAACTCATCATTCGTCCTTTCAACATGTTGAGTACACGAGAGAGATCTCCTTCTGTTACTAGAGCAAAGGTAAGTAGCTGGTCATCAGTGTTCCGCATTGGATGTAGAGCACTTGTGCCAGGTCGATCTAAAGCACCTACAAGGGTGGATTGGTTCATAATCTCCTTTCCGGGACGAGTAGTGGTTCCTTGCTGAGGGCGGTTCGTGGCTCCCTCAGGTTCACGGCTCGTGACACATCCCTGCAACCGGCTCGTGGTGCCCCCTTGAAGATGGCCTGTGCCCCCTTCCCCCCACCCCCCGGAATATGGCTCGTGACTTGGTTTTAAGGGCGGCACATGATCCCCTCCTAGGACCGGGTCTTGACCCCTTCATGGGCTCGGTTCGCCCCCTGCGAGCTGCGAGTCGAGGAGTCCACTTTGGCATTTTCTTGAACACTTTCTGCATTAGCTTCATTTGCTCGCGAAGTTCGTGAATCCTTGGATTTCTTTGTTGAAACACCCCGCCTTTGTTAAGGTCACTCACAATGGGAATGCCTTAACTTTGGTGGAGCATTATAGGTAAAAGAAACAGATAATTAACAAGACAGACATATAAACAGCGGAAAAACTAAATTTATTTCATAAGTATGTGGTTCAGTTAAAACATTACAACAACTGTCTTGAATTAAAACATAAAGAAGCATTAAAACAACAGTAAGGCAACATAAATCCCCAATAAGAGATATCCAAAGCCATAGCCCAAGGAAAAAGATTCCAAGCAATACATCTACTATTTACAAGCTGGAAATGATCCGATCTAAGCTAAAGTATTCCCTCCCTGCGGATTTAGGGGGGAGGGAACGGAAGAAAAGAAGACGAAAGTAAATGGGTCAGACATGAGTCTGGTAAGTCCAGTGATTATTTAGCATGTAAACAAGAAAAAGGATTATGACTTAAATAAACTGAATCTAGGACAACATCCTAGGAATAAGATAATAAGACTGAATATGCTATCGCACTAATTTCTACTTCTCTGCACCCCCATACAAGTGTTTCAACCAGCACCATGTGTTTAAGATAAATGATCCCCTTTTTATTGATCAGCTTCTACTCGTATACGTTTACACTTGTGTCATTCGGCCCCACATGATTGTAGATACCTGTGCTGGTCCCACCATGGGGTGTATCAAATCCTATGGTGGCAACCCAACACAATTCAAGATGCATAGAGTATAACTACTGATGCCCAGTGCCTGCTTTTTTCACTCCGGAGTACGTGCACGACCGCACTCCGTCGGAACCTACACTTACGCACCACTCGCCGCTGTTTTGACCGCTTATAATCAGCCCAGTAATCGTGCCCCACCCTGCCTAGTTCAGGTTACCATGATACATCTATGTGGGTTACTGCTGAAATGGGTCCCCGTTACTAGGGTTTCTTAATCAACCTGTTAAATTGGTTAAGTGTTTCTCAAACTTACCTAACCCCACCCATCAGTTTAGTTAACATGTTGTATTGGTCAAGTGTTGCCTTAATTAACTTAACCATACCATTCCTGTCTTAGCTTTAATTCGTTCATTAAAGCACCAACCACTAACATTATATATATATTGTTGTGGTTGCTGGATGTGCTGGTCGGTTCCGGGCAGTCTTACACCGCAACTCAATCTAACCTCGGGTTCTTTTGGGCTTGATGCACGAACCTCTCACATTAGATATATATTGTTACGGTTGCTGGATGTGCCGGGCGGTTCCGGGCAGTCTTACACCGTAACTCAATCCAACCTTGGGTTAGGCATATTCGTCTTTTTCATAATTTACATATTTATCTTTCAAATTTATATGTAAATTATCCACAATTGTTGCCATTCAAGTCATGCCCCATTTACTCTCTAAATCATATTTTCAATTTTTGGTATATAAATTATACCATTTTTATGCCACTAACCATTCATTTATTTATGGGCCAAATTATGCCAATAATAATAATTTCTAAGGTTTTCCCAATGTTACCCCAGTCATATGTTCGCAAAATTCACATAGAATGTTAGGCTCGTAACTTAGCCTAACTTATATACAAAAGGGGAAAGAAGGGAGCATGTACCATTCACACAACATAAAATAATAAGGATCTAACTAAACATGTGTCATGTAAATATGGACTAAAAAATGAACTTGCATTTTTGGATCCAACTAACATGAGTCTTTAAGCATATGAAATTACCCAAATCCAACTAAGCATGTAAATGTAAACTTTTATTTTGGGTCCAATAAACGTAAACCTTAAGCATATAGAATTACGCAAGTTCAACTAGACATGTGAATGTGAACTTTTAATTTGGATCCAATAAACATGAACCTTAAACATATGGAATTACACAAGTTCAACTAGGCATGAAAATATGAACTTTTATTTTGGATCGAATAAACATGAATCTTAACCATATGGTTTTGCACAAGTTCAACTGGGCGTGTGAGTGTGAACCTTTATCTTGGATCCAATTTTCATAGATCTAAATGTAGATCTAAACATAATACATGTCTTGGCCTAACAACTTGCATGTAACATAACACGAATAAGTCACCAATTTTACATGATTGGTTTACATCAACATAATAATCACAATAGCCTAACAACTTGCATGTAACATGACATGAATAAGTCACCAAACTTTACATAATGCATGATTGGTTTAACACCAACATAATAACCACAATAGTCTCATAAGCGTATACGATAGAATCGTTACAAGAATAGGCATGAATCAGCATCATCATTATCTTACAACTAGGAATAACGCTAGTTTTCACTTTATTACAAATCATAACTTTTTAATCGTTCACATCTAAATAAAAACAGGACTTACAAACAAAAGAAAGTCTTGTTTTCTGGGATCTGTTTTCTGAAATTGAAAAGCAATCCCTTGAAGAAGACTATCAATTCTCTAAGTTAGTTTTGATTCGTAGATTTTGACTTGTTTTCTAATTGAAGAAAAAATGGTGGCTAGGATAGAACGATCATGGACAACATGGTGGCTCCTTGGAATGAATTTGTGTGATTTAGGGTTTGAGGACTAGGGTTGCTTTTATAGAAGTTTAATCTTATGTGAGCCGTTAGATCATTCTAGGTGCAATCACAACCGTCCAGACCAGATAGAGTTATCTAGAATTGCCACCTATGCCCTAGTGACTCAGCAACAGGTAAGAAAAGACTCAGCAGCTAGTTAGAATCGTCACTGTTTTGGATATGGGTGAGGGGGGTAGGTCGACCCCCTAGTCGACCTGGACTGGGGCTGGAAATATCCCGCCCAGCCCGCTTCTTCGTCTTTCGTTTGAATTTTGAATTTTAACGCTGAACTTGTTTTAATAGATATCAAATTTTGAAACTTCTGAGGTCCATAACTTCCTCATATGAAGTCCGATTTACGAAAATTTGGACTCTATTCCAAGCAGAATTTCGAGATGAATGCAATGGCATAACCCGTTTCCCTTAATTCTCAATTTAAAATTTAAGTATTCTTTAATTCGTTTTTTTAATAGACACAGAAAATTCAGGGTGTTACATTCTCCCCTCCTTAAAGGATTTCGTCCCCGAAATCTTCAAGTCAAGAAGAATGTACATCCTACCATCCACTCGTCCATCTATCAACCATGAAACACAGGCGTCCATTGTCCTTAAAAGGCTTCTAATGCTTTCATGATCATATGCATAGTGTGTGTACATGTCCTTATCTAATGCAAAATCAGGCGGTCTACTGATTCAGTTGACTTCCTTAATGCAAATTATGTTGGTTCCATGAGTCCATTATGCATGCAATTATTCCTAATCATACTTTCAACATGATTGCACAATCATTCATACAAATGCAACGTCCATATGATAACACATCAAGTTCCAATCCATACACAAATACATATATGCATATGCAATATGAATATGACTGAGCCGATCTAGTACCTAATGTGTGTATATGCATCAACGACCAACCACTAGCAACCACTCGCAACCACCAATCATAACATGTTTCAAATACATGTTTAGAACCATTGGTTTCTACCTAAGGATAAAGAATATGACCGAGGGGATATACTTAAAAGATAGATATAAGCATGAATAAACTTATGGAAAAAGAGATCAAGGAGGTACCCTCAAAAAGAAAAGGGTAGGCTGCGCGTATTTTTCTCTCAGTTTCCCAAGTCGCGTCTTCCTCCGCGTCACTCCATTGAACTTTAATATGCTTGACTTCACGGTTGCGTAGTTTTTGACTTCCGTACCCATGACACAAGTTGGAACTCTTCTCACAGTCGCTTCTCGTTCCACCTCTACTTCCTATAGTATACTTGGCTTCACAACTTCCGCAGACTCATGTAAGCACTTTCATAGTTGAGAAACAAGAAAAACATTATGAACTCCAGCCAGTCTTTCGGGTAGCTCTACTCTGTAAGCCATCGTCCCTATCCTTTCAATGATAGGAAATGGTCCTACAAATCTTGGTGCTAGCTTTCCTACGGACCCAAAGCGAATGACATTCCTCAAAGGAGATACTTTAAGGAACACCCTATCTCCAACCTCAAACTCAAGGTCGGTCCTTCTTTTGTCTGTGTAGGACTTCTGTCAATCTTGTGCAGCCTTCATCCGTCTTCTTATCAAGTCCACCTTTTCTGAGGTTTCTTGTAACACCCCACGTCCACTAAGGTCACTCATACCAGGGGAATGCCTTAGTTTCGGTGAAGTATTTTAAGTGAATATAGAACAGTAAAATTACAGCAAGACAGATATAAGTAATACTTGAAAATTTAAATCATCATTTAATTTCAACGGAAAGTAATACATGTTTGGTTACATCACAAAACCATAAACCAGAGTCAAGTACATAATATCCATCTTGATAAAATAGAAGTACATAATCCCACTACATAGACAATAGCCATAACAGAAAAGATAAACCGAGCTTTACTTCTACGATCCAAGCCCAAAAGATAGATATAGCGGTCTAATCCAAGCCCACTAGTGCTAGGCCCACTCTGATAACCTGAGGGTTGGGAAAAAGATAAAAACAACGGGGTCAGACATAAGTCTGAGTGAGTCCTATAACCCTAACAATACAACCATTAAAGTAATTAGGGTATGACATAAATAAGGTACGATACCTCTGGGGATAATGACTACACTAAGTAGCCAACTAAACACCGGATGTACTACGATAACCGAAAAGACGCATTTATCCACCCAAAGATAATTCTTACCCCACCCTAGACTTATTCACCTTATGGGTAATTCCTACACTGCACCACACCAGTTTCACCTACCTAAGATTAATTCCTACTTAAAGGTTGATCCCACTAAATGTACTTAGTAATTTTTACCCAGTAGTTTCTAGTACCCCTACATAGGTGCCGTCTGCCCCTATCATTACTAGGTGTACCCACTACTCCCAAGCGATCGGCTCCCTAACGTAGATACCCGTGCTGGTCCCACAATGGGATGTATCATTTCCCCAAAGTGGCAACCTGATAATATCAACGGTGCACGGCTTTATACCTACACGATGCAACAACGATTTACTAACCAGCCCGGGCCCACACACGCATATGAAACCCGTTGGCCCTACGTTGCCACCGCTAACCCCATTTTTGGCCTCTTATAGTCAAGCCCAATATGCGTGTCCCGTCACTCGACTTGGGTCGAGCCCACTAAGATACGTTTGGGATATTGGTTGAGATGGGCCCCCACAAGCTACCACTTAAGCTTGTTAATTTTATCTAGTGTATCCCACTTAACCCCTTTAACCATGTCTACTTACATGTTACAAATACTTTGGTTAAGTCTTTAATCATATCTTAATTACCTTTCAAGGCACCCACTAGATTTCCACATGACACCCAAGTCCTTTACTTAATTCCCACATGCCACCCGAGGCACTTACTTAACCCCTTAATCATGTTTAATTACACGTTCCACTTTGGTTAAGTATTCTAATCGTGTTTTCTATTGCTACCCAAGGCAACCCACTAGTTTTCCCATGCCACCCAAGGCACCCACACTAGTTACTACGTGCCACCCAAGGTACCCACTTAACCCTCATGTCCCACTACATGCTAATTTGGTTAAGTGTTTCTTAATTAATTAAGACCGTGATCCTCATAAAGACCTCTCACATTAGACTATCTTTTATGACCGCTGGTTAAGCCGGTTGGGTCCGGGCAGCCTTATGTCATAACCGAGTCTAACCTCGTGTCTTTACATTAATCACGTATTTAGTTTGTGCCTAAGACCTCTCACATTGGGCTAACATTTGTAGCAACTGGTTAAGCCGGTTGGGTCCGGGCAGTTTTACGCTACAACTGAGTCCAACCTCGTGTCTTAGTCGATTAATTACACCTAATTAATCACCCTCATAATTTATATTAATTATCCCTAATTAATACCAAGTTTTTCATAACATGGGTAGACCTAACTCAATAGGTAAATTCCCATGGGGTAGACCTAACTCAATAGGTAAATTCCCACTTATGTTAATTTATTTTTATGGTATGCTTAATCATACCCAACCATACTTTAATTAACATATTTATTAACCCCATCGTTCCCCACGCAAATCGTTCTCATTTCACGACATAATAAAAAGGGAAGATCCATCACAAATATCATGGGTTTCAACCACATCTTAGCATATAACTTTGTCATGGGTTAAGAGGATGTCAACTTGCATATATGAGCATATATTAACCCAACTACATTCAACCCAAACTTGCATATTATCGCACATGACTTGCATAACATATTGCATATGAACTTGTATATTATCATACACATATCTTGCATAACATGTTGAACTTGCATATAAGCATTCATAAGCACACCTAACTTGCATGACATGTTGAACTTGCATATAAGCATTCTCACAACTTGCATAACATATCTTGCATATTAACATACATGTAACTTACATATTCACAAACATGTAACTTGCATAGCATATCTTGCATATTAACATACATGTAACTTGCATATTCACAAACATGTAACTTGCATAGCATATCTTGCATATTAACATACATGTAACTTGCATATTCACAAACATGTAACTTGCATAGCATATCTTGCATATTAACATACATGTAACTTGCATATGAACTTGTTAAACATGCATAAACCCACTTGTTAAATATGCATAAAACAACTTATTAATCATGCATATTATCACATACTTAGCATGCATAGAATCACATACTAAACTTGCATAATATCATATACTTAGCATGCATAGAATCACATCCTAAACTTGCATAATATCATATACTTAGCATGCATAGAATCACATCCTAAACTTGCATAATATCATATACTTAGCATGCATAGAACCAATTTCTTATTATGCATAAACATACCACTTAACTTGCATAAACCCAAACACTTAGCATGCATAAAATCACATGCATAACTTGCATATCATGTTACATATACTTGCATATATTCTCACATATAGTTTGCATGACATATTACATATGCATAAATGTTCAACATAATATTTTACATCATAAAACATGGAAATAAACTTGCATATGGCATAAAACTTGCAATTCACATATCATACAACTTGCATATAACTCACTTATCCACAAACATAACCATTTCTTATCACATCCTACCATAATCAATTTAACAATTGATTATTAAAGCTATAGGAACTCACCAAAACACAATTAGCAAGCTAATGAAGAAGATCAAGATACTTAGAATGGATTAGAGATTGATTAGAGCTTGCTTTCCTCTTCATTGATTTGTGGAGGCCATGACCAAGTTTCATTTTGCCATAGTTTAGTTACTAGGTTTAATTATGAATGAATTAGGGTAGGGTTAGGGTGTTATTTATAGGATTAGGTTGCATTTTAGACCCTTAGATTAACCCTAGATTAATTTAGGACCATCAGATCCAAGAAGCTTCCAGAACCAGCCCTCCAAGCCAGCCCAAGACCCAACCTGGTGCAACCTGGTGCACCCAGGTTCACTGGACGGTGCCACCCTGTCGACAGGCATGTCGACACCCCTGTCGACAGGCCTGTCGACAGCCCTGTCGACATGGGTTAGGCGGGAACCTTCCCGCCTGACCCCGCCTGGCCCATTCCACATCTGAATATTTGAATTTATTAAATCTGTTTTAGTTTTGAATTTTCTGCAAACTTCATCGGGCCATAACTGGGCCATACGGACTCCGATTTTCGAAAACTCGGACTCTATTTCGCGTATTTTTCCGAGACGAACGCAACGACGTAGCCCGTTTCCCCCAATTCTCACATCTGAGATTATTTATTCTGTAATTAGTGAATTTTAGTATTAACCCAAAATACGGGGTGTTACATTCTCCCCTCCTTAAAGGATTTCGTCCCCGAAATCTCTAAGCTAAGGAGAATGCATATCCTACCATCCAAACAACCATCTACTCAAACCATCAAACACGAGCATCCATTGTCCTTAAGCAATTTCTAATGATGTATGAGCATATGCGAAAAGTGTGTGTATATGTTCCCTATCTAATGTACGAACATATGCAAACCATGATAGTGCCATGCATCCAATATGTATGCGAGATAACCCTATCGACACATACAGTATCTATATGAGTGCACAATCATTCACCAAAATGCATCATCCATATGATAACAAAATCATTATACATCCATAAATATAGCTAACTACACCCAATTTTTATGCAATATGCAATATGAAGTGATTGAGCCGATCTAGTGCCTAGAGTGTGTATATATGCATCCACGAGCAACCACTAGCAAACACTTGCATCCACTTGCATCCATCAACCATAACATGTCTCAAACACATGTTTCAACCATAGGTTTTCCCTATCTAAAGGTCAAACAGCACTAATCGAGAGGACATACTAAAGATAAGATAAGTACTAGGCAAGCGATAAAGGAGAAGTTAAAAGACATACTCTCCAAAAAGAAATGGATACAAAGAACGCATCTTCGCTTCCGTCTCCCAAGTAGCATTTCTTTCGTCATCTCCCCATTGCTCTCTAGCTGGCAGAACTTCTCTGTTCCTCAACTTCCTAGTCTCTGACCCAATGATGCGAGTAGGAGCTCGTCGAATCGTCTCATCGTGCTCTAACTCTACTTCTTTAAGCAAACTCGGCTCTACCACCTCAGCGGTCTCATGTAAGCACTTCCTCAAATGGGACACATGTAATACATCCGGTACACCACTAAGTCTGTCAGGCAACTCCACTCTATATGCCATCCGTCCAATTCTTTCCTTAATGGGAAATGGCCCTACAAACCTTGGTACTCACTTCCTAACAGATCCAAAGTGAACCACATTCCGTAACGGAGATACCTTGATAAAAAGCATGTCCTAATATCAAACTCAAGCTCTGTTCTCCTCTTGTCCACATAAGATTCTTGTTTATCTTGCGTCGCTTTCATCCTTCTTTGAATCAAGTCAATCTTCTCTGAAGACTCTCTAATCACATCGGCCCAACCAAGATCTTATCCGTAGATTCCCACCAACATGTAGGTGATCAACAAGGCCTTCCATAAAGAGCTTCGAAAGGAGCCATACCAATACAGGACTGAAAGCTGCTATTATATGCGAACTCCACCAATGGAAGATGCTCTTCCCATGTACCTCCAAAATCCAAAATACATAACCTCAAAAGATATTCTAAGATACTGTTCACCCTCTCGGTCTAACTGTCCGTCTGAGGATGATATGCGGTGCTCAAACACAACTGAGTCCCTACCGCCTCTTGCAAACCCTTCCAAAACTCACTAGTGAAGATAGGATCTCGATCGCTCACTATACTGGAAGGTACACCATGCAATCTAATAATCTCTCAAAGGTAAACTGAAGCTAGACATGTAATAGTCCTCCTGCTCTTCACGGGTATGAAATGGGCACACTTAGTAAGTCCATCTACCATAAGCCCAATCCCCGTATTACCCTTCCTTGATTTCGGTAATCCAATGAGACACTATCCCACTTCCTCTTACGGAACTTCTAACGGATGAAGCAACCCTTCAGGTTTCTTCTGTTCCGCTTTTACTTACTGGCACACCAAGCATCTAGCGACATACTTGGCCGCATCTTTCTTCAGATTGGCCAAAAAGAAAATTTGCTCTATGTCTTGGTACATCTTGTCCCTACCGGGATGAATGGTTATCTTCGACCGATGTGTATCATCAAGTATAGCCTTCCTCAAACTCTCATCTTGCGGTACACAAAGTCTACCGTCTCTACACAACCACCCCTTACCATCTAGGGTGTACCTACTCAAATGGCTGGACGACTCCCCTCCTTATGAGCTTCTCTACTAACTCAACCAATTGTGGGTCGTCCCGCTGTGCTCTGCCAATATGCCCCAAAAGAGTAGGCCTAACCTCCAAGGAGGCTAGCAAACCGGATATAAAGTCAACGGAAGGTCTAAAGTCAAAATATAGAAATAAGCCCTAAGCTCCGTCGTTTAACGAATCAATGAACTCAAGGACAACCTTTTTCTTCTTAAGGCGTCTTCTACCATGTTTCCCTTGTTAGGGGTATACGCTGTCTCAACTCATAAGATGCTAAGAATCCTATCCAAAATCGTCACAACTGTCCATCCCTCACGCAGACCACCCTAGTCGAATTCGACATCCCCCAAATGCATGCCCCAAAGGCCGAAACCAATATCAGACAAACACCCAAGGGACATCTCCTTCGAGTTCAGGCAACCTACATGAGATGATACTAAAAATAATAATAATAATGGCTAAACAATTAAGCCTTTGACCAACTTTGGATGTCCTCGCCAGTCTCGCTCCAAAACCACCGTTTATCCTATAACTGGCTTTGCTCACCCTATTGAGCACATATGAAAACTTATTACGCTCCTTGAAAAGACCAAGATGTCATTTACAAAGGCCATCTCAAACTTATTTAGGTACTCCCTGAACACCCTTCTCTTCCAATCAACAAAGTATGCGGGGGCGTTCGTCAAACCAAATAGCATCACCAGCCACTCATAAAACCATCCGGAGTCCTAAAGGCAATCTTCTCTATACTATCGTCAGCCACTCTCAACTGACGAAACCATGTGGCTTAGTCCAACTGCGAAAATACTGAGGCGCCAACCAACTGATCAAAGAGATCATCAATCTTTGGCAATGGGTGTCTATTCTTCTTTGTGAGTTTATTTAGTTCTCTTTAGCCTACACAAAGTCTGAGGGACCCATCCGCCTTCATGGCAAAAACTACTGGAGCACCCCATTCCGATATACTTCCTCTTATGAACCCCTTCTCAAGCAATCGCCTACTTACTTATGGAGTTCCCTCCTCTCACGAGGAGCCTTGTGGCACACTGGCCAAGTCACTGGTTTGGCATTGTTTACCAGATATATTCGGAAGTCAATCTCCCGCTCCGGAGGTAAGCCCTTCACCTTCTCAAACACATCTGAGTGTTCCCGGACCACTTCTAACAGATCGCAAACTCTCGACCGACGTGTCAAGCGATTCTAGATAACTTAGCATAACAGATTCTATGGGATTACAAGAGATCTCGAGAGTGTTACCCAAGCGGGTCATAAGCCTAACAACTCTCCCTTCAAAATCAAGAACGGCACCCCTACTGGATAACCAGTTCATGCCCCAAAACTAACCCATAGTCCGTGAAGCCCAACAAGCATCACATCCAAACTCAACGCTAAGTATAGAAACTTTCAAACCCAAACACATCATGGAGCCCCAATTGGGTTTGAAATAACTAAGGGATCATCTACCAAACTGGTGTCTAAGTGCAGTGACTCAACTAACAATGATGAGATAAACGAACTCGATGCGTCAGAATCAAATAAAGTTTGAATCAGATAATATAGAAATCCCAAATTCCAACCTAGACGGTCCTATCCCCATCTGGTACACTAGCCGTGAGGGAATACAACCACCCTCCAGGAGATTCCGAACCTTGCCTTTGCCCCTTTGGATAAATCTAATAAAATGTCCTATTCCTCCCAAAAGGATAACGACTAGCCTTCTTCTTCCCATTCTCCACTCGTAACCTCCCACCAATGAGGTTTCGTCCTTCATTAACCAAACAACTATTAGAGCCTTCCTCCCATCGTCCATCCAATAAGTACTGACAAGTCCTCCTCCTTCTTGAACCAACTTCTAACCTGAATTACGTCTAATTCCCTTGAAGCGGTTTTCCATTCTTATCTATCTTAGAAAGATCATCTACACACGGAGGGGAAACTCAAACCGAGAGAGAAAGAGATTCAAACGGAGAATTCGAAAGATAAAGATATAGCTATCGGGGATTACGCTTTTCTCTCAAAAACTTTTCTCTTAAAAGACATGTTTTTGAAAATACTCCTTTCCAAAAATATTCTTAGAAAATAGTTTTTCTAAAAATTTTATCTGTTCCGGTAACCTTAAGCTCTGATACCACGTGTAACACCCCACGTCCACTAAGGTCACTCATACCAGGGGAATGCCTTAGTTTCGGTGAAGTATTTTAAGTGAATATAGAACAGTAAAATTACAGCAAGACAGATATAAGTAATACTTGAAAATTTAAATCATCATTTAATTTCAACGGAAAGTAATACATGTTTGGTTACATCACAAAACCATAAACCAGAGTCAAGTACATAATATCCATCTTGATAAAATAGAAGTACATAATCCCACTACATAGACAATAGCCATAACAGAAAAGATAAACCGAGCTTTACTTCTACGATCCAAGCCCAAAAGATAGATATAGCGGTCTAATCCAAGCCCACTAGTGCTAGGCCCACTCTGATAACCTGAGGGTTGGGAAAAAGATAAAAACAACGGGGTCAGACATAAGTCTGAGTGAGTCCTATAACCCTAACAATACAACCATTAAAGTAATTAGGGTATGACATAAATAAGGTACGGTACCTCTGGGGATAATGACTACACTAAGTAGCCAACTAAACACCGGATGTACTACGATAACCGAAAAGACGCATTTATCCACCCAAAGATAATTCTTACCCCACCCTAGACTTATTCACCTTATGGGTAATTCCTACACTGCACCACACCAGTTTCACCTACCTAAGATTAATTCCTACTTAAAGGTTGATCCCACTAAATGTACTTAGTAATTTTTACCCAGTAGTTTCTAGTACCCCTACATAGGTGCCGTCTGCCCCTATCATTACTAGGTGTACCCACTACTCCCAAGCGATCGGCTCCCTAACGTAGATACCCGTGCTGGTCCCACAATGGGATGTATCATTTCCCCAAAGTGGCAACCTGATAATATCAACGGTGCACGGCTTTATACCTACACGATGCAACAACGATTTACTAACCAGCCCGGGCCCACACACGCATATGAAACCCGTTGGCCCTACGTTGCCACCGCTAACCCCGTTTTTGGCCTCTTATAGTCAAGCCCAATATGCGTGTCCCGTCACTCGACTTGGGTCGAGCCCACTAAGATACGTTTGGGATATTGGTTGAGATGGGCCCCCACAAGCTACCACTTAAGCTTGTTAATTTTATCTAGTGTATCCCACTTAACCCCTTTAACCATGTCTACTTACATGTTACAAATACTTTGGTTAAGTCTTTAATCATATCTTAATTACCTTTCAAGGCACCCACTAGATTTCCACATGACACCCAAGTCCTTTACTTAATTCCCACATGCCACCCGAGGCACTTACTTAACCCCTTAATCATGTTTAATTACACGTTCCACTTTGGTTAAGTATTCTAATCGTGTTTTCTATTGCTACCCAAGGCAACCCACTAGTTTTCCCATGCCACCCAAGGCACCCACACTAGTTACTACGTGCCACCCAAGGTACCCACTTAACCCTCATGTCCCACTACATGCTAATTTGGTTAAGTGTTTCTTAATTAATTAAGACCGTGATCCTCATAAAGACCTCTCACATTAGACTATCTTTTATGACCGCTGGTTAAGCCGGTTGGGTCCGGGCAGCCTTATGTCATAACCGAGTCTAACCTCGTGTCTTTACATTAATCACGTATTTAGTTTGTGCCTAAGACCTCTCACATTGGGCTAACATTTGTAGCAACTGGTTAAGCCGGTTGGGTCCGGGCAGTTTTACGCTACAACTGAGTCCAACCTCGTGTCTTAGTCGATTAATTACACCTAATTAATCACCCTCATAATTTATATTAATTATCCCTAATTAATACCAAGTTTTTCATAACATGGGTAGACCTAACTCAATAGGTAAATTCCCATGGGGTAGACCTAACTCAATAGGTAAATTCCCACTTATGTTAATTTATTTTTATGGTATGCTTAATCATACCCAACCATACTTTAATTAACATATTTATTAACCCCATCGTTCCCCACGCAAATCGTTCTCATTTCACGACATAATAAAAAGGGAAGATCCATCACAAATATCATGGGTTTCAACCACATCTTAGCATATAACTTTGTCATGGGTTAAGAGGATGTCAACTTGCATATATGAGCATATATTAACCCAACTACATTCAACCCAAACTTGCATATTATCGCACATGACTTGCATAACATATTGCATATGAACTTGTATATTATCATACACATATCTTGCATAACATGTTGAACTTGCATATAAGCATTCATAAGCACACCTAACTTGCATGACATGTTGAACTTGCATATAAGCATTCTCACAACTTGCATAACATATCTTGCATATTAACATACATGTAACTTACATATTCACAAACATGTAACTTGCATAGCATATCTTGCATATTAACATACATGTAACTTGCATATTCACAAACATGTAACTTGCATAGCATATCTTGCATATTAACATACATGTAACTTGCATATTCACAAACATGTAACTTGCATAGCATATCTTGCATATTAACATACATGTAACTTGCATATGAACTTGTTAAACATGCATAAACCCACTTGTTAAATATGCATAAAACAACTTATTAATCATGCATATTATCACATACTTAGCATGCATAGAATCACATACTAAACTTGCATAATATCATATACTTAGCATGCATAGAATCACATCCTAAACTTGCATAATATCATATACTTAGCATGCATAGAATCACATCCTAAACTTGCATAATATCATATACTTAGCATGCATAGAACCAATTTCTTATTATGCATAAACATACCACTTAACTTGCATAAACCCAAACACTTAGCATGCATAAAATCACATGCATAACTTGCATATCATGTTACATATACTTGCATATATTCTCACATATAGTTTGCATGACATATTACATATGCATAAATGTTCAACATAATATTTTACATCATAAAACATGGAAATAAACTTGCATATGGCATAAAACTTGCAATTCACATATCATACAACTTGCATATAACTCACTTATCCACAAACATAACCATTTCTTATCACATCCTACCATAATCAATTTAACAATTGATTATTAAAGCTATAGGAACTCACCAAAACACAATTAGCAAGCTAATGAAGAAGATCAAGATACTTAGAATGGATTAGAGATTGATTAGAGCTTGCTTTCCTCTTCATTGATTTGTGGAGGCCATGACCAAGTTTCATTTTGCCATAGTTTAGTTACTAGGTTTAATTATGAATGAATTAGGGTAGGGTTAGGGTGTTATTTATAGGATTAGGTTGCATTTTAGACCCTTAGATTAACCCTAGATTAATTTAGGACCATCAGATCCAAGAAGCTTCCAGAACCAGCCCTCCAAGCCAGCCCAAGACCCAACCTGGTGCAACCTGGTGCACCCAGGTTCACTGGACGGTGCCACCCTGTCGACAGGCAAGTCGACAGGCATGTCGACACCCCTGTCGACAGGCCTGTCGACAGCCCTGTCGACATGGGTTAGGCGGGAACCTTCCCGCCTGACCCCGCCTGGCCCATTCCACATCTGAATATTTGAATTTATTAAATCTGTTTTAGTTTTGAATTTTCTGCAAACTTCATCGGGCCATAACTGGGCCATACGGACTCCGATTTTCGAAAACTCGGACTCTATTTCGCGTATTTTTCCGAGACGAACGCAACGACGTAGCCCGTTTCCCCCAATTCTCACATCTGAGATTATTTATTCTGTAATTAGTGAATTTTAGTATTAACCCAAAATACGGGGTGTTACATTTCTCTAATCATGCCTGGCCCAACCACGAGCTTGTCTGTAGACTCCCACCAACAAGTTGGCGATCGGCATGGTCTTCCATATAAAGGCTCGAAAGGGTGCCATGTCTATGGTGGCTTGGTAGCTATTGTTGTAAGAGAATTCCATCAAAGGAAGATGATCCTCCCATGTTCCTCCAAAGTCGAGAATGCACAATCTCAAGAGGTCTTCCAATACTCTGTTTACCCTTTCCGTCTGACCATCGGTTTGGGGGTGATAGGTCATGCTTAAGCATAATTGTGTTCCTACAGCCTCCTGCAAACTCTTCCAAAACTCGCTCTTAAAGATAGGATCTCGATCACTCACTATGCTGAGGGTATCCCATGTAGTCGAACTATCTCTTTAAGATAAATGGATGCTAGGGACGAGGCAGTCCATCTACTCTTAACAGGTATAAAGTGAGCGCTTTTAGTGAGCCTGTCCACTATTACCGAAATACTGGTATTGCCCCTTCTTGACCTAGGCAACCCATCAACAAAGTCCATCAAAATGCTATCCCATTTCCACTGTGGAACCTCTAGAGGATGGAGCAGACCACCAGGCTTCTTCTGCTCCGCTTTGACTTGCTGGCCTATCAAGCACTTAGCGACGAATTCAGCTATATCCCTCTTTATGCCATTCCAAAAGAAAACCCTTTTTATGTCTTTATACATCTTGTCTCCGCCTGGGTGTATGGTCAGCTTAGAATGATGTACTTATTCGAGAACCATCTTCACCAAATTCCTTGCTTGTGGGATGCATAGCCTTTCATCTCGTCTCAACCAACCCTTATCATCGATGGAGTATCTATTGAGGTAACTAGAAGTCTCACCACTAACTAGCTTATCCATCATATCAATTAGCTGAGGGTCTTCCCGTTGCGCGGTTCCTATTGAGTCCAAAAGAGTAGGCCGCACCTCTAGCGATGCTAACAGACAAGGTACAATTTTATAGGAGGGTCTAAAGTTAAAGTTTGCTATGTACTCCAAGCTTTTCCTTTCTACAAAGAGAGGACTTAAGGTCAGCTTCTTTCTACTCAAGACGTCTACTACCACATTGCCCTTGCCAGGGGTATAGGAAATCTCAAAATCATGTGAGGCCAAAAATTCCATCCACCTTTGTTGTCTTAAGTTAAGATCTTTCTGTGAGAAAAGGTACTTAAATGATTTATAGTTAGTAAACAATTCAAACCTTTCTTCTAGTAGGTAATGACGCCATGACTTTAGAGCAAAAACAATGGCAGCTAGCTTCAAATCATGAGTTGGGTAGTTCTTCTCATGTACCTTCAATTGCCTTCCCATATAACAAATTACCTTGCCTTCTTGCATCAAGACAGCGCCCAATCCTGTACCGCATGCGTCTGTGTATACGATAAACATTTTGCTCCCATCAGGCAATGTCAAAACTGGGGCTGTTGTTAGAGCCCTTTTCAAACATTGGAAAGCAATATCGCAATCCTAATCCCAAGCGAAAGTTAGGTTCTTCTTTGTCAATCTTGTGAGTGGGACTGAGATTTTTGCAAAGTCTTTAATGAACTTTAGGTAAAAGCCCACTAGCCCGAGAAAGCTTTGGACTTCGGTTGCATTCCGTGGAACCTTCCAATCTTGCACCGCAACTACTTTTGCGGGGTCCACAGCTATTCCCTCTTTGGACACCACATATCCAAGAAACCTCACTTCTTCTCTCCAGAAATGGCATTTGGAGAATTTGGCTTTCAGCTGATGTGCACGAAGAGCATCCATGACTTCCCTTAAATGAAAAGCATGCACTTCTTCATTCTTTGAGAAAATCAAAATGTCGTCTACGAAGACCACCACAGACTTATTAAGGAACTCCCTGAACACCCTGCTCATCAAGTCAACGAAGTAAGCGGGTGCATTTGTCAATCCGAAAGGCATGACAACCCATTCGAAGAAACCATCCGGGGTTCTGAAAGCAGTCTTATCAATGCTGTCTTTAGCCACTCTTAGCTGATGAAACCCAGTAGCTAGATCTAGTTGGGAGAAAACCGACGCACCTACAAGCTGATCAAACAAGTCATCTATTCTTGGAAGTCGGTGCCTATTCTTCTTGGTTAGCTTGTTTAGCTCCCTATAATCAATGCATAGGTGAAGTGAACTATCCGCTTTGGTTGCGAATACTACTGGAGCACCCCATTCAGAAATACTCCGCCTTATAAACCCTTTTTCGAGCAGCTCTTTGACTTGCTTGCTGAGCTCTTTTCTCTCCCTTGGAGCCATGTGTCTAACGGGTAGAGCTACGGGTTTTGCATTATCAACAAGGTATATGCGGAATTCTATCTCCCACTTCGGAGGTAAGCCCTTCACCTCTTCGAATACATCTGAGTATTCACGGACTACTCTAACAGACTGCAAGTTTTCAACAGACGCATCAAGAGATTCTAGGTAGCTAAGCATAACAGAGTGTATGGGATTACAAGAGATTTCGAGAGTGTTACCGAGGCGAGTCATAAGTCTTACCACTCTCTTTTCACAATCGAGGATGGCACCATTACTGGATAAGAAATCCATGCCTAGAATCAACCCATAGCCCGTGAAGCCCAAAACATGGACATTACATCTAAACCCAACGCTTAGTATAGATATTTCCAAATCCAAACAAATCATTGACAAATAGGCCGAGCCCCTAATTGGATTTGAAACAACCAAGGGATCCTCTACTATACTGGTGTCTAGGTGCAGAGATTCAAATAAATCAGTGGATATAAAAGAGTGTGATGCGCCATAATCAAAGAGTGTACGAACAGGATGATCAAAAAGATAAACTAAATTCTCAATAGAAATATTTCTACCTCATTCTTGCGGAGGTGCCATGAGGGCGTGAACCTTCCCTCCAGAAGTGGATCCAGTCCTCTGCCCTTGCCCTTGCTTTCTTGGGCAGTCCTTAGCCATGTGTCATGTCTCGCCGCAGTGAAAACAACCAACTATCTTCCTCCTTTTCTTTCTGTAGTCCTTAATCAGATGTCCGGGAATGCCACAAAAATTACACTTCCTCTTGTCACGGGGTTTGTTTTTCTTCCCGCCCTTCTTTGAGTTTGTCTTCTTATTCTGGGATCCCTCCACTTTCTTATTTTGAGGTACTTCCACCTTTGCCTCCTTCTTGCCATCCTTGTCTTCCTCCTGTAGCAGCACCATGTCCACCAGTCTCTCATAAGTTAGGCTATGCAGTGGCTCATTTAACCCTTTAACAATACGGTGAGACTTCTTATGGGGGGAGGGTGTTCACTAACTCCAGTCCGAATCTAGCCAGCTGGTTGAATTGTTTGACGTATTCCTTGACCGACATACTTCCCTGTTTGAGAGCTAAGAATTTCTCTATCTGTAGGCTACGTTCTTCTTGTGAGAGGAATTTCATTTCAAACCTCATTTTGAAATCCTCCCAAGTTTCAACTGATCTTTCAGCATTAGTAACTTCCCACCAATAAGAGGCTTCGTCTTTAAACAACCACACGGCCAACTGCATCTTTTGCCTATCATCCACTTCGAAGATAACAAACAGATCCTCTGTTTCATTGAGCAAGTTTCTTGCTTCTACAAATGACTCAGTCTCATTAAAGTTATTTCCACCCATGGCTCGAAAATTCCTACATATCTTGGCGAAGGCACTTGCACGAGGAGGAAGAGGAAGAGGAACAACAGTAACTGGGGGAGGAGTAACGTCTGTCGGGCCTACATCATTAGCCCTAGCCTCTAGGTATCTTCTGAACCAGCCAGGTACCGGTACACCCTCTGAAAGGTTAAGATCCCCAGACATGCTAAAACGAAAAAGAAAAGATTCAAAACAAAGGACAGGAAGATAGTGCATATGGCTTTGGGGGGGATTATGCCTTTTAAAACAACACTTTTTCTTTAAAATGCATCTTAAAACTTCTTTTTGAAAATTAGTTTCCAAAAATTTTATCTGATCTGGAAACCATCAGCTCAGATACCAAGTGAAACACCCCGCCTTCGTTAAGGTCACTCACAAAGGAAATGCCTTAACTTTGATGGAGCATTATAGGTAAAAGATACAGATAATTAACAAGACAGACATATAAACAGCGGAAAAACTAAATTTTTTTCATAAGTACGTGGTTCAGTTAAAACATTACAACAACTGTCTTGAATTAAAACATAAAGAAGCATTAATACAATAGTAAGGCAGCATAAATCCCCAATAAGAGAGTATCCAAAGTCATAGACCAAGGAAAAAGATTCCAAGTAATACATCTACTCTCTTCAAGCTGGAAATGATCTGATCTAAGCTGAAGTATTCCCTCCCTACGGACCTGGGGAGGGGGGAGGGGGGAACGAAAGAAAAGAAGATGAAAGAAAATGGGTCAGACGTGAGTCTGGTAAGTCCAGTGATTATTTAGCATGTAAACAAGAAAAAGGATTATGACTTGAATAAACTGAATCTAGGACAACATCCTAGGAATAAGATAATAAGACTGAATATGCTATCGCACTCATTTCTACTTCTTTGTACCTCCTTACAAGTGTTTCAACTAGCACCATGTGTTCAAGATAAATGATCCCCTTTTTATTGATCGGCTCCTACTCGTATATGTTTACCACTTGTGTCATTCGGCCCCGCATGATTGTAGATACCTGTGCTGGTCCCACCATGGGGTGTATCAAATCCTATGGTAGCAACCCGAAATAATTCAAGATGCACAGAGTTTAACTACTGATGCCCAGTGCCTACTTTGTCCACTCCGGAGTACGTGCACGACCGCACTCCGTCGGAACCTACACTGACGCACCACCCGCCGTTGTTTTGACTGCTTATAATCAACTCAGTAATCGTGCCCCACCCTGCCTAGTTTAGGGTACCATGATACATCTATGTGGGTTACTGCTGAAATGGGTCCCCGTTACTAGGGTTTCTTAATCAACATCTTAAAATGGTTAAGTGTTTCTCAAACTTACATAACCCCACCCATCAGTTTAGTTAACATGTTGTAGTGGTTAAGTGTTGCCTTAATTAACTTAACCCTACCATTCCTGTCTTAGCTTTAGTTCATTCATTAAAGCAACAACCACTCACACTAGATATGTATTGTTGCGATTGCTGGATGTGCTGGTCAGTTCCGGGCAGTCTTACACCGCAACTCAATCTAACCTCGGGTTCTTTTGGGTTTGATGCACTAACCTCTCACATTAGATATATATTGTTACAGTTGCTGGATGTGCCAGGCGGTTCCGGGCAGTCTTACACCGTAACTCAATCTAACCTCGGGTTAGGCATATTCGTCTTTTTCTTAATTTACATATTTATCTTTCAAATTTATATGTAAATTATCCACAATTATTGCCATTCAAGTCATGCCCCATTTACCCTCTATATCATATTTTCAATTTTTGGTATATAAATTATACCATTTTTATGCCACTAACAATTCATTTATTTACGGGCCAAATTATGCCAATAATAATAATTTCTAAGGTTTTCCCAACGTTACCCCCGTCATACATTCGCAAAATTCACATAGAATGTTAGGCTCGTAAATTAGCCTAACTTATATACAAAAGGGGAAAGAAGGGAGCATGTACCATTCACACAACATAAAATAATAAGGATCTAACTAAACATGTGTCATGTAAATGTGGCATAAAATAATGAACTTGCATTTTTGGATCCAACTAACATGAGTCTTTAAGCATATGAAATTACCCAAATCCAACTAGGCATGTAAATGTAAACTTTTATTTTGGGTCCAATAAAAATAAATCTTAAGCATATAGAATTACACAAGTTCAACTAGACATGTAAATGTGAACTTTTAATTTGGATCCAATAAACATGAATCTTAAACATATGGAATTACACAAGTTCAACTAGGCATGTAAGTATGAAATTTTATTTTAGATCCAATAAACGTGAATCTTAAGCATATGGTTTTACACAAGTTCAACTAGGCATGTGAGTGTGAACTTTTTTCTTCATCCAATTTTCATAGATCTAAATGTAGATCTAAACTTAATACATGTCTTGGCCTAACAACTTGCATGTAACATAACATGAATAAGTCACCAATTTTACATGGTTAGTTTACATCAACATAATAACCACAATAGCCTAACAACTTGCATGTAACATAACATGAATAAGTCACCAAACTTTACATAATACATGATTGGTTTAACACCAACATAATAACCACAATAGTCTCAAAAGCATATATGATAGAATCGTTACAAGAATAGGCAAGAATCAGCATCATCATTATCTTACAACTAGGAATAACGCTAGTTTTCACTTTATTACAAATCATAACTTTTTAATCGTTCACATCTAAATAATAACAGGACTTACAAACAAAAGAAAGTCTTGTTTTCTGGGATCTGTTTTCTGAAATTGAAAAGCAATCCATTGAAGAAGACTATTAATTCTCTAAGTTAGTTTTGATTCGTTGCTTTTGACTTGTTTTCTAATTGAAGAAAAAATGGTGGCTAGGCTAGAATGATCATGGACAACATGGTGGCTCCTTGGAATGAGTTTGTGTGATTTAGGGTTTGAGGACTAGGGTTTCTTTTATCGAAATTTAATCTTATATGAGCCGTTAGATCATTCTAGTAGCAATCACTACCGTCCAGACTAGATAGAGTTATCCAGAATTGCCACCTATGCCCTAGTGACTCAGCAACAAGCTAAGTAAGAAAAGACTCAGCAACTAGTAAGAATCGTCATTGTTTTGGATTTGGGCGAGGAGGGTAGGTCGACCCCCTGGTCGACCCCCTAGTCGACTTGGCCTGGGGCGGGAAATATCACGCCCAGCCCGCTTCTTCGTCTTTCATTTGAATTTTGAATTTTAACTCTGAATTGTTTTTAATTTATATAAATTTCAGAAACTTCTGAGGGCCATAACTTCCTCATACGAAGTCCGATTTACGAAAACTTGGACTCTATTCCAAGCAGAATTTTGGGAGGAACGCAATGGCGTAACCCGTTTCCCTTAATTCTCACTTTAAAATTTAAGTATTCTTTAATTCGTTCTTTTAATAGACACAGAAAATTCAGGGTGTTACATTTGTGTCCATAACGTCTTGTCTTTACTGAAATCTTCAAAAACAAAAACAGTGGAAATACAAACTATTTTCTTCGGACTTGAAAATCAAAATAGTAGAGCAATAATCTGATAAGATGAGAATTCAATTCTCAGTGAAAGCACCAAAATGTTAGACCAAAATATGGTTCTAACACCCAAATTATCGTGAATAACAGAGAATTAAAGATAGAAATGAAAGAAAAAGCAACAAACACACCAAATTTATAGTGGTTCGGCGTTAAGGAGCCTACGTCCACTTTATATGTATTTGATTATACGTTTGAATGCAAGTACAATCAATGTTTTCTCTCACTCTCACTCTTACAATGATAATTCACTCAGTAAATTGGAGATCACTCTGAATAAAAACAATGAAGGTATGATAATGGTGGAATCAGAGCTCTGAATTGCCAAAAGACCCTAAAAAATGCCAAGTATTGGGCTATTTATAGGCGATTTCTACAGGCGGTTCATGAAGACACGTGGAAATCCAGAGGATCTCAGACCATTTTGTGGCTTGATGGAGAAATGGTCAATATAGCTGCTATGGACAGGTGTCATCAGATCTTGGATATGTGGTTCGTGGGTGACTAAGTCACGGTCTCTACTTCTTGGATATAGAGGCAAGTTATGATATTTTGATACCAGCGGGTCATGGATCATTTTCCATGAGCAGGTCGTGAGATGGGCCTCGAGACGATGGCGAGGGATAGTGGTCACGAACCTATAGGAGTACAAGACCACGAGCGGACTTCACCTAGGTGCATCACGATCCAGTATACATTCTCTTAAGCTTGTGCATATAAATACCATTGTCCATTTAAATACGAGCATTCATATTCTTGGTGGCTTGGGAAAAAAAGCTAGCCAACATATCAATTTTAAAACAATAATATATTTACTTTTATTCATCACAGAAATAAATAGTTCAACTAACAACAATCAATTTATAACATCCAATCAAGCATCCAATTATTTATTTAATACGTTTATATTATTATAAACGTAACCAACAAGGTAAGTTACCTCGTTTGGAAACTAATCGTTAAAATAATGATTCAATTTATTAAATTAAACAGACCTTTAATTTAATCAATGAACATAAAAACATTCAACATACATGCAAAAAGTCATCCAATCATGAACCATTAGCGAACATTGCACACAAACTAAAAACCTAACTTATATAGAATATAACTGGGATAAACTGAGTGAGTTAAACTCACCTTGATTTCCACTCGATGTTAAAATGGTTTAATTAAATTAAGTAAGTGTTTAATTTAATTAAAACACCCAGCTGTGCCCAGCTCTGTTCAAATCAGCTCTATACTGCTGCACCTGTCGTTATGGTTCCAACGTCTCTGGTTTTATTTGACTCCGTTACTATATGACATAGTCATAAATTTAATTGTCACTTACTATTTAAATAAATATTATAAACAATTTAATAAAAATTTATTAACTTAAAACTTTAGTTAACGTTACATATAAACTTGAATTAGGCATGTTTAAACACTTAATTAGGCAAACAATAAACATGATTAGGCACCTCTAAACCGAATTAGGCACAATATCGATATATACTTCTGCATTTGATCTTGCCACACCATTCTACTTTAGATTTTACAGATGATTAAGTTACCACCAACGAACCACACAAAACTTCATGGTTGTTTTATGTTTTTATCTTTGCTTCTGACCCAATCTATATCAGAAAAACAAACCATATTTTAGAACTGTTTTCTGTCATCTAAATTCCTTGAGTCTCATTAATTATATATATAGACTGCACATTTATACACAAATCACCATACCTAGGCATAATTAGGTACATGCTAATTTTTCTTTGCAACGAATGGTATAGAAGGTTACCCATAAAACATTCTTTATATATAAGATTAACATAAGCTTTGTTTAGGTAAATTACACGTTCACCTTACCATTAAATAAATCGGCTACAGATTAGGCGCAACGTTATTTATAATAATAATATAACTGGGATTAGGCAAGTCTCAACGTGTTTAGGCACATGGTTAAACATATCAGCTACTGTTCCCTCTGCTTCTCTAAAGCTGCTACCGTATACTTTAAACCGATCACGAGCCATTGAACCCCTCCACTTTACGTTGTCACCACTGCCCATCTTCTCTCCTCATCTTATACTCACCTAAAACCACAAGTCTCCTACCATCTTCTCACCATTAAAAAAAGCATCTTCCCATTTATGCCAACGTCACCTCCCTGTTATATTTCAAATTGACTGTTACCACGCTATCCCCCTTCTTCTGCACATCTCCCACCGAGTTCATCCCTTCCCGGCCGACCCTCAACTTCTGGCATCTCGCTCGACTCTTCGGTGCTCAAACACTTCTTCCCCGTGTCCCACTGTACACCGTGAAGCTACACCACTCCCTGTGTCAATTTCCACCTACCAAAAAAAACTACATTGTCCAATTCCACAGCGTGCCCTCCCTTCATCGACACCCACCGTGAACCACCCGTCTTGATGCTTGCTTCCTTTCAAAAGCTTCCCTATATTATTTGTTCCACCACCTGACCGTTTTCTTCAGATTTCACTGCTTCCATTCGCACCCTACTGCCCACATTATCCTCTTATATTTTTTAGTTATTTTTTTCTCTTGTCTTCAATGTGCATTAGTTTATGCTTCGTTTATACTAGAGGACAGTGGTAGGGCTTTCGTTTGTATGGGTTTGTCTTGCTGAACCAACAAAAATGAAGATAGCTTCGTTATATATAGGGGATGAAGGTGTGGCTAGCAAATTATTGGAAATAATTTTTATTTAGGTAACTTTATCATCACGTTTTACGTACTATTGAAAACAAAATGCACAGGTTTGTACGTGTGCAGGGTATACTTGTTTCTTGGATGGGAAATCTGGAAGTCTTGGTCGGCACGGTTCCATTTTCCAAGGTCAGTACTATATAGGTAGGGATCTGTGTGATTTAAATTTTTAGTGTAGTCGCGCCTTTCACATTTGCCTGTACGAATTGCCCCTTTCATATTTGCCTATACGACTTGATTTAGGCTTTACTTGAGGTAGGATAAATATCATAACTTTGGTCTAAAGAAATCATGGACGCTGCTTATATTATGGTATGCTTGTACCCCTAAAGGCCATGTTTCCATCTTTATAAAACTTAACCATGAAGGGATAGTGTAGCTACACCTATATACAGTTATCATATATATATATATATATTATTTTATTTAACTTTACGGTACTTAACTCTACCTATAATAACCGTTAACCGTTATATTCTGACCGACACACGTGAACACAGAACGCAATGAAAATGGGTACACCGTTATGTCTTAATGTTCCGATCCCAATGAAATTAATTTTGTTGAATTCCGACTCCGTTTGCACAACTGTGTTATTTTATGTCAAATTTATTTATCGGTTCATTTTTAAATTGCACAAATAAAACTACGTCAATTGGCTCCATACTGAAAATCTAGCAATAACTAGTTATACATAATCTAATAAAATTCATTTCATCAAAAACGGAGGTTGTTTGAAAAACGACTATTTTTAAAGCTTATATATCTCCAATTGAAATCTTATATAGCTTCAAAATAAACCAAGATATATTTCAAACTCAATATTTACTAATTCCGGATTAACCGATATTCAAATTATAAAAGTTCATTTATATTTTATTAAATAACCATTATCGTTTATTAACAAATTCCATAGCGACAATTTGAAAATTTGAATTAGACATAACTTGCAGTCAATAGTATGAAAACCTCAAATTTCTCTTACACTAGAAAATATAATCAAGTAGATTCAAACGACTCTTGTTTCACCGAATTCTGACTTATATCGGATTCAGTATATTCAATTAAATTTCAAAACTCAATATTACAAACTTCCGCATCGTATGTAGTTCATTTATAATTTTTTGCAGTAGGCTAGGGCCGGTTGTGCTCTTTACATTAACCTTTTTTATTTATTTTAAAAGAGAATTGTTCAAATCATCCTTTGTATATTAATTTTTCCAAAGCGGATGCTAAGTAGTGTTGATTTAGCGGGTGCAGCGGAAAATAGGGCGGCTTAAAGCAAAACTACTTTTCATCAGCTCTAAATTGAAATAGCGTAGCGGCTGAAGAGTGCTACGGTCTATAGCAGGGGCTTTAGCGGGGTTTTAGTGGGGCTTAAACTGCATAGGTTTACATATTGTATTAATAAATAGATTTTAACAACTTGAAGTTGTTATATATTTTATTTGAACAAGAAGTTCAATACAGTTCCAAACTAGATGTTTTGGACATTATAATACTATCTTTAAGATTCACATTGATATTACTTGATAAGCAAAGATTAATGATTTGGAACCTTATAAACAATTTGCTCTAAAATCATTAACTCGAATGAGAAAGAATATGCAAATCAATTACATATGATATACGTGGACGCACATATATACACATATATGCGAATATTTAATTAACAACCTGAAGTTGTTATGAGCTCATATTATAAATTATGCATATACTATTTAGTAATTCAAAAATTCAATTGACATCCATATTGAATGACCAGAAGTCATGTGCGTACTGAAATGACTTATATAATTAGAAAATTCCTCCAAGTTAATAGATCAATGAAAGAGGATAATATGAATGAATTTTATCGACCAATAAGAGCACCTCCTTTAATTGAAATACATATAATGTATTTGCTAGTGATAATGGATAAAAAATGAGAATCCAAAGTAGGTTTGTTATTTAATGTGACAATGTTTGTCAACATTGAGGGGGGATAAAGGGGTATAAGTTCATCTTGATCATTCATGTTAAATATTTGTTAACATATAGAATGATGCAAAATATTAAGTAATTTGCATAAATTATCAATGATGTCCCTAATAGACTTTCTCCAATATAGATTTGAATCCATAAAGGATCAAAAGTTTTAAATCACAACTGAAAATGTGGTATAAAAGTCAGTTCATAATATCTTTGAAGTAAGTCATATAGATGCCAAATAAAGGAGGTGTGTGTTCTTGAAGAAATACTTAAGGGTGCTTTGAAAGCATCCCATGACATGATTATCAAATAACCCTAGAAGTGGTTTAGTTGCCTAAAACATGATAATTTTTAAGATGTCAACAAATCATGAATAGAACTGACAAGAAATATTCATCGATGGTAAATTAATAAATAATAAAGCTTATAATTATAAATGGATTAAAGATCTCATATTAGAGAGAAACATGATTGACCATCATGAAATTCTCCTAAATAAGATATATGGACATGTAGTCCATAAGATAAAATTAGAAATATATAAAATGATAAAGCACACTAAAGTTACTATAGCACCATATAGTGTCAACAACATGTTATGTGCAATGAGCATTGTACTTTCAGAGATAATTGAACTAATTAAAGTAGTTAAAGTATTTAAAACGTTTACAATTCCCCGATGATATAAATGATGAAAGTATACAAATTCCGAAAGAATTCAAATGAGAGAACCTGTAACTTCCCCGTGAAGGAAAGAGCGGATACTTTGAGAACAACACACAAATGAACGCATACGGAAGAACATTTCATTGTTATTACAACAATTCCATCAGATACAAGAATATACAGAGTATAAATGAATAAATTACATTCGATAAATATCAGAGATTACAATAAATTTCGTAGCAGCGGAAAATATACAAAACACAACTGAAAGTGATACACGGATACAGAGCTTTCCAAGCATCGTTCCAGCTGTAAACCAGGTTCCTGTGAATATAAATCTGCAAAACCAAAACTACTAGCTGCCCGTGCGGAAAATAGGGGCACCCAGAGTTTAGGTTAAAACAATAAACTCCAGGTCAGTCATGTGACTCGGGTGAGAACTAAAACAGTTATTAATATTGGTTTTAAAGTTAGGTAAATCAAGGGACCACGCCGTATAACACGGAACGGGTTTCCTCCCAAGAATACCAGTGCATAAAACAAACAGCGCAATGCTAAATAAAGAAAAATGAAGCTGTTATAAGACCCAGGTCCCATCACACAATGCAACGCAAGCCAGAGGATAGGGTTTTCCCTTATAACAGCCAAAGCATGCTTGATACGTTTAAAACACCTTATTTGATACTATTATAAGTGTATAGTGTCAAAACAATTTCAATCATAAGTATCAATCATAGGCGGCATAGCTACCATCTACTATGTCGCCATACTAATTCTACAATTAAAACCGCAATATCACGTATTGGAAATTGGATTCCGTCATGAGCCGAGGCAAGGGGCAAGCTCCTCTCCGCGTTCGAGACACTCTAGCAATGCCTCAGGACCCCACTATGATCCTTTGGAACCTCCAAGGCCGGTCCTCTCTTACTTTTGAGGATTAATTATTCCTGAACACACGTTTCCCGGTCCTTACAGACCTATATCCGAGGCGCCTCGTATCCAAAAACCACACAGGTGAAAAGTATATAAATGTCAGGGCTGGTAGGTCACTGACACCACCATAGCTAGAAAGAAACGTCGTGCACTCCTTGGGTCCGTATCCCGTTTTTGACTCATACCGAGGTGTGAGGCTCGCGAATTCACGTTATACACAAAGCTACGCCACACAGGCCGTGCTTTGATCATCAACCACAAGACTTTGCTTTTCAACAGAAGCCTTGATCAATTGCCACTTACGCATGCCACATTGGCAATTCACTCCATGCGACTGATGTCCGTCGATATACAACCTCTGAGCTCGTATGTCTCAGAGAAGGGCGTTAAGCAAGAGAATAAATTCTCCGCCGCCAAACAGATGTATATTTAATAGAGATCAATCAACACAGAATAAAATCCAATGTCAGACACACAATCCATTTACAAGTTCGTTCTGGGTCTGAACGAAACCGGAGGCACTTTCCTCGCATATCCATCCATCTCCAAGTACGTCTGGACGATCACCAACTGTTTCCCTCATCCTGGGTGTACAGCCCAATCAAGATCATCAGTAATCACCCAAACGATGTGAAGACTTCCGGTCTTCAACCACCGTCTTCATCTTCGACATCTCGTCGAATTGGTTATTCAGAATGGGTATAAACCCGGCCTTTCTGAATAACCCACGTATATAATAAACGAATGTTACACAAACACAACAAACGCCTCATTCCAATTCAGAATATTCTTTTATTCACAAAATCACATTCTTAGGGAAATGTTCCCATTAATTTTATCCAAGATAAATTCTTCTAAATTTATTCTATAATCTTCCTTTGGATATCATTTCAAACCATTTTATGGTTTTCCAAACTAGTCGGGATTAGCGAACCACACCGAAGTAATTATTTATTTTATTTCCCAATCCCAACCTATATATCCCATGGAGCAAAACTGGTGATACTCCATTCCTAACACCACGGTGTTATCGGTAAAATTGATTACCATTTCACGTTCAAATCTAATTAAAGATTTAACTATCGCATTGGAGCAAAACTGGTGGTACTCCATCCTCGATCACCTTTCAGATTTGATAATTTAAATTATCAATTCACATTTTAATCTAATTAAAGATTCATTAAAACTCCACTTAGTTTTAATCTTCTCAAAAATCGATATCTTGCCTTTAACTGGGTTAAAGAACCAATGTCTTCTAAAACACGATTCACAATAAACCTAAATCACATTTGATATTAAATACAAGGCTTTGAGTAGAAAATATGTCGGCTTATATTCAATATCAAATTCTGAAACCAACAAATATCGTATTGGAAATAACGATATAAAATATATCTTTCAAATTCCCATAACCATATCTGCATAGTCACGAAATCCAACATCGAACTACTCCGAAGATAATTTCGATTCAACTCCAGTCCAATCCACGTATTGGGAATATTGATTATTTTTAAAATCACTTTCAAATTCAATTTATTTATTTCAAAAATAAATTGATTTTAATTCTAGTTCAAAACTAGTTCATTTCGATAAAAATCTATTTTTATCTTTTCAAATGTGGAATTCTCCAGCTCAATTCTTCCCAAATCATTTCTTATGATTTTACACAAATTATTAATATTTTTAATAATTTTATCAAGGCCCGTACAGTCGATTTCCATCAACGGCCATCGAACTGCACTTACAGCGACCTTTTTTCGAATTTGATTTGGACATAATTCCAAATCCAACCGTTAGATTTCAAATTTCTAATATTCATTGGAAAGCTCTTTTCGATACGAACCCAACGGTTCCGGTTTTAGGAGAATCCGACGGTCGGATCTCCCGCAATGTCCGTTTGAAATAAATGGTCGAAATTCACGAACTGCCACGGCGCGGCGCGTTCTATTTAGGCCATTATATATATAATATATATATATTATATATATTTCGTCGATTTCCTTTTTAAAACGTATTTTATAAATCGTTTTAAATTCGTTTTCAAAACCATTTCAACACTATATTCAATTTCAGATCGATTTGATTTCAATCAATTCGAATTCAATTCAATTTCACTTTAATTTTATTTGAATTCATTTCTATTTTATTCGAATTCAAATTCGTTTCCTATTCAGTTCGAATTCTAATTCGTTTTCTATTCAATTCGATTCGAGTTCATTTTCTATTCAATTCGAATCGAATTCATTTTATATTCGATTCGAATTCATTTCAAATTGATTCAATAAAATTTCAATTTCAATTTTATTCTAATTCAATTTGAATTTCATTTCAAAATATTAGATTTTGAAATCACTTTTCCATATTCATTATAAAACGAATAAAATCGATATAAATATCGTTCGCGTCTAAATAACGCATCTCTACTCAACACGGCTTTATATTTTTCAAAAACTTCTTTATTCTATTCAACAAATGAATATTTATCCCATTTAACACATGAATCTATATTTCTTTCAACACACGACTAATCTCAACACATGAGTACTGTCAACACATCACTATTTTTGTTATGTAAAATATTTTATAAAACTATGGTATCTAATCATTTGATTTTCAATTAGATTTCTACTGGGAAGTAGTTCTAATTTTAAATATGATAAAGATGTAATTTTTATTATTTAAAATATTTCACCCAACACATGAATAGTTTCAACCCATAATCATTGTCAACACATGACTATTTTTATATTCAACACATGAATTTTCTTTTATAATATTCATTATTTTCCCGATTGGAATGAGGCCCAATCAATCACCATATAATGTCAATTATATGGATTTCCATACAACACATGTATATAATAGCATTGAAAAATAATCAACCATCAACCAAAGTGAACTACACTGTATAAGCATCAAATATAGATATCTAACGCTTATAACAGCCTGTCAATCAATCGATCGACATATCTAATCAATCAGGATGAGTGAACTTCAAATTTCATCCCAACACCCGTGTGGGGTTTCAAACAATCAAACACAGATTTTAGTTGTGCAGTTGGGCGATGTGTAAAATTTATCGACCCAATCAATATCAGTCAAATCAGTGTATATAAACAAATCGGCCGATTTGTTTATAAATATTTATTTATTCACTTTCACGTTAAAAATTATATTTTTAACGATAATATATTTTATTTTAACACATGAATTCCTATTCAGTTCATTTACACAATAAAATGATATTTTTATTTTTCTAACATATTTTAGAAAATTTCGGCGGCATAACGACACGATACTAGAAACGGGACGAGGCCTAGCCTTATCCCCGGTCTAGTGAAGGCCCACGCCATTCACACATCAATCAAATCCATTCCATTTCACCAAACAATTCAATTCAAACCAATTAGACTAACCAACTACACAACCAAACTATTTAACAAACAAGCCATCCATGGTCTGTGGATGACGGGTGCCGGGTGCTACTAAGCACCGTCTGCATCCTAGTATATATATAACTAGAAAAAGAAATTGAAAGGAGAGAAGTTCTCACCGATAGCTGATTCAATTCCACGAATCTTCTTTGCATAAAATCTTCACCGATCTTGCCTTTTCATCTCCTTTGTTGCCCGTAGCCACTACATATATAAAAATCGCACATTTTTATATTTTGATGTCTTTAAAATAAAAATCACATTTTTATTTATTCATTTTCAATTTAGAAATCATATTTTTATAATCACTTCATATATTTAAAAATCGAATTTCTACTATGCTATTCAACATATAAAAATCGTATCTTTACTATGCTATTCAATATATAAAAATCCCATTTTTACACCGCTACTATATAGATAAAAATTCTATTTTTACATCGTTATCATCTATATAAAGATCTCGCCTTTTCAACTATAAAGATTTCTCCTTTTCAAATATAAAGACTTTATCTTTTCAAAAATATAGATTTCATCGTTATGAAAATCACCACTTTATTTTCAAACCATTAAAAATCGTATTTTTAACTATGCTAAAATCGTGTTTCTAAAACACCGATATATTTATAAAGTTCGTATTTTTACAACAGGGATATACAACCAAAAACCATATTTTTAAACTAATCTTTTTATATTTTTATAAACAACGCTATTATATTTTTATAAATCATATTTATAAAAATCTGATTTTTATTTCTAAAAATCATATATGTATATATATATTTTTCTACAACCATATGCTAATTTTAAATTTAAAACAATGCAAATTTATTTAAAAACAAAGATTTTTACGTTAAAACAAATATTTATTTATAAAACAATGTATATAGTAAATAAATAAATCAGTAAAAACTACCTTTCTCTACGTTTGAATCCTTCAGGAACACAACCGTTCTTTCAGACCATAGCCGCCCCTCTAGGGCTTCAATTTGCGCGAAATCCAAGGCTCAAGATGTCGATCTGAAGCTTCCACGAGGACAGCCTTCGAGAGAGCTTTCCAACGCCACCACCCATGCTTTGATCGACGGCCGCATGAAGCTTCGATCCTGGAACGAACGGCGGACGTCTGGGCGTTGCGGTCGACATCGGGGGGGGGGGGGGGGGGGGGGGAGAGCGGTCGTGGGTGGCGATGGCGAAGGGCGGAGGCGGCGGACAAGATCGAAAGGGGGGGGGCTCCGTCGCTGTTCGGTTTCCTTTTTTTTATAAAACTGAATTCGGTAATGAATTACAGAAGGGGGGCTTAGGGGATAAAGGAGAAGGAGGGGCCCAATAATATTTAATTTAATTTTATTTTTATTTTTTTCTCCTAAGTGTTGACTTTTCGTCCGAGCTCGGAATCACACCCAACGACTGTCGCCACTAGCGTATTACCCCCATTACGAACACAATGGGAAATGTATCGCAAGCTGATTCGAACGTTACGATCAGTTTCCGTTGAACTTACATTTAAATCTCTATATTGAATTTTAAACGTACATTTCAAATTACCGGGGTCACATACTAACTCGAAAAATTCCCAAAAAATATTTTCTAGCTTCCTATTGATGATACGGTCCTAACAAAACTAATTTCGTCGAATTCTGAGACCGTTAGAAAAATGGCCAATTTCCAGTCGATTGAAATCAACTAAAACTGGTCAAACGCGTTTTCCTTTGCCACGCTCACATATTGATTCGAAAAATTATGAAATTTGGAATCTAGCAATAACTTTACAACACAGACCTAACAAAACTGGTTTCGTCGAAATCCGAGGTCGTTTGCAAAATGTCTATTTTTAAGGGCCTGAATTCCATAGCGACTATTCAGAATTTTCAACTGGACATATCTTTTGATTCCCACTATGAAATCTTGATTTTTCGGATTCGTTGGAAAGATATTATCAAATAGATCCTAATGTTTTTGGTTTCACTAAAATCCGGTTTATTTTGCACCCGGTATGTTCAATTGAAGTTTGAAATCGAATTATCGAACTACCGCGCCATTTTCAATTCTATTTATAATTATATATAATTATTTATATTCTAACGACGACGTATATAAATATATACGTCGAATTCTATTCAAAATAAATTTCTCGTCGATATTATTTAAAATAATCCATTTTAAATATTCAAAATTCGCTAAAATTGCCAAAATAAAAATTTTAAACTGGCCCAGATTTTCCGGGTTATTACAATCTCTCCCACTTAAAACTTTTCGTCCCCGAAAAGGAACAAAGTCGAAAGTGGTTTGATTAATCAACTCTACGTCCATTGTTTTGATTACGGCTTAAGTTCTTCAACCTTTCAGTTTCTAAGAACTTTCAAAATTTCAAAATTTTGGCTAACACCCTAAATTTCCGAAAAATTTCGCCATAACCTCCCCTGCACCGGGAGCATCGGGGAATTTCAAATAGCTTCCCCGGTCCTTCAGATCTCAAAAAGAAAAAGAAAAAGCCAAGCGGCTAGCCAATAGGCTCACAAAATCATCATCACCCAAACAAAACAGGAAATTATGTAGTAAACATGTACCTATTTGTCGGGCAAACAAATTTTATTCTTCGGCTCTAGCCTCCTTGCTATGACCTGTTCAATGTAAGTATATGTATGTGCAAGCAAATGCGACCAATTTTCAATACAATTCAATATTTGATTCAATTAGGCATAAATGGATAAAAATTAGCAAACAAATAAACAAACAACACCAACATCAATCAATTAGTGGATTAGAGTTTCAAATTCATAATTTTGATACATATATACAAAAAATCATGTTTTGATGCCAATTCACAACAATGTATTCTAGCTATATAAGTTTTGGTTCTCACACCAGTCTAATGGAAATATATAGAAATCACACCTTCGAAACACGATTATAAATACTGATGATGTGGCCACATCACCAGAATTATCCCCGGGTGTCTAGAATGTGACACTATATCTATCCAGTATATCAAAACTTTGACTATACGTTCATGACGCGTATACGCGAAATCTATATATACTCGATTGTCCATATTCAAAATAAATAAATATTCAAATACGTATAAAACGATTTAAATTTTAAAACAAAATTGTTTTCAATTGGAAAATATACTCTTCACACTCGTTCTAGGATACTACTGATCCTATCTCTAACGAGTCATTCTAATTGGATGTTGCTAATCCAATATCTGATGAGTTCTTTCGTATGGTTCTAATGTGTCTTGTTCTCGAGCTCTGTAAACCAAAGCTCTGATACCAACTGAGAGAACCTGTAACTTCCCCGTGAAGGAAAGAGCGGATACTTTGAGAACAACAAACAAATGAACGCATACGGAAGAACATTTCATTGTTATTACAACAATTCCATCAGATACAAGAATATACAGAGTATAAATGAATAAATTACATTCGATAAATATCAGAGATTACAATAAATTTCGTAGCAGCGGAAAATATACAAAACACAACTGAAAGTGATACACGGATACAGAGCTTTCCGAGCATCGTTCCAGCTGTAAACCAGGTTCCTGTGAATATAAATCTGCAAAACCAAAACTACTAGCTGCCCGTGCGGAAAATAGGGGCACCCAGAGTTTAGGTTAAAACAATAAACTCCAGGTCAGTCATGTGACTGGGGTGAGAACTAAAACAGTTATTAATATTGGTTTTAAAGTTAGGTAAATCAAGGGACCACGCCGTATAACACGGAACGGGTTTCCTCCCAAGAATACCAGTGCATAAAACAAACAGCGCAATGCTAAATAAAGAAAAATGAAGCTGTTATAAGACCCAGGTCCCATCACACAATGCAACGCAAGCCGGAGGATAGGGTTTTCCCTTATAACAGCCAAAGCATGCTTGATACGTTTAAAACACCTTATTTGATACTATTATAAGTGTATAGTATCAAATCAATTTTAATCATAAGTATCAATCATAGGCGGCATAGCTACCATCTACTATGTCGCCATACTAGTTCTACAATTAAAACCGCAATATCACGTATTGGAAATTGGATTCCGTCATGAGCCGAGGCAAGGGGCAAGCTCCTCTCCGCGTTCGAGACACTCTAGCAATGCCTCAGGACCCCACTATGATCCTTTGGAACCTCCAAGGCCGGTCCTCTCTTACTTTTGAGGATTAATTATTCCTGAACACACGATTCCCGGTCCTTACAGACCTATATCCGAGGCGCCTCGTATCCAACAACCACATAGGTGAAAAGTATATAAATGTCAGGGCTGGTAGGTCACTGACACCACCATAGCTAGAAAGAAACGTCGTGCACTCCTTGGGTCCGTATCCCGATTTTGACTCATACCGAGGTGTGAGGCTCGCGAATTCACGTTATACACAAAGCTACGCCACACAGGCCGTGCTTTGATCATCAACCACAAGACTTTGCTTTTCAACAGAAGCCTTGATCAATTGCCACTTACGCATGCCACATTGGCAATTCACTCCATGCGACTGATGTCCGTCGATATACAACCTCTGAGCTCGTATGTCTCAGAGAAGGGCGTTAAGCAAGAGAATAAATTCTCCGCCGCCAAACAGATGTATATTTAATAGAGATCAATCAACACATAATAAAATCCAATGTCAGACACACAATCCATTTACAAGTTCGTTCTGGGTCTGAACGAAACCGGAGGCACTTTCCTCGCATATCCATCCATCTCCAAGTACGTCTGGACGATCACCAACTGTTTCCCTCATCCTGGGTGTACAGCCCAATCAAGATCATCAGTAATCACCCAAACGATGTGAAGACTTCCGGTCTTCAACCACCGTCTTCATCTTCGACATCTCGTCGAATTGGTTATTCAGAATGGGTATAAACCCGGCCTTTCTGAATAACCCACGTATATAATAAACGAATGTTACACAAACACAACAAACGCCTCATTCCAATTCAGAATATTCTTTTATTCACAAAATCACATTCTTAGGGAAATGTTCCCATTAATTTTATCCAAGATAAATTCTTCTAAATTTATTCTATTATCTTCCTTTGGATATCATTTCAAACCATTTTATGGTTTTCCAAACTAGTCGGGATTAGCGAACCACACCGAAGTAATTATTTATTTTATTTCCCAATCCCAACCTATATATCCCATGGAGCAAAACTGGTGATACTCCATTCCTAACACCACGGTGTTATCGGTAAAATTGATTACCATTTCACGTTCAAATCTAATTAAAGATTTAACTATCGCATTGGAGCAAAACTGGTGGTACTCCATCCTCGATCACCTTTCAGATTTGATAATTTAAATTATCAATTCACATTTTAATCTAATTAAAGATTCATTAAAACTCCACTTAGTTTTAATCTTCTCAAAAATCGATATCTTGCCTTTAACTGGGTTAAAGAACCAATGTCTTCTAAAACACGATTCACAATAAACCTAAATCACATTTGATATTAAATACAAGGCTTTGAATAGAAAATATATCGGCTTATATTCAATATCAAATTCTGAAACCAACAAATATCGTATTGGAAATAACGATATAAAATATATCTTTCAAATTCCCATAACCATATCTGCATAGTCACGAAATCCAACATCGAACTAGTCCGAAGATAATTTCGATTCAACTCCAGTCCAATCCACGTATTGGGAATATTGATTATTTTTAAAATCACTTTCAAATTCAATTTATTTATTTCAAAAAATAAATTGATTTTAATTCTAGTTCAAAACTAGTTCATTTCGATAAAAATCTATTTTTATCTTTTCAAATGTGGAATTCTCCAGCTCAATTCTTCCCAAATCATTTCTTATGATTTTACACAAATTATTAATATTTTTAATAATTTTATCAAGGCCCGTACAGTCGATTTCCATCAACGGCCATCGAACTGCACTTACAGCGACCTTTTTTCGAATTTGATTTGGACATAATTCCAAATCCAACCGTTAGATTTCAAATTTCTAATATTCATTGGAAAGCTCTTTTCGATACGAACCCAACGGTTCCGGTTTTAGGAGAATCCGACGGTCGGATCTCCCGCAATGTCCGTTTGAAATAAATGGTCGAAATTCACGAACTGCCGCGGCGCGGCGCGTTCTATTCAGGCCATTATATATATAATATATATATATATATATTATATATATTTCGTCGATTTCCTTTTTAAAACGTATTTTATAAATCGTTTTAAATTCGTTTTCAAAACCATTTCAACACTATATTCAATTTCAGATCGATTTGATTTCAATCAATTCGAATTCAATTCAATTTCACTTTAATTTTATTTGAATTCATTTCTATTTTATTCGAATTCAAATTCGTTTCCTATTCAGTTCGAATTCTAATTCGTTTTCTATTCAATTCGATTCGAGTTCATTTTCTATTCAATTCGAATCGAATTCATTTTATATTCGATTCGAATTCATTTCAAATTGATTCAATAAAATTTCAATTTCAATTTTATTCTAATTCAATTTGAATTTCATTTCAAAATATTAGATTTTGAAATCACTTTTCCATATTCATTATAAAACGAATAAAATCGATATAAATATCGTTCGCGTCTAAATAACGCATCTCTACTCAACACGGCTTTATATTTTTCAAAAACTTCTTTATTCTATTCAACAAATGAATATTTATCCCATTCAACACGTGAATCTATATTTCTTTCAACACACGACTAATCTCAACACATGAGTACTGTCAACACATCACTATTTTTGTTATGTAAAATATTTTATAAAACTATGGTATCTAATCGTTTGATTTTCAATTAGATTTCTACTGGGAAGTAGTTCTAATTTTAAATATGATAAAGATGTAATTTTTATTATTTAAAATATTTCACCCAACACATGAATAGTTTCAACCCATAATCATTGTCAACACATGACTATTTTTATATTCAACACATGAATTTTCTTTTATAATATTCATTATTTTCCCGATTGGAATAAGGCCCAATCAATCACCATATAATGTCAATTATATGGATTTCCATACAACACATGTATATAATAGCATTGAAAAATAATCAACCATCAACCAAAGTGCACTACACTGTATAAGCATCAAATATAGATATCTAACGCTTATAACAGCCTGTCAATCAATCGATCGACATATCTAATCAATCAGGATGAGTGAACTTCAAATTTCATCCCAACACCCGTGTGGGGTTTCAAACAATCAAACACAGATTTTAGTTGTGCAGTTGGGCGATGTGTAAAATTTATCGACCCAATCAATATCAGTCAAATCAGTGTATATAAACAAATCGGCCGATTTGTTTATAAATATTTATTTATTCACTTTCACGTTAAAAATTATATTTTTAACGATAATATATTTTATTTTAACACATGAATTCCTATTCAGTTCATTTACACAATAAAATGATATTTTTATTTTTCTAACATATTTTAGAAAATTTCGGCGGCATAACGGCACGATACTAGAAACGGGACGAGGCCTAGCCTTATCCCCGGTCTAGTGAAGGCCCACGCCATTCACACATCAATCAAATCCATTCCATTTAACCAAACAATTCAATTCAAACCAATTAGACTAACCAACTACACAACCAAACTATTTAACAAACAAGCCATCCATGGTCTGTGGATGACGGGTGTCGGGTGCTACTAAGCACCGTCTGCATCCTAGTATATATATAACTAGAAAAAGAAATTGAAAGGTGAGAAGTTCTCACCGATAGCTGATTCAATTCCAGACTCTTCTTTGCATAAAATCTTCACCGATCTTGCCTTTTCATCTCCTTTGTTGCCCGTAGCCACTACATATATAAAAATCGCACATTTTTATATTTTGATGTCTTTAAAATAAAAATCATATTTTTATTTATTCATTTTCAATTTAGAAATCATATTTTTATAATCACTTCATATATTTAAAAATCGAATTTCTACTATGCTATTCAACATATAAAAATCGTATCTTTACTATGCTATTCAATATATAAAAATCCCATTTTTACACCGCTACTATATAGATAAAAAATCTATTTTTACATCGTTATCATCTATATAAAGATCTCGCCTTTTCAACTATAAAGATTTCTCCTTTTCAAATATAAAGACTTTATCTTTTCAAAAATATAGATTTCATCGTTATGAAAATCACCACTTTATTTTCAAACCATTAAAAATCGTATTTTTAACTATGCTAAAATCGTGTTTCTAAAACACCGATATATTTATAAAGTTCGTATTTTTACAACAGGGATACACAACCAAAAACCATATTTTTAAACTAATCTTTTTATATTTTTATAAACAACGCTATTATATTTTTATAAATCATATTTATAAAAATCTGATTTTTATTTCTAAAAATCATATATGTATATATATTTTTTTCTACAACCATATGCTAATTTTAAATTTAAAACAATGCAAATTTATTTAAAAACAAAGATTTTTACGTTAAAACAAATATTTATTTATAAAACAATGTATATAGTAAATAAATAAATCAGTAAAAACTACCTTTCTCTACGTTTGAATCCTTCAGGAACACAACCGTTCTTTCAGACCATAGCCGCCCCTCTAGGGCTTCAATTTGCGCGAAATCCAATGCTCAAGATGTCGATCTGAAGCTTCCACGAGGGCAGCCTTCGAGAGAGCTTTCCAACGCCACCACCCATGCTTTGATCGACGGCCGCATGAAGCTTCGATCCTGGAACGAACGGCGGACGTCTGGGCGTTGCGGTCGACATCGGGGGGGGGGGGAAGAGCGGTCGTGGGTGGCGATGGCGAAGGGCGGAGGCGGCGGACAAGATCGAAAGGGGGGGGGCTCCGTCGCTATTCGGTTTCCTTTTTTTTTTTTTATAAAACTGAATTCGGTAATGAATTACAGAAGGGGGGCTTAGGGGATAAAGGAGAAGGAGGGGCCCAATAATATTTAATTTTATTTTATTTTTATTTTTTCTCCTAAGTGTTGACTTTTCGTCCGAGCTCGGAATCACACCCAACGACTGTCGCCACTAGCGTATTACACCCATTCCGAACACAATGGGAAATGTATCGCAAGCTGATTCGAACGTTACGATCAGTTTCCGTTGAACTTACATTTAAATCTCTATATTGAATTTTAAACGTACATTTCAAATTAACGGGGTCACATACTAACTCGAAAAATTCCCGAAAAATATTTTCTAGCTTCCTATTGATGATACGGTCCTAACAAAACTAATTTCGTCGAATTCTGAGACCGTTAGAAAAATGGCCAATTTCCAGTCGATTGAAATCAACTGAAACTGGTCAAACGCGTTTTCCTTTGCCACTCTCACATATTGATTCGAAAAATTATGAAATTTGGAATTTAGCAATAACTTTACAACACGGACCTAACAAAACTGGTTTCGTCGAAATCCGAGGTCGTTTGCAAAATGTCTATTTTTAAGGGCCTGAATTCCATAGCGACTATTCAGAATTTTCAACTGGACATATCTTTTGATTCCCACTATGAAATCTTGATTTTTCGGATTCGTTGGAAAGATATTATCAAATAGATCCTAATGTTTTTGGTTTCACTAAAATCCGGTTTATTTTGCACCCGGTATGTTCAATTGAAGTTAGAAATCGAATTATCGAACTACCGCGCCATTTTCAATTCTATTTATAATTATATATAATTATTTATATTCTAACGACGACGTATATAAATATATACGTCGAATTCTATTCAAAATAAATTTCTCGTCGATATTATTTAAAATAATCCATTTTAAATATTCAAAATTCGCTAAAATTGCCAAAATAAAAATTTTAAACTGGCCCAGATTTTCCGGGTTATTACATCAAATAACTGATAGTGATAAAGAATTCAATGTGCAAGAAATGCTGATTGCAATGTTCTTTTAAGTATTGTTATGATGAAAATCTTGATATAATTCTTGATGAATAGATCATTTCCTACTTTCAAGAATTGTTATAATGAACCTCTTAGTATCCATTGAAGTGGTAGTTGTGATATGCACAACTTATTAAAACATATATGTTCTCGAAAAATATAAATAACATTTGTGGTTATAAAGAAAGACAAGGACATGTACGATTGATATGTTCCTAAAGAATTTAAATAACATTTGTTATTGTAATGAAACTTGTCTCATTCATTAAATGTGTTTTGCAATATAAGCCTGATTGAAACACAAAATTATAAGCACACGAAGTGTATTTAAAAATGAATATTAGTAGCATACAAATCGCAAAAGGAAGGCGTTTTAAATAAGAAATCGAAATGATAAAAATAAAGTTGTAAGAAGGCACTGCTTGTTGCATAAGGTTTCTTGCAGAGATCAAGTTTTGACTTTAGGGAAACATACTCTCCTATTATGAATGTCTTAGCATACTCTCCATTCGGGTAGGTTGTTACATTTGGTGTCAAATACAGACTTCTGCAAATTTTCATTTTCAACCCTATCTCGTATAAATTTATTTATTTACGGTTGATTTTACAAGTGTTGCATGAATTATCATTACAACTAACACTATTGAAGTCACAACCATAAGACCACCTCTAGATATACACTGTAAGTCGTGGAATCTTTATCTCAAGGTTCCATCACATCGAAGCGCCGCATCATCGACTCATCGTTAATAATTCTTCACTGCACTGCAAGTTCTAAACCGAGCACTAAGAAAATGAACACATGTAACACGATCTCCAAGGAAGCACCTATACTTCTATGGTGTTTGACACAAAATTGGTCATTCTCTCATCAGGTCGCGCTAGCAGATTCACTTAGCAAAAGTAGTAGTATTTCCTACCGTCCAGTTCTCATTGTTTTTTGAATGGCTGGAATAATACTGTTTTCGCCCCCCAAGCTTCCCAACTTCATGCCTGAAGTCATCATATAAATATACGCCAGTGAGGCCTGCGCCGACCATATGCCTTCCTCTGAAATGTTCATTGTACCAAATCTGAATTTATTCATCTCTTACCCAGTCCTGGAGCTCTTAAATTCAATCCCAAGTCTTGCTTTTCTTGCCCCAAAGTTCTTCTCTGAAAACAGCTATTTGAACAAATCATCACTAAGATGATTTGTCCACTACTATTGACATGGTTATCTTCACTCCAAACAATTTCAAATCTCATGTGTCCCCAAATCCTTAAGAACACTTTGTTTTTCACCAAATGAATACTTCATTCTAACAATACTAAAATAGCTAACAGACACGTCAAGCAACCACGTATAGTCATCACATTTTATTTAAGAATCATATAAATCTATCCAAATTCTAACTAATATTTTTATCCTAGATGTAATCATTCATAAAAATGGCGACACAATTCACAAGATAGTGAAAAATGAACTGAGACAAGTAACAGTGGAAATATATGGTTAAATGGGTACTGCAAAACATGGATTTCATAAAATAAAGATTGGACGGAGATAATCTTCGAAAGAAATTTTTATTGATTTTGATTCTCTATATAAACCGAAATGTGAAATGTAGAAAATGTTGAATTGTTTTGAATGAATGAAATGATTGCAGAGCAAGTGCATATATATAGGTACAGATGCAATGGTTTACAAAAGATTAAAGTAATGGGATTTTGGCCTACTAGCTTTTTTCTTTGAATAAAAGAATGTTTGGGCCGAATCCATTTGCATAATGCTGAAGAGATAGCTGGCCAAATCCATTTGCATATATGCTGAAGAGATAGCACAGCCGAGATATCACTCTTTATTTCGTCCTCCGAAAATTAGGTTTTTGGAAACCTTAGATTTTGCACCAATCCTTTCAAAAACATTCGGATTTAAGATGTGTCCGCCTCTTTACTTCGAGGATCTAGGCTAATAGTATTCGGATCTCAGGATGACGATTGACTAAATCCTGAATCAGCTTGATTTGAGCAGGGATTCCTTTGCTTTTGATTATTGCTTGTTGAACTAGCTTGGGGGTCCTAAGCTTCGTCGTTGTTGATTTTATTGTCAGGAGGCTTCAGGCTTGGCTTTTCGTGGTCGATTACATTCAAACCCTCTATGAATCTGGTAAAGTTTGCTATAGATAAAGCCTTTGTTAAAATATCTGCCTTTTGGTAAGATCCAGGTACATGATTTACTTGAATATCTCTTTTTTGAAAAAGCTCTCTAACAAAATGCCGATCTATTTCTATTAATTTAGTCCTAACATGTTGTATAGGATTCTCACACATGTATACAATACTTTTATTGTCGCACTATATAGTAGGCTTTGATTCTGACTTTATGCTTAATTCACCCAGTAGTGATTGAATCCACTTTATTTCTACAGTAGCATTAGCTACACTTCGAAACTCAACTTCTGTACTTGACCTTGAAATAGTTGGTTGTTTTTAAAACACCATGAAACTAGATTATTTTCAATGTATATATAGTAGCCAGTGGTGGATCTTTCATCATCTGGGTCAGATTCCCAGTTAGCATCAGCATAGCCTTTAATAGTAAGTTGTCTGCATGATTTTAATGTTAAACTGTGATTGATTGTTTCCTTTAAATACCTCAGGATCCTCTCTACAACCTTCCAGTGCTCGTTTGAAGGATACTGCATGAACTGAGAAACTTTATCAACACTAAAAGTAATATCTGGTCTTGTTATATTGAATATTGTAATGCACCTACAACACTTCGATATTATTTAATATTGGATATTGCTTCACCTCTGAATTTAGAAAAATGTTGACTTGCAATCATAGGTGTTGGTTGAGGCTTGGCATTATCGATTTTTGTTTTAACCAACATTTCCTTGATATATTTTCTTTGACATAGAATCAGTTCAGAACTTGTTCTTCAGACTTTAATGCCCAGGAAATATTTTAAATCACCTAAATCCATAATGGAAAATTATTGTTTAAGATACAATGTTAACTCATCTATGTCTGCAACATTATTTCCTTTTACAATTAAATCAGCCGCATATATTAGTATGTGAGCAACTGAAACATGGTTTGATTTAATGATAAGTGAAGTGTCTGATTTGATAGATTGGTACCCCAATTTAGTTAGAGTGCCTTTTAGTCATTCAAACCGGACCATTGGAAATTGTTTTAGGCCATCTATGGCTTTATTTAATTTAAAGACATAGTTGGGATTTTTAGCATATCCATGAGGATGTTGCATATATATTTCCTCTTCTAATTTTCCATTTAAGAAGGCACTATTCACATCTAAAGGTTTCATATGCCATCCTTTACACAAAGCAACAGTAATAGTAATTCTAATTGTAGTGGGTTTTACTACTAGGGAAAAGGTTTGATTAAAATAAAAACCGTATTCCTGAGTAAATCCCATAGCTACAAGCGTGGCCTTGTATTTATTTATAGATCCATCAAGATTCTTTTTTAACCTATATGTGCACCTACATCCAACAATGTTTTTGTTGGCTGGTGGGCTTACAAGGTTCCAGGTTTTGTTTTTGATGAGAGTGTTAAACTCTTTATCCATAGATGTCTTCCAGGCTTTGTTTTTAATGGCCTGATCAAATGATTCAGGTTCTACCGAACTGGAAGACATATTAAATACTTTTGGCTTAAAAATGCCACTTTTGGCCCTGGTTATCATTGCGTGACCAATGTGGACTGGTGGATCATTTTTAGGTAAGTAGTCTATATTTTTAGAGCTACTTTGACTTTCTCTGATTGGTGTACTGGTTCTTTCTTCGGTTTGTTGGGATTGTGCTTGATGTTGAACAGGTGATTGTGAGGCATGGTTGAATGGCCCTATGTATTCATGATCTTCAGAATTTGAAGGTAGTCGGTTGTGAGCATCAGCACCCCCATCATCTTCCTTTTGCTGCTAGTTCTCTAATGCATTTGGTATAACAGGTATGGATACTTTGGCATTACGAACTTTATTGCTGGACTTAATGTCCTTTATATTGAAAGGAATTATCCTTTCGTTAAATACAACATGTCTGCTAATAAAAGTTCTTCATACATCATCAATACACTTGTATCCTTTCAGATTAGTAGTATAGCCATCGAAAGTACATAGTTTAGATCTAAAGTCTAACTTGTGAGCATTATATGGTTTTATGTATGGAAAACACAAACAACCAAATGTTTTAAGACTATTATAATCATTTGACATTATATAGCTTTTCTAATGTTGTTAGGTCCTTTAATACGGTAGTAGGCTGTATGTTAATTAGATATATTGTTGTATTAAAGGCCTTTGACCAGAATTTCAGTGGCAAACTAGCTTGTGCTAATAGTCTTAAACCAATTTCCGCTATATGTATGTGTTTTCTTTCAGTTAGACCATTTTGTAAAGATGTGTAAGGATAAGTGGTCTTGTGAACAATACCTTTGTTTAGGAAATAACTTTCCAATCTTTTAAACTCACTACCACCATCAGATTGAATAACTTTAAACATAGAATTTATTTGTTTTTCTATTATTGTTATAAAGTTTATGTGGACATTATGAGTTTCAGACTTGGTTTTTAAGAAATATATCCATGTATATCTAGTATATATGTCTATAAAAGAAATGTAATATTTGTAACCATAGTCTGAGTAGATAGGAGAAGTCTCCCATAAATCTGCAGCTATAAGCTACAATTGTTGAGTGTATTCAGTGCGTGAACTAGTAAAAGGTAATCTATGGCTTTTGTCGATTTGACAATGTTATACGGATAATGTAAAGAAACAGGATCAAATTCGATTTTATTATCAGCTTTCGATTTTATTATCAACTAGAATTTTTAGTATAGTTTTCGTACTTGGATAACCAAGTTTGTAGTGCCAAAGGTCAAAAATACTTTCGCTACATTCAGCTTTGTCGAATTCTTTCAAATTACAACATTTTCCTGCTTTACTATCACAATAATTTTCGGCATTAATATCTTTTGAGCATCTAACAGTGTTAAACTTGTACAGTCCTTTGATGAGATCACCCTGTAAAATAATGTTCTTAGTTAGGATGTCTTTAACTAGGCAATAGTTTGGGTAAAATTCAAAATAGATATCATTATCCCTAGCAGATTGTGACACAAAGATTAGATTTTTGGTGATCTTTTGCACTCTAAGCAAGTTATGCAAATAAAGTTGTTGTTTTTTTTCCTTTAAGAGAACCACTACCTATATGAGTTATATTAATACACTGGTCATTACCCATTGAGATAGAGTGCTTACTTTATATCCTAGTTTTAAATTATCAAGATTATTGGTAATGTAGTTGGTTGCTCCTGATTCTGGATGCCAGCTATCATCTTGTAAATGTTCAATTCTAGTTGTATCATTCTGATTACAGCTTCTATTTGTATTTTCTTGACTTCTAAAGTTTTGATTGGAAGATGCAACATTCGTAGATGGATTACTGTTGTTTCCTCGAGATTGATTTGTAGAGTAGTTGGAATTATATCTGAAATAACACTTCAATGCTGTATGGCCAATCTTTTCGCATAATTGACACTTGGGTCTGTTATTGTTATTCCATCTATTTCTGCCTCTTCCCTTGTTTGAGCCACCAGCTTTCTGGTAAGACTGTACTGATTTAGTTGGGTTCTGGTTTTTATCTTTATATATCCAGTAGACAAATTTACTAAAAAAATTAGATGATCTTTTGTTGCTGATTCTCGCTTCATGAAATAGTAGTATAGAGTGAACTTCATCTATAGGAGGTACAACTTTTTGAGTAGTAATAACAACAACAACTAGTTCGCAGTCCTCATTTAACCCTTTCAACAAATATAAGACATGATCTGTATTTTTGACTTTGTTACCTATATCACTTAGTAGATCACATAGCTTCTTGACTTTAGAAATATATTCTCTCATTGATGAATTGTCCTTTCTAATATTTTGAAGTTGCCTTTTATAATGCAAAACCATGGCAGATGATTGATTATTGAATTATTTTTCTATTGTTGTCCATATATCGTTTGCTGTGTTGCATCATATAACAATTGGTAACAAATTTGCACCTATAGACGAGAGTAGACATGAAGTTATAAGTCTATCTTGTCGGTGGTACTGAATATATGCTTGATTAGCTATAGTTCTATTGGCTTGATCTGTAATATACTCGGTGGGAATAGCAGTTGTACCGGGGACAAATGCCTCTAAGCCATAACCTTACATGGCAGTCTCAACTTGTAATTTCCGTGGTAAATATTTGTCTTCTTCAAGATGTACTGTAACTAGCTGACTTTGAGCACTAACAACAGTCTTAACCAATTGTTGTACAGCTGTTTCAGTGGGGTTTTTAGGATTCACATCTGTGCTGGAGGTTGGGGATACAGATTCATCGCCCATGATTGCAGCCGAAAAATTATGCAAGAAGTGGGAATAACAAGAATCAAGATATTGATCAGAAGTCGAAGATGATCAGAAAAAATCAATGAATTTTGTGTGATCAAGTAGAAGCAGCCTGATAATCTCTGATAATGAGGCAAGAACAGAAATGCATAAACTGAGGAGATTACTGGCGAGGCTTTTGTCTGAATTTTTGCTTTTTTTGTTTTCTAGAATCACTTCCTGGTGATTGATGTATGTATCAAAAAGAATACAGTAATCATGAATCAGATGCAGCCGGAATTTGAATGAAATCGAGGCATGACACTGATGAACTTCGCTACGTTCTTCTTCTTAGATGATGAGTATCAAATTAATGAAAAAAGATACCCAAATGATAAAGATTAAGTGATGGGTAATCTATTTCAAAATCACACAACGGGAGATCGAAACAGGAAGCCGCTAGGCAGATCAGCTCTTATACCAAAATAAGGATTGGACAGAGATAATCACTGAAAGAAGATTTTATTGATTTTGAATCTCTGTACAAACTGAAATGTAAAATGCAGAAAATGATGAACTGTTTTGAATGAATAAAATGATTACAGAACAAGTGTGTGTGTGTGTATGTATGTATATATCTATGTATATACATATATATATATGTACGTATATATATATATATATATATATATGTGTGTGTGTGTGTGTGTGTGTGTGTATATAGGTACAAATGCAATGGTTTGAAAAAGATTAAAGTAATGGGCTTTTAGCCCACTAGCTATTTGCTTTGAATAAAAGAATGATTAAGTTGAATCCATTTGCATATATGTTGTAAAGATAGGTGGCCGAATCCATTTGCATATATGTTGAAGAGATAGCACAGCCGACATCTCACTCTTTATTTTGGATTTCGTCGAACTGTCCTCATGTAGTGTGATTTTGTACACACTGTTTTTAATAGTGTGTACAAAACACTGTTTTCCATTAGTGGAAATCCGTGGGATCCATACGAAACCTCTGATTTTCACCAATGAGAACCAAGAGTTTTGTACACACTGTTAAAAACAGTGTGTACAAATTCATTCACCTCCTCATGTTTATGTATGTGAACAAAGAATTCTTTTGACACTTCAACTAATGCAACATCATTGTAGTTTGTTAATTTCCACTAAAATAATCCAAACTAAATAGTATGGATATCTCTCTCTTTCCGTTAACCATATTATTTATTTCAGGTTGTGCGATGAGAAAAACGAATAACATGTTTGCTTAAAAAAGGAGGTTCCATTGAAAAAACATACACAAACGGATTCTTTTATCTGACCTTGGAGATCGTAAGTCTTTTGCAGTTATCTAAAAGTAGAAATATGAGTAATTTTATCAATCGTTATCCCTGCATTCTTTTCGCATTGGAGTAAGATTCACATGTTCAGAAAAAAGGCGAAAATGTGTAAATGTAAACGTCAAACTTGCACTACTTTTGCTCGCCACGAATATAATATAATAATTGTTGCAACCCAAATTTTAGTAATATCTGATATGTATGGTCTATAATAATTTCAGTTCGGGTGACATCGAGCGTGCCTCTACATATATAGAGAAGAGAGCAGTAGAAATATGAAATAGAAATCAAAGAACAATTCTAAGGTACTCCACCATTTAGGATGCAACATAACAATTTTTTTTGTGTATATGAAATGTTCAGTGACATGCTTATTATGTAGATCTCTTGTAACGGTTGTTAACTACCACATAATTCGATTCAACAATGGTATAATATAGAAAAGAAAGAGAATAATATTATTAAAACTGGTATAATATTCACGTAATTTAGTTGTCTACACACACCTGTATCAACTTAACAAAGTTTTAAAACCACGCACATACAAACTAAGGTGATAACTAGTACATTTATCCCAAAGGTTAGAAAATTCGACTTGAGCGTACGTAGTTTTGGAGCTTGTATGAACGTATATTGATATATAGTATGTTTCATAATACTTGAACTAGTGTATAAATATCCCATTTTCAATTTTTTTGTTTTTCCCCTAAAAATTAAAACAAAAGGAACCCGAGTTAACCTGTCACACACCACTTAGCTTTTTACCGTCACTTTACAATGAGAGGATGAGTTATATTTCACTTTTGTTATACTTTATATCTTCCAATTTCAGTCCTCTATTCAGAATTAAATAATATGACAACGCTACCCTATCCGGCTGAAAAACCGGGCAAAAGGTGCGAATTAGTTCAAATCGTGGATATCGGGGGGTAGAGTAGTAATTGTGCATGAAATCATGATGGGGACATCCGCGTTTTTTGTCTCTTACCTCAGTTTTTGACAAAAAGAACACCCCGGTACTTAATCATTTTTGTAAATAATATGCAAGTAATTTAATTATCTAGGCACACCTTTATTAACTCAACAACAAAGGTTTAAAACCACACATATACAAACCGAGGGAATGATCCGCGCACACACGTGTGTCAGTTGTTAGACACTTCAATTTGATCATAAGAGATCGCAAATTTGAAATTTGTGTACCGTGATTCAAATATATATTGACATGGAGTAGATTGCGCATATTCAATTTTTATTTTTAATTTGAAAAAGAAAATCAAAACAAAAAGAAACCCAAGGTAGCCTGCCACTTATCTTTTTACAGTCACTTTACAATGAAGAGATCCATGCAGCAGAAGTGAAGGACTTCGCAAGAGTTTCGAATACACAGTACCACCCAATTTCGAGAATAAAACACAAAGAAGATAAGATCAGGCATTGCCACGTGGCAGGAAAATACTGATTTACCGCCAAAGATAAGGAATATGCGCTCTTGCTACTGCAGCAATAACGAGTGGCCTTTTCCAAATTGGTGCGCTCCTCCTACACTATATATCAGCTCCTTCGTCAAACCATTTCTCTCATCTCAAGGGAACAGCAGAAGAGTAAGAAGAAGAAGAGTGTTAGCAATGGCTTCATCGTTGATGTCTTCTGCAACCATGTCGAGCACGTCCCCAGTGCAGTCGAGCATGGTTGCTCCTTTCACTGGTCTTAAGTCAATGTCAAGCTTCCCCGTTACCAAAAAGGCCAATGCTGACTTCACTAAGTTGCCTAGCAATGGTGGAAGAGTTCAATGCATGAAGGTACATATATATATATATATATATATATATATATATATATATATATTCTAAATTTTCCATATATATGTTTACCTAGTTTTATTCAACAAGAGAGGAACACACATGACATGATGGATGTGTTTCTCACATATGGTTATATACATACAGGTATGGCCTATTGAAGGACTCAAGAAATTCGAGACCCTCTCTTACCTTCCACCTCTAACTGATGAACAGCTCCTGAAGCAGATCGAGTACCTTATCCGCAATGGATGGATCCCTTGCTTAGAATTCAGCCATGTAAGGCCCCTCTGATTTAGTTAAAACCTAACTTATTGATTAATAGCATGTACATACATATAAATATGGATGGTAACAATATATATGCAATATACAGGAAGGATTTGTGTCCCGTGAGACGGGAAACTCACCAGGATACTACGATGGAAGGTACTGGACAATGTGGAAGCTTCCCATGTTCGGATGCACCGATGCTACACAAGTTTTGAACGAAGTAGGAGAGCTGAAGAAGGAGTACCCAAATGCCTACTCCAGAATCATCGGATTTGACAACGTCCGTCAAGTCCAATGCATCAGTTTCCTCGCCTTCAACCCTACACTATAAGTCCCCATTCCCACTATATTACTACCACAATTTGCATGCAAAATTGTTTGAAATTCACATTTTCTGTTTGATTTTGTTCAGAATTATATATACCGGTGCTCATAACCAGAATTGTTGAAATCTTGGAGCACAATGTAGCTTTGGTTTACCGATTTGAATCTTGTGCAAATTGCTAGAGCTCTATAGTATTGTATTATCTATTGTTATTCTATGTGACATTTGGATCGGCTGAAAAACCGCATGCCTCGTGAATATAGCCTATGCATATTAGCCGGCACACGACTGTGGATCAAAAGAAATTTTCAATGTTATCTGTTTTCTATCATCTTTATACATCACTCTCCATCGATATTAGCAAAGTTTAACAATTTCATTTTCTAACCGTCTTCTATGCTTCATCATGACACGACATATACGCGGTGCGTCCCTTTAGAAGATGAAAATCATTTTGGAAAATTGCCTGTTCTCCTCTCTCTGTTCAATTTCTTAAAAGTGATGGTTCTGTTCCAATAACAAGTCTTGGTTCCAATAAGAAGAATCATTGTAGAATTGCAAATGAAAGTTCAAGAACTACTAAAGAACAATGCACTATAATGCATCATAAAGAATTAACAATGTCTTTTATAATTCTCAATTCATTACAGCAGTAGATATTAATTTATTACTATGTTTATTTGTAGTTGTCATACTCATAGATAGTAAGTGATCGTCTAACCACTTTCAAATAAAAGTTGTAAAATCAAACAAAAATGAGGAGTAGACACAAAGGTTCATGCACTCATTGTTCATGTTAACCTGTCGTGCTTAAAATTGAGAAAGCGTAACTATTGACACTACAACAAAGTAGACCTATTACAAAATGGGTTTTACAACGGGCAAAAAATGACTGTTATAAAAAACTAATACTACAACGGTCATTTTCTGAACGTTGTAATAGTTATACTGAACAACGTTATTACAACAGATTTATGTTGCCAGTTGTAATAGAAGCATATTACAACGGTCTAGTTTTGACCGTTGTAATAAATGGCACTATAACAACGTCAATTCCTTGTCCGCTGTAATATATATGAGTTTTACAACAGAAACTTGCAAATTACAACCGCCATTAAATAACCATTGTTAAAGGTCGTACTATAATTTTAACTATTAGGTATATTATATTGATATAGGTTAATTAGTCATGATATTAAATATTACTAATTTGATAATATTAATCTTAATTACATTGGAAATTAATGTTCAATATCAAGAGCTAACAATATATATATATATATATATATATATGAGGAGGGTTCCGCTACACCTCTTATATTGCACGTGAACTCTCCTCCTTAATCTCCACCACCCATTTCCCCACTAATTCTCTCTCTTCCCATTTCAATATTATTTCTTAGTGGGAAGAGAGAGAATGAGTTGAAAAATGGGTGGTGGAGATTAAAGGGGGGGTTCACGTGCAATATAATTTTAACATTTGATAATTAACATTAAATTATAATGAATTAATTATAATAATTATTTTTTACTAGTTAATAGTTACAATAAATAATTAGTTTTTAGGATTATTTTCATTAGTGTAATTTTTTTTAATTAATAGTTTCATTTATTATTAATGTAATAATTAATTATACATAATAAGTACTAATTAATTAGAAGTTAAATTAATTTTATCCAAATAGAATTTGGGTATATTTAAGAGTTACGCTAAAGCCTACAAACACTAATTAATTATATATATAGTTTACTAATGGTAAAAAATATATAAACTTTTGAGAACTCTTAACCGCTTATTTGGGCCGATCATAGGAGTTTTGGTGCCTAAAGCAAAAACAAGGCTTTTGTACAAAAATAATGTTATTATTGTTAATTAAATCATCAAATTAATTTATACTGCTAGTAAATAGTGAGAAAGAAATTGAGGATAAATATAACTTTTTCGTAGCGATAATTCAGTTATATAACAAACCTAATACTATTTATTTATCGACATAATTTCCAGACATCTGACATCTAGAATTCCTTTAGCATGAAAAGCATGTTTTCCTAAGTTCTTTTCCTATTTTTGTGCAAAATCATCAAAAGTACAAATAAATTCACTTCCAATGATTTTTTTTCTTTGAGCTTCTGGGTCTTTTGAGATCTTTAAGTCTAACAATAAACTATTTAGATGCATCCATCCAAGTACCCGACAAATGCATATCCCTTTCAAATTTTGCCTTGATTGCTCTTGAAAACATGAATAGCTACATCCATTAATTAGTACTTTTTCAAAACAACATTTAGCTTTGTTGGCACCGTAGTTGTTAGTATGTAATTTATATTTAAAATTGAAAAATCTCCTTAAAACCTCCCCGATTCGAAACAAAATTAATTCTGCATCAACAATTAAAAACCTCGAGCCCTTCAAAAATGGTGACAACCTCCTCGAGCCCTTCAAAACTCTAGAGCCTTACTATTCCGCTTCCCTCCTCTCAACCACAATCAGATCCGCCTCCAATCCTTATTCCACCAGACCCACCTCCGCTTGTCGCTTCACTTAATCCGCTTCCACCACGAATTCCCCTTCCCATGGTTCGCTGGTCATCTCTCTTTGCATCAAAACCATGTAGCGCGGGGACTTCTTGCCACCCACGTTCTCTCTCAAGTACTATGGCAAGAGTTTGGTTCCAACTGAAGACATAGTCATGGCGAGTACAGAGGTATGGCATGATTATATTACTAGATTTTTTCTTGATGCTCCTTTATCGTACAGGGCGGTAGTCTCGCACCTAAAAAACCTATGGAAACCTCGTGGTCTGATCAAAGTTAAATCGAATGGATCTCTGTTTTTCTTCCTACTAGCCGACCCCACAGATAAGAAGAAAATTCTGGAGGTTGACCTAATCGTCATAAGAAATAAAGTCTTCATTATTAAGAAGTGGATGTGCATTTGGGAAACTCTTGCAAGGGTATCCAATTCATGCCAGTTTGGATCAAGTTTTTCAACTTGTCGATGGTTTCGTGGTCTAAAACTTGTATCGCTTGGCTCGCTACTCATGTTGGAAAATTCTTATGTATGGACAAAGAGACAGTGAGTCTTGATTGGCTAGGTTATGCTAAAGTGATGGTGGAGATTAGCCCAAATAGTGAATTACGAGAAACAATATTAGTTCTTCTTGGCGATGACTCTGAGCATATTATCAAAGTTATTTATGTACGGAAACCAGACAAATGCAAATTATGTGATGCTTTTGGACCCAAAGTTGACAAATGTCCCTTAATTGTTAGTGATACTATAGATTCTGAGAAGGAGAATACAATGGATGGTAAAGAGGTGGATAACAACAGAAGTGGCATCAAGAAAGTTCATGTTGTTGGAGAAGCTGGACAGCATATAGAAGCAACCAAAAGACAAGCCGAGTTCTTACCGACGAGAAGTAGCCGAAAGGTAAGGGAGCTGCACTCTCTACCAAATAAAAAATGGGCGAAGGTTGATCATGTTTCTATGAATCAAGGCAGAGCTAATAATGTGTGTATGCTCGCTATTAAAACTGGAAACAAGTATGGAATTTTGAATAATGTAAGGGATAAAAGTGATACTACGATGGATACACATAATGTTGAAAAAAGAGAGCAATCTGTGGTGCTCGAAGAAGGGAAATAGAAGTTGAGTCTAGTGATCATGAGGGATTCCTTAAAATTCTGATGCCGGTTTTCACTGACCACATGGTGGGACCTGTATCTGTTTAATCTGGTATTGCGGTGCATGATCTGTTGAGCACTGATGGAGGTAAGATTATGGAGTGTGATACAACAGACAACGAAAAAGAAAATGGTGAGGCAAGAAAACATGAAGAACTAGTAGGAAAAAATAACAATTTGGCTGATATGAATGAGCTGATCGAAGAAGTGCTCAGTTATGTTACAGACAAGAACAATGTAATAGGAAATGGTGGATGCAGTGTATTGCAAAGGACTGGTGATATCCAGAGTGGTGATATTACTCTAGTTGTTGATTTGCGTGGTTCTATAGATATGGTCTCTCCTTTGTGTAAGCCACTGGATGATTATTTGCGGTAGAACAACAACCAGAAAGCTTAGCAGGAAAGCAGTGCAGACATTAGTGAAACAACGAATGAATATGAAAAACTGAACACTCTTGTGACTCAATTTACAGACATGCTAAATAAAGAAATTGCTGTTGGTGTTAGGAGTCCAGCAAGGATATATACTCTACAGAAAAAGCTAGTGGAATGCTCTAAAATCTTGCCAGGTTTGAAGAATGGCGAGCTCAAGAAAGAATGAACTAGAATATAACACGGTTGGTTAAACAGAATATCAAAGAACACCAAGTTGATTCCTCTTCTGGTCAAGTAAATGACTAGACTAAACACCCACAAACTGAAGTGTCCCCATAGGCGAATATAGCACCCCTTTCGGGGCATAAGCCTAGGCCACTTGATATCCTCTTTGATCAAAAACCAACGAATTCGGGTGAGAAAGTGCAGCCGAAGACTCCTATCACACGGAGTATGAAGAACGAAATGACGAAGAATCAACAAGAAAATGGCTAGAACTTGTGCTTTTAACACAAGATACTTGTAATGAAGCTTCTTTACGAGTAAATATGTATTTTGTACCATGATAATTAGCTATGTATGGGTCTATGGATTATGTAAAAGCTTAGCTCTATCTTCCCTACGTTGAAACCCATAGTTGATATATGTTTTGTATATCACCTTTCTTCAATGTATTTTACTTTTTATTAATAAAAGAGTGTTACGGATCACTATAAAAACCGGTTGGCTTTGCCAAAAAAAGAAAAATTTCGTTAAAACCAACATATTATAAAAAAAAAAATCAAAATTGAAAACATACTAATTATATCTATAACTGTTAGCGTTTTTGTTGAATATCAAACTCCAATAGTAAATTTATTTAATAGGATAATAATTTGTCTATTAAATATTTAAATTAATAACTATTTTTTTATATACAAGCAATTTTCAAGCAATGTTTGAAAAAAGACTGGTATACACAACTGATTGGTGCAATTGGGCAAACAACTAATTCTGAAGTAACATTTAATACCACCTCGTATTCTCCATAACTCATTTTGCAAACGGCTAATTTTCTCAATCGTTCTCCCTACAAGCAGGGAAAACGAAATTGTCTTTGAACAAAAATCTAGGGAAAATCCAATATTCAGTCAATCTCAGTCCCTCCTTTGATTGTAGTTCTAGTCCACTGCGATTAGGTATGATTTCTACTTATTTTATTTGTAGTTCTAATTTAGGTTCGATTGTTGTACAGTAAAACTAACCGTCGGTTGGATTGTTTTCCAGATCGTTCTCCGATCCACCCGAGACGCTTGCCTACAAAATCAAAGGTCAAATCAATGGAATTCTGGGATCGAAATCATTGAAGAGCGAATAGGTATGATTTCTACTCTTTTTTGTTTGAAATTCTTGTTTTTTTCAGACATCTGCCTGCAAATGATATCTGCATGTAGTAGAAAATTATACTGAAATTTGATAACTGTACTCAATGACATCTTATTCCCGCATATAACACTAATGTGTTTATATATATAACAGTTGAGATAACTGTGTCACGTAATTATATATATAAATTGATATATAAATTTGGTTGTGTTGTTAAATGATCATTCATCGATCATTGGTTATGTGTTATCTATTATTGTACATGTGTCTCGACCAGTCAAGTTTCAAGAACAACTACATCTTCCCTGGACGATGTAGTACGCTTTTGCAGTGAAACCAAATGTGTTTTTACTCTGCTTTTATGCACATCATATATAAAATTCAATATGAACCTTACCATAGTTGAAGTATATATGAATAATGTCATCGTGTGCAGGTGTATGCTTGTATAACACGATATAAATAGTTGTTTTAGGACAAGCTAATATATCCATTCGGGACTAACAACAGTTTCAAACTTTAAAACAATATAATTTTCATATTGTCATTCCTTCATGTCTGAACATATAGCCTACTGCTTTTGGCTTTTGAAGTTACTAAGTTCATAAAAATAGTTCACCAAAAGAAAATGATCATGGTTTAGCAAGCCAAAATGATGTGTATGAAAATCATTAACAATCCGGTATTTTTCAAAAATTCTCACAATAAAAAACAAGATGTTCCACAAGATTAGACCTTCCAATCTCCTCACAATGACGTCTACAGTCCGTCCCCACCCCAAGTTGATATAAAGTCGAACTTTTGGGATAAGAATTGGATCGGATTAGATCACATAATTAAAATAAAGCTATATTTTGTAAAGCAAATTTTCCTCTTTCACAAACTACTTATATTAAATAATTTTAAAACTATCTTAACTATTCGAACCTTATAATTATCTCATAACAATGTTGTAATTGTTTTCAACTATAAGCACACACACACACACACACACTATCTTTTAAATTCTAACTTTTCTAAATATATTTCTTAAATTCAATATAACACTTATACTTATTTTACCAATTAAGGATTTAATACTATTCTACAAACATACATATATTTTTCAAATTAATACATTACATTATTTTCACTGAATATAATTTGTTTTGGGCTATGTTCGCTGCTGCACTCCCATCATTTGGTTGCCAATTTGATTTTCGGTTTGGAACACTTGTTGTTGGGCTTAGTATATGTATTTAGTTGTGCCATGTTTTGCTGGTCATGACTCTTGACATTTGGTTGTTGTCCGTATATATACGTATGAATGTTGATAAGCACCTTCAGTTTGACACTGAACTACCTTGTCCCCTTTTCGTTGCCAAGCCTTTTGCTGTGATACCCTTATGCATGTTGTAAAAAACACGCAAATGGCAACCTGCGTGATTAGTAGTAGCCCCTACAGTAGAAAATGCGGTATTTACATCTTTAATGTTTCCTTGGGAGATATATTATCTTAGTATGCCATCTTAGTTGACATCTGCAGTCCGTCGCCACCCAATGAATATTGGAATATTTAGTTTTACCAGTATGGTACCTTAATTATAAAACCATTTCTTTCAAATAAGTAATTTCTTACAGTAAATTGTGCATTAAGTTTTGGTTGTTAAGGCATTTGTTGCATATGTGCTTTAATTCCATTCTTATTTTATAAATTATCATTTACCATTTTTTCCATTGTTACTGTAAATTTTTTATAGTAATTTTTTTATAGTGAATTGCATGCTTTAATTCCATTATTTAATTCTATTCTTATAGTAAATTTATTACAGTAAATTTCTTACAGTAAATTTTTTTACAGTAAATTCCATGCTTTAATTTCACTATTTAATTCCATTCTTACAGTAAATTTCTTATAGTAAATTTGTCATTTCTTTCAACTAAGTGATTTGTTTCAGTTTTTTGCATATGTTATCATAATTGAAAGTGGTGCAAGTGAGCAATTTTTTGTGAAAATTAGGCTAACATCCCTAAAACAGTTCAAAATACAGCGCACATCCTCCCCAAAGTTTGGTTGCATTTCCGGTCCCTATTTTCAGCTTGCTCCCTTCTGCCTTTTGGTCCATCCACTTCCACATTTTACCCTTTCTGACCAGAAAAAAATGCGGTAGTAACTAAAAAAAAAAATCAAAAAATAGGAAATATTCCCAGAAGCATTCGCCCCAAAAAAAAAGTTGCATGCTTCTGTGCAACTATTGCCAATAGTAGCATACATATATTCATATAGTGTATTTATGTTGAAAATCTTGACCAATATACTCATACATGTATGCAACTATTACCAATAAACTGCATATATGTATGCATATAAAGTTGAACTGAGATTCATGTGTTACGAATAGTTGCATACATGTATGCAACTATTCTGTATATATGCATGCATGTGTGCAACAAATTCAAAAGGGGTGACGACTTCTGAATATGCGCATGAATGTATGCACGTATTCTGTACAAGAGCACAAATGTGTGCAACAATGTCTAAAAACAGTGAATACTTGAAAAAACAGGCCAAATTTGAATATATGCATAAAACGATTCATATATTGGTGTTTAACTGCATACATGTATGCATTTATACTACAGTTTGGCGCAACACTGAAATATAAGCATGAATGTTTGCAACTATGTACGAATATGTGCATCTTTTAATGCAAAAATCTGTTGTTTCACTGATTTTGTGTTATTTTGGGTTTTGACATGGTTTTTGATTGTTTTAACGCATGATTTTTTTGGCATGTACATGTGTTATTTTTTGGCATGTACATGTGTTATTTTTTGTTAATGGATATTTGAAAAGAACAAAACCTCACCAGCATCCATCCATCCAAGAAGCAGATGTCAAAACTATTCATTATTGTCCATTTTATTTATTTTTTCACACTCTTGTCATTAATGAGATTGAGTAAAACACATGCCAAACCAAAATTTGATGTTCATTTAACTCGACTAACTGACCGTCAATGGATGTAAAATTTATCCAATATTTTTCTGTATTTTCATATACAATTATCCAATTTTCAAAAATAATTTTTTTATGAGGATGCAAATATTTATCGAGAAGGCATTGAATTGCCTATAAGGCAGCAACACAAGCCATTGCAAGCAGCACTGAGAGGCTCCAGCAAATGGCGTTGTGTTGCGAGGCAGCACCGCCAAGGGTGCTGTGAGGTAGCATCGCCAAGGCTGCTGCGAGGTAGCAGCACCAAGGCTGCTGTTACCCTTCAAAATGTAGGAATCTTATCCGCCGACCGTCTTTTCTTTAGGTTCCGAAGTTAGAGGATTATAAAGATGGACAAAAGATGGATCCACCTCCCAAGGTTTTGTCAGTTTTGATTTTCAATTTTATATGTGTTACTATTAAGGTTGATTATCGATCTCTTTATTTGTCATAGAATGTCTGAAGAGTATAGGCAAGTTGTTCGGAAGTTTGTATATGAGCATGCAGAACGGAAGGTAAATCCATAAAAAATTATTTGTCCTTGTATAAAATGTAGGAATCTATTCCGCCAATCGCCAATGGATGTTGTATCACATTTGGTTTGTTTTGGAATTAACCCGTTGTATGATGTATAGATTTTTCACGGGGAGGCACGCCCTTTAGAAAGTGAAGGAGATGAAATGATAGATACATATAGAATGTATTTAGACACACAAGTATGTGATGACGAGATGGAAGATCATGCTAACATAGAACATGGGATGGAATCTAATGTAAGACATGGGGTGGAGTCTAATGTAAAACATGGAGTGGAGTCTGATGTAAGACATAGGGTGGAGACTAAGGAGATTATAGGCAATCCCGAAATTCCTTTGTACCCTGGTTATGCAAGCTACACAAAGTTGTCGGTTACAATACTTCTTTACCAGCATAATGCTCGAAACGGTATATCTGTCATAGCATTTACGGAACTTCCTAAACTTTTAAAAGATATGCTGCCTGTGGAAAACATACTTCCTGATTCGACGTATGCAACAAAGAAGATGCTGAAATCATTTGGTTTAGGCTATAGACAAATTCATGCATGTGTAAATGATTGTTTTCTTTAAAGGAAAGAACTCGCACAAAGTGATTCTTTTCCAAATGTGGAAAATCACGTTGGAAAAAAACAAGACAAAGGAAGATGGAAAACAAGCCAAAGTAGCTGCAAAGGTCTTGAGGTACTTTCCAATAATACCAAGACTAAAAAGAAAGTTTATGTCCGCAGAAACATCAGAGCAATTAAGATGGCATAACGATCATAAGAGTGAAGATGGTAAAATACGTCATCCAATAGATTCTTCTCAGAGGGATACAATTGATAGGATATATCCTTCCTTTGCATCCTTTCCACGAAATTTAAGGCTTGGTCTTGCAAGTGATGGCTTTAATCCCTTTGGGGATTGGAATAGCAAATATAGTTGTTGGCCAGCATTTCTTGTTGCATACAACTGTGCTCCGTAGCTTTATATGCACAAAGATAATATGATGTTATCTTTATTAATTCGTGGGCCATGACAACTAGGGAATGATATTGATGTGTATACACAACCACTTATTGACGATTTTAAGAAATTATGGAATAAAGAGGCGATAATCCCTACCTAGTTTTGGTTCTCACATAGTCAACTGGAAATATATAGATATCCCACTTTCGAAACTCGAACATAAATGTTGATGATGCAATAGCAATCATCAGAATCATATCTGGACGACTAAAGTGTGATTCTATATCTATCCATTATATTTGAGGCTTCGGTATACACGCTAGCTAGGCGTATATGCAAAATCTTCATATACCCCATAGTCCAAATTCAATTTAAAATAAAATATTCAATTACGTATAATTGATATAACTTTCAAAACAAAATTTGTTTTTAATATATAATACTCTTCTAACTCATTCTAGGATACTACTGATCCCATCTCTAATGAGTCATTCTTATTGGATATTACTAATCCAATCTCTGATGAATTATTTCGTTCGGTTCTAATGTGCCTTGTTCTCGAGCTCTGAAAACCAAAGCTTTGATACCAAACTGTTACGACCCGAATTTGCTAGCCTCCGAGGAGACCGGAAATCACGTATTATAATGAGAACACTACAAATTCGAACGCAAATGACAGAACATTTCATTGTTATTACAATAATTATATCAAAGTACAAGAATATAACAGAGTACAAATAAATAATATACATTTGATTACTATTAGAGATTTAAATTATAATGCAGCGAAAAAATGATACATAACACAACTGAAAGAAGTATACGGATACAGAGCTTTCCGAATATAGCTTCAGCTGTAAACCAGGACCCTGTAAAATAGAGATCTGCAAAACCAAAACTATTAGCTTCCCATGTGGAAAATAGGGGTACCCAGAGTTTATGTTAAAACAATAAACCCCGAGTCAGTCATGGGACTGGTGTGAGAACTAAAACAGTTATTAGCTTGATTTTAAAGTTAGATAAATCAAGGGACCACGCCGTATAACACAGAATGGGTTTAACCCCAAGAATACCGGTGCATAAAAGATACAGCGCAATGCTAAACAGAAAAATGAAGCTATTATAAGACTCAGGTCCTATCACACAATGCAACGCAAGCCCGAGGATAGAGTTTTACCTTGTAATAGCCAAAAATGCTTGGTACGTGAAATTTCATATTTTATTATTACTATAAGTGAATAAATCAACTTCAAATGTAAATGTATCAATCATAGGCGGCATATGCACCCATATATTACATCGCCAAATATATATTTACAACTAAAATTGTGAAATCACGTATTGGAAAGTGGGTTTCCATCTATGAACCAAGGCAAGCGATCATCCTTACTGATTCGAGACTCTCTAGCCCGAGCCTCAGGATACAGTCGCAACTGCACCTGCGGTTAGCGGTAGGGTCGGTCATCCGTCGATGATTGGCAATGCCATAAACTATATGTTAGCCTACCCTATAGGGCATAAAACCTGGTCAGTATATCGACCGTAACATCCATTTTTCCCTTATATATCTGAGGCGCCTCGCAATCCATCATCCAGTAATAATAAGCAACATCCACATGAGTAAACAGTCTGGGCTCCATACCTTGATGTTACTCCTAGCTAGAAACTAACATATGTCCATTTCCTTGAAGTCCTCATCCCGTTTCTGGTTCATACCGGGGTGTGAAGCTCACGAATAACGCTACACAAATCCATGCTAATTTACGTTGTGCTTTGATCAACAACCACAAGACTTTTCTTTTCAACAAAAGCCTTAATCATTTGCATCTTAGCATGCCACACTGTCATTCCATAACTTACCACTAATTTCCACCAATATATAACCTCAAAGCTCGTACGTCTCAGAGAAGGGTGTTAAGCAAGAGAATAAATTCTCCACCACCAAACAGATATATATATATATATAGCAGAGATCAACGAATGCAATATAAAGGAATCAATGTCAGACACCCCATCCATTTGCAAGTCCGTTCTGGGTCTGAACGAAACCAGGGGCACCTTATTCCTCGTCCCATATGTCCAATACAGGAGAGAGGCCCTCGCATATTCAATCGATCTCCAAGTACGTCTGGACGATCACCACTTATTACCTTGTCTTGGGTGTACAGCCCGATCAAGACATCAGTAATCATCCAAACAATTTGAAGAACTCCGGTCTTCAATCACCATCTTCATCGTCGACTTATCGTGTAATAACCCGAAAATCTGAGGCAATTTAAAATTTTTATTTTGGCAATTTTAGTGAATTTTGATTATTTAAAATGAATTATTTTAAATAATAACGACGAGAAATTTATTTTAAATGGAAATAGAACGTATATATTTATTTGAATCGTCGTTAGAATATAAATATTTATTTATATATATAAAAGAAATTGAAAATGGCGCGGTAGTTCGATAATTCGATTTCAAAGTTCAAATGAATGTACAGGATTCAAAATAAACCGGATTTTAGTGAAAACAAAAATATTTGAATCTATTTGAGAATATCTTTCCAACGAATTCGAAAAATCAAAATTTCATAGCGGGAATCAAAAGTTACGTCCAGTTGAATATTCAGAATAGTCGCTATGGAATTCTGGCCCTTAAAAATAGCCATTTTGCAAACGACCTCGGTTTTCGACGAAACCACTTTTGTTGGATCCATGATGTCAAGTTATTGCTAGGTTTCAAAATTCATAATTTTCTGAATCAATATGTGAGCGTGGTAAAGGAAAACGCGTTTGACCAATTTCAATTGATTTTAAACGACTGGAAAATGGCCATTTTTCAAACGGTCTCAGAATTTGACGAAATTTGTTTTGTTAGGACCGTGTCATCAATACGAAGCTAGAAAATATTTTTTGGGAATTTTTAGAGTCCATATGTGGCCCCAGTAAATTGAAATGTGCGTTCAAAATCAATATATAGATTTATATTTTGATTTTGATGGAAACTGATCGAAACGATCGAATCAGCCTACGATACCTATCCCATTGTGTTCGGAATGGGGGTAATTATCTAGGGACGACAGGCGGCGGGTCTCGTTTGGAAGATCGAAATTTAAAGTTGCTTTTTGGAATTTAAAAATAATAAAATATATATAATTTACTTTCAAACCCCTCCCTCCCCTTTATCTTCCACGATGGAATTCATTCAGTATAATAAAAAAACCTAGCTAATCCTGTCGCTCCCCTCCCTGGCGTCGCCTCCGCCCATCACCACCACCCCCAGCGCCGCTTCGCTCCGATGATACCCCCCTCTCCCCGTTCTCCTCCACCCTCCCTTCACTAAAAAGACCCAAACCCCCATCAGAAAACCGCCGCCGCCGCTTCTTCTTCCTCCTCCTCCACCGTTCGAGACCCCCGCCCCCAGCTCCGTCGTGTTCCCTCAGGCGAGCCACCACCTCGCGGAAACCCCCTTCCTCTATGGAAAACCGTGCCCCCTGCTACTTTCCCCTCTTTAATCTTAGCCGATTTCAACTGTAAGTTTTCGATTTATTTTATGTTCATTTAGCATAAAGTTTATATTTTTATTTGCATAAAGTTTATATTTTTATTAGCCTAAAGTTTTCATAAAATATGATTTTTATGAAGGTAAAGATTTGATTTTTGAACGATGTAAAGATATGAACTTTATATGTATGTGAATGATGAAAAGATAAGATTATTAGAAATATAAAAGTACGATTTTTAATATAAAGTTGAAGTTATAAAACCGTGATTTTTATGTTGTTAGGAATAAAAAGATCGAATTTTATGTAGCGAAAAGTTGGGATTTTTAAAAGAGGAAGTTTGGATTTCCAAAAACGAAAAGATTTAATTTTTATAAGTAGAAAGTCATGATTTTGTTTAGTTAAAAACATGATCTTTATTTGTATAAAAATATGATTTTTTATATAGTATAGATAATAAAAATATGATTTTTATATTATAGAAAAAATAAAAATATAATTTTTATGTTATAGAAAGAATAAAAATATGATTTTTATATTATCGAAGTATTAAAAATTCGATCTTTATTATGTAGAAGGAGCAAAGATGTGATTTTTATATGAGTGGTGATATGAAAATATAATCTTTATTATATGAGTAGCGGTATAAAAATAGAATTTTTATCTATATAGTAGCGGTATAAAAATAGAATTTTTATCTATATAGTAGCGGTATAAAAATAGAATTTTTATCCATATAGCGTAATTATTAAAATGTAATTTTTATATACATGACAACGATATAAAAATGCGATTTTTATATATGTAGTGGATACGGTCGATGAAAGTGACAAAAGGCGAGCACGACGAAGATTTCTACATAAGAAGAGTCGCGGTGTTTGGTTTAGCTTTTCAGTGAGAACTCCTCACTTTTATTTTATTTTCTAGTTGAAATATATACTAGGATGCAGACGGTGCTTAGCAGCACCTGACACCCGTCGTCCACAGACCATGGATGACTTGTTTGTTTGATTTCTGTGTTGTGAAATTTGATTGTGTGATGTGGAATGAAATAAAATATTTTATAGTTAAAAATATGATTTTTAACGTGTATATAAAATAAATATTTATAAACAAATCGGAGATTTGTTTATATACACTGATTTGATTGATATTGATTGGGACGATAAATTTTACACATCGCCCAACCTCACAAATAAAATATGTGTTTGTTGATTTGAAACCCCTCACTGGTATTGGGATGATATTTGACGTACACTAATCCCGATTGTTTAGTTGTATGTCAATCGATGGGTTGACAGATTGTGTAAGCATTAATTATTTATATTTAATGCTTATGCAGTTGTGTGGTGCACTCTGGATGATGGTTGATTATTTATCGTTGCTTTTATATACATGTGTTGTAGAAAATCCATATAATTAACATTATATGGTAATTGATTGGGTCTCATTCCAATAATTGAAAATAAATTCATGTGTTGAATTGAAAATAAATTCATGTGTTGAATAGAAAATAAATTCATGTGTTGAATAGAAAATAAATTCATGTGTTGAATTGAAAATAAATTCATGTGTTGAATTGAAAATAAATCCATGTGTTGAATTGTAAAATATTCATGTGTTGAATAAAAGTCATGTTGATTAGATTGACGCCATTTTGACGTGAACGATATTTATATCGATTTTATTCATTTTTATAATGAATATAGAAAAGAAAGTGATTTCAAAATATAACGTTTTGAAAATATTATCATCTGTATATCGATGATGTGGAATATTCAATTTTGATTCGAAATTGAGTATGAAGTTGAAATCGTTTCGAAAACAAATTTAAAACAATTTATAAAATACGTTTTGAAAGAAAATCGACGAAATATATATTATATATATTATATATATAATGGCCTGAATAGAACGCGTCGCGCTGCGGCAGTTCGCGAATTTCGACCATTGACTTCGAACTGATATTGCGGGAGATCCAATCGTCGGATTCTCCTAAAACCGGAACCGTTGGGTTCGTATCGAAAAGAGCTTTCTAACGAATATTAGAGATTTGAAATCTAACAGTTGGATTTGGAATTATGTCCAATTCAAATTTGGAAAAGGTCAGTGTAAGTGCAGTTCGATGGCCGTTGATGGAAATTGACTGTACGGGTCTTGATAAAATCATTAAAAATAATAATAATTTGTGTAAAATCATAAGAAATGATTTGTGAAGATTTGGGATGAAAATTTCCATATTTGAAAAGATAAAAATAGATTTTTATCGAAATGAACTAGTTTTGAACTAGAATTAAAATCAATTTATTTTTGAAATAAATAAATTGAATTTGAAAGGGGTTTTAAAAGTAACCAGGATTTTCAATAATTGAATTGGAATGGATTTGAATCGAAATTGTCTTTGGAAGATTTCGATGTTGGATTTCGTGATTATACAGATATTGTTATGGAAATTTGAAAGATATATTTATATCTTTATTTCCAATACGATATTTGTTGGTCGTAGAATTTGATATTGAATATAAGCCGATATATTTTCTATTCAGAGCCTTATATTTAATATCAAATGTGATTTGGGTTTGTCGTGAATGGTGTCTTCATTAACACTGTTCTTAAACCCAGTGGAGAAAAAGATTAAATCTGTTTATTTAGATTTAATGAAGTGTGCCAATTAAATAATATTTAATTGGAATTGAATTGGGATTGATTTTTGGGTTTATCATGAACGGTGTTTTAAATAACACTGGTTCTTTAACCCGATAATTAATGGAATGTGATTTTGGGTTTATCGTGAGCCGTGTTTTAAATGACATTGGTTGTTTAACCCAGTTAAAGACAGGATATTGATTTCTGTGAAGATTAAAACTAAGTGGGGTTTTAATGAATCTTTAATTAGATTGAAATGGTCAAGAATGGGGTATCACCAGTTTTTCTCCAACCGATAGTTAAATCTTTAACTAGATTTGAATGTGAAATGGTAATTGAATTTACCGATAACACCGTGGTGTTAGATATGAAGTATGACCAGTTTTACTTCATGGGATGAATAGGTTGGGATTGGAAAATAAAATAAATGATTACTTCGGTGTGGTTCGCTAATCCCGACTAGTTTGAATTGATATTCAAAAGAAGATTAAAGAATAAATTTAAAGAATTTATCTTCGATAAAATTAATGGGAACCTTTCCCAAAGTATAAGAATATTAGAATAAAAGAATATTCTGAATTGGAATGAGGCGTATGTTGTGTTTGTGTAACACTTGTTTATTATATACGCGAGATATTCAGGAAGACTGGGTTTATCCCATTCTGAATAGCTGATTCGACGTGGTGTCGAGGATGAAGATAGTGGTTGAAGACCGGAGGTCTTCACGTCATTTGGGTGATTACTAATGATCTTGATTGGGCCGTACACCCAAGAGGAGGGAATCAGTTTGTGGTCGTCCAGACGTACCTGGACATCGATGGATATGCGGGGTACTAGGTGCCTCCGGTTTCGTTCAGACCCAGAACGAACTTGTAAATGGACTGTGTGTCTGACATTGGATTTTATTCTGTGTGATTGATTTCTATTAAATATATATTTGTTTGGCGATGGAGAATTTATTCTCTTGCTTAACGCCCTTCTTTGAGACATACGAGCTCAAGGGTTATATATTGATGGATATCAAGCGCATGGAGTGAATTGCCTGTGTCACATGCCTAAGTGGCAAATGATCAAGGCTTCTGTTGAAAAGCAAAGTCTTGTGGGTGATGATCGAAGCACGGCCTGTGTGGCATAGCTTTGTGTAGCGTGGATTCGCGAGCCTCACACCCCGGTTGTGAACCAGAAATAGGAGAGGACATCAGGGAGGGCATGCGTTTCCTTCTAGCTAGAAGTGGCGTCAGCGGTTTTACACGCCCTGACGAGTTTGACTTATGTGGTTGTTGCTGTTGCGAGGCGCCTCAGATATATCGGTCGATCCGGGACCGATGGAGTCATTGGACTCATTGACACCCCAGAGGGTGGGGAAACGCAGTGTTCAGGCGTTTTAATCCACATCGGTGGACCGGCCCTGATGATCCAAAGGTCACTCGAGCTCTGACCTGAGACACGGGCCAGAGCATCTCGAATCGGTAGAGGACTATCTTTTGCCTCGGTTCACAGATGGAAATCCAACTTCCAATATGTGACTTTGTGGTTTTATTTGTAGAGCCTAGTATGGCGACATGATATATGGTACCCATGCCGTCTATGATTGATACTTATGATTGAAATTGTTTTATACACTATACATTTATAGTAATATCAAAATAATCTGTTTTAAACGTATCAAGCATTCTTTGGCAATTATAAGGTAAAACCCTATCCCCCGGCTTGCGTTGCATTGTGTGATAGGACATGGGTCTTATAATAGCTTCGTTTTTCCAAAAAGCATTGCGCTGTTTTGTTATATGCACTGGTATTCTTGGGAGGAAACCCGTTCCGTGTTATACGGCGTGGTCCCTTGATATATCTGATTTAAAGTAAAGATTAATAACTATTTTAGTTCTCACACCAGTCACATGACTGACCTGGAGTTTATTGTTTTAACCTAAACTCTGGTGCCCCTATTTTGACATGGGCAGCTAGTAGTTTTGGTTTTGCAGATTTATATTCACAGGATCCTGATTTACAGCTGGAACGATATCCAGAAAGATTTGTATCCGTTTATCTCTTTCAATTGTGTATTGTATTATTTTTCCGCTGCTATGTAATGTATTGTAATCTCTGATGTATAATTTTTATTCGTACTCTGTATATTCTTGTATTCTGATGGAATTGTTGTAATAAGCAATGAAATGTTCTTCTGTTTGCGTTCCGATGTGGTTTGTTCTCAACTCAATCCAAGCTTTCCTTACCCGGGAAGTTCGGGTCGTGTCAGCTTGGTATTAGAGCTTTGGTTTACAAAGCTCGAGAACAAGACACGTTAGAACCAAACGAAAGAATTCATCAGAGATTGGATTAGTAATATCCAATGGGAATGACTCGTTAGAGATGGGATCAGTAGTATCCTAGAACGAGTGTAAAGAGTATATTTTTAAAATGAAAACAGATTTTGTTTTGAAATTTAAATCATTTTATACGTATTTGAATATTTATTTTAAATTAATTTGGAAAATCCAATATATAAATATTTTGCATATACGCCTTGCAAACGTGTATTCGAAGTTTTAATATACTGGATAGATATAGAACCACACTGTAGTCGCCCGGGGATGATACTGATAATTGTGATCACATTACCAGAATTTATGTTTGAGTGATGAAAGTGAGATTTCTATATATTTCCAATTGACTGGTGTGAGAACCAAAATTAGATAGGGCCTATTGTTGTGATTTGGCATCAAAAACGTGATTTTCTGTATATGTATCAAAGTTATGAATTTGAAAAGATAATCAACTAATTGTTTGCTGGTTGTTTTGTTTGATTATTGTTTGAATAATTAAATGTTGAACCTTTAGCCAAATTGAACCAAATAGTGAATTGTATTAAAATTTGTCACATTTGCATACATATACATGTACTTACATTGAACAGGTCATAGCAAAGAGGCTAGAGAAGAGGAATAAAATTGTTTGCCCGACAAATAGGTACATGTTTATTGTATTTCTTGGGTTTTGGATGATTTTATGAGCCGGTTGGCTTTTTCTTTTTCTTTTGGATTGAAGAAGGCCATGGGAGGCTATATGAAATATCCCGAAGTCCCCGGTGCAGGGGAGGTTATGGCAAAAAATTCGAAAATTTAGGGAACTTTTCAAATTTTTGAAAAAATTGAAAAGTTCTTAGAAACTGAAAAGTTGAAGAACTTAAGCCGTAAAGAAAACAATGAGAGTTGAGTTGATTAGTTAAACAACTTTCGGCTTCGTTCCTTTTCGGGGACGAAAAGTTTTAAGTGAGGGAGATTGTAATAACCCGAAAATCTGAGGCAATTTAAAAATTTTATTTTAGCAATTTTAGTGAATTTTGATTATTTAAAATGAATTATTTTAAATAATAATGACGAGAAATTTATTTCGAATGGAAATAGAATGTATATATTTATTTGAATCGTTGTTAGAATATAAATATTTATTTATATATATAAAAGGAATTGAAAATGGTGCAGTAGTTTGATAATTCGATTTCAAAGTTCAAATGAATGTACAGGATTCAAAATAAACCGGATTTTAGTGAAACCAAAAATATTTGAATCTATTTGAGAATATCTTTCCAACGAATCCGAAAAATCTAAATTTCATAGCGGGAATCAAAAGTTACGTCCAGCTGAAAATTCAGAATAGTCGCTATGGAATTCTGGCCCTTAAAAATAGCCATTTTGCAAACGACCTCGGTTTTCGACGAAACCACTTTTGTTGGATCCGTGATGTCAAGTTATTGCTAGGTTTCAAAATTCATAATTTTCTGAATCAATATGTGAGCGTGGCAAAGGAAAACGCGTTTGACCAATTTCAGTTGATTTTAATCAACTGGAAAATGACTATTTTTCAAACGGTCTCAGAATTTGACGAAATTAGTTTTGTTAGGACCGTATCGTCAATACGAAGCTAGATAATATTTTTCGGGAATTTTTAAAGTCTGTATGTGGCCTCAGTAAATTGAAATGTGCGTTCAAAATCAATATATAGATTTATATTTTGATTTTGATGGAAACTGATCGAAACGATCGAATCAGCCTACGATACCTATCCCATTGTGTTCGGAATGGGGGTAGTTAGCTAGGGACGACCGACGGTGGGTCTCATTTGGAAGATCGAAATTTAAAGTTGCTTTTTGGAATTTAAAAATAATAAAATATATATAATTTACTTTAAAACCCCTCCCTCCCCTTTATCTTCCACGATGGAATTCATTCAGTAAAATAAAAAAACCCAAGCTAATCTCTTCGCTCCCCTCCCCCGCGTCACCTCCGCCCATCGCCACACCCCTCCCAGCGCCGCTTCCCTCCGATGATACCCCCCTCTTCCCGTTCTCCTCCACCCTCCCTTCACTAAAAAGACCCAAACCCCCATCAGAAAATCGCTGCCGCCGCTTCTTCTTCCTCCTCCTCCGCCGTTCGAGACCCCCGCCCCCAGCTCGGTCGTGTTCCCTCAGGCGAGCCACCACCTCGCGGAAACCCCCTTCCTCTGTGGAAAACTGCACCCCCTGCTACTTTCCCCTCTTTAATCTTAGCCGATTTCAGCTGTAAGTTTTCGATTTCTTTTATGTTCATTTAGCATAAAGTTTATATTTTTATTTGCATAAAGTTTATATTTTTATTAGCCTAAAGTTTTCATAAAAATATGATTTTTATGAAGGTAAAGATTTGATTTTTGAACGATGTAAAGATATGAACTTTATATGTATGTGAATGATAAAAAGTTATGATTATTAGAAATATAAAAATACGATTTTTAATATAAAGTTGAAGTTATAAAAACGTGATTTTTATGTTGTTAGGAATAAAAAGATTGAATTTTATGTAGCGAAAATTTGGCTTTTTTAAAAGAGGAAGTTTGAATTTCCAAAAACGAAAAGATTTAATTTTTACAAGTAGAAAGTTATGATTTTGTTTAGTTAAAAACGTGATCTTTGTTTGTATAAAAAATATGATTTTTTATATAGTATAGATAATAAAAATATGATTTTTATATTATAGAAAAAATAAAAATATAATTTTTATTTTATAGAAAGAATAAAAATATGATTTTTAAATTATAGAAGTATTAAAAATTCGATCTTTATTATGTAGAAGGAGCAAAGATGTGATTTTTATATGAGTGGCGATATAAAAATATAATCTTTATTATATGAGTAGCGGTATAAAAATAGAATTTTTATCTATATAGTAGCGGTATAAAAATAGAATTTTTATCCATATAGCGTAATTATAAAAATGTGATTTTTATATACATGACAACGATATAAAAATGCGATTTTTATATATGTAGTGGATACGGTCGATGAAAGTGACAAAAGGCGAGCACGGCGAAGATTTCTACATAAGAAGAGTCGCGGTGTTTCGTTTTGCTTTTCGGTGAGAACTCCTCACTTTTATTTTATTTTCTAGTTGAAATATATACTAGGATGCAGACGGTGCTTGGCAGCACTCGACACCCGTCGTCCACAGACCATGGATGACTTGTTTGTTTGATTTCTGTGTTGTGAAATTTGATTGTGTGTTGTGGAATGAAATAAAATATTTTGTAGTGGAAAATATTTTATAATTAAAAATATGATTTTTAATGTGTATATAAAATAAATATTTATAAACAAATTGGAGATTTGTTTATATACACTGATTTGATTGATATTGATTGGGACGATAAATTTTACACATCGCCCAACCTCACAAATAAAATATGTGTTTGTTGATTTGAAACCCCACACGGGTATTGGGATGATATTTGACGTACACTAATCCCGATTATTTAGTTGTATGTCAATCGATGGGTTGACAGATTGTGTAAGCGTTAATTATTTATATTTAATGCTTATGCAGTTGTGTGGTGCACTCTGCATGATGGTTGATTATTTATCGTTGCTATTATATACATGTGTTGTAGAAAATCCATATAATTAACATTATATGGTAATTGATTGGGCCTCATTCCAATAATTGAAAATAAATTCATGTGTTGAATTGAAAATAAATTCATGTGTTGAATAGAAAATAAATTCATGTGTTGAATAGAAAATAAATTCATGTGTTGAATTGAAAATAAATTCATGTGTTGAATTGAAAATAAATTCATGTGTTGAATTATAAAATATTCATGTGTTGAATAAAAGCCGTGTTGATTAGATTGACGCCATTTTGACGTGAATGATATTTATATCGATTTTATTCATTTTTATAATGAATATAGAAAAGAAAGTGATTTCAAAATATAACGTTTTGAAAACATTATCATCTGTATATCGATGATGTGGAATATTCAATTTTGATTCGAAATTGAGTATGAAGTTGAAATCGTTTCGAAAACGAATTTAAAACAATTTATAAAATACATTTTGAAAGGAAATCGATGAAATATATATATATATATATATATATATATATATATATATATATATATATATAATGGCCTGAATAGAACGCGCCGCGCTGCGGCAGTTCGCGAATTTCGACCATTGACTTCGAACGGATATTGCGGGAGATCCGACCGTCGGATTCTCCTAAAACAAGAACCATTGGGTTCGTATCGAAAAGTTCTTTCTAACGAATATTAGAGATTTGAGATCTAACGGTTGGATTTGGAATTATGTCCAAATCAAATTTGGAAAAGGTCTCTATAAGTGCAGTTCGATGGCCGTTGATGGAAATCGACTGTACGGGCCTTGATAAAATCATTAAAAATAATAATAATTTGAGTAAAATCATAAGAAATGATTTGTGAAGAATTGGGATGAAAATTTCTATATTTGAAACGATAAAAATATATTTTTATCGAAATGAACTAGTTTTGAACTAGAATTAAAATCAATTTATTTTTGAAATAAATAAATTGAATTTGAAAGGGGCTTTAAAAGTAACCAGGATTTTCAATAATTGAATTGGAATGGATTTGAATCGAAATTGTCTTTGGAATATTTCGATGTTATGGAAATTTGAAAGATATATTTATATCGTTATTTCCAATACGATATTTGTTGGTCGTAGAATTTGATATTGAATATAAGCCAATATATTTTCTATTCAGAGCCTTGTATTTAATATCAAATGTGATTTGGGTTTGTCGTGAATAGTGTCTTCATTAACACTGTTCTTAAACCCAGTGGAGAAAAAGATTAATTCTTTTTATTTAGATTTAATGAAGTGTGCCAATTAAATAATATTTAATTGGAATTGAATTGGGGTTGATTTTTGGGTTTATCGTGAACGGTGTTTAAAATAACACTGGTTCTTTAACCCGATAATTAATGGAATGTGATTTTGGGTTTATCATGAGCCGTGTTTTAAATGACATTAGTTCTTTAACCCAGTTAAAGACATGATATTGATTTCTGTGAAGATTAAAACTAAGTGGGGTTTTAATGAATCTTTAATTAGATTGAAATGGTCGAGAATGGGGTATCACCAGTTTTGCTCCAAGCGATAGTTAAATATTTAATTAGATTTGAATGTGAAATGGTAATTGAATTTACCGATAACACCGTGGTGTTAGATATGAAGTATGACCAGTTTTACTTCTGGGATGAATAGGTTGGGATTGGGAAATAAAATAAATGATTACTTCGGTGTGGTTCGCTAATCCCGACTAGTTTGAATTGATATTCAAAAGAAGATTAAAGAATAAATTTAAAGAATTTGTCTTTGATAAAATTAATGGGAACCTTTCCCAAAGTATAAGAATAATAGAATAAAAGAATATTCTGAATTGGAATGAGGCGTATGTTGTGTTTGTGTAACACTTGTTTATTATATACGCGAGTTATTCAGGAAGACCGGGTTTATCCCATTCTAAATAGCTGATTCGACATGGTGTCGAGGATGAAGACGGTGGTTGAAGACCGGAGGTCTTCACGTCGTTTGGGTGATTACTGATGATCTTGATTGGGCCATACACCCAAGAGGAGGGAATCAGTTAGTGGTCGTCCAGACGTACTTGGAGATCGATGGATATGTGGGGTACTAGGTGCCTCCGGTTTCGTTCAGACCCAAAACGAACTTGTAAATGGATTGTGTGTCTGACATTGGATTTTATTCTGTGTGATTAGTTTCTATTAAATATATATCTGTTTGGCGGCAGATAATTTATTCTCTTGCTTAACGCCCTTCTCTAAGACGTACGAGCTCAGGGGTTATATATTGATGGATATCAAACGCATGGAGTGAATTGCCTGTGTGGCATGCCTAAGTGGCAAATGATCAAGGCTTCTGTTGAAAAGCAAAGTCTTGTGGGTGATGATCAAAGCACGGCCTGTGTGGCATAGCTTTGTGTAGCGTATATTCGCGAGCTTCACACCCCGGTTGTGAACCAGAAACGGAAGAGGACATCAGGGAGGGCATGTTCTTCTGTTTGCGTTCCGATGTGGTTTGTTCTCAACTGAATCCGGGCTTTCCTTACCCGGGAAGTTCAGGTCGTGTCATATCGTCAAATCAGTTATTCATAATGGGTATAAACCCAGACTTTCCAAATAACTCGCATATTTTATAAACAAGTGCTACAAAACACAACGTACGCCTCATTCCAATCCAGAATATTCTTTTATTCCAATATTCACATTTTTAGGGAAAGGTTCCCATTAATTTTATCAATGATAGATTCTTAAAATTTATTCTTTAATCTTCCTTTGGATATCAATTTCCAAAATATTTATTTAACTTTTCACAATTCTAAACCAAATTAAGGTTTATAAACTAGTCGGGATTATCGAACCATACCAAAGTAACCAGTTCTTTTGTTATCCCAATCCCAGCCTAATTATCCCATGGAGCAAAACTAGTAATACTCCATATCTAACACTATGGTGTTACTGTTAAAATTAATTACCATTTCCTGTTCAAATCTAATTAAAGATTTAACTACCGCCAGGAGTAAAACTTGTGGTACTCCATTCTCGATCATTTCCCAAATTTGATAATTAAATTATCACATTTACATTTCAATCTAATTAAAGATTCATTAAAACCCGACTTAGTTTTAATCTTCCTAAAAATCATTATTTATGATTATTTAGCTTTGGGAAATCAAACATGCTGCACTGACAATCTACACCGTACCATTGATTTCTGCCCGTACACAACATCTAAGTTCATACGTCCTAGAGAAGGGTGTTAAGCAAGAGAATAAATTCTCCGCCACCAAACAGATGTATATTTAGTAGAGATCAACAAATACAGTTCGAAATATAATGTTAGACATGTAATCCTGTCTTTAACTGGGTTAAAGAACCAAAGTCATTTAAAAAAACAGTTCACGATAAACCCAAAATCACATTCCAATAGTTATGGATTCTTCACGGAAAACATATCAATATATAATCGATATCAATTTTCGTATCCGACTAATAATATAAATGGAATAATGACAAAGCCTTTTTAAATTCCATATATATTAACAGTCTTCCTCCACAGAAGCTCACTTTGATTATTATCAAATCAAATTCCATTCAACTCCAATTTAATATATTAAATTGGAAAAAATTACTTTGGAAAATTTCCATTAATCTTAATAAAAATATTTGTATATTCCGAATCACATTTCACTGTTAATCGGGTTAAAATCGAATATCGTTAAAAACACAGTTCACTATAAACCCAATTCACATTCCATTTTATTTCAATTACTAAATATAATTAGAAACTCTAATCATCTTAACTAAAAGATTTATTCTTTTCAGAATGGGGTTTAAGAACAGCGTTACTGAAGACATCATTCACGACAAACCAAAAATCCAATTTAATATTAAATATAAGGCTCTGAATAGAAATTATATCGGCTTATATACAATATCAAATTCTCAAACTAACGGATATCGTATTGGGAATAATGATATATGTATCTTCCAAATTCCCATAACAATATCCGTATAACCACGGAATCCAATATAGAAATATTCCTAAGATTATTTCCATTACAATTTATTCATTGGAAAATTCTAGTTATTTTTAAACCATTTCAAATCCAATTCATTTATTTAAAAACATTGGATTATCTTTCTAGTTAATAACTAGTTCATTTTGATAAAAAATATATTTTTATCTTTTCAAATATGGAGTTTTTCATCCCCATTCTTTCCAAATCATTTATTATGATTTTACATGGATTATTGATATTTTTAATAATTTTATCAAAGCCCGTACAGTCGGTTTCCAATAACGGCCACCGAACTGCATCCATAGCGACCTTTTTCAAATTTTATTTGGTCATAATTCCAAATCCAACTATTAGATTTCAAATATCTTATATCTATTGGAAAGCTCTTTCCAATACGTACCCAATGGTTCCAGTTTCAGGAGAATCCGACAGTCGGATCTCCCGTAATGTCAATTCGAAGTCAATGGTCGAAATTCGCGAATGGTCGCTGCGCGGCACGTTCTATTCAGGCCATTTAATATATAATACATATATTATATATATTTCATCGATTTCCATTTAAAACATATTTTATAAATTCGTTTTAAAATGATTCCCACTTTTATTTCAACTTTAAATCAAAATTGAATACTCCTTATCATTATAATATTTAAATGATAATATTTTCAAAATATCAGATTTTGAAATCATTTGCTTTTTTATATTCATTAAAAAATATGAATAAAATTGATATAAATATCGTTCGCGTTAAAATGGCGCATAACTAATCAACACGGCTTCATACATTTCAATATTTTCGTGTCCTTCCAAAATCGGACATCAAATTCATATTTTAATCCTTTACAGAATATTATTTTAAAATATTCGTTATTTTAAAATATTTGTTATTTTGAAATATTCGTTATTTCTAAATTGGAATCAGACATAGTCAGTTAACACATATGTTATTTATATGGATTTCATACACACATTCACACAACAATAATTATACACAGTCAACCATCATCCAAAGTGCATTACACAACTGCATAAGCATTAAATATAAATAACTAATGCTTAAAACAGTCTGTCAACCAATCAATTGACATACAACTAAACAGTTGGGATTAGTGTACGCCAAATATCATCTCAATACCCGTGTGGGGTTACAAACAATAATACTGAATATTATTTGTACAGTTGGGCGATGTGTAAAATTTATCGTCCCAATCAATGTCAGTTAAATGGGTGTACATAAACAAATCGTCTGATTTGTAAATGAATATTTATTTTCATTTCAGGAGATTTTATGTCGCTCATATATACGTTAAAAATTATATTTTTAATGATAAAATATTCATTTCAACAAATGACTATTTTATATAGTTTTACTACACATTAAAAATGATATTTTTAATGATTACACATCTTATTCAACACATGGATATTTTATATAGTTCCTTTATACAATAAAAATGATATTTTTATTGTTCAAATATTTTATTCACAATCAATTTTACAGCCACAGTCCAAATTTCCACAATACAATTCAAACAAACAACCATGGTTTGTACAATAAATAGTGTCGGGGGCTTCTAAGCCCAGTCTGCATCCCAGTGTATATTTAACTGTAAAATAATTAGAGTGAGAAGGAGTTCTCACCATCGGTTTCCACTCCGTCAATCTTTAAAGGACGGTTTGGTTTTAAATCTGACTTAAATTGTAACTAGCTCCAAATTGGATCCAGTTAGTCTTGTTGTGAAGCTCTTGACTCCACGGTTGCAATGGATCCTGTTTCATGTGATTTGGAATTCGTAGCAAAAAGTTATTTACGTTTAAACATTGATTACAATAATTATATAATTAAATAAATCATTAAACATTAATTACATTGTTTTCAGCTAATCCCTCTCTTCCAACAGCAGACCCCATTCGAAACCCATGCCGCCCCTCTAGGGTTCAGATTTGCCCCCCCCCCTTTGCTCGCCGTAACCAAGATCAGACGCGCCCACCTCGAAGCTCGAGGCTTCCTCTCCCATCGCCCAGAAGGGGACCCCACTCGCACCCCTCCAGTCTGCGCCATTCGCCAACGAACGGAACCACTTTGTGCCTCAATTTCTTGCGATCTTCGAAACGAAAATTGATCTCGATCATTGGATATGTTGCCCTCTCCAAACTGATCGATTTTCCCTTTGGATGCTCCCTGATTTGTTGCGTGGATTAAAACAAAAGAGAGGAGGAATACGGGAACGAAATCGCCCGTTCGCTTTTAGATGAAGATGGCGGCTGAACAGAGATAGAAAATTAGGGCTTTAATTTTCCTATTATAGCCCTTTTTTATTTAATAATATTTTAATTTGAAAATAATTTGTTTTATGTCACTATCTCTAATTTGAACCCAACGACTGTGGCATCTAGCTAAATACCCCCATTCCAAACACAATGGGATATGTTTCGTAAGCTAATTCTAATGTTTTGATCATTTTTTCTTTAAATTAAAATATAAATCAATGTATATTTAATTTAAACGTACATTTTAATTTACCAAGGTCACATACTGACTCCAAAAATTCCCAAAAAATAAATCTAGTTATGTTTTGACAATACGGCCATAATAAAACTAATTTCGTCAAATTTCGAGACCATTTGAAAAATGGCCCTTTTCTAGTCGATCCAATTCAACTGAAATTGACAAAACACTTTTCTTTTGCCATGCTCACATATTAATTCAAAAAATTATGAAAATTGGAATCTAGCAATAATTTGACATTCCGGATCCAACAAAAGTAGTTTGGTCGAAAACGCGGATCGTTTGCAAAATGTCTATTTTTAAGGGCTATATTTAATTTAAAATATATATAAATTCCATAGCGACTATTTTAAATTTAAACTAGACATAAGTTTCAATTTATATTATGAAACATGAATTTTTCATATTCGTTAGGAAGATATAATTTAACAGATTCAAATGTTTATTGTTTTACTGAAATCCGATCTATTTAAATTCTGTACATTCAATTGAAATTTGAAATTGAATTTTTAAACTACAACGCCATTTCAGGCTCGTTTTATGATTAAAATAAGTTTATACGTTCTAACTTCGATTAAAATAAATTTTTAGTCGTTATTATTTGAAATAAATCATTTTAATTATTCAAAATCCATTAAAATAACTAAAATAAAAAAAATTAAGTTGGTTCTGAAAATCCGGGTTGTTACAATCTCTCCCTCTTAAAAATTTTCCGTCCTCGAAAAGTAACGAAGCTGAAATTTGTTTACTAATCAACTCAACTTTCATTCTGGCTTTAATTCTTCAACTTTTTAATTACTAAGAATTTTCTAATTTCCCAAAATTTGGCGGACACCCTAAATTTTTGAAAAATTTCGACATAACCTCCTTTGTACGGGGAGACCTTTAAAACCACAACTTGCCTCACAGAGCCCTCATTAATCCAAAAGAAAAATAAAAAGCTAATCGGCACATAAAATCATCAAAACCTAAGAAATACAATAAACATGTACCTATTTGTCAGGCATACAATTTTATTCCTCTTCTTAGCTTCCACGCTATGACCTGTTCATTATATACACATGTACATATATGCAATTTTAATTTAGTTCAGTATTTTATTCGTTTTGGCTAAATTTACCATTCATTCACATATTGGTTAAATTAATTATCATTCCAATATTATTACTAATTAAACTAATAATCAAACATCACCACCAGCAATCAATTAGTTGATTAGCTTTTCAAACATACAACTTTTATATATACTCAAAAAAAATCCAATTTCAAGACCAATTTACAAACAATAATCCCTACCTAGTTTTGGTTCTCACACCAGTCAATTGGAAATGTATAGATATCCCACTTTCGAAACTCGAACAAAAATGCTCATGATGCTATAACGGTTATCAGAGTCATCTCCGAGTGACTAGAGTGTAATTCTATATCTATCCAGTATATTTGAGGCTTCGTATATATGCTAGCTAGGCGTATATGCAAAATCTTCATATACCCGATAGTCCAAATTCAATTTAAAATAAAATATTCAATCACGTATAAATTGATATAATTTTCAAAACAAAATTTGTTTCTAATAAATAATACTCTTCTAACTCATTCTAGGATACTACTGATACCATCTCTAACGAGTCGTTCTTATTGGATATTACTAATCCAATCTCTGATGAATTCTTTCGTTTGATTCTAATGTGCCTTAATCTCGAGCTCTGTAAACCAAAGCTCTGATACCAAACTGTTACGACCCGAATTTGTTATCTTCCAAGGAGACCGGAAAACGCTTATTGTAATGAGAACACGACAAATTCGAATGCAAACGACAGAACATTTCATTGTTATTACAACAATCACATCAGAGTACAAGAGTATAACAGAGTACAAATAAATAATATACATTTGATAAATATCAGAGATTTAAATTATAATGCAGCGGAAAAATGATACATAACACAACTAAAAGAAATACATGGATACAGAGCTTTCCAAATATAGCTCCAGCTGTAAACCAGGACCCTGTAAAATAGAAATCTGCAAAACCAAAACTACTAGCTGCCCGTGTGGAAAATAGGGGCACCCAGAGTTTAGGTTAAAACAATAAACTCCGAGTCAGTCATGGAACTGGTGTGAGAATTAAAACAGTTATTAGCTTGATTTTAATGTTAGATAAATCAAGGGACCATGCCGTATAACATGGAACGGGTTTAACCCCAAGAATACCAGTGCATAAAACATATAGAGCAATACTAAATAGAAAAATGAAGCTATTATAAGACTCAGGTCCCATCACACAATACAACGCAAGCCAGAGGATAGAGTTTTACTTGATAATAGCCAAAAATGCTTTGTACGTGAAATTTCATATTTTATTATTACTATAAGTGAAGAAATCAACTTCAAATGTAAACGTATCAATCATAGGTGGCGTAGGTACCCATATATTACATCGCCAAATATATATATTTACAAATAAAATCATGAAATCACGTATTGGAAAGTGGGTTTCCATCTATGAACCAAGGCAAGCGATCATCCTAACCAATTCGAGACTCTCTAGCCTGAGACTCAGGATACAGTCGCAATTACACCTGCGGTTAGTGGTAGGACCGGTCATCCGTTGATGATTGGCAATACCATAAACTATATGTTAGCTTTCCCTATGGAGCATAAAACCTGGTCAGTATATCGACCATAACATCCATCGGTGTCGTAGTGACCGATATATCCAAGGCGCCTCGCAATCCATCATCCAGTAATAATAAGCAACATTCACATGAGTAAACTGTCTGGGCTCCATACCATGATGTTACTCCTAGCTAGAACTAACATATGTCCGTTTCCTTGAAGTCCTCATCCCGTTTCTGGTTCATACCAGGGTGTGAAGCTCGCGAATTAACGCTACACAAAATTATGCTAATTAAAGCTGTGCTTTGATCATCAACCACACGACCCTGCTTATCAACAAAAGCCTTGATCATTTGCATCTCAGCATGCCACACTGTCATTCCATACCGTACCATTGATTTCCACCAATATATAACCTCTAAGATCGTACGTCTTAGAGAAGGTGTTAAGCAAGAGAATAAATTCTCGGCCACCAAACAAATATATACATATATATTTAGCAGAGATCAACGAATACAGTATAAAGGAATCAATGTCACACACCCATCCATTTGCAAGTCCGTTCTGGGTCTGAATGAAACCAGAGTCCCATATGTCCAATACAAGAGATAGGCCCTCGCATATCCGGTCAATCTCCAAATACGTTTGGACGATCACCACTTATTACCTTGTCTTGGGTGTACAGCCTAATCAAGACATCAGTACTCATCCAAACAATATGAAGAAATCCGTTCTTTAACCACCATCTTCGTTGTTGACTTATCGTCGAATCAATTATTCAGAATGGGTATAATCCTGGACTTTCCGAATAGCTCGCGTATTTTATGAACAAGTGCCATAAAACACAACATATGCCTCATTCCAGTCCAGAATATTCTTTTATTCCAATATTCACATTTTTAGGGAAAGGTTCCCATTAATTTTATCAAAGATAAATTCTTTAAAAAAAATCTTTAATCTTCCTTTGGATTTCAATTTCCAAAAGATTCATTTACCTTTCCACAATTCTAAACCAAATTAAGGTTTATAAACTGGTTGGGATTATCGAACCATACCGAAGTAATCATTTCTTTTATTATCCCAATCCCAACCTTATTTTCCCATGGAGCAAAACTGGTAATAATCCATATCTAACACCACAGTGTTACTGGTAAAATTAATTACCATTTCCCGTTCAAATCTAATTAAAGATTTAACTATCGTGTGTAGTAAAACTGAGGGTACTTCATTCTCGATCATTTCCGAAATTTGACAATTTAAATTATCACATTCACACTTCTATCTAACTAAAGATTCATTAAAACTCAACTTAGTTTTTATCTTCCCAAAAATCATTATTTATGATTATTTAACTTTTAGGAAATCAAACAGGCCGCATCGACAATCTACACCGTACCATTGATTTCTGCCGATTTACAACCTCTAAGCTCATACATCCCAGAGAAGGGTGTTAAGCAAGAGAATAAATTCTCCACCACCAAACAGATGTATATTTAGCAGAGATCAACAAACACAGTTCGAAATACAATGTTAGACATGTAATCTTGTCTTTAACTGGGTTAAAGAACTAATGTAGTTTACAAACACAATTCACGATAAACCCAAAATCACTTTCCATTAATTATGGAATCTTCACGGAAAACAGATCAATATATAATCAATATCAATTTCCGTATCCGACTAATAATATAAATGGAATAACGACAAAGCCTTTTTTAATTCCATATATATTAATAGTCTTCCTCCATAGAAGCTCACTTCGATTATTATCAAATCGAATTCCGTTCAACTCCAATTTAATATGTTAAATTGGAAAACTTTACTATGGAATCCTTAATCTTAATAAAAAGATTTATATATTCCAAATCATATTTCACTGTTAGTCGGGTTAAAGAACGAATGTCGTTAAAAACACAGTTCACAATAAACCCAATTCACATTCCATTTTATTCCTATTACTAAATATAATTGGAAACTCTAATAATCTTAATTAAAAGATTTATTCTTTTTACAACGTGGTTTAAGAACAGTGTTACTAAAGACACCATTCGTGACAAACCCAAAATCTAATTTAATATTAAATATAAGGCTCTGAATAGAAATTATATCGGCTTATATTCAATATCAAATTCTGAAACTAACGGATATTGTATTGGGAATAACAATATCTATATCTTCCAAATTCTCATAACAATATCTGTATAACCACGAAATCCAGTATAGAAATATTCCAAAGATTATTTCCATTCCAATTTATTCATTGGAAAATTCTGGTTATTTTAAAACCATTACAAATCCAATTCATTTATTTAAAAACGTTGGATTATCTTTCTAGTTAATAACTAGTTCATTTTGATAAAAATATATTTTTATCTTTCAAATATCCAATTTTTCATCCCAATTCTTTCCAAATCATTCATTATGATTTTACACGAATTATTGATATTTTTAATAATTTTATCAAGGCCCGTACAGTCAGTTTCCAATAACGTCCACTGAACTGCATCCATATTGACCTTTTCCAAATTCTATTTGGACATAATTGCAAATCCCATCGTTAGATTTCAAATCTCCTATATTCATTGGAAAGCTCTTTTCGATACGAACCCAATGATTCCGGTTTCAGGAGAATTCGACGGTCTGATCTCTCGTAATGTCAATTCGAAGTCAATGGAAGAAATTCACGAACGGTCGATGCGCAGCGCGCTCTATTCAGGCCATTTAATATAATATATATATATATATATATATATATATATATCATATATATTTTGTCGAGTCCATTTAAAACATATTTTATAAATCATTTATAAATTCGTTTTAAACGAATCCCACTTTTATTTCAACTTTAAATCAAAATTGAATACTCCTTAATGAAATCCTATCTCTCTCCTCAACCTCACTCCCATGGATAATTGTCAGAGACTTCAACTATTGTTTTGATGTTGGACACTGAGTTGGAGGTAGCATGCTTTCTCATAATGAAATCATTCCCCTCAAGAATTCGGTTGATCATGGTAATCTGGTTAGCATAAGAAGAACTGGAATGCCATTCTCATGGAATAATAGCAGTAGATCAGGCATGCGTACTTTTTTTCTCATTGACCATGCTTTTTCCGTTGCCTTCAACCTTTGGCCTGCTATAACCTATAACCAGCCCCCTCCTTTGTTGTTCGATCATTCGCCGATTATCCTTCGCCTCAGCAGGCTTGACATGAAGAAGTCCTCTTGTTTCAAATTTTTTAACACTTGGGTCAATGAACCCGTTTTTCGTGGCATTGTGCAAGAAGCTTGGGGGAGACCATCATATGGTAATCCAATGTTTATTTTGCATAAAAACTAAAGGTTCTGAAGATAGCTTTAAGGGACTGGGTGGGTGAAAAATTTGGTAATGGCAGCAAACAAACAACAATACTGAGGAGGAAGCTAGAGGAAATCCAATCTGAAATGATGTGTGACCCTTTGAATCCGAATCTTACATGCCTGGAGACCCATCTAACTAAACAGTATCAAAGAGCGCTAGAGACTAAAATGGCGATGATGAAGCAAAAGAGTAGACTCAAGTGGAAGCTAGAGGGGGATTGCAACAGTGCTTTTTCCCGTGCTACTCTTAAGGACAAGCAGACTAGAGAAAATCTTGTATCAGTTGTCGACAAGTATGGTAATTATGTTAACACCCAAAAGGATGTTGAACAAGCTTTTGTACATCATTTTTCAGATCTGCAAGGAAATGAGGAAAGCATTCACCCTCAGGTAGAATTGATCAATCCATATATCCTTCCGAAGCTTACTAGCCTTGACAATCAATCTCAACGCAAAGAAGTCACGGACGAAGAGATTAGAGATGCAATGTTCTCTCTTAAAATTAACTCTGCCGGAGGACCTGACGGATTTAATGCATACTTTTATCAAAAATGTTGGACCGTCATTAAATTAGATGTGTGTAAACCAATTTCTCAGTTCTTCAATACTGCATACATGAACCAGTCCTTAAACACAACGAACATTGCGCTTATTCCGAAGATCAAAAATGCCATAAAAGTTACGGACTATCGGCCAATTTCCTGTTGTAACATGATCTATAAATGCCTATCGAAGATCATTTCAACGAGGCTTAAGACAGTACTTCCCTCACTTATATCGCGGAACCAGGCAGCGTTTCTTTCTGGTCGAAGTATTCTAGATAATGTACCGATTTCACATTAGCTCCTCAATGGATACTCAAGGAAGAATATCACTCCACGCGCTATGTTCAAGCTTGATATCATGAAAGCCTTTGATATGCTGCAATGGGATGCAATTGTCAGAATATTAGGATACATGAATTTCCCTGTTCCCTTTATAAGGTGGATATACTCATGCATATCAACTGTGAAGTTCTCTATTATGATAAATGGAGCACCTGCGGGGTTTTTCGACATCAAATGTAGAATTAGACAAGGTGAACCGCTTTCAGCGTATATATTTATTCTTATTATGGAAATGTTAACGCAGATTGTGAACAGTAAAATAGACGAAGGATTGATCAAGTTGCATCCGAATTGTACTGATCCAAGAATATCTTCACTTATGTTTGCGGACGATCTAGTTATTTTCTGTACATTGATGATAATACGATAGACAACATTTTGACCACGCTTGGAAGCTTCCATGAGATGACGGGTTTGTATGTCAATCTAGGAAAATCTAAAATGAAAATTGCGGCTCTGTCAAGTTTGCAAGTTAGCCAAATCAGCGTGAAAATAGGATTACAATGCATAAATGAGACGGTTAACTATCTCGGACTATCGTTGACAACATCTAAAATTACCACAAGCCAGTGCATGCCTCTCTACTCTAGAATTATTGCGAGACTGGATTACTGGACAAGTAGATTATTGAGTTAAGCGGGAAGACTTACGATGATAAAATCTGTTGTTAACTCCATGCAAGTGTATTGGGCAAGAACATATATACTTCCAACCAAACTGATTAACATGGTCTGGTCTGCCTTTATGAAGTTTTTTTGGAAAGGGAGGATGGACGGGCGGTATCATGCACTTGTAGTCTTTAAGATGCTTGAAATACCGGTCTACAGCGGTGGACTTGGCATATTTAACATGGTGACATGGAATAAAGCGGCATTCATCAAACACAAAGATCACTTTCTAAACAACAATGATAATATCTGGGTTGAGTGGTCATACAAGAACATCATCAAGGACATAAATTTTTGCCTGATAGACAGACCACAAATTCTAAGCTGGACATGGAGGAGTATATTTAAATTAAGATAGGTGATACTGCCATTCTTCTGGTATAGAGTTAGCAGAGCGGTTAATGTAGAGTTCTACAATGATCCATGGTTGCGTGGAGGGCTGATATTGAAAAGGAACTGATAGACATTGAAATTGAGGTTACAGGCATAAGTCGCAATGTTATGGTAAGGCAATACATACATGATAATGTTATTTTCTTCCTTTAACTGTTGTGCCGAAGGTGAATCAGTTCTGGAAGGAAGCAAATAAACTTGAGGTTAGGGTAGAAACTGACAACAACACAAAATAGGGAAAAGACGGCAAGCCGTATGTAATAAGGCACATGTATGGTCACCTTTCGGCTCATGATGATATCCCCAGAAGCAAATGGAATAAGAAAATGTGTCATAAAGATAATAGTGCAAAGGAGAATTTGCTCCTTTGGAAGATAATCAACAAAGTGGTTCTTAACAAAGACAAGCTGAGAGCGCATGGTATGGTTGTTGATCAAACGTGTGTGCTTTGTGGTGTAGGGGATGAAAGTGTAGACCATCTTTTCTTTGAGTGTAGGTCTTCTTTCACTGTTTGGAAGGGGCTGATGACATGTATTGGGAGAAGTGGTCTTAGCCATGACAGCAACATTGAGTGGAGAAACGTAGAGATGTAAACTAGCAAAAAGAGTAATAAAGGAAGGCTGATGTGTTACACTCTTAAAAAACATGAGAGCTCTTTATGGAGAGAAAGAAATAAAAGAATATTCATGCCTGATGAAGCCTGAAGTAGTGAGCAGCTCAATAAAATTGTGAGAATGGAAGTGCGAAATGGCTTGAAGCTGCTTAACTTCACCTTTGATCCGGGAATCTTGCAATCGCTTCTTGTTTAGCTTGTACATATTTGTTGTGTTGTTTTCCTGTGTTAATGTACCGTGTTTCTATGTATTCTTGTGTCGCGTTTCTCTTCCCTTCTCTGGTACATTAATAAAAGTGGTAGGAGTCCACTCAACCCATCGGCCTTGCCAAAAATAATAATTGAATACTCCTTATCATTATAATATTTAAATGATAATATTTTCAAAATATTAGATTTTGAAATCATTTCCTTTTTTATATTCATTATAAAAATGAATAAAATCGACATAAATATCGCTCGCGTTAAAATTGCGCATAACTAATCAACACGACTTCACACATTTCAATAATTTCGTGTCCATCCAAAATCGGACATCAAATTCACATTTTAATCCTTCATGGAATATTATTTTAAAATATTAGTTATTTCAGAATTGGAATCAGGCATAGTCAATTACCATATAATTTTATTTATATGGATTTCATACACACACACAACACTAATTATACGCAGTCAACCATCATCCAGAGTGCATTACACAACTGCATAAGCATTAAATATAAATAATTAACACTTACAACATTCTGTCAACCAATCAATTGACATACAACTAAACAATTGGGATCTGTGTACGCCAAATATCATCCCAATACTCGTGTGGGGTTTCAAAAAACAAATACTGAATATTATTTGTGCAGTTGGGCGATGTGTAAAATTATTCATCCCAATCAATGTCAGTAAAATGGGTGTACATAAACAAATAGTCCGATTTGTAAATGAATATTTATTTTCATTTCAGGAGAATTTTATGCCGTTCATATATACATTAAAAATTATATTTTTAACGTTAAAATATTCATTTCAACACATGACTATTTTATATAGTTTTATTACACATTAAAATGATATTTTTAATGATTACACAACTTATTTAACACATGAATATTTTATATAGTTCCTTTATACAATAAAAATGATATTTTTATTGTTTAAATATTTTACTCACAATCAATTTTACAGCTACAATCCAAATTTCCACAATACAATTCAAACAAACAACCATGCTTTGTACAATAAATAGTGTCGGGGGCTTCTAAGCCCTGTCTGCATCTTAGTATATATTTAACTGTAAAATAATTAGATGAGAAGGAGTTCTCACCATCAGTTTCCAATCCGTCATTTTTTAAAGGACGGTTTGGTTTTAATCTTCCCTAAATTGTAACTAGCTCCAAATTGGACCCAGTTAGTCTTGTTGTGATGCTCTCAACTCCACGATTGCAACGGATGCTGTTTCATTCGATTTGAAGTTCGTAGCAAAAAGTTATTTACGTTTAAACATTGATTAAAATAATTATATAATTAAATAAATTATTAAACATTAATTACATTGTTTTCAGCTAATCCCTCTCTTCCAACAGCAAACCCCATTCGAAACCCATGCCGCCCCTCTAGGGTTCAGATTTGCGCCCCCTTTGCTCGCCGTGACCAAGATCAGACGTGCCCACCTCGTAGCTCGAGGCTTCCTCCCCCATTGCCCAGAAAGGAACCCCATTTTCACCCCTCCACGCTGTGCCATTCGCCAGCGAATGGAACCACTTTGCGCCTCAATTTCTTTAGATCTTCGAAATGAGAATTGATATCGACCGTTGGATATGTTGCCATCTCCAAACTGATCGATTTTACCTTTGGATGCTCCCTGATTTGTTGTGTGGATTAAAACAAAAGAGAGGAGGAAGACGGGAATGAAATCGCACGTTCGCTTTTAGATGAAGACGGCGGCTGAACAAAGATATAGGGGTTTAATTTTCCTATTATACCCCTTTTTTATTTAATAAAATTTTAATTTGAAAATAATTTGTTTTATGTCATTAACACCAATTTGAACCCAGCGACTGTCGCCCCTTGCCAAACACCCTCATTCCGGACACAATGGAATATGTTTCGTAAGCCAATTCTAATGTTTTGATCATTTTTTCTTTAAATTATAATATAAATCAATGTATATTTAACTTAAACGTACATTTTAATTTACCATGGTCACATACTAACTCCAAAAATTCCGGAAAAATAAGTCCAGCTATGTTTTGACGATACAGTACTAATGAAACTAATTTCATCGAATTTGGATACCGTTTGAAAAATGGCCTTTTTCTGGTCGATCCAATTCAACTGAAATTGACAAAACATATTTTCTTTTGCCACGCTCACATATTAGTTCCAAAAATTATGAAAATTGGAATCTAGCAATAATTTGACATTTCGAATCCAACAAAATTGGTTTCGTCAAAAACAGACATCGTTTGCAAAATGTCTATTTTTAAGGGCTATATTTAATTTAAAAAATATATAAATTCCATAACGACTATTTTAAATTTTAAACTGGACATAAATTTTAATTTATATTATGAAATCTGAATTTTTCACATTCTTTAGAAATATTTAATTAAACAGATTCAAATGTTTCTTGTTTTACTAAAATCCGATCTATTTTGAATTCTGTACATTCATTTGAAATTTGAAATCAAATTTTCAAACTACTGCGCCATTTCAGGCTCGTTTTATAATTAAAATAAATTTATACGTTCTAACTTCGATTAAAATAAATTTTTAGTTGTTATTATTTAAAATAAATCATTTTAAATATTCAAAATCCATTAAAATAACTGAAATAAGAATTTTAAATTGGTTTTGAAAACCCGGGTTGTTACATGAAGGCATATGTTGCATAAACTCGCAATGAATTTAGATTAGGTACAATTCTTATGTGGACGATAAGTGATTTTTCAGCTTAAGGAAATTTATCAGGTTGCACCATAAAGGTAAGTGGGCTTGTCCTGTTTGTGGTGTTAATACATGCTCAATATGGTTACCATTTAGTAAGAAGTGCGCATATTTAGGCCATAGGCGATTCCTTGATCCTAGTCATGAGTATCGCCAACGAAAAAGTTTGTTTGATGGAACCATAGAGAAAAGACTAAGGCCTCCAATACAAACCAGTGATCAAGTCTTTGATATTGTTAAAGATATTTGTAATGATTGGGGAAAAATAAGAGGAGGAAGAAAAAGAAACAAGGAAAAGAAAAGGGGGAGATGAGAAGAAAAAGGGAAGTCAAATATGGAAAAAGAAGTCTATTTTCTTTGATTTGCCTTATTGGCAGGTAAAGCTTAAGTAGAAACATAATTGCTTCTTTTTCTATTACATAATCAATATTTTATTGTTAATTATGTATAGTCTATATTTTCTTAGGTACTTCCTTTGCATCACAATCTAGACGTAATGCATGTTTGAAAAAATATATTGGTAATAGTGTTCTTGATACGCTACTTGATATTAAAGGGAAATCAAAAGATGGCATTTACTCAGTAAAGATCTAGAAGTACTGGGTATTAGGAAAAAGTTACATCCTATAGACATGGGAAGCAAAGCAATACTTCCAACTGCTCCATGCACCTTAATGGATCCAGAAAAGGAGATATTTTACAATAGAATGAGGAATTTGAAAGTACCTGATGGGTGTATGTAAGAACCCTGAACTTCCCCGGTCTCCGAGAAGAAGAGGAAGAACGGATTGCCTTGAGGACAAGACGAATCAGAACGCAAACAGAAGAATATTTCATTGCTTATTACAACAATTTCATCAGAATACAAGAATATACATAATATGAATAAATATTACACATTCGATAAATATCAGATATTTACAAGTTACAATGCAGCGGAAAATAATAGAAAACACAACTGAAAAAGATACACGGATACAGAGCTTTCCGAATATCATTACAGCTATAAACCAGGATCCTGTGAATATAAATCTGCAAAACCAAAACTACTAGCTGACCGTGCGGGAAATAGGGGCACCCAGAGTTTAGGTTAAAACAATAAACACCAGGTCAGTCATGTGACTGGTATCAGAACTAAAAAAGTTATTTAAAACATTACTTTAAATCGGATATATCAAGGGACCACGCCATGTAACACGGAACGGGTTTCCTCCCAAGAATACCAGTGCATATAACAATACAGAGCAATGCATTATGGAAAAAATGAGGCTATTATAAGACCCATGTCCCATCACACAATGCAACGCAAGCCGGAGGATAGGGTTTTCCCTTATAATAGCGAAACTTGCTTGGTACGTTAAAAACAAATCATTTGATACAATTATAAATGCATAGTGTATAAAACAACTTCAAATATAAATGTATCAATCCTAGACGGCATGGGTATCATATATCATGCCGCTAATACTAGGTTCTACAAACAAAACCGCAATTGTCACGTATTGGAAGTTGGATTTTCGTCTGTGAACCAAGGTCAGGGATCGTCCTTACCGCTTCGAGACTGTCTAGCCCGAGCCTTAGGAACAGAACACATCGTCCCTTGGATCGTCAGGGATGGACCATCAAAGTGCTATGTGGATTAAAAAAACCTTGAACAATGCGTTTCCTCGCTCCATGGGGCGTAAATGAGCCAAATGACTCCATCGGTCCCGGATCGACCGATATAACCGAGGCGCCTCGCAATCCATCATCCACATAAGAAAAATGTCAGGGCTAGTGAAACACTGACACCACTCCTAGCTAGAAGGAAACGCATGCCCTCCCTCATGTCCTCTCCCATTTTTGGTTCACATCGAGGTGTGAGGCTCGCGAATCAACACTACACAAAGCTACGCTATATTAATGCCGTGCTTTGATCATCAACCACAAGACTTTGCTTTTCAACAGAATCCTTGACCATTTGCATCTCAGCATGCCACACAGGTAATTCACGCTATGCAACCGATGTCTATCAATTACACAGAGTGAAATCCGATGTCAGACACACATCCATTTACAAGTTCGATCTGGGTCTGAACGAAACCGGAGGCACCTTATTCCTCCCCCATATGTCCAATACAGGGGAGAGGTCCTCGCATATCCTTTGATCTCCAAGTACGTCTGGACGATCACCACTTATTACCTCGTCTTGGGTGTACAACCCAATCAAGACATCAGTAATCATCCAAACGATGTGAAGTCCTCCGGTCTTCAACCACCGTCTTCATCCTCGACACATCGTCGAATCAGTTATTCAGAATGGGATAAACCTGGTCTTTCTGAATAACTCGCGTATATAATGAACAATTACTATAAAAACACAACATACGCCTCATTCCAATCCAGAATATTCCTTTATTCAAATATTCTTATAATTTGTGAAAGGTTCCCATTAATTTTACCAAAGATAAATTCTGTAAATTTATTCTTTAACCTCCCTTTGGATATCATTTCAATCTAATTAAAGATGCATTAAAACTCCACTTGGTTTTAATCTTCCCAAAAATCAATATTAACGATTGTTTAACTCGGGAAATCATATCCTGTCTTTAACTGGGTTAAAGAACCAATGTCATTTAAAACACAGTTCACGATAAACCCAAAATCACATTCCATTCCATCAGCCTTTAACTATAAACTAGTAAGTGAACAATTCCCTAAGTATTAACCTCGAAGGCCGAAACCAACATCAGATCAATACCCAGGAAACCATTCAACTTAACTAATCTCCAGTTAGTTTCTGATTTTCTTAACTCCATTGGGTCTAAGAACATTATTATTAAAGATACCATTCACGACAACACAAACTCTTATTCCTGTCTTTAACTGGGATAAAGAACCAATGTCCTTTAAATCACGGTTCACGACAAACCCAAAATCACATTCCATTCCATCAGCCTTTAATCGTAAATTAGCAAGTGAACAATTCCTTAAGTAATAACCTCGAAGGCCGAAACCAAAATCAGATCAATACCTAGGGAACCATTCAACTTAACTAATCTCCGGTCAGTTTCTAATTTTCTTAACTCCATTGGTTTTAAGAACAGTATTATTAAGGATATCATTCACGACAAACCCCAAATCCAATTTGATATTAAATACAAGGCTCTGAATAGAAAATATATCGGCTTATATTAAATATCAAATTCTGAATTCAACAAATATCGTATTGGAATAACGATATATCTATATCTTCCAAATTCCTCCACAATATCCGTGTAATCACGGAATCTAATATCGAAATATTCCGAAGATAATTTCGATTTAAATCCATTCCAATTCATATATTGGAAATCCTGGTTATTTTTAAAACCATTTCAAATCCAATTTATTTATTTAAACATATTGGATTTTTAATTCTAGTTCAAAACTAGTTCATTTCGACAAAAATATATTTTTATCTTTTCAAATATGGGATTTTTCATTCCAATTCTTTCCAAATCATTTATTATGATTTTACACAAATTATTGATATTTTTAATAATTTTATCAGGGCCTGTACAGTAGATTTCCATAAACAACCATCGAACTACACTTACAATGACCTTTTCCAAATTTGATTTGGACATAATTCCAAATCCATCCGTTAGATTCAAATCTCTAATATTCGTTAGAAATCTCTTTTCGATTCAACCCCAATGGTTCAAGTTTTAGGAGAATCCGACGGTCGGATTTCCCATAATGTTCATTCGAAGTCAATGGTCAAAATTCGCGAACTGCCGCAGCGCGGCGCGTTCTATTCAGATCATTATATATATAATATATATTATATATATTTCATTGATTTCCATTTAAAACATATTTTTATAAATTGTTTAAAATTCTTTTTCAAAATGATTTCAACTTCATATTCAATTTCAAATCAAAATTGAATATTTCATATTATCGATATATAAATGATAGTATTCTCAAAACATTATATTTTGAAATCAATTCCTTTTTGATATTCATTATAAAAACGAATAAAATCGATATAAATATCGTTCACGTCAAAATGGCGTTATCTAATCAACACGACTAGATATATTTAAATATATTTGTGTCCATCCCAAATCGGACATCAAAATCACATTTTTGATCCATTATTGAATATTATTTTAAAATATTCATTATTTTAAAGTATTCGTTATTTTAAAAATATTCATTCTTTCTGAACTGGAATCAGACACCGCCAATTACCATATAATTTGATTTATATGGATTTCATACACACATGTTCACAACAACAATCAAACGCATTCAACCATCATCCAGAGTGCATTCTACACTTCATAAGCATTAAATATAAATATTCAACGCTTACAACAGCCTGTCAATCCATCAACCGACATACAACTAAATATTAGGATTAGTGTATGTCCAATATCATCCCAATACCCATGTGGGCTTTTCAAACAACAAACACAGATTTATCTGTGCAGTTGGGCGATGTATAAAATTTATCGTCATAATCAGTATCAGTCAAATCAGTGTACATAAACAAATCGTCCATTCCACATCATGTTAAAAATTATATTTTTAACTATAAAATATTTTCAACTATAAAATATTTTATTCCATTCCACATCACACAATCAATTTTCACAACATAACCAAACAGACAAACAAGTCGTCCATGGTCTGTGGACAACGGGTGTCGGGTGTTGTTAAGCACCGTCTGCATCCTAGTATATATTTTGACTAAAAAAATAAAATAAAAGTGAGAAGTTCTCACCTTTGGGATCCGCTCCGCCAGTCTATCTTTCTGAACTTTTTGGATTCGTTCGAAATTCCAACGCATCCTTTTCACGCTATTCATATATTAAAATCCAATTTTTTTTAAATTATAAATCAAAATCATATCTTTCTAGCTCTACTGCATATTTTTATAACGTTATTCATATAATAAAAATCATATTTTTATTTTGCTAACATCCTAATAAAAATCGTATTTTTATATTCTTCTTTTCATGACAAGAAATATAGTTTTATATTTAACCATTAAAACAATAAAAATCGAATCTCTATATACGCTACTTCATATGCATACAAACCATACTTTTATCGTGTTATACATATAATAAAAATTCTATTTTTATTAGCTATATATATATATAAATCTAATTTTTATCTTCGCTTTCTATGTATAAAAATCTAATTTTTATCGTATCACTGCATATATAAAGATCAAATTTTTATCATCCACATATGTGTGTAAAAATCGAATTTTTATGCTATAACAAAAATCAAAGCTTTTCACATATAAAACTCTAATCTTTTCTATATAAAAAAAATCCAATCTTTATGTTCAACCAAAAAAAAATCTAATCTTTTTTTTGTTTTTAATTTACATAACTAAAACTGAATTAAAATATAAATAACATATACAATGTTATTTAAAATAGAAGGGACTCACTGTTTTTTTTTTCGGAGGAGAGGGAGGGGGCTTGTTGCGCTGAGGTGGCGGGGGAGCTCGGGGGAGGTGCGGATCTACGGCGGTGGGCCTAGCGAGGGAGGCGGCGGCGTCTTGGTGGAAAGGGGGATTTGGGTGATGTTTTCAACAGCGAGAAGGGGAGGAGAGAGAGGCGCGAGGGGGGGAGGGGGAAAGGGGATCGGTGGTGTCGTTGGTGTGAGGTGCGGCGATGGAGACGAAGGAAAAGGGGGCAACGGGTTCAAAGGATCGGAGGTTTTTTTTATTTTATCTCGAGTTGGGTCTGAGCGTGGTGAGGGAAGAGGGGTGAGGTTTTATAAAATTTTATTATTTAATTTATTTATTTATTTATTTTTTCATAAAAAGTAACCTTTTCATTTGAACCCCAAATCGAAGCCACCGTGTCGCCCCTAGCTAATTACCCCATTACGAACACAATGAGATATGTTTCGTAATCCAATTCGGCTGTTACGATCAGTTTCCACTAAATTTAAAATATAAATCATTATATTTTAAATTCAAATGCACATTTTAATTTACCAGGGATACATATGAACTCTAAAAATTCCCGAAAAATGTTTTCTGACTTCGTATTGACAATATGGTCCTAATAAAACTAATTTTATCAAATTTGGACACCGTTTGAAAAATGGCCATTTTCTTGTCGATCCAAATTGATTGAAACTATCAAAACACGTTTTACTTCACCACGCTCACATATTGATTTCATAAATTATGAATTTTGGAATCTAGCAATAACTTGACATCCCGGATCCAACAAAAGTGGTTTCGTTGAAAACGGAGGTCGTTTGCAAAATTTCCATTTTTAAGGGCCAAAATTCCATAGCGACTATTCTGAATTTTCAACTGGACATAACTTTTTATTCCCGCTATGAAATTTTGGATTTTCCGGATTCGTTGGAAAGATATTTTTCAAATAGATTTTAATATTTTTGGTTTCGCTAAAATCCGGTTTATTTTGAATCCTGTACATTCATTTGAATTTTGAAATCGAATTTTCGAACTATCGCGCCATTTCCAATTCCTTTTATAATTAAAAATAGATATTTATATTCTAACGTCGATTCAAATAAATATATACATTCTAGTTCTATTCAAAATAAATTTCTCATCATTATTATTTAAAATAATTCATTTAAGTATTCAAAATTCATTAAAATTACCAAAATAATTTTTTTTAAATTGGTTCTGATTTTCCGGGTTGCTACAGTGTAGCTCAAATATTGGAAAATATTTTGAAAAAGAAACAAAATTTCAAGTTTGAAGTCCCATGATTATCGTGTGTTGATGTAGCACTTGTTGTCTGTATCACTAAGAGGACTTCTACCTAAAGGGACAAGGAATGCATTACTACGACTATGTTCTTTTAACAATGACATTTGCCAAAGATTGCTTGATAAAGATAAATTAGAGTGCATCGAGAATCAGGACACATTAACACTATGCGATCTTGAGAGATATTTTTCTCCTTCTTTTTTTGATATCATGATCCATTTGACAATACATTTAGCGAGGGTAGCAAAAATTTGCGGACCAGTACAGTATCGGTGGATGTATCAATTTGAGAGGTAATGTATCCATTTGAGAGGTAAAATTTGGTATTAGTACTTACAGTAATTAATAATATATGTGCTTGTGCATATTCATTATAGGTACATGAGAACACTAAGGGGATTGTTAAAAATCAAGCACAGCCTGAAGGGTGCATAACTGAGCGATATTCCACTGATGAATGCATGAAATATTGTGCTGAATATATTGATAGTGCATTAGAAGTCGGACAAAGGAAAAATAGGAATGAAGTGGAACAAAGTTATTTCATACTCGAGGGGCATCCTATTTCCAAAGGAAAACCTATAGTAGTTACTAAGGAGGTGATTGATGCTGCTCATCGGTATGTGTTGTTTAATACCAAGAAAGTGGAGCCTTACATAAAGTAAGCATTAGTTGAGTTTAATTAATTTGCGTGAAATAAATTAGATTTTGACTTGTATGTTTACATATGTAAGATGCACAATGAGGAGCTGAAATGTTTACATCCCCATCTTTCGTGAGATGATTTGGAACTTTCAAAGCAGCATTCAGAGACTTTTAGTCATTGGTTTAGAAATAAGGTTAATAATGTTATACATCTTAGATGGATAAATTCGACATAGAAGTATATGTTATTGTAATTAGTCTTTATATAATCTTATGCTTTTCTAGGTTAACAATGATAGAAAAACATCTGATGTTAGCGAACTATTGATTTGGCTTTCATATGGACCTCTATCAAGTTATATCTTATACTGGCTATATAATTAAAGGTTGTCGTTTTCATACTAGAGACAATGATAAATCTACACAAAGTAGTGGTGTTTCCATTGAGGCAAATACTGTTCGCTTAGATGGATCCATGGAGAAAGTGATATATTATGGTGTTTTGAGTGAGATTTTGTTGTTATACTATCGTCCGCTTCAAATTACTTTGTTTAAGTGTGATTGGGAAAATATTGATCATGGAGTTAAGGTTGAAGATGGGTTTACGTTAGTCAATTTACATCAATTCCAAAATCAATTTGCTAGCGATCCTTTCATCTTGGCAACGCAAGCTGTACAAGTGTTCTTTTATAGAGAAAGTAGTTCTTCAAATTGGTATGTTGTGCTAAAAGCACCTCCTAGAGGTTTCATGAGCTGGAAATTTATGATGAGGAGGATGATTCAACTAGCAAACTAGTAGATTATTCACTAACTAATGATAGAGATATCGATGATGGAGATGAAAGTTATATAAGAAAGGATTGTGATGGTATTTTGGTATGATATTATAACATTACAAAATCCCCCAATCTTCGAAGAGACGGGAAAGCCCGAATTGAGTTGAGAACACGACAAATCAGAACACAAACAAAAGAACATTTCATTGCTATTACAACAATTTACATCAGAGTACAAGAATCAGAGTATGAATAAATATTACACAGCAGATATAAAATAATATCAGAGGTTAAAATACAAAGCAGTAGAAAAATAATACATAACACAACTAAAAGAAATACACGGGTACAGAGCTTTCCGAATATAGCTTCTGCTATAAATCCAGGATCCTGTGAAAATAATATCTGCAAATACAAAAACTACTAGCTGCCCGTGTAGAAAATAGGGGCGCCCAGAGTTTAGGTTAAAACAATAAACTCCAGGTTAGTCATGGGACTGGTGTGAGAACTAAAAAAGTTATTTAAAACTTTACTTTAGAAATAAAGTAAATCAATGGACCACGCCGTAAAACACGGAACGGGTTTCCTCCCAAGAATACCAGTGCATAAAACAGTTTATAAACAATGCAGTGATCTTCGAAAAATGAAGCTATTATAAGACTCATATCCCATCACACAATGCAGCGCAAGCCGGAGGATAGAGTTTTCCCTTATAATAGCCAAATATGCTTACGTTTAAAACAAATAATTTGATATTATTATAAGTGCATAGTGTATAAAACAACTTCAAAGATAAAAGTATCAATCATAGACGGCATGGGTACCATATATCATGTCGCTATACTAGTTCTACAATTAAAACTGAAAAGTCACATATTGGAAATTGGATTCCATCCATGAGTCAAGGCCAGGGATGGCTCCTCACCGAATCGAGACACTCTAGAAAATGCCTCAGGATCCCCCGCAGTGAACCCTTGGATCTCAGGGCCGGTCCACACTTACGTTAGTGGATTAGTATTCCTAACACAAGTTTCTCCCATCCTATCAGACCTATCCATCGGCCTCGTAGTGACCGATATAACCGAGGCGCCTCGCAATCCATCATCCACATAGGTAAAAATATATAAATGTCTATGTAAAGACCCGTAACTTCCCCGATGAGGAAAGAGCGGATACTTTTAGAACAAGCCACAAAACAACGCAGACGGGAGAACATTTCATTGTATATTACAACAATTCCACCAGAATACAAGAATATACAGAGTATAAATGAATATTACACAGAAATATCAGAGATTTAAATTACATTTAAATACATAGCAGCGGAAAATAATACAATACACAACTAGAAGTAATACGCGGATACAAAGCTTTCCGAGTATCGTTCCATCTGTAAATCAGGATCCTGTGAATATAAATCTGCAAAACCAAAACTACTAGTTGCCCATGTCAAAATAAGGGCACCCAGAGTTTAGGTTAAAACAATAAACTCCAGGTCAGTCATGGGACTGGTGTGAGAACTAAAACAATTATTAATCTTTATTTTAAAGTTCAGTAAATCAAGGGACCACGCCGTATAACACAGAACGGGTTTCCTCCCAAGAATACCAGTGCATAAAACAACAGCGCAATGCTAAATAAAGAAAAATGAAGCTATTATAAGACCCAGTTCCCATCACACAATGCAACGCAAGAGGGAGGATAGGGTTTTTACCTTATTATAGCCAAGAATGCTTGATACGTTTAAAACAAATCATTTGATACTATTATAAGTGCATAGTGCATAAAACAACTTCAAATCATAAGTATCAATCATAGACGGCATAAGCGCCCCATCCCACTATGTCGCCATACTAGGCTCTACAAATAAAACCGCAAATGTCACGTATTTGGAAGTTGGATTTCCATCTGTGAACCGAGGGAAAAGATAGTCCTCAACCGATTCGAGACTGTCTAGCCCGAGCCTCAGGAACAGCCGCAACTGCCCCTTGGATCGTCAGGGCCGGTCCACCGATGTGGATTATTATGCCTGAACACTACGTTTCCCCACCCTATGGGGTGTAAGTCTGGTCCGTCTGCCAAACAGAATGCATCGGCCGAAACCGATATAACCGAGGTGCCTCGCGACAGCAACAACCACATAAGTCAAACTCGTCAGGGCGTGTAAAACCACTGACGCCACTTCTAACTAGAAAGAAACGCATGTCCTCGCTGAGGTCCTTCTCCCGTTTTTAGTTCACGACCGGGGTGTGAGGCTCGCGAATCAACGTTACACAAAGCTATGCCACACAGGCTGTGCTTTGATCATCCCCCACAAGACTTTGCTTTTCAACAGAAGCCTCGATCAATTTCCACTTAGGCATGCCACACAGGCAATTCACTCCATACGTTTGATATCCATCAATATATAACCTCTGAGCTCGTACGTCTCAGAGAAGGGCGTTAAGCAAGAGAATAAATTCTCCGCCGCCAAACCGATATATATTTAATAGAAATCAATCACACAGACTAAAATCCAATGTCAGACACACAGTCCATTTACAAGTTCGTTCTAGGTCTGAACGAAACCGGAGGCACCTAGTACCCCGCATATCCATCGATCTCCAAGTACGTCTGGACGATCACTAACTGTTTCCATCTTCTTGGGTGTACAGCCCAATCAAGATCATCAGTATCCACCCAAACGACGTGAAGACCTCCGGTCTTCGACCACCGTCTTCATCTTCGACTTATCGTCATATCAGTTATTCAGAATGGGATAAACCCGGTCTTTCCGAATAACTCGCGTATATTTTAAATAAGTGTTACACAAACACAACATACGCCTCATTCCAATTCATCAGCCACTAACCGTAAATTAATCAAGAGAATAATTCCCCAAATATTAACCCCGAAGGCTGAAACCAACATCAGATCAATATCCAGAAAACCATTCTGCTTAGCTAACCGACAGTTAGTTTCTAAATTTCACATTCATAGGGAAAGGTTCCCATTAATTATATCAAAGATAAATTCCTTGAATTTATTCTTTAATCTTCTTTTGAATTTCGATTCAACTAGTCGGGATTAACGAACCTTACCGAAGTAATCATTTGTTTTAATTTCCCAATCCCAACCTATTCATCCCATGAAGTAAAACTGGTAATACTTCATATCTAACACCACGGTGTTATCGGTAAATTCAATTACCATTTCACGTTCAAATCTAACTAAAGATTTAACTATCGCCTGGAGCAAAACTGGTGATACTCCATTCTCGATCATTTCAATCTAATTAAATATTCTGTAACGGCCTAGAATTTCGCTCGATCTGAATCAGTCGTTAAACCGATCTAGACCGTTCGAAACCCCTGATCGTTTTGAGAACAGGACAAATTGGAACGCAGACGAAAGAACATTTCATTGCTATTACAACAATACCATCAGATACAAGAATATACAGAGTATAATGAATAAATTACATTCGATAAATACCAGAGATTACAATAAAATACAAAGCAACGGAAAAACAATATAAAACACAACTGAAAGTAATGCACGGATACAGAGCTTTCCGAGCATCGTTCCAGTTGTAAATCAGGATCCTGTGAATATAAATCTGCAAAACCAAAACTACTAGCTGCCCGTGTAGAAAATAGGGGCACCCAGAGTTTAGGTTAAAACAATAAACTCCAGGTCAGTCATGTGACTGGTGTGAGAACTAAAACAGTTATTTAAAACTTTACTTTAAAAGAGAGTAATTCAAGGGACCACACCGTATAACACGGAACGGGTTTCCTCCCAAGAATACCAGTGCATAGAAAAGACAACGCAATGCTTTTTCGAAAAATGAAGCTATTATAAGACCCAGGTCCCATCACACAATGCAACGCAAGCCGGAGGATAGGATTTTCCCTTATAATAGCCAAACATGCTTGGTACATTTTAAAAACAAATCATTTGATACTATAATAAGTGTATAGTGTCAAAATATTTTCAATCATAAATATAGATCATAGACGGCATGGGTACCATATATCATGTCGCCATACTAGTTCTACAATTAAAACCGCAATATCACGTATTGGAAATTGGATTTCCATCATGAGTCGAGGCAAGGGGCAAGCTCCTCTCCGCTTCGAGACACTGTAGCAAATGCCTTGGGACTACACACTCTGGGTAACCCCTGGATGCTTCAGGGCCGGTCCTCTCTTACGTTTGAGGATTAATTATTCCTGAACACACGTTTCCCGGTCCTTACAGACCTAAAATCGAGGCGCCTCATCAAACAACCACATAGGTGAAAAGTATACAAATGTCAGGGCTGGTAAGTCACTAACACCACCAAAGCTAGAAAGAAACGTCGTGCTCTCCCTGCAGTCCTTATCCCGTTTTTAACTCATACCGAGGTGTGAGGCTCGCGAATTCACGTTATACAAAAATCTGCCACGTAGGCCGTGCTTTGATCATCAACCACAAGACTTTGCTTTTCAACAGAAGCCTTGATCCATGCAACTCAGCATGCCACACAGGCAATTCATGCCATGCGATTGATATCTATCGATATATAACCTCTAAGCTCGTACGTCTTAGAGAAGGGCGTTAAGCAAGAGAATAAATTCTCCGTCGCTAAACAGATATATATTTAATAGAAATCAATCAACACAGAAGAAAATCCAATGTCAAACACACAATCCATTTACAAGTTCGTTCTGGGTCTGAACGAAACCGGAGGCACTTTCCTCCAAATGCATCGATCTCCAAGTACGTCTGGACAACCACCAACTATTTCCATCCTCTTGGGTGTACAGCCCAATCAGGATCATCAGTAATTATCCAAACGATGTGAAGACTTCCGGTCTTCGACCACCGTCATCATCTTCGACTTATCGTCGAATCGGTCGTTCAGAATGGGTATAAACCCGGCCTTTCCGAATAACCCGCGTATATTAAAAATAAATGTTAAACAAACACAACATACGCCTCATTCCAATTCATTAGTCACTAACCGTAAATTAGCAAGAGAACAAGTTCCTAAATATTAACCGCGAAGGCTGAAACCAACATCAGATAAATACCAGGAAACCATTCTTCTTAACTAACCTACAACTAGTTTCCAAATTTCACATTCTTAGGGAAAAGTTCCCATTAATTTTATCCAAGCTAAATTCTTTAAATTTATTCTTTAATCTTCCTTTGGATGTCATTTCAAACCAAATTATGGTTTCCCAAACTAGTCGGGATTAGCGAACTACACCGAAGTAATTATTTATTTTATTTCCCAATCCCAACCTATTCATCCCATGAAGAAAAACTGGAAATACTCCATATCTAACACCACGGTGTTATCGGTAAAATTAATTACCATTTCACGTTCTAATCTAATTAAAGAATTAACTATTGCTTTGGAGCAAAACTGGTAATACTCCATCCTCGCTCATTTTCCAAATTTGATAATTTAGATTATCAATTCACATTTCAATCTAATTGCAGATTCATTAAAACTCCTTTTGCTGGGTTAAAGAACTAATGTCTTTTAAAACATAGTTCACGACAAACCCAAATCACATTCTATTTATTATCGGGTTAAAGAACTAGTGTTATTTAAAACACCGTTCACGATAAACCCACAAATTAATTCTATTTAAAACCCATTTCAAATCCAATTTATTTATTTAAGAATAAACGGGTTTAATTTTAGTTCAAAACTAGTTCATTTCGATAAAAATCTATTTTTATCTTTTCAAATATGGAGTTTTTCATCCCAATTTTTCCCAAATCATTTCTTACGATTTTATACAGATTATTGGTATTTTTAATAATTTTATCAAGGCCCGTAGAGTCGATTCCCAACAACGGCCATCGAACTGCACTTACAGCGCCCTTTTCCAAATTTGATTTGGACGTATCTCCAAATCCAACCGTTAGATTTCAAATTTCTAATATTCATTAGAAAGCTCTTTTCGATACGAACCCAACGGTTCTGGTTTTAGAAGAATCCGACGGTCGGATCTCCTGTAATGTCCGTTCGAAGTCAATGGTCGAAATTTACGAACCGCCGCGGCGCGGCGCGTTCTATTCAGGCCATTATATATTATATATATATATATTATATATATTTCATCGATTACCCCTTTTAAACGAATTTTTATAAATCGTTTCAATTTTTTTCAAAAACATTTCAACTTCCATTTCCAATTCAATTCATTCTATATTCAATTCAATTCGAATTTGGTTTATATTCAATTCAATTCGAATTTGCTTTATATTCAATTCAATTCGAATTTGCTTTATATATATTCGATTTTTATCTCTTTTCAATATTCATTATAAAAACGAATATAATCGATATAAATATCGTTCGCGTCAAAATAGCGCATCTCTAATCAACACGGCTTTATATATTTCAATAATTCCGTTATTCTATTCAACAAATGAATATTTATTCTATTCAATACATGAATCTATATTTTTGTCAACACATGACTAATCTCAACGAATGAGTACTGTCCACGTGTGACTATTTTTGTTATTCAATATATTTTATAAAATTTATGGTATCCATCGTTTGATTTAAATTAGACTCCAACCGTAAATTAGTAAGAGAACGATTCCCAAAATATTAACCCCGAAGGCCGAAACCAACATCAGATCAATACCCAGGAAACCACTCATCTTATCTATTTTCAATTAGTTTCTAATTTTATATATGATAAAGATGTAAATTTTATTGTTAAAATATTTCGTTCAACACATGACTAATCTCAACGGATGAGTACGGTCAACACATGAACCTTTATTTTATAAAGATAAAGATGTAAATTTTATTGTTAAAATGTTTCGTTCAACACATGACTAATCTCAACGGATGAGTACGGTCAACACATGAACCTTTATTTTATAATATTCATTATTTTCCCAATTGGAATGAGGCCCAATCAATCACCATATAAAGTTAATTATATGGATTCCATACAACACATGTATAATAACAACGATAAATAATCAACCATCATCCAAAGTGCACTACACTGTATAAGCATCAAATATAGATATCTAACGCTTATAACAGCCTGTCAATCAATCGATCGACATACAACTGATTATTGGGATTAGTGTATGTCATATATTATCCCAATACTCGTGTGGGGTTTCAAATCAACAAACACAGATTTTTATTTGTGCAGATGGGCGATGTGTAAAATTTATCGTTCCAATTAATATCCTTCAAATAGGTGTACAAAAACAAACCGTCCAGTTTGTAAATGAATATTTATTTATTCACATTCACGTTAAAAATTATATTTTTAACGACCAAATTATTTTATTCAACCTATGAATATTCTATTCGGTTCATTTATTAAATAAAATGATATCTTTATTTTTTTAACTTATTTTAGAAAATTTCGGCGGCATAACGGCACGATACTAGGAACGGGACAAGGCCTAGCCTTATCCCCGGTCTAGTGATATCCCACGCCATTCACACATCAATCAAATCAATTTCAATTCACCCAATAACCAACTCCAAATCAAATAATTTAACTAATCTATGCAACCAAACAAACAAGTCCATGGTCTGTGGACAGTGGTGTCGGGTGCTACTAAACACCGTCTGCATCCTAGTATATATATAACTAGAAAAAGAAATTTAGAGTGAGAAGTTCTCACCGATAGCTATCCTAACTCCACGGCACTCCCTATGTAGAACATCTTCACCTTGCTCGCCTTTTGCCACTTTCGTTGCCCGTAGCCACTACATATGTAAAAATCGAATTTTTACTTCGCTATTCAATATATAAAAATCGAATTTTTTTCTTTGCTATTCAATATATAAAAATCGAATTTTTACTACGCTATTCAATTTATAAAAATCGAATTTTTATAATCACTCCATATGGATAAAAATTCTATTTTTACATCGGTATTCATATAATAAAGATTATATTTTTATAATTCCTACTATGTAAAAATCATATTTTTATTACCTATACTATATAAAAATTATATTTTTAACCTTTTTGTAATATAAAAATCACAACTTTTATTTTGCAAAATCATTCCTTTTGTTTATATAAAAATCAAATCCTCACTATATTCAAAATCAAAATTTTAATATATTCAAAATCGTATCTTTACTATATTCAAAATCGAATCTTTACCATATTCAAGATTGAATATTTATATTATTAAAATATAAACTTTCCTAACATAAAAATATAAACTTTCTTATTATATAAAAATCTAACTTTTAAATAAATAAAAATCCTATCTTTGATGATTAAAAATTCTAACTTTGATGAATAATAAAAAGAAATAAAATTCATTTCTATCATACATAAAATTCAGTTTTACTATAATAATAAATAAATAAATATAAAAATAGGAAATTACATTGGTTTTTTTTTGGAAGAGGGGAAGGGGTTTCAGCGCGTCGCAGGGGGTCGGGGGTTTCATTACATCGCAGAAGGAAGAAGAAGGAAGAGAGGGGGTGGAGTCGGATTGGGTTAGAGGAGGAGGAAGTGGATGGAGGAGACGCGGAAGGGAGGGGGTGCGGTGGTCGGGTGTGGGTCCAGAGGGAGGCGGCGGTTTCAATTGGGGCTAGGGCTGGGTTTCCTCGATCGACGTGAGGGCGAGGAGAGAGAGCAGAGGTCAGAGCGAGAGAGGCTGGGGCGAGGTACAGGCGGTGGCGGCGGCGTCTGTTAGCGCGGTGGTGGGCGGCGCGATTTGTTTTCTCCTTTTTTTGTCGGGTTGACTTACTGAAGAGGGAATGGGGGGGTGTTAAGGGAAAAGAGAGAGAGAAGGTTTAATTATTTTAATATTTTAAATTTCTAAAATGTTGACTTTTTATTTCGACTTCGAAACGAGACCCACCGCCTGTCGTCCATAGCGTTTCACCCCTATTCCGAACATAATGGGATATGTACCGTAAGCTGATTCGACCGTTTCGATTAGTTTCCGTTAAAATCAACATATAACTCTATATATTGAATTTGAACGTGCATTTCAATTTACCGGGGTCACATACGAACCCGAAAAATTCCATAAAAATATTTTCTAGCTTCGTATTGACGATACGGTCCTAACAAAACTAGTTTCGTCGAATTCTGAGACCGTTTGAAAAATGGTCATTTTCCAATCGATTAAAATCAACTGAAACTGGTCAAACACGTTTTCCTTTGCCACGCTCACATATTGACTCGAAAAATTATGAAATTTGGAATCTAGCAATAACTTGACATCATGGACCCAACAAAAGTGGTTTCGTCGAAATCCGAGGTCGTTTGCAAAATTTCCATTTTTAAGGGCCTGAATTCCATAGCGACTATTCAGAATTTTCAACTGGGCACATCTTTTGATTCCCGCTATGAAATTTCGATTTCTCGGATTCGTTGGAAAGATATTCTCAATTAGATCCTAATGTTTTCAGTTTCGCTAAAATTTGGTTTGGTTTGCACCCAGTACATTCAATTGAAGTTTGAAATCGAATTATCTAACTACCGCGCCATTTTCAATTCTATTTATAATTATAAATAATTATTTATATTCTAACGATGACGTATATAAATATATGCGTTCGAATTATATTCAAAATAAATTTCTCGTCTATATTATTTAAAATAATCTATTTTAAATGTTCAAAATTCGCTAAAATTGCCAAAATAAAAATTTTAAACTGGCCCAGATTTTCGGGTTGTTACAATCTCCCCACTTAAAACTTTTCGTCCCCGAAAAGGAACGAAGCCGAAAGTTGTTTAACTAATCAACTCAACTTTCTCTATTTTGATTACGACTTAAGTTCTTCAACTTTTCAGTTTCTAAGAACTTTTCAAATTTTTCAAAAATTTGGCTAACACCCTAAATTTTCGAAAAATTTCGCCATAACCTCCCCTGCACCGGGAGCCACGGGAAAATCCCGAAATTGCCATACAGGCCTTCTGATCTCAAAAAGAAAAAGAAAAAGCCAATCGGCTCATAAAATCATCATCACCCAAACAAAACAGTAAATTATAGTAAACATGTACCTATTTGTCGGGCAAACAAATTTTATTCTCTGCTCTAGACTCCTTGCTATGACATGTTCAATGTAAGTACATGTATATGCAAGCAAATGCGACCAATTTTCAATACAGTTCAATATTTGGTTCAATTAGGCTAAATGGTTAAAAATTATCAAACAAATAAACAAACAACACAAACATCAATCAATTAGTGAATTAGAGTTTCAAATTCATAACTTTGATATATATGCAAAAAATCATGTTTTTGATGCCAAATCACAACAATAAATTTATCTATATAAGTTTTGGTTCTCACACCAGTCTAATGGAAATATATAGATATCATACCTTCGTCACTCGAATATAAATTCTGACGACGAGTACTCAACCATCAGAATCATCTTCGGGCCACTAGAGTATGATTCTATATCTATCCAGTATATTAAAACTTCGAATATACATTCATGACGCGTATATGCAAAATCTTTATATAGTCGATTGTCCAAATCAATACAAATAAAATATTCAAATACATATAAAACGAGTTAAATTTTCAAAACAAAATTGTTTTCATTTGAAAAATATACTCTTCACACTCGTTCTAGAATACTACTGATCCTATCTCTAACGAGCCATTCTAATTGGATATTACTAATCCAATATCTGATGATTTCTTTCGTATGGTTCTAATGTGTCTTGTTCTCGAGCTCTGTAAACCAAAGCTCTGATACCAAATGTAACGGCCTAGAATTTCGCTCGATCCGAATCAGTTGTTAAACCGATCTAGACTGTTCGAAACCCCTGATCGTTGTGAGAACAGGACAAATTGGAACGCAGACGAAAGAACATTTCATTGCTATTACAACAATACCATCAGATACAAGAATATATAGAGTATAATGAATAAATTACATTCGATAAATATCAGAGATTACAATAAATTACAAAGCAGCGGAAAAACAATATAAAACACAACTGAAAGTAATGCACGGATACAGAGCTTTCCGAGCATCGTTCCAGTTGTAAATCAGGATCCTGTGAATATAAATCTGCAAAACCAAAACTACTAGTTGCCCGTGTAGAAAATAGGGGCACCCAGAGTTCAGGTTAAAACAATAAACTCCAGGTCAGTCATGTGACTGGTGTGAGAACTAAAACAGTTATTTAAAACATTACTTTAAAAGAGAGTAATTCAAGGGACCACGCCGTATAACACGGAACGGGTTTCCTCCCAAGAATACCAGTGCATAGAAAAGACAACGCAATGCTTTTTCGAAAAATGAAGCTATTATAAGACCCAGGTCCCATCACACAATGCAACGCAAGCCGGAGGATAAGGTTTTCCCTTATAATAGCCAAACATGCTTGGTACGTTTTAAAAACAAATCATTTGATACTATAATAAGTGTATAGTGTCAAAATATTTTCAATCATAAATATAAATCATAGACGGCATGGGTACCATATATCATGTCGCCATACTAGTTCTACAATTAAAACCGCAATATCACGTATTGGAAATTGGATTTCCGTCATGAGTCGAGGCAAGGGGCAAGCTCCTCTCCGCTTCGAGACACTCTAGCAAATGCCTCAGGCTACACACTCTGGGTAACCCCTGGATGCTTCAGGGCCGGTCCTCTCTTACGTTTGAAGATTAATTATTCCTGAACACACGTTTCCCTGTCCTTACAGACCTAAAATCGAGGCGCCTCATCCAACAACCACATAGGTGAAAAGTATATAAATGTCAGGGCTGGTAAGTCACTAACACCACCAAAGCTAGAAAGAAACGTCGTGCTTTCCCTGCAGTCCTTATCCCGTTTTTAACTCATACCGAGGTGTGAGGCTCGCGAATTCACGTTATACACAAAGCTGCCACGTAGGCCGTGCTTTGATCATCAACCACAAGACTTTGCTTTTCAACAGAAGCCTTGATCCATGCAACTCAGCATGCTACACAGGCAATTCATGCCATGCGATTGATATTTATCGATATATAACCTCTAAGCTCGTACGTCTCAGAGAAGGGCGTTAAGCAAGAGAATAAATTCTCCGACGCCAAACAGATATATATTTAACAGAAATCAATCAACACAGAATAAAATCCAATGTCAGACACACAATCCATTTACAAGTTCGTTCTGGGTCTGAATGAAACCGGAGGCACTTTCCTCGCATATCCATCGATCTCCAAGTACGTCTGGACGACCACCTACTATTTCCATCCTCTTGGGTGTACAGCCCAATCAGGATCATCAGTAATTATCCAAACGATGGGAAGACTTCCGGTCTTCGACCACCGTCATCATCTTCGACTTATCATCGAATCAGTCATTCAGAATGGGTATAAACCCGGCCTTTCCGAACAACCCGCGTATATTAAAAACAAATTTTACACAAACACAACATACGCCTCATTCCAATTCATTAGTCACTAACCGTAAATTAGCAAGAGAACAATTTCCCAAATATTAACCCCGAAGGCCGAAACCAACATCAGATCAATACCAGGAAACCATTCTTCTTAACTAACCTACAGCTAGTTTCCAAATTTCACATTCTTAGGGAAAAGTTCCCATTAATTTTATCCAAGATAAATTCTTTAAATTTATTCTTTAATCTTCCTTTGGATGTCATTTCAAACCAAATTATGGTTTCCCAAACTAGTCGGGATTAGCGAACTACACCGAAGTAATTATTTATTTTATTTCCCAATCCCAACCTATTCATCCCATGAAGAAAAACTAGTAGTACTCCATATCTAACACCGCGGTTTTATCGGTAAAATTAATTACCATTTCACGTTCAAATCTAATTAAAGATTTAACTATCGCTTTGGAGCAAAACTGGTAATACTCCATCCTCGCTCATTTCCAAATTTGATAATATAGATTATCAATTCACATTTCAATCTAATTGCAGATTCATTAAAACTCCTTTTACTGGGTTAAAGAACTAATGTCTTTTAAAACATAGTTCACGACAAACCCAAATCACATTCTATTTATTATCGGGTTAAAGAACTAGTGTTATTTAAAACACCGTTCATGATTAACCCAAAAATTAATTCTATTTAAAACCCGTTTCAAATCCAATTTATTTATTTAAGAATAAACGGGTTTAATTTTAGTTGAAAACTAGTTCATTTCGATAAAAATCTATTTTTATCTTTTCAAATATGGAGTTTTTCATCCCAATTTTTCCCAAATCATTTCTTATGATTTTATACAGATTATTGGTATTTTTAATAATTTTATCAAGGCCCGTATAGTCGATTTCCAACAACGGCCATCGAACTGCACTTACAGCGCCCTTTTCCAAATTTGATTTGGACGTATCTCCAAATCCAACCGTTAGATTTCAAATTTCTAATATTCGTTAGAAAGCTCTTTTCGATACGAACCCAACGGTTCCAGTTTTAGGAGAATCCGACGGTCGGATCTCCCGTAATGTTCATTCGAAGTCAATGGTCGAAATTTACGAACTGCAGCGGCGCGGCGCGTTCTATTCAGGCCATTATATATATTATATATATTTCGTCGATTACCCCTTTTAAACGAATTTTTATAAATCGTTTCAAATTTTTTCAAAAACATTTCAACTTCCATTTCCAATTCAATTCAAATTTCAATTCATTCTATATTCAATTCAATTCGAATTTGGTTTATATTCAATTCAATTCGAATTTGCTTTATATTCAATTCAATTCGAATTTTCTTTATATATATTCGATTTTTATCCCTTTACAATATTCATTATAAAAACGAATATAATCGATATAAATATCGTTCGCGTCAAAATAGCGCATCTCTAATCAACACGGCTTTATATATTTCAATAATTCCGTTATTCTATTCAACAAATGAATATTTATTCTATTCAATACGTGAATCTAAATTTTTGTCAACACATGACTAATCTCAACGAATGAGTACTGTCCACGTGTGACTATTTTTGTTATTCAATATATTTTATAAAATTTATGGTATCTATCGTTTGATTTAAATCAGATTCCAACCGTAAATTAGTAAGAGAACGATTCCCTAAATATTAACCCCGAAGGCCGAAACCAACATCAGATCAATACTCAGGAAACCACTCATCTTATCTATTTTCCAATTAGTTTCTAATTTTATATATGATAAAGATGTAAATTTTATTGTTTAAATATTTCGTTCAACACATGACTAATCTCAACGGATGAGTACGGTCAACACATGAACCTTTATTTTATAAAGATAAAGATGTAAATTTTATTGTTAAAATGTTTCGTTCAACACATGACTAATCTCAATGGATGAGTACGGTCAACACATGAACCTTTATTTTATAATATTCTTTATTTTCCCAATTGGAATGAGGCCCAATCAATCACCATATAAAGTATTTCATACAACACATGTATATAATAACCACGATAAATAATCAACCATCATCCAAAGTGTACACTGTATAAGAATCAAATATAGATATCTAACGCTTATAACAGCCTGTCAATCAATCGATCGACATACAACTGATTATTGGGATTAGTGTATGTCATATATTTTCCCAATACCCGTGTGGGGTTTCAAATCAACAAACACAGATTTTTATTTGTGCAGTTGGGCGATGTGTAAAATTTATCGTCCCAATTAATATCCTTCAAATAGGTGTACATAAACAAACCGTCCGGTTTGTAAATGAATATTTATTTATTCGCATTCACGTTAAAAATTATATTTTTAACGACCAAATTATTTTATTCAACCTATGAATATTCTATTCGGTTCATTTATCAAATAAAATGATATCTTTATTTTTCTAACTTATTTTAGAAAATTTCTGCGGCATAACGGCACGATACTAGGAACGGGACAAGGCCTAGCCTTATCCCCGGTCTAGTGATGGCCCACGCCATTCACACATCAATCAAATCAATTTCAATTCACCCAACAACCAACTCCAAATCAAATAATTTAACTAATCTATGCAACCAAACAAACAAGTCCATGGTCTGTGGACAGTGGTGTCGGGTGCTACTAAACACCGTCTGCATCCTAGTATATATATATAACAAGAAAAAGAAATTTAGAGTGAGAAGTTCTCACGGATAGCTATCCTAACTCCACGGCACTCCCTATGTAGAACATCTTCACCGTGCTCGCCTTTTGCCACTTTCTTTGCCCGTAGCCACTACATATGTAAAAATCGAATTTTTACTTCGCTATTCAATATATAAAAATCGAATTTTTTTCTTTGCTATTCAATATATAAAAATCGAATTTTTACTTCGCTATTCAATATATAAAAATCGAATTTCTACAATCACTCCATATAGATAAAAATTCTATTTTTACATCGGTATTCATATAATAAAGATTATATTTTTATAATTCCTACTATGTAAAAATCATATTTTTATTACCTATACTATGTAAAAATTATATTTTTAACCTTTCTGTAATATAAAAATCACAACTTTTATTTTGCAAAATCATTCCTTTTGTTTATATAAAAATCAAATCCTCACTATATTCAAAATCAAATTTTTAATATATTCAAAATCGTATCTTTACTATATTCAAAATCGAATCTTTACCATATTCAAGATCGAATATTTATATTATTAAAAAATAAACTTTCCTAACATAAAAATATAAACTTTCTTATTATATAAAAATCTAACTTTTAAATAAAAAAATCCTATCTTTGATGATTAAAAATTCTAACTTTGATGAATAAAAAAAAAAAAAATTCATTTCTATCATATATAAAATTCAGTTTTACAATAATAATAAATAAATAAATATAAAAATAGGAACTTACATTGGTTTTTTTTTAGAAGAGGGGAAGGGGTATCAGCGCGTCGCAGGGGGTCGGGGGTTTCACTGCATCACAGAAGGAAGAAGAAGGAAGAGAGGGGGCAGAGTTGGATTGGTTCAGAGGAGGAGGAAGGGGATGGAGGAGACGCGGAAGGGAGGGGGTGCGGTGGTCGGGTGTGGGTCCAGAGGGAGGCGGTGGTTTCAATTGGGGCTGGGTTTCCTCGATCGACGTGAGGGCGAGGAGAGAGAGCAGTGGTCAGAGCGAGAGAGGCTGGGGCGAGGTACAGGCGTTGGCGGCGGCGTCTGGTAGCGCGGTGGTGGGCGGCGCGATTTGTTTTCTCCTTTTTTTTTGTCGGGTTGACTTACTGAAGAGGGAATGAGGGGGGTTAAGGGAAAAGAGAGAGAAGGTTTAATTATTTTAATATTTTAAATTTCTAAAATGTTGACTTTTTATTTCGACTTCGAAACGAGACCCACCGCTTGTCGTCCATAGCGTTTCACCCCTATTCCAAACACAATGGGATATGTACTGTAAGCTGATTCGACCGTTTCGATCAGTTTCTGTTAAAATCAACATATAACTCTATATATTGAATTTGAACGCGCATTTCAATTTACCGGGGTCACATACGAACCCGGAAAATTCCAGAAAAATATTTTCTAGCTTCGTATTGACGATACGGTCCTAACAAAACTAGTTTCGACGAATTCTGAGACCGTTTGAAAAATGGTCATTTTCCAGTCGATTAAAATCAACTTAAACTGGTCAAACACGTTTTCCTTTGCCACTCTCATATATTGATTCGAAAAATTATGAAATTTGGAATCTAGCAATAACTTGACATCACGGACCCAACAAAAGTGGTTTCGTCGAAATCCGAGGTCGTTTGCAAAATTTCCATTTTTAAGGGCCTGAATTCCATAGCGACTATTCAAAATTTTCAACTGGGCACATCTTTTGATTCCCGCTATGAAATTTCGATTTCTCGGATTCGTTGGAAAGATATTCTCAATTAGATCCTAATGTTTTCAGTTTCGCTAAAATCCGGATTGTTTTGCACCCGGTACATTCAATTGAAGTTTGAAATCGAATTATCGAACTACCGCGCCATTTTCAATTCTATTTATAATTATAAATAATTATTTATGTTCTAACGACGACGTATATAAATATATTCGTTCGAATTATATTCAAAATAAATTTCTCGTCTATATTATTTGAAATAATCTATTTTAAATGTTCGAAATTCGCTAAAATTGCCAAAATAAAATTTTTAAACTGTCCCAGATTTTCGGGTTGTTACAGATTCATTAAAACTCCACTTAGTTTTAATCTGTGACTGGGTTAAAGAACCAGTGTCATTTAAAACACGGTTCACGATAAACCCAAAAATCAATACCAATTCAATTCCAATTAAATGTTATTTAATTGGTACACTTCATTAAATCTAAATAAAAAGATTTAATCTTTTTCTCAACTGGGTTCAAGAACAGGGTTAATGAAGACACCATTCACGACAAACCCAAATCACATTTGATATTAAATACAAGGCTCTGAATAGAAAATATATCGGCTTATATTCAATATCAAATTCTACGACCAACAAATATCGTATTGGAAATAACGATATAAATATATCTTTCAAATTTCCATAACAATATCTGTATAATCACGAAATCCAACATCGAAATAATCCAAAGACAATTTCGATTCAAATCCATTCCAATTGAATTATTGGAAATTCTGGTTACTTTTAAAACCCTTTTCAAATCCAATTTATTTATTTAAAAATAAATAGAATTTTAATTCTGGTTCAAAACTAGTTCATTTCGATAAAAATCTATTTTTATCTTTTCAAATATGGAGTTTTTCATCCCGATTCTTCCCAAATCATTTCTTATGATTTTATACAAATTATTACTATTTTTAATAATTTTATCAAGGCCCGTACAGTCGATTTCCATCAACGGCCATCGAACTGCACTTACAACGACTTTTTCCAAATTTGATTTGGACATAATTCCAAATCCAACTGTTAGATTTCTAATTTCTAATATCCGTTAGAAAGCTATTTTCGATACGAACCCAATGGTTCCAGTTTCAGGAGAATCCAACGGTCGGATCTCCCGTAATATCCGTTCGAAGTCAATGGTCAAAATTCGCGAACTGCCGCGCTCGCGTTCTATCCAGGCCATTATATTATATATATAATATATACTTCGTCGATTTCCTTTTCAAAACGATTTTTAATTCAATTTCAATTCGTTTTCAATTCAATTTGAATTTCAAATCACTTTAATATTCACTTTAATTTGAATAAAATCGATATAAATATCGTTCACGTCAAAATGGCGTCAATCTATCAACACGGCTTCATATATTTCTATTTTCGAATATTCTATTTCGAATATTTCTTTTTCAAATATTTCTATTTTCAAATATTTCTATTCAAATATTCTATTTCAAATATTCTATTTTAAAACTGGAATGAGGCCTAATCAATTACCATATAATGTTAATTACATGGATTTTCTACAACACATGTATACAATAACAACGATGAATAATCAACCATCATCCAAAGTGCATTCTACACTGTATAAGCATCAAATATAAATATTCAACGCTTATAACAGTCTGTCAATCAATCGATCGACATACAACTAATCATTGGGACTAGTTTATTTCATATATCATCCCAATATCCGTGTGGGGTTTTCAAACAATCAAACACAGATTTTATTTGTGCAGTTGGGCGATGTGTAAAATTTATCGTCCCAATCAATATCAGTCAAATGTGTGTATATAAACAAATCGTTCGATTTGTTTATATTAATCTATTTCATTTCATATACACGTTAAAAATTCTATTTTTAACTATAAAAATATTTTTAACTATATAAATATTTTATTTCATTTCACATCACATCACACAATCAACTACACATCAAAATCAAACAAACAAGCATACAAGCCGTCCATGGTCTGTGGATGACGGGTGTCGGGTGCTACTAAACACCGACTGCATCCTAGTAAATATTATTAACTAGAAAAATTAAATTAAAGGTAAGAAGTTCTCACCGACTAGCTAATCCAAACGCCTCGACTCTTCATATATGGAAAATCTCCGCCGTTTCTTCTTTCATCACTTTCGTCATCCGTATTCACTACATATATAAAAATCGAATTTTTACTTTGCTATTCAATCTATAAAAATCGAATTTTTACTTTGCTATTCAATATATAAAAATCGATTTTTTACTTTGCTATTCAATCTATAAAAATCGAATTTTTACTTTGCTATTCAATATATAAAAATCGAATTTTTACTTTGCTATTCAATATATAAAAATCAAATTTTTACTTTGCTATTCAATATATAAAAATCGAATTTTTACTTTGCTATTCAATATATAAAAATCGAATTTTTATGATGTCGTTCATACAATAAAAATCCAGTCTTTATAATGTAAAAAATCTAAACTTTATACAAGTGAAAATCTAATCTTTACACTAGTAAAAATCGAATCTCTATACTAGTAAAAATCGAATCCTATTCTCTTCTAAAAATCTAATCTTTTATATACAATTACATATATATAATTTCAGTTTTTAACATAAACAAATTCAGTTTTTATTCAAAGAAAAATTCAGTTTTTATCAAAGAAAAATTCAGTTTTTATCAAAGAAAAATTCAGTTTTCATCATAAGAAAAATAATAAAAGAAAACAAAAAAAAAACTTACAGAATTTTTAAATGAAGAGGGGAGGACCCACGGCGGTTGTTGGCGTCGGAGGAGGGGCTCCGGCTTGCTGGTGGTCGGGGTCGACGGTAGGGCGTGCTCACGTGGATGACAGGCGGAAAGGGGGGGGTCTTCTTGCGGTGGTCGGCGGTCTACAGAGGATAGGGGGGAAGAGGAGAGGGAGGAGACGCAAGGGGGGGGGGGCGACGTTGTCTCGCCGGAGGCGGCGATCGCTTGGTGGTGGGGGGCGATTGCGAGGGAGACTTCGGGTTTTTTTTTTTCAATCTGAACGAATGGAGTACAGGGGGGGGGGGGGTTGACCAAAAGGATAGAGAAAAGGAGTGGGTTATTATATAATTTAATTTTTATTTTATTCCTTTGATTTTCAAAAAGTTGAATTTTCAATCAAACTCAGAACGAGACCCAACGGCTGTCGCCCCTAGCTAATTACCCCCATTCCGAACACAATGGGATATGTATCGTAAGCCAATCCTATCGTTACGATTAGTTTTGATTCAAATTAAAATATAAATCTTTATATATTCAATTTAAACGCACATTTCAATTTACCGAGGCCACATACTAACTCAGAAAATTCCAGAAAAATTATTTCTAGATTCGTATTGACGACACGGTCCTAACAAAACTAGTTTCATCGAATTCGGAGACCGTTTGAAAAATGGCCATTTTCCAGTCGATTAAAATCAACTAAAACTGGTCAAACGCGTTTTCCTTTGCCACGCTCACATATTGAATCGAAAAATTATGAAATTTGAAACCTAGCAATAACTTGACATCATAGATCCAACAAAAGTGGTTTCGTCGAAATCCGAGGTCGTTTGCAATATTCCCATTTTTAAGGGCCTGAATTCCATAGCGACTATTCAGAATTTTCAACTGGGCGTATCTTTTGATTCCCGCTATGAAATCTCAATTTTTCGGATTTGCTGGAAAGATATTCCCAATTAGATTCTATTATTTTTAGTTTCACTAAAATCCGGTTTATTTTGCACCTGGTATGTTCAATTGAATTTTGAAATCGAATTATCGAACTACCACGCCATTTTCAATTCCTTTTATATATATAAATAAATATTTATATTCTAACGACGATCTATATAAAATATACGTTTGAATTCTATTCAAAATAAATTTCTCGTCGATATTATTTAAAATAACTCATTTTAAATAATCAAAATTCGATAAAATTGCCAAAATAAAAATTTAAATTGGCTCGGATTTCCGGGTTATTACAATCTCCCCCACTTAAAACTTTTCGTCCCCGAAAAGGAACAAAGCCGAAAGTTGTTTCACAAATCAACTCACTTCCAGTGTTTTGATTACGGCTTAAGTTCTTTAACTTTTCAGTTTCTAAGAACTTTTCAAAATTTTCAAAAATTTGGCTAACACCCTAAATTTCCGAAAAATTTCGCCATAACCTCCCCTGCACCGGGAGCACCAGGAAAATCCCGAAATTTCCATACAGGCCCTCTGATCTCAAAAAGAAAAAGAAAAAGCCAAGCGGCTCATAAAATCATCATCACCCAAACAAAACAGTAAATTATGGTAAACATGTACCTATTTGTCGGGCAAACAATTTTATTCTTCTGCTCTAGCCTCTTTGCTACGACCTGTTCAATGTAAGTACATGTATATGTAAGCAAATGCGACCAAATTTCAATACAATTCATCTTTTTGGTCAATTTGGCTAAATGGTTAAAAATTTAATTAATTCAAACAATAATCAAACAACACAACCAGCAATCAATTTGTTGATTATCATTTCAAATTCATAACTTTGATATATAGTCAAAAATCACATTTTTGATGCCAAATCACAACAATAAGCCCTATCTAATTTTGGTTCTCACACCTGTCAATTTGAAATATATAAACATCACTCCTTCGAAACTCAAACACAAACTGTTGATGCTACGTAGTCATTAACAGAATCATCTCCGGGCGACTAGAGTGTGACTTTATATCTATCCAATATATTAAAACTTTGAATACACGTGGATCAGACATATATGCAAAATCTATATTTACTGGATTGTCCAAATTCAACACAAATAAATAATCAAATACGCATAATTGATTTAAATTTTCAAAACAAAAATTCGTTTTCATTTCAAAAATATACTTTCACACTCTTTCTAGGATACTACTGATCCCATCTCTAACGAGTCATTCTCGTTGGATATTACTAATCCAATTCTGATGAATTCTTTTGTATGGTTCTAATGTGTCTTGTCCTCTGAGCTTTGTAAACCAAAGCTCTGATACCAAATGTAAAGACCCGTAACTTCCCCGATGAGGAAAGAGCGGATACTTTTAGAACAAGCCACAAAACAACGCAGATGGGAGAACATTTCATTGTATATTACAACAATTCAATCAGAATACAAGAATATACAGAGTATAAATGAATATTACACAGAAATATCAGAGATTTAAATTACATTTAAATACATAGCAGCGGAAAATAATACAATACCCAACTAGAAGTAATACGCGGATACAAAGCTTTCCGAGTATCGTTCCAGCTGTAAATCAGGATCCTGTGAATATAAATCTGCAAAACCAAAACTACTAGCTGCCCGTGTCAAAATAAGGGCACCCAGAGTTTAGGTTAAAACAATAAACTCCAGGTCAGTCATGGGACTGGTGTGAGAACTAAATCAGTTATTAATCTTTATTTTAAAGTTCGGTAAATCAAGGGACGACGCCGTATAACACGGAACGAGTTTCCTCCCAAGAATACCAGTGCATAAAACAACAACGCAATGCTAAATAAAGAAAAATGAAGCTATTATAAGACCCAGTTCCCATCACACAATGCAACGCAAGCCGGAGGATAGGGTTTTTACCTTATAATAGCCAAGAATGCTTGATACGTTTAAAACAAATCATTTGATACTATTATAAGTGCATAGTGTATAAAACAACTTCAAATCATAAGTATCAATCATAGACGGCATAAGCGCCCCATCCCACTATGTCGCCATACTAGGCTCTACAAATAAAACCGCAAATGTCACGTATTTGGAAGTTGGATTTCCATCTGTGAACCGAGGCAAAAGATAGTCCTCAACCGATTCGAGACTGTCTAGCCCGAGCCTCAGGAACAGCCGCAACTGCCCCTTGGATCGTCAGGGCCGGTCCACCGATGTGGATTATTATGCATGAACACTACGTTAACCCACCCTATGGGGTGTAAGTCTGGTCCGTCTGCCAACCAGAATGCATCGGCCGAAACCGATATAACCGAGGCGCCTCGCAACAGCAACAACCACATAATTCATACTCATCAGGGCGTGTAAAACCACTGACGCCACTTCTAACTAGAAAGAAACGCATGTCTCCCTGAGTTCCTTCTCCCGTTTTAGTTCACGACCGGGGTGTGAGGCTCGCGAATCAACGTTACACAAAGCTATGCCACACAGGCTGTGCTTCGATCATCCACCACAAGACTTTGCTTTTAAACAGAAGCCTCGATCAATTTCCATTTAGGCATGCCACACAGGCAATTCACTCCATGCGTTTAATATCCATCAATATATAACCTCTGAGCTCGTACGTCTTAGAGAAGGGCGTTAAGCAAGAGAATAAATTCTCCGCCGCCAAACCGATATATATTTAATAGAAATCAATCACACAGACTAAAATCCAATGTCAGACACACAGTCCATTTACAAGTTTGTTCTGGGTCTGAACGAAACCGGAGGCACCTAGTACCCCGTATATCCATTGATCTCCAAGTACGTCTGGACGATCACTAACTGTTTCCATCTTCTTGGGTGTACAGCCCAATCAAGATCATCAGTAACCACCCAAACGACGTGAAGACCTCCAGTCTTCGACCACCGTCTTCATCTTTGACTTATCGTCGTATCAGTTATTCAGAATGGGATAAACCCGGTCTTTCCGAATAACTCGCGTATATTTTAAATAAGTGTTACACAAACACAACATACGCCTCATTCCAATTCATCAGTCACTAACCGTAAATTAATCAAGAGAATAATTCCCAAAATATTAACCCCGAAGGCCGAAACCAACATCAGATCAATATCCAGAAAACCATTCTGCTTAGCTAACCGACAGATAGTTTCCAAATTTCACATTCATAGGGAAAGGTTCCCAGTAATTTTATCAAAGATAAATTCCTTGAATTTATTCTCTAATCTTCTTTTGAATTTCGATTCAACTAGTCGGGATTAACGAACCTTACCGAATTAATCATTTGTTTTAATTTCCCAATCCCAACCTATTCATCCCATGAAGTAAAACTGGTAATACTTCATATCTAACACCACGGTGTTATCGGTAAATTCAATTACCATTTCATGTTCAAATCTAACTAAAGATTTAACTATCGCCTCGAGCAAAACTGGTGATACTCCATTCTCGATCATTTCAATCTAATTAAAGATTCATTAAAACTCCACTTAGTTTTAATCTGTGACTGGGTTAAAGAATCAGTGTCATTTAAAACACGGTTCACGATAAACCCAAAAATCAATACCAATTCAATTCCAATTAAATGTTATTTAATTGGTACACTTCATTAAATCTAAATAAAAAGATTTAATCTTTTTCTCAACTAGGTTCAAGAACAGGGTTAATGAAGACACCATTCACGACAAACCCAAATCACATTTGATATTAAATACAAGGCTCTGAATAGAAAATATATCGGCTTATATTCAATATCAAATTCTACGACCAACAAATATCGTATTGGAAATAACGATATAAATATATCTTTAAAATTTCCATAACAATATCTGTATGATCACGAAATCCAACATCGAAATAATCCAAAGACAATTTCGATTCAAATCCATTCCAATTCAATTATTGGAAATTCTGGTTACTTTTAAAACCCTTTTCAAATCCAATTTATTTATTTAAAAATAAATAGAATTTTAATTCTGGTTCAAAACTGGTTCATTTCGATAAAAATCTATTTTTATCATTTCAAATATGGAGTTTTTCATCCCGATTCTTCCCAAATCATTTCTTATGATTTTACACAAATTATTACTACTTTTTACTAATTTTATCAAGGCCCGTACAATCGATTTCCATCAACGGCCATCGAACTGCACTTACAACGACTTTTTCCAAATTTGATTTGGACATAATTCCAAATCCAACCGTTAGATTTCTAATTTCTAATATCCGTTAGAAAGCTCTTTTCGATACGAACCCAATGGTTTCGGTTTTAGGAGAATCCGACGGTCGGATCTCCCGTAATATCCGTTCGAAGTCAACGGTCGAAATTCGCGAACTACCGCGGCGCGGCGCGTTCTATCCAGGCCATTATATTATATATATAATATATATAATATATACTTCATCGATTTCCTTTTCAAAACGATTTTTAATTCAATTTCTATTCGTTTTCAATTCAATTTGAATTTCAAATCACTTTAATATTCACTTCAATTTGAATAAAATCGATATAAATATCGTTCACGTCAAAATGGCGTCAATCTATCAACATGGCTTCATATATTTCTATTTTCGAATATTCTATTTCGAATATTTCTTTTTCAAATATTTCTGTTTTCAAATATTTCTATTCTAATATTCTATTTCAAATATTCTATTTCAAATATTCTATTTCAAAACTGGAATGAGGCCCAATCAATTACCATATAATGTTAATTATATGGATTTTCTATAACACATGTATACAATAACAACGATGAATAATCAACCATCATCCAAAGTGCATTCTACACTGTATAAGCATCAAATATAAATATTCAACGCTTATAACAGTCTGTCAATCAATCGATCGACATACAGCTAATCATTGGGACTAGTGTATGTCATATATCATCCAAATACCCGTGTGGGGTTTTCAAACAATCAAACACAGATTTTATTTTTGCAGTTGGGCGATGTGTAAAATTTATCGTCCCAATCAATATCATTCAAATGTGTGTATATAAACAAATCGTTCGATTTGTTTATATTAATCTATTTCATTTCATATACACGTTAAAAATTCTATTTTTAACTATAAAAATATTTTTAACTATATAAATATTTTATTTCATTTCACATCACATAATCAACTACACATCAAAATCAAACAAACAAGCATACAAGCCGTCCATGGTCTGTGGACGACGGGTGTCGGGTGCTACTAAACACCGTCTGCATCCTAGTATATATTATTAACTAGAAAAATTAAAATAAAGGTAAGAAGTTCTCACCGACTAGCTAATCCAAACGCCTCGACTCTTCTTATGTGGAAAATCTCCGCCGTTTCTTCTTTCATCACTTTCGTCATCCGTATTCACTACATATATAATAATCGAATTTTTACTTTGCTATTCAATCTATAAAAATCGAATTTTTACTTTGCTATTCAATATATAAAAATCGAATTTTTACTTTGCTATTCAATCTATAAAATCAAATTTTTACTTCGTTATTCAATATATAAAAATCGAATTTTTACTTTGCTATTCAATATATAAAAATCGAATTTTTACTTTGCTATTCAATATATAAAAATCGAATTTTTATGATGCCGTTCATACAATAAAAATCCAGTCTTTATAATGTTAAAAATCTAAACTTTATACAAGTGAAAATCTAATCTTTACACTAGTATAAATCGAATCTCCTTACTAGTAAAAATCGAATCCTATTCTCTTCTAAAAATCTAATCTTTTATATACAATTACATATATATAATTTCAGTTTTTAACATAAACAAAATCAGTTTTTATTCAAAGAAAAATTCAGTTTTTATCAAATAAAAATTCAGTTTTCATCATAAGAAAAATAATAAAAGAAAACGAAAAAAAACATACAGAATTTTTAAATTAAGAGGGGGGGACCCACGGCGGTTGTTGGCGTCGGAGGAGGGGCTCCGGCTTGCTGGTGGTCGGGGTCGACGGTAGGGCGTGCTCACGTGGATGACAGGCGGAAAGGGGGGTTCTTCTTGCGGTGGTCAGCGGTCTACAGAGGATAGGGGGAAGAGGAGAGGGAGGAGACGCAAGGGGGGGGGGGGCGCTGTCTCGCCGGAGGCGGCGATCGCCTGGTGGTGGGGGGGGGGGGCGATTGCGAGGGAGACTTCGGGGTTTTCTTTTTTTTTTTTTTAATTTTCAATCTGAACGAATGGAGTACGGGGGGGGGGGGCTTGACCAAAAGGATAGAGAAAAGGAGGGGGTTATTATATAATTTAATTTTTATTTTATTCCTTTGATTTTCAAAAAGTTGAATTTTCAGTCAAACTCAGAACGAGACCCAACGACTGTCGCCCCTAGCTAATTACCCCCATTCCGAACACAATGGGATATGTATCGTAAGCCAATCCTATCATTACGATCAGTTTTGATTCAAATTAAAATATAAATCTTTATATATTCAATTTAAACGCACATTTCAATTTACCGAGGCCACATACTAACTCAAAAAATTCCAGAAAAATTATTTCTAGATTCGTATTGACGACACGGTCCTAACAAAACTAGTTTCATCGAATTCTGAGACCGTTTGAAAAATTGCCATTTTCCAGTCGATTAAAATCAACTAAAACTGGTCAAACACGTTTTCCTTTGCCACGCTCACATATTGAATCGAAAAATTATGAAATTTGAAACCTAGCAATAACTTGACATCATGGATCCAACAAAAGTGGTTTCGTCGAAATCCGAGGTCGTTTGCAAAATTCCCATTTTTAAGGGCCTGAATTCCATAGCGACTATTCAGAATTTTCAACTGGGCATATCTTTTGATTCCCGCTATGAAATTTCAATTTTTGGGATTCGCTGGAAAGATATTCCCAATTAGATTCTATTATTTTTTGTTTCACTAAAATCCGGTTTATTTTGCACCCGGTATGTTCAATTGAATTTTGAAATCGAATTATCGAACTACCGCGCCATTTTCAATTCCTTTTATATATATAAATAAATATTTATATTCCAACGTCGATCTATATAAAATATACGTTCAAATTCTATTCAAAATAAATTTCTCGTCGATATTATTTAAAATAACTCATTTTAAATAATCAAAATTCGATAAAATTGCCAAAATAAAATTTTTAAATTGGCTCGGATTTCCGGGTTATTACAGTCTAGCTCAGTTCCATGACACCACCCATAGCTAGAAAGAAACGTCGTGCACTCCCTATAGTCACGATCCCGTTTTGACTCATACTGAAGTGTGAGGCTCACGAGTTAATGCTATACACAAAAGCTATGCTATTTAAAGCCGTGCTTTGATCATCAACCACAAGACTCTGCTTTTCAACAAAAGCCTTGATCATTTGCATCTCAGCATGCCACACTGACAATTCACGCCATCCGACTGGTGTCTTTCGATATATAACCTCTAAGCTCGTATGTCTCAGAGAAGGGCGTTAAGCATGAGGATAAATTCTTCGCCACAAAACACATATATATTTGATAGAAATCAATCAACACAGAATAAAATCTAATGTCAGACACACATCCATTTACAAGTCCGTTCTGGGTCTGAACGAAACCGGAGGCACCATATTCCTTGTCCCATATGTCCAATATAAGAGAGAGGTCTTCGCATATCCAGTTGATCTCCAAGTACGTCTGGATGATCACCACTTATTACCTTGTCTTGGGTGTATAACCCAATCAAGACATCAGTAATCATACAGACGATGTGAAGAACTCTGGTCTTCAACCACCGTTTTCATCGTCGACTTATCGTTGCATCAATTATTCAGAATGGGTATAAACCCAGACTTTCCGAATAATTCACGTATCTTATAATCAAGTGCTATAAAAATATAACATACGCCTTATTCCATTCTAGAATATTCTTTTATTCAAATATTCGTTTCACAATTTTGAACCAAATTAAGGTTTTCAAAACTAGTCGGGATTAGTGCACCTTACCGAAGTAATCATTTGTTTTATTTCCCAATCCCAACCTATTCATCCCATGGAGAAAAACTGGTAATACTCCATATCTAACACCACGGTGTTATTAGTAAAATTAATTACCATTTCTCGTTCAAATCTAATTAAAGATTTAACTATCGCGTGGAGTAAAACTGGTGATACTCCATTCTCGATCATTTCACAAATTTGATAATTTAGATTATCATCTTCATATTCCAATCTAACTAAAGATTCATTAAAACTCCACTTAGTTTTAATCTTCCAACAGTCATTATTAATGATTATTTAACTTTGGAAAATCAAACATGCCGCATCGACAATCTACACCGTACCATCGATTTCTGCCGATATATGACCTCTAAGCTCGTACGTCTCAGAGAAGGGTGTTAAGCAAGAGAATAAATTTCCTCCACCGAACAGATATATATTTAGCAAAGATCAACAATATGGTTCGAAATACAATACTAGACATGTAATCCTGTCTTTAACTGGGTTAAAGAACCAATGCCATTTAAAAACAGTTCCCGATAAGCCCGAAATCTCATTCTATTAATTATAGAATCCTCATGGAAAAACATATCAAAATATAATAGATATCAATTTTCGTATCCGACTAATAATATAAATGAAATAACAACAAAGTCTTTTAAATTCCATATATATATATTAACAGTCTTCCTCCACAGAATCTCACTTCGATTATTATCAAATCGAATTCCATTCAATCCCAATTTATTTTATTAAGTTGGAAAACTTTACTTTGTAAAATTTCCATTAAATCTTAATAAAAAGATTTACAAATTCCAAATCACATTTCACTATTAATCGGGTTAAAGGGCGAATGTCATTGAAAACATAGTTCACAGTAAACCCAATTCACATTCCATTTTGTTCCAATTACTAAATATAATTGGAAATTCTAATAATCTTAATTAAAAGATTTATTCTTTACACACGGGGCTTTAGAATAGTGTTACTTAAGACATCGTTCACGACAAACCCAAAATCCAATTTAATATTAAATATAAGGCTCTGTAGAAATTTTATCGGCTTATATTCAATATCAAATTCTGAAACCAACTGCATATCGTATGGGGATAACGATATATATCTATCTTCCAAATTCCTCCACAATATCCGTATATTCAAGGAATCCAATATCGAAATATCTCGAAGATGATTTCTATTCAAATTCATTCCAATTCATACATTGGAAAAATCCTGATTAAATTAAAACCATTTTCCTATTCAGTTTATTCATTTAAAACCATTGTATTATTTTTCTAGTTAATAACTAGTTCATTTCGATAAAAATATATTTTTATCTTTTCAAATATGGAATTTTTCATCCTAATTCTTTCCAAATCATATATTATGATTTTACACAAATTATTAATATTTTTGATAATATTATTAAGGCCCTTTTAGTAGATTTCCATAAACGGTCATCGAACTGCATTTACAATGACCTTTTCCAAATTTGATTTGGACATAATTCCAAATCCAACCGTTAGATTTTGAATCTCTTATATTCGTTGGAAAGATCTTTTCGATACGAACCCAACGGCCGGTTTTAGGAGAACCCGACGATCGGATCTCCTGTAATGTCAATTCGAAGTCAATGGTCGAAATTCGCGAACGGTCGTGGTGCGTTCCATTCAGGCCATTAAATATATATATATATATATATATATATTATACATACATTATGTCGATTTCCATTTAAAACGTATTTTATAAATCATTTATAAATTCGTTTTAAAACGATTTTAATTTCATTTTCAATTTTAAATCAAAATTGAATATTCCATATCATTATAACATTAAAATGATAATATTTTCAAAATATTAGACTTTTAATTCATTTCCTTTTTGATATTCATTATAAAAAGGGATAAAATCGATATAAACATCGTTCGCATCAAAATGGCGCATAACTAATAAACACAACTTCATACAATTTAATATTTTCGTGTCCATCCAAACTCGGACATCAAATTCACATTTTAATCCTTCACCGAATATTATTTTGAAATATTCGTTATTTTAAAATATTCGTTATTTTAAAATATTCATTCTTTTTGAATTGGAATCAGACCCAGTCAATTACCATATAATTTATTTATTTGGATTTCATACAACACATGTACACAATAATAATTACACACAGTCAACCATCATCCAGAGTGCATTACACAACTGCATAAGCATTAATTATAAATAATTAACGCTTACAACCGTCTGTCAACTAATCGATTGAGATACAACTAAACAATTGAGATTTGTGTAGGCCAAATATCATCTCAATACCTGTGTGGTGTTTCAACCAACAAATACTGCATATTATTCGTGTAGTTGGGCGATGTGTAAAATTTATCGTCCCAATATATCAAATAAATAAGTGTACATAAACAAATCAACTAATTTGTAAATGAATATTTATTTTCATTTCAGGAGAATTTTATGCCGTTCACATATACGTTAAAAATTATATTTTTAACGTTAAAATATTTATTTTAACACATGAATATTTTATACAGTTCATATGCACATTAAAAATTATATTTTTAATGTAAAAATGTTTATTTTAGAAAATTTCAGCATCATAACAGCGCAATATTAAAACTGGAGTAATGTCTAGCATTACCCCTCTCCTGATACTGGCTCGCGCCATACACAATCTATCCTATCAATCACAAAACCACAATTTAGTCAATAATCACAATACAGTCAATATTCCATAATAAAATCCAAACAACGACCATGGTTTGTTCAATAAATAGTGTCGGGGGCTTCTAAGCCCCGTCTGCATCCTAGTAGATATTTAAATGTAATATAATTAGAGTGAGAAGGAGTTCTCACATTAGGTTCCACTCCGCCATTGTTTTCTCATGCTCTGATTTGCTGTTCTGAATCTAGACTTTGTAAACGAGCTCCCATCTTTACCCTATCTTTTTTTCTAGCCTAAACGCGCCATTTCGGACAACATTCGCCTAGTGGCCTTTCTTCCGAAATTGGTCCATTTCGCAAGAAATCGCGAAAAGACAGTATTTGGACAGCTGACTTTTGGATGCATTTTCTGAACAATTGCACAATCCAAAATCTGATTTCCATATACTCAAATCGAAGAGAAAATCGTGCTCCTCTATTTTGTCATTATGGAGTTTTGGCCATAGGGGCTCGGTTTGGGAGATATTGGCTATGAAAGCTCAGGGTGTTATTTGCAAAACTGAAAAAATTATTAAAATTGGATTTTTGCCAAAGTAGGGTCCATGCGTGGCGCTGGTGGTCAGGGGTGGCGGCGTGGGGTGCTGGTGACGGCAGGGTGGTGTGGGGCCTATAGTGGTGGCGGTGGCTCGATTTGGGGCCTTGGGGTTCTTTGAAGTGAAGAGAGAGAAAGGGGGAAGTGGTAGCGCAACAGGGGGCCCAGAGGGGTGCGGGTTCGTTTATGGAGGGGCACGACAGGTGGCGATGATGATGGGTGGGCTCGAAGATGGCGATGGTGATGGGGACGCGCTGAATGATTTGGGGGAAATGGGGTCAACGGGGTTTCCCTTTTTTTTATGAAATCTATGGTTTAGAAATCTATATATAATACATTCCCTTCGACCTCCAAATCGAACCCATCGACTATCTTCTACAGCTAAATACCCCTATTTTGGACACAATGAGATATGTTTCGTGAGCCATCTTGATCATTTCAAATAGTTTTTCTTTAAATTAAAATATAAATCAAAATATATTAAATTTGAATGCAAGTTTTTATTTATCGGGCCCACATACTGACTCTAAAAATTCCTAAAAAAAAATCTAGCTATGTTTTGACGATATGGTCCTATCAAAGCTAATTTTGTTAAATTTGGAGGCCGTTTGAAAAATGGCCATTTTCCAGTCGATTAAATTCAAACTAGAATTGCCAAACACGTTTAAATCCAACACGCTCACATATCGACTCCAAAAATTATGAAAATTGGAATCTAGCAATAATTTGACATTCTGGATCCAATAAAAGTGGTTTCGTTGAAAACGAAGGTCGTTTGCAAAATGACTATTTTTAAGGGCTATATATTATTTAAAATATATATAAATTCCATAGCGACTATTCAGAATTTTAAACTTGACATAACTTATAATTTATATTATGAAATCTGGATTTTTCACATTTGCTAGAAAGATATAATTAAATAGATTCAAATAATTTTGATTTTACTGAGATCCAATTTATTTTGAATCCTGTACATTCATTTGAAATTTAAAATCGAATTTTCAAACTACCGCGTCACTTCAGGCTCGTTTTATAATTAAAATAAATTTGTTTGTTCTAATTTCATTTAAAATAAATTTTTAGTTGTTATTATTTAAAATAAATCATTTTAAATATCCAGAATTCATTAAAATAGCTAAAATAAAAATTTTAATTTGGTTTAGAAATCCTGGGTTGTTACAATCTCCCCCACTTAAAATATTTTCGTCCTCGAAAAGGAACAGAGCTGAAAGTTGTTTAACTAACCAACTCAACTTTCATTCTTCAAGTTTTCAATTTCTAAGAATTTTCTAATTTCTCAAAAATTTGGCTAACACCTTAAATTTTCGAAAAAATTCGCCATAACCTCCTTTGTACGGGTTGATGTTTAAAACCACAACTTGCCTCATAGTGCCCTCATCATCCAAAATGAAAAAGAAAAAGCCAAGCGGCTAGCCCATCGGTTCATAAAATCATCAAAACCCTGGAAATACAGTAAACATGTACCTATTTATCGGGGATACAATTTTATTCCTCTTCTTGGCTTCTATTCTATGACCTGTTCACATACATATATATATGTACATGGATAAATATATATATATATACACAAAAAAAATGGCATACCGTTGAGGGGTTTTCTTCTTTTCGCATACCAAAGCCTCTTTCTAAAGTATTAAATCTCTTCAATTAAATCGATGTAATACCGAATAGTGATAATACTAATCCTGTTTCTGCTTTTGATGATGTAGATCTGAATCTTCATTTTGTTGAACCTCAGGTGGGTCATGTTTTTCTTTCAAAGAGTACTTTAAAGCTATTGGCAGAGTCATGGCTAAACACTTTGTTTCTTCATCCAGTGGATTTTTGGCTATTAGTGAAGAAGTTAAGGGAATATATATCAGAAGTTTGGAGACCGAAAGGTAATTTTAAGATCCATATAACTTTTGGGTTCCATTATACAGTTAGATTTTATAGTTATGTGGATTGTAATTTTGTTCTAAAAAATTCGACATATTCTTATTTTGGGAAGTTACTTGTGGTATATAAATGGTATCCAGGGTATGAATTTGATAAGTTTAAGGCTATGAGCATTCAGATCTGGATTAAATTTATGATTTAGAAATGAAGATGTGGTCTAATGAAGTTTTTTCAAGAATTGCTAGTTTTGTTGGTAAACTAATTAGAATCGGTTGGAAAACTGCAAATAAAATAGTTATGAGATTTGCTAGAATCCTTGTGTGTATAGATGTGGACTCTAAGCTTGTTTTTAAAATACCTCTTGTGCTTCACAATGGTTTGAAAAAGGATGTAACTGTAGAGTATGAGTTTGTGCCTTTTAGATGTGCGAAGTGTAAAAGATTTCGGCATAAGACTGTTGTTCATGATCTATCTAATGAACCTGCTTGGATGATGAAGCATAAAGTGGATAAACCTAGTACTTCATATAGTGAGGTTAATAGAGATAATTTGAATCAGCAAGATGTATCAATAGGTGGAAATGCAGAGATTAATGAAGATATTTCTACTGAACATGAGTTAAATGAAAACAATGAGAATACTAATGAAGCTGATATGGATGATTTAGGTTTCTTAGATGTTAATTTGCCTAATAAAATTTTACATGATGATATTAACAATGTTGCAGAACAATTGAATGATAAACCAGGTACTGGAGAAAATACAGATGTCTCTGTGGGTGTTTCAAAAAATGATGCATATTTAGATCATCAAAAAGGTAAAAAAAGCCAGCTAATTCTAATGCCCCTCCTTTAAGAATAACTAGGAGCAATTCGTCTATCAAATGACATTCATCTAATGGAATGTTAGGGGAATCAATACACCACAAAGGATGGGTGATGTATTATCTCTCCCAACTAAATTCAAGCCAACTTTTGTTGGTTTGTTAGAAAATAAAATTAGTACTTCTAATTTAGATAAGTTTGATAGATTAATACCTAGATCCTGGGATTTTATTCCTCGTGTTTCTACTGAATTCTTTGGAAGGGTAATTTGCTTATGGAATACTGAAATCTAGTCTGTTGTTACTATTGCATCTTCAAATCAACATGTTACTATGCAGACAACTAATAGTGGTGGCCTGTTTGTATTTATTACTATGGTATATGCGAGCAATAACTTTTATGATAGATGAATTTTATGGCAAAACCTTATTCAAGAATCAGTGAATATTACTAGAAAATGGCTTCTTATAGGGGACTTCAACAATTCCACTTCTCATATGGATAAAAAAGGGGGCATACCTATACCATTTCAGCAAATTAGAATGTTTAACAATTTCTTGTCATAGGCTGGGCTGACTGAAATCAAGGCTGTTGGATTCAATTTCACATGAAGAAGAAGAGGTATGACAAATAATTTAGATACTTTTTTTGTAAATCATCATTGTTTGCAAAATTTACTGACATGAAAGCTCTTTCTCTCTCACAAATGTCAAGTGATCATAATCCAATATTATTAGAATTGATTAGATCTTCAAACACAAAGGGATTTCCATTTAGATATTCAAATGAGTAGCACTTGAAAGATGGTTATAAGGAATGTTTTATGAGAGGTTATAATATAGAAACTAATAGTTATCCTATTTATTCTTTTTAAAGAAGTTACAGATATGTAAATTTTAATTGAAAAATTGGAATAAAATTAGAGTAAGAGATAATGAGACTTTACTAGAAGCTAAAGCAAAATTTCATGAGTTGGAGACTGCCTCAGATTTAGGCCCTGAAAACCTGATTTTATATGAGAGTATGCTGGAGGAAAAGCAAGCTCTAATTGTTCAAAAACACATCAAATTTGGGAGTTATAAGCAAAAGGCTAAGGTGTCTTGGTTACAAGATGGTGACAGTAATTCTAGTTTTTTTAATTCTAAAATGTCATCAAAGAAACACACTAATAATCTTAAGGCACTAATTAAGTCTAATGGTGAGCTTTTGTATAAGCAGGAGGATCTAGCTTGTGAAGTAATTGGGCATTTTTCTAATTTGTACAATGGATTTGTTAGCAATGAGGTTCCATTTTTTCAATTTTCACATGTGATTAACTCAATAGGGCAATAGGCTTTACTAAAAGATATTACTTTGGAGGAGGTTAAAACTGCAATCTTTTCAGTTCATGAAGACTCTAGCCCAGGTCCTGATGGTATGATTTCAAAATTTTTTAAGTTACACTAGGAAGTTATTAAATGGGACTTATTAGCTGCAATGCAAGACATTTTTACATCTGCTAAATTGCCTAAAGGTTGTAATCATACCTTTATAACATTAGTGCCCAAAGTAGATAGACCATCAGAAATTTCCCAATATAGGCCTATAGCATGTTGCAACATGTTCTACAAAATTTTCAGTAAAATTTTATGTAATAGAATGAAATGGTATTTTCCATATCTTGTTTCTTCAAATCAGATTGCCATTATCCCCTCTAGATATATAGGAGATAAAATTCATCTTGCATATGAGTTATTAAGAGATTCTAAGAAACCCAAAGTTAACAAGTTTTGTGTGAAAGTAGATTTACATAAGGCATATGATATGTTGAATAGGGAATTCATTTGTCATTTGAGGAAGATAATGGGATTTCTAGTTCATTTCATTATTATCATATCTGAGTGTATTTCCTCACATACATTTTCAATTCTCATTCAAGGGATACCTCAGGGTTACATATCATCAAATTGAGGCATTAGACAGTGTGATCCCTTATCCCCATACTTATTATCTATAGCCATGTAATTTTTCACCTTTAGTATGAATGAAATTACACTTCAAAATAAATTCTTCCCAGTTTATAGTTTTGATCCTGTAGTGACTCATCTCTTATATGCTGATGATCTATTGATATTTGGTACAAGCTTGACAACATGTGCATTTTCTTTGAGAGTTATTTTTGAAAAACTTAAGCAGTTTTCTGGACATACAATTAGTGAAAACAAAACTAAGGTATATTTTAGTACCATGCTAGAAATACTCAGGAAATTACCTCAGTTTTGGGAGTTCAATCAGGTCAATTGCCAGTTAGATACCTTGGAGTTCCATTGTCATCCAATCATGTACATTATAATGAATGTCAGTCTCTACTCAATAGTGTACAAAAGAAGATTCAAAGTTGGGATGTCAGATCTCTGAGCTTTGCAAGTAGAGCTGAACTTACTCAGTCAGTTATGACACCTTCAGTCTTGTATTGGTTATTTGTCTATCAATTACCTGAGCATGTTATTAATAAAATTCATATGATGTGTGCTGATTTTTTTGGGGAGGGGCTGCACACAAAATTAATTGGGAAAAGTTATGTTTACCAAAGTTAGAAGGTGGAATTGGTATAAAATCCTTTTCAGATTTGAAAAAGCAGCTGGAATTAAAATGTTGTCGAAGTTTTTAACAAATGCAACATTATGGAGTCAATGGATGCATAGGAAATACTGTGGGGGTAAGTATTTTTGGAGCTTAAATGTTGATAATAATGCATCAAGTTCTTGGATAACAATGCTTAGAATTCGAAAATCAGGTAGACAACTTTTTAATAAAGTTATTGCGAATGGTTCAACAAATTCATTATGGTTTGAACCCTGGATTAATGCTAAATGTTTAGTTGATATAATTGGATTATCCAGATTTCATATTCTTGGTAGGAATGATGAGTTGGTTTCTTGTATAGTTTCTAAAGGAAAATTAGTATGAAATTTTCATCCTACTACACTTGAAATACACGAAACTGTGAATCAGATTAATGTTAAAACCGGTGCTCATGAAATTTTTATGAATAGGGAGATAATGGAGAATTTTTATTCCATAATGCATGGGACGAAGTAAGGAATAGATAACCTGTTAAACAATTTTTCAAAGTCATTTGGCATAAGAAGAATTCGAAGAGAATGGATGTGATTGCTTTTCTAGCTGCAAGTAATAGATTGAATACAAGAGGAAGGCTTAGGAGGTTTGGATTGTTGAAGAGACTGGATGTCTTTTGTGCAATAATGGTGAAGAAACTGTAAGTCATTTATTTACTCAATGTGAGTATTCGTGGTTTATTTGGACTTCACCGATGTATAAGCTTAGTTTTGATGCTATGGATATGGGGCATTTGGATGATGATGCTATGAAGATATTGAACAAGCTCAAGAGTAAAGATCGGGTTTTTGATGTAGCATGTGCAGTTTACACAGTTTCAATTTACCAAATTTGGCAAGAAAGAAATGCAAAAGTTTTTAATAATAGAAAGGTTGCGAAAGAGATTAGATTTCTGGTGATATAAAGAGAAATTCAATGTTTGTTGAATAAGAATGGTACAAAGTCGAGAGATCAAATGCTAATTAAGATTTCCAAAGGAAATAGGGAGTTGAACTTTTAGATACAGGATAAATGTTGTAATTTTTGTTCTTTCTTTCTGGTCTGTTGTTGTTGGTATAGTGTTTTGCGGATGTTGTCGTTGGTTATAGTGGTATAGATGTTGTAATGTTAATATATGGCGTTTATATGTGCTCTTTTTCCTTATGTGGTGCCCATTTAGTTTAGGGGGTATAAGGTTTTGATGAGGAACATAAACAAAGTATATGATTGGTATTTGCAATAGTAGTTACCAATTTTAAAAAAATCCAACCAATTTCAGTTCAGTTCAATATTTGATTCGATTTGGCTAAATTTACCTTTTTTTCTCTTATTGATTTTATCATTCAAATAATTTTATTAGTTAACTAATAATCACACAACACAATCAGCAATCAATTAGTTGATTAGCTCTTCAGACATATAATTTTATACGTACTCAAAAATCGCATTTTTAAGGCCAAATCACAGCAATAAATCCTAGCTAAGTTTTGATTCTAGTCAATTGGAAATATATAGATATACCCCTTTCGAGACTCGAACATAAGCTCTGATGATGATGCATCAATCATCAGAATCATCTTCTGCCGACTAGATTGCGATTCTATATCTATCTAGTATATTAAGGATTCACATATGTGCTAGCTAGGCGTATATGCAAAATCTTCATATACCCGATAGTCCAAATCAATTTAAAATAAAATATTCAAATACGTATAATATGATAAAATTTTCAAAACTAAATTTGTTTTTTAATAAACAATACTCTTCTAACTCATTCTAGGATACTACTGATCCTATCTCTAACTAGTCATTCTTATTGGATATTACTAATCCCATCTTTGATGAATTCTTTTATTTGGTTCTAATGTGTCTTGTTCTCGAGCTCTGTAAACCAGAGCTCTGATACCACTCTATAATGATCTGAAATCCCCCAATCTATCCGAAGACACGGGAAAGCCCGGATTGAGTTGAGAACACAACAAATCAGAACACAAACAGAAGAACATTTCATTACTATTACAACAATTTACATTAGAGTACAAGAATCATAGTATGAATAAATATTACACAGCAGATATAAAATATTATCAGAGGTTAAAATACAAAGCAGGGGAAAATTAATACATAACACAACTGAAAGAAATACACGGGTACAGAGCTTTCTGAAGATAGCTTTAGCTGTAAATCCAGGATCTTGTGAAAATAATATCTGCAAATACCAAAACTACTAGCTGCCCATGTGGAAAATAGGGGCACCCATAGTTTAGGTTAAAACAATAAACTCCGGGTCGGTCATGGGACTGGTGTGAGAACTAAAACAGTTATTTAAAACTTTACTTTAGAAATAAAGTAAATTAAGGGACCACGCCGTATAACACGGAACTGGTTTCCTTCCAAGAATACAGTGCATAAAATATTTTATAAACAATGCAATGCTTTTCGAAAAATGAAGCTATTATAGACTCAGGTCCCATCACACAATGCAACGCAAGCCGGAGGATAGAGTTTTCCCTTATAATAGCCAAATATGCTTAGTATATTTAAAACAAATTATTTGATACTATTGTAAGTGCATAGTGTATAAAACAACTTCAAATATAAAAGTATCAATCATAGACAAGATGGGTACCATACATCATGTCGCCATAATAGTTCTACAATTAAAACCGAAAAGTCACGTATTGGAAATTGGATTCCATCTATGAGTCGAAGCCAGGGATGGCTCCTCACCAATTCAAGACACTCAAGAAAATGCCTCAGGATCCCCCGCAGTGAACCCTTGGATCTTCAGGGCCGGTCCACACTTACGTTAGTGGATTAGTATTCCCGAACACACGATTCCCGGTCCTATCGGACCTATCCATCGGCCCCATAGTGACCGATATAACCGAAGCGCCTCGCAATCCATCATCCACATAGGTAAAATTATATAAATGTCTGGGCTCCATACCATGACACTACCTATAGCTAGAAAGAAACGTCGTGCACTCTCTGCAGTCATGATCCCGTTTGTGACTCACACCGAGGTGTGAGGCTCGTGAATTAACACTATACACAAAGCTTTGCAATTTAAAGCCGTGCTTTGATCATCAACCACAAGAATATGCTTTTCAACAAAAGATTTAATCATTTGCATCTCAGCATGCCACACTGACAATTCACGCCATGCGACTGATGTCTATCGATATATAACCTCTAAGCTCTTATGTCTTAGAGAAGGGTGTTGAGCAAAAGAATAAAATCTCCATGACCAAACAGATATATATTTAATATAAATCAATCAACACAGAATAAAATCCAATCTCAGACACACATCCATTTACAAGTCCGTACTGGGTCTGAACGAAACTGGAGGCACCTTATTCCTTATCCCATATGTCCAATACAGGAGAGAGGTCCTCACATATCCGATCGATCTCCAAGTACGTCTGGACGATCACCACATATTACCTTGTTTTGGGTGTAAAGCTCAATCAAGACATCAGTAATCATCCAAACGATGTGAAGATCTCCAATCTTCAACCACCGTCTTCATCGTCGACTTATCGTCGCATCAATTATTTAGAATGGTTATAAACCCGGCCTTTCCGAGTAATTCATGTATCTTATAATCAAGTGCTATAAAAACACAACATATGCCTCATTCCATTCCAGAATATTCTTTTATTCAAATATTCTTTTCACGATTTAAACCAAATTAAGGTTTTCCAAACTAGTCGGGATTAATGCACCTTACCGAAGTAATCATTTGTTTTATTTCCCAATCCCAACCTATTCTTCCAATGGAGAAAAACTGGTAATACTCCATATCTAACACCATGGTGTTTTCAGTAAAATTAATTACCATTTCCCGTTCTAATCTAATTAAAGATTTAACTATCGCTTCAAGCAAAACTGGTGATACTCCATTCTTGATCATTTCACAAATTTGATAATTTAGATTATCATCCTCACATTCCAATCTAATTAAAGATTCATTAAAACTCCACTTAGTTTTAATCTTCCAACAATCATTATTAATGATTTTTTAACTTTGGGAAATCAAACATGCCACATCGACAATCTACACCGTACCATCGATTTCTGCCAATATATAACCTCTAAGCTCGTACGTCTCAGAGAAGGGTGTTAAGCAAGAGAATAAATTATCCGCCACCAAACAGATACATATTTAGCAGAGATCAACAATATGGTTCGAAATACATTGTTAAACATGTAATCCTGTCTTCAACTGGGTTAAAAAATCAATGTCATTTAAAACACAATTCCCGAAAAACCCAAAATCTCATTCCATTAATTATGGAATCCTACGGAAAAACAGATCAATATATAATCAATATCAATTTCCGTATCCTACTAATAGTATAAATGGAATAACGACAAAGCCTTTTAAATGCCATATATTTTAACCGTCTTCCTCTATAAAAGGTCACTTCGATTATTACCAAATTGGATTCCATTCAATCCCTATTTATTTTATTAAATTGGAAATTTTACTTTGGGAAATTACCATTAAATCTTAGTAAAAAGATTTACAAATTCCAAATAACATTTCACTGTTAATCGGGTTAAATAACGAATGTCGTTAAAAACATAGTCCACAATAAACCCAATTCACATTCCATTTTATTCCAATTACTAAATATAATTGGAAACTCCAATAATCTTAATTAAAAGATTTATTCTTTTCACACGGGGCTTAAGAACATTGTTACTGAAGACCATTCACGACAAACCCAAAATCAAATTTAATATTAAATATAAGGCTCTGAATAGAAATTATATCGGCTTATATTCAATATCAAATTCTGAAACCAAAACTTTGTCGTATGGGGAATAATGATATATATCTATCTTCCAAATTCCTCCACAATATATGTATAGTCACGAAATCCAATATCGATATATCCCAAAGATGATTTCTATTCAAATCCATTCCAATTCATATATTGGAAAAATCCTGGTTAAATTAAAACCATTTCCCTATACAATTTATTCATTTAAAACCATTGGATTATTTTTCTAGTTAATAACTAGTTCATTTTGATAAAAATATATTTTTATCTTTCCAAATATGGAATTTTTCATCCCAATTCCTTCCAAATCATTTATTATGATTTTACGCAAATTATTAATATTTTTAATAATTTTATTATGGCCCTTTCAGTCGATTTCCATAAACAGTCATCGAACTGCATTTACAACGACCTTTTCCAAATTTGATTTCAATATAATTCAAAATCCAACCGTTAGATTTCGAATCTCTTATATTCCTTGGAAATCTCTTTTCGATGGGAACCCAACGGTTCCGGGTTTAGGAGAACCCGACAGTCGGATATCCCATAATGTCAATTCGAAGTCAATGGTCGAAATTCGTGAACGGTCGTGGCGCCACGCGTTCTATTCAGGTTATTAAATATATATAATATATATTACATCAATTTCTATTCAAAATGTATTTTATAAATCGTTTATAAATTCTTTTTGAAATGTTTTAACTTCATTTTCAATTTTAAATCCAAATTGAATATTCCATATCATTATAATATTAAAATGATAATATTTCTAAAATATCAAACTTTGAAATCATTTCATTTTTATATTCATTATAAAAATGAATAAAATCAATATAAGCATCGTTCACGTCATAATGGCGCATAACTAATCAATATGGCTTCATACAATTCCCTTTTTTCGTATCCATCCAAAATCGTACATCAAATTCACATTTTAATCCTTCATTGAATATTATTTTAAAATACTCATTATTTTAAAATAGTCGTTATTTTAAAATATTCTTTATTTTTAAAATATTTATTCTTTCTGAATTGGAATCAGACCCAGCCAACTATCATATAATTTATTTATATGGATTTCATAGAACACATGTATACAACAATGATTACACACAGTTAACCATCATCCAGAGTGCATTACACAACTGCATAAGCATTAATTATAAATAATTAATGCTTACAACAGTCTATCAAAGAATCGATTGACATACAACTAAACAATTGGGATTAGTGTACGCCAAATATCATCCCAACACCGGTATGGTGTTTCAACCAACAAATACTGTATATTATTCTTGTAGTTGGGTGATGTGTAAAATTTATTGTCCGAATCAATATCAGAACAATAAGTGTACATAAACAAATCGTCCTATTTGTAAATGAATATTTATTTTCATTTCAGGAGAATTTTATGCCATTCACATATACGTTAAAAATTATATTTTTAATGTTAAAATATTTATTTTAACACATGAATATTTTATACAGTTCATATACACATTAAAAATTATATTTTTAATGTAAAAATGTTTATTTTAGAAAATTTCAGCATCATAACAGCGCAATATTAAAACCGGAGTAATGTCTAGCATTACCCCTCTCCTGATACTGGCTCGCGCCATACACAATCTATCCTATCAATCACAAAACCACAATTTAGTCAATAATCACAATACAGTCAATATTCCATAATACAATCCAAACAACGACCATGATTTGTACAATAAATAGCGTCGGGGGCTTCTAAGCCCCGTCTGCATCCTACTAGATATTTAACTGTAAAATAATTAGAGTGTGAAGGAGTTCTCACATTGGGTTCCACTCTGCCGTTGTTTTCTGACGCTCTGATTTGCTGTTCAGATTCCAGACTTTGCAAATGAGCTTCAATCTTTACGCCATCTTTTTTTAGCCTAAATGTGCCATTCCGGACAACTTTCGCCTAGTGGCCTTTCTTTCGAAATTGGTCCATTTCGCCAGAAATCATGGAAAGACAGTATTTTGATAGTAGACTTTGGACGTGTTTTCTGAACAACTCCACAATCCAAAATCTAACTTCCATATACCCAAATCGAAGAAAAAATCGTGCTCTTCGATTTTGGCATTGTGGAGTTTTGGCCATAGGGGATCGGTTTGGGAGATATTGGATGTGGAAGCTCAGGGTGTTATTTGCAAAACTGAAAAATTATAAAAATTAGATTTTTGGCCAAAGTGGGGTTCATGGTCGGCGCTGGTGGTCAGGGGGTGTGTAATAACCCGGAAATCCGAGCCAATTTAAAATTTTTATTTTGGCAATTTCAGCGAATTTTGATTATTTAATTTGAATTATTTTAAATAATAACGATGAGAAATTTAATTTGAATAGAATTCTAACGTATATATTTATATAGATCGTCGTTAGAATATAAATATTTATTTATATATAAAAAAGGAATTGAAAATGGCGCGGTAGTTCGATAATTCGATTTCAAAATTCAAATGAATGTACGGGATTCAAAATAAACCGGATTTTGGGGATACCAAAAATATTTGAATCTAATTGAGAATATCTTTCCAACGAATCCGAAAAATCAAAATTTCATAGCGGGAATCAAAAGATACGTCCGGTTGAAAATTCAGAATAGTCGCTATGGAATTTCGACCCTCAAAAATGGCCATTTTTCAAATAGTCTCAGAATTTGACGAAATTAGTTTTGTTAGGACCGTATCATCAATACAAAGCTAGAAAATATTTTTCTGGAATTTTTGGAGTTAGTATGTGGCCCCGGTAAATTGAAATGTGCGTTTAAAATAGAATACATAGATTTATATTTTAAATTTGACGAAAACTGATCGAAATTGACGAAGTGGCTTATGATACATATCCCATTGTGTTCGGAATGGGGGTAATTAGCTAGGAACGACAGTCGTTGGGTCTCGTTTGGGGTTCGGACGAAATTTCAACTTTTTGGGGAAAATAAAATATAAATATAAATATATAATATCCTAACCTAAAATTCATTCACCCCCAAAACTCACTTTCACCCGTTGTTCCCTCCAATACCTCGTCGTCTGGAGCCGCCGCCAGTCCATACCAGCCCCGCGCCCTCCCCCTTGTCTCCGCCACCTCCGATCCGACCCCCCCACCACGTCAGTCCCCCTCTCTCCTCCCCTAGATCTTGTTCCTCCCTGAACGCGACAGAAAAGACCCCACAACCCACGACAGCCGCCTTAGGCGCCACCTTCGGCCACAAAGCCTCCCCGCAACCAACTCCAGACCCCACCGCACCTACGCACCACCCTCCAGCCTCGTGGGTCACGCCACCCTCTTCTGATTTGACCGGAGCAACCCCAAATCGCTGGAAGGAAGCTGCCGCCGACCTGGAAGGCCTCCACCACCGGAAACAGTAACTCCGATCTCCCCCCCTCTTAAAAATCGAAGTGAGCCTTCTCCCTTATTTTTATACGTGCGAATTTGCTTTGTTTTTCTCAGTTTTAGTTTACAGAGAACATAGTAGAAAATCTTGATTTTTAATCTATAAAAGATCAGATTTTTAAATTAGAAAAGGCGAGGTCTTTAACTTAGAAAAGATCAGATTTTTTAAAACTTGCAAAGATTTGATTTTTAACTTGCAAAGATTCGATTTTTATCATATATAAAAAGCTTTGATCTTTAGAATAGAAAAGGTATAATTTTTATAACATGAAAAGGTATAATTTTCATGACATGAAAAGGTTTGATTTTGCGAAGTAGAAAGGTATAATTTTTATATAATCAGGAAGTTAAAAATATAATTTTTATATAGTGAAGAGAATAAAAATATAATTTTTATATAGTGAAGAGGGTAAAAATATGATTTTTATAAGATAGAGAATATAAAATATAATTTTTATATATATAACGAAATAAAGATCTGATTTTTATTACGTATATAGTGAAATAAAAATGTGATTTTAATAACGGTAAAATAAAAATAATTTTTTTAATTGAACAGCATGAAAAGAACTGCATTGGAACTTCAAACAGAACCAGACGGTTCAGCAGTTCAACAGCAAAGCACGGCAGAGTGGAACCCTCTGTGAGAACTCCTCACTTTTAATTTAGATTTCTAGTTAAAAATATATACTAGGATGCAGACGGTGTTTAGTAGCACCCGACACCCGTCGTCCACAGACCATGGACGACTTGTATGCTGGTTGGTTTGATTTTGATGTGTAGTTGATTGTGTGATGTGATGTGGAATGAAATAAAATATATATATAGTTAAAAATATTTTATAGTTGAAAATAGAATTTTTAACGTGTATTTAAAATGAAATAAATATAAACTAATCGGACGATTTGTTTATACACACTGATTTGACTGATATTGATTGGGACGATAAATTTTACACATCGCCCAACTGCACAAATAAAATCTGTGTTTGATTGTTTGAAACCCCACACGGGTATTGGGATGATATATGACATACACTAATCCCAATAATTAGTGGTACGTCGATCGATTGATTGACAGACTGTTATAAGCGTTAAATATTTATATTTGACGCTTATACAGTGTAGAATGCACTTTGGATGATGGTTGATTATTTGTCGTTGTTGATATATACATGCATTGTATGGAAATCCATAGAAATAAAATCTATGGAAATTGATTGGGCCTCATTCTAGTTTTGAAATAGAAATATTTGAAATAGAAATATTTGAAATAGAAATATTTGGAATAGAATATTCGAAAATAGAAATATATGAAGCCGTGTTGATTAGATTGACGCCATTTTGACGCGAACGAGATTTATATCGATTTTATTCAATTTTCAATGAATATTGAAAGAATTGAAATTCGAATTATATTGAAAAGAATTGAAATTTGAATTATATTGAAAAGAATTGAAATTCGAATTATATTGAAAAGAGTTGAAATTCGAATTATATTGAAAAGAATTGAAATTCGAATTAGATTGAATTGAATTGAAAATAAAGCGAATTCGAATTGAATTGATTATAAAACGAATTCGAATCGAATGGAATATAAAATGAATTCGAATTGAATGGAATATAAAATGAATTCGAATTGAATTGAATTGAAAAGAAAATGAATTCAAATCGAATTAAAATCGATTTGAATTGAAATCAATTTGAATTGAAATCAATTTGAAATGAATTTAAAACGAATTTATTAGGAAAAATTCAATTTTGATTTGAATTTGAAAATGAAGTTGAAATCGTTTTGAAAACGAATTTAAAACAATTTATAAAATACGTTTTAAAAGGAAATCGACGAAATATATATAATACATATATATATAATGGCCTGAATAGAATGCGCCGCGCCGCGGCAGTTCATGAAATTCGACCATTGACTTCGAATGGATATTGCGGGAGATTCGACCGTCGGATTCTCCTAAAAACCGAAACCGTTGGGTTCGTATCGAGAAGAGCTTTCTAACGAATATTAGAAATTAGAATGGATTTGGAATTATGTCCAAATCAAATTTGGAAAAGGTCGCTGTAAGTGCAGTTCGATGGCCATTGAAGGAAATCGACTGTACGGGCCTTGATAAAATTATTAAAAATATCAATAATTCGTGTAAAATCATAAGAAATGATTTGTGACGAATTGGGATGAAAAACTCCATATTTGAAAAGATAAAAATAGATTTTTATCGAAATGAACTAGTTTTGAACTAGAATAATAATTTATTTATTTTTAAAATAAATAAATTCGATTCGAAATGATTTTGAAAATAACCAGAATTTCCAATAATTGCATTGGAATGGATTTGAATCGAAATTATCTTCGGAATATTTCGATGTTGGATTTCGTGGTTATACAGATATTGTTAGGGAAATTTGAAAGATATATATATCGTTATTTCCAACACGATATTTGTTGGTCGTAGAACTTGATATTGAATATAAGCCGATATATTTTCTATTCAGAGCCTTGTATTTAATATCAAATAGGATTTAGGTTTGTCGTCAATGGTGTCTTTATTAACACTATTCTTAAGCCCAGTTGAGAAAAAGATTAAATCTTTTTGTTTAGATTTAATGAAGTGTACCAATTGAATAATATTTAATTGGAATTGAATTGGTATTGATTTTTGGGTTTATCGTGAACAGTGTTTTAAATAACACTTGTTCTTTAACCCGATAATTAATGAAATGTGATTTTGGGTTGTTGTGAACGGTATCTTCAATAATACTGTTCTTAGACCCAAAGGAGTTAACAAAATCAGAAACTAACTGGAGATTAGTTAAGCTGAATGGTTTCTGGGGTATTGATCTGATGTTGGTTTTGGCCTTCGGGGTTAATACTTAGGGAATTGCTCACTTGCTAATTTACGGTTAGGGACTGATTGAAATGTGATGTGATTTTGGGGTTTATCGTGAACCGTGTTTTAAATGACACTGATCCTTTAACCCAGTTAAAGATTAAAACTAAGTGGAGTTTTAATGAATATTTAATTAGATTGAAAAGATTGAGAATGGAGTATCACCAGTTTTGCTCCAGGCGATAGTTAAATCTTTAATTAGATTTGAACGTGAAATGGTAATTGAATTTACCGGTAACACCGTGGTGTTAGATATGATGTATCACCAGTTTTACTTCGTGGGATGAATAGGTTGGGATTGGGAAATAGAATAAATGATTGCTTCGGTGTGGTTCGCTAATACCGACTACTTTGAATTGATATTCAAGGAAGATTAAAGAATAAATTTTAAAGAATTTATCTTTGATAAAATTAATGGGAACCTTTCCCTAAGAATGTGAAATTTAGAAACTAACTGTAGGTTAGCTAAGCAGAACGGTTTCCTGGGTATTGATCTGATGTTGGTTTCGGCCTTCGGGGTTAATATTTGGGGAATTATTCTCTTGTTGATTTACGGTTAGTGACTGGTGAATTGGAATGAGGCGTATGTTGTGGTTGTGTAACACTTGTTTGTTATATACGCGAGTTATTCAGAAAGACCGAGTTTATCCAATTTTGAATAACTGATTCGACGTGGTGTCGAGGATGAAGACGGTGGTTGAAGACCGGAGGTCTTCACGTCGTTTGGATAATTACTGATGATCTTGATTGGGCCGTACACCCAAGAGGAGGGAATCAGTTAGTGGTCATCCAGACGTACTTGGAGATCGATGGATATGCGGGGTACTAGGTGCCTCCGGTTTCGTTCAGACCCAGAACGGACTTGTAAATGGATGTGTGTCTGACATCGGATTTCATTCTGTGTGATTGATATCGATTGCATAGCGTGAATTGCCTGTGTGGCATGCTAAGATGCAAATGATCAAGGCTTCTGTTGAAAAGCAAAGTCTTGTGGTTGATGATCAAAGCACAGCCTGTGTGGCATAGCTTTGTGTAACGTTAATTCGCGAGCCTCACCCCCCGGTAGTGAACCAAAAATGGGAGAGGACTGCAGGGAGAACATGCGTTTCCTTCTAGCTAAAAGTGGCGTCAATAATTTTACACGCCCTGACGAGTTTGACTTATGTGGTTGTTGCAGTTGCGAGGCGCCTCGGATATATCAGTGACTATGTGAAGCCGATGGAGTCATTCGTTGACTCATTGACACCCCAAAGGGTGGGGAGACGTAGTGTTCAGGATTTCGTCTAATCCACATCGGTGGACCGGCCCTGAAGATCCAAGGGACGGTGCGTTCTGTTCCTGAGGGGCGGGCTAGAGCGTCTCGAATCGGTAACGGACTGTCTTTTGCCTCGGTTCACAGACGGAAACCCAATTTCCAAATACATGACTTTGCGGTTTTAATTGTAGAACTAGTATGGCGACATGATATATAGTACCCATGTCGTCTATGATTGAAATGTTTTTGACACTTTACACTTATTGTAATAAAACATGAAATTTAGCGTATTAAGCATGCTTTGGCTATTATAAGGTAAAACCCTATCCTCCGGCTTGTGTTGCATTGTGTGATGGGACCTGGGTCTTATAATAGCTTCATTGTTCTTTATTTAGCATTGCGCTGTTGTTTTATGCACTGGTATTCTTGGGAGGAAACCCGTTCCGTGTTATACGGTGTGGTCCCTTGATTTACTGAACTTTAAAATAAAGATTAATAACTGTTTTAGTTCTCACACCAGTCACATGACTAACCTGGAGTTTATTGTTTTAACCTAAACTCTAGGTGCCCTTATTTTGACACGGGCAGCTAGTAGTTTTGGTTTTGCAGATCTATATTCGCAGGATCCGGATTTACAGTTGGAACGATACTCGGAAAGCTCTGTATCCATGTGTTACTTCTAGTTGTGTATTGTATTATTTTCCGCTGCTATGTAATGTATTGTAATCTCTGATATTTTATAATGTGTAATATTGATTTATACTCTGTATATTCTTGTAATCTGATGGAATTGTTGTAATAAACAATGAAATGTTCTTCCGTCTGCGTTCTTTTGTGTGTTGTTCTCAAAGTATCCGCTCTTTCCTTACCGGGGGAAGCTACGGGTTCTTACAGGGTGGCAGCGTGGGGTGCTGGTGACGACAGGGTAGTGCGGCGGCAAGGGTGGTGCCTATAGTGGTGGCGTCGGCTCGATTTGGGGCCTTGGGGTTCTTTGAAGTGAAAAGAGAGAAAGGGGGAAGGAGTGGCGCAGCAGGGGGGCTGGAGGGGTGCAGTGTCACCTGGGGAGGGGATCGACAGGGGTGGCGATGATGGGTGGGCCCAGAGGCGGCGATGGTGACGGGGGCGCGCTGAACAATTTCGAAAAACGGGGTTTTCCCTTTTTTTATGAAATCTAGGGTTTGAAAAGCTATACATAATACTTTCCATTCGACCTCGAAATCTAACTCACCGACTGTCGTTCTAGCGAAATACCCCTATTCCGGACACAATGGGATATGTTTCGTAAGCCTATTCGATCGTTTCGAATAGTTTTTCTTTAAATAAAAATATAAATCAATATATATTAAATTTTAATGCACATTTTAATTACCGGGGCCACATACTGACTCCAAAAATTTCTGAAAAATAAATCTAGCTATGTTTCGACGATACGGTCTTAACAAAACTAATTTCATCGAATTTGAAGGCCGTTTAAAAAATGGCCATTTTACAGCCGATTAAATTAAAACTGAAATTGCCAAACACTTTTAAATCCACCACGCTCACATATCAATTCCAAAAATTATGAAAATTGGAATCTAGCAATAATTTGACATTCCGGATCCAAGAAAAGTGGTTTTGTCAAAAACGAAGGTCGTTTGCAAAATGGCTATTTTTAAGGACTATATATTATTTAAAATATATATAAATTCCATAGCGGTTATTCTGAATTTTAAACTGGACATAACTTTTAATTTATATTATGAAATCTGGATTTTTCACATTTGGTAGAAAGATATATTTTGAAATCCGATTTTTGGTTTTACTGAAATCCGATTTATTTTGAATCCTTTACATTCATTTGAAATTTAAAATCGAATTTTCAAACTACCACGCAATTTCAGGCTTGTTTTATAATTAAAATAAATTTATTCGTTCTAACTTCGTTTAAAATAATTTTTTAGTCGTTATTATCTAAAATAAATCATTTTAAGTATCCAAAATTTATTAAAATAGCTAAAATAAAAAATTTAAATTGGTTCAAAAATTCCAATTTTCTACAGATATACACATCCTTTATTAATGATTGTGTTAAAACATAGTTTTATAACAATATAATCAAAAAAATTACCGTATAATCAAAATATTATATGATATACACATCCTTTATTAATGATTGTGTTAAAACATAGTTATATAACAATATAATAAAAAAAATTACCATATAAACAAAATATAGTATGATATAAGCATCCTTTATTAATAATACGCGTATAAGATAGATTTTATCATGAAAAAAGAACAATTGTTTTCTGTTCCAAAGTTGCAATAGAAAATTGGTGATCGGATAAAATTTCATTACATTATTTATTAACGTACCTCATTACTCACCTATTGCATTTATTCGTATATGATGTTCTGATCATCCATATATATATATATATATATATATATATTTCAGGTTCCTCCAACAACAAAAGATAGTAACTTGAAGCATCAATAATTAAAATGGAGCAAAATCAAGGACAGGTAAATTAATAAAACTTTTGGCAATGAAATCTGCTTTCGGTGATGCTGTTTGGTGTAGTCATTAACTGTACTTTTTTATTGTGTCTTAATAATTTTGCACTAAGAAGATTTAGCAGTTACATCTCTTATTTGTAACCAGTTATTAAAATCCATCATTTGGATGCCAAGTACACTCTTTTACTATGCTTATTATTTTCTTTTGTTATTAAATTAAAGCCATATTAAACATGAACATGAATGTAAATTAATTGTTATTCCTTATTTATCCCTTATTAAACATGAACATGCACATCATCAGTTCTAATCTACTTAATTAATTATTTTCTTTTATTAATCTCGGCCTCTTAATTACGTTTATCAATTACAACATGGTCATATTTAGGTTCAACTTGAACATGAAATTGTCGTCTCCTCAAATCTAACGGTAGTCTGAATCATGCGTGCTACTGCAGGAATTTTCTTTGTTGCTTGATGAGAGATATGGATTTAAGCCCCTTTTATATATCCACACAATTTTAGGGCTCAAATTTTCATCATCCCAGCATCTAAAGTTGTGTCTCGGTTATAGGAAACAAGAAGATATCATCAATCTTCTACAAACATTGTTTTTTAAATTCCCATTTGTTGATTAAATGTCACACATCTTTGTTGTCTGTTACATCTGCTTAATCATTGGAACAAACACTATTATGTCTTTTATTTGAGTGTTAATAAATTTTTCTCATTTATGGTTATTTAGACTTCCATTTGCTATCATGCTTTAAAATGAGGTTCTGATGATAAATTTTCATATATTGTGGATAAAGATGATGTGTGTTTACGTAATATATTGTGCAGAAGTTAGCTAGGAACTGCATGTATGCATAAGTATTTGTGATATCGTAAGGTAAAAAGGTAATCCTTATTCATAGGCGACGTGTTACCGTGAAATATCTTTTATTTCAAAAGGTTTTCTAAGTTATAGTAAACTTCATGTGATGTGAGCTTACACATGCTGGTATCTAAGAATGACATGGGCATTATTTTTGTTTAATGCTCAGGTCAGACCAAGTGTATTTGTCGGATTGGATTTTAATTACTTTAGAGCTTCAAGAGATAAGCTAAAATGCTGAGACATACTGCCGTATTCTTTTGTATTTTCCACCCTGTTTATTCATGTATGTATCAACATTTATAAGGACAAATAGTCATTATTTTCTAGACTAGTTCATAGATTAGTACTCTGATTTATGTATGTAAATTATAGTTTTATCTTTTTGTAAAGATCATTGTTCATATTATAAATTATCAGTTCCACTGTGAATTATTATTTTTCTGCACCTTTCTTTTCCTAACTATCCGCCTTTCCACTACATGAAAGCTTAATACATGAATATTGTAAATGTATTAGTGTCAACTTTGAGGGTTGAAAAAGCCTGTCGTTAGGGTTTCGCCTTGGTAATTTCAAAATCATATGTGCCATAAATAGATTTAATATCTGTAAAAACAAATGATGCTTATAATGCTGCTTTTAATGAATAAAAACTGACAATAAGAATATTATATTTGTTAATGTATATTACTTTTGTTTATAATATGTTTAGCATAATATTTCCAAGATAGCATTAGTTAAGATTACTTAAGGTTGTTACATATGTTGTATGTATAAAATTATATGAGTTAATATGTAGCTTTTTACTATAAGTGTGTTTACTTTTTTTATCATATAATTTCAGCTCATTTTATTAAATTTGTCAATCTACAACTATTTAATTATTTATACTGGTTTTTTTTAATTATAATATGCATGGACATATCATCTTGTGAATACATCTTGAAATTATGATTATTACTTGAATATTGCATGATATTTAATTTAATAACAATATTATTATGTTTAGTATGAATTAAATGGATAAAAGAAAAAAATCTGTCATCATTATAATATGGTAAATTTTATTCACATCCACATCATTATTCTGTTCATCCACCCAACTTATATGTTTGATGTGAATTTAATATTTAATTAAAAATTAGTTTGCTAATCCACATTCATTAATTTTTTAGTCATGCTCTTTATGAAAATTTTCTCTCTTCACTCAACCGCTTTACTTTCAAATTATCATCGCTTTATCTTATCATGAAGATTGTCGTACCTTAATGTTGATCAGAGCGATAGTGCATCGAATTATGGAGGAGTTTTACTAAGTAACCCTTTTAAATCTATCTGCTAATCGTTCTTGTTATTGTGTTCTATAATCATATTTGGTTTACTATTACAGTAGTTGAAAAAACTGAAAGTGAACAATTTTTTTCTGTTTTTTTATACCGTTAATTTGTTAATGGATGTAAAGAGTAATGGTGGAATATTAATTACATGGGCCAATAGTATGTATAAAGTAAAGAAGTCTAAGACCAACATACAGAGATTGAAATCATATGGAAAAGTTATGTAATTTTTTTTATACATGTGGTCAGAATTCCTAAAAGATAGAGAGGTAATTTTTTGCATGATTCAGTAATTCAAGTTTATACCTACGTGGCTATAAAATAAATGAAAATCTAAAACTAAGAATCGCAGAATATACCATGATTTTGATCACGAAGAAGACATTCATACAGTGGAATCTTTCAGCTTATCCACTCGTGGATTAACTTACAAAATAGTTGTGGATTAACTTATTAAATTAAAATGGTGGATTAACTTACTAAAATCGTGTATTAGAATAAAATTACCTTATAATATTTACTTTGCAGTAATTACACTAAAAAAGGTATAAATAATTTCAGAACAATTAGAAAAAATTTAAATTAAGCTATTGTAACACCCCACGTCCATTAATGTCACTCGCAAAGGGAATGCATCAATGTCCATGAATCGTTATTTTTTGTATAGAACAGATAAATTACAAGAATAAAAAAATAAAACAACACAACGGAAGATAAAACTTATTTTATTTCATCATAACTCAAAAAGAGTTTACATAAGTAGTTTCCAAAACCATTACAACAGGATCAGTAGTCTTTTCCAAAAACTTCAAAGTACATAAAAAAGCAAACACTTAAATAACATAAATGCATAAATCCCCACTGAGCATAAGCAAAGCCATAAAGATGAGAGAGTCCCAAGCGATACATCTACACTCTTCAAGCAACTGAAAGAAATCGGCACTAAGCTGTAGTATTCCCTCCTTGCTAAACCGAGGGGGGGGGGGGGGAAGGAAGAAAAGAGGTGGAAAGAAAAGGGGGTCAGGCATAAAGTCTGGCGAGTGCGATAACTTTAACAATATAATTATCAAAATAACTAGGCTAAGGCATAAGCTGAAAAATAAGGAAATGACAGTGAACAATTGGGTATGACAAAACAAAACGAGGAAATTAGATGAACCAAGATAACGTTAAAGGCGCCCCTAATTATTATAAGATAATTACAACACTGCACCACCACTAGTCACCATAAAGGTTGATCCAGCCTACAGAACTTAATAATGATAATGGTAGTTTAGTGTAACCCTAGCTACCTTCATAGGTGCCGTCTGCCCCTATCTCCACTAGGTGTACCCACTACCCCCATTTGATCGGCTCCCTAACTCGTAGATACCCGTGCTGGTCCCACAGTGGGGTCTATCACTCCCCAAAGTGGCAACCTAATACAACCAAAAATGCACGGCTTATATCTAAATGATGCAACAACGTCTTACCTACCAACCCGGGCCCACACACGCATATGAACCCGTTGGACTTGCGTTGCCACCGCTGACCCGTTTTGACCTCTTACAATCAAATCCAGTATGCGTGTCCCGTCCTCGACTTGGGTCGAGCCCACAAACATACTTAATGGGTCACTGTTTGAAAAGGGCCTCCATGCATGACACAAGCTTTCCACCTACGCTTGGTCTCCTCTAAGGTTTTTCCCCACTTAACCCCATTCTTAATCATGTCTTTTACATGTTTCAATCTTGGTTAAGTACATCTAATCGTGTTTCAAATGCCACCGAAGGCACCCACTAAATTCCACATACCACCCAAGGCACCCACTTAACCCCCTCATGTCCCACTACATGTTTATCTCGTTAAGTGTTTCTTAATTCATTAAGACCGTAACCTTGTAAAGACCTCCCACATTAGAATGGCAGTTGGATTTGCCGGGCGGGTCCAGACAGTCTTACACCACAAACGAGCCTAACCTCGTGTCTTTACAACTGTTATGCATTTAATTTATGCCTAAGACCTCCCACATTAGACCGGCATTTGTGGCAGCTGGATTTGCCGGGCGGATCCGGACAGTCTTACACCATAAAAGAGTCTAACCTCGTGTCTTAGGCGATTAATTACACCTAATTAATTACCCCCAATTTGAATTAATTTCCCTATTCAAATTGCCAATCAATTACAAATTTAACTATGTCCATAATTGACTCAATTATGTCCATCTATTTATGGTATATAAAATTATACCAATTAACATCATATTTAAGGCATTTATGCCAATTCTCAATATTAAATCTTTTATTATCCCATTGCCCCCACGTTGTACGTTCGTTCGTTTAACGTAAAATATACGTTAGACTCGAATAGTCTAACTTATGGAATAAAGAGAAAACATCACAACATGCATAGAATAAAAACTAGATCTAAACATAAGGGGTGAACTTGCATGTGTGAGTAAGGTTTTTCATCTAAAACTTGCATAGGCCAAAGTTACAAACTTGCATAAACTATGGATGTCATAGATCTAAGCATAAGGTGTAAACTTGCATAGGCAATAGTCACAAACTTAGATTACATGATTCGTACTCCAATATATATATACTTGCATATGTGATTTATATAACATAGACTATGATGTAAACTTGCATCTAACTCACACATGTCATAGCCAAACTTTAGATCCAATTTGCACACAAAATAGATGTCAAGAAACATGTAAGGTTGTATATGATTCTCACTAACTTGCATATAATTCATATCTAAATTAACATCTAAACTTGCATACATACATATGATTTAACATATGAATTAGTTCCAACAACATAACCAAACTAGCATATGAAACGTCATTATGAATTAATTGTACATAAGCCAACAGTTAACGTAGATTTAAAACATAGATGATAACATCACAACTTTACAACATAGATAATAACATCATAGATTTACAACATAGATAATAACATACGGTCAATGATTCGCAACATAACCATATAATCCAAATCATAGCTCAATCCAATTAAATTGTTAATTATCTTATTAATGAAATCGAACTCACAAAAAGAAGGTCTTGCATTCTAAAATATGAGTTCTGAAATTGATTTAGCTCGCCTTTGTAGTAGATTCGTTATTGTTTATATTAGAGTTGAATAGAACTGAATTGATTAGCTTCGTTTTCCCTCTAGTTGATGGCGGTTACTCTAGGTTACAAGATGACAGCATGACGGCCATGATTCAGATTTTTATTTGATTTTAGGGTTTGAGTCTACCCATGTTTATATAGAATTTCAAATTAATTATAGCCATCGGATGATCATAGGGTTAATCAAAACCACTCAGTCAGGATAGGGTGACACCTCAGCCCTAATGACTCAGCAAGGAGTCAGAAAGGACTCAGCAATGAGTCACAATATGGATCAGATTGCACCAGAAAGCTGTGCAGGCTTTCTGCTAGGCCTGGGCGCACTTGGCAGGGGAGCCAGTGCCACTTTTGTACTGGCGCACTTCCCAGGTGCGCCAGTGCAAATATTTTTTGTTTCTGATTCTTCCTCCTAACTTCGTTCGTCTATATCTCCTTCATCCGTTATCCGTTTTACACAAACTCGGACTCTATCTCAACCAGAATTTCGAGACGAACACAATGGCGCTACCCGTTTCCCTTAATTCTCACATCTGAGATTAATTATTCTTTGATTTAGTTAATTTGATTATTCAAAAATTCGGGGTGTTACATTCTCCCCTACTTAAAGGATTTCGTCCTCGAAATCTCTAAGTCAAGAAGAACGTATCCTACCATCCAATCATCCATCTACTCAACCATCAACCACTAGCAACCATGGTCCTTAAAAGATTTCTAATGCTTTTCATGCACATATGCATAGTGTGTGTATATGTCCGTATACTAATGCTAAATCAGGCGGTCCACTGATTCAGTCGACCTCCTTAATGAAAATAATGATAGTGCCATGTATCCATCATGTATGCATAGAATCCTATACATATCATTACTAAATGTGTGCACAACCATCCAGTTAAATGCAACATCCATAAGATACACACATTCAATGTACATTCATTTTACTAAATTCATCCATTTATATGCAATATGAAAGTGACTGAGCCGATCTAGTGCCTAAAGTGTGTGTATATGCATCCACGAGCAACCACTAGCAAACACTTGCATCCACATGCATCCATCATACATAACATGTCTCAAACACATGTTTCAACCATAGGACTACCCTATCTAAAGGTCAAAGATACTAGCGAGAGGACGTACTAAAGATAAAACGAGTACAAGCTAAGCGATAAAGGAGAAATTAAAAGACATACCCTCGAAAAGAAAAGGGTACAATGAATGCATCTTCTCTTCCATCTCCCAAGTAGCGTTGCTCTCATCATCTCCCCATTGCACTTGGACTAGATTGACCTCTCGATTCCTCAACTTCTTAATCTCCGACCCAAGAATGCACGTAGGAGCTCGTCGAATCGTCGCATCATGCTCTATCTCCACCTCTCTAAGCAAGCTCGACTCTACCACTTCCACGGTCTCATGCAAGCATTTCCTCAAATGTATTACATGGAATACATCGTGTACACCACTAAATCTCTCGGGAAACTCCACTCTATACGCCATCTGTCCAATCCTCTCCTTAATAGGAAACAACCCTACGAACTTTGGTGCTAACTTCCCAATGGACCCAAAGCGAACAACATTCCGTAATGGAGACACCTTGATAAAGACCATGTCCCCAATATCAAACTCAAGATCTGTCCTCCTCTTGTCCGCATAAGATTTCTGCCTATCTTGTGCCGTCTTCATCCTCCTTCGAATTAAATCGATCTTTTCTGAAGTCTCTCTAATCATACCGGGCCCAAGTAAGATCTTATCCGTAGATTCCCACCAACACGTAGGCGAACGACACGGCCGTCCATAAAGAGCCTCGAAAGGTGCCATGCCAATGCTAGACTGAAAGCTATTATTATTTGCGAACTCCACCAAAGGAAGATGCTCCTCCCATGTACCTCCGAAGTCTAAAACACATAGCCTCAAAAGGTCCTCTAGAATATGATTCACCCTCTCGGTCTGGCCTTCCGTCTGAGGATGATATGCGGTGCTCAAACATAACTAAGTCCCTACCGCCTCTTGCAAGCTCTTCCAAAACTCGCTAGTAAAGATAGGATCGCGATCGCTCACTATGCTAGAAGGAACACCATGCAAACGAACTATCTCTCGAATGTATACGGAGGCTAACCATGGAGTTGTCCTCTTACTCTTCACGGGAATGAAATGGGCGCTCTTAGTAAGTCTGTCTACCACGACCCAAATCCCCGTAGTACCCTTCCTCGATCTTGGTAACCCGTCAACAGAGTCCATCGAGACACTCTCCCACTTCCATTGTGGGATCTCCAATGGGTGAAGCAACCCACCTGGCTTCTTTTGCTCTGCTTTTACTTGTTGGCACACCAAGCATCTAGTGACGAACTCGGCCACATCCTTCTTCATTCCGGCCCAAAAGTAAACTCATCTCATGTCCATGTACGTCTTGTCCCCACCGGGATGAATGGTCATCTTCGAATGATGTGCATCATCAAGAATGGTCTTCCTCAAGTCCTCGTCTTGTGGTACACAAAGTCTACCGTCCCTACGTAACCAACCCTTATCATCTAGGGTATACCTACTGAGATGGCTCGATGACTCCCCCTTATGAGCTTCTCTACTAACTCAACCAACTATGGGTCATCTCGCCGTGCCTCACCAATCCGTCTCAAAAGCGTAGGTCTGACCTCTAAGGATGCTAACAAACCGGGTACAAAGTCAATGGAAGGTCTAAAGTCAAACGTAGAGATGAACTCTAAGCTTCGCCATTCAACAAACAATGGACTCAAGGACAATCTTTTCCGACTTAAGGCGTCTTCCACCACGTTACCCTTGCCAGGGGTATATGCTATCTCGAAATCGTAGGACGCTAAGAATTACATCCACCTTTGCTTCCTCAAGTTTAAGTCCTCCCGAGAGAACAAATATTTTAGTGATTTTTGGTCTGTAAACAATTCGAATTTCTCGCCAAGAAGATAATGGCGCCAAGACTTAAGCGCGAAAAAATAGCGGCCAACTCTAGGTCATGCGTAGGGTAATTTCTCTCATGTACTCTCAACTGCCTTCCTCCATAGGCTATTACCCTTCCCTCTTGCATTAAGACTGCACCTAGTCCTGTCCCACAAGCATCGGTATAAACGGTAAATGACTTACTCCCATCCGGCAACACTAAGACTGGGGTTGTGGTCAAAGCTCTTTTTAAACGTTGGAACGCATCATCACAATCTACGTCCCACGTGAAAACTAGGTTCTTATTCGTCAAGCGTGTCAATGGGGCTGATATCTTTGCGAAGTCCTTGATAAACTTCCTATAGTAGCCAGCCAACCCCAAGAAACGCCTCATCTCGGTATCATTTTTAGGGACCTTCCAATCTTGGATGGCCACCACCTTCGCGGGATCCACAGCTATCCCTTCTTTGGAAACCACGTGCCCTAAAAATCGCACTTCCTTCCTCCAAAAGTGACATTTAGAAAATTTAGCTTTAAGGTTATGCGCTCGAAGGGTCTCCAACACATCCCTAAGATGTAGGGCATGCTCTTCCTCGTTCTTAGAAAAGACCAAGATGTCATCCACAAAGACACCATGAATTTATTAAGGTACTCCCTAAACACCCTACTCATCAAGTCAACAAAGTATGCGGGGGCGTTTGTCAAACCGAAGGGCATCACTAGCCATTCATAGAAACCGTCCGGAGTCCTAAAGGAAGTCTTGTCTATGCTATCCTCAGCCACTCTCAACTGATGGAAACCAGTGGCTAAGTCCAACTACGAAAACACTGAGGCGCCAACAAACTGATCGAAGAGATCGTCAATCCTCGGCAGTGGGTGCCTATTCTTCTTAGTAAGTTTATTAAGATCTCTATAGTCCACACAAAGTCTAAAGGACCCATCCACCTTCGTGGCAAATACTACTGGAGCACCCCACTCCGATATACTACGTCTTATGAACCCCTTCTCAAGCAACTCCCCTACTTGCTTATTGAGTTCCCTCCTCTCACGAGGAGCCATGTGGCGTACTAGCAGAGATACTGGTTTTCATTGTCTACAAGATAAATATGAAAGTCTATCTCACGTTTTGGGGGTAGACCCCTCACCTCATCGAAGACATGAACATATTCACGGACTATACGAACAGAATGTAAATCATCATTGGATGCGTCAAGTGACTCAAGATAACTAAGCATCACCGGTCCTCTAGGGTCACAAGAAATGTCGAGGGTCTTTCCACTACGAGTCAATAATTTTACTATACTTCGTTCACAATCTAGGATGGAGCCATGTCGGGCTAGCCAATCCATACCTAGAATCAACCCATAGCCCATGAAACCAAGCACAAAAGCATTACATTCAAAACCAACGCCTAAGATAGACAATCTCAAATCCCTACAAACCATGGATAAATGAGCCGACCCACCAATAGGATTTCATACTACAATGGGATCCACAACAAGACTAGTATCTAAGTGCAATGTTTCAACTAATGATGTAGAGATAAACGAATATAATGCGCCAGAATCAAATAAGGTACGGACAGGGTGATCAAATAGAAAAACTAAACTCTCAACGGAAATGTTTCTACCTCGTTCTTGTAGCGGTGCAAACCGCGAGAGCCTGGACCTGCTCCCTTGCCTGCCCTGGTGCCACAAGAGCCTAAAGCTGCCCTCTAGAAGTTATTTGCCCTTGTCCCTGTTTCCTTTGGCAGTCCTTAACTAGATGACCTGCCTCTCAAAAGTGGAAACAACCAGTCTTCTTCTTTTTCTTACAGTCTTTACTCAGATAGCCTGGTGTCCCACAATTAAAACACTTCTTCTTTCCTTTGCCATTAATGTTCTTCCCGCCTTTCTTGTTTTGTTGTTGTTGCTACAGTTTCTTTTGATCCCCTTTCTTCTCGGGTGCCTTATTAGCATTGGCGCCCTTCTCCTCTTCATGCACAAGCGCCATATCAACTAGCCTCTCAAAGGTGGCCCCCATAGGGATGTGGGTCATAGCTAACCCATGTAGTGGCTCGTTCAAACCCTTAACAAATCTCAGGGCCTTATTTTCGGGTGTATTCACCAAGTCCAAGCCAAATCTCGCCAACTGATTGAACTTGTTGACGTATTCTTTAACTGACAGATTCCCTTGCTTTAACGCCAATAATCTTTCCATATATAAATTCTCTTCAGCCCGTGAGAGAAACTTTTCCTCAAACCTACGCCTGAAATCTAGCCATGTATCAACTGGAATCTCTCCATTAGTGACCTCCCACCAAAACGAAGCTTCGTCCTTCATCAACCAAGCATCCAATTGGACCTTCTTACAATCGTCCAAATCGAAGATGCCAAACAGATCCTCCACTTCTTTCAACCAATTTCTAGCTTCAATGAACGTTTCAATCCCACTAAAAGATTTTCCACAAATCGAATGAAAGTCTTTACATATCTTGGAGAAAGTATCTCCATGTAGAGGAAGGGCTGGAGCTAGGAGAGGAGGAGGAGGAACGTTGGCCGGTCCCACGGTAGCGGCCCTAGCCTCGAGATATTGACGAAACCAACCGGGTACATGAACACCCTCTGGTATCTCAGATGCTCCAGACATGCTGAAAAAGAAAGAGTTTCAAAACAAGGGAAGCGAAAGAGAGATGTATGGCTTGCGGGGATTATGCTCTTTAAAGTAAACTTTCCTTAAAAATAGCTTCTTTAAAACAAGTTTTTGAAAATACTTTCTAGGAAAATAATACTTTTGAAAACACTTTTCAAAACTTTTTATCTGTTCTTGTAACCATAGCTCTGATACCACGTGTAACACCCCACGTCCATTAATGTCACTCACAAATGGAATGCATCAATGTCCATGAAGCATTATTGTTTGTGTAGAACAGATAAATTACAAGAATAAATAAATAAAACAACACAGCGGAAGATAAAACTTATTTTATTTCATCATAACTCAAAAAGAGTTTACATAAGTAGTTTCTAAAACCATTACAACAGGATCAGTAGTCTTTTCCAAAAACTTCAAAGTACATAAAGAAGCAAACACTTAAATAACATAAATGCATAAATCCCCACTGAGCATAAGCAAAGCAATAAAGATGAGAGAGTCCCAGGCGATACATCTACTCTCTTCAAGCAATTGAAAGAAATCAACACTAAGCTATAGTATTCCCTCCTTGCTAACCCGAGGGGGGGGGAGGAAGAAAAAAGGTCGAAAGAAAAGGGGGTCAGACATAAAGTCTGGCAAGTGCGATAACTTTAACAATATAAGTATCAAAATAACTAGGCTAAGGCATAAGCTAGAAAATAAGGAAATGACTATGAACAATTGGGTATGGCAGAACAAAACGAGGAAATAAGATGAACCAAGATAACGTTAAAGGCACCCCTAATTATTATAAGATAATTACTACACTGCACCACCACTAGTCACCCTAAAGGTTGATCCCACCTACAGAACTTAATAATGATAATGGTAGTTTAGTGTACCCCTAGCTACCTTCATAGGTGCCGTCTGCCCCTATCTCCACTAGGTGTACCCACTACCCCCATTCGATCGGCTCCCTAACTCGTATATACCCGTGCTAGCCCCACAGTGGGGTGTATCACTCCCCAAAGTGGCAAACCGATACAACCAAAAATGCATGGCTTATATCTACACAATGCAACAACGTCTTAACTACCAACCCGGGCCCACACACGCATATGAACCCGTTGGAATTGCGTTGCCACCGCTGTCCCGTTTTGACCTCTTACAATCAAATCTAGTACGCGTGTCCCGTCCTCGACTTGGGTCGAGCCCACAAAGATACTTAATGGGTAACTGGTTTGAAAAGGGCCCCCATGCATGACACAAGCTTTCCACCTACGCTTGGTCCCCTCTAAGGTTTTTCCCCACTTAACCCCATTCTTAATCATGTCTTTTACATGTTTCAATCTTGGTAAAGTGCATCTAATCGTGTTTCAAATGCCACCCAAGGCACCCACTAAATTCCACATGCCACCCAAGGCACCCACTTAACCCCCTCATGTCCCACTGCATGTTTATCTAGTTAAGTGTTTCTTAATTCATTAAGACCATAACCTTGTAAAGACCTCCCACATTAGACTGGAATTTGTGGCAGCTGGATTTGTCGGGCGGGTCCGGGCAGTCTTACACCACAAACGAGCCTATCCTCGTGTCTTTACAATTGTTACGCATTTAATTTATGCTTAAGACCTCCCACATTAGACTGGCATTTGTGGCAGCTGGAATTGACGGGCGGGTCAGGGCAGTCTTACACCACAAAAGAGTCTAACCTCGTGTCTTAGGCGATTAATTACACCTAATTAATTACCCCCAATTTGAATTTATTTCCTTATTCAAATTGCCAATCAATTACAAATTTAACTATGTCCATAATTGACTCAATTATGTCCATCTATTTATGGTATATAAAATTATACCAATTAACATCACATTTAAGGCATTTATGCCAATTCTCAATATTAAATCTTTTAATATTATCCCATTGCCCCATGTTGTATGTTCGTTCGTTTAACATAAAATATACGTTAGACTCGAATAGTCTAACTTATGGAATAAAGAGAAAACATCACAACATGCATAGAATAAAAACTAGATCTAAACATAAGGGGTGAACTTGCATGTGTGAATAAGGTTTTTCATCTAAAACTTGCATAGGCCAAAGTTACAAACTTGCATAAACTATGGATGTCATAGATCTAATCATAAGGTGTAAACTTGCATAGGCAATAGTCACAAACTTACATTACATGATTCATACTCCAATATATATACACTTGCATATGTGATTTATACAACATAGACTATGATGTAAACTTGCATCTAACTCACACATGTCATAGCCTAAATTTAGACCCAATTTACACATAAAATAGATCTCATGAAACATGTAAGGTTGTATATGATTCTCACTAACTTGCATATAATTCATATCTAAATTAACATCTAAACTTGCATACATACATATGATTTAACATATGAATTAGTTCCAACAACATAACCAAACTAGCATATGAAGCATCATTATGAATTGATTGAACATAAGCCAACAATTAACATAGATGATAACATCACAACTTTACAACATAGATAATAACATCATAGATTTACAACATAGATAATAACATACGGTCAATGATTCGCAACATAACCATATAATCCAAATCATAGCTCAATCCAATTAAATTGTTAATTATCTTATTAAAGAAATCGAACTCACAAAAAGAAGGTCTTGCGTTCTGAAATCTAAGTTCTGAAATTGATTTAGCTCGCCTTTGTAGTAGATTCGTTATTGTTTAGATTAGAGTTGAATAGAACTGAATTGATTAGCTTCGTTTTACCTCTAGTTGGTGGCGGCTACTCTAGGTTTCAAGATGACAGCGTGGCGGCCATGATTCAGATTTTTATTTGATTTTAGGATTTGAGTCTACCCATGTTTATATAGAATTTCAAATTAATTATAGCCGTCGGATGATCTTAGGGTTAATCAAAACCACTCAGTCAGGATAGGGTGACACCTCAGCCCTAATGACTCAGCAAGGAGTTAGAAAGCACTCAGCAATGAGTCACAATATGGATCAGATTACACCAGAAAGCTGTGCAGGCTTTCTGCTCGGCCTGGGCACACTTGGCAGGTGCGCCAGTGCCACTTTTGTACTGGCGCACTTCCCAAGTGCGCCAGTGCAAATATTTTTTGTTTCTGATTTTTCCGCCTAACTTTGTTCTTCCATATCTCCTTCATCCGGTATCCGTTTTACGCAAACTCGGACTCTATCTCAACCAGAATTCCGAGACAAACATAATGGCGCAACCCTTTTCCCTTAATTCTCACATCTGAGATTAATTATTCTTTGATTATTCAAAAATTCGGGGTGTTATAGCTATCACACTAAATGATGTGAATATTTCATTTTTAATCTTATTTTTTATCTACTTTCGACTAAAATAAATGTAAGCTTATATTTATATATAGCAACAAACATTTTACTACAGTGAAAAACAAGCAAAGCCCTTGTTTCTTGTAGTAAGTATTTGCTTTTTCTCAAAAAGAAATAGCTATGAACCATAAGATGGCGATTACATGTACCATATTGATACATAAGCATTATGTAGTAGCATTATGAGGTTACACATTACTAATGTATCTTTTTATTTCATGGTCAAAATTATATCTATATGTAAAAGGTTAAGAAAACTGGATATACATTTGTGCATGTGTATATTTATTCACAAACTTGCGAACACGTTGAGTGTACATATATATATATATATATATCTTTTCACTATAATTGTAATATGAGTTTATAATTAATTATTATATGGTTCTGTACGCTTATATCTTTTTTGTTGCCATATGTGGTTGTCACTATTAATTTCCACACTTAATTAGCAGTAAAGATAATTGACCAGCACAATCTGTGATTAAAATGGTATATTGGCAATAAATATGTAAACATTTCAATTGGGTACATGGAATGGCTGGATTTGGGATTAAAAACTAGTTTAGGAAAAAAAATTATTTGAATATTTTGCTTCGCGCATATTGTACAAATACCAAAGCAAGCTGGTAAATTTAAATAGAAAACTGACAGCTTTGTACTTAGTGGTAGCTATTGACAATATTGTTAAGGTATCATCTATTTATTGTATGCGAGGGCTGTATCATTTATTTTGATTTGTTATTTAAACTTCCAAACAAGCAATGATGCTGTGTGATATATTCATGAATTTGTATTTATTCATGTAAGTTAGTATTTTTTGGATTGGAATGAAACAATTTGTGATACGATTACAAAACATGTTGAAACGGTTTAAATAGTGATGGAATGAGGTACTTATTGGTTTTAATAGGGATCCAAAAATGTTATAAAATGAGGTACTTATTAGTTGTTCCTCTATTTGGATCCAATGCATGTTATTTGCATTTCAAAAGATATTTATAATGGATTGGTAACCTGTTTTGTAACCTGTGTATAGAGTATATCCTGTTTTAATGGACTTGAAACCTGTTTTGTATATAAAAAAAGTGCTAGTGAACAAAATCTAGAACATCCTGTGTATATAGTACATCCTGTTTTAATAGACTTGTAATCTGTTTTGTACAGAAACAATGTGCCAGTGAACAAAACATAGGTTAAATTTCGCAGTTTTAATGGACTTGTAACCTGTTTGTATACAACAATTTGCCAGTTAATTTTTTGAGAACATCATGTCTATTTCAAGTTATTTTTGTTTTGCAGCCAAGATTCGCGGTAGATGAAGCAAACAAAGACTTATTGCTTAAGATGGTGGAAGTACGATGGAGAGAGGCAAAATCTAGATTAGTTTCCGCTATTAAATTAGCTTCTACTTGTTCCGAGTCTTTCACTAGATTAACAAAGCTAAGATCAGAAACAATAGAAAATGTTCAAGAGTGGAACTGTGACGGCCCGCCCCACACCAGCCTGCATTTCCTCCAAAAGTGCGCTGTACACATGCCCGACTAGCACGGGACGGTCGTCAGAAGAAAGGAAGGAAGGGAATTAACTAAGCGAGGAACCTGTAGAATATCTCACAGCGCATGGAATAAAATATAATAATAACATACTTGACATAAAATAGGTGAGACAGTGCATAAGCTGATAACTAAAATCAACATCAATCATCAGAGCAGCGGAAATTCAAATACAGCTTATTACAATTTTCCAAATTGACTGTCTCTAAACAAAAGAAAGCTAAAGTAGAAGATGCACCACCAATGCCCAAGCAGTGATCTTCAACAACACAGGGAGAATATTATATATATTACGTGGGAGCCTCCTGCTCGTCTTCGGATCATCTACCCGTGCATCACCAGCTAACCTGTCTCTAGTCTGCTCGTGTGAGCACCCAGAGTAATAAGAGGAGACATAAAACTCTGGGTCAGACATAAAGCCTGGTATGAGCGATAAGCATCTAAACAAAACAATAACAGGTATACTAAACCATACCTGAACCTGGACCTGCAACCAAAGAGTTAGTACCACATACCGTACAATGCTCCAAGGTGCCATAATAAATAGTGTAAGAATACGGGGGTGGGGTGTGCATGTCATAATGATAGCAAACAAATCATCCATAGCAACCATCCTCACATCTCTCACTCAGTGCGTAAAGCATACGGTGTCCACCACTGTCAATCACTAGACCTATCGAAGTAGTGACGGAGTTCGACTTGTACAACTACTGCTACTACCAAGCTTACCACATGGAGTCATGGCCAAATCTTTACAAATGACCCCACTTCATTGGTCTATAGCCCTTTAGTCGTACCTAGGCCACTTTGGCCCTGAATCCGTTCACATACCTCCCATACATAGTGATCCAAAGTCATAGACATCGACAACTCCTTTGCACTCGTCCCGCAGCAAAGCCCAACTCATGAAGTGAACTCATTGGTTCCCAACTGGTTCCGGGATCCTGAGCTCTAAATTCCATTTGGACTACCTTTGCATCTCGGGTTATAGTCTTCACCTCCGGATCGGTCTTCATTCGGTCTTCTCCTCGGATCGTGCTCCCTTGGATGGTTCGGTTCGTGGCGCGCCTCCCCAATCGGATCGGGTCGAGTTCCTGCTAGCTCGTGGTGCTCCAGCTCCATCGGATCGTGTCGCGCCATACGGATCGCGCCTCAACAGGTCGTGGCGCTGGCAATCCATTGGGTTCGGGTCGTGCTACCACGTCTGGATCGTCGTGCCTCATCTCGGATCGCACCTTCTGATCGGTTCGTGGTCCACCAAGCTGGAGCGATTCGGATCGAGGTACTTCAGTTTGGACACGGCGCTGCATCGGTTCGTGGCCTTCGAAGTGGAGCGGATCGTGGCGCGAGCTCCAATCGGATCTTCTCGCGTGGGGGTCCTGGTCGGTTCGTGACGCATGGGGCGATCCGGTCCCTGTGTAAATTCCTACAATTTCTTCCAGCGACTATTTACGCTATTCGACGGCGTTTTTGACCAAACTGACACTTCTAATCAATCATAAAACATACCATAGAGTCATAGCAACATGTAATAGCAACCACAACAGCAAAACAACAATTCAAATGAATCAAAATGGATCAAAAGTGGCTAAAACCTCACATTTACCCACAATCCCTCTTAATCATGTTTAAGCACATACTTAGCAAAACTTAATCAAATCGTCCAAGTTTTCTAACAGAAATATAAAACATTATTTAAGAATTTCTAAACATTTTTCTAGATTTTATTCGTGTATAAATTCGCTAATTAACACTAATTACCCCTTAATCAACCGTAATTAGTGAGAAATCATGCAAATCACTCACCTTTGCCACAACTAAAACCCCAAAACTGAAATATTCTCTGATTTGGCGCTGTTCCCAATCTTACACAGTAGCTCTACCTCGGTTCTCGTGCTAGTACTCCTTGATTTGATGTCTGCTAAGCCTAATCTTCAATTAGAAAGTGATTTTGGGTGTTTTAGAGAGATCTAGAGAGTGGAGGCCATGGCTAGGTTAAGAGGAATGGAAAGTGACGGCTGAAAAATGAGAAAAAGGTATTCTCCAAACCCTAACAGCCCTTTTAAACTCCTAATCCCGAAATTCCCCTTTGGGCCTAGCTGTTAATCACCCGGTTAAGCCCAATTAAGCTGTTTTTCACCATCTGAAACTTGTTTCAGCCATATCTCTCAAACGGTGAGTCCGTTTGGCTAATGTGACCACTCTACGGAAAGAGAAACCATCATCCGGAGCCAATGGAAGTGGTTTCAGGTCAAAATTCTTTTCCAGTCAAAAGTTATGGCCAAAACAGTGCCAACTAAGGGTAAAATGGTCATTTAAAAATCGGGAAAAATCATGAACATGGGAAATGACCCCAATAGTCGTCTTCCAAAGTTACATGACCTTACGACTTCGTATGTGAAAGAAATAAATATCCTACGATCCTATGATGCGTAGAATACGGGTCGTTACACTCTCCCCCCCTTAAGAAATTTCGTCCTCGAAATTCCTTAACCCAAAACATACAAAGGATCCCGCATGCCTAACAACCACATACAACAATCAAACATGCAGAACAAGCAAACAAGCCTATCCTAGCATGCGGAAAACTAAATCGCTAATAAAATCTTACCAGGCAAAGAGTTCTGGATACTTCTTCCTTATGTCCTCCTCTGTTTCCCAAGTACAGTCTTTCTCATCCTCACCCCACTGGACTTTGACTAGTTTCACCGCTTTCCTTCGAAGTTGCTTCGTATTGTTCCCAACGATACGCATAGGCCTACGGTTCCCAACCGCCTCAGGTTCAACCTGAATATCGTCCAACTGATCAGGTGAAATAGCCACATTAGAGTCGTGCACAAACTTCCTTAATCGGGAAACATGAAATACGTTGTGAACTCCCGCCATCTTCTCCGGTAAGTCAATTCTGTATGCCAAATTCCTGACTAGTTCAAGAACAGGGAATGGGCCAACAAATCTTGGTGCCAACTTGCCTCTCCTGCCAAATCGTATTACGCTCTTCAACGGAGAAACCCTGACAAACACCAAGTCACCAACGGAAAATTTTAAGTCTCTTCTTCTCTTATCAGCATAACTCTTCTGCCTATCTTGGGCTGCCTTCATTCGTTGTTGAATGATCTTGATTTTATCTAAAGTTTCCCTTACCACGTCTGGTCCAAGCATAAACTTCTCGCCAGTCTCTATCCAACATGATGGTGAGTTACACGGTCTTCCGTACAAAGCTTCAAACGGAGCCATACCGATACTGGATTGGTAGCTATTATTATATGCAAACTCTACTAGATGCAAATGGTCATCCCATGAGCCACCAAAATCCAATATACACGCTCTCAAGAGATCTTCCAAAATACGATTCACCCTCTCCGTCTGACCGTCGGTCTGAGGATGATATGCGGTACTGAGATGTAACTCTGACCCTAGAGCCTCTTGCAAGCTCTTCCAAAACCTACTAGTGAACAACGGGTCTCGGTCACTCACAATGCTTTTAGGTACTCCATGAAATCTCACTACCCACTTCATATACAATTCTGCTAATTTAGCTGCCGTTCTGGTTGATTTAACTGGTATAAATCTTGCACTTTTAGTCAGTCGATCCACAACTACCCAAATGCTATCATGTCCCGATCTAGTCCTTGGCAAACCATCGAGACTTGCTCCCATTTCCATTCGGGAATTTCTAATGGTTGCAGTAACCCACTAGGCTTCTTTTGCTCGGCTTTAACTAGCTGGCAATTCATGCACTTGGATATGAACTTCCCAACGTCTCTTTTCATCCCTTCCCAGTAGTAAGTCTGTCTCATGTCTCGATACATCTTATTACCACCGGGGTGTATAGTCAGTTTTGAGTGATGGCATTCTCTAAGCACTTCATCTCTCAATCCATTGACATTGGGTACAACAAGCTTTCCATTCTTTCTAAGCCATCCATCTCGATCAAGCCCATACTTGTTCATCTCCTCATCGATATCCATCTTTAACTTGGAGATGATTTCCAATAGGTTAGGATCGTCCCTCTGACTAGAGCCGGTCCGCTCAATTAAAGTGGGTCTGATCGTCAAACTTGCTAACATTTCTGGATCCAATTCGCACTTTGGTCTGAAATCAAACCCCGCGATATACTCCAGTTGCTTCCATTCAAGGAACATAGCACCTAAGCTGGCATGTCTTCTACTCAATGCATCAGCCACCGCATTGCCCTTTCCCGGTGTATATGCGATGTCGAAATCATAGGACGCCAAGAATTCTAACCACCTTTGTTGCCGGAGATTTAAGTCCTTCTGGGAGAAGAGATACTTCAACGACTTATGATCTGTAAACAGCTCAAATCTTTCTCCCAAGAGATAGTGTCTCCACACCTTTAACGCGAACACGATCGCTGCCAATTCCAAGTCATGGGTAGGGTACTTCTTCTCATGCGGTTTCAATTGCCGACTTGCATAAGCTACAACCCTACCGCCTTGCATCAATACAGCACCCAGTCCGGTACCACAGGCATCCGTGTATACCGTCATCTCTTCATCCCCCTTAGGAATGACTAACACTGGTGCGCTTGTCAACTTGTCCTTTAGACTTTTGAATGCATTCTCGCACCTTTCATCCCAGACAAAAGCTTGATTCTTCTTGGTCAACTGGGTCAATGGTGCTGCTATGTTGGAGAAACCTTGGATAAACTTACGATAATATCCAGCTAATCCCAAAAAACTTCTTACATCTGTTGCATTCTTGGGCGTAGGCCAATCCTGTACCGTAGCCACCTTCGCCGGGTCCACGGCAATACCATTCTCTGACACAACATGGCCCAAGAACCTTACTTCCCTCTTCCAGAAGTGACACTTAGAAAACTTTGCTTTCAGTTGGTGTTTTCTCAACACCTCCATCACTACTCTTAAATGTTCCTTGTGTTCTTCCTCTGTCCTCGAATAGAGCAAAATATCATCAACGAACACAAGGACAAACTTATTCAACTGATCTTTGAATACCCTATTCATAAGATCCACAAAATATGCTGGGGCATTAGTCAGCCCGAATGGCATGACCAACCATTCATAAAATCCAGACGGCGTTTCTTAATGCCATTTTAGCTATACTCTCAGCTTCCACTCTAAGCTGATGAAAACCTGTCGCGAGATCCAACTGAGAAAATACTCTTGCGCCACTCAACTGATCGAACAAATCATCTATCCGCGGTAGAGGATACTTGTTCTTCCTCGTCACTTTATTCAACTCGCGGTAGTCTACACACAAACGAAGGGAACCATCCGCCTTGGTAGCAAACACAACTGGTGCTCCCCATTCAGAAACACTCCTTCTGATAAATCCCTTCTTCAAAAGATCGCTGACTTGCACCTCGAGCTCTCGCTGCTCTCTTGGTGCCATACGACGAAGTGGCATCACTATAGGCCTGGCATCTTTTACCAAATCAATACGGAACTCAATCTCTCGGTGTGGTGGAAGTCCGGTCACTTCTTCGAAAACATCCGGATACTGGCCAACCACGGGCAAACCTGACAACTCACTATGCGGAATGTCGAGGGAGTTTAGAAAACTAGTCAATACCCCCTTACTGGGTAGACCACCAAACACTATCCTCCGCCCATCATCCGCTCTAGCTGTCACTAAAAATCCCTCACAGTCTACCACCACCCCGTATCTTTGGAGCCAATCTACTCCCAAAATAATGCTAAACCCAGTAAAGCCCAAAACAAAGCAATCACAAACAAACATGCATCCATGACTCGATAAGACCACATTACGACAAATCATGCTAAGGCTAGTCTAACCACCAATCGGGTTCGTCACTACTAAAGGTCTATCGACAATCTCGGGCTCCAATCCCAACCTATCTACCAGGTCACTAGATATGAAAGAACTGGAAGCTCCGGTATCAAACAAAACTCTAACAGGAACATCATAAACAGAAAGCATACCTTGAATGACGACATTCTTTCCCTTCTCCGCCGCATTTGGGGCATTTGACGAAGAAGGAATAGCATTAAGGGCATATGCATTCACCATTTGCTTTTCTTTAGGGGGCTGCGGACACTTGTCCTTGTGATGTCCCATTTGGCCACAGTTGAAGCACTTCCTGTCCGCTGGCTTGGCCTGACAATTACTAGCATAATGGCCCTTCTTACCACAGCTGAAGCACTCCACATCTTGCTTATTCTTTTTCTTTTGGCCATCCTTAGTCTGACTCTGCTTTCTTTTATTCTGGGAACCACCCTTGCCTCCACCACTTGCTTGTGGCTTTGGCTCATCTGCGGATGCAACCTCAGTCTTCGGCTTACGGTAGAGACTTTCTGATCTTAATGCTTTCCCCACAACCGATTCAAACGTCTCATCGATGTGGTTAATAAGTCTTTCCCCCAAGTACTGATCCAAACCAGTTATGAATTTCTCATTCTTTTTCTCAGCAGTATCAATAAGAGATAACCCATATTTTGACAAAGTGTCAAATTCAGCAATGTACTCCGAGACAGCTCTGCCATTCTGCTTGAGCTCCAAGAATTTCTTAAACAACACTGACTTCTGAGCAGCTGGAATGAACTTCTCGCTAAAGCGAGCCTTAAACTGCTCCCAAGTAATCTGATCTTCGGGAGTAGCTGCATTTATAGCATTCCACCAATTCATTGCCCGCCCTTGCAGCTGACGGGACGCTAGCTTTCTCTTCATCGCATCCTCGATACCCAAATCCTCGAAGATACGTTCGCAACTATCCAGCCAATCTTGAACATCTGTGGCCGACTCCGTTCCGTGGAATGACTTCCCACCAAGACTAGTATAATCCTTATTCAGCTTGGCGAAGTCGACTCTTGGCGCCTGCACTATTGGACCACCACCATTTCCACCATTAGGAGCTGCCCTCTGTACATCTCTAAGCATCTCTCTCGTGAGGTCAGTAAACATCGTCCTCATGTCCGCAGCATTCCCATTATTGGCTCCCCTACCAGCACCTCTAGTATATCGGCTCATCGTCAATCTGAAAAAGGAAATGATTAACGACCCCATAGTGGTGCTAGTGCAGCACAACTTCATTCTTATACTACTAATAGTATATATATAGCTTTTGAAAACCAAAATAATCACAAATACGCTCTCTCGTATACGTATATTATCTCTCCCTGGTAACGTCCCTAGGTTAACTACGCAACCTAGAGCTCTGATACCAAATGTGACGGCCCGCCCCGCACCAGCCTGCATTTCCTCCAAAAGTGCGCTGTACACATGCCCGACTAGCACGGGACGGTCGTCAGAAGAAAGGAAGGAAGGGAATTAACTAAGCGAGGAACCTGTAGAATATCTCACAGCGCATGGAATAAAATATAATAATAACATACTTGACATAAAACAAGTGAGACAGTGCATAAGCTGATAACTAAAATCAACATCAATCATCAGAGCAGCGGAAATTCAAATACAGCTTATTACAATTTTCCAAATTGACTGTCTCTAAACAAAAGAATGATAAAGTAGAAGATGCACCACCAATGCCCGAGCAGTGTTCTTCAACAACACAGGGAGAATATTATATATATTACGTGGGAGCCTCCTGCTCGTCTTCGGATCATCTACCCGTGCATCACCAGCTAACCTGTCTCTAGTCTGCTCGTGTGAGCACCCAGAGTAATAAGAGGAGACATAAAACTCTGGGTCAGACATAAAGCCTGGTATGAGTGATAAGCATCTAAACAAAACAATAACAGGTATACTAAAACATACCTGAACCTGGACCTGCAACCAAAGAGTTAGTACCACATACCGTACAATGCTCTAAGGTGCCATAATAAATAGTGTAAGAATACGCGGGTGGGGTGTGCATGTCATAATGATAGCAAAAAAATCATCCATAGCAACCATCCTCACATCTCTCACTCAGTGCGTAAAGCATACGGTGTCCACCACTGTCAATCACTAGACCCATCGAAGTAGTGACGGAGTTCGACTTGTACAACTACTGCTACTACCAAGCTTACCACATGGAGTCATGGCCAAATCTTTACAAATGACCCCACTTCATTGGTCTATAGCCCTTTAGTCGTACCTAGGCCACTTTGGCCCTGAATCCGTTCACATACCTCCCATACATAGTGATCCAAAGTCATAGACATCGACAACTCCTTTGCACTCGTCCCGCAGCAAAGCCCAACTCATGAAGTGAACTCATTGGTTCCCAACTGGTTCTGGGATCCTGAGCTCTAACTTCCATTTGGACTACCTTTGCATCTCGGGTTATAGTCTTCACCTCCGGATCGGTCTTCATTCGGTCTTCTCCTCGGATCGTGCTCCCTTGGATGGTTCGGTTCGTGGCGCGCCTCCCCAATCGGATCGGGTCGAGTTCCTGCTAGCTCGTGGTGCTCCAGCTCCATCGGATCGTGTCGCGCCATACGGATCGCGCCTCAACAGCTCGTGGCGCTGGCAACCCATTGGGTTCGGGTCGTGCTACCTCGTCTGGATCGCCGTGCCTCATCTCGGATCGCACCTTCTGATCGGTTCGTGATCCACCAAGCTGGAGCGATTCGGATCGAGGTACTTCAGTTTGGACACGGCGCTGCATCGGTTCGTGGCCTTCGAAGTGGAGCGGATCATGGCGCGAGCTCCAATCGGATCTTCTCGCGTGGGGGTCCTGGTCGGTTCGTGACGCATGGGGCGATCCGGTCCCTGTGTAAATTCCTACAATTTCTTCCAGCGACTGTTTACGCTATTCGACGGCGTTTTTGACCAAACTGACACTTCTAATCAATCATAAAACACACCATAGAGTCATAGCAACATGTAATAGCAACCACAACAGCAAAACAACAATTCAAATGAATCAAAATGGATCAAAAGTGGCTAAAACCTCACATTTACCCACAATCCCTCTTAATCATGTTTAAGCACATACTTAGCAAAACTTAATCAAATCATCCAAGTTTTCTAACAGAAGTATAAAACATTATTTAAGAATTTCTAAACATTTTTCCAGATTTTATTCGTGTATAAATTCGCTAATTAACACTAATTACCCCTTAATCAACCGTAATTAGTGAGAAATCATGCAAATCACTCACCTTTGCCACAACTAAAACCCCAAAACTGAAATATTCTCTGATTTGGCGCTGTTCCCAATCTTACACAGCAGCTCTACCTCGGTTCTCGTGCTAATACTCCTTGATTTGATGTCTGCTAAGCCTAATCTTCAATTAGAAAGTGATTTTGGGTGTTTTAGAGAGATCTAGAGATTGGAGGCCATGGCTAGGTTAAGAGGGATGGAAAGTGATGGCTGAAAAATGAGAAAAAGGTATTCTCCAAACCCTAACAGCCCTTTTAAACTCCTAATCCCGAAATTCCCCTTTGGGCCTAGCTGTTAATCACCCGGTTAAGCCCAATTAAGCTGTTTTCACCATCTGAAACTTGTTTCAGCCATATCTCTCAAACGCTGAGTCCGTTTGGCTAATGGGACCACTCTACGGAAAGAGAAACCATCATCCGGAGCCAATGGAAGTGGTTTCAGGTCAAAATTCTTTTCCAGTCAAAAGTTATGGCCAAAACAGTGCCAACTAAGGGTAAAATGGTCATTTAAAAATCGGGAAAAATCATGAACATGGGAAATGACCCCAATAGTCATCTCCCAAAGTTACATGACCATACGACTTCATATGTGAAAGAAATAAATATCCTACGATCCTATGATGCGTAGAATACGGGTCGTTACAGGAACGACTTTGTTAAGGAAAAGCTATCAGAAGAATTTGAGGTAATAAGTTTGTATTGTATTCATTACGAAATAAAGGTAAATTATAGTTTATTAATGTATTTCTATATAGGAAACTAGAAAAAAATTCAAAGCAATGAGAGGTAAAATTAAAATTCCACATACAATGAGCAGAAAGGGTTATGCGAGATTAGAAGAAGATATGGTAAGAAATGCACATACATGTACGTCGGTGATAATTTATTCTTTGGTACAACTTACTATTTTATTATTTGCAGAAAAAGGAAAGTGGAGTAATAGATATTAGCCGAGACGAGCTATGATGCAAAGTCCATACAAAAAAATGGAGCCCCCCGAATTCCATTACTACCGAGTGCATAGTAAGTTTTTCCCCCTTTGTACTACCATTAAAATCTATTGAATATAATAGAAGTTTTCAGCTTATAATGTAATAACAGATTGAATGATATCTGTAACTTTGAACAGAATAGAAACAAATTCTTACTATTATTATTGACTCACATCATATTTTTATACTTGAACTTTGGATATGTTCCGATTTATATCTAAGAGCTGAGTGGCAATAAATTTACCACCGTTGAACACTAATGGTGGTAGTTTATTCATATTTCGTATTTATTGAAATATTATATTTTAATTTGTAGGCTAGGATAAAAGATCACCAAGATAATGCTTAGAGCTCTCAAGGAACAACATCAGCAAGTTGAGATGGTGTTTCTTTAGTTTTTGGAAATGAACATAGGGGAAGTGTGATGTAACGACCCGTATTTTCTGCGATATTATAATTAATTAATTTAATTATTTATATAGTGATTTAGAGAATTAAATGGTCGTTTAATTAAATAATATTGAATATTTAATTAATATAAATAATAGAATAATATATTTAATTCCGAAATAATCGAAAATAGTAGAATTCACAATATGATGTGAATTGGGAAATTCAAAATATTTAATTCAGTGTAGAATTGAATAAAAGTAATGAACATATTATTTAAATGAAGTTTGAACGTATAATTATATTATAATTATAATCGAGCTCGAAATGGCGCTGCAGTTCGCTATTTGGCGATTGAAACTTCAATTGAATATACAGGGTCCGTTTTAAATTGGATTTCCGTGAAACAAGAAATGTTCGGAGCTAGTGAAGTATATTTTTCTAATGAAAAAGAAAAATCGGGATTTCGTCGTGTAGATTTTGAATTATGTCCAAATCAAATTTTCAAATAGTCGCTATGGAATTCCTTTATAATTTATATCGATTTACTTATATTTTAAAAGGATTTAAATATAAATCGAATATCAATATAACTGGGAAATTGGAAATATCAAATTATATATCCAATTGGAGCTATAAGATATTCTATTGTGAATATATACGATAATATTTATTTTTAAATATTTAATTCAATTATTTTTAAATATATTAAATATTTAAATTGGATTATTTAGAGCTTTAAAAATAGCCAGTTTTGCAAATAACCTCCGTTTTCGATGAAACTAATTTTGTTGTATCCGTAATATTAAATTATTGTTAGATTCCAATTTTCTTGATTTTTGGGGTCACTGTGTGGCCGTACGGATTTTTAATGTGAAAAACAGTCAGTATTTTGATGGTTAAAAATACGCTATGTGAGCAAACGGAGTCAGAATTCGACGAAACCAGTTTTGTTGGGTCCGTAATGTCAAACTGTAACCGCATGTCCATTTTCGTGATTTTTGGATATCATGTGTGATCATGGGGATTTTAAAACAATGAACAGAGGTGACGATCCAATATAAACTAAGATAAAAATCAAATAAAATAATATAAAAATCTACCTATAAATATTCAACTTCCTTCTAACTTAACCCTTACTCCTCCGGTCAAAATATCTTGCGCCGCTAGCAAGAAGAATTTCAACAATGAAATTCAAAGTTCAAAAATCCATATAAACTTGAATTAAACCCCATAAATCATAAAACAAATATTTTCGTGATCAGTGTGGTTTGCTGTTCAATCTGGCATGATATTTGGAAGGTGCGCATGCGTCTTTGGGCAACTGTGTTTTGAAAGCGCCACCTAGGGCCTGTAAATACCGAAAATATAGATATAGATGAGTGATTTGAGCGGTAGCATGGTATTCGTAGTATGGAAGTGGTTCGCTTGGGTGTTTTTGTGTGAATTCGGTGATGAAGATTGACGTGCAATGTACAGGATTGAAGCGCAGGGATATTCATCGCAGGGGTGAAAGTGTTGTCGAGTTTAACCAAAATGGTATGGGTTGAAAGAGATTTCAAAGGAGTGAATTTTGGTTTGTGTCATTTGATTTATGGTGGATTAAAAATGGAGTTTGGATTTTTCGATTGAAATGGAAATGGCAAGAGAACTCACTGCGGAATTACTGGAGATCGGGGAAGATGGAGTTGAAAGGGAGCGGGTCTGTTAATTGAAATGGGCTTGGGCCTTAGGTTGAGGCCCGGATTTTTATTTGTTTAATGTTTAAACTAATTTCAATAGTGTATTAAATTAGAAAATGTATAACTATTTCATACATTATCAGAATTTCGAACGGTCAGATCCGTTAGGATCGTATGGATGGCGGCAACGAAATGGAACAGACTGGGAGTGGATTGGAGATCGTTACAATTTATAGTGAAATAAATTGTCAGAATCAAATCAAAGATATTTAATCGTTATTCAACGATAACTGTCCAATGTGAGTAAAACTCACCAACTCTACCAGTTCATATTTTTATAACGTATTTTTAGAACTGATAAATAATGAATGATTGTTGTGTGTTTACTGTTTGGTTGAACTGCTAATTGATTGGTTGAAAATATCGATATAGTTATATATGTATCATTAATCAAATATTGATTCTTTTTATCATACTATTTCATATTGAATTAAAATTGATGTGAATTATATTGTGTAACATCTGTGGATGAAGGGAAACAGGTCGGTGGGATCCAACTGGATTCCTCAATATTTATAATACTATTGTTTTTATATATTGTGATATATGATGTGATATTTAATCTGCTGTTGATTATGTGTGTTTAGATGATACTGATCATGGTTATTTGGTATTTTAAATACCATAAGATATACTAGGATGTAGAAGAGGGGATTTTCAAAGTATATTTTGAAAATAAATTATTTATATAAAATCAATGGATTTTATATACAAAAGGAAAAGGATTTCATAAAAGAAAATAATTATAAAATTAAAGGGTTTTATAAAAGGAAATATTTGTAGAACATTTACAAATAGAATTAAAAAGGAAATATTTATTTGTTAAATAAATAGAATTAAAAAGAAATATATATTGTTAAATAAATAGAATTTAAAAGGAATAGTTATTTAGAAAATAAATAGAATTTAAAAGGAATAGTTGTATCGAAAATAAATAGAAAGAGAAAAGGAATATTTATTTAGAAAATAAATAAGATATTATAAAAGGAATTTGAGTTAATCAAATAGAGTTAATCCAATAGAGTTAATCGAACATTTGTCATTCGATTAGAGTTAATCCAATAGAGTAAATTGAATATTAGTTATTCGATTAGAGTTAATCAAATAGAGTTAATCCAATAGAGTTAATCGAATATTAGTTATTCGATTAGAGTTATTCGAAAGGAGTTATCGAATATTAGATATTCAGAAGGAGTTATCGAATATTAGTTATTCAAAAGGAGTTATCGAATATTAGTCATTCGAAAGGAGTAATCGAATATAGTTTATTCGAAAAGAGGTTATCGAATATTAGTTTATTCGAAAAGAGGTTATCGAATATTAGTTTATTCGAAAGGAGTTATCGAATATTAGTTTATTCGAAGGAGTTATCGAATATTAGTTTATTCGAAAGGAGTTATCGAATATTAGTTATTCAAAAGGAGTTATTGAATATTAGTTATTCGAAATGAGTAATCGAATATAGTTTACTCGAAAAGAGGTTATCTAATATTAGTTATTCGAAAGGAGTTAGCGAATATTAGTTATTCGAAAGGAGTAATCGAATATACTTTATTCGAAACGAGTTATCGAATATTGGTTATTCGAAAGGAGTTATCGAATATAGTTTATTCGAATAGAGAGAAAAGAGTAAATCGAATATGGCGATTCGAAGAAGAGAATTGATCGAATATTAGTTATTCGAAAGGAGTTAATCGAATATAGTTTATTCGAATAGAGTTAAAGGAGTTAACCGAATATAGTTTATTCGAAAGGAGTTAATTAGTCGGAGTTAATTGATTAGAGTCAATCCAATAGAGTTAATCGAGTTAGAGTTAATTGAAAGGAGTTAATCGAGTGGAGTTAATCAAATAGAGTTAATAGAATAGAGTTATCAAATAGAGCTAACTGATAAGAGTAAATCGATTAGAGTTAATAGAATAGTGTTAATTAAATAGAGTAAATCGAATATGGCTATTCGAAGAGAGATTATCGAATATAGTTTATTCGAAGGAAAGAGTTATCGAATAGATATTTATACGAAAGAGAGTTACGTAAGGAAGTTTCTTAAAGGTTTAAAAGGTGAACCTTGTCTGTTTCGAAGTTAGAAATGTTATTCAGTTAAGGTCTGAGAGGTAGTTATACCCTAAATTAATTGGCGTCGTTTTTAACTAAGGAATGGTTAAGGTTCGACAGTGAAGGTTGGTTAAGTGAAATTAGTTAATGAGTGTAAGGTTTTGAGTTGGCCTAGCGATGCTTTATTAAACATCTGGTTAAATCCAAATGTAAGGGTTTTGGAAATGTTTTCCAAATAAGAATTAGGGATACTTTCTAATATAGGAAATAAGAAATGGAAACGTTTTCCAAAGTTAATAACGTATATTTTCTAAAATTAGAAAATAAGGATTTGATGAATAAATGGAAACGAGAAATGGGGAAATGCATAAATGTTGATTGATGATTGATCGATAAAATTTTCATTTGGAAATAATATCGTTGTTTGCACACGTGTTTTTCTTTGACAGTTAACTCACTGACTATCGAAGTTTTTGACCATTGTTCCATCGTCAATACGAAGAGACCGGGATCAGATTCATTATCTGAAAACCACTCTTTATGGACGTTAGCATTGCATTCAAATATGATGAAGATAATTGAAGACGGAGTTATGCAAGGGCTGTTCTGTTTACAGAATAGTATCTTCGGTTTGTCCAGTCCCCGGACGACCTGTATGGAAGAATGTCTGACTGGGTATATTTAATAGATCGCGTAAGTTGATCTCTTCAAATGTATTTACGTTTGGTAGCGGAGAAATTCGTTTCTCTTAGCTGTATACCCGTTGTATATTTGGGGAAATAAAATTGTGATTTGGCGAGTATGACGATGTGACATTCAAAGTGAATAAATGTGTGATCTGTCAGAGATAATCGTAGCCTCTAGCCTCATAACTGGGAAATGACAAAAATCGGGCAGGCAGCATGGCTAAATAGTTGGCTGCCAATTAGGCTGTATTGCCACCTATCTAGAGATATTCATTTCATTCTATAATCTATTGTCGATGCTGTCCCATTCGGGAAACGGTTGCTGATCCCAACCGTTGGTGATATACATTCGATACACTCAAGCGAAATGAGTGGTCGGTCATGTGTGGTCGGGTTGTAAGATGTTCTTGTTGAACCCAGTGTATTCCTCTCTAGAATTACACTATCGGAAGGTGGTTCCATACCTTGTCATAGTTGTAAATCCATTACCCAACAAGTGCTCGCGGTTTTGATTGTATACTGTATATGTGGAACGTGAGATGAAAGAGTTCTGCAAGATGATTATTATATTTTGGTTGATAGACACTATTATAATATCAAAAGAGTTTTGATATAAAAGATCATTGTTTCTTTCAAAATGATTTGAAAGTTAAATCAAATTGATTTGGATTCTCATAAGGGAAAACACCGTTCTGTTATACGGCGTGGTCTTATGAGATATCATCTAATTGCTCAAACTGTTTTTAACTGATTTACTCACACCAGTCCCATGATTGACTTAGAGTTTATTTTTTTGTTTTCCCTAAACTCTTGGGTGCCCAATTTTGTACGGGCGGTCAAGTAGTCAGGATTTTACAGATATACTTGGAGAGCTTGGAGTAGGAGGCTTCAGGATTATATAACTATTGTTTATTCTGGTGTGTTGTAAGTGTTGTACTCTAATAATGTTACTGTATACATATACTGATTTTATTTCAAGGATATGTTATCTATTATATGTTGTTCGTTCCGCTGTGAGATTCGTGTTACTCTAATGTTGTATGTTCTTCTTCTTCTTCTATTCTAAGTTTCTATCTTATCTATCCTCACCCTCTGTTTTCTTTCTATTAGTTTTCTGGTTTCCAGTGTAATTTGGGTTGGAATTGCGTTATTTGGTCAGCTCAAATTGTACTGGAATTTCAGGACACTACAGTTGGTATCAGAGCCTAAGGTTAAGTAATTACCTTAGCTCTGTGGCGTGACTCAGTAGAGATGGGGTTAGTAATGCCCTAGATTGAGTTGAGTGTATTTATACGAGTGAACATATTTTCTATTTGATACAAAAAAATTGTTTTATATTGCAGAGATTTATTGGTTGAGTTGTTTATGAGTTATGGTCGATTAGTTTGACCCACTATATCGGTAGGAGTTTCTAAACACTCGAATACGATGAACCGACACAGTAGTTTTGAAAAGAGGGTAAAACAAAATAATTTTTACCCAAATTATATTTTGATATAAACGAAGTATAGATATTCGTAATGATTATAATATATTGGATGTGTTGGTTGTGATTATAATCGAATAAGATTATAAAATGTGAAACGGTTATGTAAATAGCCAATCAGAAGTCATATATGTAAAATACGTGAAATCAGATGAATTAAATTAGAATTGGAATTAAAACCCTGGAAGGTTATAAAAGTGTTTGTAAATGAATCTGGGTTAAATATAAGTGAATTTTAAAATCCTGGGAGATTTTAAATTGTTTACAAAGCATTGTGAATGGTATTTTGAAATGTATTTCAAATGGAAGTGTCTATAAATGGTTTAAAAGTGATATAGTATTGAACTCACTTCGATCGCTGGAAAATAAATTCTGATGACGACAGCTGCATCATCAGTGTTCATTTTCGAGTTGCTGAGTGACAGTTTACTACCAAAGATTTTGTTTTTAAATTGTTTTGCGAAAACAAGTGTTCAGAAATTCAAAGGTTTTGAATTGTTGTTATGATTTCAAATTTGATTTGAAATAAAACCCAGGAAATTGAATTTCTGAAATTGAAATTAAAATTTAACTTATGAAATTAAATAGATTCAAATGGAAAAGGTGAATATATAAATTAGAATGTAACTTAAAATAAGTTAAATAGAGTCCAGATTTGATTATGAATAATCGGGAATGGAATTGAGTGATAAGTAAAGAGTTTGGAATTTGTGATTAGGGTTGAAAGGAAATTAGACTTAGGTATAAGCGAATGGTTGTGTTAAAGATAAATTGATTTGAGATCAAGTTGGAAATGTATTGGTATATGCAGAATTGGCAATAAATGGAAATGATATACTGATATACCCGACAAAAAGGTACTAGTTTATATTATATATGGGTTTGAGATTTTGATGAGCTGAATTGGCAAGCCGCTGGGCTGTTTGATTTTCTTTTGGGTTGAAAAAGGCCTAGAGAGGCGAGTTGGAGTTTGAGCTATTGACCAGTACAAAGGAGGTGCTGGGAATTTTTTTCGAAAAGTTAAGGTGTTAGAAAATTTTCAGGATTTTTGAAAATTTTTGTTAGTAGGAATAAATAAATATTTAATTGAAATTAAATTGGTTCAGTTGAAACTGAAGTTAAGAAGTGAACAAATAAGTTTTAACCAGTTAATAGGGTTTGTTTTCTACCTTAACAATTTTGAGGACGAAATTATTTTAAGGGGGAAGAATGTAACGACCCGTATTTTCAACGATATTATAATTAATTTATTTAATTATTTATATAGTGATTTAGAGAATCAAATGGTCGTTTAATTAAATAATATTGAATATTTTATTAATATAAATAATAGAATAATATATTTAATTCAGAAATAATCAGAAATAGTAGAATTCACAATATGGTGTGAATTGGGAAATTCAAAATATTTAATTCAGTTTAAAATTGAATTAGAATAATGAATATATTATTTAAACGAAGTTTGAACGGATAATTATATTATAATTATGATCGAGCTCGTAATGGCGCTGTAGTTCGCTATTTGGCGATTTTAACTTCCACTGAATATACAGGGTCCATTTTAAATCGGATTTCCGTGAAACAAGAAACGTTCAGAGCTGGTGAAGTTTATTTTTCTAATGGAACAGAAAAATCGGGATTTCATCGTGTAGATTTTGATTTATGTCCAAATCAAATTTTCAAATAGTCGCTATGGAATTCCTTTATAATTTATATTGATTTATTTATATTTTAAAAGGATTTAAATATAAATCGAATATCAATATAACTGGGAAATTGGAAATATCAAATTATAAATCCAATTGGAGGTGTATGATATTCTATTGTGAATATATACGATAATATTTATTTTTAAATATATAATTTAATTATTTTTAAATATATTTAATATTTAAATTGGATTATTTAGAGCTTTAAAAATAGCCAGTTTTGCAAACGACCTCCGTTTTTGACGAAACTAATTTTGTTGGATCCGTAATATTAAATTATTGTTAGATTCCAAGTTTCATGATTTTTAGGGTCACTGTGTGGCCGTACAGATATTTAATGTGAAAAACAGTCAGTATTTTGATGGTTAAAAATAAGTTGTGTGAGCAAACGGAGTCGGAATTCGACGAAACCAATTTCGTTGGGTCTATAATGTCAAACTGTAACTACATGTCCATTTTCGTGATTTTTTGATATCATGTGTGATCGTGGGGATTTTTAAACAATGAACAGAGGTTACAATCCAATATAAACTAATATAAAAATCAAATAAAATAATATAAAAATCTACCTATAAATATTCAACTTCCTTCGAATCTAACACTTACTCCTCTGGTCAAAATATCTTACGCCGCTAGCAGGAAGAATTTCAACAGTGAAATTCAAAGTTCAAAAATCCATATTAACTCGAATTAAACCCCATAAATCATAAAACAAATATTTTCGCGATCAGTGTGGCTTGTTGTTCAATCTGGTGTGATATTTGGAAGGTGCGCATGCGTCTTTGGGCAGCTGGGTTTCGATTGCTCCACCTAAGGCTTGTAAATACCGGAATTATAGACATAGATGAGTGATTTGAGTGGTAGCATGGTATTTGTAGTACGGAAGTGGTTCGTTTGGGTGTTTTTGTGTGAATTCGGTGATGAAGATTGACGTGCGATGTACATGATTGAAGCGCTGGGATATTCATCGCAGGGGTGAAAGTGTTGTCGAGTTTAACCAAAATGGTATGGGTAGAAAGAGATTTCGAAGGAGGGAATTTTGGTTTGTGTCGTTTGATTTATGGTCGATTAAAAATGGAGTTTGGATTTTTCGATTGAAATGGAAATGGCAAGAGAACTCGCGGTGGAATTACTGGAGATCGGGGAAGATGGAGTTGAAAGGGAGCGGGTCTGTTAATTGAAATGGGCTTGGGACTTAGGGTGAGGCCCGGATTTTTATTTGTTTAATGTTTAAACTAATTTCAATAGTGTATTAAATTAGAAAATGTATAACTATTTCATACATTGTCAGAATTTCGAACGGCCATATCCGTTAGGATCATATGGACGACGGCTACGATTGGAACTAATCGGGAGTGGATTGGAGCTTGTTACAATTTATAGTGAAATAAATTGTCAGAATCAAATCAAAGATAGTTAATCGTCATTTATCGATAACTATCCAATGTGAGTAAAACTCACCAACTCTACCAGTTCATATTTTTATAATGTATTTTTAGAACTGATAAATGATGATTGATTGCTATGTGTTGACTATTTGGTTGAACTACTAATTGATTGGTTGAAAATATCGATATAGTTATATATATATATATATATATATATATCGTTAATCAAATATTGATTCTGTTTATTAGAATATTTCATATTGAAATGAATTTGATGTGAATTATATTGTGTAATATCTGTGGATGCAGGGAAACAAGTCGGTGGGATCCAACTGGATTCCTCAATATTTTTAATAATGTTGTTTTTATATATTGTGATATATGATGTGATATATAATCTGTTGTTGATTATGTGTGTATAGATGATACTGATCATGGTTATTTGGTATTTTAAATACCGTAAGAAATACTAGGATGTGGAAAAAGGGATTTTCAAAGTATATTTTGAAAATAAATTATTTATATAAAATCAATGGATTTTATACATAAAAGGAAAAGGATTCCATAAAAGAAAATAATTATAAAATCAAAGGATTTTATAAACGGAAATATTTGTAAAACATTTACAAGTATAATTAAAAAGGAAATATTTATTTCTTAAATAAATATAATTGAAAATAAATATTTATTGTTAAATAAATAGAATTTAAAAGGAATAGTTATTTAGAAAATACATAGTATTTAAAAGGAATAGTTATTTAGAAAATAAATAGAAAGAGAAAAGGAATATTTATTTAGAAAATAAATAAGATATTATAAAAGGAATTAGAGTTAATCAAATAGAGTTAATCCAATAGAGTTAATCGAATATTAGTTATTCGATTAGAGTTAATCCAATAGAGTTAATCGAATATTAGTAATTCGATTAGATTTAATCAAATAGAGTCAATGCAATAGAGTTAATCGAATATTAGTTATTCGATTAGAGTTATTCGAAAGGAGTTATCGAATATTAGTTATTCGAAAGGAGTTATCGAATATTAGTTATTCGAAAGGAGTTATCGAATATTAGTTATTCGAAAGGAGTAATCGAATATAGTTTATTCGAAAAGAGGTTATCGAATATTAGTTTATTCGAATAGAGGTTAACGAATATTAGTTTATTCGAAAGGAGTTATCGAATATTAGTTTACTCGAAAGGAGTTATCAAATATTAGTTTATTCGAAAGGAGTTATCGAATATTAGTTATTCGAAAGGAGTTATCGAATATTAGTTATTCGAAAGGAGTTATCGAATATTATTTTTTCGAAAGGAGTAATCGAATATGGTTTATTCGAAAATAGGTTATCAAATATTAGTTATTCGAAAGGAGTTATCGAATATTAGTTATTCGAAAGGAGTAACGGAGTATAGTTTGTTCGAAAGGAGTTATCGAATATTAGTTATTCGAAAGGAGTTATCGAATATAGTTTATTCGAATAGAGAGAAAAGAGTAAATCAAATATGGCTATTCGAAGAAGAGAATTAATCAAATATTAGTCATTCGAAAGGAGTTAATATAATATAGTTTATTCGAATAAAGTTAAAGGAGTTAACCGAATATAGTTTATTCGAAAGGAGTTAATTGGTAGGAGTTAATTGATTAGAGTTAATCCAATAGAGTTAATCGAGTTAGAGTTAATTGAAAGGAGTTAATCGAGTGGAGTTAATCAAATAGAGTTAATATAATAGAGTTAATCAAATAGAGCTAACTAATAAGAGTAAATCGATTAGAGTTAATCGAATAGTGTTAATTGAATAAAGTAAATTGAATATGGCTATTCGATGAGAGATTATCAAATATAGTTTATTCGAAGGAAAGAGTTATCGAATAGAGATTTATTCGAAAGAGATTTACGTAAGGAAGTTTGGTAAAGGTTTAAAAGGTGAACCTTGTCTGTTTCGAAGTTAGAAATGTTGTTCAGTTAAGGTCTGGGTGGTAGTTATACCCCAACTTGATTGGCATTGTTTTTAACTAAGGAATGGTTAAGGTTCGACAGTGAAGGTTGGTTAAGTGAAATTAGTTAATAAGTGTAAGGTTTTGAGTTGGCTTAGCGATGTTTTATTTAAACATCTGGTTAAATCCAAATGTAGGAGTTTTGGAAATGTTTTCCAAATAAGAATCAGGGATATTTTCTAATATAGAAAATAAGAAATGGAAACGTTTTCCAAAGTTAATAACGTATATTTTCTAAAATTAGAAAATAAGGATTTGATGAATAAATGGAAACGAGAAATAGGGAAATTCATAATTGTTGATTGATGATTGATCGATAAAATTTCCATCTGGAAATAATATCGTTGTTTGCACACGTGTTTTTCTTTGATAGTTAACCCACCGACTATCGAAGTTTTTGACCATTTTTCCGTCGTTAATACGGAGAGACAGGGATCATATTCATTATCTAAAAACCACTCTTTATGGGCGTTAGCGTTGCGAACAACGATGATGAAGATAATTGAAGACGGAGTTATGCAAGGACTATTCTGTTTATAGAATAGTACCTTCGGTTTGTCCAGTCCCAGGACGACCTGTATGGAAGAATGTCTAACAGAGTATATTTAATAGATCGTGTAAGTTGATTTCTTCAAACGTATATATGTTTGGTGGCGGAGGAATTCGTTTCTCTTAGATGTATGCCCGTTGTTTTTTTGGGGAAATCAAATTCTGATTTGGCGGGTATGACGATGTGACATTCAAACTGAATAAATGTGTGATTTGTTAAAGATAAGCGTGGCCTCTAGCCTTACAACTGGGAAATGACAAAAATCGGGCAGGCAGCATGGCTAAGTGGTTGGCTGCCAATTAGGGTGTATTATCACCTATCTAGAGATATTCATTTCATTCTATAATCTATTGTCGATGTTGTCCCATTCGGGAAACGGTTGTTGATCCCAATCGTTGGTGATATACATTCGATACACTCAAGCGAAATGAGTGGTCGATCATGTGTGGCCGGGTTGCAAGATGTTCTTGTTTAACCCATTGTATTCCTCTCTAGAGGTACACTATCGGAAGGTGGTTCCATACCTTGTCATAGTTGGAAATACATTACCCAATAAGTGCTCGCAGTTTTGATTGTATACTATATATGTGGAACGTGAGATGAAAGCGTTCTGGAAGATGACTATTATATTGTAGTTGATAGACACTATTATAATATCAAAAGAGTTTTGAAACAAAAGATCATTGTTTCTTTCAAAATGATTTGAAAGTTAAATCAAATTGATTTGGATTCTCATAAAGGAAAAACCCGTTCCGTTATACGGCGTGATCTTATGAGATATCGTCTAATTGCTCAAACTATTTTTAATTGATTTAATCACACCAGTCCCATGACTGGCCCAGAGTTTATTTTGTTTTGTTTTCCCTAAACTCTTGGGTGCCCAATTTTGTACGGGCAGTCAAGTAGTCACGATTTTACAGATATACTTGGAGAGCTTGGAGCAGGTGGCTTCAGGATTATATAGCTATTGTTTATTCCACTGTGTTGTAAGTGTTGTACTCTAATAATGTTACTGTATACATATACTGATTTTATTTCAAGGATATGTTATCCATTATATGTTGTTCGTTCCGCTGTGAGATTCGTGTTACTCTGATGTTGTATGTTCTTCTTCTTCTTCTATTATAAGTTTCTATCTTATCTATCCTCACCCCTTTGTTTTCTTTCAAATAGTTTTTTGGTTTCCAGTGTAATTTGGGTTGGATTTGTGTTATTTTGTCAGCTCAAATTATACCGGAATTTTGGGACACTACATGTGAGAGGACTAGGTTTTGGTGTACTTCCATCCCAAACGGGTATTTATTCGAGTAATTCAAAAAAAGTGACTGTATTAGAAAATCAAGTGACTCATTTGTCGGCTTGAGTAGACAAGCTAGCTAATTTGGTTATGACAGTAAGTTTATATATATATACACACTTAATTAGCCATTATTTGAAAGTGCAATATGTGCTTATGAATCATCGAGTCATCTCCTGCACTTTTACAGAGAAGAAGTGATGATAATATGGCGGAAATGGGGACTTCTCATACTCAAACTCCTCATACTCAAATTCATACTCAAACTCCTCAGGTTAGAATATATAATTTTATCTTATAATTTGTTAGAAAAATAAACTATGTTCACATGTTTGGTGCAAGGAGGCCATAGTGCCATTTTAATATTATGTTTTCCACTATCACAAAAGTCTCTAGATATCATTCCTTCTCACGCTTTGTTTCAGAAAAGGAATTCTATGTTTCTAAATGATGTTGCGGATATGGCTAAATGCACATAAGAGTGTGCATCAAAACTAATCACTTAATTAATGCATCAAAGGATGAGTTGAACAAAAAACCACTCTTAATTGGAACCATTACTGGGAACGAAGGTACACAGCCAGGTGTTAAGTAAAAAGTAGAGAGATTTCCACATCTAGTTTCGACAATGTCCGTCAATAAGTAAACATGATAAACCCCTTAATTTCTTCAAGCGAGTCAAAACTGTACACATGTTGGTAGACCAAGACCAGCTCCAAAATATCAAAGACTCCGCAGTCTTATTCACATATATAATTGTATTATCATCACTGCTTATTTTTTTCTTATTTAGTATTAGAATGTAATGAGTGATGTGACAGGTAAAATATTCAGTTAACTGGCTACACTTCTGCATATAATCCCTCGAATTAACTTACTGTTGTTTCAGGATTTTTTTGCGTGAAATTAACTAATTTAGCCTTTCCTTCCTTCCCAGTAGACATGAATTAAATATCAAACCTACTAATAGTGAACTCGAAAATGGGGAAGAACGATCTGTGTGTGTATATATGAAACAAGCAATATCAAAAATACAACCGGCTGCAGCCATATCTAAAGAGGGCATTAATTAAATTTATAACTATTTTATCACTTATAAGTGCCACTTTTTTGTTTTGGGTATGTTATGAAGTACTGTTTTATCCTTTCTGCCTCTAGTGTTAAAATTGCTGCAAATCATGTTTGAATTATGAGAGACTCGATCTCTTTTGTGTAACATATAGACCTTTCTAGAATACTAATCTAAAACTTGTTACTGGTCACCATTTTCAAGAACATGTTCTTGAACATCAAATTAACAAGTTAAAGATGGCAAAATAATTGATCATATGTATGATTATCGTTTGGGTTACACTAATAAACCGGACCAATGCATCATACGATTTTGTTTGGGTTATAGTAAAGTATGAGTATTACTGTTTTGCTATTGTGAGCACTTTCTGCCAATTTGTTAAACTACTTGTGTTTAAGCATATGATAAAGGATGCTGAGTGTGGGGTGACTATTAAAAACTGCTTATTTTTTTCTTGCAGTTGCACCGCTTGAGTAACGGTCTGCATATTCAAGTTGATCGGGTTGCTGTAGATGTGGTGAAAAGGAAGTACAAGCTGTTGAGCTGGCATAAGAACGTAGTAGCAGAGGGGACGATAGCAAGTACTGATCCTAATGCTTCAGTGCATTTTGTTAAGCTTGGAGTAGATGCTTGGAAGGTATGGGTAAATGTTGCAGTGGAACCAGACCCCTTTCTGTTTAGGCCAAATTCGAAGATGTCCACTATCAAGGTGGTCGTTGGATCAGCAGTTGTGTGGCACAAGGACTTCATCTCCTTAGTCTAGTATGATAGTACGTAGAATATATATTATATTAGTAGCCCCTACTGTTATGACACTTAATGTTTTGTGCAGCTATCAAGTAAACTTATCCGATCTTTTTGCTTGTGAATACTATGACTTCTGTAAACTTATCTAAGTCTTTTGGGATGTGAATATTATGACTACGGAAACTTATCTAAATCTTTTGGAATGTGGTATTTTATCTAATCTTTTCTGTATGCGCGATGTGAATGGTATACGTTAATGGTTTGTGGCTGCTACATCAATTTTTTTATTCGTAATTATAGTGCAATAGGCAATTAAGTTGTTAAATTAAATTTCACAACGAAAATAGTACGTTGTCAAAACCTATAGTGAAATTGTATGGTAGCATGACACAACGGGTAAAAACAGTTGCAAAATAATTTATTAAGCGGGCAAAATCACTTGTAATAAAGGCAATTACGACGTTAGAAGAACGTTGTTATAAATTATATTACAATGGTCATAACTTGTGTAACAACCCGGAAAATCAGAAACATTTTAAAATTTTTATTTTGGCAATTTTAATGAATTTTGGATAATTAAAATGAATTATTTTAAATAATAAAGACAAGAAATTTATTATGAATAGAATGTATATATTTATTTAAATTGAAGTAAGAATATAAATATTTATTTTTAACTATAAAAGGAAATGGAAATGGCGCGGTAGTTTGAAATTTCGATTTCAAATTTCAAATGAATGTACAGGATTCAAAATAAACCGGATTTTGGCGAAACCAAAAATATAAGAATCTGTTTGAAAATATCTTTCCAATGAATCTAAAAAATCCAAATTTCATAGCGGGAATAACAAGTTATGCCCAATTGAAAATTCAGAATAGTCGTTATGGAAATATAGCGCTTAAAAACAGCGATTTTGCAAACGACCTCCGTTTTCGACGAGACCACTTTTGTTGGATCCGGAATGTCAAATTATTGCTGGATTCCAATTTTCATAATTTTTGGAATCAATATGTGAGTGTGGTGAATTTAAACGTGTTTGGCCATTTCAGTTTGAATTTAATCGACTAGAAAATGACCGTTTTTCAAATGGTCTCCAAATTCGACGAAATAAGTTTTGTTAGGACCGTATCGTCAAAACATAGGCAAATTTATTTTTCTGGAATTTTTGGAGTCCATATGTGGCCCCAATAAATTGAAATGTACATTTAAATTAAATATATATTGATTTATATTGTAATTTAGATGAAAACTGATCGAAACAGCCGAACTGGCTTACGATACATATCCCATTGTGTTCGGAATAGGGGTCATTAGCTAGGGGTGACGGTCGTTGGATGTGAATTGGAGTCCGGACAAAAATTCACCTTTCTGAATTAAAATAATAATAAAATGAAATAACATATATTTTCCCTCTCCCCTCTCCCTCTCTATTCAGTCGAACCCGTTCGATTTAAAAAAAAAAGATAAACCCCGACACCCCTAGATCTCGTCGCCGCCAGCGCGAGATCCGCCGCCGCCGCTGTTTACAGGCGCGGCCCACCTTCAATCACCCCCCAATCGATCCTCTCCTCCTTCCTCCTCTCCCTTCTCCATTTCAAGAAAACCAAATTCCCCCAAAAACTGAAAACCACCAGAATCTGGCACCACTAGCCAAGCCCCGGCCACCGCCGACTCCCCAAGCCTATAGACCCCCCTCCGTGCGCCCCTCAGACCCCCTGCTCCTCCTCCAAATGCGCAAACCTACCTCCCCTTCTTCCAATCCGAACCAAACCCCCCTCAAATCGTCAAAAGCCGCTGCTCCATCACGCTGGGCCCGCCGCCGTTGCCTGCGCCGACCACCGATGATGCACAGCGCCCCCGAATGCCCGTGAGTTTTTATATCAATTTTTATTTGTTTTTAACGATAAAAATGTATGATTTTTAACAAAGAAAAGAAATGATTTTTAACAATGTAAAGGTAGGATTTTTTTCATAGAAAAGTTGAGATTTTTAAATGAGAAATGTCTAATTTTTTTTATAGCAAATAGTTAAGATTATTTAAAAAAAAAAGATTATATTTTTTTATAATGAAAAGATTATATTTTTTATAATGAAAAGATTTCATTTTTAACATTGGAAAGATTTCATTTTTAACGTTGGAAAGATTTCATTTTTAACAATAAAAAGATTCAATTTTTGATTAGAGAAATATTCGATTTTGATTAGAAAAAGTCTTTATTTTTATTTATACTAAAATATAATTTTTAGTCATATAAAAATATGATTTTTTTATATATATCATTTTAGAATAAAAATTTGATTTTTATTATATAACGATATAAAAATATGATGTTTGTATATGAAGTAGCAGAATAAAAATATGATTTTTATAATATGAAGAGCGTTATAAAAATATGATTTTTATTATATAAACATCGTTATAAAAATATGATTTTTACATATGAAGTAGCGATACAAAAATGTGATTTTTACTATGAACAGCGGGAAAACATAGCGATGGAACGAACGAGAAACAAATCAACACCATACGATAAAGAATGGCGGGGTGGAAACCCAAGGTGAAAACTTCTTACTTTAATTTTATTTTCTAGTTAAAATATAAAATAGGATACAGATGGTGCTTAGCAGCACCCGACACCCGTTGTCCACAAACCATGGATGACTTGTTTGATTTGATTGTGTTGTGAAAATTGATTGTGATGTGGAATTGAATAAATAAAATATTCATGTGTTGAAATAAATAGTTTATAGTTAAAAATATAATTTTCAACGTGTATATAAATTAAATAGATATTCATTTACAAATCGGACGATTTTTTTATGTACACACATTTGATTGATATTGATTGGGACGATATATTTTACACATCGCCCAACTACACAAATAATAATCAGTGCTTGTTGTTTGAAAACCCACACGGGTATTGGGATGATATTGGATATACACTAATCCCAATATTTTGTTTTATGTCAAACGGTGGGTTGACAGGCTGTTGTAAGTGTTAAATATTTATATTTAACGCTTATGCAGTTGTGTGATGCACTCTGGATGATGGTTGACTATGTTTGATTATTGTTGTGTACATGTGTGTGTGAAATCCATATAAATAAAATTATGTGGTAATTGACTGTGTCTGATTCCAGTTCAGAAAGAGCGAATATTTTAAATTAACAAATATTTTAAAATAACTAATATTTTAAAATAATATTCGGTAATGTATCGAAATATGATTTTGATGTCCGATTTGGGATGGACACTAAAATATTGAATATATGAAGCCATGTTGATTAGATTAACATCATTTTGAAGTGAACGATATTTATATCGATTTTATTCATTTTTATAATGAATATTGAAAAGGAAGTGATTTCAAAATCTAATGTTTTGAAAATATTATCATTTATATATCGATGAAATGGAATATTCAATTTTGATTTGAAATTGAATATGAAGTTGAAATCGTTTTGAAAACGAATTAAAATGAATTATAAAATCCGTTTTAAATGGAAATCGATGAAATATATATAATATATATATTATATATATTTAATGGCCTGAATAGAACGCGTCGCGCCGCGGCAGTTCGCGAATTTCAACCCTTGACTTCGAATGGACATTACAGGAGATCCGACCGCCGAATTCTCCTAAAACCAGAACCGTTGGGTTCGTATCGAAAAGAGCTTTCCAAAGAATACAACAGATTTGAAATCTAATGGTTGGATTTGGAATTATGTCCAAATAAAATTCGGAAAAGGTCGCTGTAAGTGGAGTTCGATGACCGTTTATGGAAACCGACTGTACGGGCCTTGATAAAATTATTAAAAATATCAATAATTTGTGTAAAATCATAATAAATGATTTGTAAAGAATTGGGATGAAAAATTCCATATTTTAAAAAATAAAAATATATTTTTATCGAAATGGATGAGTCATGAACTAGATTTGAAATCCAACAATTTTTAAATAAATAAATTGGATTTGTGAATGGTTTTACTATAACCAGAAATTTCAAAAATAAAAATTGAAATGGATTTGAATCGAAAGTATTTTCAGAATATTTCGATATTGGATTTCATGATTATACGGATATTGTGGAGGAATTTGGAAGATGTATGTATATCGTTATTCCAATATGATATTTGTTGGTTTTAGAATTTGATATTGAATATAAGCCGATATATTTTCTATTCAGATCCTTGTATTTAATATCAAATTGGATTGTGGGTTTGTCGTGAACGGTGTCTTCAGTAACACTATTCTTAAACCCAGTTGAGAAAAAATATAAATCTTTGTATTAAGATTTAATGAAGTTTACCAATTAATTAACATTTAATTAGAATTAAATTGAAATTGGTTTCTGGGTTTATCGTGAACAGTATTTTAAATAACACTTGATCTCTAACTCGATTAACAATGGAAAGAGATTTTGGGTTTGTCATGAATGGTATATTTAATAATACTGTTCTTAAACCCAATATAGTTAAGAAAATTAGAAACTTACTGGAGATTAGCTAAGTTGAATGGTTTCCTAGGTATTGATCTGATGTTGGTTTCGGCCTTCGGGATTAATACTTAGGGAATTGTTCTTTTACTAATTTACGGTCAGAGACTGATGGGATAGGGTCTTCAGTAACACTGTTCTTAAACCCAATGTGAAAAGAATAATTCTTTTAATGAAGATATAAAGAAGTATTACCAATTAATTAACATTTAATTGGAACTGAAAATGGGATGTGAATTGGGTTTATTGTGAACTGTGTTTTTAACGACATTTGTTCTTTGACCCGATTTACAGTGAAATGTGATGTGGAATTTATTAATCTTTTTATTTAGATTTAAACGGGAATTTTCCAAAGTAAATTTTTCCAATTTAATATATTAAATTGGAATTGAATGGAATTCGATTGATAATAATCGAAGTGAACTTCGGTGGAGGAAGACTGTTAATACATATGGAATTTATAAGGCTTTGTCGTTACTCCATTTATATTATTAGTTGGATACGGGAATTGATGTCGATTATATATTGATTTGTTTTTCCGTGAAGATTCCATAATTAATGACACGCAATTTGGGTTTATCGTGAACTGTGTTTTGAATGACATTAGTTCTTTAACCCAGTTAAGGGCAGAATTACATGTCTGTCATTGTATTTCGAATTATATGGTTGATCTCTGCTAAATATATATCTATTTGGTGGTTAAGAATATATTCTCTTGCTTAACACCCTTCTTTAAGACATACGAGCTAAGAGGTTATATATCGGAAGAAATCAATAGTACGGTGTAGATTGTCGATGCGACATGTTTGTGTTTCCAAAGTTAAATAATCATTAATATTGATTTTTGGGAAGAATAAAACTAGGTGGGGTTTTAATGAATCTTTAATTAGATTGAAATGGGAATTGATAATTTTAATTATCAAATTTGGGAGATGATTGAGAATGGAGTATCACCAATTTTGCTCCTAGCGATAGTTAAATCTTTAATTAGATTTGAACGTGGAATGGTAATTATATTTACCAATAATACTATGGTGTTAGATATAGAGTATTACCAATTTTTCTCCACTGGATGAATAGGGTGGGATCGGGAAATTAAATAAATGATTACTTTGGTAAGGTGCGCTAATCCCGACTAGTTTGGAAAACCGTAACATGGTTTGAATTGATATCCAAAGGAAAATTAAAAAATAAATTTAAAGAATTTATCTTTTATAAAATTAATGGGAGCCTTTCCCAAAGGATATTAATATTTAAATAGAAGAATATTCAGAATTGTAATGAGGCTTATGTTGTGTTTTATAGCACTTGTTTATTATATACGCGAGTTATTCGGAAAGGCCGGGTTTATACCCATTCTAAATAACTGATTCAACGATAAGTTGACGATGAGGACGGTGGTTGAAGACTAGAGGTCTTTGCATCGTTTGGACGATGAGGACGGTGGCTGAAGACTAGAGGTCTTCGCATTGTTTGGACGATGAGGACGGTGGTTGAAGACTAGAGGTCTTCGCATCGTTTGGACGATGAGGATGGTGGTTGAAGACTAGAGGTCTTTGTATCTTTTGGATGATTACTAATGTCTTGATTGGGCTATACACCCAAGATGAGGTAATAAGTGGTGATCGTCTAGACGTACTTGGAGATCGATCGGATATGCGAGGGCCTCTCTCCTGTATTGGACATATGGGACGAGGAATAAGGTGCCTCCGGTTTCGTTTAGACCCAGAATGAACTTGTAAACGGATGTGTGTTTGACATTGGATTTATTATGTGTTGATTGATTTTTATTAAATATATATCTGTTTGGTGGCATAGAATCTATTCTCTTGCTTAACGCCCTTCTTTGAGGCATACGGGCTCAGTGGTTATATGTTGATAGACATCAGTTGCATGGCGTGAATTGCCAGTGTGGCATGTTGAGATGCAGATGATCAAGGCTGCTGTTGAAAAGCAGAATCTTGTGATTGATGATCAAAGCACGGCTTTAATATAGCATAGCTTTGTGTATAGCGTTAATTCGCGAGCCTCACACCTCGGTATGAGTCAAAAACGGGATCAGACCGTTGGGAGAACATGACGTTTCTTTCTAGCTGTGGGTGGTGTCAGAGTTTTGCACACCTTGACATTGTTATATTTTTACCTATGTGGTTGTTGGATTGCGAGGCGCCTCGGATATATCGGTCTCTTCGGAGCCGATGGATATAGGTCCTATAGGACCAGGAAACATGTGTTCAGGAATTGACAATCCTCAAACGTAAGGGAGGACCGACCCAACCGATCCAAGGGTTCACTGCATGGGATCCTGAGGCATTTTCTAGAGTGTCTTGAAGCGGTGAGGAGCCATCCCTGGCCTCGACTCATGACGGAAATCCAATTTCCAATACGTGACATTTCGGTTTTGATTGTAGAGCCTAGTATGGCGACATAGTGGTATGGGGCACTATGCCGTCTATGATTGATACATTTACATTTGAAGTTGTTTTCATATACTTTACACTGTAATAGTATCAAAATGATTTGTTTTAAAACATACCAAGCATGTTTGGCTATTATAAGGTAAAACTCTATCCTCCGGCTTGCGTTGCATTGTGTGATGGGACCTGGGTCTTATAATAGCTTCATTTTTCCAAAAAGCATTGCGTTGTTTATTCTATGCACTAGTATTCTCGAGAGTAAACCCGTTCCGTGTTATATGGCGTGGTCCCTTGATTTACTTTATTTTTAAAGTAAAGTTTTAAATAACTGTTTTAGCTCTCACACCAGTCACATGACTGACTTGGAGTTTATTGTTTTAACCAAAACTCTGGGTGCCCTTATTTTCCACATGGGCAGCTAGTACTTTTGGTTTTGCAGATTTATATTCACAGGATCCTAGTTTACAACTGGAACGATATTCAGAAAGCTCTACATCCGTGTATCTCTTTCATTTGTGTTTTGTTTTATTTTCTGCTGCATTGTAATTTGTAAATCTCTAATATTTATCAAATGTATATTATTTGTTCATACTCTGTATATTCTTGTACTCTGATGTAAATTGTTGTAATAAGCAATGAAATGTTCTTCGGTTTATGTTCTGATTCGTCTTATCCTCAAAGCAATCCGGGCTTTCCTTTACGGGGAAGTTCGGGTCGTTACAACGTAGTATCAGAGCTTTGGATTATAGAGCTCAAAAAACAAGACACATTAGAACCAAATGAAAGAATTCATCAGAGATTGGATTAGTTATACCCAATGGGAATTACTCGTTAGAGATAGGATTAGTAGTATCCTAGAACAAGTGTGAAGAGTAGTGTTTTGGAAATAAAAATGAAAACAAATATTGTTGTGAAAATTTAAACCATTTCATCCATATTTGAATATTTATTTGTATTGAATTTGGACAATCCAATATATAAAGATTTTGCATATACGCCTTACAAACGTATATTCAAAGTTTTAATATACTGGATTGATATAGAATCACACTCTAGTCGCCCGGAGATGATTCTGATGATAGTCTAGACATCATCAGCATTTGTGTTCGAGTTTCAAAAGTGGGATGTCTATATATTTCCAATTGACTGGTGTGAGAACCAAAACTAGATAGGGTTATTTGTTGTGATTTGGCATCAAAAACATGTTTTTTGAGTATATAAAAAATTATGAATTTGAAAAGATAATCAACTAATTGATTGCTAGTTATGTTGTTTGATTATTGAATTTTTAGCTAAATTGAAAATTGTTTGGAAATGCATGCACGCACATATATATATATGCGTGAACAGGTCATAGCAAGGAGGCTAGAGAAGATGAATGAAATTGAATGCCCGACAAATAGGTACATGTTTACTAATTTATTGGGCTTGGATGATTTTATGAGCCGATTGGCCAGCCGCTTGACTTTTTCTTTTTCTATTTTAGATGAGAGGGCTTGTGTGGCGGTTTGGGGATTTTCCTGGTGCTCCCGTTCAAAGGAGGTTATGGTGAAATTTTTCGAAAATTTAGGGTGTTAGCCAATTTTTTGGAAAATTAAAAATTCTTAGAAACTGAAAAGTTGAAGAATGAAAGCCAGAATGAAAGTTGAGTTGGTTAGTTAACCAACTTTCAGATCTGCTCCTTTTCGAGGATGAAAAGATTTTAAGTGGGGGAGATTGTAACAACCCAGAAAATCAGAACCAATTTAATTTTTTTATTTTGGCAATTTTAATGAATTTTGGATATTTAAAATGAATTATTTTAAATAATAACGACTAGAAATTTATTTTGAATAGAATTAGAATGTATATATTCATTTAAATCAAAGTTAGAATATAAATATTTATTTTTAATTATAAAAGGAATTGGAAATGGCGTGGTAGTTTGAAAATTCGATTTCAAATTTCGAATGAATGTACAAGATTTCAAATAAATCAGATTTTAGCGAAATCAAAAATATTAGAATCTATTTGAAAATAGCTTTCCAACGAATATAAAAAATCCAAATTTCATAGCAGGAATAAAAAGTTATGCTCAGTTGAAAATTTGAATAATCGCTATGGAAATATAGCCCTTAAAAATAGCGATTTTGCAAACGACCTCCGTTTTCGACGAGACCACTTTTGTTGGATCCGGAATGTCAAATTATTGTTGGATTCCAATTTTAATAATTTTTGGAATCAACATGTGAGCGTGGTGAATTTAAATGTGTTTGGTCATTTCAGTTTGAATTTAATCAACTGGAAAATGACAGTTTTTCAAACGGTCTCCAAATTCGATGAAATTAGTTTTGCTAGGACCGTATTGTCAAAACATAACCAAATTTATTTTTCTGGAATTTTTGGAGTCCGTATGTGGCCCCAATAAATTGAAATGTATGTTTAAAGTAAATATATATTGATTTATATTGTAATTTAAATGAAAAATAATCTAAACAGTCGAACTGGCTTACGATACATATCCCATTGTGTTCAAAATGGGGGTAATTAGCTAGGGGTGATGGTCGTTGGATGTGAAATGGAGTTTGGATAAAAATTCACCTTTTTGAATTAAAATAATAATAAAATAATATATATTTTCCCTCTCCCCTCTCTCTTTCTATTCAGTCAAACCAATCGAATTAAAGGAAAAAAAGCGGTAAACCCCGACACCCCTAGATCTCGTCGCTACCAGCGCGAGATCTGCCGCCGCCGTTTACAGGCGCGACCCACCTCAGATCACCCCCCCCGATCCTCTCCTCCTTCCTCCTCTCCCTTCTCCATTTCAAGAAAACCCAAATCCCCCAAAAACTGAAAACCACCAGAATCCGCCACCACTAGCCAAACCCGGCCACCGCTGACTCCTCCAGCCTGCAGACCCTCCCTACGCACTTCTTAAACCCCCTGCTCCTCCTCCAAACGTGTAAACCGATCTCTCCCTTCTTCCAATCCGAACCAAACCCCCCTCAAATCGTCAAAAGCCGCTGTTCCACCACGCTGGGCCCGCCGCCATTGCCTGCGCCGACCACCGATGATGCACAACACCCCCGAATGCCCGTGAATTTTTATTTCAGTTTTTATTTGTTTTTAACGATAAAAAGGTATGATTTTAAACAAAGAAAAGAAATGATTTTTAACAATGTAAAGGTAGGATTTTTAGCATAGAAAAGTTGAGATTTTTAAATGCGAAATGTTTGGATATTTTTATAGCAAATAGTTAACATTTAAAAAAAAGGTTTTTTTATAATGAAAAGAATATATTTAAAGATTTCATTTTTAACAATAAAAAGATTCGATTTCTGATTAGAGAAAGATTCGATTTTTATTTATACCAAAATATAATTTTTAGTCATATAAAAATATGATTTTTATATATATCATTTTAGAATAAAATTTAGATTTTTATCATATAACGATATAAAAATATGATGTTTTTATATGAAGTAGAGGAATAAAATTATGATTTTTATAATATGAAGAGCGTTATAAAAATATGATTTTTATTATATAAACATCATTTTAAAAATATGATTTTTACATATGAAGTAGCGATACAAAAATGTGATTTTTACTGTGAACAGTGGGAAAAGATAGCGATGGAACGAACGAAAAACAAATAAAAACCATCCGATAAAGAATGGCAGAGTGGAAACCCAAGGTGAGAACTTCTCATTTTAATTTTATTTTCTAGTTAAAATATATACTAGGATGCAGGCGGTGCTTAACAGCACCCGACACACGTCGTCCAAAAACCATGGACGACTAGTTTGATTTGATTGTGTTGTGAAAATTGATTGTGATGTGGAACGGAATGAACAAAATATTAGTGTGTTGAAATAAATAGTTTGTAGTTAAAAATATAATTTTCAACATGTATATGAATTAAATAATTATTCATTTACAAATCGGACGATTTGTTTATGTACACACATTTGATTGATATTGATTGGGACGATATATTTTACACATCGCCCAACTGCACAAATAATAATCAGTGTTTGTTGTTTGAAAACCCCACACGGGTATTGGGATGATATTGGAAATACACTAATCCCAATATTTAGTTGTACGTCAATCGATGGGCTGACAGGCTGTTATAAGCGTTAAATATTTATATTTAAAGCTTATGCAGTTGTGTGATGCACTCTGGATGATGGTTGACTATGTATGATTATTGTTGTGTACATGTGTGTGTGAAATCCATATAAATAAAATTATATGGAAATTGACTGTGTCTGATTCCAATTCGGAAAGAACGAATATATTAAATTAACAAATATTTTAAAATAATATTCAGTACTGGATCGAAATATGATTTTGATGTCCGATTTGGGATGGACACTAAAATATTGAAAAATATGAAGCCGTGTTGATTAGATTAACGCCATTTTGACGTGAACGATAGTTATATCGATTTTATTCATTTTTATAGTGAGTATCGAAAAGGAGGTGATTTCAAAATCTAATGTTTTGAAAATATTATCATTTATATGTCGATGATATGGAATATTCAATTTTGATTTGAAATTGAATATGAAGTTGAAATCGTTTTGAAAATGAATTTAAAACGATTTATAAAATCCGTTTTAAATGGAAATCGATGAAATATATATAATATATATATTATATATATTTAATGGCCTGAATAGAACCGCCGCGCCGTGGCAGTTCACGAATTTCAACCATTGACTTCGAATGGACATTACAGGAGTGTAATGGCCTGCAAATCCGTAATATCTGAGTTGACTACATACATCACATGTCCAACCCAAATATCACAAAAATACGAATCGTTTTTTTTAGGAGAAAAGGTAGAAGAAGAACATAAATAACAATACAGAATCTCACATCGCAGCGGAACAAAATATACTATATCATAAATTTTGAAATACAAAATTTGTACTGTATACACATATCATTATCAGAGTACAACACTTACAACACAGCGGAACAACACTCTATATAACTAACACTGAAGCCTCCTGCTCCAAGCTCCTTCAGATAAATCAGTAAAATCCTGAACTACTTGACTGCCCGTACAAATTTAGGCACCCAAGAGTTTAGGTAAAACAAAACAACAAACTCCGGGTAAGTCATGGGACTGGTATGAGTAAACAATTTAAAACAGTTTCAGAAACTAAATGATATCTCATAAGACCATTCCATATAACACAGAATGGGTTTTTCCCTCATGAGAATCCAAACCACTTGATTTAACTTTAAAAATCCTTTTGAAAGAACGATAATCTTTATATCAAATCTCTTTTGATATTATGATAGTGTCTAAATCAAATAAATAGAATCTAGTGGAACGCTTGCATCTCACGTTCCACATATATAATATACAATCAAAACCGCAAGAACTTATTGGGTAATGAATTTCCAACTATGGCAACGTATGGAACCACCTTCCGATAGTGTATCTCTAGAGGAGAATACACTGGGTTAAACAAGAACATCTTGTAACCCGGCTGTAACACCCCACTCCCGCTATGATCACTCACTAAGGGAATGCCATAGCATCGGTGGAGTATTTTAGTGAATATAGAACAGAAAAATTACAACAAGACAGATATAAATAGTACTTGAAATTTAAAACATCATCTCATAACAGCGGAAGTAAAACATGTCTGGTTACATCATAAAACCACAATAAAAGTCAAGTACAATATCCATCAAAATAAAGAAGTACATAATCCCACTCTCATACAATAGCCAAAACAAAACAAAAGATAACTGGGTAACTGGAGCTTTACATCTATCCAAGCTCCTAAAGACTGGAACAGCAATCCGATCAAGCTCCACTACTGCTAGGATCCACCGTAGGACCTGAGGGTTGGGAAAAAGATAAAAACAACGGGGTCAGGCAAAAGTCTGAGCGAGTCCTATAACTTTAACAATACAATCGTTAAAGTAACCAGAGAAGACATAAACTGATATACGGTAACTAATGGGGATGAATGGCTACACTAAGCAGTCAACTAAACTAAGATAAAAGATAAAGACGCATCTACCCTTCCAAAGGTAAATTACTAAACTGCACCACCCCAGTCGTTCCTAACTTAAAGGTTGATCCCACCCATGGACTTATAAAATTAACTTAATAGTTCTCGCGTACCCCTAGGTGACTAAGTAGACGCCACGGGGCCCTACAATCCACTAGGTGTACACACTACTTCCCATTCGATCGGCTCCCTAACGTAGATACCCGTGCTGGCCCCACCGTGGGGTGTACCATTCCCCAACGTGGCAACCTGATAAAATTAACGGTGCACGGCTTATATCTACACGATGCAACAACGTCTTATTTACCAGCCCGGGTCCACACACGCATATGAAACCCGTTGGTCATGCGTTGCCACCGCTAACCCATTTTGGCCTCTTATAGTCAAGCCCAGTATGCGTGTCCCGTCCTCAACATGGGTCGAGCCCACTAAGATACGTATGGGTTACTGGTTGAAATGGGCCCCCAGCACAAGCCATCCCCCTAATCTTGGCCCTCACACTAGTGTTTCCCACTTAACCCTTTAATCATGTTTAATTACATGTTCCTCTTTGGTTAAGTATTCTAATCGTATTTTCTATTGCCACCCAAGGCAACCCACTAGATTCCTCATGCCACCCAAGGCACCCACTTAACCCCTCGTGTCCCTCTACATGCTAATATGGTTAAGTGTTTCTTAATTAATTAATTAAGATCATGACCTCATAAAGACCTCTCACATTAGACCGTCTTTTATGACTGCTGGATATGCCGGTTGGGTCCGGGCAGCCTTACGTCATAAAAAGGGTCTAACCTCGTGTCTTTACTTTAATCACGTATTTAATTTGTGCCTAAGACCTCTCACATTGGGCTAACATTTGTAGCAACTGGTTAAGCCGATTGGGTCCGGGCAGTTTTACGCTACAATTGAGTCCAACCTCGTGTCTTAGTCGATTAATTACACCTAATTAATCACCCTCTTAATTTATATTAATTATCCCTAATTAATTAATCATGTTTTCCAGAATATGGGTAAACCTAACTCAATAGGTAAATTCCCAACTCCGCAGTGTGGGTACACCTAACTTAATAGGCAAATTCCCAACACATAGTATGGGTACACCTAACTTAATAGGCAAATTCCCATACTATGTTCATTTATTTTATGTTATGCATAATTATATTAATTTCACACAATCTTATTAACATATGCATTTAATTAACCCCATCGTTCCCACGTAATTTCGTTCTCATGACATAACACATATAAAAGGTGTCAACTTGCATATGTATGAACATGTTTCAAAGGTGCCATCTTGCATATTAACAAACACATAACTTGCATATGAACTTGCATAACATGTCACATAACTTGCATATTAACTTGTATAACATGTCACATAACTTGCATATTAACTTGTATAACATGTCACATAACTTTCATATTAACAAATACATGACTTGCATATAATATGTCACATAACTTGCATATGAACTTGCATAACATATTACATGACTTGCATATAAACTCATAAACTTGCATATGAACTTATAAACTTGCATATGATCTCATAAACTTGCATATGAACTTATAAACTTGCATATGAAGAAACATACAACTTGCATAGTTATCATACATGTAACTTGCATATTAACATACATGTAACTTGCATATTAACATATGATCACAAAGCACAAAACTTGCATTATGCATGTCATCAAAAGAGACAACCTTGCATGTCATAATGTATGCATAAAACCAAACACTTAGCATGCATAAAATCAAATACTTAGCATGCATAAAATCGAATACTTAGCATGCATAAAATCGAATACTTAGCATGCATAAAATCAAATACTTAGCATGCATAAAATCAAATACTTAGCATGCATGAAACCCATCACCTAACTTGCATAAACCCACATACTTAGCTTGCATAAACATAGGGTTAACATTAAACATAGATTAGCAAACTAACATCATATCATATGACTTAAAACCCATTAATCCACATATAAAACCATATGATCTCATCATATCTCATCTACTTAGTTTAGCAATTGATCATTAAAGTGATAGAAACTCACAACTAACAAATTTGCACTCCAAATGAAGAAGATTAAGATGCTTAGAATGGATTAGAGGTTGATTAGAGAGTGATTAGCTTGCAACCCTCTTCATAAATTAGTGGAGGCTCCTTCTAAGATTTAATTTGGCGGCATGTAGCCCTCAATTCTATTTTTAGTATGGATTAGGGTAGGTTTAGGGTGTATTTATAGATTAGGTGAGTGTTTTAGGCCCTTAGATTAACCCTAGATTAGATTAGGACCCTTAGATTTCGGAAATCTCTATAACACAGCCCAAGACTAACCCAAAAAAAACAGATCTGGTGCACCCAGATCAACAGGGCCGACACCCTGTGTCGACACCCCTGTCGACAGGGCTGTCGACACCCCTGTCGACATGCCTGTCGACACCCCTGTCGACATGCCTGTCGACACCCCTGTCGACATGCCTGTCGACACGGGGCTAGGCGGGAACTTTCCTGCCCTTTCCGCTTTTGGCTCCAAACTTGTTTTAGAACTGAATTTTAAATCTGTTTTTAACTTTGAATTTTCTGAAAACTTCATTGGGCCATAACTGGGCCATACGGACTCCGATTCTCGAAAACTCGGACTCTATTTCGCGTATTTTTCCGAGACGAACGCAATGACGCAGCCCGTTTCCCCTGATTCTCACATCTGAGATAAATTATACTTTATTTACTAACCATTAGTGTTAATTAAAATTCGGGGTGTTACATTCTCCCCTACTTAAAGGATTTCGTCCCCGAAATCTCTAAGCTAAGGAGAACGTATCCTACCAACCAAACAACCATCTACTAAACCATCAACTACAAGCAACCATTATCCTTAGAAACTTCTAATGATGTATGAACATATGCAGAAAGTGCGTGTATATGTCCGTATACTAATGCAAAATCAGGCGGTCTACTGATTCAGTCGACCTCCTTAATGCAAACCATGATAGTGCCATGCATCCAATATGTATGCGAAACCCTATTGACACATACAATTTCTATATGCGTGCACAACCATACACAAAAATGCATCATCCATATGATAACACAGCCATGATACATCCATCAATCTAACTACCACATCCATTTATGCGATATGCAACATGAAGTGACTGAGCCGATCTAGTGCCTAATGTGTGTGTATATGCATCCACGAGCAACCACTAGCAACCAATTGCATCCACATGCATCCATCAACCATAACATGTTTCAAACACATGTTTCAACCATAGGTTTTACCCTATCTAAAGGTCATAGGTACTAGCGAGAGGATATACTAAAGATAAGATAAGTACTAGACAAGCGATAAAGGAGAAGTTAAAAGACATACTCTCAAAAAGAAATGGATACAAAGAACGCATCTTCGCTTCCGTCTCCCAAGTAGCATTGCTTTCGTCATCTCCCCATTGCACTTTAACTAGCTGAACTTCTCTGTTCCTCAACTTCCTAGTTTCTGACCCAAGGATGCGAGTAGGAGCTCGTCGAATCGTCGCATCACGCTCTACCTCTACATCTCTAAGCAAGCTCGGCTCTACCACCTCTGCGGTCTCATGTAAGCACTTCCTCAAATGTGATACATGCAATACATCATGAACACCACTAAGTCTGTCGGGCAACTTCACCCTATATGCCATCCGTCCAATCCTTTCCTTAATAGGAAACGGTCCAACAAACCTCGGTGCTAACTTCCCAACGGACCCAAAGCGAACAACATTTCTCAATGGAGATACTTTGACAAAAACCATGTCCCCAACCTCAAACTCAAGATCCGTCCTTCTCCGATCCGCATAAGATTTCTGTCTATCTTGCGCTGCCTTCATCCTTCTACGAATCAAATCAATCTTCTTTGAAGTCTCTCTAACCATATCTGGCCCAAGCAAGATCTTATCCGTAGATTCCCACCAACATGTAGGAGATCGACAAGGCCTTCCATAAAGAGCTTCGAAAGGTGCCATGCCAATACTAGACTGAAAGCTGTTATTGTATGCGAACTCCACCAAAGGAAGATGTTCTTCCCATGTACCTCCAAAATCCAAGATACAAAGCCTCAAGAGATCTTCTAAGATACGGTTCACCCTCTCGGTCTGACCGTCCGTCTGAGGATGATATGCGGTGCTCAAACACAACTGAGTCCCTACCGCCTCTTGCAAACTTCTCCAAAACTCACTAGTGAAGATAGGATCTCGATCACTCACAATGCTAGATGGTACGCCATGCAATCTAACAATCTCTCTAACATAGACTGAAGCAAGCCATGGAGCGGTCCTCTTACTCTTCACGGGTATAAAATGGGCACTCTTGGTAAGTCTGTCTACCACAACCCAAATTCCCGTATTGCCCTTCCTCGATCTCGGTAACCCATCGATGAAATCCATCGAGACACTATCCCACTTCCATTGCGGAACTTCCAATGGGTGTAGCAACCCACCAGGTTTCCTTTGCTCCGCTTTAACTTGTTGGCACACTAAGCATCTAGCCACATACTCGGCCACATCTTTCTTCATACCGGCCCAGAAGAAAACTCTCTTCATATCTTGGTACATTTTGTCTCCACCGGGATGAATAGTCATTCTTGAACGATGTGCATCATCCAAAATAGCCTTCTTCAAACCCTCATCTTGCGGTACACAAAGTCTACCGTCTCTATGCAACCATCCCCTATCATCTATGGTGTATCTACCCAAATGGCTGGACGACTCCCCCCTTATAAGCTTCTCTACCAACTCAACCAACTGTGGGTCGTCTCGCTGAGCCTCGCCAATCCATCCCAAAAGAGTAGGTCTAACCTCCAAGGATGCTAACAAACCAGGTACAAAGTCAACAGAAGGTCTGAAGTCGAACAAAGAAAGAAACTCCAAGCTTCGCCGTTCCACGAACAATGGACTCAAAGATAGCCTTTTTCTACTCAAGGCGTCCGCCACCACGTTACCCTTGCCAGGGGTATACGCTATCTCGAAATCATAGGATGCTAAGAACTCCATCCACCTTTGCTGTCTTAAGTTTAAATCCTTCTGAGAGAATAAGTACTTCAATGATTTATGGTCAGTGAACAACTCGAATCTCTCACTAAGAAGATAATGGCGCCAAGACTTAAGTGCAAAAACAATCGCGGCCAACTCTAGATCATGGGTAGGGTAATTCTTCTCATGCACTCTCAATTGCCTCCCTCCATAGGCTATTACCCTTCCCTCCTGCATCAAGACTGCGCCTAATCCTGTCCCACAAGCATCGGTATAAACAACAAACGGCTTACTCCCATTTGGAAGCACTAAAACTGGAGCGGTGGTCAAAGCTCTCTTTAATCGTCGGAAAGCATCATCACAATCTACGTCCCATGAGAAAACCAGATTCTTTTTCGTCAAGCGGGTTAATGGGGCTGATATCTTCGCGAAGTCTTTGATGAACTTCCTATAATATCCTGCCAACCCCAAGAAACTTCTTACTTCGGTAGCATTTCTAGGAACTTTCCAATCCTGGATAGATACTATCTTTGCGGGATCCACAGCTATCCCTTCCTTAGAGACCACATGCCCTAAGAATCGCACTTCTCTTCTCCAAAAATGACATTTAGAGAATTTAGCTTTAAGACTATGTGCTCGAAGAGTCTCCAACACTTCTCTGAGATGTAAGGCATGCTCTTCTTCACTCTTGGAAAAGACCAAGATGTCATCCACAAAGACTACTACAAACTTATTCAGATACTCTCTGAAAACTCTACTCATCAGATCAACAAAGTATGCAGGGGCGTTTGTCAACCCAAATGGCATCACAAGCCACTCATAAAAACCATCCGGAGTCCGGAAAGCAGTCTTCTCTATACTGTCCTCCGCCACTCTCAACTGATGAAACCCTGTAGCTAAGTCCATCTGCGAAAACACTGAGGCGCCAACCAACTGATCAAAGAGATCATCTATCCTCGGTAATGGGTGTCTATTCTTCTTCGTGAGCTTATTAAGTTCTCTATAATCCACACAAAGTCTAAGGGACCCATCCGCCTTCGTGGCAAACACTACTGGAGCTCCCCACTCCGATATACTTCGCCTTATGAACCCCTTCTCAAGCAACTCCCCTACTTGCTTATGAAGTTCTCTTCTCTCACGAGGAGCCATGTGGCGCACTGGCAAAGATACTGGTTTGGCATTATCCACCAAATAAATTCGGAAATCTATCTCCCGCTTCGGAGGCAAACCCTTCACTTCTTCAAACACATCCGGATATTCCCGGACCACTCTGACAGAACGCAAACTCTCGGCCGAAGCATCGAGCGATTCAAGATAACTTAGCAAAACAGATTCCATGGGATTACAAGAGATCTCGAGAGTATTACCCAAGCGGGTCATAAGCCTGACAACTCTTCTTTCACAATCAAGAACGGCACCATTACTGGATAACCAGTCCATGCCCAAAATCAACCCATAGCCTGTGAAGCCCAATACAAAAGCATCACATCCCAACTCAACGCTAAGTATAGAAATTTTCAAACCCAAACATATCATAGACAGATATATGGAGCCCCCAATTGGGTTTGAAACAACCAAGGGATCATCAACTAGACTGGTGTCTAAGTGCAGTGACTCAACTAACGATGATGAGATAAAAGAATGCGATGCGCCAGAGTCAAACAAAGTACGAACTGGATGATCAAACAGAAAAACCAGACTTTCAACGGAAATAGTTCTACCTCTCTGCTGAATCGGTGGAACTGAGAGAGCCTGAACTTGCCCCCCTGCCTGAGCTGGTGCCATAAGAGCTTGCACCTGACCTCCTGAGGTAGACCTCGTCTTCTGCCCCTTCTTTGGGCAGTCCTTCACAAGATGTCCTGCTTCACCACAATGAAAGCAACCGGTCTTCTTCTTTTTGCGACAATCCTTGCTGAGGTGGCATGGGGTCCCACAATTGAAGCACTTCTTCTTCTTCTTCTTCCCCTTGTCACCATTGCCTTTTCCACCCTTGCCTTGTTGTTGTTGTTGCGGTTTCTTCTGATCCCCCTTCTTCTCTGGTGCCTTAGAACTCTTATCATCCTCATGCATAAGTGCCATGTAGACAAGCTTCTCAAAGGTGGCCCCCATAGGAATGTGAGTCATAGCTATTCCTTGCAATGGTTCGTTCAAGCCTCTAACGAACCTCAAAGCCTTCTTCTCCGGTGTATTCACCAACTCTATGCCAAACCTTGCTAATTGATTGAATTTGTTGACATATTCTTTCACCGTGAGACTCCCTTGCTTCAAATTCAAGAACTTCTCCATAAACAGATTCTCTTCCGCCCTTGAGAGAAACTTAGCCCCAAACCTTTGCTTGAAATCTGCCCAAGAGTCAACAGGGCGTTCTCCATTAGTGACCTCCCACCAGAATGAGGCCTCTCCCTTCATTAACCAAGCCGCCAACTTGACTTTCTTTCCCTCTTCCACTTCAAAGATATCTAGCAACTCTTCCACTTCCTTAAGCCAATCTCTAGCCTCTACGAATGTCTCTGAACCTAGAAAATGTTTTCCTCCTATAGCCTTGAACTCCTTGCAAATCTTAGCAAAATTATCCACTTGAGGCTGAGGAGGAGGAGCGGTTGCCTCTGGTGTAGTAGCATTGGCTGGACCCGCAGCCGCGGCCCTAGCCTCTTGTAACCTCCTATACCATAGTGGTATAACTAAGCCCTCCGGGATGTTAAGATCTTCAGCCATGCTGAAACGAAAGAGGAAAGATTCAAAAAGGAGATTCCGAAAGATAAAGATATGGCTATTGGGGATTATGCTTTTCTTTTTAAAAAACTTTTCTCTTAAAAGACATGTTTTTGAAAATACTTTTTCCAAAAATAATACCTTTACTATTTTCTAAAAAATGTATTTTTCTCAAAAATTTATCTGTTCCGGTAACCTTAAGCTCTGATACCACGTGTAACACCCCACTCCTGCTATGATCACTCACTAAGGGAATGCCATAGCATCGGTGGAGTATTTTAGTGAATATAGAACAGAAAAATTACAACAAGACAGATATAAATAGTACTTGAAATTTAAAACATCATCTCATAACAGCGGAAGTAAAACATGTCTGGTTACATCATAAAACCACAATAAAAGTCAAGTACAATATCCATCAAAATAAAGAAGTACATAATCCCACTCTCATACAATAGCCAAAACAAAAGAAAAGATAACTGGGTAACTGGAGCTTTACATCTATCCAAGCTCCTAAAGACTGGAACAGCAATCCGATCAAGCTCCACTACTGCTAGGATCCACCGTAGGACCTGAGGGTTGGGAAAAAGATAAAAACAACGGGGTCAGACATAAGTCTGAGCGAGTCCTATAACTTTAACAATACAATCGTTAAAGTAACCAGAGAAGACATAAACTGATATACGGTAACTAATGGGGATGAATGGCTACACTAAGCAGTCAACTAAACTAAGATAAAAGATAAAGACGCATCTACCCTTCCAAAGGTAAATTACTAAACTGCACCACCCCAGTCGTTCCTAACTTAAAGGTTGATCCCACCCATGGATTTATAAAATTAACTTAATAGTTCTCGCGTACCCCTAGGTGACTAAGTAGACGCCACGGGGCCCTACAATCCACTAGGTGTACACACTACTCCCCATTCGATCGGCTCCCTAACGTAGATACCCGTGTTGGCCCCACCGTGGGGTGTACCATTCCCCAACGTGGCAACCTGATAAAATTAACGGTGCACGACTTATATCTACACGATGCAACAACGTCTTATTTATCAGCCCGAGTCCATACACGCATATGAAACCCGTTGGTCATGCGTTGCCACCGCTAACCCATTTTGGCCTCTTATAGTCAAGCCCAGTATGCGTGTCCCGTCCTCAACATGGGTCGAGCCCACTAAGATACGTATGGGTTACTGGTTGAAATGGGCCCCCAGCACAAGCCATCCCCCTAAGCTTGGCCCTCACACTAGTGTTTCCCACTTAACCCTTTAATCATGTTTAATTACATGTTCCTCTTTGGTTAAGTATTCTAATCGTATTTTCTATTGCCACCCAAGGCAACCCACTAGATTCCTCATGCCACCCAAGGCACCCACTTAACCCCTCATGTCCCTCTACATGCTAATATGGTTAAGTGTTTCTTAATTAATTAATTAAGATCATGACCTCATAAAGACCTCTCACATTAGACCGTCTTTTATGACTGCTGGATATGCCGGTTGGGTCCGGGCAGCCTTACGTCATAAAAAGGGTCTAACCTCGTGTCTTTACTTTAATCACGTATTTAATTTGTGCCTAAGACCTCTCACATTGGGCTAACATTTGTAGCAACTGGTTAAGCCGGTTGGGTCCGGGCAGTTTTACGCTACAATTGAGTCCAACCTCGTGTCTTAGTCGATTAATTACACCTAATTAATCACCCTCTTAATTTATATTAATTATCCCTAATTAATTAATCATGTTTTCCAGAATATGGGTAAACCTAACTCAATAGGTAAATTCCCAACTCCGTAGTGTGGGTACACCTAACTTAATAGGCAAATTCCCAACACATAGTATGGGTACACCTAACTTAATAGGCAAATTCGCATACTATGTTCATTTATTTTATGTTATGCATAATTATATTAACTTCACACAATCTTATTAACATATGCATTTAATTAACCCCATCGTTCCCACGTAATTTCGTTCTCATGACATAACACATATAAAAGGTGTCAACTTGCATATGTATGAACATGTTTCAAAGGTGCCATCTTGCATATTAACAAACACATAACTTGCATATGAACTTGCATAACATGTCACATAACTTTCATATTAACTTGTATAACATGTCACATAACTTGCATATTAACTTGTATAACATGTCACATAACTTGCATATTAACAAATACATGACTTGCATATAATATGTCACATAACTTGCATATGAACTTGCATAACATATTACATGACTTGCATATGAACTCATAAACTTGCATATGAACTTATAAACTTGCATATGATCTCATAAACTTGCATATGAACTTATAAACTTGCATATGAAGAAACATACAACTTGCATAGTTATCATACATGTAACTTGCATATTAACATACATGTAACTTGCATATTAACATATGATCACAAAGCACAAAACTTGCATTATGCATGTCATCAAAAGAGACAACCTTGCATGTCATAATGTATGCATAAAACCAAACACTTAGCATGCATAAAATCAAATACTTAGCATGCATAAAATCAAATACTTAGCATGCATAAAATCGAATACTTAGCATGCATAAAATCAAATACTTAGCATGCATAAAATCAAATACTTAGCATGCATGAAACCCATCACCTAACTTGCATAAACCCACATACTTAGCTTGCATAAACATAGGGTTAACATTAAACATAGATTAGCAAACTAACATCATATCATATGACTTAAAACCCATTAATCCACATATAAAACCATATGATCTCATCATATCTCATCTACTTAGTTTAGCAATTGATCATTAAAGTGATAGAAACTCACAACTAGCAAATTTGCACTCCAAATGAAGAAAATTAAGATGCTTAGAATGGATTAGAGGTTGATTAGAGAGTGATTAGCTTGCAACCCTCTTCATAAATTAGTGGAGGCTCCTTCTAAGATTTAATTTGGCGGCATGTAGCCCTCAATTCTATTTTTAGTATGGATTAGGGTAGGTTTAGGGTGTATTTATAGATTAGGTGAGTGTTTTAGGCCCTTAGATTAACCCTAGATTAGATTAGGACCCTTAGATTTCGGAAATCTCTATAACACAGCCCAAGACTAACCCAAAAAAACCAGATCTGGTGCACCCAGATCAACAGGGCCGACACCCTGTGTCGACACCCCTGTCGACATGCCTGTCGACACCCCTGTCGACATGCCTGTCGACACGGGGCTAGGCGGGAACTTTCCCGCCCTTTCCGCTTTTGGCTCCAAACTTGTTTTAGAACTGAATTTTAAATCTGTTTTTAACTTTGAATTTTCTGAAAACTTCATTGGGCCATAACTGGGCCATACGGACTCCGATTCTCGAAAACTCGGACTCTATTTCGCGTATTTTTCCAAGACGAACGCAATGACGCAGCCCGTTTCCCCTGATTCTCACATCTGTGATAAATTATACTTTAATTACTAACCATTAGTGTTAATTAAAATTCGGGGTGTTACACCGGCCATACATGACCGACCACTCATTTCGCTTGAGTGTATCGAATGTACACCACCAACGGTTGGGATCAGCAACCGTTTTCCCGAATGGGACAACATCGAATAGAATAAGGAATTAAATGAATTTCTCTAGATACGTGATAATACACCCTAATGGGAGCTAACGACATAGCCATGTTGCCTGCCCGATTTTTGTCATTTCCCGGTTGTTGAGGCCCCAGGCTACGCTTACTTATCATTCATTGATAATACAATCACTTTGAATGTCACATTTTCAGACCCATTAATCACTAATTGATTTGCACAAATATATTTTTGATATTGTGCTAAGAGAATAAATCTATTGCCACATATATTTATACAGACCAACATATTCGATCATTGGAAATACTTTGTCAGACATTCGTCCATATAACTTCGTTTTGGGATTGAACGAAACCGAAGGCACAATTTCCATTAATAGAAAAGCCCTTGCACTCTACTCCATCTCTGATTTCCTTTATATAATCTGATTTGCAATGCTACTGCCAATACGAAGTGGTTCTCGGATAATAATCCAACTGGTCTCTCCATATTGACAACGATATTAGCAACACTTCGATAGTCCGTTATTTAACTATCGAAGAAAAACAAACATCCACTCAAAACATCAAACAATCACTGGGCCCCTTAATTAATATATTAATTATATCACTTCTCCATTTCCTTGTCAATATTTGTTAACCAAATATTTTCAATAATCATCTCGGCCTCTTACGCTATTTGGAGAACATTTCCAAATATTAACTTCTTTTATTTTCTATGTTTAGAAAATATCCTTTGTTTATAATTGGAAAACATTCCAATTACTTATCTCTTTCACGACCGTTCATTTCTATACTTAGGAAATATTTATTATTATATTTACAAAATTCCACTTATTTGGGTTAAAACAAATGTTATGTAAAACATTATTACAACAACCCAAAATAATGCATTCGGCTAAATCTCTTTAAACATTTCTCTTCGAGACTGAATCTTTCTATTTATCAGTTAATAATGACACCAATCAAGTTGGGGTACAATTACCTCTCAGACCTTGACTGAAAATAATATTAACTTCAAAACAGACAAGACCGCTAACTCGAATAATCAACACCATATTAAGCCAATTTTCCATTTCTAAAACGTATATACATTTCTCTTTCTATTTTTAGCAGATTTAATTATAGATTTCCTTTTTGTTTATAATATTCTATTTTTAAGTTTGTTTCCATATCGTATTCTATGTATATCAATACATTGATTTCTAATTATCAAATCTTCTTAAAAATATTCTAACTCCTTAAATTCCCGGAAAGTTTCGCCATAACCTCCTTTGTATCGGTCAATAGTTCAAACATCAACTCGCCTCTCTAGGCCCTTTCCATCCAAAAAGAAAAGCAAAAAAGCTAAGTGGCTTTCTTATTCGGCGCATAAAATCTCATATGGAATTAAACGTGTACCTTTTTGTCGAGCATACAAATTATAAACTTTATACACTTCATCTCATACCTATCTAACACATATCCAAATATTTCCCTTTTGGTTTTAACTCAATCCAATCGTCTTAACCCAAATTCGCTAATTTATCTCCTTATTAGCTCTTTTGCCTATTTAACTTTTTATTTGAACATATCACATTCAAATATAATTTAATATACTCATGAACCAATCGAATTCTATTTTCAACTCGCGTTACATATTCGATTTCGAATATAAATTTTCAAATCTCTTTCACTTATCCAACGCCCAATTCCGATTCAAATCTCGATTAACTATTTTCTTCAAATTAGTTAAATCTATTTAAAAACTATGAATCTGATTTTTGTTTCAAAAATCAATTCAATTACTTCACTGGAGTTCATATTTATTTTATATCTCCAGTCTGGATTTTTCTAAAGGTAATTTGGATTTTGTTTCTTTAAAATCCTTTTACTTATTTAAATAAACCGTTATGGTTTTATAATGGTTCTGGCGCTGTTTTTTTTGAAAATTTGATTTTTACATAACTCAAAATATATACGGCGAAATTCAGAATTTTCTCTTCCATTAGAGAACTATTATATAATTGGTCCTGGCGGTTCTTGTTTCAAAGAATTCCGACTTAATTTGAGTTCTATATACTCAATTGAAGTTCAAATCGCCAACTTACGAACTGCCACGCTGCGGCGAGTTCATTTTAATTATATTTAAATATAAACGTTTAAATTTCGTTTATAAATAAATTTCAACTCCATTCTAATATATTTTAATATATATTCGGCCTATTTACCAAACCTAACTTAATATTCTCGTTGGATTCAATTATATCGATTTTCATATTAAATTTATCTTCTTTTTAAATAAATTCAAATTAATCGAATTCAAATCATAAATCCTTACCGATTTATTTTAGTTCAATTTATATTCTGAACATTAGAATAAATCCCATTATTTATTTGTTTAAAACGATTTCCCTATTTCTATTTTTAAATTCACATTTGAGTTTAAATATTCAAATTATCAAATGATAAAATTTTCCACTTTGTTTATAAACATTGTTTATAATTTCACTTCAAATCTCGTATTATTTAATTTAGAAACATCGTTTATAAATTCAATACTTGTTTTATTTATTCCAAACAAGCTAATATCTTTAGCCCCTTCGAAATTCGAATTCTATTTTTAGAAAAATAGATTTTCCATTTAAAATCTGAAATATCCTTTTCATGATATTTTATATATCAACATTTTGGAGCCAGTGACATTCAACAATTCAGAACACCCAATTTATCAACCATAGGTTTTCAAACACATCATATATAACAATATATGTGATAACAAACAAACAATAATATTTTTGAGGAATCCAGTTGGATTCCTCCAACCTATTTCCCTACATCCACAGACGTTAGCCAACATAAATAATACCCATCCCGCTTCGAGGCAGGATATCGCGGTATAGAACGTCATCCACTATCATAGCGTGGGGCGTATAGGGTCATCTGCTAATGATACTGCAGGCATCCGCTAATGGTACTGCGGGAGTCCAACTACCAATATATATATATATATATAATATCCACAAACACCAATCCTAAATAACTAATATATATTTAATAATAGCCACAGTAATATTCTAACTCATTCAAGCAATCAACAATTATTTTTGATGATAAAAAGAATTTAAATAAAATTCTTGAGTGAGAATTACTCACCGTGATTATTTTGAAATCCATTTTCTATTTCTTTATTTAATCCAACCTCGGAAAAATATTGAATCGACTTAAATCCGTACTTTTTTTCTCTAGCTGCAAATCTCATTTATCCGACTCCGTGATTTATGGATCTCGCATGAATGATTTTTGTAAGTTAATAATATTTTGAATAATTAAATTAATAACTGTAGGATCTAAATTAACCCTAGAGGGGGGTGAATAGGGTTTATCGCAGATTTTCACAGAATAATTAAATAATCACAGCACAGAATAATGCAGAAAATAAATAACACACAGGTATACCCAGCTTTGGCAAAACCCTGCCTACTGCTGCATTACCCAAGGTTTCTACTAGGAGTTAAAACAATCCCTACGCTTACAATTCCCTGTAAACTCGCGACACTCGCTCCCAACTGTTTTTAACCCTACGCTCAAAACCCTGCACTGGTTTTTATCCCCAAAACCAGATTTCCCCAAATTACAAACCCTGTAATTCGTCTCCCTAGTTTTAGAGACAAACTAGAAAACTCTAGACTTGATAACAAATTGAAATTAAAGACGACCAAAATCAAAACAATAAAAAACCCCTTGAGAAAAACTTTCAAAACCTTAGGAATTAAAATAGGGGTTATCCCCTTTGGTTTAGAAACTTGGCCGGCTTCTTCTATTTGCCCTAGCCCCTTTATTCTTTGACCCGATCTCCTTTTTCTCTGTGAAAAAAATGGCGGCCTAGGGTTCTTCTCCTGTCCAAATCACGATGGCGATCCAGCTAGGGTTTTCAATCTCCTTTGATTTTAGGCGGTGGCTCTCTATCTTCTCTAATATGCTCGAACTTCTGGTGGTTATCCTTGTTTAATTGGAGTGGAATACTTTGATTTCGATCCAAGCAATTTTTTGTGTTCTCTGGTATGATTTTAGATTTGAATTTATGCTTTAATTTTGCTTGAACTTGGATAATCATAAGCCTGTGATGATTGGTGTATTTATAGGATTAAAATCCAATATATTTTCTTTGATTTCGTCTTAGACTTGGTTTGATATATTCGAAAATTTTGAGGCTTTTGAAATCGGCTTTTAATAGTTCTTGATCTCTTGGAAATTTCTTCGATTTGAATATAGCTATGAATACTTCCACTATTCTGGAGTTACTTGCGTGTGAAAACCTTGAACTTTGAAACGGTCTCTTCGAATCAAAAACCCATATAACTTACATAAATTTTCTGGAACTTTAATGATTTCAAACTGAATATTCTGCTACCTTAACAACTGGTATAAAAAAATGCTTTTGCTTGTCATTGAATCAGATTTAATACTTGATTGATCTTGCCATAAACTTGAACAGATTTATTACTCTGATTTTTGAACTGGTACTTCATTTATTCTTCGACTTCCTGCTTGAGTACACTCCACTTAGAACTGATGCTATGTTCTGATTTTGAACAAGTTTAACTGATGCCACACTTGATATTTGCCTTTTAACAAAACTTGATTATTTAATTTGATTTTTAAAAAATTGCACTTGAACTTGCTTTGCTGAAAACTAAGAACTGATGCTTTGACTTGATTAAGAATCAAGAATGGATATAATACTTGATCAGTCTGGCATGATTTCTCTTGTACTTGAATTTCTCAGTTATCATTCTTTGAATTTGATAAGAACATTTATTGTACTTGATCATCCCTGCTAGACTTGCCATTTCATACTCGACTTGTCTTCCTATTTGACATTTTTATACTGACTTCTCGGCTTGTTTAAATGAGGCTTTTATAATGATATGCTGCTTCACTATTTAAAAATAAACTTGTACACTATTACTTTGTATACGTGATATTCTTTGATCTTGTGCAACTTGTCTTGTGCCTCATGATTGGGTTCCACTATTAAAACACACTGGCTTTTTAAAAAGAACTTTCTGCACCATAACTTGTGCATGTCCATATCCATGTAGCCTTGTATATGTTATACTCGAGGCCGTTTGCATCATTCACCATGCATTTCTTGTAACTTGCTAGGCCCTTGCTATCATAAGTTTTCTTGAACCATTTTTCACTGCTTAAACTATTTTGCTTTTGACCTGTATATACACTTGAGTAAATCATCCTGAAGCATGTACCTCTGCATGCATGTACAAGTGCGATTCTGCCCATTTTTTCTTGTACCGACTTGTAGATGCCATGTAATTTGTGCTATGAGCTTTACTGTCATGCAACTATTTTGCTTTACTGTCATGAGTCATGATGCACTTGTTCACTTGAACCATATGTGTTTTAATCTTGAAACTATACTTGCAGTATGAAACAAAAATTTCACTTGATCATTTGTTGTCTTGCCAAAAACATATCCATTAACCTTTGAGTGCTTACACTGTTGCTACCGTGACCATAATGGTTTGTGTACTTGTCATTATTATATTTGCTCTGAAACATGTTTGTACCTTGATGAACTGTCACTTGGATTTTTAGATATTTGAACTGTTGCTAGAGTTTAAGAATTCCTATGAAATTTAAAATGGTACTAGGCTTTTCCATTTTATTTTTGCACTTGAACTTAACAGTGCCTTGTATTCTCGTCTTTGAACTCTGATGTACCCTCTTGCTGTTATATTGCTCGACCATATTCTATTTGTTGTTTCCTGCTATATTCTGTGCATGCTCTTCTTACTTCATGTTATCATGCTGTCCACACTTGCTTTACGTGTTGGCTGCATCACTATTTTCGTGTTCGAACGTGGCTCGACCACCCCATGTTTACTTACATCACCTTTGAATTTCTTTTGATTATTTTGGCTTATTATTTTTATTTGCATGTATGATTCGACTATTTTCATACTGATTTGCACTGAGTCGAGAAGGTCGACGTGGCTACTCCTTAGTTGCACACTGAATTGGCGAGGCAGTGCACACGTGTATATACATACATGTGTGTATATGCAGCCATCCAGACGAGTTTTTCTGTCCCTGCATATCAGACAAAGTCTAGAAAAATGATGAGAAACACACCGCAAATCTGAGGCAAATAAAATTTAAAAATAAATTTTTATTTGCTTTTATTTAATTTTATTTTTGTTGAAGTCTATTGTGTCTGTTTTTCTGTATGTGACAGGAATGAAGATGGACTGACTGAAAGCTGTGAAAACAGAAGACTGAAGATGAAGACAAGAACAGCGTTAGTGTGTGTATATATGTAAGAAACAGTGTTTGTACAACTGAAAGAATATGTAATGAGGAATTTCTGTATTGATTGTGTACGTGAATAAAAATTGTACTACTCTTTGTAATAAACAGATTTGATTGAAATAAAATATTATTTTTGTTGTTCAATTAAATCTGTTTATTTTTATTTTGTTTGAATCTTTTAATAGTACAATGTCTGTGATGTGTTAAATGTGTCATGACAAAAATATTCAAAAATATTTGGATGTGTAAATAGTGGAGTGTTGTATACTTACAATTTCAAATGCTAAAAATAAAATATTTATTCGAATAAAAACATTGTTTGGATATTCAATTCTGTATAGTAGTGTTCTATTCAATAAATATTTATTTCTGTGTAAAATATAGAATAGTACTATTTACAAACTCATTTATAAAAAAAAAATATGTTTGTTATCATCAAACAAAAATCAAACTGTTATACTCAACAATAACTACTAATTAAAAGAAAAATAATTAGATTATGACTAGTTACCTAAATCCTTTCTCCTAAACCTTTTCCATGTTCACTTCTTTCAGTTTTGATTACTAACTGTTGAACCTGTTTTACAGAGTACCACCGCCCCTAACAATCATCACATGCCATATCCTTATCAACGAAGACCATCCAATTTCATTTGTTGAAAGCCGAGCTTAAGATGTAGCATTCAAACCCCATGCCTAAACCAATATTGTTGCTGCTACTCCGTGAAACCCAATGCCCTTACCAGCGTCGATCAACTCAAATCATTTGTCTGAATTCTGAACCGAGAAGAATCCTAACTCCTCTAGTCCACGCAATCCCCTTTACCTCGCTGAACTTCCCAAATTTTAAACGTGACACCCCCAAAATCGACTTCTTTATCGATCTTGACCCTGTTGTGCAACAAAATGATGAACTATGCCTTCAAACCCCTGCTGCACCATCGAGGCATCAACTGGCCTTCATACCATGATTCACGATGAACTCTGGGTCAAGACAAAATAGTCGAGCCCTCCCACGCCATTGCGATCCCTTCTTCTGCCTCGAATAGCTTATCCGCGATTTCCAAAAAAATTGTACTCGAACACCATCAAACTCTGCCACCTGAAATCACTCGTAACCAGATGTGACGTGCCTCCTTTACTTCTCTCCGACTCGCTCCGTGCTGTTGGAAAAATGAACCCTAACTTCGCTGACCCAAAGTTGGGTAGTAGAAAAATGATTGAATTAAAGAATATTGGCAGACTATCGTTAAGAGGGGTTTCGATTTGGATTTTTATCTCGAAGAAAAACAAAGAACAGAAGAATGAAAGAGAGAAAGGAGAAGTATGTGTAATTTTATAAAGGAAGGGTTCGGCTTTAATTTGAACAGCGAGGCCATTATATTTTCTCCCCCATGTTTTGTTTCTGTCCACAGAATAAGAGGAACGTATATTTTATTTTAATTTAATTTGTTTTTGAACTGGCGTCCTTTAATTCAAATACCCCATGATTCTGAACTTCTCTCTGAACCCAACAACTGACATTTTTAGGGTTATTCCCCTATTCTGGACACACTGGGATAAGTTTCAAAGCCTCAATCGATCGTCTATGGAAGATATTAATTTAAATCGATATAAATTAAATTTAAAACCATTAATTCCTCAATAATAAATTAATATTATTATTCTAATTCAAACTGAATTTTGTATTGATTATCTGAACTGTTTTCCATTCAGTTTCAAATCTCGAATTGAATTATTTTTTGTATTACGATAATTTAATATATTTGATATTAAATCAAAAATTGATTTTTAAATCAACAACTTAATATAAAAATTCATTTATACTATTGACTCAATATTTAAATCCATATTAAATATTTAAAATTAACTGACGAAATATCCGGGTCATTACATTCTTCCCCCCTTAAAAGAATTTCATCCCGGAAATTACTAAGGTAGGAAAAATGCTACTAACCTATTTACTTATCAAAACTTATTTATGTTGAACTCAACATTTTCTACAACTTTAATCCCAACCAAACTTTTGGTTTTCATTCATATTGAATAACTTTATCTGAATGATTTAAAATCAATTCATATTCCATTCAAATTGATTCTGATCAATTTATTCACTTCGATCCATTTAACATGCTTAAGTTAAATTTAAATTCCAGAATTCAAATTCCCGGGTTTCCATTTCAAATCCTTCTAAAATCACATAACATATATGCGTATATTTATAAATCTTTCAAATTCAAAACATTTGAATATTTCAAAACAACTTTCAAACAAATATCTATCAAAACTTTTCTAAGGTAGCAATCCATCACTTAGAAACTCGAAAATGAACATTGATGATGTCGCGATCATCATCAGAATTATTTCCTAGCCACTGGAGTGAGTTCAGTGCTTTACCACTTTCAGAATCCATCTAAAATGATTTTTATTCAAAAATCCATTTTAAAGCAATGCTATATTCCTTTAATATACTTCGAAAAATATTTTCCAACTTCCCAGGATTTAAAATTACAAATTCTTGTTTGAATTTAATTTTAATTCATCTTAATTGTATATGTTATTCATATACAAGTTATATTTGGTTATCTATAACCATTCAAATTTATAATCCTCATTTGACTATAACGATAACAATCAACACATCCAATAATTTCAGAAAATTATTATTTCTATATCAAAATAGAATTTTGGGTAAAAATTATTTCATTTACACACTTAAAAATAATATTGTGTTAATTTCTCTGTTCAAGTGTATAGAAATTCCTATCGACTTCATGGCGTCCCACGATTCAATCAGAAGTCATAAACTATTCACCATACGAGTCAACATAATATAAAACAAATTTTTATATCAATTAACAAGTACGCGCTCTCGTATATACACTCAACTCATTCTAGGGTACTACTGACCCTATCTCTAATGAGCACAACCCCATCAAGCCTAGGTATTCGCTCAACCTAAGCTCTGATACCAACTGTAATGGCCCGCAAATCCGTAATATCTTAGTTGACTACATACATCACACGTCCAACCCAAATATCACAAAAATACGAATAATTTTTTTTAGAAGAAAAAGGTAGAAGAAGAACATAAATAATAACACAGAATCTCACATCACAGCGGAACAAAATATACTATATCATAACTTTTGAAATACAAAATTTGTACTGTATACACATATCATTATCAGAGTACAGCACTTACAACACAACAGAACAACACTCTATATAACTAAAACTGAAGCCTCTTGCTCCAAGCTCCTTCAGATAAATTTGTAAAATCCTGAACTACTTGACTGGATGTACAAATTTAGGCACCCAAGAGTTTAGGTAAAACAAAACAAAATAAACTCTGGGTCAGTCATGGGACTGGTATGAGTAAACAATTTAAAACAGTTTCAGAAACTAAATGATATCTCACAAGACCATGCCGTATAACACGGAACGGGTTTTTCCCTTATGAGAATCCAAACCACTTGATTTAACTTTAAAAATCCTTTTTAAAGAACGATAATCTTTATATCAAAACTCTTTTGATATTATGATAATGTCTAAATCAAATAAATAGAATCTAGTGGAATGCTTGCATCTCACGTTCCACAGATATAATATACAATCAAAACCGCAAGCACTTATTGGGTAATGAATTTCCAACTATGGCAAGGTATGGAACCACCTTCTGATAGTGTATCTCTAGAGGAGAATACACTGGGTTTAACAAGAACATCTTGTAACCCGGCCACACATGACCGACCACTCATTTCGCTTGAGTGTATCGAATGTACACCACCAACGGTTGGGATCAGCAACCGTTTTCCCAAATGGGACAGCATCGAATAGAATAAGGAATTAAACGAATTTCTCTAGATAGGTGATAATACACACTAATGGGAGCTAACCACATAGTCATGTTGTCTACCCTATTTTTGTCATTTCCTGGTTGTTGAGGCCTGAGGCTGCGTATACTTATCATTCATTGATAACACAATCACTTTGAATGTCACATTGTCAGATCCGTTAATCACTAATTGATTTCCATAAATATATTCTGGATATTACGCTAAGAGAATAAATCTGTTGCCACCATATACATTTATACAGACCAACATATTCGATCATTGGAAATACTTTGTCAGACATTCGTCCATATAAGTTCGTTCTGGGATTGAACGAAACCGAAGGAACAATTTCCATTAATAGAAAAAGCCCATGCACTCAACTCCGTCTCTGATTTTCGTCATATAATCTGATTCGCAACGCTACTGCCAATACGGAGTGGTTCTCGGATAATAATCCAACCGGTCTCTCCATATTGACAACGATATTGGAAACACTTCGATAGTCGGTTATTTAACTATCGAAGAAAAACAAACATCCATTTAAAACACCAAACAATCACTGGGCCCCTTAATTAATATTTTATTAATTATATCACTTCTCCATTTCCTTGTCAATATTTGTTAACCAAATATTTTCAATAATCATCTCAGCCTCTTACGCTATTTGGAGAACATTTCCAAATATTAACTTCTTTTATTTTCTATGTTTAGAAAATAACTTTTATTTATAATTGGAAAACATTCCAATTACTTATCTCTTTCACGACCGTTCATTTCTATACTTAGGAAATATTTATTATTATATTTCTAAAATTCCACTTATTTGGGTTAAAACAAATGTTATGTAAAACATCGTTACAACAACCCAAAATATTGCATTCGACTAAATCTCTTTAAACATTTCTCTTCGAGACTGAATCTTGCTATTTATCAGTTAATAATGAAACCAATCAAGTTGGGGTATAATTACCTCTCAGACCTTGACTGAAAATATTATTAACTTCAAAACAGACAAGACCGCTAACTCTAATAATCAACACCATATTAAACCAATTTTCCATTTCTAAAACGTATATACATTTCTCTCTCTATTTTTACCAGATTTAATTATAGATTTCCTTTTTGTTTATGATATTCTATTTTTAAGTTTGTTTCCTTATTGAATTCTATATATATCGATACATTGATATCTAATTATCAAATCTTCTTAAAAATATTCTAACTCCTTAAATTCCAGGAAAATTTCGCCATAACCTCCTTTGTACCGGTAGATAGTTCAAACCTCAACTCGCCTCTCTAGGCCCTTTCCATCCAAAAAGAAAAGCAAAAAGCCAAGTGGCTTACCGATTCAGCACATAAAATCTCATATGGAATTAAACGTGTACCTTTTTGTCGAGCATACAAATTATAATCTTTATACACTTCATCTCATACCTGTCTAACACATATCCAAATATTTCCCTTTTGGTTTCAACTCAATCCATTCGTCTTAACCCAAATTCACTAATTTATCTCCTTATTAGCTCTTTTGCCTATTTCACTTTTTATTTGAACATATCACATTCAAATATATTTTAATCTATTCATGGACCCAATCAAATTCCGTTTTCAACTCGCGTTACATATTCGATTTCGAATATAAAATTTTCAAATCTCTTTCACTTATCCAACGCCCAATTTCGATTCAAATCTCGATTAACTATTTTCTTCAAATTAGTTAAATCTATTTAATAACTAAGAATCTTATTTTTGTTTCAAAAATCATTTCACTTACTTCACCGGAGTTCATATTTATTTTATATCTCCAGTCTGGATTTTTCTAATGGCAATTCGGATTTTATTTCTTTAAAATCCTTTTATTTATTTAAATAATTCGTTAGGGTTTTATAATGGTTCTGGAGCTATTTTTTGAAAATTTGATTTTTACGTAACTCAAAATATATACGGTGAAATTCATAATTTTCTCTTCCATTAGAAAACTATTATCTAATTGGTCCTGACGGTTCTTGTTTCAAAGAATTCCGACTTAATTTGAGTTCTATGTACTCAACTGAAGTTCGAATCTCCAATTTATGAACTATCGCGCTGCGGCAAGTTCATTTTAATTATATTTAAATATAAACATTTAAATTTCGTTTATAAATAAATTTCAACTCCATTCTAATATATTTTAATATATATTCAACCTATTTACCAAACCCAACTTAATATTCTCGATTATCCCTATTCGTTGATTACTTTATAACTCAGTTATAAATTTATTCATAACTTAAATTTCTATATCTAATTCTAATTTATTTAGAAATAAATTATTTTATGAAATTCGATATAATCGAATTCCAATTGTAAACTCGTTGGGTTTTTCTAATGCCAATTCAACTTATATTCCGAATTTCGAAATATAATCAATTGTTCTATTTCAAACACTTCCCAATTCACTTTTAAATTCATATTTGAATTTAAATACTTAAATTACCCAAGTAAAAATTATCTCACTTAATTTATAAACATCATTTATAAATTTAACTTCCTTGTTTTATATATTAAAACAAGTTTCCATTTTGATTCCATTTCAAATTCTACTTTTCAAATTCATACTTGAATTTAAATCTCTAAATTATTTGATGATAATTTATTTTACTAGATTTATAAATATCGTCTGTAAATCCAACTTTCTTGTTTTATATATTAAAACATGTTTTCCATTTCAAATTTCTATTTGAAACCAATATCTTATCTTGGAAATTTTTATTTATAATAACTTATATGTATATATATATAACACCCAATTTATTTTCATATTCAATTTAACTTCTTTTTAAATAAATTCGAATTAATCGAATTCAAATCATAAATCTTTATGGATTTATTTTAGTTCAATTTATATTCTGAACATCAGAATAAATCCCATCGTTTATTTCTTTAAAACGATTTCCCCATTTTTATTTTTAAATTCACATTTGAATTTAAATATTCAAATTATCAAATGATAAATTTTTCCACTTTATTTATAAACACTATTTGTAATTTCACTTCAAATCTCGTATTATTTAATTTAAAAACATCGTTTATAAATTCAATACTTGTTTTATTTATTCAAAACAAGTTAATATCTTTAGTCCCTTCGAAATTCGAATTCTATTTTTAGAAAAATAGATTATCCATTTAAAATCTGAAATATCATTTTCATGATATTTTATATATCAACATTTTGGAGCCAGTGACATTCAATAATTAAAAACACCCAATTTATCAACCATAGGTTTTCAAAAACATCATATATATTAATATATATGATAACAAACGATAATATTTTTGAGAAATCCAGTTGGATACCTCTAACCGGTTTCCCTGCATCCGCAGACGTTAGCCAACATAAGTAATACCCATCCTACTTCGAGGCAGGATATCGCGGTATAGAAGGTCATCCATTATCATAGCGTGGGGCGTATAGGGTCATCCGCTAATGATACTGCGGGCATCCGCTAATGGTAATGCGGGAATCCAACCACCAATATATATATATATATATAATTACCACAAACACTAATCCTAAATTACTAATATATATTTAATGATAGCCACAGTAATATTCTAACACATTCAAGCTTATTTTTGACGATAAAAATAATTTAAATAAAATTCTTGAGTGAGAATTACTCACCGTGATTATTTTGAAATCCATTTTCTATTTCTTTATTTAATCCAGCTTCAAAAAAATATTGAATCGACTTGAATCCGTACTTTTTTTCTCTAGCTGCAAATCTCATTTGTCCGACTCCGTGATTTATGGACCTCGCATGATTGATTTTTATAAGTTAATAATATTTTGAATAATTAAATTAATAACTACTAATTAAAAGAAAAAAAATTAGATTATAATTAGTTACCTAAATCCTTTCTCCTAATCCTTCTCCACGTTCTCTTCTTTCAGTTTTGATTACTAACTGTCGAACTTGTTTTTACAGAGTACCACCGCCCCTAACAATCATCACATGCCATCTCCTTATCAACGAAGACCCTCCAATTTCATTTGTTGAAAGCCGAGGTTAAGATATAACACTCAAACCCCATGCCTAACCCAATATTGTTGTTGCTACTCCCTGAAACCCAATGCCCTTACCAGCGTCGATTTCCTCAAATCATGTGCCCAAATTCTGAACCGAGAAGAACCCTAACTCCACTAGTGCACGCAATCCCCTTTACCTCGCTGAACTTCCCAAATTTTAAACATGATAGCCCTAAAATCGACTTCTTTATCGATCTCGACCCTGTTGTGTAATAAGATGATGAACCGCGCCTTCAAACCCCTGCTGCACCATCGAGGCATCAACTGGCCTTCATACCATGTTTCACGATGAACTCTAGGTCGAGACAAAATGTAACGACCTGGAAATCTAGGCCAATTTAAAATTTTTATTTTGGCAATTTTTTTGAATTTTGAATATTTAAAATGAATTATTTTAAATAATAACGATGAGAAATTTATTTTGAATAGAATTCGAACGTATATATTTATTCGAATCGTCGTTAGAATATAAATAATTATTTATAATTATAAAAGGAATTGAAAATGGCGCGGTAGTTCGATAATTCGATTTCAAAATTCAAATGAATGTACCGGGTGCAAAATAAACTGGATTTTAGCGAAACCAAAAACATTAGAATCTATTTGAGAATGTCTTTCCAACGAATCTGAAAAATCAAAATTTCATAACGGGAATCAAAAGTTATGTCCAAATGAATTTTCAGAATAGTCGCTATGGAATTTCGGCCCTTGAAAATAGCCATTTTGCAAATGACCTCGGTTTTCGACGAAACCACTTTTGTTGGATCCGTGATGTCAAGTTATTGCTAGGTTTCAAATTTCGTAATTTTTCGAATCAATATGTGAGCGTGGCAAAGGAAAACGCGTTTGACCAGTTTCAGTTGATTTTAATCGACTGGAAAATGGCCATTTTTCCAACAGTCTCGGAATTTGACGAAATTAGTTTTGCTAGGACCGTATCATCAATACGAAGCTAGAAAATACTTTTCTGGAATTTTTCGAGTTAGTATGTGGCCTCGGTAAATTGAAATGGGCATTCAAATTCAATATATAGAGTTATATGTGGATTTTGATGAAAACTGATCGAAACGGTCGAATCAGCTTAGGATACATATCCCATTGTGTTTAGAATGGGGGTAATTAGCTATAAACGACAGTCGGTGGGTTTGATTTCGAGTTGAAAATAAAAAGTACCTTTTTGAAATTAAATTTATTAATTAAATAAAAAAACCTCTCCTTATATTCACAGGCCCCCCCCACGTTGACTTTTCAAAACCCGATTCAGGAAAAAAATACCTAATCTAACGTCGCCGCCACGATCGGAGCCTGGCCATCCAAGGCCACCGCCCTCCTCCCTTCTACTTCACCCCGCTCCGCCTCTCTCCTCTCCTCCTTGAACCGAGACCCCACGACCAGCCCTGAAACCGACGCCACCACGCCTGAGGGCCATCGCCGCCCGCTGCCGCCACGCCTCACCTCTGACGAAACCCCACCGGCCATCCTCACCCCCTCCACGTCCTCCTCCCTCATTCAAACACCCACAGCGCCCAAACCTCCTCAAAATCCGCGACCATGGCCCCTCTCCCATTCAATAAAAATTGAATGAAGGTGTGTTCTCCTTTTTTTTATTTACATTCGTTTTGATTTTCTTTTCAGTTTTGAATTTAGATTTTTAATAAGAGAAAACTGATTTTTGTTTTAAAGGAGAAAACTGAAATTTTATATAGATATATTTGATTTTTGATTTGAAAAGATTACATTTTTATAGGGAGAAAGGTCGGATTTTTAAATTATAAAAGAACGAATTTTTAATCAAAGAAAGAACGGATTTTTAACGAGATAAAGTGGTGATTTTTTTATCTATGAAAGACGATATTTTTATAATATAGAAAGGTTAAAAATATAATTTTTATACTAGTGGAATATTAAAAATATGATTTTTATATAGGTATGATAGTAAAAATATGATTTTTATTCATGTAGAGTTATAAAAATATAATCTTTATTAGGAGAAGAGCAATATAAAAATATAATTTTTATAACGAAGTGGAGAATAAAAATATGGTTTTTATACAAGGTGAAATAAAAATATGAATTATATTTTTATCATGAAACAACGAGAATAAAGATTCGATTTTTATATATGTAGTGGATACGGACGACGAAAGTGGCAAAAGGCGAAAGTGGCGAAGACTTCTACATTTGAAGAGTCGTGGCGTTCGGTTTAGCTAGTTGTTGAGAACTTCTCACCTTTGATTTAGTTTTTCTAGTTGAAATATATACTAGGATGCAGACGGTGTTTAGTAGCACCCGACACCCGTCGTCCCTAGACCATGGACGGCTTGTATGCTTGTTTGTTTGATTTTGATGTATAGTTGATTGTGTGATGTGATGTGAAATGAAATAAAATATTCATATAGTTAAAGATATTTTATAGTTAAAAATAGAATTTTTAAAGTGTATTTAAAATGAAATAAATATAAACAAATCGGATGATTTGTTTATATACACACATTTGACTGATATTGATTGGGATGATAAATTTTACACATCGCCCAACTGCACAAATAAAATCTGTTCTTGACTGATTGAAACCCCACACGGGTATTGGGATGAGATGACATACACTAATCCCGATTGTTTAGTTGTATGTCAATCGATAGATTGACAGACTGTGTAAGCGTTAATTATTTATATTTAATGCTTATGCAGTTGTGTGGTGCACTCTGGATGATGGTTGATTATTTATCGTTGTTATTTATACATGTGTTGTAGAAAAACCCATATAATTAACATTATATGGTAATTGATTGGGCCTCATTCCAGTTTTGAAATGGAAAATTTGAAATAGAATATTTGAATAGAAATATTTGAAATAGAAATATTTGAAATAGAATATTTGAAAATAGTAATATATGAAGCCGTGTTGATTAGATTTACGCCATTTTGACGTGAACGATATTTATATCGATTTTATTCATTTTATAATGAATATCGAAAGTGATTTCAAAATCTGACATTTTGAAATGAATTAAAATTTGAATTAAATTGAAAAGAATTGAATTCAAATTCAAATTGAAATTGAATAGAATTGAATTCGAATTGAAGTTGAATAGAATTGAATTCGAATTGAAATTAAATAGAACTGAATTGAAATTGAAAAGAATTGAATTCAAATTGAATTGAAAATGAACTGAAATTGAATTAAAAATCGATTTGAATTGAAATCAATTTGAAATGAATGTAAAACGAATTTAAAAGGGAAAATTCAATTTTGATTTGAATTTGAAAAAGAAGTTGAAATCGTTTTGAAAACGAATTTAAAACGATTTATAAAATACGTTTTAAAAGGAAATCAACGAAGTATATATTATATATATATATATAATATAATGGCCTGAATAGAACGCGCCGCGCCGCGGCAGTTCACGAATTTCGACCATTGATTTCGAATGGATATTGCGGGAGATCCGACCGTCGGATTCTCCTAAAACCGGAACCGTTGGGTTCGTATCGAAAAGAGCTTTCTAACGAATATTAGAAATTAGAAATCTAACGGTTGGATTTGGAATTATGCCCAAATCAAATTTGGAAAATGTCGCTGTAAGTGCAGTTCGATGGCCGTTGATGGAAATCGACTGTACGGGCCTTGATAAAATTATTAAAAATACTAATAATTTGTGTAAAATCATAAGAAAAGATTTGTGAAGAATTGGGATGAAAAACTCCATATTCGAAAAGATAAAAATAGAATTTTATCGAAATGAACTAGTTTTGAACTAGAATAATAATTTATTTATTTTTAAAATAAATAAAGTGGATTTGAAATGGTTTTGAAAATAACCAGAACTTCCAATAATTAAATTGGAATGGATTTGAATCGAAATCGTCTTCGGAATATTTCGATGTTGGATTTCGTGATGATACAGATATTGTTATGGGAATTTGAAAGATATATTAATATTGTTATTCCCAATACGATATTTGTTGGTCGTAGAATTTTATATTGAATATAAGTCGATATACTTTCTATTCAGAGCCTTGTATTTAATATCAAATGTGATTTGGGTTTGTCGTGAATGGTGTCTTCATTAACACTTTTCTTAAGCCCAGCGGAGAAAAAAAATTTAATCTCTTTATATAGATTTAATGAAGTGTACCAATTAAATAATATTTAATTGGAATTGAATTGGTATTTATTTTTGGGTTTATCGTGAACAGTGTTTTAAATAACACTTGTTCTTTAACCCGATAATTAATGGAATGTGATTTTGGGTTTATCGTGAACCGTGTTTTAAATGACACTGATTCTTTAACCCGGTTAAAGAATAAAACTAAGTGGAGTTTTTATGAATCTTTAATTAGATTGAAAAGATCGAGAATGGAGTATCACCAGTTTTGCTCCAGGCGATAGTTAAATCTTTAATTAGATTTGAACGTGAAATGGTAATCGAATTTACCGATAACACCATGGTGTTAGATATGAAGTATGACCAGTTTTACTTCATGGGATGAATAGGTTGGGATTGGGAAATAAAATAAATGATTACTTCGGTGTGATTCGCTAATCCAGACTAGTTTGAATTGATATTCAAGGAAGATTAAAGATTAAATTTAAAGAATTTATCTTTGATAAAATTAATGGGAACCTTTCCCAAAGTGTAAGAATATTTAAATAAAAGAATATTCTGAATTGGAATGAGGCGTATGTTGTGTTTGTGTAACACTTGTTTATTATATACGCGAGTTATTCAGAAAGACCGGGTTTATCCCATTCTGAATAACTGATTCGACGTGGTGTCGAGGATGAAGACGGTGGTCGAAGGCCGGAAGTCTTCACGTCGTTTGGATAATTACTGATGATCTTGATTGGGCCGTACACCCAAGAGGAGGGAATCAGTTAGTGATCGTCCAGACGTACTTGGAGATCGATGGATATGCGGGGTACTAGGTGCCTCCAGTTTCGTTCAGACCCAGAACGAACTTGTAAATGGACTGTGTGTCTGACATTGGATTTTAGTCTATGTGATTGATTTCTATTAAATATATATCTGTTTGGCGGCGGAGAATTTATTCTCTTGCTTAACGCCCTTCTCTGAGACGTACGAGCTCAGGGGTTATATATTGATGGATATCAATCGCATGGAGTGAATTGCCTGTGTGGAATGCCTAAGTGGAAAATGATCAAGGCTTCTGTTGAAAAGCAAAGTCTTGTGGTTGATGATCAAAGCACGGCCTTTGTGGCATCGCTTTGTGTAGCGTGAATTCGCCAGCCTCACACCCCGGTTGTGAACCAGAAACGGGAGAGGACCTCAGGGAGGGCATGCGTTTCTTTCTAGCTAGAAGTGGCGTCAGTGGTTTTACACGCCCTGACGAGTTTGACTTATGTGGTTTTTGCTGTTGCGAGGTGCCTCGGATATATCGGTGACTTTGTGAAGCCGATGGAGTCATTCGTTGGCTCATTGACACCCCAAAGGGTGGGGAAACGTAGTGTTCAGGCATAATAATCCACATCGGTGGACCGGCCCTGACGATCCAAGGGGCAGTTGCGGATGTTCCTGAGACACGGGCTAGAGCGTCTCGAATCGGTTGAGGACTATCTTTTGCCTCGGTTCACAAATGGAAATCCAACTTCCAATACATGACTTTGCGGTTTTATTTGTAGAGCCTAGTATGGCGACATAGTGGGATGGGGCGCTTATGCCATCTTTGATTGATACTTGTTTTATACACACTACTACAAAACAGGTCAGTTGCTTCGGTTATTTACCCCCTGTTGCTTCGGTTCTGGAACCGAAGCAACTGCAGCAGACGCAACAAACCAAAATTTGTTGCTTCGGACAAACAACCGAAGCAAATAATAATATTTGCTTTGGTTGTTCACCCTCTGTTGCTTCAGTTCAATATCCGAAGCAAATAAAGAAGACGCAACAGGGCTACACCTGTTTCTTCTGTTCTATGTAGGAAGCAAATGGCCAATATTTTGCTTCAATTGCTCCAAACAACCGAAGCAAAAAAGTGGCTGAAGCAAAAAAATAATAATACTGCTTCAGGTTTTAATTAAAACCTGAAACAGCATTAGATTGCATTTAATTCAGAATAAAAAGCACAGCAATATCACTAAATCTGGACTGCAATAACAATATAAAACATTGAAATAAAACTAAATATCAATACTATATCTACATATGATATTGAATTCTAACTAAATGTCAATATTTCACAACGAAATAAAACTAGGGCTTTTTTGGGCAACACACATTACTCTATACAAATAAGGAGCACTCGCATATACGTCGACAACTCGCTTACTGAAGTTTGGTGCATGTTCCGATAACAAATGCGCCTAGGGCTTTTTTGGGTGGGCTTTTTTTGGTGCCTTGAGCATGACTTCTGCTGTTTTTATAACAACAAAAAAAACTGCACTTAAAAAATGGAACTTAAAAACTGTACATAACAAAAACTGCACTTTAAAACTGCACTTAAAAAACTGCACTTATTCTAAACAAAAAACTGCATTTGTTCCCAAAAAAATGCATTTGTTCAAAACTTCCAAAAAAAAAACTGCATTTGTTCCAAAAAGAATTCTCATTTGTTTTAAAAAAAAAGGCACTTTTTTTATAAAAAAACTGCACTTATTCAAAACAAAAAACTGCATTTGTTCCAAAAAAAAAAAACTGCATTTGTTCTAAAAAAAATTCTCATTTGTTTAAAAAAACGGCACTTGTTTTATAAAAAAACTGCACTGCACTAGTATTATAAAAAAAACTGCACTGATTTTTTTAAAAAAACTGCATTTGTTAAAACCTAAAAAAGAACAACATTTGTTAAAAAAAAACTGCATTTGTTCCAAAAAAAAACTGCATTTGTTCAAAACTTCAAAAAAAAAACTGCATTCAAAAAAAAAACTGCATTTGTTAAAAAAAACAGCATTTGTTTTTAAAAAAACCGCATTTCTTCAAAAAAAAAAAAACACGGCACTTACACTTGTTTAACTAAAGACCAACCTCCTGTTGGTTGTGCTTTCAGTTGCAAGCCAACTGCCCAAGCTTGCATTGCATGAGCTATATGGCCAATCCAAAAGCGTAATATGATAACCTATAAGATGTTAATAATAGGTGGCATGTCAGTTATCTTTCAAAGTTTGATTAGTTTCTCTACCAAATTTGCTTGCATGACATGAGTCCACTAGGAAAACTCTTGTAACCCTCTTTTATGACAAGTTTATCACCATTGTTCATGACATGTCCACTTATCAGATCATACACCTGAAAGAGGTGGGAAAAATCAAAGACAAAAACAAACTATTTATGGTAGGCATGAAATTTCATTATTCAAACTATGCAGGGGCTATCTTAAACTAACATTGAACAAATTACACTGAATGAACTAAACTAACATTCATTTCACAGTTAAAAATTGCCAAGTTTATTTGGAATTTATATATATATATATATATATATATATATATATATATATATATATATATATATATATCGGGCGTACGCATAGATGTATTTGACCATTGCTGGAATTGATTTTTAAAATGGGAAATTGCATTTGGCTTCATAATAAAGGTACTGCAGGTTAAAGAAAAACATGCTGAAGCAGGTTAAGTGAATGCAGTGGTGTAGACTGTGTGCAGTGTACGTAAAAGACCGAACAATGTAATGAAAATAAGTGCGGAAAGTACAATAGTCAGAAAAATGTGAACCACGTTCACAATATACAGGAATGATAAATTAAGTACACACTGAATATGTGTAGAAACAAAAATGAAATAACTTATCAGTTGGAAACAAATGATGAAAGAAACAAAAGTTATTGGTGTAAAAAAAACGTTACATCTGCGGAAAGAAAATTATTTTGAAATAAACAAAAAAAAGCATGACAGTAAGGTGGAAGGTGCAGGTTGCAGTAGTTGTATTGTATACACATTTGTTCAAAATTTGAAACCATAATTCTTGACAGTTCATTTATAAATTGCCAAGTTAGTAAGCAGTTGTGATAGTAACATGGCCTGTCAATGTATTTGTTAGTTCAATTTTTTCAACTGTTGAAAATTAAAATGTTTTATACCATACAAACTGCAGTTAAATAAAAAAGTATGCGAAATCAGCAGTGTTCATAAGATAGGTAAATAAGCAGTAAGGGGCATAAAAAGGAATGTGGGGAAACAATGATGAAAAACGTTTGAGTTATAAAGGAGGCCATCAATTTCAGGTTAACTGAGGATAAAGGCATGCTAAAAAAATGGCAAATATAAAGAAAAGTGAATACATGAACATTTGTGTCAAAGTATACAATGTAAATTTCATAAAAAGGAAATCAAACGGTCCATATTGTTGAGAATTTTAGTCTAATAAAGAACGGGAAGGAAAAAAAAAAGAACTATTATGCTTACTCTTAAAAACCATAAGCAGAAAATATATTTTTATTTGTACATAGTCTTAAAAACCATAAACTGTTATTTGCAGCAGTTTTTATTTTAACATGTAATGGTAAGTAAAAGTTCTCTTTTATTCTTTTATTTTCCCCAATCAATCTCTCTAGCTTCTTATACCAAAATACATTTCGTCACAGAGACATGGCCATGTCGATAAAATAATATTTACAAATCAGTTATTCCATGTTTTCCAGTCAAATTTTGTACTCAGAAACCCACATTGTCCAAATTTTTTTGCAATCGTATATAAAATGTTGTCATGTCAGCACAATGGTATGTAACATACAATGTAAATTATCCAGGTTGAGTAAACTAAATTATTGAAGTGTTCTGAATGTTATACGTATAGAAATAGATGATCAGATAATGATCACTATGGGAAATTTTAGAAATGGTCAATGTACACAGCAATAATCGAAGACCAAAAAAAATAGCAGAGTAAAAACTATTATTTCAATGTTAGCGAGAGAATTTCGTTTTATGAATGTTGTAGCTATGTCTATGTAAAAACTGAAAAAACTGAGATCATCATCACATACCGTTTCAATCAACTATAGCTTCATAGCCAGAACAGGATAATTATAGTTATTGCCTTCTCGCCGTTCAACTTAACAGCAGTGTTACTGTAAACAGCAGCAGGATGCTCCGATCTGTGAAAGGTTCCAAGCCAAAGTTTCAAATGAGTTATCATTTAGTAAAGATTTATAAAATCTAATAGGGTAGAATATGAACTAATCATAATTAGATTTACCATCATTGCTGACTATGGCAGTTCTGCGAATCAATATTCGGAACAGGGTAGTGGGCATAAGAAAAGGCATTAGTTGAAGCCTATACAGAAAATATGTCAGTTACGGATACATGAAAAAAACCATCAGTAAAGTTGATAAAATGGCTAAATTTAAGAATGTTCATCTTCATTTGTTTTCTATGCAAAGAGCATTTGTTTTCATAGTTCATCTAACAAAAAATTTTATCGAATGTTTGTAATATACTTCAGACTAAATTTAAGAATTGCGAACTTCATAATGTAGCTGCAAAAAAAGGCTAAATAGTCTCAGATCACTCCTACAAAGATTAAATAACATAAATCAGTTCCTTATGTTTACGGTGTAAATAATTGAGGTTAAAAAAACAGAAAGCTAGAAAATAAAACACAAAACCTGTGACGTGAACATAAAACTTGTGGAAGATTAAAAAAACCACAAACATACTGAACATTTTCTGACCTTAAAGGTTCACCCAAAAAAAAAAGGAATATAATAAAAAGGAGAAAAAATATTACCGCACAGTTTAATCAATACCAAGATAATTTGTTTACGACAAAGTATGTTATCTTATATAATAATTACACAGATAGTGCAAACTGCAGTTCTTTTAAGCACAAATGCACTGCAACCAAGAAAAACGCATATTCCAAACAAAACTCCAGTAAAATTATTTACCAAATTCAACCAAAATCCAGCATTTTTGTTTCTGCAAGACCCACCAGGAACATTGATAAATCCAGTAACAGCTAGCATAAAAAAAATCACCGAAACCTAGATTCGGATCTTAATAAAACAAACAGTTTATAACAATAAGCCAGTACCTAGCGAGAAGAGGTGAGCCAATTCGAAAGAACCTCTGGAGCGACAGATCCGAGCTGACGTTCGAAGTCCATGAACTTAGCTATGGATCACATCAGATCTTTTAGTTCGAAGCGAAGAGAGCGGAGATTTTTGCCTTTTCCCCAATTTAGTTCGAGCCGCCATTAACCATACATCTGCAGTTCTTTTTTTAGGGTTTTAGCGATCTGAAACAATACTCGCATTTCGCTCCAATAGTTTTGTTTTCCAGGTATTGTTGTTGGGCCGGGTCTTGGTACGGTGGGCATCCATATGAGATGTGATGTTTAGTTTTTTTTGTCTGGCATGTTTCTAGTTTCGAGCGTAGAGGCACGGTATGTTTTGGAAGTGGAATAAGAAAAAGGACACTGTTTTGGAATTATTAAACATAAATCAATATTCAAGGTTATTTACAAATCATTAACTATAAAACATTAATCATAATGAGTTACTAATTTTAAATTTCTTCAATTTTGAATGAACATTAATTTTAGTTTAATTCAGAAATTTTAAAAACTTAAATTTTTTCGATTGTTTAATATATTAACTAATTATTGTAAGAGTCATTTCACTATTATTAGTATTTCTTATTAATTATAAATTATTAGGTGATTATTCTAATTGTTGACTATATATTAATTTTAAATAATCATTATTAATTAGTATTATTTAAAATTAATTGGTAAATACTAAATATCACTTCAAAAGTATTGAATTTGATAATTAATAATTAAATATTAGTCTTAATTATCATATAATTTTTGATATTTATTTATTTATTTGCAATTAATAATTATTCAATAATAAATATTATTTCTTGATTATTCAATATTACTTTTAATTAAATATTAAATGTTAAACATTAATTATTAAATATTGATTATTAACTATTTAATATTTATTAACTAATAATTTTTTTTTATTGAAATTAATTAACAATTAATAATAAGTATAATCTACTAATTATTGATAATAGCTACAATAAGTTATTAAATAAAATAATTGTAGAATTAATCATTAAAGTGTTTTCAATTATGAAATCTTAAATATTATTTAAATGTTAAATTTATTATTATGTAAATTATTCAATATTATTTATTTAACATTAGTTCCTATTTCTTACATGTAATTATTAAGCAGTACGTATGATTTCCTAGTTAATAATAATTACTATACTAAATTATTAAATATAAAAATAATGATTGATTGATAATAATTAGTAATTATAAATTATTAATTGTTAATCAACCATGAATAGTAACATATAAAGTCATTGTGTATGATTATTTGTTCATGCATTAGCTTCGATTAAAATAATTTGTGTTTGCTTCATTTCCAAAGGAAGATATGCAAATAATATTATTTGCTTCGATGCATTTGCTTCGGTTTCTAAGAAACTGAAGCAAATAACATTATTGCTTTGGTTCCTAAGAAACTGAAGCAAATGACAGTAGTTGCTTCGGTGCATTTGCTTCAGTCAGAAGGACAACAGAAGCAAATGAAAGTAGTTGCTTCCGCGCATTTGCTTCAGTTGTAAGGACAACGGAAGCAAATGATACTATTTGCTTCTGTTGCAAGCATAACAGAAGCAAATAACACTATTTGCTTCTATGCATTTGCTTCGGTTGCAAGGATAACAGAAGCAGATAAAACTATTTGCTTCCGTTGTAGGGACAACTGAAGCAATTGAAGCGAAGCAACAGACCTATTTTGTAGTAGTGACACTATGCACTTATAATATTATCAAATGATTTGTTTTAAACGTATCAAGCATTCTTGGCTATTATAAGGTAAAAACCTTATCCTCCGGCTTGCGTTGCATTGTGAGATGGGACCTGGGTCTTATAATAGCTTCATTGTTCTTTATTTAGCATTGCGCTGTTGTTTTGTGCACTGGTATCCTTAGGAGAAAACCCGTTCCGTGTTATACGGCGTGGTCCCTTGATTTACCAAACATTAAAATAAAGATTAATAACTGTTTTAGTTCTCACACCAGTCCCATGACTGACCTGGAGTTTATCGTTTTAACCTAACTCTGGGTGCCCTTAATTTGACACGGGCAGCTAGTAGTTTTGGTTTTGCAGATTTATATTCACACGATCCTGATTTACAGCTGGAACGATACTCGAAAAACTCTGTATTCGTGTATTACTTCTAGTTGTGTTTTGTATTATTTTCCGCTGCGATGTATTTAAATGTAATTTAAATCTCTGATATTTTCTGTGTAATATTTATTCATACTCTGTATATTCTTGTAATCTGATGATATTGTTGTAATTAACGATGAAATGTTCTTCCATCTGCGTTCTTTTGTGTGTTGTTCTCGACTCAATCCGGGATTTCCCGTAAGGGGGATTTCGGGTCGTTTCATCGTGGTAACAGAACTTTGGTTTACAAAGCTCAGAGGACAAGACACATTAGAACCATACGAAATAATTCATCAGAAATTGGATTAGTAATATCCAATGAGAATGACTAGTTAGAGATGGGATCAGTAGTATCCTAGAACGAGTGTGAAGAGTATATTTTTAAAATGAAAACAAAATTTGTTTTGAAAATTTAAATCAATCATTCGTATTTAATTATTTATTTTGTATTGAATTTGGACAGTCCAGTATATAAAAATTTTGCGTATACGTCTGATCCACGTGTATTCGAAGTTTTAATATACTGGATAGATATAGAATCACACTATAGTCGCCCGGAGATGTTTCTAATGATTACTCGAGTATCATCAGAATTTATATTCGAGTGACAAAAGTGGAATTTCTATATATTTCCAATTGATTGGTGTGAGAACCAAAATTAGATAGTGCTTATTATTGTGACTCGGCATCAAAAATGTGATTTTTGACTATATATCAAAATTATGAATTTGAAAAGCTAATTCATTAATTGATTGCTGATTGTGTTGTTTGATTATTGGTTAATTAATTAAAATTTTAACCATTTAGCCAAATTGAACCAAATAGTGAATTGTATTGGAAAATTAGTCGCATTTGCATGCATATACATGTACTTACATTGAACAGGTCATAGCAAGGAGGCTAGTGAAGAGGAATAAAATTGTTTGCCCGACAAATAGGTACATGTTTATTGTATTTCTTGAGTTTTGGGTGATTTTATGAGCCGATTGGCTAGCCGTTTGGCTTTTTCTTTTGGATTGAAGAAGGCCATGGGAGGCTATATGAAATATCCCGAAGTCCCCGGTGCAGGGGAGTTTATGGCGAAATGTATCGAAAATTTAGGGTGTTAGCCAAATTTTTGAAAAAATTGAAAAGTTCTTAGAAACTGAAAAGTTGAAGAACTTAAGCCGTAATGAAAATAGTGAAAGTTGAGTTGATTTGTTAAACAAATTTCGGCTTCGTTCCTTTTCGGGGACGAAAAGTTTTAAGTGGGGGAGATTGTAACGACCCGGAAATCTGGGCCAATTTAAAAAATTTATTTTGGCAATTTTGGTGAATTTTGAATATTTAAAATGAATTATTTTAAATAATAATGACGAGAAATTTATTTTGAATAGAATTCGAACGTATATATTTATTCGAATCGTCGTTAGAATATAAATAATTATTTATAATTATAAAAGGAACTGAAAATGGTGCGGTAGTTCGATAATTCGATTTCAAAATTCAAATGAATGTACCGGGTGCAAAATAAACCGGATTTTAGCGAAACCAAAAACATTAGAATCTATTTGAGAATGTCTTTCCAACGAATCCGAAAAATCAAAATTTCGTAGCGGGAATCAAAAGTTATGTCCAAATGAATTTTCAGAATAGTCGCTATGGAATTTCGGCCCTTGAAAATAGCCATTTTGCAAACGACCTCGGTTTTCGACGAAACCACTTTTGTTGGATCCGTGATGTCAAGTTATTGCTATGTTTCAAATTTCGTAATTTTTCAAATCAATATGTGAGCGTGGCAAAGGAAAACGTGTTTTACCAGTTTCAGTTGATTTTAATCGACTGGAAAATGGCCATTTTTCCAACAGTCTCGGAATTTGATGAAATTAGTTTTGTTAGGACCGTATCGTCAATACGAAGCTAGAAAATATTTTTTTGGAATTTGTCGAGTTAGTATGTGGCCTCGGTAAATTGAAATGCGCGTTCAAATTCAATATATAGAGTTATATGTGGATTTTGACGAAAACTGATCAAAACTGTCGAATCAGCTTAGGATACATATCCCATTGTGTTCGGAATGGGGGTAGTTAGCTATAGACGACAGTCGGTGGGTTTGATTTCGAGTTGAAAATAAAAAGTACCTTTTTGAAATTAAATTTATTAATTAAATAAAAAAAACCTCTCCTTATATTCACAGCCCCCCCCCCCCCCCCCACGTTGACTTTTCAAAACTCGATTTAGGGGGAAAAAACCCTAATCTAACGTCGCCGCCACGATCGGAGCCTGGCCATCCAAGGCCGCCGCCCCCCTTCTGCGCCGCCCTCCTCTCTTCTTCTTCCCCCCGCTCCGCCTCTCTCCTCTCCTCCTTGAACCGAGACCCCACGACCAGCCCTGAAACCGACGCCACCGCGCCTGAGGGCCATCGCCGCCCGCTGCCGCCACGTCCCACCTTTGATGAAACCCCACCGACCATCCTCACTCCCTCCACGTCCTCCTCCCTCGTTCAAACACCCACAGCGCCCAAACCTCCTCAAAATCCGCGACCATGGCCCCTATCCCATTCAATAAAAATTGAATGAAGGTGTGTTCTCCTTTTTTTTTTACATTCGTTTTGATTTTCTTTTCAGTTTTGAATTTAGATTTTTAATAAGAGAAAATTGATTTTTGTTTTAAAGGAGAAAACTGAAATTTTATATAGATATATTTGATTTTTGATTTGAAAAGATTACATTTTTATAGGGAGAAAGGTCGGATTTTTAAATTATAAAAGAACGAATTTCTAATCAAAGAAAGAACGGATTTTTAACGAGATAAAGTAGTGATTTTTTTATCTATGAAAGACGATATTTTTATAATATATAAAGGTTAAAAATATAATTTTTATACTAGTGGCGTATTAAAAATATGATTTTTATATAGGTATGATAGTAAAAATATGATTTTTATTCATGTAGAGTTATAAAAATATAATCTTTATTAGGAGAAGAGCAATATAAAAATATAATTTTTATAACGAAGTGGAGAATAAAAGTATGGTTTTTATACAAGGTGAAATAAAAATATGAATTATATTTTTATCATGAAACAACGAGAATAAAGATTCAATTTTTATATATGTGGTGGATACGGACGACGAAAGTGGCAAAAGGCGAAAGTGGCGAAGACTTCTACATTTGAAGAGTCGTGGCGTTCGGTTTAGCTAGTTGGTGAGAACTTCTCACCTTTGATTTAATTTTTCTAGTTGAAATATATACTAGGATGCAGACGGTGTTTATAGCACCCGACACCCGTCGTCCACAGACCATGGACGGCTTGTATGCTTGTTTTTTGATTTTGATGTATAGTTGATTGTGTGATGTGATGTGAAATAAAATAAAATATTTATATATAGTTAAAGATATTTTATAGTTGAAAATAGAATTTTTAACGTGTATTTAAAATGAAATAAATACAAACAAATCGGACGATTTGTTTATATACACACATTTGACTGATATAGATTGGGACGATAAATTTTACACATCGCCCAACTGCACAAATAAAATTTGTGTTTGTTTGATTGAAACCCCACACGGGTGTTGGGATGAGATTTGACGTACACTAATCCCGATTGTTTAGTTGCATGTCAATCGATAGATTGACAGACTGTGTAAGCGTTAATTATTTATATTTAATGCTTATGCAGTTGTGTGGTGCACTATGGATGATGTTTGATTATTTATCGTTGTTATTTATACATGTGTTGTAGAAAAACCCATATAATTAACATTATATGGTAATTGATTGGGCCTCATTCCAGTTTTGAAATGGAAAATTTGAAATAGAATATTTGAATAGAAATATTTGAAATAGAAATATTTGAAAAAAAAATATTTGAAATAGAATATTTGAAAATAATAATATATGAAGTCGTGTTGATTAGATTTACGCCATTTTAACGTGAACGATATTTATATCGATTTTATTCATTTTATAATGAATATCGAAAATGATTTCAAAATCTGACATTTTGAAATGAATTGAAATTTGAATTAAATTGAAAAGAATTGAATTCAAATTGAAATTGAATAGAATTGAATTCGAATTGAAATTGAATAGAATTAAATTCGAATTGAAATTGAATAGAATTGAATTGAAATTGAAAAGAATTGAATTCAAATTTGAAATTCAAATTGAATTGAAAACGAACTGAAATTGAATTAAAAATCGATTTGAATTGAAATCAATTTGAAATGAATGTAAAACGAATTTAAAAGGGAAAATTCAATTTTGATTTGAATTTGAAAAAGAAATTGAAATCGTTTTGAAAACGAATTTAAAACGATTTATAAAATACGTTTTAAAAGGAAATCGACGAAGTATATATTATATATATAATATAATGGCCTGAATAGAATGCGCCGCGCCGCGGCAGTTCGCGAATTTCGACCATTGACTTCGAATGGATATTGCGGGAGATCCGACCATCGGATTCTCCTAAAACCGGAACCGTTGGGTTCGTATCGAAAAGAGCTTTCTAACGATTATTAGAAATTAGAAATCTAACGGTTGGTTTTGGAATTATGTCCAAATCAAATTTGAAAAAGGTCGTTGTAAGTGTAGTGCGATGGCCGTTGATGGAAATCGATTGTACGGGCCTTGATAAAATTATTAAAAATAGTAATAATTTGTGTAAAATCATAAGAAATGATTTGTGAAGAATTAGGATGAAAAAATCCATATTCGAAAAGATAAAAATAGATTTTTATCGAAATGAACTAGTTTTGAACTAGAATAATAATTTATTTATTTTTAAAATAAATAAAGTGGATTTGAAATGGTTTTGAAAATAACCAGAACTTCCAATAATTAAATTGGAATGGATTTGAATCGAAATCGTCTTCGGAATATTTCGATGTTGGATTTCGTGATGATACAGATATTGTTATGGGAATTTGAAAGATATATTAATATCATTATTTCCAATACGATATTTGTTGGTCGTAGAATTTGATATTGAATATAAGCCGATATATTTTCTATTCAGAGCCTTGTATTTAATATCAAATGTGATTTGGGTTTGTCGTGAATGGTGTCTTCATTAACGTTGTTCTTAAGCCCAGCGGAGAAAAAAAATTTAATGTTTTTATTTAGATTTAATGAAGTGTACCAATTAAATAATATTTAATTGGAATTGAATTGGTATTGATTTTTGGGTTTATCGTGAACAGTGTTTTAAATAACACTTGTTCTTTAACCCGATAATTAATGGAATGTGATTTTGGGTTTATCGTGAACCGTGTTTTAAATGACACTGATTCTTTAACCCGGTTAAAGATTAAAACTAAGTGGAGTTTTAATGAATCTTTAATTAGATTGAAAAGATCGAGAATGGAGTATCACCAGTTTTGCTCCAAGCGATAGTTAAATCTTTAATTAGATTTGAACGTGAAATGGTAATCGAATTTACCGATAACACCGTGGTGATAGATATGAAGTATGACTAGTTTTACTTCATGGGATGAATAGGTTGGGATTGGGAAATAAAATAAATGATTACTTCGGTGTGGTTCGCTAATCCCGACAAGTTTGAATTGATATTCAATGAAGATTAAAGATTAAATTTAAAGAATTTATCTTTAATAAAATTAATGGGAACCTTTCCCAAATTGTAAGAATATTTAAATAAAAGAATATTCTAAATTGGAATGAGGCGTATGTTGTGTTTGTGTAACACTTGTTTATTATATACGCGAGTTATTCAGAAAGACCGGGTTTATCCCATTCTGAATAACTGATTCGACGTGGTGTCGAGGATGAAGACGGTGGTCGAAGACCGGAAGTCTTCACGTCGTTTGGATAATTACTGATGATCTTGATTGGTCCGTACACCCAAGAGGAGGGAATCAGTTAGTGATCGTCCAGACGTACTTGGAGATCGATGGATATGCGGGGTTCTAGGTGCCTCCAGTTTCATTCAGACCCAGAACGAACTTGTAAATGGACTGTGTGTCTGACATTGGATTTTAGTCTGTGTGATTGATTTCTATTAAATATATATCTTTTTGGCGGCGGAGAATTTATTCTCTTGCTTAACGCCCTTCTCTGAGACGTACGAGCTCAGGGGTTATATATTGATGGATATCAATCGCATGGAGTGAATTGCCTGTGTGGCATGCCTAAGTGGCAAATGATCAAGGCTTCTGTTGAAAAGAAAAGTCTTGTGGTTGATGATCAAAGCACGGCCTTTGTGGCATCGCTTTGTGTAGCGTGAATTCGCGAGCCTTACACCCCGGTTGTGAACCAGAAACGGGAGAGGACCTCAGGGAGGGCATGCGTTTCTTTCTAGCTAGAAGTGGCGTCAGTGGTTTTACATGCCCTGACGAGTTTAACTTATGTGGTTGTTGCTGTTGCGAGGCGCCTCGGATATATCCGTGACTTTGTGAAGCCGATGGAGTCATTCGTTGGCTCATTGACACCCCAAAGGGTGGGGGAAACGTAGTGTTCAGGCATAATAATCCACATCGGTGGACCGGCCCTGACGATCCAAGGGGCAGTTGCGGCTGTTCCTGAGACACGGGCTAAAGCGTCTCGAATCGGTTGAGGACTATCTTTTGCCTCGGTTCACAGATGGAAATCCAACTTCCAATATGTGACTTTGTCGTTTTATTTGTAGAACCTAGTATGGCGACATAGTGGGATGGGGAGCTTATGCCGTCTATGATTGATACTTCTGATTTGAAGTTGTTTTATACACTATGCACTTATAATATTATCAAATGATTTTTTTTAAACGTATCAAGCATTCTTGGCTATTATAAGGTAAAAACCCTATCGTCCGGCTTGCGTTGCATTTTGTGATGGGACCTGGGTCTTATAATAGCTTCATTGTTCTTTATTTAGCATTGCGCTGTTGTTTTGTGCACTGGTATCCTTGGGAGGAAACTGGTTCCGTGTTATACGGCGTGGTCCCTTGATTTACCGAACTTTAAAATAAAGATTAATAACTGTTTTAGTTCTCACACCAGTCCCATGACTGACCTGGAGTTTATTGTTTTAACCTAAACTCTGGGTGCCCTTATTTTGACATGGGCAGCTAGTAGTTTTGGTTTTGCAGATTTATATTCACAGGATCCTGATTTACAACTGGAACGATACCCGGAAAGCTCTGTATCCGTGTATTACTTCTAGTTGTGTTTTGTATTATTTTCCGCTTCGATGTATTTAAATGTAATTTAAATCTCTGATATTTTCTGTGTAATATTTATTCATACTCTGTATATTCTTGTAATCTGATGATATTGTTGTAATTAACGATGAAATGTTCTTCCGTCTGCGTTCTTTTGTGTGTTGTTCTCGACTCAATCCGGGATTTCCCGTAAGTGGGATTTCGGGTCGTTTCACAAAACAGTCGAGCCCTCCCACGCCATCGCGATCCCTCCTTCTACCTCGAACAGCTTATCCGCGATTTCCAAAAAAATCGTACCCGAACACCATCAAACTCTGCCACCTGAAATCACTCGTAACCAGATGTGTCGCGCCTCCCTTACTTCGCTCTGACTCGCTCCGTGCTACTGGCAAAATGAACACTAACTTCGCTGACCCAAAGTCGGGCAGTAGAAAGATGATTGAATTGAAGAATATTGGTAGACCATCGTTAAGAGGGGTTTCGATTTGGATTTTTATCTCGAAGAAAACAAAGAACAGAAGAATGAAAGAGAGAAAGGAGAAGTATGCGTGATTTTATAAAGGAAGGGTACGACTTTAATTTGAAGAGCGAGGCCATTATATCTTCTCCCCCATGTTTTGTTTCTGTCCACAAAATAAGAGGAACGTATATTTTATTTTATTTTAATTTGTTTTGAACCGGTGTCCTTTAATTAAAATACCCCATGATTCTGAACTTCTCTCTGAACCCAACAATTGACATTTTTAGGGTTATTCCCCTATTCTCGACACACTGGGACAGGTTTCAAAGCCTCAATCGATCGTCTATGGAAGATAGTAATTTAAATTTATATAAATTAAATTTAAAATCATTAATTCCTCAATAATAAATTAATATTATTATTCAAATTCAAACTGAATTTTGTATTGATTATCTGAATTGTTTTCCATTCAGTTTTAAATTTCGAATTGAATTATTTTTCGTATTACGATAATTTAATATATTTGATATTAAATCAAAAACCGATTTTTAAATCGACAACATAATATAAAAATTCGTTTATATTATCGACTCAATATTTAAATCCATATTAAATATTTAAAATTAACCGACGAAATATCTAGATCGTTACAAGGAGATCCGACCGTCGGATTCTCCTAAAACTAGAACCGTTGGGTTCGTATTGAAAAGAGCTTTCCAAAGAACACAAGAGATTTGAAATATAACGGTTGGATTTGGAATTATGTCCAAATCAAATTTGGAAAAGGTCGCTGTAAATGCAGTTCAATGACCGTTTATCGAAACCGACTGTATGGGCCATGATAAAATTATTATAAATATCGATAATTTATGTAAAATCATAATAAATGATTTAGAAAGAATTGGGATGAAAAATTCCATATTTGAAAAGATAAAAATATTTTTTTATCGAAATGGACGAGTTATGAACTTGATTTGAAATCCAATAATTTTTAAATAAATAAATTGAATTTGTGAATGGTTTTAATATAACCAGAAATTTCCAATATAAAAATTGGAATGGATTTGAACCAAAGTATCTTCGAAATATTTCGATATTGGTTTCCGTGATTATACTGATATTGTGGAGGAATTTGGAAGATATATATATCGTTATTCCAATACGATATTTGTTGGTTTCAGAATTTGATATTGAATATAAGCCGATATATTTTCTATTCAGAGCCTTGTATTTAATATCAAATTGGATTGTAGGTTTGTTGTGAATGGTGTCTTCGGTAACACTGTTCTTAAACCCAGTTGAGAAAAAATATAAATCTTTTTATTAAGATTTAATGAAGTTTACCAATTAATTAACATTTAACTGGAATTAAATTGAAATTGGTTTTTGGGTTTATCGTGAACAGTGTTTTAAATAACACTAGTTCTTTAACCCGATTAACAATGGAATGAGATTTCGGGTTTGTCGTGAATGGTATCTTTAATAATTCTGTTCTTAAACCCAATGGAGTTAAGAAAAATAGAAACTGACTGGAGATTAGTTATGTTGAATGGTTTCCTAGGTATTGATCTTATGTTGATTTCGGCCTTCAGGATTAATACTTAGGGAATTGTTCTCTTACTAGTTTACAGTTAGAGACTGATGGGATGGGGTCTTTAGTAACACTATGCTTAAAGCCATTGTGGAAATAATAAATCTTTTAATCAAGATTTAAAGAAGAATTACCCATTAATTAACATTTAATTGGAACTGAAAATGGGATGTGAATTGGGTTTATTGTGAACTGTGTTTTTAACGACATTCTTTCTTTGACCCGATTTATAGTGAAATGTGATTTGGAATTTATAAATATTTTTATTTAGATTTAAACGGGAATTATCCAAAGTAAAGTTTTCCAGTTTAATATATTAAATCGGAATTGAATGGAATTCGATTGATAATAATCGAAGTGAACTTCTGTGGAGGAAGACTGTTAATACATATGGAATTTAAAAGGCTTTGCCGTTATTCCATTTAAATTATTATTCGGATATGGGAATTGATATCAATTATATATTGATTTGTTTTGCCGTGAAGATTCCATAGTTAATGGAATGTGATTTGGGTTTATCGTGAACTGTGTTTTAAATGACATTAGTTCTTTAACCTAGTTAAAGGCAGAATTACATGTTTGTCATTGTATTTCGAACTGTATGGTTGATCTCTGCTAAATATATATTTATTTGGTGGCAGAGAATTTATTCTCTTGCTTAACACCCTTCTCTAAGACGTATGAGCTTAGAGGTTATATATCGGCAGAAATCAATAGTACGGTGTAGATTGTCGATGCGACATTTTTGTGTTTCCAAAGTTAAAAAATCATTAATATTGATTTTTGGGAAGATTAAAACTAGGTGGGGTTTTAATGAATCTTTAATTAGATTGAAATGGGAATTGATAATTTAAATTATCAAATTTGGGAGATGATCTGTGACACCACACCTCCGTTAAGGTCACTCACAAAGGGAATGCCTTAATTTTGGTGGAGCATTTATTGTGTATAGAACAGAAAAGTAAACAAGACAGATAAATATATTGGTACTTGGAAAATAAAAACCACTTTTATTGCAGCGGAGAAATAGTTTGGTTACATCACATCAAAAACCAACTACAAAACCAAATACAATTATTATCCATCTTGACAAATAAGTTCTACGTACATAAAATAAAAGACATAACCCCAACATAAAATAGCCATAAATAAGATAGGTTGAACTTTACTTCAACAATCCAAGCAACTTCCAAAAGATAGAGATAAAGCTGTCCAAATCAAGCTCCACTAGTAATAGTCCCACCCTGAGCACCTGTGGAGGGGGGGAAGGAAGAAAAGAGGTGGAAACAAAGGGGGTCAGACATAAAGTCTGGTGAGTGCAATAACTTTAACAATATAATCATTAAAGTAACTAGGATAAGGCATAAGTTGAAAAATAAGGAAATGACTGTGAACAAATGGGCATGACAAAGCAAATAAAGGAAATAGGATGAACAAAGATAACGTTAAAGGCGCACCTAATCACTATAAGATAATTACTACATTTCACCACACCAAACACCCCTAAAATTTGATACCTCCTACAGAACTTAATAATGATAATGGTAGTTTCATGTACCCCTAGCCGCCTTCATAGGTGCCGTCTACCCCTATCTCCACTAGGTGTACCCACTACCCCCATTCGATCGGCTCCCTAACTCGTAGATACCCGTGCTGTCCCCACAGTGGGGTGTATCACTCCCCAAAGTGGCAACCCGATACCACCAAAAATGCACGGCTTATATCTACACGATGCAACAACGTCTTATCTACCAGCCTGGGCCCACACACGCACAAGACCCTATTGGACTTGCGTTGTCACCGCTAACCCATTTTGACCTCTTACAATCAAACCCAGTACGCGTGTCCCGTCCTCGACTTGGGTTGAGCCCACAAAGATACATAATGGGTTACTGGTTTGAAAAGGGCACCCATGTATGACACAAGCTTTCCACCTATGCTTGGTCCCCTCCAAGGTTTTTAACCCCATTCTTATTCATGTCTTATTACATGTTTCAATCTTGGTTAAGAGCATCTAATCGTATTTCACATGCCACCCAAGGCACCCTCTTAATTTCACATGCCACCCAAGGCACCCACTTAACCCCCCATGTTCCACCACATGTTTATCTGGTTAAGTGTTTCTTAATTCATTAAAGTCATAACCTTGTAAAGACCTCCCACATTAGACTGGCATTTGTGGCTGCTGGATTTTTCGGGCGGGTCCGGTCAGTCTTACACCACAAACAAGCCTAACCTCGTGTCTTTACAACTGTTACGCATTTAATTCATGCCTTTGACCTATCACATTAGACTGGCATTTGTGGCTGCTGGATTTACCGGGTGGGCTTACACCACAAAAGAGTCTAATCTCGTGTCTTAGGCGGTTTATTATTACACATCTTTATTTAACCCCAAATTGGATTAATAACCCTATTCAAATTTGTAAATAAATTCCAAATATACTTATGTCTATAATTGTCACCTAAATTATGTCCATTTATTTCAAGTATGTAAATTATACCAGTTATTGCCTCAAATTAATTGTATGCCGTTTAAGGCCATTACCTGCCAATTCTCAACATGTGTATATTCAATATTACCCCCATCGTCCCCACGTTGTTCGTTCGCTTATCATGATATATATATATATATATTAGACTAGAAATTAGTCTAACACATAAAAGGGAAGAAACACCGAAAATTTGCATAACACACAAATTGGATCTAACTTACAAATAAGGATTACAACATATCTAGCATAAACTTGGTATTGTCATGAATCTAAACATAGGCCTAAAGGTGTGAACTTGCATATATGAATTTAGTTTTAACCCAAAACTTGCATATATGAATATAGTTTCACCCCAAACTTGCATAGGCCATAGTCACAAACTTGCATAAAACTATGTATGTCATAGATCTAACTCTAAAGGTGTAAACTTACATATATGTGAATCCAATTTCTACCTAAACTTGCATATAGTCATTTTACTTGGTTCACATGTAAACTTGTGTACAATTCACATAGAAACTAGCATATAATCTACACCCAAACTTGCATATAAAATGATGTCAAACATGAATCAAGTTGAACATAGGTGATTGGGCATATACAAGGAATCCACAACAAAAACTGTCATTATGAACAACTAGCATATATTCACAAAATATCACATTTTTCCAATGTTTCACAAACATAGCCATATAACCCAAATTATAACTCAACCCAATTAACTTGTTAATTATCTTGTTAAAGAAATTGAACTCACTACTCAAAGAAAGTCTTGAGTTCTGGGATCTGTGTTCTGAAATTGATTTAGCTCGCCTTTGAAGTAGACAAATTTGTTGTTGTTATAGAGTTGAGTTGAATTGAGTTGATTATCTTTACTTTTCCTCTAGTTGGTGGCGGCTATTTTAGGTTGCAAGGTGATAGCATGACAGCCATGGTTCTAATTTTGATTAGGTTTTAGGGTTTGAGTTTACATGTGTTTATATAGAATTTAGGATTAATTTAGGTCATCCGATCAACATAGAATCGATCAAGACCATCCAATCAAGATAGAGTGACACCTCAGTCCTAATGACTCAGCACTGGGTCACAAAATCGTCATCTTTCAGATCTGCCCGGGGAGGGGGGCAGGTCGACCCCCAGGTTGACCTGTAGGGGGGAGGTCAACACTTGGGTCGACCCCCTGGTCGACCTGGGTCCTGGGAGGGAATTTTCCCACCCAGCCCGCTTCTGACTTCTGTTTTGAATTTTGAATCCGGTTTGGAGCTGTTTGAATTTATTTGAATTTCTGGAAACTTCAGACAGCCATAACTTCATACAAAGTCCAATTTACGCAAACTCGGACTCTATCTCAACTAGAATTCCGAGACGAGCACAATAGCGTAACCCATTTCCCTTAATTCTCACATTTAAAATTAAGTATTGTTTAATTCGTTAGTTTATGTTAACAGAAAACACGGGGTGTTACATGATCGAGAACGGAGTATCACCAGTTTTGCTCCTAGTGATAGTTAAATCTTTAATTAGATTTAAACATGGAATGGTAATTAAATTTACCAATAATACCATGGTGTTAGATATGGAGTATTACCAGTTTTGGTCTATGGGATGAATAGGTTGGGATTGGGAAATTAAATGAATGATTAATTCGGTAAGGCACGCTAATCTCGACTAGTTTGGAAAACCGTAACATGGTTTGAATTGATATCCAAAGGAAGATTAAAGAATAAATTTAAAGAATTTATCTTTGATAAAATTAATGGGAACCTTTCCCAAAGGATATGAATATTTAAATAAAATAATATTCAGAATTGGAATGAGGCGTATGTTGTGTTTTATAGCACTTGTTTATTATATACACGAGTTATTCGGAAAGGCCGGGTTTATACCCATTCTGAATAACTGATTCGATGATAAGTCGACGATGAAGACGGTGGTTGAAGACCGGAGGTCTTCACATCATTTGGATGATTACTGATGTCTTGATTGGGCTGTACACCCAAGACGAGGTAATAAGTGGTGATCGTCCAGACGTACTTGGAGATCGACCAGATATGCGAGGGCCACTCTCCTGTATTAGACATATGGGACAAGGAATAAGGTGCCTCCATTTTCGTTCAGACCCAGAACGAACTTGTAAATGGATGTGTGCATGACATTGGATTTTATTCTGTGTTGACTGATTTCTATTAAATATATATATATGTTTGGCGGAGGAGAATTTATTCTCTTGCTTAATGCCTTTTTCTAAGACGTATGAGCTCAGAGGTTATATATCGATAGACATCAGTTGCATGGCGTGAATTTCCAGTGTGGCATGCTAAGATGCAGATGTCAAGGCTGCTATTGAAAAGCAGAGTCTTGTGGTTGATGATCAAAGCACGGCTTTAATATAGCATAGCTTTGTGTATAGCGTTGATTTGCGAGCCTCACAACTCGGTATGAGTCAAAAACGGGATTGGACCATTGGGAGAACATTGCGTTTCTTTCTAGCTATGGGTAGTGTTAGGGTTTTGCACGCCCTGACATTGTTATATGTTTACCTATGTGGTTTTTGGATTGTGAGGAGCCTCTGATATATCGGTCTCTTTGGAGCCGATGGAAATAGCTCCTGTAGGACCGGGAAACGTGTGTTCAGGAATTGCCAATCCTCAAACGTAAGGGAGGAGCGGCCCAACCGATCCAAGGGTTCACTACAGGGGATCCTAAGGCATTTTCTAGAGTGTCTCGAAGCGGTGAGGAGCCATCCCTGACCTCGACTCATGACGCAAATCCAATTTCCAATACGTGACTTTTCAGTTTTGATTGTAGAGCCTAGCATGGCGACATAGTGGTATGGGGCACTATGCAGTCTATGATTGATACGTTTATATTTGAAGTTGTTTTCATACACTTTACACTATAATAGTATCAAAATGATTTGACGTACCAAGAATGTTTCTCTATTATAAGGTAAAACTCTATCCTCCGACTTGCGTTGCATTATGTGATGGGACCTGGGTCTTATAATAGCTTCATTTTTCCAAAAAACATTGTGTTGTTTATTCTATGCATTGGTATTCTCGGGAATAAATCCATTCCATGTTATACGGCGTGGTCCCTTGATTTACTTTATTTTTAAAGTAAAGTTTTAAATAACTGTTTTGTTCTCTCACCAGTCACCTGACTGACCTGGAGTTTATTGTTTTAACCTAAACTCTGGGTGCCTCTATTTTCCACACGGGCAGCTACTAGTTTTGGTTTTGTAGAATTATATTCATAGGATCCTAGTTTACAGCTGGAACGATATTCAGAAAGCTCTGTATCCGTGTATCTCTTTCAGTTGTGTTTTGTATTATTTTCCGCGGCATTGTAACTTGTAAATCTCTGATATTTATCAAATGTATATTATTTGTTCATACTTTGTATATTCTTGTACTTTGATGTAAATTGTCGTAATAAGCAATGAAATGTTCTTATGTTTGTGTTCTGATTCGTCTTGTCCTCAAAGCAATCCAGGCTTTCCTTTACGAGGAAGTTCGGGTCGTTACAACATGTTGCAAAAAATATTATAACCGGCTCCTATTGCATTGAAGGAACATACAAAAACATAATAAGATCGTCGTAAAAAGTCTATTACAACCACCTGCTACCACGTTCTTTGCTCGCTGTAAAAGAGGACATATTACAACATAGCCTAATACGACGGGCGGGCCGGCCATTGTTAAAGCCCTATTACAACAGGCATTGCCCATTGTAATAAATCATTTTTTTGTAGTGTGATAAATTAACAATCGTCATGAGTGGTTAACCCAATATCATTATTGTTAGTCGATGAAGCAATGTTTATCTTTAGGACTAGTTGCCAGTTTTAATAAAATTTCATATCATTGTTATATCTACAAAAAAGGGTCTAACGCTATCAATATAATATTGAGGAATTTTTTTTTAAATTTTAAATAAACCTTCAATTATTTCAAATATACATAAAATAAATACTAAAAACTCATATATTGTGAACCATATAAAATACTTTTTTGTTTCATTTTACTTAATTTCACATGGTAACATGTATTCATACACCAACAATCTCTTAACATACACCATAAAGTAAATAAACTATCAAACATTAAAAATTACTTTACATACACCGTCTCTTTTACAATATTAGCCTTGTTTTACTCTTCATCATCTTCCATCTTTAAAACTTTAAACTTATTTAAAACTTTAAACTTTAAAATTTATAGCACTAAAAATGTTTAAGTTTAGTAAAATGAATTTCGATTTTTTGAATATATGGTAACCAATTTATTATGCTACAAAAAAATTGTTAATATCTGCAAAAAACCCTACTTCTAAATTAAATGATTTTAAATTCGAGCACATTCTTACAGAAGTTCCCATAATTCAAACTTTAGGTTTCATGTTTAAAGACACATTAAGTTCTTCAAATTTTTTTTACATAGATTTGGTCAATATCGTTAATTGCAATGTTTTAGTTTGTCGCTCCTAGTTGAACACTATCTCTACGCCGTCGTCAAGCCCTAGCTCTGAGGTGGTGTTGCTGGCAGTAATTTTGAACGCCATCAACTAGACAGGGGTTATTTTGACAATTTTGAGCATTGATCATATGAATTATCGTTTGAAAAATTCTACTGCAATGTAAATTTAGTGAAATTATAGTCAATTTTTTTTTTGATTAAGCTTATAAAATTTTGATGAAGTTAATGGAACCCAAAATATTATGACACCTTTCACGGCTAACCAATATAATTAAAGGTGTTTAAAAAAATTCTTCTAAAATTAAAGTAATTTTTAAGAAATTAAGAATTAAAGAAATAATTCAGCAAGGCTAGATCTATTCATACCCAACTATTACCTTTCCCACCCACCTTATTAAACAATATTTATTACACCCCAAAATTTTCTCTTCACACCTCCAAATATACCGAAACTACCCTTTATTTTATACTTAAAAAACAACTTAATATTATTAGTGAAATTAAAGAAGAGATGAATTCCAAAAACAACAAAATTGTATTTCATAATTACTTAATTATTATTTTCACTTATAGCATGATCAAAAAAATTATATTTTCATATAATTAAAAAAATGATTAAACTATAAATCAAATTTTTAAAAAAATCCAGAAAAAAAAATCAAATCTAAAATATAACATCATTTTCCTGTAAATCATAATTGTGATCTACAGTCAACTTTATTATTGTTCTTATTTTTCCATTTCATTGTGATTAAAATGCACAATAAAATGAATAATGAATGTGTCAAGTTTAATAACAAATGAGGGTAAATAGGTCATTTTATTTTTTAAACCAGTAGTGGGGTGGGAAAGGCAAAATGAGAGGTGTTTATAAAATTAGTCATTAAATAATTTACCATATTAGTGCTATTTTTTGGTTGAATTTTAAGCAACTTTATAGTAGTGCTATTTTTTTGGTTTAATAGTGAATGTGTATTTGAGCGTCTATGTGACGACCTCCCACAACCCCTGCTCTAAGCAAGGGGAATAATGCGTTGAAAGGTGTTTCAGGCAGCTGTGGACGATCATTGTAACAACCCGGATTTTTAGAATCAATTTAAATTTTTTATTTTAGCTATTTTAAGGGATTTTTAATATTTAAAATTATTTATTTTAAGTAATAACGACTAAAAATTTATTTAAATCGAAGTTAGAATGTATAAATTTATTTTAATTATAAAACGAACTCGAAATGGCGCTGTAGTTTGAAAATTCGATTTCAAATTTCAATTGAATGTACAAGATTCAAAACAAATCGGATTTCAGTAAAATCAGAAATATTAGAATTTGTTTAATTATATCTTTCTAACGAGTGTGAAAAATCCAAATTTCATAATGAGAATTGAAATTTATGTCCAGTTTAAAATTTAAAATAGTCGTTTTGGAATTTAATATATATATATATATCTATATATATATATATATATATATATAATATAGCCTTTTTGCAAATGACCTCCGTTTTCAATGAAACCACTTTTGCTTGATCCGGAATGTCAAATTATTTTAGGTTTCAAATTTCATTATTTTGGAATCAATATATTAGCATGGTAAATTTAAACGTGTTTTGATAGTTTCAGTTTGAATTGGATCGACCAGAAAATGGGCAGTTTTCAAATGGTCTCCAAATTCGACGAAATTAGTTTTGTTAGGACCGTATCATTAAAACATAGCTAGATTTATTTTTCGAGAATTTTTGGATTCGATATGTGACCCCGGTAAATTAAAATTTACGTTTAAATTTAATATATATTGATTTATATTTTAACTAAGTAAAAACTAATCAAAACAGTCGAATTGGCTTGCGAAACATATTCCATTGTGTTCAGAATGGTAGCTAGGAGTGATAGTTGTTGGGTTTGATTTGGAGTTCGGAGTCATGTCGAAACAATTTTGTGAATTAAATATTAATAAAAAAGGGGTATAAATATAAAACCCTAACCTATCTCTAACCATTTACAGTCGCCGCCATATCAACGAATGGACGAAATAGTTCAAAATAAAACACCCAAATCTCCTTCAATCCCCCAATTAATTCATGAAACTTTATAAACGAAAATCAAAGAGGGGGTTTGGATCTTCAAAACCGTGGTGGTATGGTCGTGTATGATTGAGTAATTGGCTCGATTTTCGAGCAAAGTCCGCTCGTTCGCGGCGGTTTTTGGGGTGAATGAGACCTTCGATTTGAAGGCGGTGGTGACCCTGGGTAGGCACCAAATAGGGCTTTGAGGAGGTGGTTCCTGATCGGCCTCAGGCGGAGTATTGGGGGTGTGGCCTGAAGAACGACGGAGGGAGTAGATGGGTTCTTGGCTCTCTGTTTGAATGAAGAAGATGATTAACGTATAGGTGGTTAATTAGTGTAAAGAATTAATTAATTTAAGTAACTAATTTATGCTATTAACGTTTTAAATATCGTATCTTATTCAAATGATGTCAGAATTCAACAAACAAGCGCTCGTTGTAACCGTAAATTTAAGATCAAGACAATGGGACAAACTAGAACCAAAACGGAGCAATTTAGAATTTCAGGCAATTTCAAATCCATACAGAACTGAAATTCAGAAACAAAGAAGGAGTGGAAACCGATTGTGAGAACTCTCTCTCACTCAAATTTTTTACAGTTATTATATAATAGGTTGCAGACGGAGCTAAGTAGCTCCGGACACTATTTTTCTGTAAAAACCATGGTTGATTGTTTGTTTGGAATGTGATTTAGACTGTTATTGTTTGACATTGTTGTACATAAAATTAATTATATAAAAAAATTATAAATTATCATGAAATGAAAATAAAATAAATATTCATTTATAAATCGGACGGTTTGTTTATGTGCACTTATTTATTTGATATTGATTAGGACGATAAAGTTAACACATCGCCCACTACACAAATAATAAAAAATATTTGTTGTTTGGAAACCCCACACAGGTATTGGGATGATATTTGACATACATAGATCCGAATAATTAGTGGTATGTCAAACGATGGGTTAACAGACTGTATAAGCGTTATTTATTTATTTTAATGCTTATACAGTTGTAAAATACACTCTGGATGTTGTATGAATTTTTAATGATTGTTTATCATTATTGTTGTATACACGCAATGTATGAAATCCATATAACTGAAATTATATGGTAATTGATTGAGTCTGATTCCAGTTCAGAATTAATGAATATTATAAAATAATATTTAGTAAATATTGAAATGTGAAGTTGTGTTAAGTAGTTAAACACCATTTGAACATGAAAGGGATTTTTTGTCGGTTTTATTCATTTATAATGAATATTGAAAAGTAATTTACAAATCAGATATTTTGAAAATATTATCATTTTAATATTATAATGATATGGATTATTCTAATTTTAATCTAAATTTGAAAATGAAATTGAAATCGTTTTAAAATGAATTTATAATGGAATATTCAATTTTGATTTAAATATGAAAATGAAATTGAAATCGTTTTAAAATGAATTTAAAACCAAATTATAATGGAATATTCAATTTTGATTTAAATTTGAAAATGAAATTGAAATCGTTTTAAAATGATTTTAAAATGAATTTATAATGGGATATTCAATTTTGATCTAAATTTGAAAAAGAAATTAAAATCGTTTTAAAATGAACTTAAAATGAATTTATATTGGAATACTCAATTTTGATATAAATTTGAAAATGAAATTGAAATCATTATAAAATAAATTTAAAATGAATTTATAACGGAATATTCAAATTTTGATTTAAAATTGAAATGAAATTGAAATCGTTTTAAAAAGAATTTAAAACGAATTTATAAAGGAATATTCCATTTGATTTAAAATTGAAATGAAATTGAAGTCATTTTAAAATGAATTTAGAACGAATTTATAATGGAATATTCAATTTTGATTTAAAATTGAAATGAAATTGAAATCGATTTAAAAAGAATTTAAAACGAATTTATAAAGGAATATTCCATTTGATTTGAAATTGAAATGGAAGTGGAAATCGTTTTTAATTTATAAAATACGATTTAAATGGAAATCGACGAAATATATATATAATATATATATAATGGCCTGAATAGAATGCGCCATGCAACGACCGTTCACGAATTTCGACCATTAACTTCAAATGGATGTAACGGGAGATCTGATCGTCGGATTCTCCAAAAACAAGATCCATTGGGTTTATATCGAAAAGAGCTTTCCAATGAATACAAGAGATTACGAGCCTTAATAAAATTATTAAAAAATGAAAAAATTGTGTAAAATCATAATAAATGATTTGGAAAGAGTTTTGGTGAAAAATTCCGAGTTTGAAAAGATAATATATTTTTATCAAAATGAACTAGTTATTAACTAGAATAATAATCCAATATTTTTAAAGAAATAAATTGGATTTGAAATGGTTTAAATATAACCAGCAACGAACAAATTGGAATAGATTTGGAATGGAAATAATCTTCGGAATATTTCGATATTGGACTCCGTGATTATACGGATATTGTTGAGGAATTTGGGAGATATATATATATATCGTTATTCCCGATACGATATTCGTTGGTTTCAGAATTTGATATTGAATATACGCCGATATAATTTCTATTCAGAGTCTTGTATTTGATATCAAATTGGATTTTGGGTTTTTCGTGAACGATGTCTTCATTTACACTATTCTTAAACCCAGTTAAGAAAATAATAAATCCTTAAATTAAGATTTAGTGAAGTTTTCCAATTAATTAATATTTAATTGGAATTGAATAAAAGAATTGGATTTTTGGGTTTATCATGAATGGTGTTTTAAATAACACTTGTTCTTTAACCCAATTAACAGCGAAGAATATGATTTGGGATTTATAATCTTTTAATTAAGATAAATGGAATTTTCCAAAGTAAGGATATCCAATTTAATATATATTAAATTAGAATTGAATGGAATTCGATTTGGTAATAATCGAGATGAGCCTCCGTGAAGGAAGACTGTTAATATATATATATGGAATTTAAAAGGCTTTGTCGTTATTCCATTTATAGTCGGATACATAAATTTATATCGATTATATATATTGAACTATTTTCCGTGAAGATTCCATAATTAATGGAATGTGATTTTGGGTTTATTGTGAACTGTGTTTTAAATGACATTGGTTCTTTAACCCAATTAAAGACAGGATTACATGTCTAACATTGTGTTTCGAACTGTATTTGTTGATATCTGCTAAATATATATCAGTTTGGTGGCGGAGAATTTATTCTCTTGCTTAACACCTTTCACTAAGACATACGAGCTTAGAGGTTATATATTGGCAGAAATCAGTGGTACGGTGTAGATTGTCGATGTGACATATTTGTGTTTCCAAAGTTAAATAATCATTAAATAATGATTGTTGGAAGAATAAAACTAAGTGGAGTTTTAATGAATCTTTAATTAGATTGAAATGTGAATGTGATAATTTAAATTATCAAATTTAGGAAATGATCGAGAATGGAGTATCATCAGTTTCGCTCCAAGCGATAGTTAAATATTTAAATTAGATTTTAATGTGAAATGGTAATTAATTTTTACCTATAACACCATGGTGTTAGATATGGAGCATTACAAGTTTTGCTCCATGGGATGATTATGTTGGGATTGGGAAATATAATAAGTGATTATTTCGGTAAGGTGCGCTAATCCCGACTAGTTTGGAAAACCTTAGTTTGGTTTAAGTTTTGAAAAGAATATTTGAATAAAAGAATATTCTGGATTGGAATGAGGCATATGATGTGTTGCTATAGCACTTGATTATAAGATACACGAGTTATTCGGAAAGACTGGGTTTAACCCATTCTGAATATTTGATACAATGACTAACAGTCGAAGAGATTAAAGACGGTGCAAGACCGACGATCTTCACATCAAATGGATGGGTTGCTACTAATGCCTATGATTGGAGTAGCTACCTTGAAGGGGCTATAGTGGTAGCCATCCAGACGTACTTGTTGATTTTTCGGATATGCGAGGGCCTCTCTCCTGTATTGGACATATGGGACGAGGAATAAAGTGCCTCCTGTTTCGTTCAAACCCAGAATGGACTTGCAAATGGATGATGTGTCTGATTTTGTATTACTTTATACTGTATTCATTGATATCTGCTAAATATATATCTTTTTGGTGGTGGAGAATTTATTCTCTTGCTTAACACCCTTCTCTGAGACGTACTAGCTCAGAGGTTGTATATTGGCAGAAATCAGTGGTACGATATGGATTGATAGTGTGGTATGCTGAGATGCAGTGATCCAAACTTTTGTGGAAAAGAAAAGTTTGGTGGATGATGATCAAATCATAGTTTTAATTAGCATAGCTTTGTGTAGCGTTAATTCGCGATCCTCACACATCGGTATGATGGTGATCTGATGGTTAGATCACTGTACTTTTAATATGAGGATGGATTCGATCGACCGAGATAGGCTGGGTGTGGTTGCTACACACCTGGTAGGTATAAGGGAACACCTCCACCCCCACCCCCCGAGATTCCCATATTGGATAAGGTATACGGCGTTTTCTCATGCACGGGACATTAGCCATTGAGATACTTAATTCCCAGGATAGTGCGGATGTGCATTACAACGTTTTCTCATGCATGGGACGTAGCCGTTGGGAATTGCACTACATGATCGATCTTTCGAATCAGGAGACATCAGTATGGAAATCCAAACTTCCAATATGACATTTTGCGGTTTTATTTGTAAACCAATATATGGTGACATAGTGGGATGGGGAGCTCATGCTATCTATGATTGATACATTTATATTTGAAGTTGATTTCTTCGCTTATAGTAATAATAAAAGATAAATTTCGTGTACCAAGCATATTTGGCTATTATAAGGTAAAACTCTATCCTCCGGCTTGTGTTGCATTGTGTGATGGGACCTGAGTCTTATAATAGCTTCGTTTTTCTCTTTAGCATTCCATGTTTGTTTTATGCACTGGTATTCTTGGGTTTAAACCCATGCGTTAGCGGCGTGGTCCCTTGATTTACCTAACTTTAAAATCAAGTTAATAACTGTTTTAGTTCTCACACCAGTCCCATGACTGACTCAGAGTTTATTGTTTTAACCTAAACTCTGTGTGCCCATATTTTCCACACGGGCAGCTAGTAGTTTTGGTTTTCGCAGATATTTCTTTTCCTAGAATCTTGGATTACAGCTGGAATTATATTCGGAAAGTTTTGTAGCCGTATATTTCTTTTAGTTGTGTCTGTTGTTATTTTGTACTATGCATTGTACTTATGTATTATTTTTTCGCTGCTTTGTAATTTAAAACTCTGACATTTTCTGCTATATATTATTTGAACTCTGTTAGATTCTTGTACACTAATGTAAATTATTGTAATAAGTAATGAAATGTTCTTCTGTTTGTATTCTGATTTGTCGTGTTCTCAATTCAATCCGGGCTTTTCCGTAATGGTGAGTTTAGGTCATCTCAATCATCATAGATAAATAACCACATCGGAACCTGTCGTAAAACTCACAGCGCAAGGATAAAATATAATTGAACATATACAACAGGTAGAAATAGTGGAGCATCATATAAAAAACTTTTGATAATTTTCACAACATCCTGAAAGGTTATCCATACATTATAGGAATATCAAAGTCTGTATATGAAGCCTCACTACAACACTTAGAGAGCAACTCAAACATTGGAAATGGAAATACTGAATAGTTAGTAAGATAGTACGTCTGCCTTCTGCTCGCCTCCAAATTGCAACATCGTCCTCACTAAGCTATCACCTGTCACCTACCACCTAGTCTGCCCATCCACAACCGGATGAACAGTCCAAGGTAATAAGAGTGAAATATAAAACCTTGAATCAGACAACAGTCTTAGTGAGCGATAAAACAACTAACACACATCAACAATAAAGTATATGAGAATGGATAGATAAACATACAAATCTACACACAACACCAGAGAAGAGCTCAACCCTATCTTCCCCACATCGGAAAGTGATAACCTTTACAACAACATTTCAACCATAAATCCATGGAAACCAGAACACCCATTCAATCATGACATAGCACTCATGACATCCAAATTATATATCTTATGTTAAACATCCTAATCGAATTCAACATACCTCAAGCAAAAGCCCTAGAGGCGTAAACCAATATCATATAAGCACCAAAAGGAACATCTCATTTGATGTCGAACAATATATAGGAGACGGTTCAAAACAAAGCAACTAATCAACCATGATAGACTCTGGCTATCACCGCCAATCCTGCTTTGAAACTATCGTTAATCGTATGATGGCCAAAGTTGACATATGTCAAGGGCTAATGGTAACCCCAGTTCTAGCATAAACTCCATACGCATTTCAACGATACGTAAGTTTGTCCAACCTTGACAACTAGGCCTTTCAACGATACCCAAGGTACTCGACCATCAACCATCTAGTCATTTGGGTACCCCGATTGTACCCCTACTTTGAGTCTATTAGAACTTAAAAAAATGATAACTTCTCAGCCTTCGCATCTCTAGTCATCCAAACCCAACGACATTTCATAGCTCAAGCAACCGTTATCAAGCAACTCATGGCCCTTGAGTTGCCACCTCATTCGTTGTTCTACGCCGATCAACGAACACAGTCAATGCTTCGAATATTCCCACTTGAACTTACTTCGAAGTCACAACATCACTTAGCCAAATTACATCACTGCGCTGCGGCTAGGGTTCGGGGGTACATCCTCTTGGAGCCAACCGACCCATCCTCTTGGAGCCGACCGACCCATCCGTACAACACAGACCGATCCATCCCCAACCGACCCGTCAATGCACATGCCAACCGATCCATCCAAGCAATATAGTCCAGACTGACCCATCTAAAGAATACCGATCCATCATTGACCAACCGACCGACCAATCTGAAGCAGGCCGACCGACTCGTACAACTCCACCTCGAACGACCCGACCCATGACCGACCTGTGCAACCCCATCTCGACCGACCCAGTTTCGACCGACCGACCCACCTCGACCGACCGACCCAAAACCCTGGAGCACGACCGACCCGATTTGTACTACACATTGTACTACCAGACCAACCCATATTACTCCAGATCTGATTCAACATGATTTCCACCCGAAATTCGACCAAAACTACGTCAAACACCATATTGACGACCTATTCATCCAATTCATCCATAAACATATTATGAAGTTACAAACAACTTGAAAATGACAATTTCACCAATAATTCACCTAAAATCATGATATTGAACATATAAACAAAAATTATGGATTTAACTTGCATAACTATACGAAATAGCATAGAAATTACCTGTTTTAAGCAGCTAAATTAGATCCTATGGTGATTCATATGAAAATGGACTTACCATGATGTAGATCTAAGGAAAACAACTTGAAAATGATGAACTGTGAGCATACAACTCATATACTTGATTGAATCCACCTGAGAGATGCATATCACTCACCAATTCTCCAAAATAACCCAAAAGCAATGAGTTATGATTCTGTATAGCAAATAATTTGATCTAAACTCTTCAATTCGATGATTGCTCTCTTCGATTTGCATAGATCTAGCCTCAAATGTTATAGATCTTTGATTCTTTAAGCTTTAATGGTGGAAAGGTTAAGAGAATGGAGGAATGGAGGAACTCTAGCTTTTCCAAATGAAGGAATGGAGAAAGTAAACTCTTTCCCATGCCTCTTACCCCCTATTTATAGCCTTCCAACAGCCCACTAATGGGCCTCTCCATATCAACTAATTATGGCTCTCAAAACTTGGACAACCAACTGCAAAACCTTAAAACAACGATTCCTCCCAAACTGCTAAGCCAAATCTTTAATGTGACCACTCTATGGAAAGGTAAACATTATTTCCTTTCCAATGGCGCATGTCTCAACACCTGATTCGACCTGAGTCAAAAGTTATGCCCTATAAAAGACTGATAGGGGCAAAATGGTCACAAACAAAATTGGTAAAAATTATGGACACGTCTCACATCCCCATAAGCAACATATTAAAATGTGAGAATGATCCAACCCTCAAGGAATAAAATAAAAATATTTTACAATCTTCTGATATGTAAAATGCGGGCCGTTATAGTCTACATCATGTTCCTAATGCTGTTTCCAAAGTGCCTTATCCAGCTTTTCATTGTGGAGATGAGTGTGTAGTTGTTGTATGCAAAAACGAAAAGAATACTAGATGTAGATTTTTTGGATATGTAGCTTATGGGGACCACAAATGGTATCCCCAAGAAATTGAGTGTTGTAACTATTTTAAGTGGGTTGATCCTCTGATGTATGTTAGAGGTCTCGAATATATGCTTGAATTGCAAGAAGAAAATAAACGTTTTTCCAAGTTGGTTTAAGAAGGCGGTTGAAGAGATTCAAGATGGTCCAAGTTGCGAGCAGATAGAGGGGGCATGAAGTAAGAAGCGTCATCGGTTGCATGTTGTTGGGTTTCTTATTTACGTGTTAGTGGATGTACGATTGATTATGTATTAGTTGAATCGAAGAAATATGCATTGTGGTTGTAATATGTGAAAGTAATAAGGGTGAATATGCTAATACGTTAAGGGACTTTACTGCAATTTACATGGCATGTAGACTCTATAAATAGAAAGATTGTTTACATTGTAAGTTACATTTGAATCAATAGAAATGAAGTCTCTCCCTAATATCTTATGTTCTCTCTAATGGCTTCTCCTCTTTTATCTATTTTATTTTATAACACATTATCAACACGAGATTCTATTAGAGCTATTTTTGAAATCTTTTAGATCTACATCTATGTATTTGTCATGTAAGTAATTTTCATTTGAATTATTATTTCATGAATTTCCAGATTGCAATTATTTTCTTTTGTTTGAGGATCTTTGATTAATGGATCAATGAATTTGTTATATCTTTTATTCTTCTAGATCTGATTCAAACTTCTAGATCTGTTTTTCCAATAATATTTTTTTAGATCTAATTATTTTTATTGACCCTACATATGTGTCTAGATTTATTCTTTCAATTATTTGTGGATCTAATTTTAATTTTTTTTTCAAATCCAATTTGATGGAGGTTTGACTATATATGCATTGTGTACATTATTGATGATATATAAGTAGATCTAATTTTATCTTTCCTGATCTACTATTAATTTTCATATGTAATCTTTTGGATAGACTGAAAATATAATATCTCTTGAAAAAAAATTATTTTTTTATGTTTGCCCAGCAAAGACGGAATATCTCATAAAAAAATTAATTTTTATGTATACCCAACAAAATTATGGGTATAAAATGTAGTGTAGCGTTTAAATTCAATAGAGATACTGATTTATCACTGGAAGTGAAACTGAAAAAGGAAAAATTGAAACATGATGTAAACAAATCCTTTCAAATATGAAAAAAAGAAGCCTGAAGTTCGTATGCAAAAGGCTGAAAAGTCAAAACCTTCAAAAGCTGAAATAAAGCCTCAAAGCATATAAGTGTGCTTAATATTTGCTTATAGCAAAGGATATAGAATTCAAGAATAGGAAAGGATTTGAAAAGGAAATAAAAGGAAAAGTTTCAATAAAAGGCAAAAGCCTTATGTTCCAATTTTATGCCACACATAATTTCTTGAAAAAATTTATTGCTGAAAGAGATCACTACATTTATAATAAATACTATTTTCTTGAAGAAAAATAGTAAAATGGATCTCATATGTGAACAAAAGCACTTTTATGCTATAATTTAAAATATACAATAATATTATATAAATTATGATAAATCTTGAAGTTTTATTATAGTAATTTTAGAACATATCATATTTCCAGAAGAAATATTTTACTATTTCTTAGAAATTTTTTGATAAAGATAATATGTGCCTCGATGATCATATTAAGTTAAGATCTAAATATTGATCTTAATTTAGCACATATGAATTGAATGCAAAAGCAATTTTTGTTATAAAAATGGAAAAATTTAGAACCTACAGTTTCTATAAAGATAAGAGGTAATTTTGATATTAAAAAGAAATATCTAAAAGATCTTTATATGGACTTTATAATTTGAATCTAAACATGTAATTTTTATGTTTGTGAATTTTATGTAAAATTTGTAAGTTTTTCGAATCATTTATATTAAAGAATGTAAAATCTTGGTTTTATGATTATGCGTTTTTACTCAATTATTGGTTAGACATTATATGCATATATATGGTATTATAGAAAATATGATTATTAGGAAATGCAGTAGACCTTTAAGTTGTTCATTTCAGTTTTATCATTGATCAATACTGTAATTAGATCCAAATTTTATTCTGTTGATTTAAGTAAAATTTATTTATTTGATTCATATATTTGGACCACATAACATATATTTCCTTTGTTTTTGTAATAAATGCATTAAATATATCATTATGGTAATATATTATATTACCATATACTCGTAAATGTATTAAATGCATTAGATATTGTAAGTTAAATGATGCAAGTTTGTGTTTGAAATAAGAATAGATATATGTATTATTATTTGATGTGTTTAGCAAGTAATATCTAATGTAACGGAAGAAATAAAATTATTTGAATCACAAATATGAATTTGTGCAAAGAAATTTTTAAATTAGAAGTTGTATAACCTGAAGTCTAAGACATGAATCTTGAATTATGAAAAAAAACTTTTAATAAAGTTTACAAGTTTGAAATCTTGACAATTAGCAAGAACGTAAAAGCTCTAAATTAAAAGTATGTAAAAATATTGAGAACCAGAAGTTCTTCATAAATTCCTAAACTTGATATACTTATGTGTATATATATACATGCACAAGAACCTAAATTTCATCAATCAATGAACTTGAAATAATTCATAATTTAAGAGCATGAAACTTTATTAAAACTTTGTGAAATAATAACATTATACTTCTTAAAGAAGTTACATCATACAGAGCAATGACGATGCATCCAAAGATTTCACAATTTTCAAGATGAGTTGTATCTTGCTTATATATTTACGTTTACATTTATGCATTTAAAGTGCTTAGCGGTTATATAGTGGTAAAGGTTCAAAAAGCTGTTGCGGGAATAAAGCGGGGAAATAGCAGGGATATAGAGGAGGTGCAAAAATGTTAATTAGATGTAAAAGTATATAATTAAAATTAACTAATTATCATTCTCGCACCATTTATGTTTAAGAAACAAATATTATTAAAATTATATAACAAAACCAAAGAATATCATGGCTAAGCATGCTAGATTCGAGGATCACTACAGATTTCTATCTTATATAAGGCACTTATGACTTGAAATTAACTCTTTACCAGAGTTGGTCCTGAGATTTATAACGTCTGGTGTGACATACTAAATGATGCCCTCCAAAGTTAAAAAAATCACAATGATACTAAATAATATTCATACTTAAGGCATTAATATTAGAAAATTCAATACTGCTATTAACGGTTATTGAACACAACATGAACAAATTAGAAAATATCTTATTAAGCACAACATAAACAAATTAAAAAATAGCCGCACCCTATTCTCCAGTGAAGAAAGATTCTCAGTATTCTCGTTAGAATTCGAACACTTCTTCTCCTGAAACTCTTCCCAGATTTGTGCGCTTCGCCTTCTTCTCGAAGACTCCAATGCGCAATTCAATCTCGCGTTTTATAACAACCCGCTATTTTTAACAATTTAAATTCCGATTTAAATCGAATTTTTATTATGAAACTACTCTACAATTTCTTGTAATGAGAATTTTGAATATGAAATACGTTCAATGAACATAACAAATGTGAAAATTTCATAGAAAAATTTGAATGTTTGTCAGTCGCGCAATTTTAGGTGCAAAGCTGCGCATAACAGTTCATATTTTAGCAATCGTAAAATTTCTCTGGAACCAGTTCTGGCAAATATGAAAAAAATTCTATTCATTGTCCTGAATCCAATGGCGCAATCCATTTGGCGAAAATCGGAAGTTTTGAACCCCATAAATATATTTTCCAGTGTGGAATTTGCGCCGATGAAAATCTTTCTGAAACCAAAATGTCCCAACATGAAAAAATTTCGTTCCTCGTTCCATTCTTTAATCTGCAATCTGTTTTGCAAAAATTATATGTTTTGACCACCGTTTAATGGTTTTGTTGTGCGAAATTTTCATTTATAGGGGTCCGTAATGCGTTTTTGAACGGAATATAGTGATTTTGCAAACTATGTACCATTGCGTCCGTCTCGTCGAGCTAATTACCGCAATATATTCAATTGTCAGTTTCAGCGCTTGGTTCACTACGAAATTGCGCAAAAGCTTGTGCAGTTCATTTTTCAAACAATGCCATTTGAGTTCAGTGTGTCCCTATTCAGATTTAACATATTTTTCTAGTCATTTTGGGTCTGCAAACCGAGTCTGTAACATTTGCATGTCGCTCGAAAGGACAAAAATGCCAATAGGAACATATATATTCTTCCCTTTCCACTTCTCTAAATTAATATTTCATTCTTCCTGTAAAGAACCGCAAATCTGTATTATATGAGTTGACTAATATTACACGTATCCAACCCAAAGTGTACGAAAATACGAATCTTTAATAGAAAGAAATTAGAAGATGAGAAAAGAAAGAAATATCAGAATAGAAGAATAAGAAGAAGAACCAACACCACATAGAATCTCACACTGCAGCGGAATAAAATATAATTTTAAAATAAATCTTCATTGAAAACTTGAAAAAAATACTTACAATCATCAGAGTACATCATTATATTTGGACATTTATAACAACCTATCCTCATATACATCACACAGCGGAATAATACTAAATACCATACGTCTGAACTCCTCTAACCCATCTCTGGACTTCACAACATTGATAATATGAACTTGTAAAACTCAGTCTGACCCGAGCATTACAAATGCCATGAATCAGTCTGGTGAACCAACGTGAAAAAACACACTAAGTTTAAATAAAGTCCATATTGCATAACTTTAGAAAAATCCTTTTGAAAGAAAAGGATAATAGTAAGACCGGTTTATACATAAACACGGATGGTTTTTATCTTAGTATAACCTAAAACAATTTTGATATCAAAATCCAATGATATTATAATATTGTCTATCAAATAAATAACCAAATAGTAGAACGCTTTCATCTCTCTACATACATTGTCCATAATTAAAAACTGCGGGGCACTTAGTTGGATTGGATTCCAACTGTGACAAGGTATGGGACCACTTTCCGATCAGTGTATTCTAGAGGGGATACACTGGGGTTCAACAAGAACATCATGCAACCCGACCATACATGACCGACCACTCATTTGGCTTGAGTGTATTGAATGTATTATCACCTGCAGTGGTAGCTAGCCAACTGTCTCGAAAGCTGCAGCAACGAAAGATTAAGAACACAAAAAGGAATCTCTCTATATGGTGGTAATACACCATGCTTTGGAATGACCCACCTAGCAATGTTGCTTGCCCGATTTTTGTCATTTCCCGCTTGATGACGCTTGAGACTACAATTACCTACCTTCTTAGATCAACACATCACTTTGAATGCCACATCGTTAGATCCATCCAATCACTAATTGATGTCCACAAATATACTTTGGGTGTTAAGCAAGAGAATTTCTCCACCACCAAACTTGGTATCTTTGAAAAAATCAATGTACGTGACCCTCAGGAAATACTCTGTTTGACATTCGTCCATGCAAGTCATCCAGGAACAGGATGAACCAAAGGCACCCTCCTACCACATCCTAGGAATCACCCAAAGGATCAGTAGTGAGAAGTCCTTGCAGTCTGAAGATTTCAATCACGACAAAATCAACACCAAATAAATCTGGTTGCAAGTCAGAAAAATTCAACTAATAGTTCTTTCGCTTATGAATATCTACGATCTTCAATGCTCCATCTTGCTCAGCGTCTTCCATCTTCAACGTTTACGTATTTACTGGTCGAAATGGTTTTCAAATATAAATTTTATCTCGTCTTTCCGTACCAACAACGTATGGCCAGATTTTGATAGTCAGTGATTTAACTATCAAAATAAACAACCATACGATCATTAAAATAAAATGGATCCACTGGTTCAGTATACAGCATCACTTTGCCTCTTTAATCTACTATTCGATAATTAAAACTTCAAAATCTCTCGATCTTGGATCATAACATTTCACTTCTTATATCAATATAAGAATACTCTTAATCCATTTCTTTAAAATACTCATAAAAATATCTTATAACTATATCCAATTTCCCATTTAACTCTCATTTGTAAATACTTGCTACAACATTTCCTTATTACTTAAACTAGGAACAAAGTTCCTTTTATAAAATATACTACTATAAACAGTATAACTTGATATTCATAAAACAATGTCATAATGTTAACCCTCTTTTTGGTAAAAGAAGCAGCGGCCTAAATCGAAGCCCAAACATGCAACCAATCGGGTTAGACAGATCGCATTCCAGGAAGCCCCGCAGAAGCTCGACCTGAAGTAGCCGCATATCGGGCTAATCAACCCGACATCTAACCCCAGAAGACTCGCTCACCCAGTCAACCGAGAGAACCGCTCTCGCATAAGACGTATCGACCGAATATTTCGGATCTACATGAAATATCCAGCTGAGTTGTTCAAATACTTGGCCCGACTCTCAAGGAAGAAAAAGCGGTCATCCATATCCGGACAAAGCTCTACTTTTAATATACCTCACCATGGATGCCACGTCGGCAGAACTTCTGAGGATACTATTTATGAATAGTGGAATTAGTCTTCAGCCACTATTTTAACCAAGTGATGGACTCCACGTATCCATGCTTTCCCGAAAAGACCGGACCACGTCACAACAGCTCAAGCTGTTATCCCCGCCTATAAATACCTAAAAGCTTAAAGAGGATAGGAGGATTTGGAGGGACTTCTCTAACCTTTCTTTTTTGGCTCATACATCTTCTTCTTCCCAGAAAAACACTACCTGGAAGAGAAAATAGCCACCTTCTCTCTTTTCTCCAGATAGAAAAAGCATTGTACTTGTAATCAAAAGTAAAAGTAATATATACAAAGTGGACGTAAACACCGTCTTTGCCGAACCACTATAAAAATTTTGTGTGTTCTCCCCATTTCCTTTATTTTTTTTCTACATTTTATAATCAGTATTTGTGTGCTCTACATGCGATTGGGGGTTGATCGTCACTAGTGACCAACTTTTGATGTCAACACTTTGGTGCGCCAGGTGGGGGATTTGCCTTAATCCATGGCAAACAAACGAAAGAAAGATACAACATCCCCTTGTCTCGCAAACACCGATGCAGCCGATACTAATGCTACAGAAGACAGTCATGATGTTTCCTCTCATGAAGATATGTCTTGATTTCTTACCCAGGATGACATGGATATAATCATGGTCAAGTTCAGAGAACATATGACATCTCAGGATAAACTCCTCGAACGACAGCAGCAGCTGATGTATCACCTTCTCGGTCAACTAGAGACCGAAATATACGCTTCAACATCACTCCTCTACTGGCCGAGACTGGGGAAACGACTGATCTTCGGTCTGCACAGAATCAGGCCACTAATCAGGCTACACCTTTATTTCATCCTAGTTTGGTCCCACCAACCGATCGATACCAGTGGAGAGTATCGCTTCCTACGACCAGCGCAGCAGTAGAACCTCAGGAGGCTCACGATCAATATTTAGATCGGTCGAACACTTTGCCTCCACTCTTGGGAACAGCTCGACCTATCGAACCGGTCGAGCCGGCACCGGGTCACTCAGAATCAATGCCATTCCCATTGCAACCTAGAATCTTACCACAGACCAGTCTAACCACTCTTCACCCTCAACAAGGAGTTGGTGCGGCCTTCCCTTCGAACTAGGGAAGCCACCCCGCCATACCGGTCCTCACAGTGGTAGAATAAAATGCTACCGTAAACCCTACTAACCTCGCTCTCACCAAGGGCACCTTCGAGCTTTGAACATCACATGCTATGCTGGATACGCCTAGGCCCTCTGTTGCGGGTACGGCTCGACCCACTACTCCTCAGGTTCAAAAGAGACATTCTCCCCAGAACCACCTACCAGAGCTCACCTTCCCACACACCTTCACTCAACTCTCGGAAGACGGGCCCAGCCAACGGCCGCCCTTCCGAGCCAAATTCTCGCACTGAAGCTTCCTCGAACACTGAGCTAAATTCATGGAAACGACTCCTCGGAGATGGAACCCAGCTTGCAAGCATCATCCGACGCTTTACTCGGGGCACTTCCTCCCAGAAAGACATAGATAACGTCAACCACAGCTCTTTCACTAGGGAAATCAGAAACTCCCGAAACCTCCGAACTTCAAGTTCCCAGGTATCGAGCCATACAATGGTCGCACTGATCCAACCATCCACCTCATGCGATACATGCGACATATGGAAGTACTCGGCGCGTCGACCAACATCATGGCTAAGTGCTTCTCGCTCTTTCTCAATAATATAGCCGGAATGTGGTTTCGACAGTTAACAACGGAGTCGATCAGCAACTGGAACACTCTAGTCACCCACTTCATCGAACAATTCAGAGTACATATCTCTCGACCAAAGAGCGTTATGTTCTTATCCACCATCAAGCAGCAATCAGAGAAATGCTCAGATCCTTCCTCGTAAGGTTCAATGTGGCAGTAGCGTCAGTCGATCGGCCCGAGCCATCGACGGTACTTATGGCCGCCATTGCATGAGTTCAGAATCGATCAGACTTCTCAATCTCTTTAACCAGAGATCACCCAAGGATATAGATGACTTCTATTCCGAGGCCGAGCGATTCCTCCGACAAGAAGATGCCAGCATTGAGATGGAGAGCCTTGAGGTCCTAGCCACCAAACAGCAAGGTCCACTCAACAACAATGGCCAGAAAAAAGAAAGGGGAAAGGCCTTGGAAAAGAGCGAGCGTCATGTGCGACCTCGGATCGAAAGTAAGTATGACCAGTACACCAAACTCAATTCCTCTCTACTCGATATCTGCCTTGACATACGAGGGTCCCTGCCCACTCAAGACCACCTCGACGAGAACCAACCCAGATGGAGCTCAATTTTGGCAAACATTGCGTGTTCCACAACGTAGCTGGACATAGCACCAATGAATGCCGCCATCTGCGCGATCTTATTGAGGATCGAGTCAGAAAATGGGATCTTCCTGAATATGTCAAGAGTCGTGCCCCGGCCTTGCCGCCACGGGCTTCTGGCCAAGCTCCTCAGGTCAATCCACGAGCTCCTAAAAATAGAAGGGACCGTGAGACTAGCGCTCGCGGCATTATCTTAATTAGATTTTTATGATGTATTTCTTTCAATATAGAGGACTCCTTAACTTACACATGTATGGGGTTAGGATTTAGCTCCTAGGCATGCTCTGGTATCAATCAATGTCCTCTTAGAATTTCCTTGTAATAATTCATTAGTTGCTATGAATATTCTTTTACAAATATGGGTAATGTTTGGGAAACTCTAAAGCCGAGCATGGATAATGCTCCCCCCCTCTTTTAATATGGTCAGCGCAAAATCCTACCGCTATATTTTAATACCTACTCCCCTAGCCGAGTGTGGTATACTTATTTAAGATGAGTATGGATGATACTCACCCCTTCTTTCTTTACACCATGAGCTTGTGTCGCTCGCTGGATACACTAACCTAACATGAGTCGAGCACAGAAACATTTGCCCTAAGCCAAGTACGGTTAATGCTCGCCCTCTCTAAGCCGAGTATGGTTAATGCTCGCCCTCTATAAGACGAGTATGGTTAATGCTCGCCACTAAAGCGAGTATGGTTAATGCTCGCCACTAAGCCGAGTATGGTTAATACTCGCCACCTCTCAAAGCCAAGTGAAATAAAATGCTCGACCCATTAGCCTTCTCCAAGCCAAGAACGGTTTATTTTTGTCTTTGTAGGAACTAACTCTTATGAAGGCGATCATCCTCTCGGCCTTAATACGGTTTTCGATAGTTGTCGGTTTTCTGGCCTTAAGACGACCCAGTTCGGTCGTCGGTTTTCTGGCCTTAATACAACATCGGAACCGTTGGATTTCTGGCCTTAATATGGTCCGGCGCAACCATAGCTGCTGGAGCGATTGTACTTCGATTCATATTTCAGAACACACCTCCCTCTATCGAAGAAGATGCGTTCTGAGGGGCAAAGTGTTAACACTCTTTTTGGTAAAAGAAGCAGCGGGCCAAATCGAAGCCCTAACACGCAACCCATTGGGTTAGAAAGATTGCATTCCAGGAAGCCCCGCAGAAGCTCGTCCTGAAGTAGCCGCATATCGGGCTAATCAAGCCGATATCTCACCCCGGAAGACTCGCTCTCTCAGTCAACCGAGAGAAACGCTCTCGCATAAGATGTATCGACCGAGTGTTTCGGATCTACATGAAATATCCAGCTGAATTGTTCAAATACTTGGCCCGACTCTCAAGGAAGAAAAAGCGATCAACCATATCCGGACAAAGCTCTACTTTTAATATACCTCACCATGGATGCCACGTCGGCCACAACTTCCGAGGATACTATTTATGAATAGTGGAATCGGTCTTCAACCGCTATTCTAACCAAGTGATGGACTCCACGTGTCCGAGCTTTCCCGGAAAGACCGGGCCACGTCACAATAGCCCAAGCTGTTATCCCCGCCTATAAATAGCTCAATGCTTAAAGAGGATAGGAGGATTTGGAGAGACTTCTCTAACCTTTCTTTTTTGGCTCATACATCTTCTTCTTCCCAGAAAAACACTATTTGGAAGAGAAAATAGCCGCTTTCTCTCTTTTCTCCAAATAGAAAAGGCATTGTACTTGTAATCAAAAGAAAAAGTAATATATATATATATATATATAAAGTGGATGCAAGCACTGTCTTTGCCGAACCACTATAAAAAAATTGTGTGTTCTCCCCATTTCCTTTATTTTTTTCTACATTTTATAATCAGTATTCGTGTGCTCTACATGCGATTGGGAATTGATCATCACTAGTGACCAACTTTTGACGTCAACAGATAGATTCTATTTTCAACATCTTTTACCATTACCAACTAGTACCATCTCTGGATAATAGTGAAGATGTTCAAGTTGGGGTATTCTATTTACCTCTCAGACCTGAATCACAACATTCTTATCTCGAGATAGATAGAAGTGTGTAATTTCAAAACTGGTATACTAAAATTATATAACCTTATTATTTAACCGTTTTAAAACAAGGTTTTATAAACCATTCTACATATTGAAAATCTCCTTTTCAAATATAACTATTATTACTTAATTCGATAATTAAGTATATGCTTATTTAAAACTTCACCCTTAAATTTTAAACTTCTTTAATCAATTTTTCATATAACTCATATTTTTATTACAAAATAATATTACAAAACTTTTTACCTTAGGTAAATTTTCTACTTATTTGCTTACAAAGCTTATTAACCTAGGAATTTGCATTATAAAATAATTTCGTAATCACTTACAAAATCATAAATAAATTTTATAACTTCATTTCTATCGATTTACGTGATGGTAAATCAAAATACATAAAACCATTCATTCTTAGGCCATCTACTGCCAATTACTCAACCAATATCACCAATTGGTTATCAACAAACAATCACTGAATTTGGATTCGACAGTCACAATTAAAAGAATCACATTTGATTAAACAATTCATATAATATAATATGAAAATAAATTAAATATTTGAGGAATCTGGTTGGATCCTTCCAACCTGCATCAAAATAGTTTATATCAATTTCAATACAACAATATATTTATTTTTATTCATCACATAAATAAATAGTTCAACGAACAGTAATCAATTTATAACATCTAATCAAGCATCCAATTATTTATTTAATACGTTTATATTATTATAAATGTAACCAACAAGGTAAGTTACCTCGTTTGGAATCTAATCGTTAAAATAACGATTCAAATTTATTAAATTAAACAAACCTTTAATTTAATTAATAAACATAAAAATATTCAGCATACATGCAAAAAGTCATCCAATCATCAACCATTAGCGAACATTGCACACAAAATGAAAACCCTACTTACATAAAATATAACTGGGATAAACTAAGTGAGTTAAACTCATCTTAATTTCCACTTGACGTCAAAATGGTTTAATTAAATCAAAAAAGTGTTTAATTTAATTAAAACACCCACCTACGCCCAGCTCTGTCCAAATCAGCTCAATACTGTTGCGCTGTCATTATGGTTCCAACGTCTCTGTTTTTATCTTACTCCATTACCGTATGACACAGTCATAAATTTAATTGTCACTTACTATTTAAATAAATATTATAAATAATTTAATAAAAATTTATTAACATAAAACTTTAATATTTAATTGTCGCTTACTATTGAAATAAATATTACAAATAATTTAATAAAAATTTATTAACATAAAACTTTAATTAACGTTTCATATAAACCTGAATTAGGCATGTTTAAACACTTAACTAGGAATACAATAAACATGATTAGGCACCTCTAAACAGAATTAGGCACAATATCGATATATACTTCTATATTTTATCTACCCACACCATTCAACTTTTCATTTTACAGATGATTAAGTTACCACAAACGAACCACATAAAACTTCATGGTTATTTTATGATTTTATCTTAGCTTCTGACCCAATCTATATCAGAAAAACAAACCATATTTTAGAACTGTTTTCTCTCATCTAAATTCCTTGAGTCTCGTTAATTATATATATAAACCGCACGTTTATACACAGATCACCATACGTAGGCATAATTAGGTACATACTAATTTTTCTTTGCAACACATGGTATAAAAGGTTACCCATAAAACATTCTGTGTATATAAGATTAACATAAACTTTTTAAGGCAAATTACATGTTCACCTTACCATTAAATAAATCGGCTACAGATTTGGCGCAACGTTATTTATAATAATAATATAATTGGGATTAGGCAAGTCTAAACGTGTTTAGGCACATAGTTAAACATACCAGCTAATGTTCCCACTACTTCTCTAAACCTGCTAATTTATCCTTTAAACCGATCACGAGCCATTGAAACCCTCCACTGTACGTCGTTACCACTGTCGATCTTCTATCCTCACCTGCTACTCACCTAAAACCATAAGTCTCCTACCATCTTCTCACCGTTAAAAAAAAAATTTCTTCCCATTCATGCCAACATCACCTCCCTATTATATTTCAAATTAACTGTTAACACGCCATCCCCTTTCTTCTGCACATCTACCACCGCGTTCATCCCTCCCTGGCCTACCCTCAACTTCCGACTTCTTGCTCGACTCCCCGATGCTCAAACACTTCTTCCCTGCACTTCCCTGCATCATACTGTACACCGTGAAGCTACACCACTCCCTGTACCAATTTCCACCAACCTAAAAACAACTACATTGTCCAATTCCATGGCCTACCCTCCCTTCATCGGTACCCATCGTGAACCACCCATCTCGATGCTTTCTTCCTTTCAAAAGCTTCCCCATATTATTCGTTCCACCATCTGACCGTTTCCTTCAGATTTCACTGTTTCATTTTCTTTCCCATTCGCACCCTACTGCCCATATTATCCTCATATATTTTTCAGTTTTTTCTTTTTCTTTTTCTTTTTCTTTTCTTCAATGTGCATTAGTTTGTGCTTCATTTATACTAGAGGATGGCGGTGGGACTTTCCTTTGTATGGGTTTGTCATGCTGAACCAACAAAAATGAAGATAGCTTCGTTATTTATAGGGGATGGAGGTGTGGCTAGCACGCTATTGGAAAGTATTTTTTTATTTGGGTAACTTTGTCGGCACGTTTAATGTATTACTGAAAAGAAAATGCATAGGTTCATACGTGTGTATGGTATAGTTGTTTCTTGGATGGGAAGTCTGGAAGTCTTGGTCGGCACGGTTCCATTTTCCTAGGTCACTTTTTCCTAGGTCAATACTATATAGGTAGGGTGCTATGTGATTTAAATTTTTAGAGTAGCTGCGCCTTTCACATTTACCTGTACGAATTTCCCCTTTCACATTTGCATATACGAATTGTTTTAGGCTTCACTTGAGGTAGGATAAATATCATAACATTGGTCTGAAGAAATCAGGGACGCCGCTTACATTATGGTATGTTTGTACCCCTAAAGGCTACGTTTCCATCTTTATAAAACTTAAACACGAAGGGATAGAGTAGCTAAACCTATATACGGTTATCATATATATATTATTTTATTTCATTCTACGGTATTTAACTCTACCTATAATAACCGTTAATTGTTATATTCTGACTGACACACGCGAACACACAACACAACGAAGATGGGTACACCGCTAGGTCTTAACATCCTGATTCCAATGAAATTGATTTTATTGAATTCCGACTCCGTTTGCCCAATGGTGTTACTTTATTTCAAATTTAATTATCATTTCATTTTTAAATTGCACAAACAAATAAACCTGCATCGATGGCTCCAAACTGAAACTCTAGTAATAACTAGTTATACGTATTCCAATAAAATTCGTTTCATCGAAAACGGAGGTTGTTTGAAAAACGACTATTTTTAAAACTTATATAATATCGATAACATTTAAATGCAAAACAATTCAATGATAAATTGTTATTATATATCTCCAATTGAAATCTTATATAGCTTTAAAATAAACCAATATATATTTTAAACTCAATATTTACAAATTCTGGATTAAGCGATATCCAAATTATAAAAGTTCATTTATATTTTATTAAATAAACATTATCGTTTATTAAATAATTCCATAGCGACTATTTAAAAATTTGAATTGGATATAAGTTGCAGTCAATAGTATGCAAACCTCAAATTTCTCTTACACTAGAAAAATATATTCAAGTAGATTCAAACGATTCTTATTTCACTAAATTCTGACTTAAATCAGATTCAGTATATTCAATTAAAGTTCAAAAATCAATATTACGAACTACCGCATCGCATCGAGCTCGTTTTAATATATATATATATATACGAACTCCAATTTGATAAATAAATTCGATATAAAACCCATTAAAATCACCAAATCAATATTTAAAACAGATTTAAATATTCGTAATTAACGTTCAAAAATCCGGGACGTTACATTGCCCATTTCGATATTATTCCCTTTCCACTTATCCAAATTAATATTTCATTCTGCCCATTTCGTTTTCAAATGGAAGTTACTATCCCCGAACTTTTTCTTTTCGTTCCCTTTCCACTTCTCCAAATTAATATTTCATTCTAGCCATTTCGTTTTCAAATGCAAGTTACTATTCCCAAACTTTTGCTTTTCGTTTTCCCAAGATGGTACACGTTTCCTGCCTTCTATTCATTTTTTACGCTCTTCGTTGTTTGATGGGTGGAAATTTTTATGCCCTAGATCCAGATGATGCCCTGTGCATATGCCCCTTTTGCACTAGGGCAGGGCCGGTTGTGCTCTTTACACTAACTTTTTTTATTTATTTTAAAAGAGAATTGATCAAATCATCCTTTGTATATTAATTTTGCTAAAGCGAATTCTAACTAGCGTTGATTTAGCGGGTGCAACGGAAAATAGCGGGGCTTAAAGTAGAACTACTGTCCATCAGCGCTAAATTGAAATAGCGTAGTAGCTGGAGAGCGCTGCGGTATACAGCGGGGGCTTTAGCCGGGTTTTAGTGGGGCTTTAACTGCATAGGTTTACATATTGTATTAATGATTAGATTTTAACAACTTGAAGTTGTTTATATATTTTATTTGAACCAGAAGTTCAATACAGTTCCAAACTAGATGTTTTGGACATTATAATACGATCTTTAAGATTCACATTGACATTTCTTGATAAGAAAAGATTAATGATTTGGAACCTTAAAAACAATTTGTTCTAAACTCAATAACTCGAATGAGAAAGAATATGCAAATCAATTACATATGTAATACGTGGAAATAACACATATATGCGAATATTTAATTAACAACCTGAAGTTGTTATGAGCTCATATTATAAATTATGCATATATTATTTAGTAATTCAAAAAGTCAATTAACATCCATGTTGAATGACCTGAAGTCATACGCGTATTCAAATGATCTATATAATTAGAAAATTCCTCAAAGTTAATAGATCAATGAAAGAGGATAATATGAATGAATCTTATCGACCAATAAGAGCATTATCCTCCTACAATTGAAATACATATAATGTATTCGCTAGTGATAATGGATCAAAAATGAGAATCCAAAGAAGGTTTGTTATTTAATGTGACAATGTTCGTGACACCCCATCTCCATTAAGGTCACTCACAAAGGGAATGCCTTAATTTTGGTGGAGCGTTTATTGTGTATAGGACAGAAAAGTAAACAAGACAAATAAATATATTGGTACTTGGAAAATAAAAACCACTTTTATTGCAGCGGAGAAATAGTTTGGTTACATCACATCAAAAAAAACCAACTACAAAACCAAATACACTTATTATCCATCTTGACAAACAAGTTCTGAGTACATAAAGTAAAAGACATAACCCCAACATAAAATAGCCTTAAATAAGATAGGCTGAACTTTACTTCAGCGATCCAAGCAACTTCCAAAGGAAAGAGATAAAGCTATCCAAATCAAGCTCCACTAGTACTAGTCCCACCCTGAGCACCTTGGGGGAGGGGGGAAGGAAGGAAAGAGGTGGAAACAAAGGGGGTCAGACATATAGTCTGGCGAGTGCAATAACTTTAACAATATAATCATTAAAGTAACTAAGATAAGGCATAAGCTGGAAAATGAGGAAATGACTGTGAACAAATGGGCATGACAGAGCAAACAAAGGAAATAGGATGAACAAAGATAACGTTAAAGGCGCACCTAATCGCTGTAAGATAATTACTACATTTCACCACACCAAACACCCCTAAAAGTTGAACCCGCCTACAGAACTTAATAATGATAATGGTAGTTTCTTGTACCCCTAACTGCCTTCATACGTGTCATCTACCCCTATCTTCACTAGGTGTACCCACTACCCCCATTCGATCGGCTCCCTAACTCGTAGATACCCATGCGGGCCCCACGGTGGGGTGTATCACTCCCCAAAGTGGCAACCCGATACCACCAAAAATGCACGGCTTATATCTACACGATGCAACAACGTCTTACCTACCAGCCCAGGGCCACACACGCACATGACCCATTGGACTTGCGTAGCCGCCGCTAACCCGTTTTGACCTCTTACAATAAAACCCAGTACGCGTGTCTCTTCCTCGACTTGGGTCGAGCCTACAAAGATACTTAATGGGTTACTGGTTTAAAATGGCCCCCTTGTATGACACAAGCTTTCCACCTATGCTTAGTCCCCTCTAAGGTTTTCCCTACTTAACCCCATTCTTATTCATGTCTTCATACATGTTTCAATCCTGGTTAAGTGCATCTAATCGTATTTCACATGCCACCCAAGGCACCCACTTAATTTCACATGCCACCCAAGGCACCCACTTAACCCCCCATGTCCCACCACATTTTTATCTGGTTAAGTGTTTCTTAACTCATTAACACCGTAACCTTGTAAAGACCTCCCACATTAGACTGGCATTTGTGGCAGCTGGATTTGCCGGCCGGGTCCGGGAAGTCTTACACCACAAACGAGCCTAACCTCGTGTCTTTACAACTATTGCGCATTTAATTCATTCCTTTGACCTCTCACATTAGACTGGCATTTATGGCTGCTGGATTGGCCGGGCAGGTCCGGGCAGTCTTACACCATAAAAGAGTCTAACCTCGTGTCTTAGGCGGTTTATTATTACACATCTTTATTTAACCCCAAAGTGGATTAATATCCCTATTCAAATTTGCAAATAAATTCCAAATATACTTATGTCCATAATTTTCACCTAAATTATGTCCCTAAATACCAATTTTTCCAATTAATGTCTTAAATTAATCATTTGCCTTTTAAGGCCATTACATGCCAATTTTCAATATGGGTGTATTCAATATTTCCCCTATCATCACCACGTTGTTCGTTCGCTTATCGTGACATATATGTCTATATATATATATATATATATATATATTAGACTAGCAATTAGTCTATTCACATAAAAGGGAAGAACATCACAAATTTGCATAGCACACAAATTGGATCTAACTTACAAATAAGGATTACAACATATCTAGCATAAACTTGGTATTGTCATGAATTTAAACATAGGCTAAAAGGTGTGAACTTGCATATAGTTTTCACCCAAAACTTACATATATGAATATAGTTTTCACCCAAAAACTTGCATAGGCCATAGTCACAAACTTGCATAAAACTATGTATGTCATAGATCTAAATCCAAAGGTGTAAACTTGCATATACGTGAATCCAATTTCTACCTACACTTGCATATATTCATTTTACTTGGTTCACATATAAACTTGTGTACAATACACATAAAAACTAGTATATAATCTACACCCAAACTTGCATATAAAATGATGTCAAACATGAATCAAGTTGAACATAGGTGATTGGGCATATACAAAGGGATCCACAACAAAAACTGTCATTATGAACAACTAGCATATATTCACAAAATATCACATTTTTCCAATGTTTCTCAAACATAGCCATATAACCCAAATTATAACTCAACCCAATTAACTTGTTAATTATCTTATTAAAGAAATTGAACTCACTACTCAAAGAAGGTCTTGAGTTCTGGGATTTGTGTTCTGAATTTTATTTAGCTCGCCTTTGAAGTAGACAAATTCGTTGTTGTTGTTGTTGTTATAGACTTGAGTTAAATTGAGTTGATTTAGCTTTACTTTTCCTCTGGTTGATGACGGCTACTCTAGGTTGTAGGGTGATAGCATGACGACCATGGTTCTAATTTTGATTAGGTTTTAGGGTTTGAGTCTACATGTGTTTATATAGAGATTAGGATTAATTTAGGCCATCCGATCAACCTAGAATCAATCAAGACCATCCAGTCAAGATAGAGCGACACCTCAGCCCTAATAACTCAGCATTGAGTCACAAAATTGTCATCTTTCAGATCTGCCCGGGGGGCAGGTCGACCTGTAGGGGGGAGGTCGACACTAGGGTCGACCCCCTGGTCGACCTGGGTCCTGGGCAGGAATTTTCCCGCCTAGCCCGCTTCCGACTTCTTTTTGAATTTTGAATCTGGTTTCAAGCTGTTTGAATTTATTTGAATTTTCTGGAAACTTCCGACAGCCATAACTTCTTCATACGAAGTCCAATTTATGCAAACTCGGACTATATCTCAACTAGAATTCCGAGAAGAATACAATGGCATAACCTGTTTCCCTTAATTCTCACATTTAAAATTAATTATTCTTAAATTCGTTAGTTTATGTAAATAGAAAACACGGGGTGTTACATTCTCCCCTCCTTAAAGGATTTCGACCCTGAAATCTTAAATTTATGAAGAATACATATCCTACCATCCAATCGTCCATCTACTCAACCATCAAATACAGGCATCCATTGTCCTTAAAAGACTTTTAATGCTTTCACGTTTATATGCACAGTGTGTGTACATGTCTGTATCTAATGCAAAATCAAGCGGTCTACTGATTCAGTTGACCTCCTTAATGCAAATTATGGTAGTGCCATGCATCCATTATGTATGCAAAAGATCCCTGAAGATACATATTATTTCTACAGGCGTGCACAACCATTCATCTGAATGCAGCATCCATATGATAACACAACCATTATACATCCATTAGCCTAAATAAGCACACATTTATATGCAGTATGAAAGTGATTGAGCCGATCTAGTTCCTAATGTTTGTGTATATGCATCCATGGGAAACCACTAACAAACACTTGCATCCACTAGCATCCATCAATCATAACATGTTTCAAATACATGTTTACATCCATTGGTCTCTACCTAAGGATAAAGAATATGACCGAGGAGATACACTAAAAGGTAGATACAAGCTTGAATAAACTTAAGGAAAAAGAGATCAAAGATGTACCCTAAAAAAGAAAAGGGTAGGCTGCACGTGTTTTGGCCTCAATCTCCTAAGTCGCGGCTTCCTCGGCGTCGCTCCATTGAACTTTGACAAGCTTAACTTCATGGTTGCGTAGCTTTTTGACTTCCATCCCCAAGATACGAGTTGGAACTCTCCTCACAGTCGCTTCTCGTTCCACTTCGACTTCCTCTAGTATGCTTGGCTCCACAACTTCTGCCGACTCATATAAGCACTTTCGTAGCTGGGAGACATGAAAAACATTATGAACTCCAGCCATTCATTTAGGTAGCTCAACTCTGTAGTCCATCGTCCCAATCATTTCGATGATAGGAAATGGTCCAACGAATCGTGGTGCCAACTTTCCTACGGACCCAAAGCGGATGACATTCCTCAAAGGAGATACTTTAAGGAACACCTTATCCCCAACTTCAAACTCAAGGTCGGTCCTTCTCTTGTCTGTGTAGGATTTCTGTCTATCTTGGGCAGTCTTCATTCTCCTTCGTATCAAGTCCACTTTCTCTGAAGTCTCTCAAATTATGTCCGGCCCAGGTATAAGTTTATTAGTGGACTCCCACCAACAAGTTGGTGATCGACATGGCCTTCCATATAAAGCTTCGAAGGGTGTCATGCCTATAGTGGCTTGGTAGCTATTGTTATAAGCGAATTCCACCAAAGGGAGATGATCCTCCCAAGATCCTCCAAAGTCAAGAATGCATAGTCTCAAAAGATCTTCCAGTACTTTGTTCACCCTTTCCGTCTAACCATCGGTTTGAGGGTGATAGGTTGTTCTTAAACATAGTTGTGTGCCTACAGCCTCTTGCAAACTCCTCCAGAACTCGCTTGTAAAGATAGGATCCCGATCACTCACTATACTGGAGGGTATCCCATGGAGTCGAACTATCTCCTTAAGATAAATGGAGGCTAAAGACGAGGCGGTCCTCCTACTCTTGACAGGTATAAAATGAGCGCTTTTCGTGAGCCTGTCCACTATTACCCAAATACCGGTATTGCCCCTTCTTGACCTAGGCAACCCATCAACAAAGTCCATCGAGATGCTTTCCTATTTCCATTGCGGGACTTCTAGAGGATGAAGCAAACCGCCAGGCTTCTTCTACTCCGCCTTGACTTGCTGGCATATTATGCATTTTGAAACAAATTCAACTACATCCCTCTTCATGCCATTCCAAAAGAAAACTCTTTTGATATCTTTATACATCTTGTCTACACCGGGGTGTATGGTCATCTTGGAATGGTGCGCTTCTTCCAGAACCATCTTCACCAAATCTCTTGCTTGCGGGACGCATAGTCTTCCATCCTGTCTCAACCAACCCTTATCATCGATGGAGTATCTATTGAGGTGACTAGAAGTCTCTCCCCTAATCAGCATATCTATCACATCAGCTAGCTGAGGGTCTTCACGTTGCGCGGTTCCTATTGAGTCCAACAAAGTAGGCCGCACCTCTAGCATTGCCATCAAGCCAGTCACATGATCAACAGAGTGTCTAAAATCAAAATTTGTTATGTACTCCAAACATTGCCTTTCAACAAGAGGACTTAAGGTTAGCTACTTTCTACTTAGGGCGTCTGCTACTACATTGCCCTTGCCAGGAGTATAGGAGATCTCAAAGTCGTGTGAGGCGAGAAACTCCATCCATCTTTGCTGCCTTAGATTGAGGTCTTTCTGCGAGAAAAGGTACTTCAATGATTTATGGTCAGTATACAACTCAAATTTCTCACCTAAGAGATAGTGGCGCCAAGACTTAAGCGCAAAAACGATGGCTGCTAACTCTAGATCGTGGGTTGGGTAGTTTTTCTCATGCACTTTCAACTGCCTTCCACCATAAGCTACTACCTTCCCCTCTTGCATCAAAACAGCTCCTAGTCCCGTACCGCAAGCATCTGTGTATACCGTAAACATCTTGCTCCTATCTGGTAATGTCAAAACTCGGGCTGTCGTCAGGGCCCTCTTCAACTGTTGGAAAGCGACTTCGCAATCCAAATCCCAAGTGAAAGTCAGGTTTTTCTTTGTTAACATTGTAAGTGGAGCTGAGATTTTTGCAAAGTCTTTAATGAACTTGCGATAAAAGCCTGCTAGTCCAAGAAAACTTCGGACTTTGGTTGCATTTGAACCTTCCAATCCTGGACCGCAACTACTTTTGCGGGGTCCACAGCTAACCCTTCTTTGGACACCACATGCCCAAAAAATCTTACTTCTTCTCTCTAGAAGTGGCATTTGGAGAATTTTGCTTTTTAACTGATGTTCACGGAGAGTATCCATGACTTCCCTTAAATGCAAAGCATGCTCTTCCACATTCTTCGAGAAAATCAGAATATCATCTACGAAGACCACCACGAATTTATTGAGAAATTCCCGGAACACTCTATTCATCAAATCGACGAAATAAGCTGGTGCGTTTGTCAAGCCGAAAGGCATGACAGGCCATTTGAAGGAACCGTCTGGGTTCTGAACGCAGTCTTATCAATGCTATCTTCAGGCACTCTTAGCTGATGAAATCCGGTAGCCAGATCTAATTAGGAGAAAACTGTTGCGCCTACAAGCTAATTGAACAAATCGTCTATTCTTGGCAGTGGGTACCTATTCTTCTTAGTTAGCTTGTTTAGCTCCCTATAATCAATGCATAGGCGAAGTGTACCGTCCGCTTCGGTTGCGAACACCACTGGAGCACCCCATTCAGAAATACTCCGCCTCATAAACCCTTTTTCTAGCAGCTCCTTAATTTGCTTGCTAAGCTCCTTTCTCTCCCTTGAAGCCATGTGTCTAACGAGTAAAGCAACGGGTTTTGCGTTATCAACTAGATATATGCGGAAGTCTATCTCCCGCTTCGAAGGCAAGCCCTCTACTTCCTCAAAGACATCCGAGTATTCACGGACCACTCTAACTAACTGCAAATTCTCAACAGACGCGTCAAGCGATTCTAGATAACTTAGCATAACAGAATTCATGGGATTACAAGTGATTTCGAGAGTATTGCCCAAGCGAGTCATAAGCCTAACCTCTCTCTTTTCACAATCTAGGAAGGCTCCATTACTGGATAACCAATCCATGCCCAAAATTAACCTATAGCCCGTAAAGCACAAAACATAAGCATCACATCTAAACCCAACACTAAGTATAGAAATTTCCAAATCCAAACAAATCATCGACAAATAGGCTGCGCCCCCAATTGGATTTGAAATAACTAAGGGATCCTCTACTATACTGGTGTCCAGGTGTTGTGAATCAACTAAAGCGGTAGATATAAAAGAGTGCGATGCACCAGAATCAAAGAGTGTGTGAAGATGATGATCAAAACGATAAAATAAACTTTCAACGGAAATCGCTCTACCCCGTTTTTGCAGCGGTGGGGCCACGAGAGCCTGGACTTGCCCCCTTGCCTGCCCTGGTGCCATGAGAGCCTGAATCTGCCCTCCAGAGGTAGGCCCTGGCCTCTGCCCTTTCTTTGGGTAGTCCTTAATCAGATGTCTTGCCTCGCCACAGTGGAAACAACCAGTCTTCTTCTTCCTACAGTCTTTGCTCAGATGGCCTGGTGTCCCACAGTTAAAGCATCTTTTCTTTCCCTTGCCATTGTTGTCTTTGCCACCCTTCTTGTTCTGCTGTTGCTGTTGTGGCTTCTTTTGATCCCCCTTCTTCTCAGGTGCCTAATTAGCATTGGCACCTTTCTCCTCTTCATGCATAAGCGCCATGTCAACCAGTCTTTCAAAGGTGCCCCCCATAGGGATGTGGGTCATAGCTAACCCATGTAGCGGCTCGTTCAATCCCTTAACAAATCTCAAGGCCTTCTTTTCGGGTGTATTCACCAAGTCCAAGCCAAATCTCGCCAACTGATTGAACTTGTTGACGTACTCTTTCACTGATAGATTTCCCTGCCTCAATGCCAAAAACCTTTCCATCTATAGATTCTCTCGGCCCGTGAGAGAAACTTTGCCTCAAACCTACGCCTGAAATCCGGCCATGTATCAACTGGATGCTCTCAATTAGTGACTTCCCACCAAAACGAGGCCTCATCCTTCATTAACCAGGCAGCTAACTGGACCTTTCTTCCATCTTCTACCTCAAAGATTCCAAACAACTCTACCACCTCCTTTAGCCAATTTCGAGCTTCAACTAATGTCTCCGACCTGTGAAAAGGTTTTCCGTCCATTGCCCGAAAGTCCTTGCATATCTTTGCGAAAGTATCAACACGGGGAGGAGGCGGAGGAGGAGGAGGAGCATTTGCTGGGCCTGCGACATTGGCCCTAGCTTCAAGTTACCTTATAAACCATCTTGGTATCGGTATCCCCTCGGGTATCTCGGGAAATCCAGACATGCTGAAAAGAAAATGAAGAGATTCAAACGGTGAATTCGAAAGAAAGATATATAGCTCTTGGCGGTTACGTTTTTAAAATAAACTTTTCTCTTAAAAATACTTTCCTCAAAACATACTTTTGAAAGTATTTCATTATAAATTGCTTTTTGAAAAATAGTTTTTCAAAATATCTTATCTGTTCTGGTAACCTTCAGCTCTGATACCACGTGTGACACCCCATCTCCATTAAGGTCACTCACAAAGGGAATACCTTAATTTCGGTGGAGCGTTTATTATGTATAGAACAGAAAAGTAAACAAGACAGATAAATATATTGGTACTTGGAAAATAAAAACCACTATTATTGCAGCGGAGAAATAGTTTTGTTACATCACATCAAAAAAAACCAACTACAAAACCAAATACACTTATTATCTATCTTGACAAACAAGTTCTGAGTACCTAAAATAAAAGACATAACCCCAACATAAAATAGCCTTAAATAAGATAGGCTGAACTTTACTTCAGCGATCCAAGCAACTTCCAAAGGAAAGAGATAAAGCTATCCAAATCAAGCTCCACTAGTACTAGTCCCAATCTGAGCACCTTGGGGGGGGGGGAGGGAAGGAAGAAAAGAGGTGGAAACAAAGGGGGTCTGACATAAAGTCTGGCGAGTGCAATAACTTTAACAATATAATCATTAAAGTAACTAGGATAAGGCATAAGCTGGAAAATAAGGAAGTGACTGTGAACAAATGGGCATGATAGAGAAAACAAAGGAAATAGGATGAATAAAGTTAACATTAAAGGCGCACCAATCACTATAAGATAATTACTACATTTCACTACACCAAACACCCCTAAAAGTTGATCCCGCCTATAGAACTTAATAATGATAATGGTAGTTTCGTGTACCCCTAGCTGCCTTCATAGGTGCCGTCTGCCCCTATCTCCACTAGGTGTACCCACTACCCCCATTCGATCGGCTCCCTAACTCATAGATACCCGTGCTGGCCCCACAGTGGGGTGTATCACTCCCAAAATGGCAACACGATACCACCAAAAATGCACGGCTTATATCTACACGATGCAACAACGTCTTACCTACCAGCCCGGGGCTACACACGCACATGACCCTGTTGGACTTGCGTTGCCACCGCTAACCCGTTTTGACCTCTTACTATCAAACCCAGTACGCGTGTCCTATCCTCGACTTGGGTCGAACCCATTAAGATACTTAATGGGTTACTGGTTTGAAAAGGGCCCCCATGTATGACACAAGCTTTCCACCTATGCTTGGTCCCCTCTAAGGTTTTCCCCACTTAACCCGATTCTTATTCATGTCTTCTTACATGTTTCAATCCTGGTTAAGTGCATCTAATCGTAATTCACATGCCACCCAAGGCACACACTTAATTTCACGTACCACCCAAGGCACCCACTTAACCCCCCATGTCCCACCACATGTTTATCTAAGTGTTTCTTAATTCATTAACACCGTAACCTTGTAAAGACCTCTCACATTAGACTGGCATTTGTGGCAGCTGGATTTGTCGGGCGGGTCCGGGCAGTCTTACACCACAAACGAGCTTAACCTCGTGTCTTTACAACTGTTACGCATTTAATTCATGCCTTTGACCTCTCACATTAGACTGGCATTTGTGGCTGTTGCATTTGTCGGGCGGTTCCAGGCAGGCTTACACCACAAAAGAGTCTAACCTCCTGTCTTAGGCGGTTTATTATTACACATCTTTATTTAACCCCAAAGTGGATAAATATCCTTATTCAAATTTGCAAGTAAATTCCAAATATACTTATGGCTATAACTGTCACCTAAATTAAGTCCATAAATACCAATTTTTCCAATTAATGTCTTAAATTAATTATATGCCTTTTAAGGCCATTACATGCCAATTTTAAATATGGGTATATTCAATATTTCCCCCATCGTCCCCACGTTGTTCGTTCGCTTATCATGACATATATATATATATATATATATTAGACTAGCAATTATTCTATTCACATAAAAGGGAAGAACATCGCAAATTTGCATAACACACAATTGGATCTAACTTAAAATAAGGATTACAACATATCTAGCATAAACTTGGTATTGTCATGAATCTAAACATAGGCTAAAAGGTGTGAACTTACATAGAGTTTTCACCCAAAACTTACATATATGAATATAGTTTTCATCCAAAAACTTGCATAGGCCATAGTCACAAACTTGCATAAAATTATGTATGTCATAGTTCTAAATCCAAAGGTGTAAACTTGCATATATGTGAATCCAATTTCTACATAAACATGCATATAGTCATTTTACTTGGTTCACATGTAAACTTGTGTACAATTCACATAAAAACTAGCATATAATCTACACCCAAACTTGCATATAAAATGATGTCAAACATGAATCAAGTTGAACATAGGTGATTGGGCATATACAAAGGGATCCACAACAAAAACTGTCATTATGAACAACTAGCATATATTCACAAAATATCACATCTTTCCAATGTTTCACAAACATAGCCATATAACCCAAATTATAACTCAACCCAAATAACTTGTTATTTATCTTATTAAAGAAACTGAACTGACTACTCAAAGAAGGTCTTGAGTTCTGGGATCTGTGTTCTGAATTTGACTTAGCTCGTCTTTGAAGTAGACAAATTCATTGTTGTTGTTGTTATAGACTTGAGTTGAATTGAGTTGATTAGCTTTACTTTTCCTCTACTTGATGACGGCTACTCTAGGTTGTAGTGTGATAGCATGACGGCCATGGTTCTAATTTTGATTAGGTTTTATGGTTTGAGTCTACATGTGTTTATATAGAGATTAGGATTAATTTAGGCCATACAATTAACCTAGAATCAATCAAGACCATCAAGTCAAGATATAGTGACACCTCAGCCCTAATGACTCAGCACGGAGTCACAAAATCGTCATATTTCAGATCTGCCCGGGGGGGGGGGGGGGGGGGGGCAGGTCGACCCATAGGTCGACATGTAGGGGGGAGGTCGACACTAGGGTCGACCCATTGGTCGACCTGGGTCCTGGGAGGGAATTTTCCCGCCCAGCCCGCTCTTGACTTCTGTTTTGAATTTTGAATCCGGTTTCGAGCTGTTTGAATTTATTTGAATTTTCTGGAAAATTTCGACAGCCATAACTTCTTCATACGAAGTCCAATTTACGCAAAATAGGACTCTATCTCAACCAAAATTCCGAGACGAACACAATGGCGTAACCCGTTTCCCTTAATTCTCACATTTAAAATTAATTATTCTTAAATTAATTAGTTTATGCTAACAGAAAACACGGGGTTTTACAATGTTTGTCAACATTGAGGGGTAGATAAAGGGGTATAAGTTCATCTTGATCACCGATGTTAAATATTTGCTAACATATAGAATGATTCAAAATATTAAGTAATTTGCATAAATTACCTATGATGTCCCTAATATACTTTCTCCAATATAGATTTGAATCCATAAAGAATCAAAAGTTTTAAATCACAACTGAAAATGTGGTATAAAAGTCAGCGCAAAATATTTTTGAAGTAAGTCATATAGATGCCAAATAAAGGAGGTGTGTGTTCTTGAAGAAACACTTAAGGGTGCTTTGAAAGCATCCCATGACATGATTGTCAAATAACCCTAGAAGTGGTTTAGTTACATAAACATGATAATTTTTAAGATCTCAATAAATCATGAATAGAACTGACAAGAAATAATCATCGATGGTAAATTAATAAATAATAAAGCTTATATTTATAGATGGATTAAATATATCATATTAGAGAGAAACATGATACCCCATCATGACATTCTCCTAAATAAGATATATGGACATATAGTCCATAAGATATATAGATTAAAGATCTCCAGTAAAAAGAATGGCCATGCACCTTGCCCACGCCTTCACGACTCCCCATTCTTTTCTTTTCTTTACACATATGTATATTTTCCATATATAGAAACCATTTCAGTTTCCTCATCATGCAGGTCAGTTTCCTCCCTTTTTAAAGAAAAAGACTAATCACCCTTTCCAAACGCGAAGATCTCACCTCGTTTAAACCGCCGTCACCACCTTTCCAGTGCCATCTCGCAACCCATCGCCGACAGCTGGAAACCGGTCACCATTGCCCACTTCAACTACTGCACAACTCTGTTGTACACGCCCGACCATCTCACCATCAACCCACATCATTATGTTAACATTCGGATTTAAATGAGTGAAGAAGGGAACAATGTTGAATTTCTTTTGGACTGAGCTTTTCGGTTTATTTGCATTGGAAGAGAAAAAGAATGGAGTTTGGGTTTTATTTACAGTGGGAACTTCGGTTTCTTCACTCTGAAAACAAAGGAAATACAAAGAAAGGAGCAGCTGTGTATATATATATAGACAAGATAGACCGTGGGGAGCAAGTTTTAGGGATGTAGGTGTGCAGTAATAAAAATTAGAGTAGCTGTTGTTTAGTTAATGGCTTGATGCAGACAAATGGAAGCAGAACATTGTAGGTAGGATATTGCCAAATAAATAGGCTGTCTAAATTGAAGTTTGCATGTAATTGTCACCTGGAAAGGGACGTCCGCGTACAGTAGCTAAGAACATAGGGTAGGTGCTATGTGTAGGTGTGCATTCATTTGCTTCAAAGTGAAGAAATAAGGTAGACTAATAGAATTTTGATACTTTCAGCAGACTTAGCACTAAACATTTTATGTACAAAGGTCTGCATGTACATTATTTCATTTATTTATTTACTTGTTTACTTAGGGTTTAAGCTTTTAAAATATATTCCGTTAAAATACGGTTAATTTATTATATTGCTAATCGTTAACTACTTTGTATGCGCATCGCCACGCACAAACTCCAAACAAAACAAAAGTGAGCGTACTGTTACGTCTTGACGTTACGGTCCCAATAAAGCTTGTTTGGTCGAATCCGACTCTTATTGGACAAACACCCTATTTGAATTTCAATTTTATTTGTCGGTTCACATTTTAATTTCATCTACGGACAAAATTACTCTGATTAGCTCCAAAATAGAGTTTTAGCAATAGTTAGCTATACGCATTCCAGTAAAATTCGTTTCGTCGAAAACAGATGTTGTTTGAAAAACATACATTTTTAACGCTTATATAATATCGATATAATATAAATTTAATTTCAAACAATTAAACTAAATAATAATAAATTATTGTAATCGAATATATCACTATATATTACTTCAATTTGAGCCAATATTGAAATATAACTCCTTGTTTATAAAATTCAAGTTAACGATATTCAAAACTAATAAAAACCATTTAAATATTATAAATAAACTTTATCGTTTATTAACGAATTTCATAGCGACTATTTCAAAATTTGATTTGGACATAACTTACAATATATAAGCTGAAATCTCAAATTTTCCTTTCCATCAGAAAATTATAAACAATTAGATTCATACGTTTTTGGTTTCATAAAATTCCGACTTAAAACGGATTCTGTATGTTCAATTGAAGTTCAAAACCTAATATAACGAACTACCGCGCGGTTTCGAGCTCGTTTTATATTAAATATAAATGTTCAATCGTCGTTTAATTAACTAATTCGATATTAAAATCCATAAATATTTCAAATAAAATATTAAAAATATATTTAAATATTCAAATTCAAACAGTCGAAAAATCCGGGTCGTTACATCCTTCCCCCCTTAATAGAATTTCATCCCCGAAATTGCTAATTAAAGAAGAAAAGTCCAAACCCAATTATTTTCAAAAATAATTATTTAAATATTATAAAAATATTCTAAGACTTAGAAATTTTCGAAAAATTCGCCAGCACCTCCTTTGTATTATTCGATCCAAACAACTACAAATGCCACTCTGAGCCTCACATTGATCAAAAGAAAACAAAGACAAATGGCTAACCTACTCAGGGGTATAAAATCAATCACCTAAATCAATATAATTAAGGTTTACCTATTTGTCGGGCAATTCAAAATCTAATTCCAAAGCAAAGCATTAATAGCTCTTTCTCTTCCAACCTGCACTAACTCATTATATAATGCAAATAACAGATACCGGGTTAAATCATTTCTGTTTTATTTCATATTTAATTTTATTCAGATAATTGTACTGAAGTTTGTTTTCCAGTTTTCAGTTCATCCAACTGTTGATAAATTCTTATATTCAACCAATTCATTATTCAACAACACCCAATCAACATAATCAAATCATCCATATTAACATATTTTTAAGTTAACTCCTGATTCATTTAATTCCACATATTTAAATCTCTATTCATAATTTTTATAATTTAAATTCTCTTCTGGTTTTATTAAACCATTCAAATCCAAATTGAATTTCCATTCAAATCAACCAACAAACCAATATTACCAATAATATAATAAAATTATTTTCTTTTCTATATGAAAATATATTTTGGGTAAAGTTATTTCATTTAACCCCTTTACAAAACAATATTGTATCCATTACCAGTCCAATGCTTTTCAACACTTGAACCGATCAACCAACACAATACAAAACATTTGTATATAAAATTTACAAATATGCTCTAATATATATTCATGCAGCTCGATCTAAGGTATTACCTACCACATTTCTATCGAGTTACGCCACAGATCCAAGGTTATTATTAAACCAATAGCTCTGATACCACTGTAACATACTGACTTTCACGTATCCTTTGAGTTGACAGTCACAAGCCACGTCCAACCCAAATTGTACAGAAATGCAGATAGTTATTAGAAAGAAATTAGAGGGTGAGATAAGAAAGAAAGAAATATTAGAATAGAAGAAGAAGAATCAACACAACACAGAGTCTCACATCGCAGCGGAACAAAATATAATATAGAAATAAATCTTTATTGAGAGCTTGAAATAAAACTTTCAATTTCTAGAGTACATCACACATCTGGACAGTTTTAATAACATGTTCTCATACACAACACACAATGGAATGGTATATATATAATATCATATGTCTGAATTCTTCCAGTTCATCTCTTCATAGCATTTAATTATCTGAACCTGTACAACCCGGTCTAACCCGACCATTACAAACACCAGGCCAGTCTGGTGAACCAGAGTGAGAAAAACACACTAAGTTTTAAGGCATCAAACAACTAGGTTTTAACGTTAAAATTCTTTCGAAAGAAACGGATAATCGTAAGACCAAATCCACACATAATTATGGATGGTTTTTACCTTACGATAACTAAAACATTTTTGAAAACAATATTATTCTTGTATTATGATAGTGTCTAAATACAAGTAAATATCAATCTAGCAGAACGCTTGCATCTCACGCTCCACATATATAGTATACAATTAAAACCGCGGGCGCTTATTGGAGAATGGATTTCCTGGCAAGGTATGGGACTACCTTCCTGACAATGTACCTCTGGAGATGAATACATTGGGGTTCAACAAGAATATCTTGCAATCCAGGCAAAACATGACCGGTCCCTCACTTTATCTTGAGAGTACCGAATATATCATTACCACGATTGGGGGCCAGCCAACCGAATCGATAGCATACGTACAAAAATAAAAAGGGACAACTGAAGGCATTTGATTTCTCCAAATCAGGTAATGATATACCCTTTTTATGGGTGCGATCCAGATAGCCATGCGACCTACCCGATTTTATACCATTTCCCGGTTGATGAGGATAGAAGTTAAGCGTATTCTTCAGCATAGCATGTCTCCAACCACTTTAAATGTGACATTGTCAGATCCGTCAGATATCACTAATTAACGTCCATAAAAATACTTTGGGTGTTAAGTTAAGAGAATGGCCATTCTCCGTCATTATCTTGGTATGTTTGAAGAAATCAATGTACGTGGCTCCTTTGGAAATACTCTGTCAGACACTCATCCATACAAGTCATCCAGGAACAGGATGAACCGAAGGTATTCTCCTACCACATCCTAGGATTCACCCTATAGATCAGTAGCGAGTAGTCCTTGCAATCCATAGATTTCAATCACGACAGAATCATTGTTAACTCTAGGGATCAGCCAGAGATATTTAACAATAGTTCTTCCGCTCATGAAGATTTACGGTCTTCAAATGCTCCATCTTTAATCAGCGTCTTTCACGTATTTGCTGAATCGGAATGGTTTTCGAATATAAATTCGATCCCGGTCTTTCCGTACCAACAATCGTATAGGCAAGATTTGATAGTCGGTTATTTAACTATCAATTAAACAAAATGAAACGGATCTACTGGTTGAGTATACAACATCACATGGCCTTTGTAGTTAAAGATAATTAATTAATGATTAATTTAAAATTCTAAATCTTTCAACGTAGTATTTACTTAATATTTTAACTTACAAATTTTCGCAAACCATACCTTTTCAATACTCAGAAAAAATATCTTATAATCATATTCAATTACCATTTCAAATCATGTGTTGCAACATTAGTTACTATCTTTATCGAGGAAATCGATTCAACTTATCATTCGTAAAACAATCGTTACGAAATCTCTTATTGTTTTGTTATTTGGAAACAATAACAATCACTTATCCTTTTAGAATACCTCATTCTAAAACACATTTCTTTATTTTGAAAATATCGTTATATTTTCACAACTCCTTTTATTACCTTGGCTATGAAAATATCATTTCATTTCTCTAGCCCATATTATTCCTGAAACTTTGGAAATATTAATATATATTTCCTTAAATTCTTTTATTTTGAAATCTTATTATATCAATTATCAAACTCTTTCCAAATAATATTGCATTATTATTTCTCATAATAAACCACTCCTGACGTCTTTATCATTACAACTAATATCATCCTCCGATAATCCTAAGGTCATTCATGTTGGGGTATTTTAATTACCTCTCAGACCTTGATCAACAACATTCTTATCTTAAGATGTATATGAATTGCAATTCACAAACCCGTATTCATTCTAATACGAACCAATATCACTTCACTAGTTTATTTGAAATACGGTTTTATAAAACCTTCTTATTTTGAAATCTCTTTCTTTTTAAATATATATTATTACTAAATCCATTGATTTAGTAAATGATGGATAAAACATCAACTTTAAAACTTTAACTTCTTTAAACTATATATTTTATTATCCGGATTCTTATTACAATCCTATTACTAAACTTTTACCAAATTCAATTACTAAATCCTCTTTCTAAACCATTTAATCATTTCCTCTGAATCTTATTTCCAAACTCGTCCATTTCATATAATACCATTATTAAGTAACGTAAATTTAAAATTAACGATTTAGCTTCCCATCACTTTTTATAAACTCGTTTATACAACTTTGGTCTAATATATACCCTTTTTCGTCTCGATTTCCTTTTCTTAGTTCAACCATTTATTTTAAGCTTATCATATTCGCTTAAAACCACCTTTATAACTTAGTTTACCAAACTCGGTTTATAAATAAACCCGTTCATGACTCACTTTGAAATTCAATTTTATTTCATTACTAACTTTGATTACTTAAATGAACTTCATTTAAAAAGTAATTCCTTAATTTAAAAATTATAGTTTACTTCATTATTAACTAGAATTAAATTTCATTTTTTAAGATCTCTTTAAGTTAAACAACTATTCACTAAATTACTCCATTAGATTAATCAGTACAACTAAATTTAATTAAAAGATCAATTTCCGTTAAAACGGTTAGCTTGGTCAATTTTAAAACATGGTTAATTTGTTAATTACCTCTAATCCATCTTTTCTTTTAAATTAATAAATAATATTATTGATTTAAATAAATCTCATTTATTAATCATTACATTAATCTTTGCTCACTTGCTTCGCACACGGTGGGTTTTTTATTTATAAGAATAATTAGCTTTATAAATCATGTAATAATTAAGATAAGGCATGTGCTTCGCACATGGTATATTTTTGGTCCAAAAATGGTAGTTGTGGTTAAAACAATCAATATGTGCGTGTGCTTCGCACACGGAATATTTTTGATACAAAAATGGTATTTGTGGTTAAAACAATCAATATATGCGTGTGCTTCGCACATGGTATATTTTTGGTACAAAAATGATATTTGTGGTTAAAACAATCAATATGTGCGTGTGCTCCGCACACGGTAAATTTTTGGTACAAAAATGGTATTTGTGGTTAAAACAATCAATATATGCATGTATTTCGCACACGGTAAATTTTTCTTTTTATAAACTTCATTTAAAAGAATATATTTAAAAATCTATATTCAGTTATAATATAAATTTTATAACTTTATTTCTAATGATTCACCTAATGGTAAATCAATCTTTATAAACGATTATAATTTAGGTTCTATTGTCAATTTCTCAACCAATATTTCTCATTAGTTAATATCAAGAGTTCAACAGTAATCAATAATCAATCCCTCATCCAATCAGGTTATTAAACGGTACATGTGATATAACATGAAAATAAACAACAAATTTGAGAAATCCGGTTGGATTCCCCCAACCAATTCTTCCTTGTATTCAATACGACATGAATAATTAATTCAACTGGTAATGGTCAACTAACAACCATTCATGCAATTCAATTTTAAATGTTTATATTATTATAAATGTAACCAACAAGGTAAGTTACCTATATTGGAAATAATCGTTAAAAATAACGATTGGGTTCATTAAATTAAATGAACATTTAATTTAAATTGGTTATATAAACTATTCAATATATATGCAAGCAATCAACAAACCATTCAACAATTAGCAAACAAAAACACGAATATTTAAACCCGACTTATATAAATATAAGTGGGATACTGAGTGAGTTTAACTCACCTTGATTTCCCTTTGTTGCCAAAACGGTTTGTTTAATAAAATTAAACACGCGTTTAATTTTATTAGAAATTCCAGCTGCTTCAGATGTTGATCAAACTGGCTCTAAAATGTCGTGCTTTTCAACTCGGTTCCAACGTACACTGGTGTATGAAATTCAGTTAACGGATTAATAAGTTATCAACAATATAATTTTACACGATTTAAAATTTAATGTGATTAACTCTAAATAATATTTAAATTTATCTAACTACATTTGTTAACGCAATACAGCTTACAAATATTACTAATTAACCATATATATTTTTTCATTAACACGGTATTTAGCAATCTTAACAGTATCACTGTATGTAACAGTTTGTGTAAGTTAACCCAGTACATATATTAACTATAATTAAATATTATTAACACTAATCCTATTTCTTACTGTTCTTCTTTGTTCAGACCTCTATCCAACTTCTTTTTCACATCAGTATTTCATAGCGCATGAACCCATTTCTGAGAAAAGAATGCATCCATTACAGCTACTTCCCTCAAAACATATACATGAGCCCCCCACCCCCCGTAAGCTTCTTTCTTATGTATCATTAACTCCATCCATTTTTTTTCTTTTCATTTTAACCCTTTTATTTATTTATTTATTTCGGAAGGCCCATATCCCATATCCGTATAACAGTCCACGAACACGCACATAAGCCAAAGCCACATGCTATAGGTGCTTCTTCCCAATCTCTTCTCGTTCCTTTTATTTTCTATTCCTGTCATGCAAAACCGTGACCAATCCATGTAATCGATAGTAGGCCCAGTCATCCAAAACAATCACCACCTTCCAGTGATCTGATCTCCATCTACCCATCATCTGGACTCGGCCTGACCTCACCATCTGACACTGAAGTTTCATTCAGAACATACCCGCCACATCACTGGACCCTGTCACACCATGCATGCGTTCCCCTTTTTTTATTGTTTCTTGGATCCCATACTGCTTTCCACATGCCACAATGTTTTGAGAAATCTCCAGTAAAAAGAATGGCCATTCACCCTGTACATGCCTTCACGACTGCCTATTCTTTTCTTTTAATTACACATATGTATATTTTCTATACATAGAAACCATATCAGTTTCCTCATTATACAGGTCGGTTTCCTCCCAGTTAAAAGAAAAAGACTGATCACCCTTTCCAAACGCGAAGATCTCACCTCATTTAAACCGCCATCACCACCTTTCCAGTGCCATCTCGCAACCCATTGCCGACAGCCGGAAACCGGTCACCATCGCCCACTTCAACTATTGCATAGCTCCGTTGTACATGCCCGTCCACCTCACCATCAACCCACATCATTATGTTAATGTTCGGATTTAAATGGGTGAAGAAGGGAACAATTTTATTTTGGACCGAGCTTTTCAGTTTATTAGCACTGGAAGAGAAAAAGAATGGAGTTTGGGTTTTATTTACAGTGGGAACCTCGGTTTCTTCACTCTGAAAATCAAAAGAAAAACAAAGAAAGGAGCAGATGTGTATATATATAGACAAGATAGACCATGGGGAGCAAGTTTTAGGGATGTAGGTGTGCAGTAATAAAAATTAGAGTAGTTATTGTTTAGGTGATGGCTTGATGCAGACAAATAGAAGCAGAACATTGTAGGTAGGCTGTTGCCAAATAAATAGGTTGTCTAAATTGAAGTTTGCATGCAATTGTCACCCGAAAAGGGACGTCCACGTACAGAAGCTAAGAACATAGGGTAGGTGTTATGTGTAGGTGTGCGTTCATTTGCTTCAAAGTGAAGAAATAGGGTAGACTAATAGAATTTTGATACTTTCAACAGACTTAGCACTAAACAATTTATGTACAAAGGTCTGCATGTACATTATTTCATTTATTTATTTACTTGTTTACTTAAGGTTTAAGCTTTTAAAATATATTCCGTTAAAATATGGTTAATTTATTATACCACTAATCGTTAACCGCTTTGGATGTGCATCGCTACGTACAAACTCCAAACAAAACGAAAGTGAACGTACTATTACGTAGGGTTGTCAATGGGTCGTGTCGGGTCGGGTTCGGGTCGGGTCAAGTCGGGTTCGGGTTGATTTATTGTAACAACCTGGAAAATGCGAGCCAGTTTAAAATTTTTATTTTGGCAATTTCAGTGAATTTTGATTATTTTAATGAATTATTTTAAATAATATCAACGAGAAATTTATTTTAAAAGGAGTTAGAACGTATATATTTATATACGTCGCCGTTAGAATATAAATATTTATTTTAATTATAAAAGGAATTGAAAATGGCGCGGTAGTTCGATAATTCGATTTCAAACTTCAATTGAACATACCGGGTGCAAAATAAACCGGATTTTAGCGAAACCAAAAATAATGGAATCTAATTAAGGATATCTTTCCAACAAATCCGAAAAATCAAAATTTCATAGCGGGAATCAAAAGATATGTCCAGTTGAAATTTCAGAATAGTCGCTATGGAATTCTGGCCCTTAAAAATGGAAATTTTGCAAACGACCTCGGATTTCGACGAAACCACTTTTGTTGGATCCGTGATGTCAAGTTATTGCTAGATTCCAATTTTCATAACTTTTCGAATCAACATGTGAATATGGCAAAGGAAAACGCGTTTGACCAGTTTTAGTTGATTATAATCGACTGGAAAATGGCCATTTTTCAAACGGTCTCAGAATTCGACGAAACTAGTTTTGTTAAGACCGTATTGTCAATTCGAAGCTAGAAAATATTTTTCTGGAAGTTTTCGAGTTAGTATGTGGCCCCAGTAAATTTAAATACGCGTTCAAATTCAATATATAGAGTTATATGTTGATTTTGACGAAAACTGATCGAAACGATCGAATCAGCTTATGATACATATCCCATTGGGTTCGGAATGGGGGTAATTAGCTAAAGACGACAGTCGTTGGGCTTGATTTCGCGTTCGAATTAAAAAGTTACCTTTTTGAATTTAATAAAAAAAATATGAAATTATAAACACCCCCCTCCCTTTCTCTTTAACCAAGGTCAAACCCCCCTCTTCATTCCACGATGGATCTCAGCGGATTAAGAAAAAAAAATCGATGAACGCTCCCCGTCGACGGAGCCTCCCACCGCCGTGCCTGGCGCGCCCACCCCAACCCAGCTCCGTCCATCCTCCGCCTTCTCCCCACCTGCACCACCTCCTCCCTCACCCCCTTCATCGAACGCATCCCCTTCCTCCACTTTAACTCCAAACCCGCACAAGCCCTGACCCAATCATGCCGCACCGCCTCCACCCCGTGGTCCCGCCGCCGACGCTGCTTCCTCTAGCCTCGTTTGACTCTTGTGCTGATGTTCGTCCCTCCTCCGATCAAATAAAAGTTAGTTTTCACCCTTGTCTTTATTTGTTTACACATAGAAAATCTGATTTTCTACCTTATAAAATTCTGTTTTTTTTATACATTTTAAAGCTAGGGTTTTCAACATTCTAAAGTTAGGATTAATTACAGTAAAAAGATTAGATTTTTATTGTATTTAACAATGGAAGAGATAAGATTTTTGAGTTGTTAAAAATCTAATTTTTAGTTCATGTAGATATTAAAAATAGGATTTTTATATAGTAGAGATATTAAGGATATAATTTTTATATTATAGAAAGGTTAAAAATATAATTTTTATATTATAGAAAGGTTAAAAATATAATTTTTATATTATAGAAAGGTTAAAAATATAATTTTTATATTATAGAAAGGTTAAAAATATAGTTTTTATACTAGGGGCATATTAAAAATATGATTTTTATTTAGATAGAGTTATAAAAATATAATCTTTATTAGAAGAAGAGCGATATAGAAATATAATTTTTACAACGAAGTGAAGATAAAAATTCGATTTTTATATAAGTAGCGAATTAAAAGTAGGAATATAAAAATATAATTTTTATATAGAATGAAGCATTGTAAAAATAAATGAAGTAGAAACAAAAATATGAATTTTTATTTATTGAATGAAGCAATAAAAATATAATTTTTAATTGAACAGCGTGAAAAGACTGTATTGGAATTACAAATGGATTCAGGCGATTCAGCTGTTGAAAAGCAAAGCACGGCGGAGTGGAATCCTCGGTGAGAACTTCTCACTTTAATTCTTCTTTTCTAGTTAAAAATATATACTAGGATGTAGACGGTGTTTAGTAGCACCCGATACCCGTCGTCCACAGACCATGGACGGCTTGTATGCTTGTTTGATGTGTTGTGAAATATGTTTGTGATGTTGATGTGAAATCGATAGCAAAATATTCATGTGTTGAAATAAATTAATTATCATTAAAAATATAATTTTTAACGTGAATATGAATATAGTGAATGTGAACAAATAAATATTCATTTACAAACCGGACGGTTTGTTAATGTACACCTATTTGAAGGATATTGATTGAGACGATAAATTTTACACATCGCCCAACTGCACGAATACAAATCTGTGTTCGTTGATGTGAAACCCTACACGGGTGTTGGGATGATATTTGAAGTTCACTCATCCTGATTGATTAGTTATATGTCGATCGATTGATTGACAGGCTGTTATAAGCGTTAAGTATTTATATTTGATGCTTATGCTGTTGTGTGGTGCACCTTGGATGATGGTTGACTATTTATCTCTGTTATTTTTATACATGTGTTGTATGGAATCCATATAATTAACATTATATGGTAATTGATTGGGCCTCATTCCAATTGGAAAATTAAAGAATATTATAAAATATAGGTTCATGCGTTGACCGTACTCATTCGTTGAGATTAGTCATGTGTTGAACGAAATATTTTAACAATAAAATTTACATCTTTATCATATATAAAATTAGAAACTAACTGGAAAATAGATAAGATGAGTGGTCTCTGGATATTGATCTGATGTTGGTTTCGGCCTTCGGGGTTAATATTTAGGGGATCGTTCTCTTACTAATTTACGGTTGGAGTCTGATTTGAAATCAAACGATAGAAATCAAAATTTTATAAAATATATTACATAACAAAAATAGTTATGTGTTGACAGTACTCATTCGTTGAGATTAGTCATGTGTCGAAAAATATATATTCATTTGTTGAACAGAATAAATATTCATTTGTTGAATAGAATAACGAAGTTATTGAAAAATATAAAGCCGTGTTGATTAGAGATGCGCTATTTTGACGCGAACGATATTTATATCGATTATATTCGTTTTTATAATGAATATTGAAAAGAGATAAAAATCGAATATTTAGAAACGAATTCGAATTGAATTGAATAGAAAACGAATTCGAATTGAATTGAATATAAAACGAATTCGAATTGAATTGAATAGAAAAAGAATTCGAATTGAATAGAATAGAAAATGAATTCGAATTGAATTGAATAGAAAATGAATTCGAATTGAATTGAATAGAAAACGAATTCGAATTTTATTGAATATAAAACGAATTCGAATTGAATAGAAAACGAATTCGAATTGAATTGAATAGAAAACGAATTCGAATCGAATTGAATAGAAAATGAATTCAAAATTGAATTGAATTCAATTGAATACGAACTGAAATAGAATTGAAATCAATTTGAATTGAAATCAGTTTGAATTGAAATCAAATAGAAATGAAAGTGAAAAGAATTTATAATTGAAAATTCAATTTTGATTTGAATTTGAAATGGGAGCTGGAATTGTTTGGACGAATTTAAAACAATTTATAAAATTCGTTTTAAAAAGGAAATCGACGAAATATATTATATATATTATATATATAATATAATGGCCTGAATAGAACGCGCTGCGCCGCGACAGTTCGTGAATTTCGACCATTAATTTCAAACGGACATTACGGGAGATCCGACCGTCGGATTCTCCTAAAACCGGAACCGTTGGGTTTGTATCGAAAAGAGCTTTCTAACAAATATTATAAATTTGAAATCTAACGGTTGGATTTGGAGATATGCCCAAATCAATTTCAGAAAAGGTCGCTATAAGTGCAATTCGATGGCCGTTGTTGGAAATCGACTGTACGGGCCTTGATAAAATTATCAAAAATATCAATAATTTATGTAAAATTATAAGAAACGATTTGTGAAGAACTGGGGTGAAAAATCCCACATTTGTAAAGATAAAATAGATTTTTATCGAAATGAACTAGTTTTGAACTAGAATAAAATTCAATTCATTTTTGAAATAAATAAATTGAATTTGAATTGGTTTTTGGGTTTATCGTGAGCGGTGTTTTGAATAACACTTGTTCTTTAACCCGATAATTAATGCGATGTGATTTTGGGTTGTCGTGAACAGTATCTTCAATAATACTGTTCTTAGACCCGACTGAGTTGAGAAAATCGGAAACTAACTGGAGATTAGTTAAGTTGAATGGTTTTTTGGGTATTGATCTGATGTTGGTTTCGGCCTACAGGGTTAATATTTAGTGAATTGCTCACTTGCTATTTTACGGTTAAGGGAAGATAGAATGGAGTGTGACTTTGGGTTTATCGTGAACCGTGTTTTAAATGCCACTGATTCTTTAACCCAGTTAAAGATTAAAACTATGTGAAGTTTTAATGAATCTTTAATTAGATTGAAATGATCGAGAACGGAGTATCACCAGTTTTGCTCCAAAGCGATAGTTAAATCTTTAAATATATTTGAACGTGAAATGGTAATTAATTTTACCGATAACACCGTGGTGTTAGATACGGAGTATCACCAGTTTTGCTCCAAAGCGATAGTTAAATCTTTAAATAGATTTGAACGTGAAATGGTAATTAATTTTACCGATAACACCGTGGTGTTAGATATGGAGTATCACCAGTTTTGCCTCATGGGATAAATAGGTTGGGATTGGGAAATAAAATAAATAATTACTTCGGCGTGGTTCGCTAATCCCAACTAGTTTGAAAAACCATAATTTGGTTTGATATGACATCCAATGGAAGATTAAAGAATAAATTTTAAAGAATTTATCTTTGATAAAATTAATGAGAACCTATCAGTTAAGTAGAATGGTTTCCTGGGTATTAATCTGATGTTGGTTTCGGCCTTCGGGGTTAATATTTGGGGAATTATTCTCTTGCTAATTCACGGTTAGTGACTTATGGATTGGAATGAGGCGTATGTTGTGTTTGTGTAACATTTGTTTATTATATACGCGGGTTATTCGTAAAGCCCGGGTTTATACCCATTCTGACTAACCGATTCGACGATATGTCGAAGATGAAGACGGTGGTTGAAGACTAGAAGTCTTCACATCGTTTGGGTGGTTACTGGTGATCCTGATTGGGCTGTACACCCAAGATGAGGGAATCAGTTGGTGATCGTCCAGACGTACTTGGAGATCGATGGATATGCGAGGAAAGTGCCTCTGGTTTCGTTCAGACCCAGAACGAACTTGTAAATGGACTGTGTGTCTGACATTGGATTTTATTCTGTGTTGATTGATCTCTATTAAATATACATCTATTTGGCGATGGAGAATTTATTCTCTTGCTTAACGCCCTTCTCTGAGACGTACGAGCTCAGAGGTTGTATATCGATGGACATCAGTCGCATGGAGTGAATTGCCAGTTTGGCACGCGTAAGTGGCAATTGATCAAGGCTTCTGTTGAAAAGCAAAGTCTTGTGGTTGATGATCAAAGCACGGCCTGTGTGGCGCAGCTTTGTGTATAACGTGAATTCGCGAGCCTCACACCTCGGTATGAGTCAAAAACGGGATAAGGACTGCTGGGAGAGCACGACGTTTCTTTCTGGCTAGTGGTGGTGTCAGTGCTTAAACTGGCTGACATTTATATACTTTTCACTTATGTGGTTGTTGGATGAGGCGCCTCGATTTTAGGTCTGTTAGGACCGGGAAACGTGTGTTCAGGAATAATTAATCCTCAAACGTAACGGAGGACCGACCCTGAAGATCCAGGGGTTACCCAGAGTGTGTAGTCCCAAGGCATTTGCTAGAGTGTCTCAAAGCGGAGAGGAGCTTGCCCCTTGCCTCGACTCATGATGGAATCCAATTTCCAATACGTGTATTTCGGTTTTATTTGTAGAGCCTAGTATGGCGACATAGTGGGATGGGGCACTTATGCCGTCTATGATTGATATTTATGATTGAAATTGTTTTGAAACACCTATGCACTTATAATAGTAACAAATGATTTCGTTTTATACGTATCAAGCATTATTTGGCTATTATAAGGTAAAACCCTATCCTCCGGCTTGCGTTGCATTGTGTGATGGGACCTGGGTCTTATAATAGCTTCATTTTTCGAAAAAGCATTGCGTTGTTTATTCTAAGCACTGGTATTCTTCGGAGGAAATCCGTTCCGTGTTATACGGCGTGGTCCCTTGAATTACACTCTTTTAAAGGCAAATTAATAACTGTTTTAGTTCTCACACCAGTCACATGACTGACCTGGAGTTTATTGTTTTAACCTAAACTCTGGGTGCCCCTATTTTCGACACGGGCAGCTAGTAGTTTTGGTTTTGCAGATTTATATTCACAGGATTCTGATTTGCAGCTGGAACGATGCTCGGAAAGCTCTGTATCCGTGCATTACTTTCAGTTGTATGTTTATCATTTTTCCGTTGTTTTGTAATTTATTGTAATCTCTGATATTTATCGAATGTCTGATATTCATTTATACTCTGTATATTCTTATATCTGATGGAATTGTTGTAATAAGAAATGAAATGTTCTCCTGTTTGCGTTCCATTTTGTCTTGTTCTCAAGGTAATCCGGGCTTCCTTACCGGGGAAGTTACGGGCTATCACAGTTGGTATCAGAGCTCTGGTTTATAGAGCTCGAGAACAAGACACATTAGAACCATACGAAAGAATTCATCAGAGATTGGATTAGTAATATCCAATGGGAATGACTCGTTAGAGATAGGATCAGTAGTATCCTAGAACGAGTGTGAAGAGTATATTTTTCAAATGAAAACAATATTGTTTTGAAATTTAAACCATTTTATACGTATTTGAATATTTATTTATTTTGAATTTGGACAATCGAGTGTATAAATATTTTGCATATACGCATCATGAACGTATATTCGAAGATTTAATATACTGGGTAGATATAGAATCACATTCTAGTCGCCCGGAGATAGTTCTGGTAATGCGGCCGCATTATCAGTATTTATGTTCGTGTTTCGAAGGTGTGATTTCTATATATTTCCATTTGACTGGTGTGAGAACCAAAATATAGCTAGAATACATTGTTGTGATTTGGCATCAAAAACATGATTTTCTGTATATATATCAAAATTATGAATTTGAAACGTTAATTCACTAATTGATTGCTGGTTGTGTTGTTTGTTTATTTGTTTGATATTTTGAACCATTTAGCCTAATTGAACCGAATAGAGAATTGTATTGAAAATTGGTCACACTTGCATGCATATACATGTACTTACATTGAACAGGTCATAGCAAGGAGGCTAGAGCAGAAGAATAAAATTGTTTGCCCGACAAATAGGTACATATTTACCATAATTTATTGTTTTGTTTGGGTGATGATGATTTTATGAGCCAATTGGCTAGCCGCTTGGCTTTTTCTTTTTCTTTTGAGTTGAAGAAGGCCATGGGAGGCTATATGAAATATCCCGAAGTCCCCGATGCAGAGGAGGTTATGGCGAAATTATTCGAAAATTTAGGTTGTTAGCCAAATTTTTGAAAATTTTGAAAAGTTCTTAGAAACTGAAAAGTTGAAAAACTTAAGCCGTAGCGAAAATACTGGAAGTTGAGTTGATTAGTAAAACAACTTTCGGCTTCGTTCCTTTTGGGGGACGAAAAGTTTTAAGTGGGGGAGAATGTAACAACCCGGAAAATGCGAGCCAGTTTAAAATTTTTATTTTGGCAATTTCAGTGAATTTTGATTATTTTAATGAATTATTTTAAATAATATCGACGAGAAATTTATTTTAAAAGGAGTTAGAACGTATATATTTATATACGTCGCCGTTAGAATATAAATATTTATTTTAATTATAAAAGGAATTGAAAATGGCGCGGTAGTTCGGTAATTCGATTTCAAACTTCAATTGAACATACCGGGTGCAAAATAAACCGGATTTTAGCGAAACCAAAAATAATGGAATCTAATTGAGGATATCTTTCCAACGAATCCGAAAAATCAAAATTTCATAGCGGGAACCAAAAGATATGTCCAGTTGAAATTTCAGAATAGTCGCTATGGAATTCTGGCCCTTAAAAATGGAAATTTTGAAAACGACCTCGGACTTCGACGAAACCACTTTTTTTGGATCCGTGATGTCAAGTTATTGCTAGATTCCAATTTTCATAACTTTTCGAATCAATATGTGTGCGTGGAAAAGGAAAACGCGTTTGACCAGTTTCAGTTGATTTTAATCGACTGGAAAATGGCCATTTTTCAAACGGTCTCAGAATTCAACAAAATTAGTTTTGTCAAGACCGTATCGTCAATACGAAGCTAGAAAATATTTTTCTGGAATTTTTCGAGTTAGTATGTGGCCCCAGTAAATTGAAATGCGCGTTCAAATTCAATATATAGAGTTATATGTTGATTTTGATGAAAACTGATCGAAACGATCGAATCAGCTTACGATACATATCCCATTGTGTTCGGAATGAGGGTAATTAGCTAGGGACGATAGTCGTTGGGCTTGATTTCGCGTTCGAATTAAAAAGTTACCTTTTTGAATTTAATAAAAAAAATATGAAATTATAAACAACCCCCTCCCTTTCTCTTTAACCAAGGTCAAATCCCCCTCTTCATTCCACGATGGATCTCAGCAGATTAAGAAAAAAAATCGATGAATGCTCCCCGTCGACGGAGCCTCCCACCGCCGTTCCTGGCGCGCCCACCCCAACGCAGCTCCGTCCATCCTCCGCCTTCTCCCCACCTGCACCACCTCCTCCCCTCCCCTTCATCGAACGCAGCCCCTTCCTCCCCTTTAACTCCAAACCCGCACAAGCCCTGACCCAATCATGCCGCGCCGCCTCCAGCCCGTCGTCCCGCTGCCGACGCTGCTTCCCCCGGCCTCGTCTGACTCTTGTTCTGATGTTCGTCCCTCCTCCGATCAAATAAAAGTTAGTTTTCACCCTTGTTTTTATTTGTTTACGCATAGAAAATCTGATTTTCTACCTTATAAAATTCTCATTTTTTTTATACATTTTAAAGCTAGGGTTTTCAACATTCTAAAGTTAGGATTAATTACAGTAAAAAGATTAGATTTTTATTGTATGTAACAATGGAAGAGATAAGATTTTTGAGTTGTTAAAAATCTAATTTTTAGTTCATGTAGATATTAAAAATAGGATTTTTTATATAGTAGAGATATTAAGGATATAATTTTTATATTATAGAAAGGTTAAAAATATAATTTTTATATTTTAGAAAGGTTAAAAATATAATTTTTATATTATAGAAAGGTTAAGAATATAGTTTTTATACTAGGGGCATATTAAAAATATGATTTTTATTTAGATAGAGTTATAAAAATATAATCTTTATTAGAAGAAGAGCGATACAGAAATATAATTTTTACAACGAAGTGAAGATAAAAATTCGATTTTTATATAAGTAGCGAATTAAAAGTAGGAATATAAAAATATAATTTTTATATAGAATGAAGCGTTGTAAAAATAAATGAAGTAGAAATAAAAATATGAATTTTTATTTATTGAATGAAGCAATAAAAATATAATTTTTATTTGAACAGCGTGAAAAGACTGTATTGGAATTACAAATGGATTCAGGCGATTCAGCAGTTGAAAAGCAAAGCACGGCGGAGTGGAACCCTCGGTGAGAACTTCTCACTTTAATTCTTCTTTTCTAGTTAAAAATATATACTAGGATGTAGACGGTGTTTAGTAGCACCCGACACCCGTCGTCCACAGATCATGGACGGCTTGTATGCTTGTTTGATGTGTTGTAAAATTTGTTTGTGATGTTGATGTGAAATAGATAACAAAATATTCATGTGTTGAAATTAATTATTTATCGTTAAAAATATAAATTTTAACGTGAATATGAATATAGTGAATGTGAACAAATAAATATTCATTTACAAACCGGACGGTTTGTTTATGTACACCTATTTGAAGGATATTGATTGGGACGATAAATTTTACACATCGCCAAACTACACGAATAAAAATATGTGTTTGTTGATGTGAAACCCCACATGGGTGTTGGGATGATATTTGAAGTTCACTCATCCTGATTGATTAGTTATATGTCGATCGATTGATTGACAGGCTGTTATAAGCGTTAGATATTTATATTTGATGCTTATGCAGTTGTGTGGTGCACCTTGGATGATGGTTGACTATTTATCGTTGTTATTTTTAAACATGTGTATTGTGGAATCCATATAATTAACATTATATGGTAATTGATTGGGCCTCATTCCAATTGGAAAAATAAAGAATATTATAAAATATAGGTTCATGTGTTGACCGTACTCATTCGTTGAGATTAGTCATGTGTTGAATGAAATATTTTAACAATAAAATTTACATCTTTATCATATATAAAATTAGAAACTAACCGGAAAATAGATAAGATGAGTGGTCTCCTGGATATTGATCTGATGTTGGTTTCGGCCTTCGGGGTTAATATTTAGGGGATCGTTCTCTTACTAATTTACGGTTGGAGTCTGATTTGAAATCAAACGAAAGAAATCAAAATTTTATAATATATATTACATAACAAAAATAGTTATGTGTTGACAGTACTCATTCGTTGAGATTAGTCATGTGTTGAAAAATATATATTCATTTGTTGAACAGAATAAATATTCATTTGTTGAATAGAATAACGAAGTTATTGAAAAATATAAAGCCGTGTTGATTAGAGATGCACTATTTTGACGCGAACGATATTTATATCGATTATATTCATTTTTATAATGAATATTGAAAAGAGATAAAAATCGAATATTTAGAAACGAATTCGAATTGAATTGAATATAAAACGAATTCGAATTGAATTGAATAGAAAACGAATTCGAATTGAATTGAATAGAAAACGAATTCGAATTGAATTGAATAGAAAACGAATTCGAATTGAATTGAATAGAAAAAGAATTCGAATTGAATTGAATATAAAACGAATTCGAATTGAATAGAAATCGAATTCGAATTGAATTGAATATAAAACGAATTCGAATTGAATTGTAACAACCCGTATTTTGATAACGTGTTATAACCATAAATCTAGGCAGAATTAAATTTTAAATTAAGAACCAAGGGAAACGGGTTGCGCCATTGCGTTCGTCTCGGAATTCTACATGAAAGCGAGTCCGAGTTTTCGAAAATCGGAGTCTGTATGACCAAGTTATGGCTCCCCAAAGTTTCAGAAATTTTCAGAGTTCAAAACAGTTCGAATTCGAGATCAAATTTGAATTTCAAAACCCAGACAGACTGGGTGGGAAATTTCCCGCCCAGCACCCCAGGTCGACTGGGCAGTCGACACCCCTTGGACCAGGTCGATTGCGCAGTCGACTTGGGTGTCGACCTGGTCCTCGAACCTGGTTTGGGCCTGGTTGCTCCTGCTTGACCCTGTTGGCTTGTTTGAGGGCCTGCAACGATTTTTGGGGGTTCAAATCGATTCTAGGGGTTATCCTATTGCCTAAACTAGTTGTTGCAACTATAAAAACACCCTAAGACCTAGGCTAATCCACAACAAATCTTTCTAACACCATTATGCTGTTAAGTCTCCTCTTGAACCATGGCCGCCGCCTCCAACTTGAAGCTTAAACATTCAAACTAGATCCAAATCGAAGGCCAACGTTTCTACAACAATTCAAGGGAATAGATCAACATCTCAACAACGATCCTACGACAATTTCTGTTCTTAGTTCTCAAAAACACGATCTGTAAGCCCCAGTTACTCTTAGATCTAAACTACTAAACTTAATATGGACATGTGTAAATTGAAGTTGAACATAAACATGATAACTACTTGAGACCTACTCTTGTATATCTTTGATCTAGGACTATTCCTTTTTGATCTATTATTTTAAATCTACTCTTGTTCACCCTAGATCTATTCACCTTGAACCTAGTACCGTTCATATTGAACCCTGATTTGTGGAGTACTGATAAGAACTTGATTTAGGGGCCTGTTCATGTCATAACCTAAACCCTATCATTATTTTAACATGCCTGTGATGTTGTGATGTTGAAACTATTGCTAGTCACAAGTTTAGGATTCTCTTCTTATGTCATTTATTGCTATGTTTATCACCCTATTTCATATGCCAGTGATGTTATGATCATATCTCAAGTTACACCATGCTTGCCTTGAAATCACCTTTGCCACTTTATACCCATCCTTGTTATGTTATTCCCTAGTTACATCTATTGCCTTGATTCGAATTCACGAGCGTTGGGGATGCGATTTGGGTAGTTTAGGAAAACCTGAATTTAGTATGGACTTGAAAACATGAATATCGTTATAACTTGAGCTTGGATAGGAACATGAACTTGACATGAAATTATACTTGAAAATATGAATTTGGGACATGACACTTAGAAAACTTGAACGTGGCCAACTCGAGGTTGGGTTGAGTTTGCAGTATAAATATGCCCGGAACCGCCCGGCGAATCCAGTAACTGCAAACAATAGGACCCAATGTGAGTAGTTGGTCATATCGCACTCGAAACCCGAGGTTAGACTAGGTTATGGTGTAAAACTGCCCGGACCCGCCCGACACATCCAATAACCATAACCAAGTCTAATGTGAGAGGTTAGGGGTGCATTAAGTAAATTAATGCCACTGGATAGGGTTAAGTCATGGACCACTTGAATATACTTAATCAATTTGACACGTTGATTTGATAGGGTTAAGTCATGAACCGCTTGAACACACTTAACCAACCTGACACATGATTCGTAGGACTAAGTCTTGAACTAGAACGACATACTTAGTCAATTTGACATGACACGTAGATGGGGTTAAGTCTCGATTTTAAATGACAACTTAACCTGCTGAACGAAACCCTAGTTACGCGGTCCTTTTCAGCAGTAACCCACTAGATGTATCATGGTACCCTGGGACTAGGCAGGGTGGGGCACGATTGTTGGGCTGATTGTAAGCGACCAGAACGACGGCTGAGTTGGTGCGCCATTGTAAGTTCAGGCGGACTAGGGTCGTGCACTTAGTCCGGAGTTGAAAAAACAGGCATTGGGCATCAATAGGATTATCTGTGCATTCTTGATTCGTGTCGGTGGTTGGCACCCTAGGGCTTGATACACCCTATGGTAGACCTAGCACAGGTGACTACATTCGTGATAGGGCCGTATGACACAGACACACGACGAGCTAGACTTGTAGGCAGCCGATCGATTGGATCATACCATTGGACCCCGATTTGGGTCACTTCACGATATTGGGCCAAGGGATTATTTCTTGATTTATAGTTGACACGGGATTAGTATACCAGTATAGTTGGTATGGCGAACCTTGAATACGCAATGTTAGACTTGAGTTATCTTGTTAGCTTAGTTATCATGTCAGACTTATCATCATTCCTATGTTTAATTCCAGTTTATTCATGTCTTGTTAACTTTACTAGTTTCTTTGCTGATAGTCACTAGGGCTTACCAGTCTTTTTGACTGACCCGTTTTCTTTCGCCTCTTTGTCTTTCGTCCCCCCCCCCCCCAAGGTTCTCAGGGAGGAAACTCTAGCTCTTAGCTTGGACTTTGTTTGCTTTCTGACAGCTCATGTACGGTTTGGTCTTGAGCTATGCTATGGCTGCACTAATGCACTTTTTGGGGAATAATATTTTACTTATGTTGTTTTAAGTACTTTGCTTCTTTAGAACTTGATGTAATGAAATAATGACTTGGCATTTTGATGTAAAAGGTTTTGACTCTATTTTTCAGTAATGAGATTTGGTTTTAAAGTTTGTATCCGCTGCTTTATATACTCTATTTTATCTATGTTCTGTCTTGTGTTATCTATGTGCCTGTTTACAAGATAATACCCCTCCAAAACTAGGGCATTCCCTTTGTGAGTGACCCTAGCGGAGGTGCGGTGTTACATTTGGTATTAGAGCAGAAGGTTACTAGACTGGGCAAAAGTTTTAAAAACCTTCTGAAACCATTTTCAAAACCGTTTATAAAGAAGCATTTTTCAAGAAAAGTTTTATTTTTAAGAAAAGGCTATTCCCCAAAAGCCATTAGCACTTTCCTTTGTTTCCTCTTTTGAATCATTTTCCTTTTCGCTTTTCAGCATGTCTGATCTTAACCTTCCTGAAGGAGTACCCATACCTGGCTGGTTCCGAAGATATTTGGAAGCTAGGGCCAACGGCGCGGGCCCGACAGATATCCCTCCTCCTCCCCCGGTGGCCACGGTTCCTCCTCCTCCTCCTCCGGGTACCACCTTCGCCAAAATATGCAAGGACTTTATAGGAATGGGCGGCAAGAACTTCGTTGGAACTGAAACCTTCGTTAAGGCGCGAAACTGGCTAAAAGAGACTGAAGACTTGTTTGTTATTTTCGATATGGAGGATCATAGGAAAGTTCAGTTGGCAGCATGGTTGTTGAAAGAGGAAGCTGCATTTTGGTGGGAAGTCACCAATGCTACCAGGCCAATTGAGACTTGTGCAGACTTTAGAGAGAGGTTTGGGCTTAAGTTTTTATCATCCGCAGAAGCGAGTCTTCAGATGGAGAGGTTCCTGGCACTCAAGCAAGGGGGCATGTTAGTTAGGGAATACGTGAATAAGTTTAATCAGCTTGCTCGGTTTGGTTTGGACTTAGTCAACACGGCTGAGAAGAAGGCTCTACGCTTTGCTCGAGGATTGAGCGAGCCACCCCACACTATAGCCATGACTCATGTACCCATGGGGGCGACCTTTGAAAGCTTGGTGAATATGGCCCTACTTCATGAAGAAGACGAGAATGGTAAGAAGAAGGTCAAGGCGAATGAGTCTCAAGACAAGAAGGTAGACTCCAAGAAAGGAGGACATATAGTCCAGGACTGTAGGAAGAAGAAGATGAAGATAGGAGCACATTTTCAATGCGGTGAAACGGGACACATCAGCAAGAACTGCCCTAAGAAGCAAGGGCAAGCCCCGCAAGAAGGACCTTCTAGGGGTACATCTTTAACTTCTTTTCCCTAGATACTCTGTTTTATCTTGTATATCCTTTCGATCCTGTCTTGAGAACCTTAGGTAGAATCCTATGAATGTAAACATGTATTTGAAACATGTTATGTTTGATGTTTGCGAATGGTTGCAAGTGGTTGCAAGTGATTGCTCGTGGTTGCATAACACACATTAGGCACTAGATCAGCTCAGACACATTTTCATATTGCATATGCATGAGTGTTTATACTTATTTATGGATGAAATTGAATGTGTTATCATATGAATGTTGCATATGGATGAATGTTTGTGCACACATATAGTGCTTACGTGACTAGGATTATTTGCATACATGTTGGATTCATGACACTAAACATATTTTGCATTAGAAAGATCAATCAGGCCTGATCGTTTGCATTAGATAAAGAACATATACACACTTTCTGCATATGTTCATACAGCATTAGAAATCTCTTAAGGACAATGTTTGCTTGTGGATGATGTTTTGAGTAGATGGATGATGGATGGTAGGATACGTTCTTCCTAACTTAGAGATTTCGGGGACGAAATCCTTTAAGGAGGGGAGAATGTAACAACTCGTATTTTGATAACGTGTTATAACCATAAATCTAGGCAGAATTAAATTTTAAAATAAGAACCAAGGGAAACGGGTTGCGTCATTGCGTTCATCTCGAAATTCTGCATGAAATCGAGTCCGAGTTTTCGAAAATCGGAGTCCGTATGACCAAGTTATGGCTCCCCAAAGTTTCAGAAATTTTCAGAGTTCAAAACAGTTCGAATTCGAGTTCAAATTTGAATTTCAAAACCCAGACAGACTGGGCAGGAAATTTCCCGCCCAGCACCCCAGGTCGACTGGGGAGTCGACTGGGCAGTCGACACCCCCAGGACCAGGTCAACTGCGCAGTCGACTTGGGTGTCGACCTGATCCCCGAACCTGGTTTGGGCCCGGTTGCTCCTGCTTGACCCTGTTGGCTTGTTTGAGGGCCTGTGAAGATTTTTGGCGGTTCAGATCAATTCTAGGGTTTATCCTATGGCCTAAACTAGTTGTTGAAACTATAAAAACACCCTAAGACCTATGCTAATCCACAACAAATATTTCTAACACCATTATGCTGCTAAGTCTCCTCTTGAACCATGGTCGCCGCCTCCAACTTGAAGCTTAAACATTCAAACTAGATCCAAATCGAAGGCCAACGTTTCTACAACAATTCAAGGGAATAGATCAACATCTCAACAACGATCCTACGACAATTTCTGTTCTTAGTTCTCAAAAACACGATCTGTAAGCCCCAGTTACTCTTAGATCTAAACTACTAAACTTAATATGGACATGTGTAAATTGAAGTTGAACATAAACATGATAACTACTTGAGACCTACTCTTGTATATCTTTGATCTATGACTATTCCTTTTTGATCTATTATTTTAAATCTACTCTTGTTCACCCTAGATCTATTCACCTTGAACCTAGTACCGTTCATATTGAACCCTGATTTGTGGAGTACTGATAAGAACTTGATTTAGGGGCCTGTTCATGTCATAACCTAAACCCTATCATTATTTTAACATGCCTGTGATGTTGTGATGTTGAAACTATTGCTAGTCACAAGTTTAGGATTCTCATCTTATGTCATTTATTGCTATGTTTATCACCCTATTTCATATGCCAGTGATGTTATGATCATATCTCAAGTTACACCATGCTTGCCTTGAAATCACCTTTGCCACTTTATACCCATCCTTGTTATGTTATTCCCTAGTTACATCTATTGCCTTGATTCGAATTCACGAGCGTTGGGGATGCGATTTGGGTAGTTTAGGAAAACCTGAATTTAATATGGACTTGAAAACATGAATATCGTTATAACTTGAGCTTGGATAGGAACATGAACTTGACATGAAATTATACTTGAAAATATGAATTTGGGACATGACACTTAGAAAACTTGAACGTGGCCAACTCGAGGTTGGGTTGAGTTTGCAGTATAAATATGCCGGGAACCGCCCGGCGAATCCAGTAACTGCAAACAATAGGACCCAATGTGAGTAGTTGGTCATATCGCACTCGAAACCCGAGGTTAGACTAGGTTATGGTGTAAAACTGCCCGGACCCGCCCGACACATCCAATAACCATAACCAAGTCTAATGTGAGAGGTTAGGGGTGCATTAAGTAAATTAATGCCACTGGATAGGGTTAAGTCATGGACCACTTGAATATACTTAATCGATTTGACACGTTGATTTGATAGGGTTAAGTCATGAACCGCTTGAACACACTTAACCAACCTGACACATGATTCGTAGGACTAAGTCTTGAACTAGAACGACATACTTAGTCAATTTGACATGACACGTAGATGGGGTTAAGTCTCGATTTTAAATGACAACTTAACCTGCTGAACGAAACCCTAGTTACGCGGTCCTTTTCAGCAGTAACCCACTAGATGTATCATGGTACCCTGGGACTAGGCAGGGTGGGGCACGATTGTTGGGCTGATTGTAAGCGACCAGAACGACGGCTGAGTTGGTGCGCCATTGTAAGTTCAGGCGGACTAGGGTCGTGCACTTAGTCCGGAGTTGAAAAAACAGGCATTGGGCATCAATAGGATTATCTGTGCATTCTTGATTCGTGTCGGTGGTTGGCACCCTAGGGCTTGATACACCCTATGGTGGACCTAGCACAGGTGACTACATTCGTGATAGGGCCGTATGACACAGACACACGACGAGCTAGACTTGTAGGCAGCTGATCGATTGGATCATACCATTGGACCCCGATTTGGGTCACTTCACGATATTGGGCCAAGGGATTATTTCTTGATTTATAGTTGACACGGGATTAGTATACCAGTATAGTTGGTATGGCGAACCTTGAATACGCAATGTTAGACTTGAGTTATCTTGTTAGCTTAGTTATCATGTCAGACTTATCATCATTCCTATGTTTAATTCCAGTTTATTCATGTCTTGTTAACTTTACTAGTTTCTTTGCTGATAGTCACTAGGGCTTACCAGTCTTTTTGACTGACCCGTTTTCTTTCGCCTCTTTGTCTTTCGTCCCCCCCCCCAAGGTTCTCAGGGAGGAAACTCTAGCTCTTAGCTTGGACTTTGTTTGCTTTCTGACAGCTCATGTACGGTTTGGTCTTGAGCTATGCTATGGCTGCACTAATGCACTTTTTGGGGAATAATATTTTACTTATGTTGTTTTAAGTACTTTGCTTCTTTAGAACTTGATGTAATGAAATAATGACTTGGAATTTTGATGTAAAAGGTTTTGACTCTATTTTTCAGTAATGAGATTTGGTTTTAAAGTTTGTATCTGCTGCTTTATATACTCTATTTTATCTATGTTCTGTCTTGTGTTATCTATGTGCCTGTTTACAAGATAATACCCCTCCAAAACTAGGGCATTCCCTTTGTGAGTGACCCTAGCGGAGGTGCGGTGTTACATTTGGTATTAGAGCAGAAGGTTACTAGACTGGGCAAAAGTTTTAAAAACCTTCTGAAACCATTTTCAAAACCGTTTATAAAGAAGCATTTTTCAAGAAAAGTTTTATTTTTAAGAAAAGGCTATTCCCCAAAAGCCATTAGCACTTTCCTTTGTTTCCTCTTTTGAATCTTTTTCCTTTTCGCTTTTCAGCATGTCTGATCTTAACCTTCCTGAAGGAGTACCCATACCTGGCTGGTTCCGAAGATATTAGGAAGCTAGGGCCAACGGCGCGGGCCCGACAGATATCCCTCCTCCTCCCCCGGTGGCCACGGTTCCTCCTCCTCCTCCTCCGGGTACTACCTTCGCCAAAATATGCAAGGAATTTATAGGAATGGGCGGCAAGAACTTCGTTGGAACTGAAACCTTCGTTAAGGCGCGAAACTGGCTAAAAGAGACTGAAGACTTGTTTGTTATTTTCGATATGGAGGATCATAGGAAAGTTCAGTTGGCAGCATGGTTGTTGAAAGAGGAAGCTGCATTTTGGTGGGAAGTCACCAATGCTACCAGGCCAATTGAGACTTGTGCAGACTTTAGAGAGAGGTTTGGGCTTAAGTTTTTATCATCCGCAGAAGCGAGTCTTCAGATGGAGAGGTTCCTGGCACTCAAGCAAGGGGGCATGTTAGTTAGGGAATACGTGAATAAGTTTAATCAGCTTGCTCGGTTTGGTTTGGACTTAGTCAACACGGCTGAGAAGAAGGCTCTACGCTTTGCTCGAGGATTGAGCGAGCCACCCCACACTATAGCCATGACTCATGTACCCATGGGGGCGACCTTTGAAAGCTTGGTGAATATGGCCCTACTTCATGAAGAAGACGAGAATGGTAAGAAGAAGGTCAAGGCGAATGAGTCTCAAGACAAGAAGGTAGACTCCAAGAAAGGAGGACATATAGTCCAGGACTGTAGGAAGAAGAAGATGAAGATAGGAGCACGTTTTCAATGCGGTGAAACGGGACACATCAGCAAGAACTGCCCTAAGAAGCAAGGGCAAGCCCCGCAAGAAGGACCTTCTAGGGGTACATCTTTAACTTCTTTTCCCTAGATACTCTGTTTTATCTTGTATATCCTTTCGATCCTGTCTTGAGAACCTTAGGTAGAATCCTATGAATGTAAACATGTATTTGAAACATGTTATGTTTGATGTTTGCGAATGGTTGCAAGTGGTTGCAAGTGATTGCTCGTGGTTGCATAACACACATTAGGCACTAGATCAGCTCAGACACATTTTCATATTGCATATGCATGAGTGTTTATACTTATTTATGGATGAAATTGAATGTGTTATCATATGAATGTTGCATATGGATGAATGTTTGTGCACACATATAGTGCTTACGTGACTAGGATTATTTGCATACATGTTGGATTCATGACACTAAACATATTTTGCATTAGAAAGATCAATCAGGCCTGATCGTTTGCATTAGATAAAGAACATATACACACTTTCTGCATATGTTCATACAGCATTAGAAATCTCTTAAGGACAATGTTTGCTTGTGGATGATGTTTTGAGTAGATGGATGATGGATGGTAGGATACGTTCTTCCTAACTTAGAGATTTCGGGGACGAAATCCTTTAAGGAGGGGAGAATGTAACAACCCGTATTTTGATAACGTGTTATAACCATAAATCTAGGCAGAATTAAATTTTAAAATAAGAACCAAGGGAAACGGGTTGCGTCATTGCGTTCATCTCGAAATTCTGCATGAAATCGAGTCCGAGTTTTCGAAAATCGGAGTCCGTATGACCAAGTTATGGCTCCCCAAAGTTTCAGAAATTTTCAGAGTTCAAAACAGTTCGAATTCGAGTTCAAAATTGAATTTCAAAACCCAGACAGACTGGGCAGGAAATTTCTCGCCCAGCACCCCAGGTCGACTGGGGAGTCGACTGGGCAGTCGACACCCCCAGGACCAGGTCAACTGCGCAGTCGACTTGGGTGTCGACCTGATCCCCGAACCTGGTTTGGGCCCGGTTGCTCCTGCTTGACCCTGTTGGCTTGTTTGAGGGTCTGTGAAGATTTTTGGCGGTTCAGATCGATTCTAGGGTTTATCCTATGGCCTAAACTAGTTGTTGAAACTATAAAAACACCCTAAGACCTATGCTAATCCACAACAAATATTTCTAACACCATTATGCTGCTAAGTCTCCTCTTGAACCATGGCCGCCGCCTCCAACTTGAAGCTTAAACATTCAAACTAGATCCAAATCGAAGGCCAACGTTTCTACAACAATTCAAGGGAATAGATCAACATCTCAACAACGATCCTACGACAATTTCTGTTCTTAGTTCTCAAAAACCACGATCTGTAAGCCCCAGTTACTCTTAGATCTGAACTCTAAACTTAATATGGACATGTGTAAATTGAAGTTGAACATAAACATGATAACTACTTGAGACCTACTCTTGTATATCTTTGATCTCTGACTATTCCTTTTTGATCTATTATTTTCGATCTACTCTTGTTCACCCTAGATCTATTCACCTTGAACCTAGTACCGTTCATATTGAACCTTGATTTGTGGAATACTGATAAGAACTTTTTGGGAACAAGAACTTTTTGGGGAATAATATTTTACTTATGTTGTTTTAAGTACTTTGCTTCTTTAGAACTTGATGTAATGAAATAATGACTTGGCATTTTGATGTAAGAGGTTTTGACTCTATTTTTCAGTAATGAGATTTGGTTTTAAAGTTTATATCCACTGCTTTATATACTCTATTTTATCTATGTTCTGTCTTGTGTTATCTCTGTGCATGTTTACTAGATAATACCCCTCCAAAACTAGGGCATTCCCTTTGTGAGTGACCCTAGCGGAGGTGGGGTGTTACATTTGGTATCAGAGCAGAAGGTTACCAGACTGGGCAAAAGTTTTAAAAACCTTCTGAAACTATTTTCAAAACCGTTTATAAAGAAGCATTTTTCAAGAAAAGTTTTATTTTTAAGAAAAGGCTATTCCCCAAAAGCCATTAACACTTTCCTTTGTTTCCTCTTTTGAATCTTATTCCTTTTCGCTTTTCAGCATGTCTGATCTTAACCTTCCTGAAGGAGTACCCATACCTGGCTGGTTCCGAAGATACTTGGAAGCTAGGGCTAATGGCGCGGGCCCGGCGGATATCCCTCCTCCTCCTCCCCCGGTGGCCACGGTTCCTCCTCCTCCTCCTCCGGGTACCACCTTCGCCAAAATATGCAAGGACTTTATAGGAATGGGCGGCAAGAACTTCGTTGGAACTGAAACCTTCGTTGAGGCACGAAACTGGCTAAAAGAGACTGAAGACTTGTTTGTTATTTTCGATATGGAGGATTATAGGAAAGTTCAGTTGGCAGCATGGTTGTTGAAAGAGGAAGCTGCATTTTGGTGGGAAGTCACCAACGCTACCAGGCCAATTGAGACTTGTGCAGACTTTAGAGAGAGGTTTGGGCTTAAGTTTTTATCATCCGCAGAAGTGAGTCTTCAGATGGAGAGGTTCCTGGCACTCAAGCAAGGGGGCATGTCAGTTAGGGAATACGTGAATAAGTTTAATCAGCTTGCTTGGTTTGGTTTGGACTTAGTCAACACGGCTGAGAAGAAGGCTCTATGCTTTGCTCGAGGATTGAGCGAGCCACCCCACACTATAGCCATGACTCATGTACCCATGGGGGCGACCTTTGAAAGCTTGGTGAATATGGCCCTACTTCATGAAGAAGACGAGAATGGTAAGAAGAAGGTCAAGGCGAATGAGTCTCAAGACAAGAAGGTAGACTCCGAGAAAGGAGGAAAGAACAGCAACAACAAGAATGACAAGTCACGTGAGAAAAGAAAATGCAACTTCTGTGGTATTGACGGGCATATAGTCAGGACTGTAGGAAGAAGAAGATGAAGATAGGAGCATGTTTTCAATGCGGTGAAACGGGACACATCAGCAAGAACTGCCCTAAGAAGCAAGGGCAAGCCCCGCAAGAAGGACCTTCTAGGGGTACATCTTTAACTTCTTTTCCCTAGATACTCTGTTTTATCTTGTATATCCTTTCGATCCTGTCTTGAGAACCTTAGGTAGAATCCTATGAATGTAAACATGTCTTTGAAACATGTTATGTTTGATGTTTGCGAATGGTTGCAAGTGGTTGCAAGTGATTGCTCGTGGTTGCATAACACACATTAGGCACTAGATCAGCTCAGACACATTTTCATATTGCATATGCATGAGTGTTTATACTTATTTATGGATGAAATTGAATGTGTTATCATATGAATGTTGCATATGGATGAATGTTTGTGCACACATATAGTGCTTACGTGACTAGGATTATTTGCATACATGTTGGATTCATGACACTAAACATATTTTGCATTAGAAAGATCAATCAGGTCTGATCATTTGCATTAGATAAAGAACATATACACACACTTTCTGCATATGTTCATACAGCATTAGAAATCTCTTAAGGACAATGTTTGCTTGTGGATGATGTTTTGAGTAGATGGATGATGGATGGTAGGATACGTTCTTCCTAACTTAGAGATTTCGGGGACGAAATCCTTTAAGGAGGGGAGAATGTAACAACCCGTATTTTGATAACGTGTTATAACCATAAATCTAGGCAGAATTAAATTTTAAATTAAGAACCAAGGGAAACGGGTTGCGCCATTGCGTTCATCTCGGAATTCTGCATGAAATCGAGTCCGAGTTTTCGAAAATCGGAGTCCGTATGACCAAGTTATGGCTCCCCAAAGTTTCAGAAATTTTCAGAGTTCAAAACAGTTCGAATTCGTGTTCAAATTTGAATTTCAAAACCTAGACAGACTGGGCGGGAAATTTCCCGCCCAGCACCCTAGGTTGTGACGATCCCAAAATCCGAGGGGCGGTATTAAGGATAAACATTAAGAAATAACAGATTAATCATCATAGCAGAGAACAGATAATAGTAGAAACAATAAATAAAATAATTTTACATGGATATGACAGCGGAATCACAACATGTAGGAATATCATAATAGCATAACGTGGGATATAACTTAGTAAATAAAAAGGAAAGTGATCAGTCATCATCGCCAGAGGCGGAATACATACACATATAGTAAGAAATACGGAAAGTAAATCAGTCTGCATCGCCTGTGGCGGAATCATAATATAAATATATTAATGGCGGAAAATGTCAAAGTCATCTCTGTGAAGTCAGCCTCGCCATGAGCCAAAAATGCACCCTATGCAGTAGTGCAGAGCCAAAAACAACCTGTCACCTGTGTACTAGGCTGCCCGTGTGAAAATAAGGGCACCCGCGTTTGCAAAGTGAAACAAACAACGAGTCAGTCATGGGGACTGGTATGAGGAATCTATTTAACAGCTAAATAACAGCGATAGCAAATCATAGGACCACGCCACTTTCGCGGAACGGGTTTACTCCAGTGATTGCTAGTGCATTTAAACAAGGTAATTCTTTTAAAACAACGCAATGCTTTTAGAAAGAATGAAGCCATTATAAGACTCAGGTCCCATCACACAATGCAACGCAAGCCGGAGGATAGAGTTTTACCTTATAATAGCCAAATATGCTTGATACATATTAAGCAAAATCATTTGATATTATTACTAGTGCATAGATGTTTCAAAAACGAATAGCATCATAAATATCAATCATAGACGGCATAAGTGCCCCATACCACTATGTCGCCATATTAGTTCTACAATCGAGTCCGTTATTTCGTATTGGAAATTGGATTTCCGTCATGAGTCGAGGCAAGGGGCAAGCTCCTCTCCGCTTCGAGACACTCTAGCAAATGCCTCAGGACTACGCACTCTGGGTAACCCCTGGATCGGCTGGGCCGGTCCTCTCTTACGTTTGAGGATTGGCAATTCCTGAACACACGTTTCTCGGTCCTTACAGACCTATAATCGAGGCGCCTCGCATTCCAACAACCACATAGGTGAAAAACAGATATATATGTCATGGCTGGTAAGTCACTGACACCACCATAGCTAGAAAGAAACGTCGTGCTCTCCCAGCGGCCCGTATCCCGTTTTTAACTCATACCGAGGTGTGAGGCTCGCGAATCTACGAAATACACAAAGCCAGGACACGTAGACCTTGCTTTGATCATCATCCACAAGACTTTGCTTTTCAACAGAAGCCTTGATCACAGCATCTTGGCATGCCACATAGGCAGTCCACTCCATACGATTGATTTCCATCGATATATAACCTCTAAGCTCGTACGTCTCAGAGAAGAGCGTTAAGCAAAAGAATAAATTTTCCGCCGCCAAACAAATATATATTTAACAGAGATCAATCAGTATAGAACAAAATCCAATGTCAGACACACAGTCCATTTACAAGTCCGTTCTGGTTCTGAACGAAACCGGAGGCGTCAATTCCTCGTATATCCGTACAATCAACACATACGTTCAGACGGCTACTACTTCCATCCCTTTCCGGTAGCTACTCTGGTTAGGAACCTCAATAGCGCCCATCCAACCGATGCGAAGATCGTCGGTCTTGAATCGTCTTTGCATTTTCCAATTCGAATCGCTCGATAAATTATTTGAAATGAGGGTTAGCTCAGCCTTTTCAAATAATTCACGTCATTAGAATTTAAATCGATTCTTTTTATGGTTATATTATTCGACGTCCATCTTTCAGTTATTTAGTGTTATTTTCGTGTCAAATACATACAACCATCAAATATCAAACAATTCAAGCACAATTGGTTTATTTGCAACCTATGTTGCTTATAATATTTTATAACGATTTTTCGCCATTTTTATTTATTTAAAAATGGCCATATTTAATTAAACGACGTTTCAGGTCGTGCTGTGGCACTGGCGCTGTTTTTCTCCTAATTTGTTTTACACATATCGGAAAATCTAACCGTTGGATTTCTACAAAGTCTATATCAGTGGGAAGATATTCCCAAAGCGAACCCAACGGTTCCAGTTTCATGAGAATCCGACGGTCGGATCTTCCACACTAGTCGTTTGAAGTTACGGTTTCAAAATTCGAACTGCAGCGTCGTTATTCGATTTAATTTAATTATATTTATATTTATATATAAATATAAACGATTCTGGCGCTGTTTTTCTTCAGATTTGAATTAAACATTCCGGACAATCCAACCGTTGGATTTTTACAAGGATGGTGCCGTTGGAAAGATATTTCCAAGGCGAACCCAGCGGTTGCGGTTTCGGGAAAATCCGATGGTCGGATTTCTCGTACTAATCGTTTCAAATTACGATTCCGAAACGCGAACTGCACGGCCTCTATTTCTTTTAATTATATATATATAAATATAGTTCATTTTATAATCTCAACTATGGTTCATTCTATATTTTCAACTTCGTTTTCACTTCAAATATTTTACTAACGCCTTAATATTTCGAAAAAATTCGCCATAACTTCCTTTGTACGGGGAGGGGTTTGGAAATTTATTGGGCCGTATTAGGTACCCAATAAATCCTAAAAAGCATTCACATATTTATAGTGATATATTCTGGTGTTTACGGGGGAGCATGTACTGATAATCACTCCAGAGAATAAATTCCCGTCACCCCCGTTTCCGTGTGGAAATAAATAGTCCATGTGCCGTATCTAATAACTAGAGCGACGTGATTATTGTCAACTCCAGACCCGTGTGGGGTTTTTATTAATCTGGCAATTTATCGTTATAATTTATATAGTCCATATCAGTCATCAGTTCAACCTGTAGTACATAGTCATCGCCATACAAGCCTCTTGCTTGTATGGTAAATCTTCCACCTCGTCACACAAGCTCCAATTGCTTATGTGGAATATGATGAAGTATGCCTATCATCAAGAAGTATGCCATGTAGTGTAGTTCAAAATTAATTGTTACTATCCTATGGCGTTATTTATTATTTCACACAGAATAACCAGCACTCCGCATCCAATGGCATTCACAGGAGTTGATATATAAATAAAATTGCGCAGCCAACTCATCAAGGTTTACCTATTTGTCGGGCACGCAAATAATTTCTTTACTCTACAGCTAATCCATTTTTCCTGTTCAACACATGTATATATATGCAGAACAAAGCTAATAATAATATTTCTAGCAAACTATTATTTATTTCAACACGTGTGTATTTTTAACTAAGCGTATACATGATAAAAGAAATATTTCTATCATCAAAAATATTTATTCGACACATGTGTATTTTTAACTAAGCGTATACATGATAAAAGAAATATTTTTATCATCAAAAATATTTATTCGACACATGTGTATTTTTAACACTTCATATTCACTATAAAAATATAGTTTTCATTGTCGATTCATTTTATTTTTAAAAGATGATAACATTAACCACATGAACTTCAACTCAACGAATGAATTGCAATTCAACACATGAATATTCTATATAGTTTGTATATATATATAAATGTGATTTTTATCGCTAAAGCCATTTGTTTAAATTCAAATAATATTCAACACATGAATTTCAACTCAACGAATGAATTGCAACTCAACACATGAATATTCTATATAGTTTGTATATATATAAAAATGTGATTTTTATCGTTAAAGCCATTTGTTTAAATTCAAATAATATTCAACACATGAATTTCAACTCAACGAATGAATTGCAACTCAACACATGAATATTCTATATAGTTTGTATATATATAAAGATGTGATTTTTATCGCTAAAGCCATTTGTTTAAATTCAAATAATATTCAACACATGAATTTCAACTCAACGAATGAATTGCAACTCAACACATGAATATTCTATATAGTTTGTATATATATAAAGATGTGATTTTTATCGCTAAAGCCTTTTGTTTAAATTCAAATAATATTCAACACATGAATTTCAACTCAACGAATGAATTGCAACTCAACACATGAATATTCTATATAGTTTGTATATATAAAGATGTGATTTTTATCGCTAAAGCCATTTGTTTAAATTCAAATAATATTCAACACATGAATTGCAACTCAACGAATGAATTTCAACTCAACACATGAATATTCGATATAGTTTATGTAATTTATTTCAACGAATGAAAATTATTTTAACACATAAATATTTCAGAAAATTTCGGCAGCATAACGGCAGGGTAGTTAAAACCGGGACCGTCCCTTGTACGGCTCCTCGCTCTACCTTAAAACCTCGCGGTTTTGACAATGGGGATCATGCATCTAGTTCGCACGCAGGCGGCATGTTTTATTTTCAATTCCACAATCCTATTCTATTTTGTTTCAACCACAAGAGGGTATTTTTCAACCACAAAGGTATTTTTCAACCATCATATCAACCACAAATAATTATTTCCAACCATTCGTCATACCATATAATATCACGTCAATCACAAGCAATAAATATCGTCCATGGTCTGTGGACGAGAGGAGTGTATATATATAATATAATAATTCACTTGCATTTCATCTCAATTCAAAGCATATATGTTTCAAACAACGCTTGTATAATTTATACATCGCTAATATAACTTATACAACACATGTACATGAGGTATACAATGCGTATATAATTTACACTTCGCTTATATAATTTATACAACGCTTTTTCATTCACACAAATAGTTTAGATTCCTCACATTGGTTATTGCGGTGCTAAAAATCGTAGGAAGGGCAGAAAAAATCCGCGGCTTCTTCTAGAATGTAGAAAGCCTCCTTGCGGTCACGGTGTCTCCTGTTTCATCGAATTTCATTAAAGAACGAAAAAGATATTATTTTTCAAAGTTTTGCAACACTTAAAAGTGTTATTTTCATTTCAGAATTTACATCAGTAAAGTTTTTAAAAACTTCGAAACTAGGTCACAAATTTTCAATCGATCCGTACCTCGATGCTTCGATCAGACCTTATTGCGTCAAAGAGCTACGAAGCACCTCCAGATTGGCGGTGGTGGCGTAGGGTTCGGTGGCCTGTGCTCGTCGCGGCGGCGCTCTGAAGGTCGCGCCTTTCTCGTCGAATTCCGACGTCGATGGTTGATGTCAGGGGTCGTGGGTTGGTCGGATGTGGAGAGGAGGCGAAGGCGGTCGGAAGTCTTAACTGGCGGCGGCGGTGAAATCGCCTGAGGCAGCGGCTAAATGGACGTGAAGGTTGGAGCACTGTGCGTCGTCCAATCGTTCTCTGGCGGCTAGGGTTTCGGATTTTTTTTTTAAATGAAAAATTCCTATTGGTCCATGCTTTATAGGAAATTTTAAATAATGTTTTTGCAAACGGACTCCTTTTTAAACCCAACGACTGTCGCCCCTAGCTAAATACCCCCATTACGGACACAATGGGATATGTTTCGTTGACCATTTCGACTGTTACAGTCAGTTATTTTTCAAATTAAAATATAAAACATTCGATATTTAATTTAAACGTACATTTCAATTTGCCAGGGCCATAAACTGAATCGAAAAATTCCAGAAAAATAAATCTAGCTTTGTTTTGACGATACGGTTCTAACAAAACCAGTTTCGTCGAATTCTGAGCTCGTTTGAAAAACGACCATTTTTAGGTCGACCCATTTTAACAGAATTTGACCAAACACATTGTCTTTTGCCCCGCTCACATACTAGCTTCAAAAATTACGAAATTTGAAACTTAGCAATAATTTGACATCCCGAACCCAACAAAAGTGGTTTCGTCGAATTCCGAGGTCGTATGCAAAATCTCTATTTTCAAGGGCCATATATACTATATAGCGACCTTTCTGAAAATTCATTTGGCCATAACTTTTGATTTCCCTTATGAAACCTCGATTTTTCAGATTCGTTAGAAAGGTATTGATAAACAGATTTAAATATTTTCAGTTTCGTCAAAATCCGTTATATTTTCCACCCGGTACAGTCGGACAAAGTTTGTATTCAAAATTTCAAACTGTAATACCATACCCAATTCTATATTTTATTGAAATATTCTATTTCAACTATTCAAATTCTTTGGTAATAACCTGATTTAAAAATTTTAAACTGGTTCACATTTTCCGGGTTATTACACCAGGTCGACTGGGCAGTCGACACCCCCAGGACCAGGTCGACTGCGCAGTCGACTTGGGTGTCGACCTGGTCCCCGAACCTGGTTTGGGCCTGGTTGCTCCTGCTTGACCCTGTTGGCTTGTTTGAGGGCCTGTGACAATTTTTGGCGGTTCAGATCGATTCTAGGGTTTATCCTATGGCCTAAACTAGTTGTTGCAGCTATAAAAACACCCTAAGACCTAGGCTAATCCACAACAAATCTTTCTAACACCATTATGCTGCTAAGTCTCCTCTTGAACCATGGCCGCCGCCTCCAACTTGAAGCTTAAACATTCAAACTAGATCCAAATCGAAGGCCAACGTTTCTACAACAATTCAAGGGAATAGATCAACATCTCAACAACGATCCTATGACAATTTCTATTCTTAGTTCTCAAAAACCACGATCTGTAAGCCCCAGTTACTCTTAGATCTAAACTCTAAACTTAATATGGACATGTGTAAATTGAAGTTGAACATAAACATGATAACTACTTGAGACCTACTCTTGTATATCTTTGATCTATGACTATTCCTTTTTTGATCTATTATCTTAGATCTACTCTTGTTCACCCTAGATCTATTCACCTTGAACCTAGTACCGTTCATATTGAACCTTGATTTGTGGAATACTGATAAGAACTTGATTTAGGGGCCTGTTCATGTCATAACCTAAACCCTATCATTATTTTAACATGCCTGTGATGTTGAAACTATTGCTAGTCACAAGTTTAGGATTATCATCTTATGTCATTTATTGCTATGTTTATCACCCTATTTCATATGCCAATGATGTTACGATCATATCTCAAGTTACACCATGCTTGCCTTGAAATCACCTTTGCCACTTTATACCCATCCTTGTTATGTTATTCCCTAGTTACATCTATTGCCTTGATTCGAATTCACGAGCGTTGGGGATGCGATTTGGGTAGTTTAGGAAAACCTGAATTTAGTATGAACTTGAAAACATGAATATCGTTATAACTTGAGCTTGGATAGGAACATGAACTTGACATGAAATTATACTTGAAAATATGAATTTGGGACATGACACTTAGATAACTTGAACGTGGCCAACTCGAGGTTGGGTTGAGTTTGCAGTATAAATCTGCACGGAACCGCCCGGCGAATCCAGTAACTGCAAACAATAGGACCCAATGTGAGTAGTTGGTCATATCGCACTCGAAACCCGAGGTTAGACTAGGTTATGGTGTAAAACTGCCCGGACCCGCCCGGCACATCCAGTAACCATAACCAAGTCTAATGTGAGAGGTTAGGGGTGCATTAAGTAAATTAATGCCACTGAATAGGGTTAAGTCATGGACCACTTGAATATACTTAACCAATTTGACACGTTGATTTGATAGGGTTAAGTCATGAACCGCTTGAACACACTTAACCAACCTGACACATGATTCGTAGGACTAAGTCTTGAACTAGAACAACACACTTAGTCAATTTGACATGACACGTAGATGGGGTTAAGTCTCGATTTTAAATGACAACTTAACCTGCTGAACAAAACCCTAGTTACGCGGTCCTTTTCAGCAGTAACCCACTAGATGTATCACGGTACCCTGGGACTAGGCAGGGTGGGGCACGATTGCTGGGCTGATTGTAAGCGACCAGAACGACGGCTGAGTTGGTGCGCCATTGTAGGTTCAGGCGGACTAGGGTCGTGCACTTAGTCCAGAGTTGAAAAAGCAGGCATTGGGCATCGGTAGGATTATCTGTGCATTCTTGATTCGTGTCGGTGGTTCGCACCCTAGGGCTTGATACACCATATGGTGGATCTAGCACAGGTGACTACATTCGTGATAGGGCCGTATGACACAGACACACGACGAGCTAGACTTGTAGGGAGCCGATCGATTAGATCATACCGTAGGACCCCGAATTGGGTCACTTCACGATATTGGGACAAGGTATTATTTCTTGATTTATAGTTGACATGGGATTAGTATACCAGTATAGTTGGTATGGCGAACCTTGAATACGCAATGTTAGACTTGAGTTATCTTGTTAGCTTAGTTATCATGTAAGACTTATCATCATTCCTATGTTTAATTCCAGTTTATTCATGTCTTGTTAACTTTACTAGTTTCTATGCTGATAGTCACTAGGGCTTACCAGTCTTTTCGACTGACCCGTTTTCTTTTGCCTCTTTGTCTTTCGTCCCCCCCCCCCCCCAGGTTCTTAAGGAGGAAACTCTAGCTCTTAGCTTGGACTTTGCTTGCTTTCTGACAGCTCATGTACGGTTTGGTCTTGAGCTATGCTATGGCTGCACTCATGCACATTTTGGGGAATAATATTTTACTTATGTTGTTTTAAGTACTTTGCTTCTTTAGAACTTGATGTAATGAAATAATGACTTGGCATTTTGATGTAAGAGGTTTTGACTCTATTTTTCAGTAATGAGATTTGGTTTTAAAGTTTATATCCGCTGCTTTATATACTCTATTTTATCTATGTTCTGTCTTGTGTTATCTCTGTGCCTGTTTACTAGATAATACCCCTCCAAAACTAGGGCATTCCCTTTGTGAGTGACCCTAGCGGAGGTGGGGTGTTACATGAATAGAAAACGAATTCGAATTGAATTGAATAGAAAACGAATTCGAATCGAATTGAATAGAAAATGAATTCAAAATTGAATTGAATTCAATTGAAAACGAACTGAAATAGAATTGAAATCAAATAGAAATGAAAGTGAAAAGAATTTATAATTGAAAATTCAATTTTGATCTGAATTTGAAATGGGAGTTGGAATTGTTTGGAACGAATTTAAAACGATTTATAAAATTCGTTTTAAAAAGGAAATCGCTGAAATATATTATATATATTATATATATAATATAATGTCCTGAATAGAACGCGCCGCGCCGCGGCAGTTCGTGAATTTCGACCATTAATTTCAAACGGACATTATGGGAGATCCGACCGTCGGATTCTCCTAAAACCGGAACCGTTGGGTTCGTATCAAAAAGAGCTTTCTAACGAATATTAGAAATTTGAAATCTAACGGTTGGATTTGGAGATATGTCCAAATCAATTTCAGAAAAGGTCGCTATAAGTGAAGTTCGATGGCCGTTGTTGGAAATCGACTGTACGGGCCTTGATAAAATTATCAAAAATATCAATAAATTGTGTAAAATTATAAGAAATGATTTGTGAAGAACTGGGGTGAAAAATCCCACATTTGTAAAGATAAAAATAGATTTTTATCGAAATGAACTAGTTTTGAACTAGAATAAAATTCAATTCATTTTTGAAATAAATAAATTCAATTTGAATTGGTTTTTGGGTTTATCGTGAGCGGTGTTTTGAATAACACTTGTTCTTTAACCCGATAATTAATGCAATGTGATTTTGGGTTGTCGTGAACAGTATCTTCAATAATACTGTTCTTAGACCCGACTGAGTTAAGAAAATCGGAAACTAACCGGAGATTAGTTAAGTTGAATGGTTTTTTGGGTATTGATCTGATGTTGGTTTCGGCCTTCGGGGTTAATATTTAGTGAATTGCTCACTTGCTATTTTACGGTTAAGGGCTGATAGAATGGAGTGTGACTTTGGGTTTATCATGAACCGTGTTTTAAATGACACTGATTCTTTAACCCAGTTAAAGATTAAAACTAAATGAAGTTTTAATGAATCTTTAATTAGATTGAAATGATCGAGAACGGAGTATCACCAGTTTTGCTCCAAAGCGATAGTTAAATCTTTAAATAGATTTGAACGTGAAATGATAATTAATTTTACCGATAACACCGTGGTGTTAGATACGGAGTATCACTAGTTTTGCTCCAAAGCGATAGTTAAATCTTTAAATAGATTTGAATGTGAAATAGTAATTAATTTTACCGATAACACCGTGGTGTTAGATATGGAGTATTACCAGTTTTGCTTCATGGGATAAATAGGTTGGGATTGGGAAATAAAATAAATAATTACTTCGGTGTGGTTCGCTAATCACGACTAGTTTGAAAAACCATAATTTGGTTTGATATGACATCCAATGGAAGATTAAAGAATAAATTTTAAAGAATTTATCTTTGATAAAATTAATGGGAACCTTTCCCTAAGAATATGAAATTTAGAAACTAACCGGGGATCAGTTAAGTAGAATGGTTTCCTGGCTATTAATCTGATGTTGGTTTCGGCCTTCGGGGTTAATATTTGGGGAATTGTTCTCTTGCTAATTCACGGTTAGTGACTTATGGATTGGAATGAGGCGTATGTTGTGTTTGTGTAACATTTGTTTATTATATACGCGGGTTATTCGGAAAGCCCGGGTTTATACCCATTCTGAATAACCGATTCGATGATAAGTCGAAGATGAAGACGGTGGTTGAAGACCATAAGTCTTCACATCGTTTGGGTGGTTACTGATGATATTGATTGGGATGTACACCCAAGATGAGGGAATCAGTTGGTGATCATCCAGACGTACTTGGAGATCGATGGATATGCGAGCAAAGTGCCTCCGGTTTCGTTCAGACCCAGAACGAACTTGTAAATGGACTGTGTGTCTGACATTGGATTTTATTCTGTGTTGATTGATCTCTATTAAATATACATCTGTTTGGCGGCGGAGAATTTATTCTCTTGCTTAACGCCCTTCTCTGAGACGTACGAGCTCAGAGGTTGTATATCGATGCACATCAGTCGCATGGAGTGAATTGCCAGTGTGGCACGCGTAAGTGGCAATTGATCAAGGCTTCTGTTGAAAAGCAAAGTCTTGTGGTTGATGATCAAAGCACGGCCTGTGTGGCGCAGCTTTGTGTATAACGTGAATTCGCGAGCCTCACACCTCGGTATGAGTCAAAAACGGGATAAGGACTGCAGGGAGAGCACGACGTTTCTTTCTAGCTAGTGGTGGTGTCGATGCTTAAAGTGGCTGACATTTATATACTTTTCACCTATGTGGTTGTTGGATGAGGCGCCTCGATTTTAGGTCTGTTAGGACCGGGAAACGTGTGTTCAGGAATAATTAATCCTCAAACGTAACGGAGGACCGGCCCTGAAGATCCAGGGGTTACCCAGAGTGTGTAGTCCCGAGGCATTTGCTAGAGTGTCTCGAAGCGGAGAGGAGCTTGCCCCTTGCCTCGACTCATGATGGAATCTAATTTCCAATACGTGTATTTCAGTTTTATTTGTAGATCCTAGTATGGCGATATAGTGGGATGGGGCACTTATGCCGTCTATGATTGATATTTATGATTGAAATTGTTTTGAAACACCTATGCACTTATAATAGTATCAAATGATTTCGTTTTATACGTATCAAGCATTATTTGGCTATTATAAGGTAAAACCCTATCCTCCGGCTTGCGTTGCATTGTGTGATGGGACCTGGGTCTTAGAATAGCTTCATTTTTCGAAAAAGCATTGCGTTGTTTATTCTAAGCACTGGTATTCTTGGGAGGAAACCCGTTTCGTGTTATACGGCGTGGTCCCTTGAATTACACTCTTTTAAAGGCAAATTAATAACTGTTTTTGTTATCACACCAGTCACATGACTGACCTGGAGTTTATTGTTTTAACCTAAACTCTGGGTGCCCCTATCTTCGACACGGGCAGCTAGTAGTTTTGGTTTTGCAGATTTATATCCATAGGATCCTGATTTGCAGCTGGAACGATGCTCGGAAAGCTCTGTATCCGTGCATTACTTTCAGTTGTATGTTTATCATTTTTCCGCTGTTTTGTAATTTATTGTAATCTCTGATATTTATCGAATGTCTGATATTCATTTATACTCTGTATATTCTTATATCTGATGGAATTGTTGTAACAAGCAATGTAATGTTCTTCTGTTTGCGTTCCATTTTGTCTTGTTCTCAAGGTAATCCGGGCTTTCCTTACCGGGGAAGTTACGGGCTATCACATTTATAAATGGGTCGGGTCAACCCGTTTATTAAACGGGTCATATTTTCCCAACCCTAACCCGACCCGTTTATAAACGGGTTGACTCGACCCGACCCGCGTAACCCGTTTAACTAAATGGGCCATGTCGGGTCGTGTCGGGTTTACCCGTTTGACCCGTTGATAGATATTGCCTACTAATATAAGCAATAAAAGAGCCAAATCACCAACATGCACACTGTTATATAATCACCAACATGCACACTGTTATATAATCACCAACATGTAACAAGTTGCAAAGTCACCAGCAGACAACACATATATAAAGCATGAAATCACCATATCCAAAAATTATTTTTTATACATAAGTATATATTCCCATGCTGCATAAATTAAAGACTACCGGTATGGAAGAGATACAGTTGTTATAAGTAAAATATAACTAACAAATACTAGAATAAATTAGTAAAATATAACACCGTACATATACGAGCATACTGATTACTGCATACATAAAAGATTAACACTAACAGTATACATAAAAGACTAACAGTATGGAAGACATACAACATATAATCGGGTTTGGTGGGTCAAAATCGGGTTACCGGGTCAATCCTAAACCCACCCGTTTATAAATGGGTCAAATTCGGGTTGACTCGAAAATGACCTGCTAACTAAACGGGTTGGGTTAACCTGCTAATTTCCGTGCGGGTTTCGGGTCGGGTTACGGGTCGTGTAGGAAATTGACAGCCCTACTATTACGTCATGACATTACGGTCCCAATAAAGCTTGTCTGGTCGAATTCCGACTCTTATTGGACAAACACTCTATTTTAATTTCAATTTTATTTGTCGGTTCACGTTTAGATTTCATCTACCGACAAAATTACTCTGATTGGCTCCAAACTAGAGTTTTAGCAATAATTAGCTATACGCTTTCCAACAAAATTCGTTTCGTCGAAAATAGAGGTTGTTTGAAAAACATACATTTTTAAGGCAAATATAATATCGATATAATATAAATTTAATTTCAAACAATTAAACTAAATAATATTAAATTATTATAATCGAATATATCACTATATTTTACTTCCATTTGAACCAATATTGAAATATAACTCCTCGTTTATAAAATTCAAGTTAAACGATATTCAAAACATATAAAAACCCTTTTAAATATTATACATAAACGTTATCGTTTATAAACGAATTTCATAGCAACTATTTCAAAATTTGATTTGGATATAACTTACAATATATAAGCTGAAATCTCAATTTTTCCTTTCCATCAGAAAATTATAAACAATTAGATTCAAACGTTTCTTGTTTCATAAAATTCCGACTTAAAACAGATTCTGTATATTCATTTGAAGTTTAAAACCCAATATAACGAACTAGCGCTCTGTTTCGAGCTCGTTTTATATAAAATATAAATATAAATGTTCAATGTCGTTTAATTAACGAATTCGATATTAAAATCCATAAATATTTCAAATAAAATATTAAAAATATATTTAAATATTCGAATTCAAACAGTCAAAAAATCCGGGTCGTTACATCTCTAGTCATCCAACCCGATGACTTTTCATAGCTTAAGCAACCTTCTTGAGCAACCATTATCCACCAACTCACGACCTTTGAGTTGTCACCTCATTCTCTGTTCTACACTGATCAACGAACACCTTCCAACACTTCAAATATTCCTACTTGAATTCTTCTCGTAGTTACACCATCACCGACCCGACCGGGTATGCCCCACCTGACCAACCCGATCCACATTTCCACGAGACTGACCGACCCAGTCTCCATTTTCTCAACCCTTCTAGCTGACCCATTCTCTTTTGCTCCATCTCAAGAAGGCCGACCCGATCAGCATGTTTCAGACCGACCCGATCACTTCTGTTAGGACCGATCCGACTCATTCTGACTTGTTCTCCACGACAAAATTTGAGACCGACCTTACCAACTTATGGCCGACCCGATCCACTTCCTGCACATCTCCAATTCTACTATGATTTTGACAAAAACTTCGTCAAACGACGAATCCGACGAAAATGACTGAACCAAAGTTATCAAAAATAATCATAAACATGTCATAACATTGCTAACAACATGAATATGATGATTACCACAAAAATGATGTAAATATCACCTAAAACCATTAAAATGAACATATGATCAAAATGAGAGATCTAACTAACATAAACAGGTTAAATGACATGAAATTAACGGGTAAAACTTGCTAAATTAGATCATAGGGTGATGCATATGAAAATAGACATATAATAAGGTGAATCTATGGTGAAACATTCCAATTTTATGAGAAACATGCAAAAACACTCACATAATTCATTGCATTCATGTGAGAGATGAAAATCACTCACTGATTTGCCAAAACAAGCTAAAATCAATGAAATAGGAATCTGGATAGCAAGCACCGCGCACCAATCACCTTGATCTGATGAACTCTTGCTTTGATTGATGTAGATCTAGCCTCAAATGGTGTAAATCTATGATTTCCCTCCTTGGATTTGAATTTTTAATGGTGGAAAGGTGTTGGAGGAAGGAGGAGCACAAGTCTACCTAATGAGGGAATGAAAAACTAAACCACTTCCCATATCTCTCACCCACTATTTATACCCTCCCATCAGCCCACTAATAGGCCTCTCCAATTCAGCCCAGTATGGCTTACCTAATTTAGACAGCCAACAGAAAAACCTTAAAACAGCTATTCCTCCCAAACCGCTAAGCCAAATCTTTAATGTAACCACTCCATGGAAAGGAAATCATCAATTCCTTTCCAATGGTACAGGTCTCACCCTCTGATTCGACCTGAGTCAAAAATTAAGTCCTGTACAAGATTAACAGGGTCAAAATGGTCACAAACAAAATCGGTAAAAATTATGGACATGTCTCACATCCCCATAAGCAACATATCAAAAGATGAGAATGATCCAACCCTTAGGGAATAAAATAAAAATAGTTCACGATCTTCCGATATGTAAAATGCGGGCTATTATAGTGACCGATGTGGACTGGTGGACCATTTTTAGGTAAGCAATATGTATTTACTGAGCTACTTTGACTTTCTCTGATTGGTGTACTGGTTCTTTCTTCAGTTTGTTGGGATCGTGCTTGATGTTGAACAATTGACTGTGAGGTATGGTTGAATGACCCTATGTATTCATGACCTTCAGAATCTGAAGGTGGTGGGTTGTGAGCATCAGTAGCTCCATCATCATCCTGTTGCTGCTAGTTCTGCAATACATTTTGTATAGTAGGTATGGATACTTTGGCATTATGAACTTTATTACTGGACTTAATGTCCTTTATACTGAAAGGAAATATCCCTTCATTAAATACAACATGTGTGCTAATAAAAATTTCTTCATGCATCATCAATACACTTGTATCCATTCTGATTAGTAGTATAGCCAATGAAAGTACATTGTTTAGATCTAAAGTCTAACTTGTGAGCATTATATGGTCTTAGGTATGGAAAACACAAACAGCCAAATGTTTTAAGGCTGTTATAATCTAGTTTGACATTATATAGCTTTTCTAAAGGTGTTAGGTCCTTTAATCCAGTAGTAGGCTATATGTTAATTAGATATACTGCTGTATTAAAGGTCTTTGGCCAGAATTTCAGTGGCAAACTAGCTTGTGCTAATAGTCTTAAACCAATTTCCACTATATGTATGTGTTTTCTTTCAACTAGACCATTTTGTAAAAATGTGTAAGGACAAGTGGTCTTGTGAACAATACCTTTGTTTAGAAAATAACTTGCCAATCTTTTAAACTCACTACCACCATCAGATTGAATAACTTTAAACATAGAATTGATCTGTTTTTCTGTAACACCCCGAATTTCAATTAACACTAATAGTTAGTAATTAAAGTATAATTAATCTCAGATGGAAGAACCAGGGGAAACGGGCTGCGTCATTGCGTTCGTCTCGGAAAAATACGCGAAATAGAGTCCGAGTTTTCGAGAATCGGAGTCCGTATGGCCCAAAGAAGTTTGCGGAAAATTTAAATTAAAAACAGATTTAAAATTCAGCTTTAAAACAAGTTGGAGCCAAAAGAGGAAAGAGGAGGGAAAAATTCCCACCTAGCCCCATGTCGACAGGCATGTCGACAGGGGTGTCGACAGGGGTGTCGACAGCCCTGTCGACAGGGGTGTCGACACAGGGTGTCGGCTCTGTGGATCTGGGTGCACCAGGTCTGGTCTTGGCTGAGTCTAGGGCCATGTTCTAGAGGGTTCCGGGATCTAAGGGTCCAAACCTAATCTAGGGTTAATCTAAAGGCCTAAAACACACACCTAATCCTATAAATAAGACCCTAACCCTACCCTAATTCATTCATAATTAAACCTTGTAATTAAACTATGGCAAAATGCAACTTGATCATGGCCTCCACAAATCAATGAAGAGGGTTGCATGCTAATCACTCTCTAATCAACCTCTAATCCCTTCTTAGCATCTTAATCTTCTTTATTTGGTGTGCAAAATTGCTAGTAGTGAGTTTCTATCACTTTGATGATCTTTTGGTAAACTAATTAGATGAGATGTGATGAGATTTATGGTTTTGTATGTGGGGTAATGAGCTTTGAATCATATGATATGATGTTAGCATTAATCTTATGTTTATGCATGTTGAGTATGTATGTTTATTAATATGCAAGTTACATGTTTGTTAATATGCAAGTTACATGTATGTAAATATGCAAGTTACATGTTTGTTAATATGCAAGTTACATGTTGGTTAATATGCAAGTTACATGTATGTAAATATGCAAGTTACATGTTTATTAATATGCAAGTTACATGTTTGTTAATATGCAAGTTACATGTATGTAAATATGCAAGTTACATGTTTGTTAATATGCAAGTTCATGATGACACATTATGCAAGTCTATGAGTTAATATGCAAGTTTGTTATACAAGTGAATATGTAAGTTATGTGACATATTATATGCAAGTTATGTGACATGTTATGCAAGTGCATATGCAAGTTATGTGTTTGTTAATATGCAAGATGGCACCTTTGAAACATGTTCATTCATATGCAAGTTGACACCTTTTATATGTGTTATATCATGAGAGCGAAATTACGTGGGAACGGGGGGGTAATTAAATGCATAGGTTAATAAGATTGTGTGAAATTAATATAATTATGCATAACATAAACTAAATGAACATAGTATGAGAATTTGCCTATTTAGTTAGGTGTACCCATACTATGTGTTGGGAATTTACCTATTGAGTTAGGTCTACCCCATGGGAATTTACCTATTAAGTTAGGTCTACCCATGTTAAGAAAACTTGATTAATTAGGGATAATTAATATAAAATTATGAGGGTGATTAATTAGGTGTAATTAATTGACTAAGACACGAGGTTGAACTCAGTTGTAGCGTAAAACTGCCCGGACCCAACCGGCTTAACCAGTTGCTACAAATGTTAGCCCAATGTGAGAGGTCTTAGGCACAAACTAAATACGTAATTAATGTAAAGACACGAGGTTAGACTCTGTTATGACATAAGGCTGCCCGGACCCAACCGGCTTAACCAGCGGTCATAAAAGACAGTCTAATGTGAGAGGTCTTTACAAAGGTTACATTCTTAATTAATTAATTAAGAAACACTTAACCACATTAGCATGTAGAGGGACATGAGGGGTTAAGTGGGTGCCTTGGGTGGCATGAGAAAATCTAGTGGTTGCCTTGGGTGGCAATAGAAAATACGATTAGAATACTTAACCGAAATGAAACATGTAATTAAAACATGATTAAAGGGTTAAGTGGGATATACTAGAAAAAGGGACAAGCTTAGGTGGGTAGCTTGTGGAGGCCCATTTCAACCAGTAACCCATACGTATCTTTGTGGGCTCGACCCATGTCGAGGACGGGACACGCATACTGGGCTTGACTGTAAGAGGCAAACGGGTTAGCGGTGGCAACGCAAGTCCAACGGGCTTCATATGCGTGAGTGGGCCCGGGCTGGTAGGTAAGCCGTTGTTGCATCGTGTAGATATAAGCCGTGCACCGTTAGTTTTATCAGGTTGCCACATTGGGGAATGGTACATCCCACGGTGGGGCCAACACGGGTATCTACGTTAGGGAGCCGATCGAATGGGGAGTAGTGTGTACACCTAGTGGAGTGTAGGGCCCCGTGGCGCCTACTTGGTCACCTAGGGGTACGCAAGTACTATTTAGTAAATTTTATAAGTCCTTGGGTGGGATCAACCTTTAGGTTAGAAACGACTGGTGTGGTGCAGTTTAGTAATTTACCTTAGGGAGGGTAGATGCGTCTTTATCCTTTATCTTAGTTTAGTTGACTACTTAAGGTACCCATTCATCCCTATATGTTACCGTATATCAGTTCATGTCTTCTCTGGTTACTTTAACGATTGTATTGTTAAAGTTATAGGACTCGCTCAGACTTATGTCTGACCCCGTTGTTTTTATCTTTTTCCCAACCCTCAGGTCCTGTGGTGGATCCTAGCAGTAGTGGAGCTTGATCGGATTGCTGTTCCAGTCTTGAGGAGCTTGGATAGATGTAAAGCTCCAGTTATTCTGTTATCTTTCCTTTTGTTTTGGCTATTGTATGAGAGTGGGATTATGTACTTCTTTATTATGATGGATATTGTACTTAACTTTTACTGTGGTTTTATGATGTAACCAGACATGTTTTACTTCCGCTGATATGAGATGATGTTTTAAAATTTCAAGTACTATTTATATCTGGCTGGTTGTAATTTTTCTGTTCTATACTCACTAAAATACTCCACCGATGCTATGGCATTCCCTTGGTGAGTGATCATAGCGGGAGTGGGGTGTTACACGTGGTATCAGAGCTTAAGGTTACCGGAACAAATAAATTTTTTGAGAAAAACTATTTTCTAAGAGTATTTTCGAAGAGAGTATTTTCAAAAGCATGTCTTCTAAGAGAAAAAGTTTTTGAAAAAGAAAAGCATAATCCCCAATAGCCATATCTTTATCTTTCGGAATCTCCTTTTTGAATCTTTCCTCTTTCGTTTCAGCATGGCTGAAGATCTTAACATCCCGGAGGGTTTAGTTATACCACTATGGTATAGGAGGTTGCAAGAGGCTAGGGCCGCGGCTGCGGGTCCAGCCAATGCTACTACACCAGAGACAACCGCTCCTCCTCCTCAGCCTAGAGTGGATAATTTTGCTAAGGTTTGCAAGGAGTTCAAGGCTATAGGAGGAAAACCTTTTCTAGGTTCAGAGACTTTCGTAGAGGCTAGAGATTGGCTTAAGGAAGTGGAAGAGTTGCTAGATATCTTTGAAGTGGAAGAAGGAAAGAAAGTCAAGTTGGCGGCTTGGTTAATGAAGGGAGAGGCCTCATTCTGGTGGGAGGTCACTAATGGAGAACGCCCGGTTGACTCTTGGGCAGATTTTAAGCAAAGGTTTGGGGCTAAGTTTCTCTCAAGGGCGGAAGAGAATCTGTTTATGGAGAAGTTCTTGAATTTGAAGCAAGGGAATCTCACGGTGAAAGAATATGTCAACAAATTCAATCAATTAGCGAGGTTTGGCATAGAGTTGGTGAATACACCGGAGAAGAAGGCTTTAAGGTTCGTTAGAGGCTTGAACGAACCATTGCAAGGAATAGCTATGACTCACATTCCTATGGGGGCCACTTTTGAGAAACTTGTCTACATGGCACTTATGCATGAGGATGATAAGAATTCCAAGGCACCAGAGAAAAAGGGGGATCAGAAGAAACCGCAACAACAACAACAAGGCAAGGGCGGAAAAGGCAATGGTGACAAAAAGAAGACGAAGAAGAAGTGCTTCAATTGTGGAACACCAGGACACCTCAGTAAGGATTGTCGCAAAAAGAAGAAGACCGGTTGCTTTCATTGTGGTGAAGCAGGGCATCTTGTGAAAAACTGCCCAAAGAAGGGGCAGAAGACGGGGTCTACCTCAGGAGGTCAGGTGCAAGCTCTTATAGCACCACCTCAGTCAGGGGGGCAAGTTCAGGTTCTCTCAGTTCCACCGATTCAGCAGAGAGGTAGAACTATTTCCGTTGAAAGTCTGGTTTTTCTGTTTGATCATCCAGTTCGTACTTTGTTTGACTCTGGCGCATCGCATTCTTTTATCTCATCATCGTTAGTTGAGTCACTGCACTTAGACACCAGTCTAGTTGATGATCCCTTGGTTGTTTCAAACCCAATTGGGGGCTCTATATATCTGTCTATGATATGTTTGGGTTTGAAGATTTCTATACTTAGCGTTGAGTTTAGATGTGATGCTTTTGTATTGGGCTTCACGGGCTATGGGCTGATTTTGGGCATGGACTGGTTATCCAGTAATGGTGCCGTTCTTGATTGCGAAAGGAGAGTTGTTAGGCTCATGACCCGCTTGGGTAACACTCTCGAGATCTCTTGTAATCCCAAGGATTCTGTTATGCTAAGTTATCTTGAATCGCTTGAAGCTTCGGTCGAGAGTTTGCAATCTGTTAGAGTGGTCCGGGAATATCCGGATGTGTTTGAGGAGGTGAGGGGCTTACCTCCGAAGCGGGAGATTGATTTCCGAATTTATTTGGTGGATAATGCCAAACCAGTGTCTTTGCCAGTGCGCCACATGGCTCCTCGTGAGAGAAGAGAACTTCATAAGCAAGTAGGGGAGTTGCTTGAGAAGGGGTTCATAAGGCGAAGTATATCGGAGTGGGGAGCTCCAGTAGTGTTTGCCACGAAGGCGGATGGGTCCCTCAGACTTTGTGTGGATTATAGAGAACTTAATAAGCTCACGAAGAAGAATAGACACCCATTACCGAGAATAGATGATCTCTTTGATCAGTTGGTTGGCGCCTCAGTATTTTCACAAATGGATTTAGCTACAGGGTTTCATCAGTTAAGAGTGGCGGAGGACAGTATAGAGAAGACTGCTTTCCGGACTCCGGATGGTTTTTATGAGTGGCTAGTGATGCCATTTGGGTTGACAAACGCCCCTGCATACTTTGTTGATCTCATGAGTAGAGTGTTCAGAGAGTATCTGAATAAGTTTGTAGTAGTTTTTGTGGATGACATCTTGGTCTTTTCCAAGAGTGAAGAAGAGCATGCCTTACATCTCAAGCAAGTGTTGGAGACTCTTCGAGCACATAGTCTTAAAGCTAAATTCTCTAAATGTCATTTTTGGAGAAGAGAAGTGCGATTCTTAGGGCATGTGGTCTCTAAGGAAGGGATAGCTGTGGATCCCGCAAAGACAGTATCTATCCAGGATTGGAAAGTTCCTAGAAATGCTACCGAAGTAAGAAGTTTCTTGGGGTTGGCAGGATATTATAGGAAGTTCATCAAAGACTTCGCGAGGATATCAGCCCCATTAACCCGCTTGACGAAGAAGAATCTGGTTTTCTTATGGGACGTAGATTGTGATGATGCTTTCCAACGGTTAAAGAGAGCTTTGACCACCGCTCCAGTTTTAGTGCTCCCAGATGGGAGTAAGCCGTTTGTTGTTTATACCGATGCTTGTGGGACAGGATTAGGCGCAGTCTTGATACAGGAGGGAAGGGTAATAGCCTATGGAGGGAGACAATTGAGAGTGCATGAGAAGAATTACCCTACCCATGATCTAGAGTTGGCCGCGATTGTTTTCGCACTTAAGTCTTGGCGCCATTATCTTCTTGGTGAGAGATTCGAGTTGTTCACCGACCATAAATCATTAAAGTACTTATTCTCTCAGAAGGATTTAAACTTAAGACAACAAAGGTGGATGGAGTTCTTAGCATCCTATGATTTCGAGATAGCGTATACTCCTGGCAAGGGTAACGTGGTGGCAGACGCCTTAAGTAGAAAAAGGCTATCTTTGAGTCCATTGTTCGTGGAACGACGAAGCTTGGAGTTTCTTTCTTTGTTTGACTTCAGACCTTCTGTTGATTTTGTACCTGGTTTGTTGGCATCCTTGGAGGTTAGACCTACTCTTTTGAGAAGGATTGGCGAGGCTCAGCGAGACGACCCACAGTTGGTTGAGTTGGTAGAGAAGCTTATGAGGGGGGAATCGTCCAGCCATTTGGGTAGGTACACCATAGATGATAAGGGATGGTTGCATAGAGACGGTAGACTTTGTGTACCGCAAGATGAGGGTTTGAAGAAGGCTATTTTGGATGATGCACATCGTTCAAGAATGACTATTCATCCCGGTGGAGACAAAATGTACCAAGACATGAAGAGAGTTTTCTTCTGGGCCGGTATGAAGAAAGATGTGGCCGAGTATGTGGCTAGATGCTTAGTATGCCAACAAGTTAAAGCGGAGCAAAGGAAACCCGGTGGGTTGCTACACCCATTGGAAGTTCCGCAATGGAAGTGGGATAGTGTCTCGATGGATTTCATCGATGGGTTACCGAGATCGAGGAAGGGCAATACGGGGATTTGGGTTGTGGTAGACAGACTTACCAAAAGTGCCCATTTTATACCCGTGAAGAGTAAGAGGACCGCTCCATGGCTTGCTTCGGTCTATGTGAGAGAGATTGTTAGATTGCATGGCGTGCCATCCAGTATTGTGAGTGATCGAGATCCTATCTTTACTAGTGAGTTTTGGAGAAGTTTGCAAGAGGCGGTAGGGACTCAGTTGTGTTTGAGCACCGCATATCATCCTCAGACGGACGGTCAGACCGAGAGGGTGAACCGTATCTTAGAAGATCTCTTGAGGCTTTGTATCTTGGATTTTGGAGGTACATGGGAAGAACATCTTCCTTTGGTGGAGTTCGCATATAATAACAGCTTTCAGTCCAGTATTGGTATGGCTCCTTTCGAAGCTCTTTATGGAAGGCCTTGTCGATCTCCTACATGTTGGTGGGAATCTACGGATAAGATCTTGCTTGGGCCAGATATGGTTAGAGAGACTTCAGAGAAGATTGATTTGATTCGAAGAAGGATGAAGGCAGCACAAGATAGACAGAAATCTTATGCGGATCGGAGAAGGACGGAACTTGAGTTTGAGGTTGGGGATATGGTTTTTGTCAAAGTATCTCCATTGAGAAATGTGGTTCGCTTTGGGTCCGTTGGGAAGTTAGCACCGAGATTTGTTGGGCCGTTTCCTATTAAGGAAAGGATTGGACGGATGGCATATAGGGTGGAGTTGCCCGACAGACTTAGTGGTGTTCATGATGTATTCCATGTATCACATCTGAGGAAGTGCTTACATGAGACCGCAGAGGTGGTAGAGCCGAGCTTGCTTAGAGATGTAGAGGTAGAGCGTAACGCGACGATTCGACGAGCTCCTACTCGCATCCTTGGGTCAGAGACTAGGAAGTTGAGGAACAGAGAAGTTCAGCTAGTTAAAGTGCAATGGGGAGATGACGAAAGCAATGCTACTTGGGAGACGGAAGCGAAGATGCGTTCTTTGTATCCATTTCTTTTTGAGAGTATGTCTTTTAACTTCTCCTTTATTGCTTGTCTAGTACTTATCTTATCTTTAGTATGTCCTCTCGTTAGTACTACTTGACCTTTAGATAGGGTAAGCCTATGGTTGAAACATGTGTTTGAAACATGTTATGGTTGATGGATGCATGTGGATGAAATTGGTTGCTAGTGGTTGCTCGTGGATGCATATACACACACATTAGGCACTAGATCGGCTCAGACACTTCATGTTGCATATTGCATAAATGGATGTGGTAGTTAGAATTGATGGATGTATCATGGCTGTGTTATCATATGGATGATGCATTTTTGTGTATGGTTGTGCACACATGTAGAAATTTGTATGTGTCAATAGGGTTTCGCATACATATTGGATGCATGGCACTATCATGGTTTGCATTAAGGAGGTCGACTGAATCAGTAGACCACCTGATTTTGCATTAGTATACGGACATATACACACACTTTCCGCATATGTTCATACATCATTAGAAGTTTCTAAGGATAATGGTTGCTTGTGGTTGATGGTTTAGTAGATGGTTGTTTGGTTGGTAGGATACGTTCTTCTTAACTTAGAGATTTCGAGGACGAAATCCTTTAAGTAGGGGAGAATGTAACACCCCGAATTTCAATTAACACTAATAGTTAGTAATTAAAGTATAATTAATCTCAGATGGAAGAACCAGGGGAAACGGGCTGCGTCATTGCGTTCGTCTCGGAAAAATACGCGAAATAGAGTCCGAGTTTTCGAGAATCGGAGTCCGTATGGCCCGGTTATGGCCCAAAGAAGTTTGCGGAAAATTTAAATTAAAAACAGATTTAAAATTCAGCTTTAAAACAAGTTGGAGCCAAAAGAGGAAAGAGGAGGGAAAAATTCCCGCCTAGCCCCATGTCGACAGGCATGTCGACAGGGGTGTCGACAGGGGTGTCGACAGCCCTGTCGACAGGGGTGTCGACACAGGGTGTCGGCTCTGTGGATCTGGGTGCACCAGGCCTGGTCTTGGCTGAGTCTAGGGCCATGTTCTAGAGGGTTCCGGGATCTAAGGGTCCAAACCTAATCTAGGGTTAATCTAAAGGCCTAAAACACACACCTAATCCTATAAATAAGACCCTAACCCTACCCTAATTCATTCATAATTAAACCTTGTAATTAAACTATGGCAAAATGCAACTTGATCATGGCCTCCACAAATCAATGAAGAGGGTTGCATGCTAATCACTCTCTAATCAACCTCTAATCCCTTCTTAGCATCTTAATCTTCTTTATTTGGTGTGCAAAATTGCTAGTAGTGAGTTTCTATCACTTTGATGATCTTTTGGTAAACTAATTAGATGAGATGTGATGAGATTTATGGTTTTGTACGTGGGGTAATGAGCTTTGAATCATATGATATGATGTTAGCATTAATCTTATGTTTATGCATGTTGAGTATGTATGTTTATTAATATGCAAGTTACATGTTTGTTAATATGCAAGTTACATGTATGTAAATATGCAAGTTACATGTTTGTTAATATGCAAGTTACATGTTGGTTAATATGCAAGTTACATGTATGTAAATATGCAAGTTACATGTTTATTAATATGCAAGTTACATGTTTGTTAATATGCAAGTTACATGTATGTAAATATGCAAGTTACATGTTTGTTAATATGCAAGTTCATGATGACACATTATGCAAGTCTATGAGTTAATATGCAAGTTTGTTATGCAAGTGAATATGTAAGTTATGTGACATATTATATGCAAGTTATGTGACATGTTATGCAAGTGCATATGCAAGTTATGTGTTTGTTAATATGCAAGATGACACCTTTGAAACATGTTCATTCATATGCAAGTTGACACCTTTTATATGTGTTATATCATGAGAGCGAAATTACGTGGGAACGAGGGGGTAATTAAATGCATAGGTTAATAAGATTGTGTGAAATTAATATAATTATGCATAACATAAACTAAATGAACATAGTATGGGAATTTGCCTATTTAGTTAGGTGTACCCATACTATGTGTTGGGAATTTACCTATTGAGTTAGGTCTACCCCATGGGAATTTACCTATTAAGTTAGGTCTACCCATGTTAAGAAAACTTGATTAATTAGGGATAATTAATATAAAATTATGAGGGTGATTAATTAGGTGTAATTAATTGACTAAGACACGAGGTTGGACTCAGTTGTAGCGTAAAACTGCCCGGACCCAACCGGCTTAACCAGTTGCTACAAATGTTAGCCCAATGTGAGAGGTCTTAGGCACAAACTAAATACGTAATTAATGTAAAGACACGAGGTTAGACTCTGTTATGACATAAGGCTGCCCGGACCCAACCGGCTTAACCAGCGGTCATAAAAGACAGTCTAATGTGAGAGGTCTTTACAAAGGTTACGTTCTTAATTAATTAATTAAGAAACACTTAACCACATTAGCATGTAGAGGGACATGAGGGGTTAAGTGGGTGCCTTGGGTGGCATGAGAAAATCTAGTGGTTGCCTTGGGTGGCAATAGAAAATACGATTAGAATACTTAACCGAAATGAAACATGTAATTAAAACATGATTAAAGGGTTAAGTGGGATATACTAGAAAAAGGGACAAGCTTAGGTGGGTAGCTTGTGGAGGCCCATTTCAACCAGTAACCCATACGTATCTTTGTGGGCTCGACCCATGTCGAGGACGGGACACGCATACTGGGCTTGACTGTAAGAGGCAAACGGGTTAGCGGTGGCAACGCAAGTCCAACGGGCTTCATATGCGTGAGTGGGCCCGGGCTGGTAGGTAAGCCGTTGTTGCATCGTGTAGATATAAGCCGTGCACCGTTAGTTTTATCAGGTTGCCACATTGGGGAATGGTACATCCCACGGTGGGGCCAGCACGGGTATCTACGTTAGGGAGCCGATCGAATGGGGAGTAGTGTGTACACCTAGTGGAGTGTAGGGCCCCGTGGCGCCTACTTGGTCACCTAGGGGTACGCAAGTACTATTTAGTAAATTTTATAAGTCCTTGGGTGGGATCAACCTTTAGGTTAGAAACGACTGGTGTGGTGCAGTTTAGTAATTTACCTTAGGGAGGGTAGATGCGTCTTTATCCTTTATCTTAGTTTAGTTGACTACTTAAGGTACCCATTCATCCCTATATGTTACCGTATATCAGTTCATGTCTTCTCTGGTTACTTTAACGATTGTATTGTTAAAGTTATAGGACTCGCTCAGACTTATGTCTGACCCCGTTGTTTTTATCTTTTTCCCAACCCTCAGGTCCTGTGGTGGATCCTAGCAGTAGTGGAGCTTGATCGGATTGCTGTTCCAGTCTTGAGGAGCTTGGATAGATGTAAAGCTCCAGTTATTCTGTTATCTTTCCTTTTGTTTTGGCTATTGTATGAGAGTGGGATTATGTACTTCTTTATTATGATGGATATTGTACTTAACTTTTACTGTGGTTTTATGATGTAACCAGACATGTTTTACTTCCGCTGATATGAGATGATGTTTTAAAATTTCAAGTACTATTTATATCTGGCTGGTTGTAATTTTTCTGTTCTATACTCACTAAAATACTCCACCGATGCTATGGCATTCCCTTGGTGAGTGATCATAGCGGGAGTGGGGTGTTACATTTTCTATTATTGTTATAAAGTTTATGTGGGCATTATGAGTTTCAGACTTGGTTCTTAAGAAATATATCCATGTATATCTGGTATATCTGTCCACAAAAGAAATGTGATATTTGTAACCATAGTCTGAGTAGATAGGAGAAGGCCCCGATAAATCTGCAATTATAAGTTGCAATGGTTGAGTGTATTCAGTGTTTGAACTAGTAAAAGGTAATCTATGGCTTTTGCGCATTTGACAATATTACAGAGATAATGTAAAGAAACAGGATCAAATTCGATTTTATCATCAGCTAGAATTTTCAGTACAGCTTTTGTACTTGGATGACCAAGTTTGTAGTGCCAAAGGTTAAAAATACTTTTGCTACATTCATCTTTGTCGAATTCATTCAAATTACAAAAAATTCCTGCTTTACTAGCACAACAATTTTCAGCATTAATATTTTTTGAGCATCTAACAGTATTCAACTTGCACAGTCCTTTGATGAGATCACCCTGTAAAATAATGTTCTTAGTTAGGATGTCTTTAATTAGGCAATAGTTTGGGTAAAATTCAAAATAGATATCATTATCCCTAGCAAATTGTGACACAATGATTAGATTTTTGGTGATCTTTGGCACTCTAAGCAAGTTATGCAAATAAAGTTGTTTTTTTCCTTTAAGAGAACCACTAACTATATGAGTTATATTAATAAAGTGGTCATTACCCATTGAGATTGATTGCTTACTTTATATCCTAGATTTAAATTATCAAGATTATTGGTAATTTGGTTGGATGCTCCTGAATCGGGATACCAGTTATCGTCTTGTAAATGTTCAATTCATGTTGTATCATTCTGATTGCATCTTCTATTTGTATTTTCTTGACTACTAAAGTTCTAGTTGGCAGATGCAACATTTGCAGATGGGTTACTATTGTTGCCTTGAGATTGATTTGCAGAGTAGTTGGAATTATATCTAAAGTAACACTTCAGTGTTGTATGGCCAATCTTTTCGCATATTTGACACTTGGGTCTGTTATTGATATTCCATATGTTTCTGCCTCTTCCCCTGTTTGAGCCACCACCTCTCTAGTAAGACTGTACTGATTTAGTTGAGTTCTAGTTTATATCTTTATATCCAGTAGACAAATTTACTGAAAAATTAGATTCTTGTAATCTTTTGTAGCTGATTCGGGCTTCATGAAATAGTAGTATAGAGTGAACTTCATCTATAGGAGGTACAACTTTTTGAGTAGTAATAACAGTAACAAGTGCTTCGCAGTCCTCATTTAACCCATTCAACAAATATTAGACATGATCTGAATTTTGGACTTTGTTACCTGTAGCATTCAGTAGATCACATAGCTTCTTGACTTTAGAGATATATTCTCCCATTGATGGATTATCCTCTCTAATATTTTGAAGTTGCCTTTTATAATGCAAAACCATGGCAGATGATTGATTATTGAATTCTTTTTCTATTGTTGTCCATATATCGTTTGTTGTGTTGCATCCTATAACAGTTGGTAACAAATTTGCACTTATAGACGAGAGTAGCCATGAAGTTATAAGTCTATCTTGTTGGTGGTATTGAATATATGCTCGATTGGCTATAGTTCTATTGGCTTGATCTGTAATATACTGGGCGGGAATAGCAGTTGTGCCGAGGATAAATCCCTCAAATTTTCACCAATGAGAACCGAGAGTCTTGTACACACTGTTAAAAACAGTGTGTACAAATTCATTCTCCTCCTCATGTTTATTTTTGTGAAAAAAGAATTCTTTTAACACTTCAACCAATGCAACATAATTGTAGTTTGTTAATTTCCACTAAAATAATCCAAACTAAATAATATGGATATCTCTCTCTTTCCTTTAACCATATTATTTATTTCAGATTGTGCGATGAGAAAAACGAATAACATGTTTGCTTAAAAAAGGAGGTTCCATTGAAAAAACATACACATACGGGTTCTTTTATCTGACATTGGATATCGTAAGTCTTTTGCAGTTATCTAAAAGTAGAAATATGAGTAATTTTATCAATCTTTGTTCCTGTGTTCTTTTCGCATTGCAGTAAGATTCACATGTCCAGAAAAAAGGCGAAAATATGTAAATGTAAGCATCAAACTTGCACTACTTTTGCGTGCCATGAATATAATATAATATAATATAATAATTGTTGCAACCCAAATTTTAGTAATATCTGATATGTATGGTCTATAATAATTTCAGTTCGGGTGTCATCGAGCGTGCCTCTACATATATTGGGAAGAGAGCAATAGAAATATGAAATAGAAATCAATGAACAATTCTAAGGTACTCCACCGTTTAGGATGCAACATAACAATTTTTTTGTGTATATGAAATGTTCAGTGACATGCTTATTATGTAGATCTCTCGTAACCGTTGTTAACTACCACATAATTCGATTTAACAATGGTATAATATAGAAAAGAAAGAGAATAATATTATTAAAACTGTTATAATATAGAAAAGAAGGAGAATAATATTATTAAAAGGGATTGTGTAGCAGAAATAAAAGGTCTATGAACATGTATGAGGGATGAGTTATATTTCATTTTTGTTATACTTTATATCTTCTAATATCAACGGCATATTTCAAATAAATAATATGCATGTAATCTAGTTGTCTTCACATACCTGTATCAACTTAAGAAAGTTTTAAAACCACGCACATACAAACTAAGGTGATAACTGGCACGTTTATCCCAACGGTTAGAAAATTCGACTTGAGCGTAGGCAGTTTTGAAGCTTGTATGAACGTATGTTACATAATACTTGAAGTAGTGTATAAATATCCCATTTTCAATTTTTTTGTTTTCCCCCTAAAAATTAAAACAAAAGGAACCCGAGTTAACCTGCCACACTCCACTAAACTTTTGACAGTCACTTTACAATGAAGAGATCCATGCAACAGAAGTGAAGGACTTCACAAGAGTTTCGAGTACACAGTACCACCCAATTTCGAGAATAAAACACAAAGAAGATAAGATCAGGCATTGACACGTGGCAGGAAAATACTGATTTACAGCCAAAGATAAGGAGTATGCGCTCTTGCGACTGCAGCAATAACGAGTGACCTTTCCCAAGTCGGTGTGCTCCTCCTGCACTATATATCAACTCCTTAGTCAAACCATTTCTCTCATCTCAAGGGAACAGCAGAAGAGTGTTAGCAATGGCTTCATCGTTGATGTCTTCTGCAACCATGTCGAGCGCGTCTCCAGTGCAGTCCAGCATGGTTGCTCCTTTCACCGGTCTTAAGTCAATGTCAAGCTTCCCCGTTACCAAAAAGGCCAATGCTGACTTCTCTAAGTTGCCTAGCAATGGTGGAAGAGTTCAATGCATGAAGGTACATATATATTCTTAATTTTTCATATATGTTTACCTAGTTTTATTTAACAAGAGAGGAACACACATGACATGATGGATGTATTTCTCACATATGGTTATATACATACAGGTATGGCCAATTGAAGGACTCAAGAAATTCGAGACCCTTTCTTACCTTCCACCTCTAACTGATGAACAGCTCCTGAAGCAGATCGAGTACCTTATCCGCAATGGATGGATCCCTTGCTTAGAATTCAGCCATGTAAGCTAAGGCCCGGCCTCTAATTTAATTTAAACCTAACTTATTAATCAATATGTACATAAATATATGAATATGGATGATAACAATAATTAACTTATATATACGACGATATACATACAGGATGGATTCGTGTCCCGTGAGACAGGAAACTCACCAGGATACTACGATGGAAGGTACTGGACAATGTGGAAACTTCCCATGTTCGGATGCACCGATGCCACACAAGTTTTGAACGAAGTTGGAGAGCTGAAGAAGGAGTACCCAAAAGCCTACTCCAGAATCATTGGATTTGACAACGTCCGTCAAGTCCAATGTATCAGTTTCCTCGCCTTCAACCCAACACTATAAGTCCCCATTCCCCCTATATTACTACCACAATTCGCATGCAAAATTGTTTGAAATCCGCATTTTCTGTTTGATTTTGTTCAGAACTATATGTACTGGTGTTCATAACCAGAATTATTGAAATCTTGGAGCACAATGTAACTTTGGTTTATCAATTTGAATTTTGTGCAAATCGCTTGCAATCTATATATTATTGTATTATCTATTGTTATTCTCTGTGACATTTGAATCGTCCGATAAACCCCATGTCTTGTGAATATAGCCTATGCATATTAGCCGACACACAACCATGGATCAAAAGAAGTTTTCAATGTTATCTGTTTCCTGCTATCATCTTTATACATCACTCTCCATCAATATTAGCAAAGTTTAACTATTTCATTTTCTAACCGTCTTCTATGCTTCATCATGACACGACGTATACGCGGCGCGTCCGTTTAGAAGATGAAAATCATTTTGGAAAATTGCCTGTTCTCCTCTCTCCCTGTTCAATTTCTTAAAAGTGATGGTTCTGTTCCAATAACAAACTAGTCTTGGTTCCAATAAGAGTAATCATTGTAGAATTGCAAACTAAAGTTCAAGAACTACTAAAGAACAATGCACTATAATGCATCATAAAGAATTAACAATGTCTTTAATAATTCTCAATTCATTACAGCAACCCTTCTCTTCTCTTTTCCTCTTTTCTACCTTTCATTTTTCATTTAACACTTTACCAACAAAAAACACAATCCATTTATGAACCCTAAAACTAAATATTTTGTAAATTTACGGAAAACTAAAATCACTTCTGTTAAGTTGTACACAAATATGTGTTTTGCTTGGACCTAGATCTTTGTTGCATGGTAAAAGGATTATTTAAAATTCTCATATCATATTTTCTATTTTTTAATGTGTATTACTTACGTTTTCAGAATAAGTTTATATAACGGTTCTTTGTATACCTTTTAATCATCTTAGTAATGGATGATTGGGAAATTGACGATGAATCAATGGTCAAACATTGCGAGGAAGTAGAAGCGCAGCTAGGCTTAGGGAAGGATAAACAAAGGGCTGATGTAGAATTTGTTCCAATGAATCAATTTGAGCCGATCCAGCAACAATTTCAGTCAGGAACGTTAATTGATCGTTTATGCAAAGTTGTAACGAACAAAAGACCGTAAAAACTGATTTGCTTTAAAGGAAGTGTAGTCGAGCGTCTACATCATGCTCCTACCGCTATTCCCAAAGGGCCTTATCCAGTTTGTCATTGTGGAGATGAGTGCATAGTTGGTGTATACCAAAACGAAAAGAATACTGGATGTAGATTTTTCAGATGTGTAGCTTACGAGGACCACAAATGGTATCCCCAAGAAGTTGAGTGTTGTAACTATTTTAAGTGGGTTGATCCTCTGATGTGTGCTAGAAGCCTTGGATATACGCTTGAATTGCAAGAAGAAAATAAACATTTGTTCAAGTTGGTTCAAGAAGGCGGCCAAAGAGATACAAGATGGTCCTAATTGCGAGCCGATAGAGGAGGCACGAAGTAAGAAGACACCTTTAGCTGCAGGTTGTTCGGTTTCTTATTTGCATGTTAGTGGATGTACGATTGATTATGTATTAGTTGAATCGAAGAAATACGCGATGTTGTTACAATATGTGAAAGTAATAAGGGTGAATATGCTAATATGTTAAGGGATTTTACTGTAATTTACATTACGTGTAGACTCTATAAATAGAAGGATTGTTTACATTGTAAGTTACACTAATATCTTATGTTCTCACTAATAGTTTCTCCTCTTTTATCTATTTATTTTATTTTATAACATGTTATCAGCACGAGATTCTATTAGAGTTATTTTTTGAGAAAAAAATAGATCTACATCTATGTATTTGTCATGTAAGTAATTTTCATTTGAATTATTAATTCATGAATTTCTAGATTTGTTCTGCGATTAGTTTCTTTTTCTGGAGAATCTTTGATTAATGGATCAATGAATTTGTTATTTTTTTATTCTTCTAGATCTGATTCAAGCTTCTAGATCTGTTTTTCTATTTATTTTTTTGTAGATCTAGATTGTGTTCTAATGGATCAAGTTTTTTAGATCTAATTATTTTTATTGACCCTACATATGCGTCTAGATTTATTCTTTTAATTCTTTGCGGATCTAATTTTGATATTTTTTTTGGGAAAAAAATTGATAAGGACAAAAAATATAAATTATTTATCCAAAAGTACAGGTCTTTAAAAAAATTATGTGAAGGACAAAAGCCCAGTCCAGTAACACAATTCAATCAAAAAACACATCCGTCCGTTCTCTCAAAAAACTCTCTGCATTCCGTTTTACTTCACAAAATTGATCGTTCGTACTTTCAAAATTTCATACAAAAATGTCATCCGAAAACACTACGAATTTGATTGTTGAAGAAGAGCAAACTAAATCGCCAGACATTCAATCTAAATCGGCACAAGTTGATTCGGCGGAAAATCAACCCGAAATACCTATTGATCAAGTTCAGACGGAAGCTGAAACCCTAGAAATGGGAAAAAATCAAGCCGATTTGAATCAAGCCGATTTGAATCGTACCAAAACCATGGAAATCCCAACTAATCAAGCCGCTGGAACCCTAGAAATCGACGAGCCAGAAGGAGAGGCCAGTCTGAGTACGGAAGGGCAAAAGTCGATGATTAACCCTACAGAAACAGAAAAAGATGACGAAACCCTAGCACAAATGCAACAAAAAGTAGTTCAACAAAGAGAGAGAAGAAGCAAAAAAAGAAATGATAGAGAAAGTGCTATGAAAGATCAGAGAACTACTAGAAAGAAGATTGAAGAGGCTAAATGCGGAGAAGAAAACTCAGTATAAATATTTTAAAAACTCTGATATCAGTTTTTTTGAGTGCTAATTAAATTTATTTGTTCAGTAGCATAGTATCAGTTTTATTAGGATGGTAGTATCTGTTTTTGTTTTTCTTAACTAAAATTTAATTAGGATGGTAGTATCAGTTTTATAAGGATGGTAGTATCGGTTTCATTCTGAAGTGTCTTGTGGTATTAAAACTTATAGTTAGCATGTTGTTTTAGAAATGATACCACAAATTTTAAAACTATGATACCAGAATGCTTTGGAAATTGCTAGATTACCTTCAGTATCAAACTGATACTACGTAATTTGGAAAACTGATACCATAATCATAAAAATAAGAATTGTAGTATCATAACTGGGAACAATTAACTAGTGAGCTTTAATGTTGTAGTATAAAAACTGATACCTGGTATCTGTTATGGAATCACACTAGTATCAGTTATGGTAATAAAAATTTGTTTATGTGTATGTGGTATCAGTTCTTCCAGTTAACTGGTATCAGTTTTGAAATTTAGATTAATGGTTCAATTTTTGAAAGCATTTTGTTATCAGTTTTGAATCCAATATGGTATCAGTATTATTACTGAAATTTTATTTACATGAATATAGTGTCATTTTGTTATCTAAATAGTAATTTATTAGTTTTCAATAATGTTTCTATTTTACATTAGGATGATGATTTTGCTAATCCTCGGCCACGAGAACCAAAAGATAAAACAACCGCAAAAGCCGAAAAAGATAAAACTGAATCTGCGTATAGATGTGGGCTACAACCTTCTTATAAAATCATAAAGCTTGTGAAGAGAAAAAAGCATTAAGCAAAAAACAACTAGAACTATTGAAAAGATCACCATTCTTCAACCTTTTCAATGTTTTCTATGAAGGAAAAATAAGTTTGAAGGAATGTAAGAAATATACGGAAAATTTGGATGCGATTTATAAGTGTTATTCAGCGGAAGAAGGAGCTTTTATCTTTGGCAAAGAAAAAATGACAGTAACGGCCAAAGATATTAGCTTACTTTTTGGGTTGCCAATGCTTGGAAATAATATAGAGCCTCCCAAAATGATGACTAGCAAAACAATTCCATCAGCTTGTAAAAGTTACGCTTTACGGAATTTTGGATCATCGACATATATCACAAAACCTGTGATTGAAGATAGAATAAAGAAAATAATAGATAAAGAGAAGGAGTACAAGATGGAAGACTTGCCTACTCTTCTCATCATGGACATTGTAGTTACTTTTTTCTTCCCAAATAATCAACAAAAATTGAGATGGGGACTTATGCAGTACTTGTGTGATATGGAGAAAATGAAAACAGTTTCTTGGCCATTGACCATTGAAAAGAATTTCCATAAATTTGTTAAAAGTTTCATTCATAATCCAAGGAATATGTCTGGATGTGCAATGCTTCCGTTGGTAATTTATTTGTTTTTTATTTGATTTTTTCTAACATTTGTGAATTTGGCACAACTTTTATTAACTTTTTTTTTTAACAAAGTATTGCATATGTGAGAAAATGAAGATAATAAAGCCACGATGCTCAGTTAGCGAGAAATACCCAAGATTTGCTAGATGGGATCTACGAGGCTTGAAGGAATATGTTACCGAAAAGTTCCTGAATGACGTCAATGAAGGAGAGGTATATGTTTTTTAATTTCAGTTGTATCAGTTTTAGGATTATGGTAGTATTATTTCTTATGATTTCGTGTATAAATAAAATTTTCAGGTCTTTATGTAGTATCAGTTTTACTGGACTGGTAGTATCAGTTTTAGTTAAAATTTAATTTTGCATTTTCTTGGTATCAGTTATAGGAGACTGGAGTATCAGTATTTTTAGTCCTGCTTAAAAATTATTTTTCCCAGTATATTGATATCAGTTTTATTAGCCTGGTGGTATCAGTTTTTTTGGGTGCTAGCCTGGTGGTATCAATTTTACTAGCCTAGTGTTATCAATTTTCCCAGTATATTTATTTGTCCAGTAGCATAGTATCAGTTTTATTAGGATGGTAGTATCTGTTTTTCTTTTTGTTAACTGAAATTTAATTTTTCACATTCAAGGTTTCATTCTAAAGTGTCGAGTGGTATTAGAACTTTAACATTATTATTATCAAAACTGATGTTATCAAAACAAATTTATTTTTTTAGGTTCATGAAATTTCAGACATGCAGCCACATGAATTGAAAAAATTGGAAACAGCAGATGAAATTTCTTCTAAATCAAAGAGATCAGAAGAACGCCCAGCATCAAAAAAAAGAAAATGTCGAGAACAGCAAACACAAATGGATTCTTTTGAGGACAATGTGAGTATGAGAGTGTTGAAAATTCATATTGACAAAATTGAAGCTGAAAACAAGAAACTGAAAAAAGATTTGACAAATGAAAGATTTTTGGGAAGAGAAGCAGAAAAAAAGGTTGTTAGTTTGGAACAACAGTTGCAAGGAAGAATTAAAGTTCAAACGGAACTTCCGGAATCCGATTCAGAAAAGACTAAAAGTGATTCACATTCTCAACATAATGATGAAGGAGGAAAAAGCGATAATGAGAATGTTGACAATGACAATGAGAATGTTGAAAATGAGAATGTTGAGAATGAGAATATTGAGAATGAAAATGAAAATTTTGAAACTGCAGAAAAAACAAATCCAGATGAACAAAGCTCAGAAATCAGAAAAAATGTATCGGTTGAAGTCAATCCACCCAACTTCGACTTTGGTATCACACAAATAATTAAGGAAATACAAGAAGAAAGAAAATCGGCCGAGCAACAAGAAAAAAAAATGCCATCAAAAGACGATCCGCCATCATATGTAAACAGAATAAAAAAGAGAGAAAGTAAGAAGACTAGAAGAGATTCATTTGACTATCCTACAATTTCAAAAAAAAGGAAAAAAAACAAGTATTGAAGCAGGAAAAAACAGGGAAGATCAACCTAGAGAAGAATCAGAAAAAGGAAAAAACGAAGAGCAGCAGCATGAAGAAAAACAAAGTGAGAAAACAGAGAAAAATGTAGAGCAAGAACCAATTAGAGTTGAAAAGCCACTAGCTATTGTGGAAGCATCATGGGCAGAATTGAATTTGTCGCATTGCGACAGTGTTAAATATCTGAATAAAAAACAAGCGGCCTTGGTTAAAGAAAAATTCTCTGTTGCAAAAGCAAGAAATTTGTAAGTACACCTTTTTTCTATCGATATTACTAGAGATTCGTTCAAAACTTAACTATAATTTTCATTTCTACATAACAGGGATGTTATGATAAATGATGACACAATTTTAGGTGGTTGCGTCATAACGAAACGTATGCTTGTTAATGTTCTGGAAGGGACCTTCACGGACGGACAGGTACCATATATATGCTTGTTAGTATCTATTTTCAATGCCTGCTAATATCATTTTTTTTTAGTTATAGTAAATTTTATTTTTGCAGTTTCTTGGTATCTGTTTTAATAGCCTGTTAGTATCAGTTTTTTTAATTTCTGGTAAAAATTTATTTGTAGTAAATTTTAACTAGTGAGCATCTCTGTTTTTGATACTGATCTACTTGTACATGCATTGTGTGCATGTTTGATTGTGCACGTGTTTAAGTTGAAATGATGGACATTTATGTGTACACTCACAGACATAAATCTGAACTTGTCATGTCTGTGTGTTGTTGCACCTGTGTCAGATTGTGATGCTTTACCACCCTGTTTTCAATATTGCATACTCTTGCTGCACTCTGGTTCACACTTTAACTAGACCTAGCTGTTTCGTTACGCAATTGAATTATAGGTGTCTATACTGTTGAATTGCTTGGTCCATCTTGTACTTTACATAAATTTTAACTAGACCTGTATCAGTTTTAACATATCAGATTTCATAGACTGGTAGTATCAGTTTTTTTGATTACTCGGTAAAAATTATTTTTCCAGTATCGTGGTATCAGATTTCATAGACTGGTAGTATCAGTCTTTCTGATTACGCGGTAAAAATTATTTTTCCAGTATCGTGGTATCAGATTTCATAGACTGGTAGTATCAGTTTTTTTGATTACATGGTAAAAATTATTTTTCCAGTATCGTGATATCAGATTCATAGACTGGTAGTATCGGTTTGTTTTTATTTCTAGTTAAAAATTATTTTACCAGTATCTTGATATAAGTTTTCATAGCCTGATAGTATCATATTTATTTCGCAATATCATATGACTTCTTATACACATATGTATGTATATTACAGATTATCGACTGGTTTACAAGGTATTGTGCTTTAACAGAAAACAATTATGCAATGCCGACGATGGGAACGGTAAGTAAAATTTCAGGTCACTTTTGTGCAATAATATTTCTTAAAATTAGTAAATAACAATAACAATATTTTTTATGAATAGAAAGCACTGGCTGACAAAATCGAATCACTTATAAAGGCAATAGCTGTTCCCATTTTAGAAAAGGCTGTGATAAACGAGATGACGGAGATTATTTACTTTCCAGTGCATTGTGAAGATCACTGGACGCTAGTGACTTTATCATATGCAAATATGCAGTGGGCACATTTCGATTCCAATCGGCCTAGAAGATCAACCACGAACACTAATGGAAGTTTGAAAGCCGCACTAGCATTGGTACGAAGTCACTACTTGTATATGTTTGAAACTACTGCTGTAGTTATACCACTAACATATAACCTGCTTATGTTTTACAGAGAGCTGTAGTTGAGGAATTACTACCGCAGTTATGGCAAAAACATAATGTTACAAATAAGCAACTCAGCACATCCGAAATGCTTCAAGAAAAATGCGCACAACAAGACTGTAACACGTAATTCTTTACCATATATTAATTTTAATACTCAGCATGAATGAGTATTTATACAACTAACATCATGATTTCCTTTGTATAGGCTTGACTGTGCGATATATGTTATGGTTTTTATAATATCAATGAACAAAACAGCTATTCCTCTAACGGTTGCTCCGAAGAACATGTTGAAATGTAGAGCGCAGCTAGTGTATGAAATTTTGGCAAGCAATGGTTATTGTTGGGATTTAGCAGACTTTATGTCTAATCTTTCTTAGGAGGAAAAATGATTGTAGTTGGTAGTCGAAATTGGTTGGTTGTTAGAAATGTATATATGATGATATTTGTTTCAAAACTACTTGTTTTTAGCTATTGTAATGGACGTCAAATGTTGCAAATGTTCAACATTTCTTGTGGGAATTTTTTTTTATATCATGATATTATATTAGTTTGAAATTGCTGCGATGTTACAAATGAGTTTTATGCTGTCAAAATGCATTGAATCACGTGTTGTGAACTGTTTTATGGTTGTATCTATGAAACTGATATCTCATTTTTTCCAAATTGACATGTATATGTAAAAAAAAAAAAAAAACTGATACCAGATTTAACACAAAACTGATACCAGATTTAACACAAAACTGATACCAAATTACTATAATTTTAACAAAACATGATAAAAGATGAAATAGCTCAAAACAGATACCCTACTGATGTTAAATATAAATATCCCAAACTGATACCAGCATGAATGAAAAACCGATACTAGAAAACTACTAACTATACCATAACTTATACCACCACGTGATTTGTTATATGCTTAACCATGCACTTGGTCATGTGCTCGATCATGTGCTTGGTTATGTGTTCGGTTATGTGCTTGGTTATGGGAAAAGTCATGGGCTTGGTCATGTAATTTGTCGCGTTCTCGATCATATCCTCAGTCAAGTGCTCAATAATGTACCGGCTCAAGGGTTCGATCAAGTGTCCGATCATAGACTCAGTTATGAGCTCCGTTAAGGGCTTGGTTATGTTCACAATCATGTGCTCATTCACATGCTCGGTCAACTGTCCAGTCATGAACTCGATTATGAGCTCGGTCATACCATATTAATGTATACATAGTTTCAGAAACAAATCTGATACCATGTTAATGTATATATAATTTAATACCATGTTAATGTATACATAAATTCAGAAAGAAATCTGATACTATATGATTAACGTGCTTCCAAAAGTAATACCTTGACTATGTTATTACAACATATAATAGCCCATGATTGAGAACAAAACCATACCTCATAGGAATTCTTAAACCAAGTACATACCTATCGCACATAAAATATGTCTTATAGAAAAAGCTAATCAAGTAACTATGGCTTTAAAAATCATATACCAACCTATTTTTATATCAAAAGGATGCCTTAATCATGTAAATAAAGTCACAGTCAAAAAATGATACCAGATTTCGTTCAAAACAGATACCAGGTAATTTGACAAAAATATACCATATTAACATAAACAAATCTCACTATCAAAACAGATATCAGTTAGCTTGAAAGTCTGATACCACATTGGTGTAAACATAATCACAGTACCAAAACTGATACCATTATGATTCAAAACTGATACCAGAAACAGTATATTACAACATTGAATGATACCAATATCATCACAGTACCAAAACTGATACCATTATGATTCAAAACTGATACCAGAAATAGTATATTACAACATTGAATGATACCAATATCATCACAGTACCAAAACTGATACCATTATGATTCAAAACTGATACCAGAAACAGTATATTACAACATTGAATGATACCAATATCATCACAGTACCAAAACTGATACCATTATGATTCAAAACTGATACCAGAAACAGTATATTACAACATTGAATGATACCAATATCATCAATAATTGACATCTACAAAACAAGCAACATAAAATAGACACAGAACAAACAAACATATATATATATATATATATATATAAAAGCATCAACTAAAACATGATAGTAAACGAAAAATTCAATGAATACTCACAACTAATCTCAAATTTATTACATTTCCAAATTTGAATGCATAAAGTGAAGGAAAAAACTATAAAATCTGTAATACAATTGTAAGAAAATATCAATTCTTCAAAGCTTGGCAGTTGCGCTTGTTGTGGCCATATTGCTTACACATACCACACTGATTTTGTTTATTCTGAAAAAATGCGAATCCACCTTTTCGTTTGGTAGAAGGTCTACCAGCACCACGTTTGTCTTTAGGAGGCTTAATGAAATCTTCATTGCAAGGATCAACAATGGGCTTATCATAGTTCGTAATTGGATTCACTGGATTAGCATAAGAAGATCGATAAGCATCTACGGTGAAATAGTGTTCAACAAAATCGTATACCCGAAGTTTAGATTTAGTAATGCACTTGATAGCATGAGCACAAGGAAATCCGGTAACTTTCCATTGATTGCAAGTACAACTTCGATTTTGAAGATCAACATGATGCGAAGATGGAGACTTGACTTCAAATATGAATTCTGAAGATTTATAAACAACCCAACCAAACCCTTCATCAATCAACCCTTTTAACCTATGCTCCATAGATGGACAAAGAATGGTAGTCCACAAATGACACTCCTCTCTCCTTTTAGCCATTTGTTCCATAATTTTAATCCTAATTCCATCTAAGCATGAAGTAATTGGCAACGCTCTTTCCTGTATAATCCAACTATTAAAACTTTCAGCTACATTTGAACTATACTCTCCATATCGTTTACCCTTAAAAAACAAATCAGTCCACTTATCAAACGGTTTATCCTTTAAAAAGTTCATAGCTGCAGTACCTCCAACATCCAAAAATTTAGAATATGCAGCTTCAAATTCATTTAAATTTGAAGCTCGAGAACACAACTTAAACAAGTCAACAATCGAAACATTTGTATTCTTTGACTTAACAGTTGAAAGCAAGTTTTGTTCCATATGAAGATAACAAAAACTATGAAATGCGTTAGGGAAAACTTCACGAATACCCAAAACTAACCCTTGATGACGATCTGAAATAAAAACCAAATCACGAGTTTCTTCAAGCATTTTCTTCAAGTGCCTTAAAAACCATCTCCAATTATCCACATTTTCAATGGAGACTACACCCATAGCTAAGGGGAAAAAGCCTGCAAATTAAATAACAGCCAAATAGACAATCAAATTACATGTAAAAAAAAACTGATACTATTAGGAACATAAAACTGATACCAGAAAACTGGAAATTAAATTTGTTACAAGAATCATAAAAACAGATACTACCAGGATATGAAAACTGATATCAGGAAAATTGGAAAAAATAATTATTAAGTAAAAATTTAAAAAACTGATACTGCCAGACACATAAAACTGATACCTGAAAACTGGAAAATTATTTTTTAACAAGACATCATAAAAACTGATACTATCATGATATGAAAAGTGATACCAAGTAACTGCAAAAATAAACATTAACTAATACTTAAAGAAACTGATACTATCAGGCTTCTAAAAATGATATATAAAAACAATTTAAAATAAGACTTAACATAAGCGAATACTACATGTCACCTAACACCAATATGTAAGAAAATAAAAAAACTTGAACACATAAAACAAAACAAAAAATACCTTGATTACCATTCATTGTAGTAGCTCCCATCAGTACACCTGGTCGTCCCTTTAAGTGAGTAGCGTCCAAAAAAATCATGGGTCGGCAATACTCAAACCCACGTATACATGCAGAAAGAGCAATAAACACTCTCTCAAACTGGTTAGTACTGGCATTGACCTCTAAATCAACATAACTACCAGGGTTATGATGTTGTAGTGCCTCCAAATACCATCTCAAGTCATCATAAGACATAGCATCATTACCATACAATTCAGCCAAAGCAAGTTTTTTTGCAGAGTAAACAACCGGATAATTCAACTCAATATTATATTCTCTACGAAAATCATCTATGATATCCTTAGGCTTCTTGCTTGGATGATCACGAATTTCATCTATAATCAATAATTTAATAAACGAGCTAGAAATATTCGGATTGCTCAAATTTTTAAGTCCACCACCACAAGAATGCTCACTAACTAAATTTCGTATGAAAAACCTATTAAGTTGGGTGGAATCACAAGTTGCATGAACTTTAAATTGACATCCAGTAGACAAAAAAGAAGAGCAAACAACTGTTATCCTAGAAGAATTATTCTTTAAAAAAATTAGTTCATATCCTGTCTGAATTTGATATGCCATCAATAATCCCCTAAAGTCAATAGCACTACCAAAACAGAACCCTTTAAAATCAGAAATGGAAAGATTAGATCCTCTCTTCATCATGTCTTTTAAGTAACTTTTTCCACGTACAACAATTGTAGAACACAAAGATGCATTAGACGAAACTTCAAATGCAGTTGAATGAGAACTTGTATCAATATTTTGGAGATGACAATCCTTCCGCTTAATAGTGAAAGAAAAGAAAGCACTCTTTTTATATAGTTGAAAGCAGATTGCACTTTGAAGATCGGAATTAGTATCAACAAATGTTATTTTGTTCTCAAGCAAATAACTAATCTCGATTGAATCAGGAGTAAGTTGAGACCAATGATGGCATAATTCATTCTTCAAATCATATAATGAACTTTTAACGGTCAACCGAGTACTGAAGGTAAGATTGTTGAACAAAAACAAAACCAAAAGACTATCATCACCACTGAAAAAAAGAAAAAAAGGAAAAAAATAAAAAAGAAGTCAGCAAATTATTATATAACTGTTACAAATTTTGATTCAAAACTGATACTGTATTGTTGTACACTTAACAACAGATAATAAACTGATACCATCAATGACATAAAACTGATACTGCATTGCTGTACACTTAACAACAGTGAACAAACTGATACCACAAATGACATAAAACTGATATTGTAATGCTGTACAATTAACAACAGAGAACAAACTGATACCACCAATGACATAAAACTGATACCCAGATATAAACATAATATTTATGAACATAACACCAATACAACATGCCTTAAGAGATTGCAATATTGAGCTACTACAACTTATAATATTTGACAGAATAAAACTGATAGCATATCCATTAACCACATAGCATAACACATTACAAATACCGTAATCTACATGAAAACAACCAAAAAGTGAGGACAATTTGATACATCTATGAACACAATGTAAAGGAAAAAAAAATTGCTGAGAGCAAAACATATAACCTGCTGGTGCTGCTAATCGAATCCATTAATCAACCAATTCAAATCAATCCGAGAAAACCTGAAGAGAATCGATCACATAAAAAAAATTAAAAACTGAAAAAGATCGCGCAAAGGAATTTCAGAACAGGGAAAGCAAAAAATAATCGCTCAAAAGAAAATCGCACGTAACAAATAGCCCAATCGCGCATAGGAAAATTATAATCGCTCAAAAGAAAATCGCACCTAACAAATAGCCCAATCGCGCACAGGAAAATTGATTTTGCAAAGGTGCCTGAGTAATCGCGTCTGAAAATCTGAATTGGAGAAGACGCGCACAGAATTTTCAAACGCAAATTTGCAAATCGATTTTCTCTTGAGATGATGCGAAATTAGGGTAACGAGAATGTTTCTTAAAGAGGTAATTGCGTGCGCTAGATATGCGAGAAAATCTTATATATTGTCCTGGAGAAAAAAAAAATGGACTGTCCTTATGAACAAAAAGCCCAATATTTTTGTCCTTCACAATATTTTCCTGTTTTTTTTTTCAAATCCAATTTGATGGAGATTTGATTATATATGTATGGTTTATATTATTGATGATATACAAGTAGATCTAATTTATTCTTTCCCGATCTACTATTACTTTTCATATGTAATTCTTTTGGATAGACTGAAGGCAAAATATCTCTTGAAAAAAATGATTTTTTTATGTACATCTAACAAAGATAGAATATCTCTTTAAAAAATGATTTTTTTTATGTATATCCAACAAAATTATGGGTATTAAATGTAGTGGTGTAGCGTTTAAATTCAATGACAATATTGATTTATCACTGGAAGTGAAATTGAAAAAGGAAAAATTGAAACATGATTTAAACAAATTCTTTCAAATTAAGAAAAAAAGGAGCATGAAGTTCGTATGCAAAAGGCTTAAGCTATTTAACATGATTTAAACAAATTCTTTCAAATTGGAGCCACAATTTTCATCTAGCGGGAAATTTTTTGGACTCGATCCAATCATTTAAAAAGTTGTTTAATATGACAAGTTAAGTATTATTTGATATGGTGGAAAGATATTCATCGAGAGGAAATTTTTGATATGGTGGGAAGCGGTCCCATCATTAAACTATTATTTTAGAAGTTATTTAATATGATAAGTTAAATATTATATAGTAACTATTTATTAATTTTTTTTATTTTTGTTTTACTAATTTTTGAAAATATTTAAAAGTATTATATAAATTTGTTGATTTTTTATAAAACTATAAAATATGACATGCTAATTAGTTATTTTGTACTCATTAATGGTTAATTTTTAGTTTTAAATTATTATTAATTATTAGTAATAATTAAAGTTTTAGTGTTAATTTAAAACTAATTATTTCATATTTAAACAAAACTTTTTATAATTAGTAGTCATCAATTGTTTAGTTATTAATTACAATTATTTAATAGTAACTCTTGACTAATTATTAACTATTTATCAATAATTAATTGTTCATTGAATAATATTTATTTATTTAGAATACAATATCAATTTATTAATGATTATTTATTTATTATTTACTACGTATCATTTATTTTAATGATTTATTTATTTATTTATTTATGCATTTATCACTATTTATTAATTGTTACTAATTATATATTATTAATAGTTATTAGTTATTAATTATTAATCATTTATAATTATTTTTTAGTTGTACTTACTAATTATTGCAATTGTCAAACCAAAAAGCTTGTAATAGGATTCTATTCCAACTGTCAATAAAAAGAATTATCGAAATAAGCATCTATATATTGATTACTAATTATTAATAGGAATTACTTCGTATTTTTAATTAATTATTACTTATTTAATAGTAATTATTATATATTAATACTTAATTGTTATTATCATTGCTTAAGTATATTCATTAGTTTTTAGTTTCATTATTTATTATTAGAAATTAATTTTTACTAATTAATAAATAATTTTGTAATAATAATTACTAATTATCATTTATTAATTATTATTAAATTGTTAATCAGTGACTAGTAATTATTACAACTAATTATTTCATACTTTCGAACTGACTATTAATTGTTATTATATTTAATAGTAATTACAATTATATTTAATGATAATTATTGATAAATAATTTTTTTTATTAATTCATTATGTATTATTATTTAGTTATGATTATTAATGTATTATTTCAGTGGGCAAAGGAAAAATAATTATAGGCATCTATTACAAATATAAAAAAACAATAATTATTAAAATTTGGCTCTTTTACAACGGGCAAACAAAAATGGTTGTAATAAGCATATATGACAACTGGTAAAGAGGCAGAGTCGTAAGAAGTATGCAATTATAACAACTGACAGAAAAGTTAGGTTGTAATAGGCATCTGTGATAACTACCTAAACAGAAGAGTTGTTAAATATAAGTTTATTACAACTGTCATTTGGTGACAGTTGTAAAAATACAGTTGCAGTATGGTCTTTTTGTTGTAGTGCTTAGAAGTCAAACCTTCAAAAGTGGAAATAAAGCCTCAAAGTATATAAGTGTGCTTAATATTTTCTTATAGCAAAGGATATAGAATTCGATAATAGGAAAGGATCATTACAGATTCGGGGTAATGGATGATAAGGCGGAAACCCTCCAGCACGCTGTTTCATCTTGCGTCGTCGCTTCTTGACCTCTTCTCACCCCTGCGCTCTTTGAAACGGCCCAGACTTCCCGATCCCCGAAGAGAAGGAGGAGCCCGGATTATTTGGAGAACACGACGCATCAGAACACAAACAATAGAACATTTCATTGCTATTTCAACAATTTACATCAGAGTACAATATATCGGAGTATGAATAAATATTACACAGCGGAAATAAAATAATATCAGAGATTAAAATTACGTTTTAAATACATAAACATAATGTGCAGCGGAAAATATCAACAACCACAACTAAATGAAATACATGGATACAAAGCATTCCGAATATAGCTCCAACTGTAATTCAGGATCCTTTGAAAAGAAATATCTACGAAAACCAAAACTACTAGCTGCCCGTGTGGAATATATGGGCATCCAGAGTTTAGATTAAACAATAAACTTTGAGTCAGTCATGGGACTGGTGTGATAACTAAATCATTTATTAACTTTATTTTAAAATTAGATAAATCGCGGGACCACACTATATGACACGGAATGGGTTTCCTCCCACGAATACCGTAGAACAAAACTCGCAATGCTAAATAAAAGAAAAACGAAGCTATTATAAGACTCAGGTCCCATCACACAATGCAATGCAAGCCGAAGGATAGAGTTTTACCTTATAATAGCCAAATATGCTTTGTACGCAAAATTCATCTTTTATTATTATTATAAGTGTAGAAATCAACTTCAAATATAAATGTATCAATCACAGACGGCATACATACCATATATTATGTCGCCATACATAGGTTTACAACTAAAACCGAAAAATGTCGTATTGGAAATTTGGATTTCCATCATGATGGATGCTGATTTGAAAGATCTATCGCGCAGTGCAATACTCAACGACTTACGTCCAGGGCATTGGAAAACACCGTAATGCACATCCGCCTATATCCAGGAAATCAAGTATCACTGCGGCTTACGTCCCAGCTAGATAAAACACTGCTTACTCTATGGGAATCTGGGGGTGTGCCCTATCCCTACTAGGTGTGGAGCGACCACACCCAGCCTATCTTGGTCGATCGAATCCATCCTCATCTCGAAAGTATACTGATCTAACCATCAGTTCACCATCATACTGGTGTGTGAGGCTCGCGAATTAACGCAACACAAATCTACGCTACTTAAAGCTGTGCTTTGATCATCATCCACCAAGCTCTTCTTTTCAACAAAAGCTTGGATCACTGCAACTCAGAATGCTACATTATCAATCCATGTCATACCACTGATTTCTACCAATATATAACCTCTAAGCTTGTACGTCTCAGAGAAGGGTGTTAAGCAAGAGAATAAATTCTCCGCCACCAAACAGATATATATATATATATATTTAGCAGAGATCAACGAATACAATATAACGGAATACAATGTCATACATACAATCCATTTGCAAGTCCGAGTCGGGTCTGAACGAAACCGGAGGTACATTATTCCTCGTTCATATGTCTAATACAGGAGAGAGGCCCTCGCATATCCGAACAATCAACAAGTACGTCCGGACAACTACCACTATAACCCCTTCCTGTGAGCTAACCAATCCATGGCATCAGTAGTAATCCATTCGATGTGAAGATCGTCGGTCTTGCACCGTCTTCAATATCTTCGACTTTTAATCGTCGAATCAGCTATTCAGAATGGGTTAAATCTGGTCTTTCCGAACAACTCGTGTATCTTATAATCAAGTGTTATAAAAACACATCATACGACTCATTCCAATCCATAATATTCTTTTATTCAAATATTCTTCACATTGGGAATTATTCCCATAAATCTTATCAAAGATTTAATTCATTTAAACTTCTTGTTTAAATCTTCACTTGGAAACCATTTCAAAAGATTTTGTGTTTTCTTTTCATAATTTTAAACCAAATTATGGTTTATCAAACTAGTCGGGATTATCGAGCCTTACCGAAGTAATCATTTATTTTATTTTTCCAATCCCAACCTATTTATCCCTTGGAGCAAAACTGGTAGTACTCCAAATCTAACACCCACTGTGTTATTGGTAAATTCGATTACCGTTTAACATTCAAATCTAATTAAAGATTTAACTATGCATGAAGTAAAACTGGTGATACTACATTTTCGAACACTTCTAAAGTTTGGCAAAGTTAATTACCACATTAACATTTCAATCTAATTAAAGATTCATTGAAACTCCACTTGGTTTTAATCTCCAAAAATCATCATTTAATGATTATTCAAATTTAGGAAATAAATCCTGTCTTTAACTGGGTTAAAGAACGAACGTCATTTAAAACATCGTTCACGATAAACCCAAAATCATCTTCCATCAAAGTGGAATCTACACGGAAATCATAACAGTGTATAATTGATATAAATTCCCGTATCAGACTAATAATATAAATGGAATAACAACAAAGCCTCTTAAATTCCATATATAGCAACAGTCTTCCTTTACGGAAGCTCATCTCAATTATTACCAAATCGAATTCTATTCAATTCCAATTTAATATATTAAATTGGAAAACTTTCCTTTGGAAATTTTCCATTAAATCTTAATAAAAAGATTTATAAATTCCAAATCATATCTTCGCTGTTAATTGGGTTAAAGAACAAATGTTATTTAAAACACCGTTCAAGATAAACCCAAAAATCCAATTTTAATTCAATTCCAATTAATTGGTAAATTTCTCTAAATCTTAATTAAAAGATTTATTCTTTTCTCAACTGGGGTTTAAGAACAGTGTTATTTAAGACACTATTCATGACAAACCCAAAATCCAATTCGATATTAAATTCAAGGCTCTGAATAGAAATTATGTCGGCTTATATTTAATATCATATTCTGAAACCAACAAATATCGTATTGGGAATAACGATATCTGTATCTTCCAAATTCCTCAGCAATATCCGTATAATAACGAAATCCAATATCGAAATATTTCGAAGATTATTTCCATTCTAATTCATACGCCGGAAAATTCTGGTTATATTAAAACCATATCAATTCCTTTCAATTCTTTATTCTAGTGGTTAGCTAGTTCATTCTGATAAAAATATCATTTATCTTTACAAATATGGAATATTTCATCCAAACTCTTTCCAAATCATTTATTATGATTTTACATAATTTATTCATATTTTTAATAATTTTATTAAGGCCCTTACAGTTGGTTTCCAATATCGGCCATCGAACTGCATCCATAGCGACCTTTTCCACAACTGATTTGGACATATTTTAAAATCTAACAGCTAGATTTCAAATCTCTTATTATTATTCGAAATCTCTTTTCGATACGAACCCAACGGTTCTAGTTTTAGGAGAATCCGACGGTCGGATCTCCCGTTATGCCAATTTGAAGTTAATGGTTGAAATTCGCGAACGGTCACTGTGCGGCGCGTTCTACTCAAGCCATTTAAATATATATAATATATATTGTCAATTTCCATTTAAAACATATTTTACCAATCGTTTATAATTCCATTTTAAAACTATTTCAACTTCATTTTCAATTTTAAATCAAAATTGAATATTCCATATCATTATAATATTAAAATGATAATCTTTTCAAAATATCTGATTTTCCATTTCCTTTTCGTATTCATTATAAAATGAATAAAATCGATTAATAAACCCGTTCGAATTAAAATGGCGTTCAACTACTTAACTCGGCTTCACATTTAAATATTTTCGTGTCCATCCAAAATCGGACATCAAAATCAGAATTTAATTCTTCACTAAATATTATTTTAAAAAATTCGTTCATATTATGAATCGGAATGCGACTCAATCAACTACCATATAATTTCAGATATATGGATTTCATACATCGCATGTATTCAACAATAATGATAAATAATCATTGAACATTCAAACATCATCCAAAGTGCATTCTACAATATTATAAGCATTAAAATAAACAAATAATGCTCATCACAGTCTGTAAACTAATCGATTGACGTACGACTAAATATTGGGATTAGTGTATGTCAAATATCATCACAATACTCATGTGGGTTTTTCAAACAACAACGATCTATTTAAATAAATCATTGGTTAATAAATTTAACCAATTCTAATTCGGTTTGAAATATTTTTCTACTTAACCAATTTTCATTGTTTAAATAATAAATGAATATTTATATCTCATTTCAACAACCACAAAATGTCTATCCATATTGTTTGAAATACGAGTGTCGTATATTCAAACAACGCTTCTTGTGCAAATGAGTCGTGAATAGTTCATGTGTTGAACTCAAGCAATTTCACATACAATAGATAAAAATCAACAATGACAATCTACATATATTTTCAATTATAAAATAAATAATTGTACAAATATTTTAGTGAGAGAATTCTCACTTTGGTTTCCACTTCGTCATTCTTTATTGAATGATTATTTTAATAAAATTAAACCAGACGTTCAATTTTATCAAAAACTGCAAAAGATACAACGGTTTGAATATCGATTACATAAAAAAATACAATTGATTATATAATTACACCATTATTTTTCCGTAATTACCATCTAAACAAATCGAGGTCGTTCCTTCTCGTCATCTTCAGACATCCGCTTGAACCCATCGCGCAAATCCATCTTTCCACTACCGCACCTTGTCAGAGCCGCTGGACGTCGATCGGAGGGTGCCACAAGAGGCGACTCGGCCTGCTCCACCTCCACCGTGAGTGTGATGAAACTCAGTGGGCCCCATTCTCTGTGATTTGCATGCGAATGTCCGAGCTTTCAGCTCGAAAATCAAGCTGCCTGTGCCATGAATTTTCGTCAAAACTGTACCCATTCGAAGAGCGTAAAGAGCTCTACAACTTTCGCTTTGAGGTGGGGATGAAATTCTATTTGGATGAGGAGAGATTAGGGATTAAATTTTCGAAAAATTGTGGCCATTAATCATTGAAACGGCGGTACAGAAGGTTGTGGGAGAATTAGGGTTTTCTGGGTAATATATATCTATATATATATATTATTTTTATTCGAAAATAATTCGTTTAATCTCCGAACTCCAAATCAAACCCAACGACTGTTGTTACGAACCAAATACTCCCATTCCAGACACAATGGAATATGTTTTGTAAGCCAATTCGACTGTTTCGATCAGTTTTTATCAAAATTAATATATAAATTAATATAACGGTCAATATTGAATTTGAACATACATTTTAATTTACTGGGGCCACATACTGCCTCCAAGAATTACAAATATATAAATCTAGCTATGTTTTGATGATACGATCCAAACAAAATTAATTTCGTCGAATTTGGAGACCATTTGAAAAATGGTCATTTTCTAGTCGATTGAATTTAAACTAAAATTACAAAACACGTTTAAATTTAACATGCTCACATATTAACTCCAAAAATTATGAAATTTGTAACCTAACAATAATTTGACATTCCAGATCCAAAAGAATTAGTTTCGTCGAAAATGGAGGTCCTTTGCAAAATGGCTATTTTTAAGGGCTTATATATTATTAAAATATATATAAATTCTATAGCGACTATTTTAAATTTTAAACTGGACATAACTTACAGTTTATAAAGTGAAATCTCAATTTCTTACATTTGTTAGAAAATTACTGTTCAAAATATTCCAACGTTTCTTGTTTTATCCAATTTTGATTTATATTGAATTCTATACATTCAATTGAAAATTAAAATCGAATTTTCAAACTACCGCGCCATTACGAGTTCGTTTTATAATTAAAATAAATTTATACGTTCTACCTTCGATTTAAATAAATTTTTAGCCTTTATTATTTAAAATAAATCCTTTTAAATATTCAAAACCCATTAAAATATCTAAAATAAAAAATTTAAATTGGTTCAGAAATTCCGGATTGTCACACTCTTCTTCTTCCATTTCCATGGCCAAGAGAAAAAACCCCAAGTCTCGATATCTCTCTCTTCGATAATTACTAGATCTGCAAGCCATGCCAAAGCTCTCCAATCACAGTCCGATTCTGACTTAAATCATGAATCCTTTGCTCCGTTGCTGCGACCAGTGTATTCACTACCAGAAACCCATCCTCTCAACGCGCTAATTGTTGACCTATCTGCTGCTGGTCCTTCAACTCGTATGCTTTCTCCTATTCAGGGTAAGTCTCCTGTGTCTCCTATGCTTGCTAAAGCTTCGACTGAATGGCCACTACCTGCTGCTGTTGGGTCGAGTTCGTCTGACCCAGCTGTCCTTGGGTTGAATTTGGGTGTTGATCCTATATTTGGGGCTTCGACTTCTAACCAATCTTTTTTGGGGTTGTTGAATACCATCACAAATGCTTATTAGTTGGGTAAAGCAATGAATTGCAGTGCCTCTGAGTTACATGAGGATGTTGGATTGTCTGGCTTCTCTTCCCCGTGCACTGTGGCGTGTGAAAAAATTCAACGGCCATCACCTATTCGACAAAATTCCTCAACCAATGTGCATTCAAAACCAGTCAGTACGTGTCCACTTAGCGTTGTTGCACCAGTTATGAGCCTAGCACCGAAGCCTCCAATGAATTAGACATCCCTGTTCGCTTCCCTTCCTCATGTAGCTAGGGAATACACACTGGTAAATTTTGATATTTTGCATGCTGAAAGTGGCTCAATCCCTCCCCCGGAAATCCATGACGAAGCAGCTATGTTTTGGAATGATAAACTTTTAGGGTTTTTTTCTTGATTCAAAACCTCCTGCAGTTAACATGCTTTCTTCACGTCGGAACTCCTGGCAAATCCGTGCCCACTTGAGAATGACAATTGTTGACGGACCTTATTATTTCTAGTTTTCCTCGGCTGAAGAAAGAACACGTGTCTTGGAAGTCGCTCCATCTATTATTGATGGTATGCCATTTATTGTGGCTACTTGGAGCGCCTCAGTTGATAGAGTTCGGGAACATATCTGTCGATTCTAGTCTGGGCATAATTCGTCCACATTTCGTCTGTTCTTCAACCTCTTCTAGGTTTTAATTGGCTTGCTTGTCACATTGGTAAGCTCAAGTGTTTCGATGCCAATACTGTAGCAACGATAAATTTGGTATATGCCAGAGCCCTGATTGAAATTACACCGGATAAACCACTACCATCTAAAATCAAGCTTTACATTGAGAATCGTGAACACTTTGTGGATGTGAAGTATAGATGGAAACCTGATATCTGCACTACCTGCAAATCTTTTGGGCATTGTGCCGATGCTTGTCAGCTAGATGTGAATACGCCTTCCTTTGATAAAACTCCTCTCCCTAGGCCCCCTGTTAGAGTTTGGGTTCCTATTGGTAGGAAGGAAATCCGTGTTGAGAATGAGCCTGTTGTCTCTATTTTACCTGATATGCCTCTTCATCTTGTGCCCGTTGTCTTGATTCTACTTGATGTACTCCTCAATCCGGATGTTTCTTCGATTGAGAGTGAAAGATCTTGGGTTCATGCCCCTTCTAGCATGCACTATGGCACTGAGCATTATCTCTAAAAATTCATTGGGGATAAGGGTGAACGCCATCGTCTTTTCTATCGTCCTATTCGTAAAGACTTAAAATTATGGGGTGAGGGTGAAATTGGAGATGATATGCGGGATTCTTCCTGGGATAGAACTTTATTTTTTGTCCCACGACATCTTGCTATGTTGATGATCTTGCTTGTCGTTTCTGGACCTTTGAGTGGGCTATGTCTCCCTACGTAGGGACTTTTTACGCGAATAATTCTGTCCAGAATATGGTATGGATTACCTTGTCTTTGTGCTTAACTAGTTTCGTGATCTTAGTTATTTTGTTGTTTTGATAGTGACCGGACATTTCCAACCAGACTAGTTACTCTGTGGATTGTGCGAAGTACCTGTTTTTCCCTTTTTTTTCAATAAAAGTGGTACGACCACTATAAAAACAGCTTGCCTTGCCAAAATATAAAATAATAGGAAAGGATTTGAAAAGGAAATTAAAGGAAAAGTTTCAATAAAAGGCAAAAGCTTTATATTCCAATTTTATGGCACACATAATTTCTTAAAGAAATTTATTGTTGAAAGAGATCATTACATTTATAGTAAATACTATTTTCTTGAAGAAAAATAATAAAATGGCTCTCGTATGTGAACAAAAGCACTTTCTAGAAAAGTTTCTACAATTTAAAATATACAATAATATTATATAAATTATGATAAAACTTGAAGTTTTATTATAGTAATTTTAGAACATATCATATTTCCAGAAGAAATATTTTATTGTTTCTTAGAAAAACTTTTATAAAGATAATATGCATCTCGAGATCATATTAAGTTAAGATCTAAATATTGATCTTAATTTAGCATACCTGAAGTGAATGAAAAAGTAATTTTTGTTATAAAAATAGAAAAATTTAGAACCTACAGTTTCTATAATGGTAAGAGGTAATTTTGATGTTAAAAAGAAAGATCTAAAATAACTTTATATGGATTGTATAATTTGAATCTAAACATGTAATTTTAATATTTGTGAATTTTATGTACAAATTTGCAAGTTTCTCGATTCATTCAAATTCAAAAAATGTAAAATCTTGGTTTTATGATTATGCACTTTTATTCAATTCTCGATTAGACATTATGCTTATATATGGTATTTTAGAAAATATGATTATTGAGAAATGCAGTACAACTTTAAGTTGTTCATTTCAGTTTTATCATTGATCAATATTGTAACTAAATCAAAATTTTATTATGTTGATTTAAGTAAAATTTATTTATTTGATTCATATATTTGGACCATGTACCACCTATTTCCTTTGTTTTTGTAATAAATGCATTAAATGTATCGTTATGGTAATATATTATATTATCGTAAATGTATTAATTGCATTGGGTACAGTAAGTTAAATGATGCATGTTTGTGTTTGAAATAAGAATAAACAAATGTATTATTATTTGATGTATTTAGCAAGTAATATCTAATGTAATGGAAGAAATAAAAAAGTTTGAATCACAAATCTGAATTTGTGCAAAGAAATTTTTAAACTAGAAGTTGTATAACTTGAAGTCTAAGACCTGAAGTCTTGAATTACGGAAAAAAAACATTTTAATAAAATTTACAAGTTTGATACCTTGACGACTAGCAAGAATGTAAAAGCTTCTAAATTAAAAGTATGTAAAAAGATTGAGAACCATAAGTTCATCATAAATTAATAAACCTGGTATACTTGTGTGTGTGTGTGTGTATACATACATACATGCACAGGAACCTAAAGTTTATCAATCAATGAACTTGAAATAATTCATAATTTAAAAGCGTGAAGCTTTATTAAAACCGTGTGAAATAATAACATTGTACTTCTTAAAGAAGTTCCATCATATAGGGCAATGATGATGCATCCAAAGATTTCACAATTTTCAAAATGAGTTGTATCTTGCTTAAATATTTACATTAACATATTGTATTAAAGAATCGATTTTAACAACTTGAAGTTATTTATATATTTTATTTGAACTAGAAGTTTGTTGAGTCAAGGAATTTTGATTTCTGCCAAATAAATACGCGATGATCGACAAAAAGGAGAACTTCATTGGTTTAAGGAAATAAGGTGCTACATATGGTATTATTCAATAGAGGTTGATTATTTGGTATGATAATAGTGTTTATTAATGTTAAAATCTATCCTCAAATAATCAATATTTATATATATACAAATAAGTATATATATATATATATATATATGCACATTAATTGTGCAAACTGGGCATAATCGGTCGACCGCCCAAATCGGACAAGCCGACCGTTTTTACCCAGTTTGCACAATAAACGTGCACACATATACACATAATGTGTATATATTTAAATTCCTGTCTACTGGTCTATTTTGACATGTCGGTCGTTTTTAAACAGAAGTAACTATTCGAATAGTCACTTCCATTTCTTCAAGAGTTGCTTCTCTTCCTCTTCACCAATGATCATATCCTTTGTTTGTAACTATTTACTAATGGTTACAACTATTTATCTATTATATAAACATCTTGAAATCATCAATTCAATTCACCAATTCTTTCTATCTAATCTCTATACTATTGATTTCATTCTTGAACTCTCAAGTACTCAAACGCTCATATTCTTCACAATATCGTTCTTGAATCCTAGAATTTATATATTATTCTTTTGATTCAATACGGTATCATCTTCCAAAATCTTCATAAACACAAATACTATTTGAGGATAAGATTATAGGAAGGTTGTATAAGAATTGACAAATTCGTGTTATCGAGAACACATATTGTCAACTACAAAGTATATTCATCTTTGTTGAAGTCCTCCGTGTTTTAAGAGGCAAGTATTGAAGTCCTCCGTGTTGTAAGAGGCAAGTGTTGAAGTCCTCGTGTTGTTAGAGGCGTGAAATCCCGTTCGGCTGCTCGGGTGTTGTAAACCTGTTCCTCCGGGTGAAGTGAGGCTGTTGTTAGTGAAAACCCAGGTAGAAGTCTGGGACTGGATGTAGGACGGTGCTCTGAACCAGTATAAAAATCTCTAGTGTGATTTTTCTATTTTTACTACATTTACTATTATATAGTTCTGTGATTAGCTATTACTTCATAATTGAATTTTGTTCGTCATATTATATGATCCTTATGAGTGTATTATAATTGAAGTACACACGCACATTTTCATTTGGTATCAGAGCACGGTCATCTTATAACCATAACACAGTTATTTGATATATTCTTGTAATATGGAAAATAACCCAAGTTCTAGTACTCAAAACAATACTTACACGGAAGGTCAATCAACACCAAGACCTCCATTCTTCAATGGCCTTAATTATAGCTATTGGGCAACACGTATGTCATTTTACATGCAGTCAAATAGCTATAATGCCCGGAATGCTACACAAAAAGAAATAGTGAATCCGACAACTGATTATTAAGAATGGACACCGGCTGAGAAAACAGCAGTAGCTGTAAATGAAAAAGCAATAAATATGTTGTTTTGTGCATTAGACTAAAATGAATATAACCGTGTTAGTATCTGTACCACCGCATATCAAATTTGGCAAACGCTGAAAACCACTCATGAAGGTACTAACAAGGTTAAACAAGCCAAAATAGTCATGTTGAAGAGTCGGTTTCAAAATTTCAAAATGAAGCCAAATGAGACAATCAATGACATGTATTCACAGTTTCAAACTATTCATCATGCATTTATTGGATTAGGACAAAAACATTCCGATTTTGATGTTGTTTCAACAGTCCTACATTCTCTGACTAGTGAATGGGAAGGAAAAGTATTAGCGATTGAAGAAGCTAATGACCATTCCGTCATGAAGCCAGATGAATTGATAGGAAATCTAATGTCCTATGAAGCAAACTTGTAGGCTAAAAAGGAACAGAAAGAAGAAAAGAAAAATACAGCATTTCATGTCGGAAAAGATGAAGATGAATCAGAATCTAAAGAAGAAGAAGACTTAGCTTTTATGGCAAAAGGTTTCAAAAAATTCCTGAAACAACGAAAAGCTAGTCCATATAACAAAGGACATCTGGTTCAAATAAACCATGATCATCAGTTATAGAATGTTTCAACTGCCATAGAAAGGGGCACATGCACAAAGATTGTCCAGAGCAAAGAAGAAGTCAGAAAATGACAAGTTCAAATACAAAAAGGATAAATCAAAGAAACGAGCTTTCTCAGTCACATGGGATGATTTAGACTCGTCTTCGTCAGAAAGTGAAAGTGATTCATAAAATGAACAAGAAAATGTTTGTTTCATGGCAACAGAAGATGAGGTACAAATTCCTACATTTGAAGAAGTTCTTGATATTAATGCCAAATTAATAGTTAAATTTAAAAATATGAAACGACAATGGAAAGAAGCCAAAGCATATTTAAGTAGAGCAGAGTTTGAACGAGATATGTTAAAAGATGAGAAGAAAATATTAGAAGAAGAACTTGAAAAGTTCAAGAATCATCATCTAATATTGATTCTCAATTATCTCTTTTGAGTCAAGAAATTGAAACTCAAAAAGAGAAAAATGATGCTCTCACTACTGAAAATCATGAGCTTAAGGCAAAAGTCAAAATTCTGGACCTAGAAAAAGCTAGTTTACAAACCAAGTTAGATAATATTACTCAAAATGTTTCTAACTTCAATAAAGTTCTAGAAAATTTGACAAAAATCATTCAAAGTTCACAATCTGTTTCAAATAAACAAGGCTTGGGGTATAAGAAACAAGAAACCCAAAAACATCTTGGTTTCAAAAGGAAAAATGTAAAACAAAATAAAGTTAAGAAAAATCTTAGTTTGTTATATTCCAAACCAAAACCAGTTGTGAAGTTTCAAAAGAAAAATGTGAAGACTATCAAGATATGGGTTCCTAAAACAAATAATAATTTGATTAGGAACAAATATATTCAGCATTTTATGAATACTGTGCATTTTAATTCCAATTATGTATATAAAGGGGATACCGGACCCGTATGGGTTTGGACTCCTAAGACCTAACTCTTAGGACCCTATATAAAGGTGGGTACCATGGACTTAATTTTATATTTTGCAGGTCCTACTTAAGAAAAGAGGAAAGTGGATACTGGACAGTGGTTGCTCGAAGCATATGACTGGAGACAAGAGCTTATTGACAAATATTACTTACTCAGATGGTGGCTCCGTCACTTTTGGAGATAATTCAAAAGGCTACATCATCGGCAAAGGCGATGTGAGCAATTTCAGTACATCTAACTTACCTCTTATTACTATGTTATGCTAGTTAGAAATTTGAAACACAATTAACTTGGTATTAGTCAGTTATGCGACAAGGGTTTTACAATTTCCTTTTCTGATAATAAGTGTAATATCTTAGATAAAGACCATAAGTTAGTTTTTGAAGGATATAGAGACAGAAATATATATATATTCTGAATATGAATATTAATCATAATTCAGATATGTGACTTATAGCAAATGATAATGATCCGTGGCTATGGCACAAACGCTTATGTCATATAAACTTCAGAACTATTGACAAGTTAGCTAAAAACGATCTAGTTAGAGGACTACCCAAGATGAGCTTTACAGTTGATAACATTTGTGATGCGTGTCAATTAGGAAAATTGACTAAATCATCTTTTAAATCCAAGAAAGTCATATCAACATTACAACCACTTGAGCTACTACATATGGATTTATTTGGAACAACACAGGTTCAGTCAATAATCCATAGTCGATATGTGTTTATAATTGTTGATGATTACTCTCGTTACACTTGGACGATTTTCTTGAAAAACAAAAGTGACACTTTCGATCATTTCAAATCTTATGTCAAGAGAATTCATAAATCGAAAGGGCTTAAAGTTAAAAATATAAGAAGTAATCATGGCGGAGAATTCGAAAATAATGAATTTGAACATTTTTGTACAAAGAAAGGTATATATCATAACTTTTCTTTTCCAAGAACTCCACAACAAAACGGAGTTGTAGAACGGAAAAACCGGACTTTACAAGAATGTGCAAGAACATTATTAAATGGAACCACTTTACCAAAACATTTTTGGGCAGAAGCTGTTGCAACTGCGTGTTATGTTTCCAATCGTGTATCCATTCGACCTCTCACCAAGAATACATCTTATGAATTATTTAATCAAAGAAAGCCAAATATTTCATACTTCAAATTTTTTGGTTCTAAGTTCTTTATTTTAAGTACGGAAGACCATCTCGGAAAATTTGATCCAATGTCTGATGAAGGTGTATTTGTCGGATATTCGGAACGGAGCAAAGCCTATCGTATATTTAACAAAAGAACCAAAACTATTGAAGAATCACTTCATGTTTCATTCGATGAATTCTATCAACGCTTTCATAATATATCAGATGATGATCAAACAATAGTCACTGATAATCCAAACATCACAAATGTTGATTCAGACTCGGAAATAATTGATGAGAATATTCCTCAACCATGTGTGATATCTTCTCCACCAGGATTATGATCTCCTCTAAGGATATAAAGAGATCATCCGGTTCAAAATATAATCGGAGAAGTAACATCACAAATTAGAACAAGGAGTCAACTCAATCAAATGGGTCATGTTGCGTTTCTTTCAAATATCGAACCTAAGAATCCAAAAGAAGCTGGTACTGATGATTACTGGATCATTGCCGTGCAGGAAGAACTAAATCAGTTTGAGCGCAATGATGTCTGGGAACTTGTTCCAAGACCAACTGATCAGTCAGTTATTGGTATTAAATAGGTCTATAAAAATAAGGTCGATGAACAAGGAAATATCACCAGAAACAAAGCAAGATTAGTAGCACAAGGACATAACCAGGAAGAAGGTATCGATTATGAAGAAACATTTGCACCAGTTGCTCGACTAGAAGCTATAAGAATCTTATTATCTTTTGCTTGTCACCATAATTTCAAACTTTATCAGATGGATGTCAAAAGTGCTTTTCTAAACGGATTTATCAAAGAGAATGTATATGTCGAACAACCTCCCTTGTTCGTACATGAAAAACATCCTGACCACGTATACAAACTTATGAAGGCTTTATATGGTTTAAAACAAGCACCTCGTGCTTGGTATGAACGATTACACAGCTATCTTACTGATTCAGGATTTCAAATAGGCAAAGTTGATCAAACTTTGTTTATTAAACATTCTCAAAAAGATATATTGGTTATCTAGATATATGTAGACGATATTATCTTTGGTTCGACAAACGATAAACACTGCAAAGAATTTGCGGATATTATGACCAAAGAGTTTGAAATGTCTCATATGGGAGAACTATCATGTTTTCTTGGTCTTCAAATCAAACAACTTTCAAACGGTATTTTTATTAACCAAGAAAAATACTGTTGAAATCTTATCAAACGCTTCAGATTAGAAAATAAATCTGGTAAACCTACTCCCATGAGTACAACTACACATCTTGAAAAAGATGAAAATGGTAAGAGTGTTGACCAGAACTAATATCGAAGCATGATTGGTTCTCTTCTTTATCTTACAGCAAGTCGTCCAGATATAATGATGAGTATTTGTCTATGTGCACGATTTCAAGCAAATCCAAAGGAATCACATTTACGAGCAGTAAAACATATAATTCGTTATCTTAATAATACCAAAGATTTCGGTCTTTTCTGTCCAAAAGAATGTCCATTCGAATTAGTATCATATAGTGATGCTGATTTCAGAGGCTCTCGAATGGATAGAAAGAGTACAAGTGGTACGTGCCATTTTATTGGAAAATCACTTGTCTCCTGGTTTAGTAAGAAACAGAGTTGCGTTTCACTATCTACATGTGAAGCCGAATATATACCAGTAGCTCTTTCTTGTACTCAAGTAATATACCTGCAACAAACACTTCGTGATTTTGATATTCATTTATCAAATTCTATTATATACTGTGATAACACCAGTGCTATAAACTTATCAAAGAATCTAGTAAATCACTCTTGAACCAAGCATATTGATATCCATCATCATTTCTTAAGAGACAATATTGAAAAAGGAAACATATGTCTCGAATATGTCCAAACTGATCGTCAACTAGCGGACATTATTACTAAGTCTCTACTTGAATCGAGTTTTATTACATTGCGTATAGAGCTTGGCTTAATTTCTAGAAATGAACTTGATATGTAAACACTGATGTTATATATATCATTAAGTTCTTTTCTATATTCAGTTTATTCACCTACAAAACTTTAGCTATTTTTTTAGCTATTTCTATTTTTAGAAAATGAATATGAGCTATTCATTGTTTGTACGGCAAATCTTCCTTGACTTTTCTCATCCACTAATTTATATATATAAATCTCTATATATATAGGCTTGTCATTCATTCTCTCTTTGTTATCTCCTCCAATCTGAATTTAAAGGTCTATATACTTCATAATGGCTCACATTTGTGATGAGTGTGCACAAAGGTCTCACATTTCGGTTACAAGTTCTGAACCAGACAAGTATTACTCTCCTGAGACACCGAGAAATAAATCAAAATGCACTCATACCCCTGGAAATATGCTAGCATCTAAACATGCAAAGAAAGCACTGTTTGGTTCACCTCGCACAAGAGAGAAAATCAATGAGATCCATCACTATCAAAAGCATCAAATGGATCTTCAGAGACAACTTCACTATGAGCAACGACTTACTTTCGAACAATTATCACTTTTAGAAAGGATGGCATCATTCTTTTGCGGCACAAACAAACATGGCGTTTATGAACCGATGCCGCATGTTCCTCCATCCTTTAGGAGTCCAAACTCTTGGGATCGAAACTATAATCGTAATGAAGGTGCAAAGGAGAAATAGTCGCCATGGACACCATGAATTAACGAGGCCAAGGAAGAGTCGACCGAGCATAATTCGTCTACCTCTCATTAGATTTGTTTTTAAATATGTTATGATCATATTTTTGTATTTTCTCATGTTATAACATATATGTATTTTGTTTTTGAATGAATTTAATAAAATATAGACCTTTATAAAAATAGAATAGAGCAAAAAAAAGCAGGAAAACAAATTTCTGAAACACCAGTCGACCGATGGAAATCAACTAGTCAACCGTTTTGCTCCCGGTTTGAAAACGGTCGACCGGTGATTTCCCACCAGTCGACCGGTCTCGTTCAGAACTATTTTTAAAAGCCATATACAGTCATTTTTTAACCTCATCCATTCATTTTTACTCAAGCGTTTTTCTATCTCCAAAAACCCTCAAACCCTAGAACTCGAATTTACTACTCCAAAAACTTTTTAATGGCTCCTCCGCAGAAGAAATCGAAGAAAGCCTCTTCTTCCGAACTTCAACCCATAGACAATTCTATGAAGAAATGGCTTGTCGATCCAATAGCTATCAAGAGATGGAATGAGATGAAGGATTTCACCATACATCCGGGTTGTTTATTAAATATCCTGATTTCTCAAATTATCGTGTTCAACGATTAGCTAGAAATGCTCATATCGAATCCCTACTTGATTTTGATCACAATAATATTGAGATTAATCATGTTATGATCAAGCTTTTCTATGCTAACCTAAATTTGGACAAATACAAGCCGGAGAATCCTGCTCAATGTCTTTGGTCGGTTGTGTATGGCCAACAAGTCTTTATCTCATGTGAATGGATGGCAAATGTCCTTGGTTCTAATCTTATAGGACAAAAGTTCTCAAGTAATTTTTGTAATGTCCACGTCCGTAATCAAATAAGTCGTGAATTTATTGAAGATCACAAGGACAGTACAAAATCAACTAATTTACGTCCTACGGGTAGGGTTCTTCATTATACCATCATGCATTCTCTTTTGCCACGAATTGGAAATTTTGATGTCGTTTACAAGGAAAATTTCAAAGCTTTATATGCAATTTATGGGGGCATTCGCATTAATTGGATTGAAATGACCTTTGACGAGATTTTACAAGTAAATGAGTTAACTAGGCTGCATCTCTTCTATAATGAATATATTATGCGACGCTTACTTGATTGTGGCATTAATCCTCCTCAGTCAGCTATTTCCAAACCCAAATGCATAAGCAAAGCTTCGATTAAGCGGATGAAACTTCCTGAACCATGTTTTAATATCATTCCTTTTGAACAATGGAAGGAACAAGGCCATCAAGGAACTTCTTCTCAACCATCCCGTCCAAAACCAGAGGAAGTAAAACTTCTACGCTTGACTTCCTCGACAAAAGAATGTCTTGAAACTATTGCTAAAACCCAATTTCTTCTCGAAGCTCGACTTAAGCGTATGGACACTAAAATGGATAAACGCTTTAACAAACTTAAGTCATTCTTCAGATCTATATGGGAAGCAATATCTTGTGGTGCATCTTCTTCTTCTATGCATGCACAAGACCCCGGCAAGCGTCCAGCTCCTCCATCTTTTGCTTGGACATCTTCAGAGGAGGGTACTAACTCTAACACTAGTCATGGACGGGGTCGAGATAAATCTCAAATGATTGAAGAAGAAGAAGAAGAGGAAGAAGAAGGAGAGGAAACGGAATCCGAATAGTTTGTTTCTTCATTCGTGTTATGAACTTATGCTTTTATTTTTTTGTTTTCATGACGTATTCCGGCACTTGTATCTAAATGGTGTCGTAGTTTTTATTTGTAGTAAGACTTATGTATGCTAGTACTCTATGACTCTTATGATCTATGCTATTTTCTTTGTGTTGCTTTATAGATCTGCTAGTATCGTTTTCATTGTCGCTTATTATGTACTTATACTATCCTTTTTGTCGATGACAAAGGGGGAGAAAAATGGTACTAACATTGTATATGCAGGGGAAAGTTGTATTAATATCGCATATGCAGGAAATATAGTTAATATCTAAAGGCACAAACTCAGGGGGAGACTATATACAGCGGGAGATTCAAAGATATATTGTCATCAATCAAAAGGGGGAGAATGTTGAGTCAAGGAATTTTGATTTCTGCCAAATAAATACGCGATGATCGACAAAAAGGAGATCTTCATTGGTTTAAGGAAACAAGGTGCTACATATGGTATTATTCAATAAAGGTTGATTATTTGGTATGATAATATTGTTCATTAATGTTAAAATCTATCCTCAAATAATTAATATTTATATATATACAAATAAGTATATATATGCACATTAATTGTGCAAACTGGGCATAACCGGTCGACCGCCCAAATCGGACCAGTCGACCGTTTTTACCCAATTTGCACAATAAACGTGCATGCATATATACATAACATATATATATTTAAATTCCTGTCTACTGGTCTATTTTGACCCGTCGACCGTTTTTAAATAGAAGCAACTATTCGAATAGTCACTTCCATTTCTTCAAGAGTTGCTTTTCTTCCTCTTCACCAGCGATCATATCCGTTGTTTGTAGCTCTTTACTAATGGTTACAACTGTTTATCTCTTATATAAACATCTTGAAATCATCAATTCAATTCACCAATTCTTTCTATCTAATCTCTATACTATTGATTTCATTCTTGAACTCTCAAGTACTCAAAATCTCATATTCTTCACAATATCGTTCTTGAATCCTAGAATTTATATATTATTCTTTTGATTCAATATGATATCATCTTCCAAAATCTTCATAAACACAAATACTATTTGAGGATAAGATTATAGGAAGGTTGTACAAAAATTGACAAATTCGTGTTATCGAGAACACATATTGTCAACTACAAAGTATATTCATCTTTGTTGAAGTCCTCCGTGTTGTAAGAGGCAAGTAGTGAAGTCCTCCGTGTTGTAAGAGGCAAGTGTTGAAGTCCTCGTGTTGTTTGAGGCGTGAAATCCCGTTTGGCTGCTCTGGTATTGTAAACCTGTTCCTCCGGTGAAGTGAGGTTGTTGTTAGTGAAAATCCAGATAGAAGTTTGGGACTGGACGTAGGACGGTGCTCCGAACCAGTATAAAAATTTCTGTTGTGATTTTTCTATTTTTACTGCACTTACTATTATATAGTTCTGTGATTAGCTATTACTTCATAATTGAATTTTATTCGTCATATTACACGATCCTTGTGAGCGTATTATAATTGGCAAGTACCCATGCACATTTTTAAAGTTCAATACAGTTCCAAACCCGATGTTTTGGACATTATTATACGATTTTTAAGATTCGCAATAGTATTGCTTGATAAGCAAAAATTAATGATTTGAAACCTTATAAACAATTTGTTCTAAAATCAATAACTCGAATGCGAAAGAATATGCAAATCAATTACTTATGTGATACGCGGACGCATGTATATACACATATATGCAAATATTTAATTAACAACCTGAAGTTTTTATGAGTTCATATTATAAATTATGCATATATTATATAGTAATTCAAAAAGTCAATTGACATCAATATTGATCGACCTGAAGTCATGTGTGTATTCAAATGATCTATATAATTAGAAAATTATTTCAAGTTAATAGATCAATGAAAGAGAATTAGAAATATAATATGAATAAATCTTAGCGACCAATAAGAGCATTATCCTCCTACAATTGAAATACATATATTGTATTTGCTAGTGATAATGGATTTAAAATGAGAATCCAAAGAAGGTTTGTTGTTTAATGTGACAATATTTGTCAACATTGTGGGGGGGGGGGGGAGGGGATAAAGGGGTATAAGTTCATCTTGATCATTGATAATAAATATTTGCTAACTTATAGAATGATGCAAAATATTAAGTAATTTGCATAAATTATCAATGATGTCCCTAATAGACTTTCACCAATATAGATTTGAATCCATAAAGGATCAAAAGTTGTAAACCACAACTGAAAATGTGGAATAAAAGCCAATTCAAAATATTTTTGGAGTGAGTCATATAAATTCCAAATAAAGGAGGTATATGTTCTTAAAGAAACACTTAAGGGTGCTTTTAAAGCATCCCATGACATGATTTTTAAATAACCCTAGAAGTGGTTTAGGTACCTAAAATATGATAATTTTTGAGATCTCAATAAATCATGTATATAACTGACAAGAAATAATCACCAATAGTAAATTAATAAATAATAAAGCGCTTATATCTATAGATGGATTAAAAAACTCATATAAGAGAGAAACATGATTGGCCATCATGAAATTCTCCTAAATAAGATATATGAACCTGTAGTACATAAGATATGGACCTGTAGTCCATAAGATAAAATTAGAAATATATAAAATGATAAGTGGAAAATAGGGAGAAGGACAAACTTAACAAAAAATTTGGTGAAAAGTATGGAAAGTTTAGAATTTAGTGAGAAGAATAAATTTTAGTATAAATGGGAAAATGATAGTGGGCTCCTTGAATTCCACCTTTAGTGTAAATGTGTCCTTCTCCCTAATTTTGAAACTTTCCATACTTTTCACCATTTTTTTGCAAAATTTTTCCTCTAAAAGAAAATCCTCAAATGACACACTAGAGTTAATGAAGCACCATATAGTGTCAACAATATATTATATGTAATGAGCATTGTACTTTTAGAGATAATTGAATTGATTAAAGTAGTGAAAGTGTTTAAAACATTTACAATACCCTGATCGTATAAATGATGAAAGTATACAAATTCTAGAATAATTCAAATAACTGGTAGTGATAAAGAATGCAAACAGCAAGAAATGTAGCTTGCAATGTTCTTATAAGTATTGTTACGATGAAAATCTTGATATAATTCATGATGAGTAGGTCACTTCCTTCTTTCAAGAATTACTATAGTGAAATTCTCCGTATCCATTGAAGTGGTGGTTGCGATATGCATAACTTATTAAAATATATATGTTCCTGAAGAATATAAATAACATTTGTGGTTATATAGAATGACAAGGACATGTACGATAGATATAAGTCAAAACATGAGAATAAAATCGATACTGAGACTGTAACAATAAAACTATCGCATTATTACATTTCTAAAATTCCTGTATCACTCTTTTCTCTTCAAAAAAGTTCAACAATACATATTTCTTCATTTCTTTTGTGTTGTTGTAATTTCATCAACATATCTTCAACATTTTAATTTGGTATCAGAGCAAAACCGATCCACAACTTATTTGGGTTATTTTTTTATTTGATCCATCAGAGTATTTTCACCTTTTGGATTCATACTCATCAGAGAATTCAAGAATCTCTTCATTTGAGTGTGATTTGGAGATAAAATACTGTGCCCTGCCAATCATTGTGCCTGCATTAGTATTCTAACCTCACAAATCAAAGAAAAACAAATCTAAATATTCATTATCAATCAAGAAAGCAAGATTGTTCACATAATTCATAAATTAAGTCAAGAAATTCATCAGAAATAGGTTTATCTTTGAAAACTTAGGGTAAATCAAACCTTTCATCATCAAAAGCTTTCAAGAAAAGTCTATCAAGACTACAAATCTATTCTTGCTATTCTCAATACTAAGTAAGGAATATCAGAAACTTTTTTCTGTACGTGAACCATCAGAATCATCAGTAGAAGATCATCTATGGCTCAAGATAATACTTCTATTTATCAGCAAATACTGGAGCATCTCAGACACTTAATGTCAAATAGTTGATCAAAACCATAATTAGCCTACAAAGCCAGCTTATCACCATTCGTTTGGATAAGAATAACTATCTTCTCTGGAAGCTCTAGGTTGATATGGTATTGAAGGATTTGTATATGGAACCACACCAATTCCCCCAATATTTGTCACTGATACAGCAAATAACCGTGTTAGTAATGAAGAATTTTTCAAATACCATAGACAAGAAAGATTGATAAGTGCTTGACTTCTTTCTTCAATCAATCCAAGTTTATTATTGCATGTCGTTGGCTGTAAAATAGCAAACGAAATATGGCGTGCAGTTGAAAGAAATTTCGACACACAATCAATCATCTTCCAAGTAACTTTTCTACAAAAGACAATTGCAGAATTGTAAGAAAGATAATATGAGAGCATGAGGGAGTATGTGGTTAAGGTCAAGAACTTATGTGATATGTTAAAAGCTACAGGAAGTAACATAGAAGAATCTGAACAGGTTATGTGCTTGCTTAATGGGTTTAATGACGATTATGAGGCGGTAGTGGCTGTTGTAACTTCTCAAAAATTTATTCCACCTTTAGATGATGTGCATGCAATGTTATTATCACATGAAGCAAGAATCGACAGCAAAAGGTCAAGTAATTCAGATTTCTCACTCAATTATGCTGCAAGCAACAAAAATAAGGAACAGAATCTTACCAGAGGCAGCAATCCAAACCAAAGAGGTTATTATTCCATTCGTAGCAAAGGCAGATGGAATGCAAATAACAAACCAAAATGTCAGATTCGCGAAAATATTGGTCATACAACATCAAAATGTTATTACAGATTCAATTCTAACTATGCTTCAAGCCAAAGTGAAAACAGTCAAAAGGGAACTAATGCCAATGCTAATATTGCCCAAGCACAAAATGATTCTACTACACAAGGCAGTGGAAAAGACAATAATCAACCTGAAGTGGCAAGGTCAGATCACATTCAAGACGACAATTGGTACCCACATTCATGTGCTACTAATCATATGACAAACAATTTGGATATTCTCAATCTCGGAAATAGGGAATACAGAGGTAAATAGTGTATTAGCATGGGTAATGGTAAGTGTATCAATATTTCTCACACTATTAATGTTGTTATAAAATGAAACGAACAACTATTCGTAAATAACTTATTGAGAGTGACCAAAATTAAAATGAATTTAATAAGTTTGTCTCAATTTGCAAAAGATAATAGGGTATATTTTGAATTCTTCCCTAAGTACTGTTTAATTAAAGACATACTAACACACAAAATTGTCTTGCAGGGTAATGAAGTGAATGGGTTTTACAAGTTCAGAAATCATAATCCTACAAAAGTGAACTAGTGCTACAACTTTGAAATGAATCAGAGTGAATTTAGAAAAAATTCTTTTGATTTTTGGCACTATAAATTGGGTTACCCCAATGCCAATATCGTGAGAAGTATTCTTAGCAGTAATAATATTCCATTTAATGACATTTAATTACCCTATATATGGTGATATTATCAGTTAGGAAAGAATCATAAATTTCACTTTCAAGATTCATCTACTGTTTATTCGAAACCGTTTGATTTAGTGTTTACTGGTCTTTGGGGACCAACCCCAATTTCTACCGATTTTGGTTATAAATAGCATGTGTCATTTATAGATGCATATTCCACATTTACATGGATATATTTTTTTAAATGCAAATCAGAGACACATAATATAGTTGTCAATTTCGTAAATATGATAGAAAATCAGTTTATGGCCAGAATTAAAATCATTCAGTCTGACAATGGAACTAAATACAAACCTCTTAGCAATTATTTTAAGGATAAGGGAATAATACACAGAACAACATGCCCCTATACTTCAGAGGAAAATGGCATTATTCAAAGGAAACATAGACATATTTTTGAGTCAGGGATAACTCTTTTAGCACAAGCATCTTTGCCACTAAAATTTTGGTCCGAATGTTTCAATACTGCTGTGTATTTTATAAATAGAATGCCCACAAAATTTTTGAAAGATTTAAGTCCACTTTAGAAGTTATACAATACTAAACCTGATTATCACAGTTTAAAAATGTTTAGATGTCTATGATTTCCATTCTTAAGGCCATACAATATTAACAAATTAAATTTTAGATCTAAACCCTGTACGTTTTTGGGGTATGCCAAATCAAAAAGGGCATAAATGTATAGATGAAAGTGGTAAAATATTTGTTAACAGACATGTTGTTTTTAATGAGAACATATTTCCCTATAAATCAAATAAGATTAAAACCACTAACAAGGTTTACAAATTGCAAGAGGCTATACCTGCCATACCAAATTTCTCTGACTTGTAGTAGGCTAGCAATGAGAGAGTGGGTACTGATGCTCAAAATCAACATTTAACTGAAACCAGTATGTCCAGTAATGGCAATGATGAGCCCCCCAGCCTTACCACTCATTTACCTACAAGTAATGAAAGCAATGATATGAATAATGAAGATAGTGAGCAGGTGGGACAAAGTTTAAATGATGTAAATCCTACCTCACCAGCTACTCTAAAAGTTCTAAATGTACTAATCCATCCAATAATAATCATCCAGTTCAGACTGGACATCCCATGATCACAAGAGCTAAAAGTGGAGTATTTAAACCAAAGACTTATGCAATCAACATCACATCAGATGATCCAGTCACATATAGTCAAAAAACAAGCCATAAATGCTGGAAAGCCGCCATGGATGAGGAGTACAGTGCTCTCATCAAAAATAAAACATGGGAATTAGTTCTCAAACCAGATAACAAAAACTTAATAGGATGTTAATGGACTTTCAGATTAAAGCGAAATCATGATCGTATAATAAATAGATACAAGGAAAGGCTGGTAGCCAAGGGATACATACAAGAATATGGGTTCGACTACATAGAAACATTTTCATCAGTAGTGAAACTAGCAACAATAAGATTAATGTTCACTATTGCACTCAAGGATCAATGGAAAATCAAGCATCTTAATGTAAATAATGTATTCCTTAATGGAACACTACAAGAAGAAATGTATATGTAGCAACTAGAAGGCTACATACATAATCCAAATCTTGTGTGTAAATTAAACAAGCCAATATATGGGTTAAAACAGCCACCCAGAGTTTGGTTTGACAAACCCAAATCATCATTAGTTAAAATTGGCTACCATTCCACAAAATCTGACAACTCACTTTTTACAAAAATAAGTAGTACTTCAACTCAATATGTCTTAGTATATGTTGATGATCTAATTATTACAGGTAACAGTTAGAAGGAGGTAATACAACTTACTAACTACTTGAATCAGGAATTCTCAATATAAGATATGGGCATTGTGTCGTATTTCCTTGGCATTGAAGTACAAAGAATATCTGAATCAGAACTATTCCTATGTCAGAAAAAAAAATTATTGAACTACTCATGAAGATTGATATGGACAAAGCAAAACCACATCCTCCTCCTATGATTTCAAATCAGCATTATTCTAAATTCATGGGAGAAGCCACGAATAATATTAACCAATATAGAAGTATTGTGGGAGCACTTCAACATGCCACCATAACATAACCTGATATATCATTCAGTGTTAACAAAGTTTCTCAATTTTTGCAGGATCCTAAAGATGAACATTGGAAAGTTGTCAAGAGAATATTAAGATATCTAAAGGGAACAATCAATGCTGGGCTAACACTAAGAGGAGGCAGAAATTTTAACATAACTAGATATTCAGATTCAGATTGGACTGCTGATCTAGATGACAAAAAATCTGTCACCGGATATTGTGTGTACATTAGCGAAAATCTAATATCATGGAGTTCCAAAAAACAATCAACAATATCAAAGTCTAGTGTTGAAGCGGAGTATAGGGGTATAGCTATTGTGGCAGCAGAAATTATTTAGCTACAATCACTTTTTAGAGAGCTACAACTAAATACTGATGATAAAGCTACAATATGGTGTGATAATCAAAGCTCCATTTATATGTCAAGCAATCCTATTCAGAATGCAAGAACTAAACATATCGAGATTGACATATATTTTGTTCGTGAACTTGTAAAGGATGGAAAACTACAAGTAAATTATATACCTTCTTTCCGTCAGTGAGCCGACATTCTGACCAAGGCGTTATCAACTAGCAACTTCCAGAGACTGCGTAATGAACTGAAGATTCAAAGTCGCAGTGACTTCAAATCCCCAATTATATCACCTTAATCTGATAATACTGGCTCGAGAAATTCCGATCCACGCAAATCTACATCAACTGGTGCAGAAAACCCGAGCTCTAAAAATCAAAGTTGTGATGAACTGAAGATTCAAAGTCGTAGTAACTTCAAATCCCCAATTATATGACCGCAATCTCAAAATATTGGATCAAGAAATTCAGATCCATGCAAATCTAGATTTACTAGTATAGAAAACCAAAGCTCTAAAAATTGGAGATATACAACCTCTTCAAAGAAAATAAAGCCAGAAAATGTAAAGCTTGTCTCCCGCAAGTTGAAGAGATTATGAATCGAAAGAGATAACTTCGCAAATCGTCATTTTGATTCTTATAGAGGCAATCTAGGGTTTTGAAAACTCTAACCCAATAATTGAGAGGGGCAGTCAAAACATAAGAATAAAATGGATACTGAAGACTATTGAAGACCAAAGGAAAGAAATATTATATATTGCGGGTTATCTTACACTTGCGGGTTAACTCAAATAATAATTTCTGATGTACATATTGGCTTAGCCTAATTAGCTAAAACTACATATATATATAACGTACAACATTGTAACAATAAAACTATTGCATTATTACATTTCTAAAATTCATGTATCACTCTTTTCTCTTCAATAAAGTTCTGCAATAAAAATTTCTTCATTTCTTTCCTGCTATTGTAATCTCAGTAAAACATCTTCAACATTTTGATTGTTCATAAAGAGTATAAATAACATTTGTTGTTGTAATGAAATTTGTCTTATTCATCAAATGTGTATTGCAATATGCAAACCTGATTGAAATACAAAATTGTAAGCACATGAAGTGTACTCAAAAATTATAATTATTAGCATACAAATTGCAAAAGGTAGGCGTTTTAAATAAGAAATCAAAATGATAAAAATGAATTTGTAAGACTCAAGGCACGACTTGTTGCACAAGGTTTCCTGCAGAGACCAGGTTTTGATTTTAGAGAAACATACTCTCATATTACGGATGTCATGCAATACTCTCCATTCCAGGTGGCTTTTTACATTCGTTGTCAAATACTGTAATGACCCGGGATTTTGACGATCTTGGTTATCGCTATAAACTCAATGACGACTAACCAAACATCGAAAAATACCGGTCATTAATGAAAGAAATTAGAGGGTGAGGAAAGATAAGATAGAAACTTAGAATAGAAGAAGAAGAACACAACATCAGAGTAACACAAATGTGACGGCCTGGAATTTCGCTCGATCTGAATCAGTCGTTAAACCGATCTGGACCGTTCGAAACCCCTGATCGTTTGAGAACAGGACAAATCAGAACACAAACAGAAGAACATTTCATTGCTATTACAACAATTCCATCAGAATACAAGGATATACAGAGTATGAATAAATGAATTACATTCGATAAATATCAGAGATTGCAATAAATTACATAGCAGCGGAAAATAATACAAAGCACAACTGAAGGTGATATACGGATACAGAGCTTTCCGGATATCATTCCAGCTGTAAACCAGGATCCTGTGAATATAAATCTGCAAAACCAAAACTACTAGCTGCCCGTGCGGAAAATAGGGGCACCCAGAGTTTAGGTTAAAACAATAAACTCCAGGTCAGTCATGTGACTGGTGTGAGAACTAAAACAGTTATTTAAAACTTTACTTTAAAAGAGAGTAATTCAAGGGACCACGCCGTATAACACGGAACGGGTTTCCTCCCAAGAATAACAGTGCATAGAATAAACAGCGCAATGCTTTTTCGAAAAATGAAGCTATTATAAGACCTAGGTCCCATCACACAATGCAACGCAAGCCGGAGGATAGGGTTTTCCCTTATAATAGCCAAACATGCTTGGTACGTTTAAAACAAATCATTTGATACTATAATAAGTGTATAGTGTCAAAACAATTTCAATCATAAATATCAATCCTAGGCGGCATGGGTATCATCTATCATGTCGCCATACTAGGCTCTACAAATAAAACCGAAATACACGTATTGGAAATTGGATTTCCGTCAGGAGTCGAGGCAAGGGGCAAGCTCCTCTCCGCTTCGAGACACTCTAGCAAATGCCTCAGGACTACACACTCTAGGTAACCCTGGGATCCTCCAAGACCGGTCCTCTCTTACGTTTGAGGATTAGTTATTCCTGAACACACGTTTCCCGGCCCTATAGGACCTATAATCGAGGCACCTCGCATCCAAACCACAAAGGTGAAAAGTATATAAATGTCAGGGCTGGTAGGTCACTGACACCACCCATAGCTAGAAAAAAACGTCGTGCACTCCTTGGGTCCTCATCCCGTTTTTGACTCATACCGAGGTGTGAGGCTCGCGAATCCACGCTATACACAAAGCTGCCACGTAGGCCGTGCTTTGATCATCAACCACAAGACTTTGCTTTTCAACAGAAGCCTTGATCCATGCAACTCAGTGTGCCACACAGGCAATTCATGCCATGCGATTGATATCTATTGATATATAACCTCTAAGCTCGTACGTCTCAGAGAAGGGCGTTAAGCAAGAGAATAAATTCTCCGCTGCCAAACAGATATATATTTAACAGAAATCAATCAACACAGAATAAAATCCAATGTCAGACACACAATCCATTTACAAGTTCGTTCTGGGTCTGAACGAAACCGGAGGCACTTTCCTAGCATATCCATCAATCTCCAAGTACGTCTGGACGACCACCGACTATTTCCAACCTCTTGGGTGTACAGCCCAATCAGGATCGTCAGTAATTATCCAAACGATGTGAAGACTTCCGGTCTTCGACCACCGTCTTCATCTTTGACTTATCGTCGAATCGGTTATTCAGAATGGGTATAAACCCGGCCTTTCCGAACAACCCGCGTATATTAAAAACAAATGTTACACAAACACAACATACGCCTCATTCCAATTCAGCATCCACTAACCGTAAATCAGCAAGAGAACAATTTCCCAAATATTAAACCCGAAGGCCGAAACCAACATCAGATCAATATCCAGGAAACCATTCTTCTCAACTAATCTACAGCTAGTTTCTAAATTTCAATTCTTAGGGAAATGTTCCCATTAATTTTATCAAAGATAAATTCTTTAAATTTATTCTTTAATCTTCCTTTGGATGTCATCTCAAACCAAATTATGGTTTTTCAAACTAGACGGGATTAGCGAACCACAACGAAGTAATTATTTATTTTATTTCCCAATCCCAACCTATTCATCCCATGAAGCAAAACTGGTAATACTCCATATCTAACACCACGGTGTTATCGGTAAAATTAATTACCATTTCACGTTCAAATCTAATTAAAGATTTAACTATCGCTTGGAGCAAAACTGGTGCTACTCCATTCTCGCTCATTTTCCAAATTTGATAATTTAGATTATCAATTCTCATTTCAATCTAATTGCAGATTCATTAAAACTTCCTTTTCTGGGTTAAAGAACTAATGTCATTAAAAACACAGTTCACGATAAACCCAAATCACATTCTATTTATTATCGGGTTAAAGAACAGGTGGCATTTAAAACACCGTTCACAATAAACCCACGAATCAATTCTATTTAAAACCCCCTTCAAATCAATCTTATTTATTTGAAAATAAATGGGTTTTAATTTTAGTTCAAAACTAGTTCATTTCGATAAAAATCTATTTTTATCTTTTCAAATAAGGAGTTTTTCATCCCAATTTTTCCCAAATCATTTCTTATGATTTTACAAAAATTATTACTATTTTTAATAATTTTGTCAAGGCCCGTACAATCGATTTCCATCAACAGCCATCGAACTGCACTTACATCGACCTTTTCCGAATTTGATTTGGATGTATCTCCAAATCCAACCATTAGATTTCAAATTTCTAATATTCGTTAGAAACATCTTTTCGATACGAACCCAACGGTTCCGGTTTTAGGAGAATCCGACGGTCGGATCTCCCGTGATGTCCGTTCGAAATAAATGGTCGAAATTCACGAACTGCCGCGGTGCGGCGCGTTCTATTCAGGCCATTATATTATATATATATAAAATATATTTCGTCGATTTCCTTTTAAAACGAATTTTATAAATAGATTCAAATTTGTTTCAAAAACAATTTCAACCTTTATTTCAAATTTAAATCAAAATTGAATTTTCTATTACAAATCATTTTTACTTTCATTTCTATTTGATTTCAATTCAAATCGATTTTAATTCGATTCGAATTCATTTTCTTTTCAATTCAATTCAATTCGAATTCGTTTTATATTCAAATCAAATTCAATTCATTTTCTATTCAAATCAAATTCAATCCATTTTCTATTCAAATCAAATTCAATTCATTTTCTATTCAATCAAATTCAATTCATTTTATATTCAAATCAAATTCAATTCATTTTCTATTCAAATCAAATTCAATTCATTTTCTATTCAAATCAAATTAAATTCGTTTTCCTATCCAGTTTGTGAATCTATATTTTTGTCAACACATGACTAATCTCAACGAATGAGTACTGTCCACGTGTGACTCTTTTTGTTATTTAATATATTTTATAAAAATTATGGTATCTATCGTTTGATTTCAAATCAGACTCCAACCGTAAATTAGTAAGAGAACGATTCCCTAAATATTAACCCCGAAGGCCGAAACCAACATCAGATCAATATTCAGGAGACCACTCATCTTATCTATTTTCTAGTTAGTTTCTAATTTTATATATAATGAAGATGTAAATTTTATTGTTAAAATATTTCGTTCAACACATGACTAATCTCAACGGATGAGTACTGTCAACACATGAACCTTTATTTTATAATGATAAAGATATAAATTTTATTGTTAAAATATTTCGTTCAACACATGACTAATCTCAACGGATGAGTACAGTCAACACATGAACCTTTATTTTATAATATTCTTTATCATCTAAATCGGAATGAGGCCCAATCAATTACCATATAAAGTTAATTATATGGATTCCATTCAACACATGTATATAATAGCAATGATACATAATCAACCATCATCCAAAGTGCACTACACTATATAAGCATCAAATATAGATATCTAACGCTTATAATAGCCTGTCATCAATCGATCGACATACAACTAATTATTGGGATTAGTGTATGTCGTATATTATCCTAATACCCGTGTGGGGTTTCAAATCAACAAACACAGATTTTATTTGTGCAGTTGGGCGATGTGTAAAATTTATCGTCCCAATCAATGTCCTTCAAATAGGTGTACATAAACAAACCGTCCGGTTTGTAAATGAATATTTATTTATTCACGTTCACTATATTCATATTCACGTTAAAAATTATATTTTTAACGATAAAATATTTTATTTTAACACATGAATTTCTATTCAGTTCATTTACAAAGTAAAAATGATATTTTTATTTTTCTAACTTATTTTAGAAAATTTCGGCGGCATAACAGCACGATACTAGAAACGGGACGAGGCCTAGCCTTATCCCCGGTCTAGTGAATGCCCACGCCATTCACACATCAATCAAATCAATTTCATTTCACCAAACAATTCAATTCAACCCAAATAATCTAACCAACTACACAGCCAAACAAACAAGTCCATGGTCTGTGGACGATTGTGTTGGGTGCTACTAAACACCGTCTTCATCCTAGTATATATATATAACTAGAAAAAGAAATTGAAGAGTGAGAAGTTCTCACCGATAGTTATCCCAACTTCACGACACTTCATTTATAGAAATCTTCTTCTTTTCGTCTTTTGTCACTTTCGTTGCCCGTATTCACTACATAAATAAAAATCACATTTTTACTTCGCTGTTCAATATATAAAAATCGAATTTTTACTTCGCTATTCAATATATAAAAATTGAATTTTTACATTGCTATTCAATATATAAAAATCGAATTTTTACTTCGCTATTCAATATATAAAAATTGAATTTTTACTTTGCTATTCAATATAGAAAAATCAAATTTTTACTTCGATATTCAATGTAGAAAAATCGAATTTTTACTTCGCTATTCAATATAGAAAAATCAAATTTTTATTATGCTATTCAATATATAAAAATCGAATTTTTATTATGCTATTCAATATATAAAAATCGAATTTTTATTATGCTATTCAATATATAAAAATCGAATTTTTTCTTATGCTATTCAATATATAAAAATCGAATTTTTATTATGCTATTCAATATATAAAAATCGATTTTTTTCTTTGCTATTCAATATATAAAAATCTAATTTTTTCTTTGCTATTCAATATAGAAAAATCGAATTTTTACTTCGCTATTCAATATAGAAAAATCAAATTTTTACTTTGCTATTCAATATAGAAAAATCGAATTTTTATTATGCTATTCAATATATAAAAATCGAATTTTTTCTTTGCTATTCAATATATAAAAATCTAGTTTTTACAATCACTCCATATGGATAAAATTCTATTTTTACCTCGCTACTATATAGATGAAAATTACATTTTTACATCGTCACTATATAGATAAAGATTTCGCCTCTTCAAATATAAAGCTTTCGCCTTTTCAAATTTCCAAAAATCTAATCTTTTCTATTTTAAAAATCTAATTTTTTCTATTTTTAAAAAAATCTAATCTTTTCTATTTTAAAAATATAATCTTTTCTATTAAAGGTTTCGTCACTATAAAAATCACATTTTTATTTTGCTACATATAAAAAAATGATATTTTTACTATCTTACCTATATGAAAATTATATTTTTATATAATTAAAAATCGTTTCTTTACTAGATTAAAAATCTAATCTTTTCTATTTTAAAAATCTAATCTAATCAGATCTTATTTTCCTATACTAATTTAAATAAAAGAAAACTGAAAAATAAAATAAATAAGTAAATAAGACTTACTTTTGAATTTCAGAAAAGGGGGCTGCTGGGGGTTCGGTTGCGCGCTCGTCGGAGGGGGAGAGGATCGGAAGGAGAAGAAGGGAGGCGGAGGGAGGAGGTGGCGCAGGCTCGGGGTGGCGTTGGGGGTGCGATCGGCGGAGGGGGAGATCGCATCAGGTGGTGGCGGCTTCCTGGTGGTCGAAGCAGTGGGGTAGGCGGCGTATTAGGGTTGGGTTTGGGCTGCGATGGGTGCGTCGATCGGGGGGGGACTGTCGCAACGATCGAGGCAGAGGGGGGGAGTGTCGGTTGCGGTGGCGGCATGGTGGTCATCGGGGAGGGGCGGCGGCTCCTCTCCGCTTCGTCGTCTTCTTTTTTTTATCTACTGAAATCGGTTTTGAAAAAAAGGGGTGGCCAGAAGTTAAAAGGAGAGAGGTAGTGTTATTTTATTTTTAATTATTTTAATTTCAAAAAGTTGACTTTTACAAACGACCTCTAAACGAGGCCCACCGCCTGTCGTCCATAGCGTATTACCCCCATTCCGAACACAATGGGATATGTATCGTAGGCTGATTCGATCGTTTCGATCAGTTTCCGTCAAAATCAACATATAACTCTATATATTGAATTTGAACGCGCATTTCTATTTACTGGGGTCACATACTAACTTGAAAAATTCCAGAAAAATATTTTCTAGCTTCGTGTTGACGATATGGTCCTAACAAAACTAGTTTCGTCGAATTCTGAGGCCGTTTGAAATATGGCCTTTTTCCAGTCGATTAAAATCAATTGAAACTGGTCAGACACGTTTTCCTTTGCCACGCTCACATATTGATTCGAAAAATTATGAAATTTGGAATCTAGCAATAGTTTGACATCACGGACCCAACAAAAGTGGTTTCATCGAAATCCGAGGTCGTTTGCAAAATTTCCATTTTTAAGGGCCTGAATTCCATAGCGACTATTCAGAATTTTCAACTGGACGTATCTTTTGATTCCCGCTATGAAATTTCAATTTTTCGGATTCGTTGGAAAGATATTATCAATTAGATCCTAATGTTTTTGGTTTCACTAAAATCCGGATTGTTTTGCACCCGGTACGTTCAATTGAAGTTTGAAATCGAATTATCGAACTACCGCGCCATTTTCAATTCCTATTTATAATTATATATAATTATTTATAATCTAACGACGACGTGTATAAATATATACGTTCTAAATATATTCAAAATAAATTTCTCGTCGATATTATTTAAAATAATCCATTTTAAATGTTCAAAATTTGCTAAAATCGCCAAAATAAAAAATATAAACTGGCTCAGATTTTCCGGGTTATTACAACGAACCTCACAGCGGAACGAATAACATATAATAGATAACATATCGTTGAAATAAAAGATTTTACTTTAAACGTTAGATTTGATTTTATTATGTATTATATGGGACACTTCAATGTGAAGCAAAAGGTGTATTTGAGTATATTCCAAAGCCATATGTACGTGTTAATTATATGTTCAGAACGGTACGTGCTAGTTCAAATGGCAAGAAGTTGAACTTATTTAAATCCTATACGTGTAGATATCATTTTTGCTGTTAAACATTATATTGCCGTTTGAAATAAACTTCTGCACGTGTTTAGTTTGGACGATGTGTAACGCTAGCTTATATTCTACTATATACATATATTAGAAAACTCAAGGGAACATGATACCAACGCTAGTTCTTAAAATGAAGTTTAACGGTACGTTGTTTCGTAAAACTCCGGTCACGTACGGACTGCAATGGACAAAAATAAAAATACCGTTGTGATGACCAATGTGCCACGATCCCAAAAATAAATTAATATCGGTAGATTAACTCATATTGTGAAACCCCAAAATTATCGATACAGGGTGCCAAATACTCCAAATAAAAAGTTGCTTATTTAAATTAATTAAAAGTTACCAAAAAAATTCTAAAAATTAAATTATCACTATGTCCCAAAAGAACCTTGCCTAAATTCAAACCCGTTCTCCAGTTATATCGAATAAACCGTTACGGTCGATGGACGATTCTATAGCGACTATTTGAAAATTTGATTTGGACATATCTCAAAATCTACATGACGAAATCCCGATTTTTCTCTTCCACTAGGAAGATATACTCCACCAGCTCCACACGTTTCTTGTTTCACAGAAATCCATCTTAAAACGAATCCTGTACATTCAGTTGAAGTTCAAATCGCCAAATTACGAACTGCAGCGCCATTTCAAGCTCGATTTTAATTATAATATAATTATACGTTCAAACTGTCGTTCAAATAATATATTCATTATTTAAATTAAATTCTAAAATGAATTAAATATCACAGATGATCCAGTTCACACCATATCGCCATTTCAGCCAATTCTGATTATTTCAGAATTAAATATATTATTTAATTTATTATTTTACTTAAATATTCACCATTATTTAATTAACGACCATTTAGATTCTCTAATTCATTATTTATATAATTAAATAAGTTAATTATAATACCTCTGCCAATGCGGGTCATTACAATCTTTCCCACTTAAAATAATTTCGTCCTCGAAATTACTAAAAGGTAGAGGACGACCCTATCGACTGGTTAGAACATATTTGTTCACTTCTTAACTTCAGTTTCAACTGAACCAATTTAATTTCAGTTAAATATTAATTAATTCTTATCAACGAAAATTTTCAAAAATTCTGAAAATTTTCTAACTCCTTAACCTTTCGAAAAATTTCGCCAGCACCTCCTTTGTACTGGTCAATATCTCAAACTCCAACTCGCCTCTCTGGGTCGTCTCCAACCCAAAAGAAAATCAAATAGCCAAGCGGCTTGCCAATTCGGCTCACCAAAATCTCATACCATATGAAATATACAATTGTATCTTCTTGTCGGCATATCAACTCTATCACTTCCATATGCTATCAACTCAGCATATACCAATGTTATCCCAATCAAATTCCAATCTGCTTTTATCCACAACACGACCATTCGTTTATATCCGAGCCAAATATCGTTTGAACTCGAGTTTCTTCTCGATTCCCAACTCTTAACTTGATTATCACATTACACTTCAAATTTGAATCTCACAATCCAATTTGTCTTGATATCATTCTAATTCAATCTCAGTGACCACTTTACTGGCTTTACTTTAATTCAAATTTGCTTTCACAAATTTCTGTTAAATTTGTTTTTAATTCAAACGGCCTTTCCCTGGGAGTTTTTAAACAGTTTACTCTTTTCAAAAATCAAATTTTCCTTTTGAACATGTCACTGAGCCCTTAATTAATATTCCATTAGTTAAATCACTTCTCTATTTCTTTATCAATATTTGTTAACCAAATATTTTCAATAACCATATTGGCCTTTTTTGTTATTTGGAAAACATTTCCGAATATCGCCTTCCTTTATTTTCTAAACTTTAGAAAATATATGCTATTTATAATTGGAAAATATTCCAATTATTTATCTCTTTTCCGATCTCGTTTATTTCTATACTTAGGAAATATTCTTTATTATATTTCCAAGCTTACACTTATTTGGGTTAAAACGGATGTTGTGTAAAACATCGTTACGACAACCCAAATACTATATTCAACTAACTACTATTCAACATTGATCTTCGAGCCTGAAATCTTACTATTTATTTGTTAATAATGAAAATCAATCAAGTTGGGGTATAACTACCTCTCAGACCTTGACTGAATAACATTTATAACGTCAAAACAAATATGACTACTTACTCGAATAATCAATACCATACAACTACTTATTCACCTTTAAACACGTATACGCTTCCTCTTTCTATTCTTACTAGATTTTATTCTTAGTCTTCATTTTTGATTTTACTATTCTATTTTTAAGTTTGTTTCCTTATCGACTTCTATATATATATCGATACGTTGATTTCTAACTATCAAATTATCTTAAAAATATTCCAACTCCTTAAATTCCCGGAAAAATTCGCCATAACCTCCTTTGTACTAGGAGCATCGGGATATTTCAAATAGCCTCCCATGGCCCTCACCAATCCAAAAGAAAAAGAAAAAGCCAAGCGGCTAGCCGATACGGCGCATAAAATCTTATATATGAATTAAATACATACCTTTTCGTCGAGCATTCTATTTATATGCCTTCATACCATATCCATACCTATCTTATGTATATTTATACCTGCCCAATCTATTTTAATTATACCTGATTGTTTTAACTCAATTCGTTAATTAATTTGTTAATTAACTCTTTAGTCTATTTCACTTTTATATTTGAACATGACATGTTCAAATATATTTTAACTTGCTTATTAACTAATTTGAATCCAAATTTCAAATTTAAGTTCTATATTCGATTTCGAATATCCATTTACAAATCCAATTCACGTTTCAAAGTTCAACTTCAAATTCAAAACTCGATTAACTAATTCCTCTTCGACTTAGTTAATTCTATCCAAATTCTATATATTCAAATTCTATAGTTTAAATTCCATTTGAATTCTATATTCAAATTCCATTTTGAATTTCTATATTCAAATTCTATATTTGAATTCCTTTATATTTCCTATATTCAAATTCTATATTTGAATTCCATTGAATTTCATATATTCAAACCCCCTTTGAATTTCTATATTCAATTTCTATTTCAATTCCATTGAATTTCATATATTCAAACTCCCTTTGAATTTCTATATTCAATTTCTATTTCAATTCCATTGAATTTCATATATTCAAACTCCCCTTGAATTTCTATATTCAATTTCGATTTCAAACTTTCTTTATTCATTCTTTATTATAAATCCCATTTTGAAATTCAACACAACTTGTCTTTCCTAAAAAAATATCAAAACAGTATCTCTGGTAGTAATTCGTCACTTACAACTCGAAAATGAATACTGATGATGCAGCTGTCATCATCAGAATCTATTTTCCAGCGATCGAAGTGAGTTCAATACTATAAAACCATTTCTAAACATTTCCACTTTGAAATTCATTTCAAAATATAATTCACAATGCTTGTAAAACAATTTAAAATCTCCCAGGATCTTAAATTTTCCTTATTTAATCCCAATCCATTTACAAACACTTATCCAATTCTCTAGAGTTTTAATTCTAATTTTGGTTTAAATTTCAGATTTAGCTCATCTGATTTCACGTACTTCACTTATATGAATTCTGATTGGCTATTTACAAAACTATTTTAATTATAATCTTCCTTGATTATAATAACAACCAATATATCCACTATATTATAATTTTTGATACATATATCTTCCCTATATCAAGATATACCTTGGGTAAACTTATTTTAATTCACCCTCTTTTCAAAACATATCGTGTCGGTTCATCGTATTCAAGTGTTTAGTAACTCCTACCGATACAGTGGATCAAACTGATCGACCAGAACCCATAAACAACTCAACCAATACATCTACACAATATAAAACAATTTTTATATCAGACAACAAATACGTTCACTCGTATATATACACTCAAACTCAATCTAGGGTATTACTAACCCTATCTCTACTGAGTCACGCCACAGAGCCAAGTTAATCGATTAACCTTCTGCTCTAATACCAACTATAATGACCCGGGATTTTGACGATCTTGGTTATTGCTATAAACTCAATGACGACTAACCAAACATCGAAAAATACAGGTCATTAATGAAAGAAATTATAGGGTGAGGAAAGATATGATTTTTATATATTGAACATCGAAGTAAAAATATGATTTTTATATATTGAACATCGAAGTAAAAATATGATTTTTATATATTGAATAGCATAGTAAAAATTCGATTTTACATATGTAGTGAATACGGGCAACGAAAGCGACAAAAGGCGAGATTAGCGAAGATTTCTATAAAAGAAGAGTCAAGATGATTGGATAGCTTTCGGTGAGAATTTCTCACCTTTCAATTTCTTTTTCTAGTTATATATATATATACTAGGATGCAGACGGTGCTTAGTAGCACCCGACACAATCGTCCACAGACCATGGACTTGTTTGTTTTGTTGCATAAATTAGTTAGATTATTTGATTGAAATTGAATTGTGTGGTGAAATGAATTGATTTTGATTGATGTGTGAATGGCGTGAGCCTTCACTAGACCGGGGATAAGGCTGGGCCTCGTCCCGTTTCTAGTATCGTGCCGTTATGCCGCCGAAATTTTCTAAAATAAGTTAGAAAAATAACAAAAATCATTTTATAAAATAAATTAATTGAATAGAAATTCATATGTTAAAATAAAATGTTTTGTCGTTAAACATATAATTTTTAACGTGAAGTGAATAAAATAAAATATTCATTTACAAACCAGAGGGTTTGTTTATGTACATTGATTTGACTGACATGGATTGGGTCGATAAATTTTACACATCGCCCAACTGCACGAATAAAAATCTGTGTTTGATTGTTTGAAACCCCACACGGGTGTTGGGATGAAATTTGAAGTTCACTCATCCTGATTGATTAAATATGTCGATCGATTGATTGACAGGCTGTTATAAGCGTTATATATCTATATTTGATGCTTATACAGTGTAGTGCACTTTGGTTGATGGTTGATTATTTTTCAATGCTATTATACATGTGTTGTATGAAAATCCATATAATTAGCTTTATATGGTAATTGATTGGGCCTCATTCCAATTTAGAAAATAAAGAACAATATAAAATAAAGGTTCATGTGTTGACAGTACTCATCCATTGAGATTGGTCATGTGTTGAACGAAATATTTTAGTAATAAAATTTACATCTTTATCAATATAAAATAAAGGTTCATGTGTTGACAGTACTCATCCATTGAGATTGGTCATGTGTTGAACGAAATATTTTGATAATAACAACTATTTTGAAAAAGAAATATGTGAAATATAATATTTGAAAATAGAAATTTATGAAGCCGTGTTGATTAGATTGACGCCATTTTGACGTGAACGATATTTATATCGATTTTATTCATTTTGAAATGAATTGAATTGAAAACGATTTCGAAATGAATTGAATTGAAAACGATTTCGAAATGAATTGAATTGAAAACGATTTCGAAATAAATTGAATTGAAAACGATTTCGAAATGAATTGAATTGAAAACGATTTCGAAATGAATTGAATTGAAAACGATTTCGAAATGAATTGAAATGAAAACGATTTCGAAATGAATTGAATTGAAAACGATTTCGAAATGAATTGAATTGAAAACGATTTCGAAATGAATTGAATAGAAAACGAATTCAAATTGAATTGAAAACGAATTGAAATGAATTCAAATTGAATTGAAATTTGAATTGAATAGAAATGAATTTTAAAACGAATTTATAAAGAAGAATTCAATTTTGATTTGAATTGAAAAGGAAGTTGAAATTGCTTTTGAAACGAATTTAAAACTATTTATATAATTCGTTTTAAATAGAAATCGACGAAATATATATTATATATATAATATAATGGCCTGAATAGAACGCGCCGCGCCGCGGTAGTTCGTGAATTTCGACCATTTATTTCAAACGGATATTACGGGAGATCCGACCGTCGGATTCTCCTAAAACTGGAACCGTTGGGTTCGTATCGAAAAGAGCTTTCAAACGAATATTAGAAATTAGAAATCTAACGGTTGGATTTGGAGATACGTCCAAATCGAATTCGAAAAAGGTCGTTGTAAGTGCAGTTCGATGGCCGTTGATGGAAATCGACTGTACGGGCCTTGATAAAATTATTAAAAATAGTAATAATTTGTGTAAAATCATAAGAAATGATTTAGAAAGGATTGGGATGAAAAACTCCATATTTGAAAAGATAAAAATAGATTTTTATCGAAATGAACTAGTTTTGAACTAGAATTATAATTCTATTTATTTTTAAATAAATAAATTGAATTTAAAAAGGGTTTTGAAAATAACCAGAATATCCAATGATTGCATTGGAGTGGATTTGAATCGAAATTGTCTTCGGAATATTTCGATGTTGGAATTCGTGATTATACAGGTGTTGTAATGGAAATTTGAAAGATATATATTTATATCGTTATTTCCAATACGACATTTGTTAGTCGTAGAATTTGATATTGAATATAAGCCGATATATTTTCTATTCAGAGCCTTGTATTGAATATCGAATGTGATTTGGGTTTGTCGTGAATGGTGTCTTCACTAACACTGTTCTTGAACCCAGTTGAGAAATGATTAAATCTTTTTATTTAGATTTAATAAATTGTACCAATTAAATAATATTTAATTGGAATTGAATTGATATTGATTTTTGGGTTTATCGTGAACAGTGTTTTAAATAACACTCGTTCTTTAACCCGATAATTAATGAATGTGACTTTGGGTTTATCGTGAACCGTGTTTTAAATGACACTGACTCTTTAACCCAGTCGAAGATTAAAACTAAGTGGAGTTTTAATGAATCTTTAATTAGATTGAAATGATCGAAAATGGAGTATCACCAGTTTTGCTACAGGCGATAGTTCAATCTTTAATTAGATTTGAACGTGAAATGGTAATTGAATTTACCGATAACATGTAACAACCCGTAAAATGCGAGCCAGTTTGAAATTTTTATTTTGGCAATTTTAGCGAATTTTGATTATTTAAAATGAATTATTTTAAATAATATCGGCGAGAAATTTAATTTGAATATAATTCGACGTGTATATTATATACGTCGTCGTTAGAATATATATAATTTTATTTATTATTATAAATAGAATTGAAAATGGCGCGGTAGTTCGATAATTCGATTTCAAACTTCAATTGAATGTACCGGGTGCAAAACAATCCGGATTTTAGTGAAACCAAAAATAATGGAATCGAATAGTGAATATCTTTCCAACGAATCCGAAAAATCAAAAGTTCGTAGCGGGAATCAAAAGATATGTCCAGTTGAAAATTCTGAATAGTCGCTATGGAATTCAGACCCTTAAAAATGGACATTTTGCAAATGACCTCGGATTTCGACGAAACCAGTTTTGTTGGGTCCGGGATGTGAAGTTATTGCTAGATTCCAAATTTCATAATTTTTCGAATCAATATGTGAGCGTGGCAAAGGAAAACGCGTTTGACCAGTTTCAGTTGATTTTAATCGACTGGAAATTGGCCATTTTTCAAACGGTCTCAGAATTCGACGAAACTAGTTTTGTAGGACCGTATCGTCAATACGAAGCTAGAAAATATTTTTCTGGAATTTTTCTAGTTAGTATGTGACCCCGGTAATTTGAAATGTACGTTTAAAATTCAATATAGTGATTTAAATGTAGACTTAACGAAAACTGATCGAAACAGTCGAATCAGCTTGCGATACATATCCCATTGTGTTCGGAATGGGGGTAAAACGCTATGGACGACAGGCGGTGGGCCTCGTTTCGAGGTCTTATGTAAAAGTCAACCTTTTTGCAAAATATAATAATTAAATAATAAATAAATAAAAAAATATAATTCCCTCCTTTACCTTTCTTCCTGGCCCCCCCCTTTTTTATTTCTTCAATTCAGATCGACGTTATAAAAAAAAAAAAAAAAAAAAACCTAAACAAGATCGAGCGCCTCCCTCCAGACGTCGCCGCCCCCCCCCCCCCCCACTCGAGACGCCGACGAACCCCTCGACGCCGCCCTCACTATCGAAGACCCGAAGCCCCCGTTCTCGACACAGAAGCCGCCGCCACCTCGAAGCCTCCCCACCGACGAACTACAGAAAGCCCCCAGCCGACGATCTTTCCACCGCCGACAGCCACTGATTCCCCCCCCCCCCCTCTCTCTTCGCAGAAATGTAAGTTTTTTTATTTTTGTTTTGTTTTGTTTTGTTTTTTTAATGATTTTAAAACTGTTCTGTTTAATTAGAATTATAACTGAAATTTAATTAGGATTGAAACTGATTTTTAGTGATTTTTAAAAACTGATTTTTAGTGATTTTTAAAAACTGATTTTATTTTGTTTTAAAAACTGATTTTTATCTACCTTAAAAACTGTTTTTTTTTATGTTGTAAAGTTATAAAAATGTAATCTTTTATATAACATGGAAGTAAAAATATGATTTTTATATTTTTAAAGTATTAAAAATATAGTCTTTACTATATAGGTGATGTCAAAATATAATTTTTGCATGATAGGAATATTAAAAATATGATTTTTATATTTTTAAAAGTATTAAAAATATGATCTTTATGGGATAGAGAAGTTAAAAATATCACCTTTGTATATGTGGCAAAATAAAAATCTGATTTTTATATTTTTTTTATATACGTGGAAATAAAGCAGATATTTTTATAATGATGAAAACTTTATTTTTAAAGAGGCGAAAACTTTATTTTTAAAGAGGCGAAAACTTTATTTTTAAAGAGGCGAAAACTTTATTTTTATAAAGGCGAAATCTATATTTTTATAGGGGCGAAATCTATATTTTTGAAATAGAATTTTTATCTATATATTAGCGGGAAGGAAATATGATTTTTATACATTGAATAGCATTGTAAAAATTCGATTTTTAAATATATGAAGTGATTATAAAAATATGATTTTTTAATTTGAAAACGAATAAATAAAAATGTGATTTTTTATTTTAAAGACATCAAAATATAAAAATGTGTGATTTTTATATATGTAGTGACTACGGGCAACGAAGATGATAAAAAGGCGAGGACGACGAAGACTTCTGCAAATGAAGAGCCGTGGAGCTAGGATAGCTATATGTGAGAATTTCTCAGCTTTCAATTTATTTTTCTAGTTATATATATATATATATATACTAGGATGCAGACGGTGCTTAGTAGCACCCGACACAATCGTCCACAGACCATGGACTTGTTTGTTTGGTTGCATAGATTAGTTGAATTATTTGTTTGAAATGAATTGAATTGTTTGGTGAGATGAAATTGATTTGATGATGTGTGAATGGCGTGGGCCTTCACTAGACCGGGGATAAGGCTAGGCCTTGTCCCGTTTCTAGTATCGTGCCGTTATGCCGCCGAAATTTTCTAAAATGTGTTAGAAAATAAAAATATCATTTTATTGTGTAGATGAATAATAGAAATTCATATGTTGGAATAAAATGTTTTGTCGTTAAAAATATAATTTTTAACGTGATTAGAAATATAGTGAAAGTGAATAAAATAAAATATTCATTTACAAACCAGACGGTTTGTTTATGTACACTTATTTGAATGACATTGATTGGGACGATAAATTTTACACATCGCCCAACAGCACAAATAAAATATGTGTTTGATTGTTTGAAACCCCACACGGGTGTAGGGATGAAATTTGAAGTTCACTCATCCTGATTGATTAAATATGTCGATCGGTTGATTGACAGGCTGTTTTAAGCGTTGGATATCTATATTTGATGCTTATACGGTGTAGTGCACTTTGGTTGATGGTTGATTATTTATCGTTGCTATTATATACATGTGTTGTATGGAAATCCATATAATTAATTTTATATGGTAATTGATTGGGCCTCATTCCAATTTGAAAAATAAAGAAAATTTGAAAATGTCAATATATGAAGCCGTGTTGATTAGAGTAACGCCATTTTGACGTGAACGATATTTATATCGATTTTATTCATTTTAAAATGAATATTAAAAAGTAATTTTGAAATCAAATATTTCGAAATGAATTGAATTGAAAACGAATTCAAAGTGAATTGAATTGAAAACGAATTCAAAGTGAATTGAATTGAAAACGAATTCAAAGTGAATTGAATTGAAAACGAATTCAAAGTGAATTGAATTGAAAGTGATTTCGAAATGAATTGAAAACGAATTCAAAGTGAATTGAATTGAAAACGAATTCAAAGTGAATTGAATTGAAAACGAATTCAAAGTGAATTGAATTGAAAACGAATTCAAAGTGAATTGAATTGAAAACGAATTCAAAGTGAATTGAATTGAAAGTGATTTCGAAATGAATTGAATTGAAAACGAATTCAAAGTGAATTGAAAGTGATTTCGAAATGAATTGAATTGAAAACGAATTCAAAATGAATTGGAAGCAATTTGAAATGAATTCAAATTGAATTGAAGTTTGAATTGAATAGAAATGAATTTTAAAACGAATTTATAGAGAAGAATTCAATTTTGCTTTGAATTGAGATGGAAGTTGAAATAGATTTTGAAACGAATTTTAAAACTATTTATATAATTCGTTTTAAATAGAAATCGACGAAGTATATATTATATATATTATATATATAATATAATGGCCTGAATAGAACGCGCCGCGCCGCGGCAGTTCGCGAATTTCGACCATTGATTTCAAATGGACGTTACGGGAGATCCGACCGTCGGATTCTCCTAAAACCAGAACCGTTGGGTTCGTATCGAAAAGAGCTTTCTAGCGAATATTAGAAATTTGAAATCTAACGGTTGGATTTGGAATTATGTCCAAATCAAATTTGAAAAAGGTCGCTGTAAGTGCAGTTCGATGGCCATTGATGGAAATCGACTGTACGGGCCTTGATAAAATTATTAAAAATAGTAATAATTTGTGTAAAATCATAAGAAATGATTTGTGAAGATTTGGGGTGAAAAACTTCATGTTTGAAAAGATAAAAATAGATTTTTATCGAAATAAGCTAGTTTTGAACTAGAATGATAATTCTATTTATTTTTAAATAAATAAATTGAATTTGAAAAGGGTTTTAAAAATAACCAGAATTTCCAATGATTGCATTGGAGTGGATTTGAATCGAGATTGTCTTCGGAATATTTCGATGTTGGAATTCGTGATTATACAGATGTTGTTATGGAAATTTGAAAGATATATATTTATATCGTTATTTCCAATACGGCATTTGTTAGTCGTAGAATTCGATATTGAATATAAGCCGATATATTTTCTATTCAGAGCCTTGTATTGAATATCGAATGTGATTTGGGTTTGTCGTGAATGGTGTCTTCACTAACACTGTTCTTGAACCCAGTTGAGAAATGATTAAATCTTTTTAGTTAGATTTAATGAAGTGTACCAATTAAACGATATTTAATTGGAATTGAATTGGTATTGATTTTTGGGTTTATCGTGAACAGTGTTTTAAATAACACTTGTTCTTTAACCCGATAATTAATGGAATGTGACTTTGGGTTTATCGTGAACCGTGTTCTAAATGACACGGATTCTTTAACCCAGTTAAAGATTAAAACTAAGTGGAGTTTTAATGAATCTTTAATTAGATTGAAATGGTCGAGGATGGAGTATCACCAGTTTTGCTCCAGGTGATAGTTAAATCTTTAATTAGATTTGAACGTGAAATGGTAATTGAATTTACCGATAACACTGTGGTGTTAGATATGAAGTATCACCAGTTTTACTTCATGGGATGAATAGGTTGGGATTGGGAAATAAAATAAATGATTACTTCGGTGTGGTTCGCTAATCCCGACTAGTTTGAATTGATATTCAAAGGAGATTAAAGAATAAATCCAAGAATTTATCTTTGATAAAATTAATGGGAACTTTTCCCAAAGTATAGGAATATTTGAATAAAAGAATATTCTGAATTGGAATGAGGCGTATGTTGTGTTTGTGTAACACTTTTATAATATATACGCGAGTTATTCAGAAAGACCGGGTTTATCCCATTCTGAATAACTGATTCGACGTGGTGTCGAAGATGAAGACGGTGGTCGAAGACCAGAAGTCTTCACGTCGTTTGGGTGATTACTGATGATCTTGATTGGGCTGTACACCCAAGAAGATGGAAACAGTTTGTGATCGTCCAGACGTACTTGGAGATCGATGGAGATGCGGGGTACTAGGTGCCTCCGGTTTCATTCAGACCCAGAACGGACTTGTAAATGGACTGTGTGTCTGACATTGGATTTCATTCTGTGTGACTGATATCGGTAGCATAGAGTGGTTTGCCTGTGTGGCATGCTAAGATGCAAATGATCAAGGCTTCTGTTGAAAAGCAAAGTCTTGTGGTGATGATCAAAGCACAGCCTGTGTGGCACAGCTTTGTGTAACGTGAATTCGCGAGCCTCGCACCCCGGTTGTGAACCAAAAACGGGAGAGGACATCAGGGAGGACTTGCGTTTCTTTCTAGCTAGAAGTGGCGTCAGTGGTTTTACACGCCCTGACGAGTTTGACTTATGTGGTTGTTGCTGTTGCGAGGCGCCTCGGTTATATCGGTTTCGGCCGATGCATTCTGGTCGGCTGACGGACCAGACTTACACCCCATAGGGTGGGGAGACGTAGTGTTCAGGCATAATAATCCACATCGGTGGACCGGCCCTGACGATCTAAAGGGTTGATGCGTTCTGATCCTGTGGCTCGGGCTAGAGAGTCACGAATCGGTTGAGGACTATCTTTTGCCTCGGTTCATAGATGGAAATCCAATTTCCAAATACGCGACTTTGCGGTTTTATTTGTAATCCTATATATGGCGACATAGTGGGATGGGGCGCTCATGCCGCCTATGATTGATACTTATGATTTGAAGTTGTTTTATACACTATGCACTTATAGTAGTATCAAATGATTTGTTTTAAACGTATCAAGCATTCTTTGGCTGTTATAAGGGAAAACCCTATCCTCGGCTGCGTTGCATTGTGTGATGGGACCTGGGTCTTATAACAGCTTCATTTTTCTTCATTTAGCATTGCGCTGTTTGTTTTATGCACTGGTATCCTTGGGAGGAAACCCGTTCCGTGTTATACGGCGTGGTCCCTTGATTTACCTAATGATTTAAAATAAAGATTTATAACTGCTTTAGTTCTCACACCAGTCACATGACTGACCTGGAGTTTATTGTTTTAACCTAAACTCTGGGTGCCCTTATTTTGACACGGGCAGCTAGTAGTTTTGGTTTTGCAGATTTATATTCACAGGATCCTGGTTTACAGCTGGAACGATATCCGGAAAGCTTTGTATCCGTATATCTACTTCTAGTTGTGTATTGTATTATTTTCCGCTGCGATGTATTTAAATGTAATTTAAATCTCTGATATTTCTGTGTAATATTCATTTTTACTCTGTATATTCTTGTAATCTGATGCATTGTTGTAATAAACAATGAAACGTTCTTCCGTATGCGTTCTGTTTTGTCATGTTCTCAAACGATAGGGCGTTTCGAACGGCTTGAATCCGTCTAGCGACTGGTTCGGACCGAGCGAAATTCTCGATCGTCACAGTTGGTATCAGAGCTTTGGTTTACAAAGCAGAGAACAAGGCACATTAGAACCCTACGAAAGAATTCATCAGATATTGGATTAGTAATATCCAATTAGAATGACTCGTTAGAGATAGGATCAGTAGTATCCTAGAACGAGTGTGAAAAGTATATTTTTGAAAATGAAAACAAATTTTTGTTTCGAAAATTTTAAATCAATTATTCGTATTTGATTATCTATTTATATTGATGTGGACAATCCAGTATATATAGATTTTGCGTATACGTCTGATCCGCGTGTATTCGAAATTTTAATATACTGGATAGATATAGAATTACGCTCTAGTCGCCCGGGGGTGATTCTGATGATTGATATATCATCATCAGAATTTATATTCGAGTGACGAACGTGTAATATCTATATATTTCCATTAGACTGGTGTGAGAACCAAAATTAGATAGGGCTAATTGTTGTGATTTGGCATCAAAAACATGATTTTTGACTATGTATCGAAATTATGAATTTCAAACTCTAATTCACTAATTGATTGATGTTTGTGTTGTTTGTTTATTTGTTTGCTCATTTTTAACCAATTAGCCTAATTGCATCAAATATTGACTTATATTGAAAATTGGTTGCATTTGCCTGCATATACATGTATATCATTGAACAGGTCATAGCAAGGAGGCTAGAGCAGAGAATAAAATTTGTTTGCCCGACAAATAGGTACATGTTTACTACATAATTTCCTGTTTTGTTTGGGTGATGATGATTTTGTGAGCCTATTGGCTAGCCGCTTGGCTTTTTCTTTTTCTTTTTGAGATCTGAAGGACCGGGGAGGCTATTTGAAATTCCCCGATGCTCCCGGTGCAGGGGAGGTTATGGCGAAATTTTTCAAAAATTTAGGGTGTTAGCCAAATTTTTGAAATTTTGAAAATTCTCAGAAACTGAAAGGTTGGAGAATGGAAGCCAGATCGAACGTAGTGTTGATTAATCAAACCACTTTCGACTTTGTTCCTTTTCGGGGACGAAAAGTTTTAAGTGGGGGAGATTGTAACAACCCGTAAAATGCGAGCCAGTTTGAAATTTTTATTTTGGCAATTTTAGCGAATTTTGATTATTTAAAATGAATTATTTTAAATAATATCGGCGAGAAATTTAATTTGAATATAATTCGACGTATATATTATATACGTCGTCGTTAGAATATATATAATTTTATTTATTATTATAAATAGAATTGAAAATGGCGCGGTAGTTCGATAATTCGATTTCAAACTTCAATTGAATGTACCGGGTGCAAAACAATCCGGATTTTAGTGAAACCAAAAATAATGGAATCGAATAGTGAATATCTTTCCAACGAATCCGAAAAATCAAAAGTTCGTAGCGGGAATCAAAAGATATGTCCGGTTGAAAATTCTGAATAGTCGCTATGGAATTCAGACCCTTAAAAATGGACATTTTGCAAATGACCTCGGATTTCGACGAAACCAGTTTTGTTGGGTCCGGGATGTGAAGTTATTGCTAGATTCCAAATTTCATAATTTTTCGAATCAATATGTGAGCGTGGCAAAGGAAAACGCGTTTGACCAGTTTCAGTTGATTTTAATCGACTGGAAATTGGCCATTTTTCAAACGGTCTCAGAATTCGACGAAACTAGTTTTGTAGGACCGTATCGTCAATACGAAGCTAGAAAATATTTTTCTGGAATTTTTCTAGTTAGTATGTGACCCCGGTAATTTGAAATGTACGTTTAAAATTCAATATAGTGATTTAAATGTAGACTTAACGAAAACTGATCGAAACAGTCGAATCAGCTTGCGATACATATCCCATTGTGTTCGGAATGGGGGTAAAACGCTATGGACGACAGGCGGTGGGCCTCGTTTCGAGGTCTTATGTAAAAGTCAACCTTTTTGCAAAATATAATAATTAAATAATAAATAAATAAATAAAAAAATATAATTCCCTCCTTTACCTTTCTTCCTGGCCCCCCCCCCTTTTTTATTTCTTCAATTCAGATCGACGTTATAAAAAAAAAAAAAAAAAAAAAACCTAAACAAGATCGAGCGCCTCCCTCCAGACGTCGCCGCCCCCCCCCCCCTCGAGACGCCGACGAACCCCTCGACGCCGCCCTCACTATCGAAGACTCGAAGCCCCCGTTCTCGACACAGAAGCCGCCGCCACCTCGAAGCCTCCCCACCGACGAACTACAGAAAGCCCCCAGCCGACGATCTTTCCACCGCCGACAGCCACTGATTCCCCTCCCCCCCTCTCTCTTCGCAGAAATGTAAGTTTTTTTATTTTTGTTTTGTTTTGTTTTGTTATTTTAATGATTTTAAAACTGTTCTGTTTAATTAGAATTATAACTGAAATTTAATTAGGATTGAAACTGATTTTTAGTGATTTTTAAAAACTGATTTTTAGTGATTTTTAAAAACTGATTTTATTTTGTTTTAAAAACTGATTTTTATCTACCTTAAAAACTGTTTTTTTTTATGTTGTAAAGTTATAAAAATGTAATCTTTTATATAACATGGAAGTAAAAATATGATTTTTATATTTTTAAAGTATTAAAAATATAGTCTTTACTATATAGGTGATGTCAAAATATAATTTTTGCATGATAGGAATATTAAAAATATGATTTTTATATTTTTAAAAGTATTAAAAATATGATCTTTATGGGATAGAGAAGTTAAAAATATCACCTTTGTATATGTGGCAAAATAAAAATCTGATTTTTATATTTTTTTTATATACGTGGAAATAAAGCAGATATTTTTATAATGATGAAAACTTTATTTTTAAAGAGGCGAAAACTTTATTTTTAAAGAGGCGAAAACTTTATTTTTATAAAGGCGAAATCTATATTTTTATAGGGGCGAAATCTATATTTTTGAAATAGAATTTTTATCTATATATTAGCGGGAAGGAAATATGATTTTTATACATTGAATAGCATTGTAAAAATTCGATTTTTAAATATATGAAGTGATTATAAAAATATGATTTTTTAATTTGAAAACGAATAAATAAAAATGTGATTTTTTATTTTAAAGACATCAAAATATAAAAATGTGTGATTTTTATATATGTAGTGACTACGGGCAACGAAGATGATAAAAAGGCGAGGACGACGAAGACTTCTGCAAATGAAGAGCCGTGGAGCTAGGATAGCTATATGTGAGAATTTCTCACCTTTCAATTTATTTTTCTAGTTATTTATATATATACTAGGATGCAGACGGTGCTTAGTAGCACCCGACACAATCGTCCACAGACCATGGACTTGTTTGTTTGGTTGCATAGATTAGTTGAATTATTTGTTTGAAATGAATTGAATTGTTTGGTGAGATGAAATTGATTTGATGATGTGTGAATGGCGTGGGCCTTCACTAGACCGGGGATAAGGCTAGGCCTTGTCCCGTTTCTAGTATCGTGCCGTTATGCCGCCGAAATTTTCTAAAATGTGTTAGAAAATAAAAATATCATTTTATTGTGTAGATGAATAATAGAAATTCATATGTTGGAATAAAATGTTTTGTCGTTAAAAATATAATTTTTAACGTGATTAGAAATATAGTGAAAGTGAATAAAATAAAATATTCATTTACAAACCAGACGGTTTGTTTATGTACACTTATTTGAATGACATTGATTGGGACGATAAATTTTACACATCGCCCAACAGCACAAATAAAATATGTGTTTGATTGTTTGAAACCCCACACGGGTGTAGGGATGAAATTTGAAGTTCACTCATCCTGATTGATTAAATATGTCGATCGGTTGATTGACAGGCTGTTTTAAGCGTTGGATATCTATATTTGATGCTTATACGGTGTAGTGCACTTTGGTTGATGGTTGATTATTTATCGTTGCTATTATATACATGTGTTGTATGGAAATCCATATAATTAATTTTATATGGTAATTGATTGGGCCTCATTCCAATTTGAAAAATAAAGAAAATTTGAAAATGTCAATATATGAAGCCGTGTTGATTAGAGTAACGCCATTTTGACGTGAACGATATTTATATCGATTTTATTCATTTTAAAATGAATATTAAAAAGTAATTTTGAAATCAAATATTTCGAAATGAATTGAATTGAAAACGAATTCAAAGTGAATTGAATTGAAAACGAATTCAAAGTGAATTGAATTGAAAACGAATTCAAAGTGAATTGAATTGAAAGTGATTTCGAAATGAATTGAATTGAAAACGAATTCAAAGTGAATTGAATTGAAAACGAATTCAAAGTGAATTGAATTGAAAACGAATTCAAAGTGAATTGAATTGAAAACGAATTCAAAGTGAATTGAATTGAAAACGAATTCAAAGTGAATTGAATTGAAAGTGATTTCGAAATGAATTGAATTGAAAACGAATTCAAAGTGAATTGAAAGTGATTTCGAAATGAATTGAATTGAAAACGAATTCAAAATGAATTGGAAGCAATTTGAAATGAATTCAAATTGAATTGAAGTTTGAATTGAATAGAAATGAATTTTAAAACGAATTTATAGAGAAGAATTCAATTTTGCTTTGAATTGAGATGGAAGTTGAAATAGATTTTGAAACGAATTTTAAAACTATTTATATAATTCGTTTTAAATAGAAATCGACGAAGTATATATTATATATATTATATATATAATATAATGGCCTGAATAGAACGCGCCGCGCCGCGGCAGTTCGCGAATTTCGACCATTGATTTCAAATGGACGTTACGGGAGATCCGACCGTCGGATTCTCCTAAAACCGGAACCGTTGGGTTCGTATCGAAAAGAGCTTTCTAGCGAATATTAGAAATTTGAAATCTAACGGTTGGATTTGGAATTATGTCCAAATCAAATTTGAAAAAGGTCGCTGTAAGTGCAGTTCGATGGCCATTGATAGAAATCGACTGTACGGGCCTTGATAAAATTATTAAAAATAGTAATAATTTGTGTAAAATCATAAGAAATGATTTGTGAAGATTTGGGGTGAAAAACTTCATGTTTGAAAAGATAAAAATAGATTTTTATCGAAATAAGCTAGTTTTGAACTAGAATGATAATTCTATTTATTTTTAAATAAATAAATTGAATTTGAAAAGGGTTTTAAAAATAACCAGAATTTCCAATGATTGCATTGGAGTGGATTTGAATCGAGATTGTCTTCGGAATATTTCGATGTTGGAATTCGTGATTATACAGATGTTGTTATGGAAATTTGAAAGATATATATTTATATCGTTATTTCCAATACGACATTTGTTAGTCGTAGAATTCGATATTGAATATAAGCCGATATATTTTCTATTCAGAGCCTTGTATTGAATATCGAATGTGATTTGGGTTTGTCGTGAATGGTGTCTTCACTAACACTGTTCTTGAACCCAGTTGAGAAATGATTAAATCTTTTTAGTTAGATTTAATGAAGTGTACCAATTAAACGATATTTAATTGGAATTGAATTGGTATTGATTTTTGGGTTTATCGTGAACAGTGTTTTAAATAACACTTGTTCTTTAACCCGATAATTAATGGAATGTGACTTTGGGTTTATCGTGAACCGTGTTCTAAATGACACGGATTCTTTAACCCAGTTAAAGATTAAAACTAAGTGGAGTTTTAATGAATCTTTAATTAGATTGAAATGGTCGAGGATGGAGTATCACCAGTTTTGCTCCAGGCGATAGTTAAATCTTTAATTAGATTTGAACGTGAAATGGTAATTGAATTTACCGATAACACTGTGGTGTTAGATATGAAGTATCACCAGTTTTACTTCATGGGATGAATAGGTTGGGATTGGGAAATAAAATAAATGATTACTTCGGTGTGGTTCGCTAATCCCGACTAGTTTGAATTGATATTCAAAGGAGATTAAAGAATAAATCCAAGAATTTATCTTTGATAAAATTAATGGGAACTTTTCCCAAAGTATAGGAATATTTGAATAAAAGAATATTCTGAATTGGAATGAGGCGTATGTTGTGTTTGTGTAACACTTTTATAATATATACGCGAGTTATTCAGAAAGACCGGGTTTATCCCATTCTGAATAACTGATTCGACGTGGTGTCGAAGATGAAGACGGTGGTCGAAGACCAGAAGTCTTCACGTCGTTTGGGTGATTACTGATGATCTTGATTGGGCTGTACACCCAAGAAGATGGAAACAGTTTGTGATCGTCCAGACGTACTTGGAGATCGATGGAGATGCGGGGTACTAGGTGCCTCCGGTTTCGTTCAGACCCAGAACGGACTTGTAAATGGACTGTGTGTCTGACATTGGATTTCATTCTGTGTGACTGATATCGGTTGCATAGAGTGGTTTGCCTGTGTGGCATGCTAAGATGCAAATGATCAAGGCTTCTGTTGAAAAGCAAAGTCTTGTGGTGATGATCAAAGCACAGCCTGTGTGGCACAGCTTTGTGTAACGTGAATTCGCGAGCCTCGCACCCTGGTTTTGAACCAAAAACGGGAGAGGACATCAGGGAGGACTTGCGTTTCTTTCTAGCTAGAAGTGGCGTCAGTGGTTTTACACGCCCTGACGAGTTTGACTTATGTGGTTGTTGCTGTTGCGAGGCGCCTCGGTTATATCGGTTTCGGCCGATGCATTCTGGTCGGCTGACGGACCAGACTTACACCCCATAGGGTGGGTAGACGTAGTGTTCAGGCATAATAATCCACATCGGTGGACCGGCCCTGACGATCTAAAGGGTTGATGCGTTCTGATCCTGTGGCTCGGGCTAGAGAGTCACGAATCGGTTGAGGACTATCTTTTGCCTCGGTTCATAGATGGAAATCCAATTTCCAAATACGCGACTTTGCGGTTTTATTTGTAATCCTATATATGGCGACATAGTGGGATGGGGCGCTCATGCCGCCTATGATTGATACTTATGATTTGAAGTTGTTTTATACACTATGCACTTATAGTAGTATCAAATGATTTGTTTTAAACGTATCAAGCATTCTTTGGCTGTTATAAGGGAAAACCCTATCCTCGGCTGCGTTGCATTGTGTGATGGGACCTGGGTCTTATAACAGCTTCATTTTTCTTCATTTAGCATTGCGCTGTTTGTTTTATGCACTGGTATCCTTGGGAGGAAACCCGTTCCGTGTTATACGGCGTGGTCCCTTGATTTACCTAATGATTTAAAATAAAGATTTATAACTGCTTTAGTTCTCACACCAGTCACATGACTGACCTGGAGTTTATTGTTTTAACCTAAACTCTGGGTGCCCTTATTTTGACACGGGCAGCTAGTAGTTTTGGTTTTGCAGATTTATATTCACAGGATCCTGGTTTACAGCTGGAACGATATCCGGAAAGCTTTGTATCCGTATATCTACTTCTAGTTGTGTATTGTATTATTTTCCGCTGCGATGTATTTAAATGTAATTTAAATCTCTGATATTTCTGTGTAATATTCATTTTTACTCTGTATATTCTTGTAATCTGATGCATTGTTGTAATAAACAATGAAACGTTCTTCCGTATGCGTTCTGTTTTGTCATGTTCTCAAACGATAGGGCGTTTCGAACGGCTTGAATCGGTCTAGCGACTGGTTCGGACTGAGCGAAATTCTCGATCGTCACATAACACCGTGGTGTTAGATATGAAGTATGACCAGTTTTACTTCATGGGATAAATAGGTTGGGACTGGGAAATTAAAACTGAATAAAATCGATATAAATATCGTTCACGTCAAAATAGCGTCAATCTAATCAACACGGCTTCATAAATTTCTATTTTCAAATATTCTATTTCACATATTTCTTTTTCAAAATAGTTGTTATTATCAAAATATTTCGTTCAACACATGACCAATCTCAATGGATGAGTACTGTCAACACATGAACCTTTATTTTATATTGATAAAGATGTAAATTTTATTACTAAAATATTTCGTTCAACACATGACCATTCTCAATGGATGAGTACTGTCAACACATGAACCTTTATTTTATATTGTTCTTTATTTTCTAAATTGGAATGAGGCCCAATCAATTACCATATAAAGCTAATTATATGGATTTTCATACAACACATATATAATAGCATTGAAAAGTAATCAACTATCAACCAAAGTGCACTACACTGTATAAGCATCAAATATAGATATATAACGCTTATAACAGCCTGTCAATCAATCGATCGACATATTTAATCAATCAGGATGAGTGAACTTCAAATTTCATCCCAACACCCGTGTGGGGTTTCAAACAATCAAACACAGATTTTTATTCGTGCAGTTGGGCGATGTGTAAAATTTATCGACCCAATCCATGTCAGTCAAATCAGTGTACATAAACAAACCCTCTGGTTTGTAAATGAATATTTTATTTTATTCACTTCACGTTAAAAATTATATGTTTAACGACAAAGCATTTTATTTTAACATATGAATTTCTATTCAATTCATTTATTCTATAAAATGATTTTTGTTATTTTTCTAACTTATTTTAGAAAATTTCGGCGGCATAACGGCACGATACTAGAAACGGGACGAGGCCCAACCTTATCCCCGGTCTAGTGAAGGCTCACGCCATTCACACATCAATCAAAATCAATTCATTTCACCACACAATTCAATTTCAATCAAATAATCTAACTAATTTATGCAACAAAACAAACAAGTCCATGGTCTGTGGACGATTGTGTCGGGTGCTACTAAGCACCGTCTGCATCCTAGTATATATATATATATATATATATATATATATATATATAACTAGAAAAAGAAATTGAAAGGTGAGAAATTCTCACCGAAAGCTATCCAATCATCTTGACTCTTCTTTTATAGAAATCTTCGCTAATCTCGCCTTTTGTCGCTTTCGTTGCCCGTATTCACTACATATGTAAAAATCGAATTTTTACTATGCTATTCAATATATAAAAATCATATTTTTACTTCGATGTTCAATATATAAAAATCATATTTTTACTTCGATGTTCAATATATAAAAATCATATTTTTACTTCGATGTTCAATATATAAAAATCATATTTTTACTTCGATGTTCAATATATAAAAATCATATTTTTACTTTGATGTTCAATATATAAAAATCATATTTTTACTTCGATGTTCAATATATAAAAATCATATTTTTACTTCGATGTTCAATATATAAAAATCATATTTTTATCATGCTCCCTATAAAATAAAAACTGAACAAAGAAAATTATAGTGAAAGAAAATTAAACCTTTATTCATATGGACACTTCATAAAAATTCAGTTTTAACTTCATGACTATATAGGAATAAATACCATAACATTCAATAAACAAAAATCAGATTTTTTTACTTATTTTATTCCAACCAAAAATCTAATTTTAAAACTGAAAATAAAAGAAATGCAAACGAATAATTAGAGCTCACCTTTTCGGTGCCTAGTGGGGGAATGGCGCCGGACAGAGGTGCGGAAATCGAATGGGGGCGGTCGGACGTCCGAGGGTGGAGGTGGCCTAGGGTTTGGCTGTGGGGCGTGGGGTCTGCGGGTTTGGGGACTGGGGGGAATTCGACGAGGTCGCTGGAGGCCAGGGGAGGAGGGTTGGGGACCGGCGACGCTGGGGTTGGGGTTTGGCGATGGTGCGATGGTGGTAGGAGCGGTGGTGGCGGCCTCCGCCTTCATTTGTTCGGTTTTTTTTTCTTTTTGTTTCTGAGCGAATGAAGAAGTAGGGGGGGCCAGAATGAAATAAGGGGGAGGGGAGAGAGAAAGGCTAATTTTATTTTTATTATTATTTTAAATGCAAAAAGTTGACTTTTACATACGACCTCTAAACGAGGCTCACCGCCTGTCGTCCATAGCGTTTCACCCCCATTCCGAACACAATGGGATATGTATCGTAAGCTGATTTGATCGTTTCGATCAGTTTCCGTTGAATTTACATTTAAATCACTATATTGAATTTTAAACGTACATTTCAAATTACCGGGGTCACATATTAACTTGGAAAATTACAGAAAAATATTTTCTAGCTTCGTATTGACGATACGGTCCTAACAAAACTAGTTTCATCGAATTCTGAGACCGTTGGAAAATTGGCCAATTTCCAGTCGATTAAAATCAACTGAAACTGGTCAAACGCGTTTTCCTTTGCCACGCTCACATATTGAATCGAAAAATTATGAAATTTGAAACCTAGCAATAACTTGACATCATGGACCCAACAAAACTGGTTTCGTCGAAATCCGAGGTCATTTGCAAAATCTCCATTTTTAAGGGCTTGAATTCCATAGCGACTATTCAGAATTTTCAACTGGACATATCTTTTGATTCCCGCTATGAAATTTTGATTTTTCAGATTCGTTGGAAAGATATCTTCATATGGATCCTATTATTTTTGGTTTTGCTAAAATCCGGATTGTTTTGCACCCGATACATTCAATTGAAGTTTGAAATCGAATTATCGAACTACCGCGCCATTTTCAATTCTATTTATAATTATAAATAATTATTTATATTCTAACGACGACGTATATAATATATACGTCGAATTATATTCAAAATAAATTTCTCGTCGATATTATTTAAAATAATCTAATTTAAATAATCAAAATTCGCCAAAATTGCCAAAATAAAAATTTTAAACTGGCCCAGATTTTCGGGTTGTTACAAATAACGAGTGGCCTTTCCCAAATTGGTGTGCTCCTCCTGCACTATATATCAGCTCCTTCGTCAAACCATTTCTCTCATCTCAAGGGAACAGCAGAAGAGTGTTAGCAATGGCTTCATCGTTGATGTCTTCTGCAACCATGTCAAGCGCATTTCTAGTGCAATCCAGCATGGTTTCTCCTTTCACCGGTCTTAAGTCAATGTCAAGCTTCCCCGTTACCAAAAAAGCCAATGCTAACTTCTCTAAGTTGCCTAGCAATGGTGGAAGAGTTCAATGCATGAAGGTACATATATCTTCTTATTTTTTCATATATGTTTACCTAGTTTTATTTAACAAGGGAGGAACACATGACATGATGGATGTATTACACATATTGTTATATATGTACAGGTATGGCCAATTGAAGGACTCAAGAAATTCGAGACCCTCTCTTTCCTTCCACCTCTAACTGATGAACAGCTCCTGAAGCAGATCGAGTACCTTATCCGCAATGGATGGATCCCATGCTTAGAATTCATCCATGTAAGGACCCTCTGATTTAGTTAAATCCTGACTTATTTATTAATATGTACATACACATATAAATATGGATGGTAACAATAATTAACTTATATATACAATATACAGGAAGGATTTGTGTCCCGTGAGACGGGAAACTCACCAGAATACTACGATGGAAGGTACTGGACAATGTGGAAGCTTCCCATGTTCGGATGCACCGATGCCACACAAGTTTTGAATGAAGTAGGAGAGCTGAAGAAGGAGCACCCAAAAGCCTACTCCAGAATCATTGGATTTGACAACGTCCGTCAAGTCCAATGTATCAGTTTCCTCGCCTTCAACCCTACACTATAAGTCCCCATTCCCTCTATATTACTACCACAATTCGCATGAAAAATTGTTTGAAATCGACATTTTCTGTTTGATTTTTGTCAGAACCATATATACTGGTGGTGCTCATAACCAGAATTATTGGAATCTTGGAGCACAATGTAACTTTGGTTTATCAATTTGAATTTTGTGCAAATTGCTTGAGCTGTATAGCATTGTATTATCTAATGTTTTTCTCTCTGAAATTTGAATTATCGGATGAGCTCCATGTCTCATGAATCTAGCCAATGCATATTAGCCGACAAATTGTGGACTAATTTTTAATGTAACTTTTAAATGTTCACTACTTAGTCTCATTTTCCTCCTTATTTCATATCCACTTGATTAATTACTCTCTTGATTACATTACTATTATGATTTGTGATATTCAGTCACGTGTATGTTGAAGACGATGATGAGTGCTTTGTAGCGGAGAAGATGATGTGTGTGTACTGGAGTTTTGAGGAAGACATTGCAGCAGCTCAAGGGGGAAGTTCGGTGCCGAGCTTCAGCTCAGACGTCCGAGCCATCTTGGTCGGACGTCTGAGCTGTTAGGTTTTTGTAACTCGAGAGCTTGGACAGATGTTTGACCAATCCCGGTCAGACATCTGCTGCAACTTTCCTTTTATTGACCGATTATTTTAGGAATATATTCCTAATATATTTCTAAGGGGCAGATTGGATATTTTGCCTAGGCCTTCTATTCTCCTATAAAAGCAGCATCTAGGGTTAGATTAAAAGAATGAAATTGAGACCGAGATAATTAATTAAAGAGTTTGTCGTCGTTCTTCATTGTTCTCCTTCTCCAACAAGAGTTGTAGTCATCTAGATATTATTTCCCTTTCTCAATAAGGTTATTGATCCTTGTAGTTTGTTTGCTTTTGGTTTTTGATCCATTCAGTGTAAACAAAATTTCTTTATGAATTAATAAAGAGGGTGGTTGAGTGGAATATCTTGTGTTTTTGCATGTAATTTCATATCTGTGTTATTTTTCCATAGAAATCACCTTTAAGTAATTTGGTGAATAAGATCCTGGTTGCTTTCGCAAAGGCACAATTTCTCTAACAATTGGTATCGGAGCTGGATCATCACAAAAATTAGAGTGATTTTAGAATGAAAATTTTGAGTTTTGTTTGAAAAAATTGATTTTTGTTTGGAAAAATCAATTTTTTGATGTTGGATATGATGGCGTTTCAGAAGATGACTATTTTTTATGGAAGGAATTGTGAGTTTTGGAAGCCTAAGTGGAGGATGTGCTTTAGCTCAATTATATTCATGATCCAATTGATGGGGATGGGATGAAGCTCTCGGATATGGATGAGGGATAATGGAAGAAAATGATAAAAAGGCGATTGCTTTGATTCGGCGGTACCTAGATGATTCAGTATTCTATCATGTGGCTAGTTGTGAATCCACGAAGGATTTGTGGGACAAGTTGATATCTTTGTATGAGTCGAGTGGTGCTATATGTAAGGCTTTTCTGGTTCGAAAGCTTGTTCAGCTGAGATTGGATGAGGAGAAGTCTGTTGCAGGACACCTGAATGAATTTCAAAAATGTTATCAATCAATTGGCAAATTTGAAGGTCAATGTAATAACCCGGAAAATGTGAACCAATTTTAAAATTTTAAAATTGGTTATTACCAAAGAATTTGAATAACTGAAATAACACATTTCAATAAAATAATGAATTGGGAATAGTAAGGCAGTTTGAAAATTTGAATACAAACTTTGTCTAACTGTACCGGGTGGAAAATATAACGGATTTTAGCGAAACTGAAAATATTTAAATCTGTTTATGAATGCCTTACTAACGAATCTGAAAAATCGAAATTTCATAACGGGAATCAAAAGTTATGGCCGAATGAATTTTCAGAAAGGTCGCTATATATCATATATAGCCCTTGAAAATAGATATTTTGCATACGACCTCGGAATTCGACGAAATCACTTTTGTTGGGTCCGGGATATCAAATTATTGCTAGGTTTCAAATTTCATAATTTTTGAAGCTAGTATGTGAGCGGGGCAAAAGAAAATGTGATTGGTCAATTTCTGTTAAAATGGATCGACCTAAAAATGGCCATTTTTCAAACGAGCTCAGAATTCGACGAAACTGGTTTTGTTAGGACCGTATCGTCAAAACAAAGCTAGATTTATTTTTCTGGAATTTTTCGATTCAGTTTGTGGCCCTGGCAAATTGAAACGTACGTTCAAATTGAATATAAAATGTTTTATACTTTAATTTGAAAAATAACTGACTGTAACAGTCGAATTGGCCAACGAAACATATCCTATTGTGTCCGGAATGGGGGTATTTAGCTAGGAGCGACAGTCGTTGGGTTTGATTTCGAGTTCGTTTGTAAAATCACTATTTAAAATTTCCTATAAATCCTCGGCCAATAGGATTTTTCCTTCAAAAAAAAAAACACGGAAACCCTAGCCGCCTTTTTCCTCTCGACGACCCACGTTGCTCCGATCTTCCCCTTCGTTTTCCAGCCGCCACCGCCACCTATAGGCTGCGCCACCACCACTATTCGAAAGCCCCTTTGCTCCTCTTCACATCCGACCCCGACGCGACCTCCACCACCACCCCCTTCGCCTGAATCGAGCCCCCAAACCTCGGAACTTCCAACCGCCGCCGACAACGCCACAGGCCACCGGAGGAGACCGCACCACCGTCGACAGGAAGCCCCCACCCCCCTCTTTCACGTCAGCACGACCGATCATCCCCATACTTCACGGATTTTGCAAAAATCCCAAACCTAGTTCTGAAAAAAATATAAAGGTACGACCTTTATTATTCTAAAATGAAAATAACACTTTTAAGTGTTGTAAAACTTTGAAAAATTATATCTTTTTCGTTCGTTAACGAAATTTGATGAAACAGGAGACACCGTGACCGCAAGGAGGCTCTCTACCATCTAGCAGAAGCCGCGGATTTTTCTGATCTTCCTACGATTTTTAGCACTGCATAAACCAATGTGAGGAATCTAAACTAAATTGTGTGAATGGAATCGTGTTGTATAAATTATATAAGCGAAGTGTAAATTATATACGCATTGTATACCTCATGTACATGTGTTGTATAAGTTATATTAGCGATGTATAAATTATACAAGCGTTGAATGAAACATATATGCTTTGAATTGTGATGAAATGCAAGTGAATTATAGTATATATATATATATATATATATATATACTCCCCTCGTCCAGAGACCATGGACGATATTTATTGCTTGTGATTGACGTGATATTATATGGTATGACGAATGGTTGGAAATAATTGTTTGTTGTTGATATTGTGGTTGAAAAATACCTTTGTGGTTGAAAATACCCTCTTGTGGTTGAAACAAATTAGAATAGGATTGTGGAATTGAAAATAAAACATGCCGCCTGCGTGCGAACTAGATGCATGATCCTCACTGTCAAAAACCGCGAGGTTTTAAGGTAGAGCGAGGAGCCGTACTAGGGACGGTCCCGGTTTTAACTACCCTGCCGTTATGCTGCCGAAATTTTCTGAAATATTCATGTGTTAGAATAATTTTCCTTTGTTGAAATTAATTACATATGTTGAAACCAATATTCATGTGTTGGATTGAAATTCATTCGTTGAGTTGAAATTCATGTGTTGAATATTATTTGAATTTAAACAAATAGATTTAACGATACAAATCACATTTTTATATATATACAAACTATAACCAATATTCATGTGTTGGATTGAAATTCATTCGTTGAGTTGAAATACATGTGTTGAATATTATTTGAATTTAAACAAATAGATTTAACGATAAAAATCACATTTTTATATATATACAAACTATAACAAATATTCATGTGTTGAATTGAAATTCATTCGTTGAGTTGAAATTCATGTGTTGAATATTATTTGAATTTAAACAAATAGCTTTAACGATAAAAATCACATTTTTATATATATACAAACTATAGAGAACATTCATGTGTTGAGTTGAAATTCATTCGTTGAATTAAAATTCATGTGTTGAATGTTATCATATTTAAAAATAAAATGAATAGACAATAAAAATTACATTTTTATTGAAACTATGAAGTGTTGAAAACATCCATTTGTCGAATAAATATGTTTAAATGATAAAAATATCATTTTTATCATATATGTGATATGCTAAAGATATGCGGACGTTGAAATAAATATTTGTGAATGAAATGTTATTTTTAACATGCATAGGAACTAAATAAAATAGTCATGTGTTGAAATCTATGTTAGTTCGCCAAATTTATCATCTTTGAAATGAGCAGTGTTAAAAATAGCCACGTGTTCAAATAAATGTGCATGAGTTGAAATATACATTAATTAGCTAATGATATGATTTTAGCCTATGCATGCAACATTAGAATGAATGGTGTTTTTAAAACCAAAGTAAATCAAATATGAAGTTGAATGGAAAATGATAAGTGATAAAAACTGTATATATGTACATGCATATTTATTGAACAGGTTATAGCAAAGGGGCTAGAGGAGAGGAATAAAATTTTATGCCCGACAAATAGGTACACATTTACTGTTTTGTTTGGGTGATGATTTTATGAGCCTATTGGCTAGCCGCTTGGCTTTTTCTTTTTCTTTTTGACATGAGACGCCCGTGTGGCTATTTGGGAATTTTCCCAGCCCCTCCCGTACAAAGGAGGTTATGGCGAAATTTTCCAAAATTTAAAGGCGTTAGTGAAATAATTGAAGTGAAAACGATATAGGGATTTTTGAATGAACTATATTTATATAAATATAAATAAAATTGAAATGAAACGTGGCTGTGCACTTCGTGTTTTGAAACCGTGATGTCAAACGATTAGTTCGGGAAATCCGACCATTGGATTTTCCTGAAACCGCAACCGCTGGGTTCGCCTTGGAAATATCTTTCCAACGGCACCAACATTGTAAAAATCCAACGGTTGGATTGTCTGTAATGTTTAATTCAAATCTGAAGAAAAACAGCGCCAGAATCGTTTATATTCATATATAAATATAAATATAATTAAATTAAATTGACTAACGACGCTGCAGTACGAATTTTGAAACCGTAACTTCAAACGACTAGTGTGGAAGATCCGACCGTCGGATTTTCACGAAACTGGAACCGTTGGGTTCGCTTTGGGAATATTTTCCCACTGATATAGACTTTGTAGAAATCCAACGGTTAGATTTTCCGATATGTGTAAAACAAATTAGGGGAAAAACAGCGTCGGTGCCACAGCACGACCTGAAACGTCGTTTAATTGAATATGGCCATTTTTAAATAAATAAAAATGGCGAAAAATCGTTATAAAATATTATAGGCAACATAGATTGGAAATAAACCAGTTTGGCTTGATCTGTTTGATATTTGATGGTTGTATGTGTTTGACACGAAAATAACACTAAAGATCTGAAATATAAATGTCGAATAAAATAACCATGGAAAGAATTGATTTAAATTCTAATTACGTGAATTATTTGAAAAGGCCGAGCTAACCCTCATTTCAAATAATCCATCGAGCGATTCGAATTGGAAAATACAAAGACGATTCAAGACCGACGATCTTCGTATCGGTTGGATGGGCGCTGCTGAGGTTCCTGACTGGAGTAGCTACCATGAAGGAACGGAAGTAGTAGCCGTCTGAACGTATGTGTTGATTGGACGGATATGCGAGGAATTTGACGCCCCCGGTTTCGTTCAGACCCAGAACGGACTTGTAAATGGACTATGTGTCTGACATTGGATTTTGTTCTATACTGATTGATCTCTGTTAGATATATATCTGTTTGGCGGCGGAGAATTTATTCTTTTGCTTAACGCCCTTCTCTGAGACGTACGAGCTCAGAGGTTATATATCGATAGAAATCAATCGTATGGAGTGGATTGCTTATGTGGCATGCCAAGCTGCTGTGATCAAGGCTTCTGTTGCAAAGCAAAGTCTTGTGGATGATGATCGAAGCACGGTCTACGTGGCCTGGCTTTGTGTATAGCGTGGATTCACGAGCCTCACACCCCGGTATGAGTTAAAAACGGGATACAGACTGCAGGGAGAGCACGACGTTTCTTTCTAGCTATGGTGGTGTCAGTGACTTACCAGCCCTGACATTTATATCTATTTTTCACCTATGTGGTTGTTGTAATGCGAGGCGCCTCGATTATAGGTCTGTAAGGACCGGGAAACGTGTGTTCAGGAATACTAATCCTCAAACGTAAGAGAGGACCGGCCCTGAAGCATCCAGGGTTACCCAGAGTGTGTAGTCCTGAGGCATTTGCTAGAATGTCTCGAAGCGGAGAGGAGCTTGCCCCTTGCCTCGACTCATGACGGAAATCCAATTTCCAATACGAAATAACGGACTCGATTGTAGAACTAGTATGGTGACATAGTAGATGGTAGCTATGCCGCCTATGATTGATATTTATGATGCTATTCGTTTTTGAAACATATATGCACTAGTAATAATATCAAATGATTTTGCTTTACACGTATCAAGCATATTTGGCTATTATAAGGTAAAACTCTATCCTCCGGCTTGCGTTGCATTGTATGATGGGACTTGAGTCTTATAATGGCTTCATTCTTTTTAAAAAGCATTGCGTTGTTTTAAAGAATTTACTTTGCTTTAAATGCACCAGCAATCACTGGAGTAAACCCGTTCCGCGAAAGTGGCGTGGTCCTATGATTTGCTTATGACTGATTGTTTAACTGTTAAAAAGATTTCTCATACCAGTCCCCATGACTAACTCGTTGTTTGTTTCACTTTGCAAACGCGGGTGCCCTTATTTTCACACGGGCAGCCTAGTTCACAGGTGACAGGTTGTTTTTGGCTCTGCACTGTTGCATAGAGTGCATTTTGGCTCATGGCGAGGCTGACTTCACAGAGATGACTTTGACATTTTCCGCAATTATTGTACTTATATTATGATTCCGCCACAGGCGATGCAGACTGCTTTACTTTCAGTATTTATTCTCGTATGTATATGTACCGCCTTCGGCGATGTAGACTGTTACCCTTATTATGTCTCACTGCATGTATGTATTCCGCCTCTGGCGATGATGACTGATCATTTCCCTTTCATTTACTAAGTTATATCCTACGTTGTGCTATTCTGATGTTGTTACATGTTGTGATTCCGCTGTCATATCCATGTAAAATTATTCTATTATTGTTTTTGCTATTATCTGTACTCTGCTATGATGATTGATGTGTTATATTCCAGTGATTATCCTTAATACCGCACCTTGGATTTTGAGATCGTCACCGTCAATTTTGATGATGAATTGCTGGCTCTTTTGTTGATGAGTTCGCTTTCAGAAAGTTCGGAGACTTTGGTTGTTTCATTGAGTAATTCCAATGCTAATGGAAGTGTCTCTTTGGAAACGGTTCGAAGCAACCTTTTGAATGAAGAACCAAAGAGAAATGAGTCAAGTATGAAATCAGTTCAAGGTGAGGCTATGGTAACAAGGGGCTCGTGAAAAGATACAAGATTTAAGAAGAAAGAAGCTAATGGTAGAGATGCTATCACTTATCATTATTATATTAAGTAAGGTCACATACGCAAAGATTTTTATCCTTATCAAAGGGATAAGAAGAAGGTTGCAGATGGTGATAGTAGTGATGAGGCACATGCGGGTCTTGCTATAAGTTCCATTAGTGGTGCTTCTTTTGATATCCTGTTTAGTGAAGTTAATCCTTGGAAGATGGATTCGGGAGTCAGTTTTCACATTTGTAAGGATGTGAAGTGTTTTTCTTCTTATGAGAAAAATGTTGACATAATTAGAACAACCAATGGAGTAGAGCTACCGATTTGTGGTATTGGATCAATTCAGTTTCGTATGCATGATGGCATGGTAAGGGAAGTCTCTGGAGTCTGACATGTACCCGTGAGTTCGCATAACCTCGTTTTTCTCGGTCAGTTGGATCACCGTGGTTGCACTTATGATGCTCGAGGTGGAGTTTTCAGAGTTAAGAAGGGTGGTCGTGTTATAATGAGAGGTGTTTTGGAGGAGAGAAACATGTATAAATTGGTTGGTTTTGTGGTCGACTATGGAAGGCGAGTGAAGGTTGAAGAACCTAATCCATAGAAAGGTGGAGAGGTTAATTTGGTCACTGCTGATGTGTTAGACAGGAGTCTTCATGTTGATGGTGCTCGAAGGATCGGTAGAGCTCGGAGAAGGAGCTATTATCAAGTGGAAGATGAGTGTCGATTTGGAGAATGCACAATATGGAGATCCTTGTGGTATTACAAGCACTTTTAGACCTTTAGTGTTGCGTGACATCTCAGGGGAGAGATGCATCTTTTGCAGGCGGTGGGTTGTGTTTGTAATGGTTTAACTGAGAGTATGTGTCATTGAAAGAGCGAGATGACTTGTTTGTGGATTATTGGAAGATTGCTTGATGATGTGATTTCATATCAAGGTGAAGTGTTGTGATATTCAATGACATGTATGATAAAGATAACAACGAGTGCTTTGTAGCAGAGAAGATGGTGTTTAACGGAGTTTGGAGGAAGACTGTGCAGCAGCTCAAGGGGGCAATTTGGTGCAGAGCTTCAGCTCAGACGTCTAATCCATCTTGGTCAAACGTCTGAGTTGTTAGGGTTTTGTAACTCGAGAGCTTGGAAAGATGTCTGAACAATCCCGGTCGAACGTCTGCAGCGACTTTCCTGTTATTGACCTGTTATTTTGGGAATATATTCCTAATATATTTTTGAGAAAAATATTGGATATTTTGCCTAGGCCTTCTATTCTCCTATAAAAGTAGCATCTATGGTTGGATTAAAAGCATGGAATTGAGATTAAGATAATTAATCCAAGGGTTTGTCATCGTTCTTCATTGTTCTCCTTCTCCAATAAGAGTTGTAATCATCTAGATATTCTTTTCCTTTCTCAATAGAGTAATTGATTCTTGTAGTTTGTTTACTTTTGGTTTTTAATCCATTTAGTGTAAACAAAATTTGTTTCGTGAATCAATAAAGAGGGTGGTTGGGTGGGATATCTTGTGTTTGTGCGTATAATTTCATATCTGTGTTATTTTTCCATAGAAATCATCTTTAAATAATTGGGTGAATAAGATCCTGGTTGCTTCCGTAAAGACGCAAATTCCCTAACAATTACCATAACAATTATACGTTCACTTAAAAAAATGCAGTTGCTATCCATTTTCATTTGAGTTTATTTTCATAATTACTAATCGACCATAATTCCAATATACCTACGACTTTCACTATACCACCTATATGTTAAATGAGTAAACATATACAAAATGTAATGTTTTTTTCTTTCTGTTAATCGGGCTCCTTGGATCGTCAGTAACAACATTCATTCTCTAGTCATAAGGTTGGCAGCACCAACAAACATTCTCACCTGGACCACTCAAAAACCTCTTTTATGTACTTGAATTAATTAGCATCTAATTTAGTTGTTCAGGTTCAAGTTAGTAGACTCATTTGAACTTCCGTAAAGCAACGATTCTTGTGCGTTTGGTCATCTTCAGTGCATCCTATTAGATGTGGTTCACATTAGAATGAAGTGGATGCGTGAATTGAACGAAAAAATAGTCTCACATTGCAGGATATTGGAAGAGGTCGCGACATACATATATATGGTATCAGTTACCCCTAACATTAAGGATTTCTTTCTTATAATATATGCTCACCAATATCAAATCATAAACTATTTGGGAAATTATTTTGTTACCACTCACAACTCTGAACAGTGGATTTTCCTTTTTACATATATGATATATTTGCAAAATTATATTTACTCATGGCCACTAATTAAATTAGGTACCAAAGTTTCTAGATTATTGTTTCGCACGAATGCATCTAATGAGTAATCCTATGTAAATACAATATAATTATTAATTATTGAAGATTCTGAACTCAGAACCAAATATATCAGCAAAGTTTCATATTTATGCATTATGAATTTACCAAGGTTTGAATTTCCATGTTCCGGTTCCGTTTTGGTCATCTAGAGATTTCGAGATTTCGGTTCCGTTTCGGAAATTCTAGATTTTCCGTTTTGTTTCCATTTTGTAAATTCGGATAGTTTGTTTTGCAAATATGTGAAATAATATGAAACTTAATATACAAAATTCTGACGTAAATGCTATACAAATTATTTCCACTTGCAAAGCGACTTACAATTACATAATATACTATATTTTGTTATAATAAGAAGCCTCATCATTCTTAGCTTGTAGTTTTTATTAACAAACTAACTAATAGAAACTTTGTGAGTCCGGATTTTTAAGTCCAGCCCACGAAAGAAATCATATCGAAACCAAATCAAGGCTGCTTGAATCAAAAAATGAAATAAAAAACCCTAATTACGTTTTGTCGCTCCCTTCCTCTCTCTATCTGCTGGTGTGTTTCTTCATTCTAGGTTTCACCTTCTCTCCTCCTCGCCTTTTTTTTACTTTTTCTCGTCTCTAAAGTATTTTTTACTGTGCTTTCAAAAACGGTTTTTGAGGCAGATTCCGGTCCAGTCATCACTGGAACCGGAACGAAACGGGTGGGATTCCGGCAAACCGGCCAGAATCTCAAACGATGGAATTTACACAAACATTCCAAATTTCAACCTCTCTTATTGCTGCAAAATTTTCAAATTTTGTTTACGTTTACAAGTAACATTGATGGATATGCACGTATATGTTATGCTCATTTAAGGATACTTCAATTCATAGTAGTTTTTTTCTCTTTAACTGTTAATAAAATGAACAACTTTTCGTCTTGCCTCTTCAATAGGTTTTCTTGACGTTGTTGGCGGCTTTGATGTTGATTAACCACATTATCCCTTTCTTCCTCGTGAGATATGCAGAGGGATTTCCAACAGAGGGAGCCTCCTGGCTTCCTTACATATTAGCTCCTTTTGGTTATATATCGGTTCTTTTCATCTTAACCATTGTTTCCCAAGCAAAAGATGCTTCCTTAGTTCAAGTAGTGTGCCCCTTATTGACACGTCAAAAATGTTAGACTAAACTTTGTCAATCAAGCCTAACACCCTAGTTGATGCAATTCACAAAATAATATCCATGGAATATCAATTCACAGTTAAAGAGCAGACACATGTTAATATGAAAGCAGTAAAAATCACATGATTTTTATAGCGGTTTGGCAAACTCAGACCTACATTCACTTAATATAATATACGAGGGGAATAAGGCGTTTAAGGTTGAATGATGACAGAGTCCCTTTATAGAAAAGCAAAGAGAAGATCTTTTTCCTGAAGCCCTAATGGTCTATTTATAGAAGAATCAACAAGCTGGATCGGTCTAAAAATGCACAAGGAGCCCACCAAAGTGAGACGACCCGACCCACGAGGTAGGGCACGGATCGTCCCACCTTTGAGGTGGGGTTAGTATAGATCTCTTAGGGGTTGCACCCTACAGGGTGCGGCTCCTAATGCGGGTCCCTTAGCACATTGCCTTGATGCTCGTGTCTTTGGTTTGGTGATTTGAGCTCTCACTCTTGTGTTATTATTGAAGTTCCAACCAAGTTTATGAATCCTTGAATCTTGTGTCTCAGATAAGTATTGATCCATGACTTAGCCAAATTTTTTGTTTTGTTTCTATGCCTTTTGGATAGATATCGAACTAATACTTAGCCAAATTTCCAATTCTGTTCATGTGCGCCTCAGATAGATACTAATCCGATACTTAGCTAAATTTTGATCTTTAATTCAGTTTGTCCCAAAATGATATTTTGATGAACCCAGTTGTCCAATGGGTTCATATGATTATCTGCACCAATTTCTTAGTTTTTGGAGCATCCAAATCCAAAGTGTAACGGTGTTGTTAATTGACAGGTTAACGGTGTTGCCCTATAACAAGACAACATAGTAAAGTAAATGTGTCCAAAACAAGATAGCAGCTTAATGTTTAATAAACTTGGTCAACTTCCCTTTCTGTATAAACTCTTCTATTTTATAAAGAGCTCCCAACGTCCGTCAGTTTTGTGTCCATTTATTCAATGGTAAAATTAGTTCTTTCCCTATGGGTCCTCTGTACAAACTATGAGGGATATAAGTAAATTTGAGTGTACGTTGTGGCTTTATTACAAGAGGGACTCGTACCTTCTTATTTTTGCGAATTTGTGGAGAGAACTTTAACTTCATATTGTCAGGACTATTTTCCAGTGTTGGGTAGATTCATGGAGGGATTTCCAAGGATTTCCCGAGAATAGCCTAAATCGAAAAGCCCGAAGTTTGTAGAAGGTGTTGTGTTTTTGTTCTCTGAAACAATGGCCTATATTATTTCGTTGTTTTTTTTTTGGCAGAGCCGACGGGGTTGAGTGGACCCCTACCACTTTTCATTAATATGCTAAGACGATTACATAGTAACAAAGAGAGAACAACGATAAAAAGAAAACAGAGCGCACAAGCATATCAACAGCTAATCTAGAGATACAAAAAACACGTATATACTAAAGACATGCAGCGCATGCTTAAACCCCAAAAATTCCCGGATCGAAAGAAAATTTGAGGTATTTAATATCATCCCTGATGTCCCTCCAGAGCTTTTGTTTCCATTGCAAGTAATCGATTGAAGTAGAACTATCAAACACTCGCGCATTTCGCTCGCTCCATACACTTCTGACCATCTTCTTTAGGATATAATTGAAAAGCCTTGGCCTTGGTTTCCTGGTACCACTCTTCCGTCTAAAGTAAGCCCATTGATCTTGAAAGTTTCCTGGTAGGCTGAAGCTACCAATCTGTGCCATGGTATCAGTCCATAGTTGATTTGATGTGTGACATTCAAAGAACAAGTGCTCTACACTTTCGTTGGTAGTGCCACAAAGCACGCACAGGCTGTTTACTGCCATGCCAAAGCTGAGAAGCTTGTCCTTGGTGAGAAGAGCACGGTTCACCACCTTCCATAAGTTGAGATTTTCTTTTGCGCAATTGTCCCTTTTCCAGATAAGCCTTTGCCATCTGCAATCATGAAGATCTAAAATACCAAGAATAGCAGAATATAAATGCTTTATATAGAACTTCTCTCCTTGCCATTTCCACACTGTATTATGATCTGACACCGTGGTGCAGTTGCTGGTTTCAATTCCGGTCCAAATAGCTTGAATGCTTTGTGTTGATGTGGTTGGCATGCCGAAGTGACCACGGATTAACAAATCCGAAACTCTACTTTGTGATGGGACATGTGAGTTCTGCATTTCAAGATACGTGACATTTTCCGATATAATGTAACCAAAGTCTAGCCACGGATCATCCCAAAAGCTAATGCGATTAAACGCATTAGCACCGTATTTAAAGTGGGGCAGAATTTTTGCTTTCAACTTATTAATACTTTTCCAAGTCCAGCTGTGGCTTTGAATAGTCTTAAGGGACCAGAAACCATGTTCCTTGAGAACATGCTTCATGGACCACTGAACCCACATGCTATTTTTGCAGTTGAGAATATCATCAATATGTTTGCCAATTGCAGCAGTGTTCCATTTTTTGGTGTTTATAATGCCCAGCCCACCTTTAGTGATAGGCTTTTCAAGTTTTGCAAATGATGTAGGAGCTGTATACCGCGCGTGTATACTGCCTTTCCAGAAGAATTTCATGCAAGCCGAATTAATCATGTTGTGCAATTTGTTGGGTAGAAGATAAGTTCTAGACCAGTAAACTTGCATAGCAGTTATAACAGATTTAATGAGAGTTAGTCTACCAGCCTGACTGAGAAGACTAGTAGACCAACACTCAAATCGTTTTGTTATTCTGTCATATAACGGAAGACATTGCATAGTGGTTATTCTCGACGTTGCCATAGGCAAGCCAAGATATGAAAGTGTGGACTCACTGCAAGTAAGACTAGTAAGAACTTGAATGTCATATTTTCTAGCTTGAGAAACTCCAGCAAGCATAATATTCGACTTTTCATAGTTAATTTTAAGACCAATGAGAAAATAAATTTCATCTAGAGTTGACATAATACTACACAATGTCTTGTCATTAGGTTTGCAGAAAATCACTAAATCATCCGCGAACATCAATGAGGTTATACATGGATTTTTACATTTCGGGTGAAGATCAAAAAGCTTGGTGCTAACTAGCTTATCAATCATACATGTTAATAATTCCATGACAGTGATAAATATATATGATGATATTGGATCGCCTTGCCTTATGCCCTGTTTGCTTTCGAAAAAGCCGACAGGGGACCCATTAACATTAATACTAAATTGAGCAGAGCTCACACACGAATATATCCAAGCAGTGAAACACGATGGAAAATTTATGTAACTCGGAATTCTAATTATAGAAGCCCATTGTAAAGTATCGAAATCTTTCCTAATATCAAGTTTGATCATCGCCCTAGGGGAAATATTTTTAGTGTTATACCCTTTAATCAGTTCATGTGCAAGAAGAACGTTATCTAAAATATTCCTATTGGGCAAAAATGCAGACTGATTAGCAGATATCATAGATGGGAGAACATATTTAAATCTGCTAGCAATGATCTTGGTTATACATTTGTAAATAGTGTTACAACATGATATTGGTCTGAAAGCATTGACATTACTAGCGTTTTTAACTTTAGGAATAAGGGCAATGATTGTATTGTTAAAAGATTCAAGCAGTTGACCTTTCATGAAAAATTGTTTGACGGCTTTACACACATCATAATTAACTATGTCCCAACATGTTGTGAAGAACACCGCATTGTAACCATCCGGTCCTCCACAAGAATGCTGGTTAAGAGAGAATAAATCCTCTTTAATTTCCGCATCAGTAATTAACTTAGAAAGATATGTTTTCTGATCAGAGTTTAGCTTAGGTAGAAGCATAGGATTTATTTCCTCAATAAGCGGAATAAAGTTGTATTTATTACCAAAAAGATCAGAAAAATAATTGATAAATGCTAGTTGAATGGATGTTTGAGTATTGTGTATCTGCCCATTCGCGTCAGTAATTGAGTGGATTGTTTCTCTGACTTGTTTGGCTTTAAGGGCTGCATGGAAGTACGCTGAGTTTCTATCTCCGTCTTCAAACCATTTGATTCTTGTTTTTTGCTTTCTCATCTTAGCTTCAGTAACTAGCGCATCTCTGTGTTTATTGGCTAAGTCATGCTCAATGCTGGATAGAGTTGGATCCATAGGGTTTTGTTGCATCCTTGTTTGAATCAATTCAAGTTGACGCTGTAGTGTGTGTGATTTCAGGCTGCTACTTCCAAAATTCTTGGAAGACCAGTCTTTTAATACATTCTTGAGAGCTTTGAGTTTTTTATAGAGAACAAACATAGGATTACAATGGCACAGTAAATCCCAAACATTCCTGACAATGGTTAGAAAATCTGGTTGTTTCGTCCAGATGTCGAAAAATCTAAAGCAGGGCATTCTCTCAATCTCATTAGCATTTAAATGAATAATTTGCGGGGTGTGATCAGAGAGAATAGGCGTAGAAATTTCTTTAGAAATGCAAGGCCATAGGTTAATAGCAGAAATATTACAGAAGGAGTGGTCGATCTTGGAGAATGTATGAATGCCACTCCTACTACAATTATTCCATGTATATTCAGCTCCGTAAGAGTTAATTTCTACGAGATCCGCATTAGACACAGCTAGGTTAATGTGACTGATCTCAGAAAGGGAAACAGATGCACCTCCAATCCTATCAGACAGTTTAAGAGGAGTGTTAAAGTCCCCGCAAACTATCCAAGGATTGAGCGGTTGTTTCAAAGTTGGCATGATACGGAAAAATTCTTCTCTAGCAGCATAAGAATTATGCGCATAAACAAAGGTAAAGAAATATGTAGTAGCAGTAGGAATATGCGTATTACTACAATGAATGAATTGACTAGTGGATTTTAACTTGTTGAAACTATGAATAGTAGGATCATAAATCAAAAGAATTCTACCATAGCTAGCTTCGTCTAAATTATGAATAATATGCCAGTTAGGATTGATATACCTGGAAGCTTTAATTGTATATTCTTCATTAAGTTTTGTTTCCAAAATAGCCAGCGCGAATAGATTGTATTTCCTGATTAGAAGTTTACACCTATCGAGTTTGATGTCCATGTGCGCCCCCCTAATATTCCATATGCAAAGGTTTTGCAACATAATTAAACTCGATTGGTTTTTTCCGTACTCCTTGTCATCGATCGTGTCTGGGCCGCGTTTGCATCTGTTCCACTAGAGGCGACATTTCTAACAGGAGAGTCATATTTAGTCTTTCTGATGTTGGCACTGACATTGTTGTTCTGAACTTCATGACTGCAGTCTTCTTCTATGAAAAGGTGGGAATCTTTATCTTCTTTGTGCGTAGGAGGTGGAGGTGTTTTGTTGTATAGGTTTTGCTTTTCAGGTTCAACAATATCTTCACTAGCAGTGATATTGTAAGGAGCTTGAGTTGTTGACTGAACAATGTGCATATTACCAGCATCGGCACTAGTGGAGCTCAATGTACAAACAGTAGTCAAACCATGAAGGAGATTAATGATGCCAGGCTCAAAAGCAGTATCAGAGAACACATCTTTTTCAATGTTATCAGTTTTTGCATTATCATCGCTCATGTCTCCTTCCTGGTAATACCAGCTGGCATTTTGGGTTGCTTTAGATCACACTTGTTAACTTCGGTACTAGAAGTGACTTTGCATGGGCTTTTAATTTCAGCACCGGTCTTATTAAAGTTAGCCGCTGTAGTAACATGAGGTGTTAAAATGTCCTTCGAGCTACTTGCCTCAGCTTATTTGCTAGAGCTTTCACCCAGCAAATCAAATTTGTTCTTAGTTAACAGCGGATCAGACAGGATGATGGTAGGATTATTCTTGGACGCTGCCCCTTTAGCTTGATATTTAGGTGTGGATCTTATCTCCCCTTCTTCTAAAATAAAATCGGCCAAGCTAAATTCCCTCCTTTTGTACCTCGGCGTTTGCGGGGTGCTGTTTTTAGCTTTGTACACAACCTTCTGAGTCTTGAAGGCAAATTTCTTCAAATTCCTTTCAACCTTGTGCCAAGTACTTTCTTTCTGATTGATGTCAATGCTGCTTTGCTTGCTGCCTTTCCTGTAAGTTGTGTTGTTGTCATAATAGTTCATGCTCTCCTTGCCTTTGTTTACAACTTGATTGACTACCTTATATTGCTCTCTGCCTTTGTTAGCAACTGGAATGGATACTTTGTCCTGCTTATTGCTTTCATTATCTGGATTCCCTCTATGATGAACTTCCTGAATTGTTTCCTTGCTTTTGTTTCCATCACAGTCTTCATTCTTGTGCCCAAACATGCAACAAGTAGTGCAAAGAAGCGGTCTCCATAAGTAATTAACCATTACTCTTTGTGTACCTCCATCAGGCAGAGAGACCAGAAAATCATTTATCATTTCTTTATCAGGTTGTATTTCAACAAGACATTTTGCATAGTGAAGCCTCTCTAGCTTTTCAGTCATTTCATCCATGCAGATCAGCTTCCCTAACCTACACGCTAGCCAATTAATTCCAAAATGCGACCAAGTGTACAGCGGTATGTTCGAGAATTGAACCCAAATTGGGACTGCTTTGATTACACCACAAACATTACTCATGTTCGGGTCATAGGGTTTAACAATAAAGATCTTACTTTGCATAATAATCATGTCCCCCATTAGAGCATTCTGACGATCTTCTTCGCAAGCAAATTGAAACATAAAGAGAACACCGTCAGATTTTAATTTTAGGTCACCTTTGGGATTCCAAGTCGTTCTGCATTTATGAGCTACAGCTGAGTAAGACAGCGGCTCGTCAATGAAGAAACCAACAAGCGTGTTACTCCAAACAGCAGATCCAGCATCCACAATTTTAGGCGTGTGTTGCATGACACCGTTGATGAAAGTAGGCTTCATATCAACGGGTTCGTACTTCCCGGCGTTGCGCGGCAAACGCTGAATCAAGGAAGTCCAAACACGTTGATCAATGACATGCAGATTATCACGAGAAGAACTCGGGGGGAAACTGGGTAGGTTAGGTTTGAGAGCTGGTGGCGGCTGGAGAGCGATAGAAGATTGGTTAGGTTTGAGAGCAGCAGGCGGCTGATGTGGGAAAGAAGGAAGTGGCAGTGGAGCAATTTGGGGATTAGGAGGAAGCAGCATAGGAATGATAGCTGGAGGCGGCTGTTAAGGGTTTGGAGGAAGTGGCGTTGGGTCAGTTAGTGGGTTAGAAGGAAGCGGCTCAGCAGGTGGCGGAGGGGGAGGATCTGGAGGAGCAAGCGGAGGATCAATTTGAGGTGAAAGATCGGCAGCAGGGTCAATTTGAGAGGAGAGAGGCAGATTTGGGGGAGAAGCACTGGTGGAGGACATTAATTCGACCGTTGCCATAAGTTGAGCAAACATTTTGCACGTATGTTTGAGAGGAGAGAGGGTCAATTTCGTTGTTTTTTTATGTACACACACACACACACACACATATATATATATATATATATGTATATATATATATATGTATATATATATATATATATCTGTGTGTGTGTATTAGTTCTTTGAAAAGCCCAAGTGTGCGTGTGCGTGCTTGTTGGTGTGCGACTGTGTGTGTTCGTGACTGCATGTGTGTGATATGTTTAATGACAACCTTATTTTGCAGCATCTTCGACACCCCTCAGCAACTATAGTACAATTTGATTTCATTAATGATATAGTGTAGAAGAGAGTAAGGGAACAATATTATTTACATCCATTGTGGCTTGAAAATAAAAGTTTTATAGAGATGTGAGAGGATGGGATATATTTCACTTTTGTTATACTTTATATCTTCCAATTTCAGTTCTCTATTCAGAATTAAATAATATGCACGTAATTTAGTTTTCTAAGCAAACCTTTATTAACTTAACAACAAATGTTTAAAACCACACATATACAAATTGAGGGAATGATCAACACACTTGTGCCCGTTGTTAGACACTTCAATTTGACCACAAGAGATCGCAAATTCAAAAATTATATACCGTGATTCAAATATATATTGATATGTAGTGCATTGCACACATTCAGTTCGACCATAAGCGATCACAAATTCGGAAATTATATACCGTGATACAAAATACAGGAAAATAGTGTCAAAAGACAAAATTACAGGCATTTTCAGCTATAAGAACGGCCTGCTAAAATTTTATTCTAAAGGACAAAGCGTCAGATTTTAAGTATCAGTTTTACAGTGTGCATGATATCAGAATTTGACTACCATTTTTCAAATATCAGTTTTACAGTGTGTATGATATCAGAATTGAACGATCAGTTTTTAATTATCAGTTTTACGGTGTGTATGGTTTCAGTTTTACAGTTTATTGTCCTTATAAATAAATTTTGATGATTTTCCTCGAGCTTAAAAAATTATGAAATTTGTCATTTATGATAAAATCCCCTAAAATATATATTGACATGTACTACATTGCACACTTTCAATTTTTATTTTTTATTTGAAAAAGAAAAACAAAACAAAGGAAACCCAAGGTAGCCTGCCACTTAAGTTTTCAGTCACTTTATCATGGAGAAATCCATGCACTTGAAGCGAAGGACACCACAAATTTATAAATAAACCGCACCACCCAATTTCGAGTACAAAGCAAAAGAAGATAAAACCAAGCATTGACACGTGGCAGTGAAATACTGATTCACAGCCGAAGATAAGGAGTATGTGCTCTTGCTACTGCAGCAGTAACGAGTGGCCCTTTTCAGATTGGTGCGCTTCTCCTGCACTATATATTTTCTCCTACGCCAAACCAATTTTCTCATCTCAAGGGAACAGAAGAAGAAGAGTGTTAGCAATGGCTTCATCGTTGATGTCTTCTGCAACCATGTCGAGCGCGTCCCCAGTGCAATCGAGCATGGTTGCTCCTTTCACCGGTCTTAAGTCAATGTCAAGCTTCCCCGTTACCAAAAAGGCCAATGCTGACTTCTCTAAGTTGCCTAGCAATGGTGGAAGAGTTCAATGCATGAAGGTACATATATATATTCTTAATTTTCCATATATGTGTTTACCTAGTTTTATCTAACAAGAGAGGAACGCACGCATGAAATGATGGATGTATTTCTCACATATGGTTATATACATACAGGTATGGCCAATTGAAGGACTCAAGAAATTCGAGACCCTCTCTTACCTTCCACCTCTAACTGATGAACAGCTCCTGAAGCAGATCGAGTACCTTATCCGCAATGGATGGATCCCTTGCTTAGAATTCAGCCATGTAAGGCCCCTCTGATTTAGTTAAAACCTAACTTATTCATTAATAGCATGTACATACATATAAATATGGATGGTAACAATATATATGCAATATACAGGAAGGATTTGTGTCCCGTGAGACGGGAAACTCACCAGGATACTACGATGGAAGGTACTGGACAATGTGGAAGCTTCCCATGTTCGGATGCACCGATGCTACACAAGTTTTGAACGAAGTAGGAGAGCTGAAGAAGGAGTACCCAAATGCCTACTCCAGAATCATCGGATTTGACAACGTCCGTCAAGTCCAATGCATCAGTTTCCTCGCCTTCAACCCTACACTATAAGTCCCCATTCCCACTATATTACTACCACAATTTGCATGCAATATTGTTTGAAATTCACATTTTCAGTTTGATTTTGTTCGGAACTATACATACCGGTGTTCATAACCAGAATTGTTGAAATCTTGGAGCACAATGTAACTTTGGTTTGTCGATTTGAATCTTATGCAAATTGCTAGAGCTCTATAGTATTGTATTATCTATTGTTATTCTATGTGACATTTGGATCGTCCGATAAACCGCATGCCTCGTGAATATAGCCTATGCATATTAGCCTATGCATATTATCTTTTTACAGTCACTTTACAATGAAGAGATCCATGCAGCAGAAGTGAAGGACTTCACAAGAGTTTCGAATACACAGTACCACCCAATTTAGAGAATAAAACACAAAGAAGATAAGATCAGGCATTGCCACGTGGCAGGAAAATACTGATTTACCGCCAAACTGCCAAAGATAAGGAGTATGCGCTCTTGCTACTGCAGCAATAACGAGTGGCCTTTTCCAAATTGGTGCGCTCCTCCTACACTATATATCAGCTCCTTCGTCAAACCATTTCTCTCATCTCAAGGGAACAACAGAAGAGTATTAGCAATGGCTTCATCGTTGATGTCTTCTGCAACCATGTCGAGCGCGTCCCCAGTGCAATCGAGCATGGTTGCTCCTTTCACCGGTCTTAAGTCAATGTCAAGCTTCCCCGTTACCAAAAAGGCCAATGCTGACTTCTCTAAGTTGCCTAGCAATGGTGGAAGAGTTCAATGCATGAAGGTACATATATATATATATATATATATATATATTCTTAATTTTCCATATATGTGTTTACCTAGTTTTATTTAACAAGAGGAACGCACGCATGAAATGATGGATGTATTTCTCACATATGGTTATATACATACAGGTATGGCCAATTGAAGGACTCAAGAAATTCGAGACCCTCTCTTACCTTCCACCTCTAACTGATGAACAGCTCCTGAAGCAGATCGAGTACCTTATCCGCAATGGGTGGATCCCTTGCTTAGAATTCAGCCATGTAAGGACCCTATGATTTAGTTAAATCCTAACTTATTTATTAATATGTACATACACATATAAATATGGATGGTAACAATAATTAACTTATATATACAATATACAGGAAGGATTTGTGTCCCGTGAGACGGGAAACTCACCAGGTTACTACGATGGAAGGTACTGGACAATGTGGAAGCTTCCCATGTTCGGATGCACCGATGCCACACAAGTTTTGAACGAAGTAGGAGAGCTGAAGAAGGAGTACCCAAAAGCCTACTCCAGAATCATTGGATTTGACAACGTCCGTCAAGTCCAATGTATCAGTTTCCTCGCCTTCAACCCAACACTATAAGTCCCCATTCCCACTATATTACTACCATAATTCGCATGCAAAATTGTTTGAAATCCACATTTTCTGTTTGATTTTGTTCAGAACTATATATACTGGTGTTCATGACCAGAATTATTGAAATCTTGGAGCATAATTTAAATTTGGTTTATCAATTTGAATTTTGTGCAAATCGACAGCAATCTATATATTATTGTATTATTTATTGTTATTCTTTGTGATATTTGAATCATCCGATAAACCGTGTGTCTTGTGAATATAGCCTATGCATATTTGCCGACACACAACCGTAGAACAAAGGAACTTTTCAATGTTATATGTTTTCTATCATCTTTATATATACACCACTCTCCATCAATATTAGCGAAGTTTAACTATTTCATTTTCAAACCGTCTTCTATGCTTCATCATGACAAGACCTACACGGTACAACCCTTTAGAAGATGAAAATTATTTTAGAAAATTGCCTTTTCTCCTCTCTCTATCTCTCTCTGTCTGTTCTATTTATTAAAAGTGATGGTTCTTTTCCAATAACAAACCAGTCTTGGTTTCAATAAGAAGAATCAATGCAGAATTGCAAACTACAGTTCAAGAAATCCTAAAGAACAATGCACTATAATGCATCATAAAGAATTAACAATGTCTTCAATAATTCTCAATTCATTACAGCAGTATATATTAATTTATTACAACCTTTATTTATAGTTGTCATACTCATAGATAGTGATCGTCTAACCACTTTCAGATAAAAGTTGTAGAATCAACCAAAATTGAGGAGCATACACAAAGGTTCCTGCAGGACGACTCATTGTTCATGTTAACCTATCGTGCTTAAAGTTGAGAAAGCTTAACTATTGATAAAATTAACAAGCGTCACGAGCGGTTAGCCGAATATTAATAGTTAGCCGATGAAGCAATGTTCATCTTTAACACTAGTTGCCGGGTTTAATAAAATTTCATATCATCATATATACAAAAACAGAATAAATTTGTAAAACTATTGATATAAAATTGAGGAGAAAATCTTTTTTTTAATTAAACCTCCATTTATTACGAATATACTCAAAACAAATACTAAAAAACTCATATATTGTAAACCATATAAAATACATTTTGTCTCATTTTACCATAGCATAAAATAATTAATTCTATTAATGATTACAATTTTTTTCACTTAAAAATTTAGAAGCCCGCCTGAAGCCATAACAGTTAATCCGCCTGAAGCCACACGATTTTCGTTCCAAAATCCTCCGTATAGCATCTCAAAACCATCTGATCATGAATCTTATTACCCAATACCCTTGTCTCTCCTCTCGTTCTTGCCTGTTGAGCTCGCCATTTCAGACGCCTCTCCCTCCAGCTCTCAAATCAAATTCGCTCCTGTTTGTCGCTCCTGGTTGAACGCTATCTCCACGCCGCGGTCAAGCCCTAGCTCTAAAGTGGTGTCGCTAGCAGTAATTTTGAACAATATCAACTGCCAACTGGACAGAGGTTATTTTGACAATTTTGCGTATTGGTCGTATGAATTATCGTTTGAATATTTCTACTGCAATGTAAATTTAGTGAAATGATACTCAAATTTTTTTTGATTAAGTTTATATGATTTTGATGAAGTTATTGAAACCCAAAATATTACGACAGCTTTTACGGCTAACCAATATAACTAAACGTGTTTAAAAAAATTCTTCTAAAATTAAAGTAGTTTTTTATGAAATTAAGAATTAAAGAAAATTAAATAATTTACCATAATACTGCTAAAATTTATTTTTATTTTCGAATTTTAATCAAATTTATATTTGTGAATTTCTAGTTTTGTATAATTTAGTTTTAAATTTTGAAGTGCGAAGAAAATGAAGATGTCAAAAGAGGTAATTTTGTACAAGTCCTTGTAACAACCAATAATTTAGTGTGGTGCTAAGCACACCCCAATATGTTTTTCTTAATACTGCGACGAAAAAACACCACAAGAATTAATATTGCACTCTTTTTAATATCACACACTTAAAAAATAGGGGCTAACACATTGTTTTACCCTCTTTCTATTTTGCCCGATATTCGTTCGTCCTCATTTGTATACCGATCAACGAGCTAAATCCTAGATCTGTAACCGATCAACGAATTCAACGGCGCAATATACAAAAGCCGTGAATAAGGCTTGAATTAAGCAAACTAGAAGAGAAAGTGAGATATTAGGGCTTTCAGATCACCAAACAAATGAGAAATTACCGCACGAATTTGAATTTTTTCACGAGTGATGCGAAGAAGACAGTGATTACGAGATATTAGAGTATTTAAATTAGCTTAATACGTGATTAGTTCGATAAATAATGATTGAGCGGGAGATTAGAATGGAGAGGTAATGTGGTATTAGGAAACATGCAAAATTCAATGAGTTTTATTTTTTTAATTGCGGTATTAGGAAGAACATATTGGGATGCCCTTAGCACCACACATAATTTATGGGGGTGATTTTGTGTAAGTCCTTGTAATAGCCGGTAATTTATGTTTGATTTAATTTATTAATTAATGGGCCAAGAAAGCTAAATAAGAATGAAAAAGATGAATGATTTAACAAAAGAGGCATGTGTGCCAAAGCAAATCAAATTCTCTGTACCTAAAATCCTCCGTCCCTCTATGTCCAACCAGTCAGAACCTCCTGATTTTCATCTTTTTGCAATTAAACCCTCAACAGTCCGAGGTCTCAATTTCAAAAAAGTAGAAATCAAGGATTCTGATTGGTTGGATACATGAGGATAGGGAATTTTAGGTACAGAGAATTTGCTCTCGTGTCAAAGGTGAAATAATTGTGAGACAATACAAGATAACTCTTCTTCTTCTTCTATTCATTACATTTAACTATAAGTAAAATAAGAGCTTAAAAGATATATTAATGATAGTGGCTTAGAAAATAGCGAAGAGAAGATAATGTAATTACAAGCAAAAGAAAAGCGACGAGCTGCCAAGCACCCTTTGACCAAACTGGTTAGGACACTTGGACATGGTGCAAGAGGTAGCGAATTCGATTCTCGCCATGCAGAGTTGAACTCACTTGTCATGTAATATATTATACTCCACCTAAACTTGTATATACATTAGCAATTTCCAAAAAAAAAAAAAAGGAAAGAGGCCTAAGAAAGATTTCACAAAGGTTTAGTTGAATAACGCTTAACGTTTTATTTAGTTCATTTTAATTAATTGCACAACGTAATTCGTTGGTGTTCGTGTAAATTTATTTCAAAATGAAAACTTGGTATGCTGCACCTATATTTTAAGAAATAAGGAGTAAATTCGGAAAAATTTATGACTTACGAACTAATTGTTACGAATTTATGAAGTAAACACTTAGAAGTATGTTTGGAAAATAACTTGTAATTCAAATAGAAAAACGTAAAAATGGATGAACTATTCATAAATTTTTATGGAATTTTGTAAGGCTTCTCATACGTAAAATAAGGCAGAATCAATAAAGTACTACACTGGTAAAGGAGTAGGTTCTATCCATAGAGTTTATGGAAATGATGTATATTAAAACGATAAATAAGAGGGTGGGATACATAGAAATTGCTGAAAAGATAAATAAAGAACTCAGAAAATATTATAAATTAGTATGATAACAACTGGGTTGTCAACAAGTGTAAAAAAAAGCAACGTACTTTGTTAGAATTGTCATAACATGTCCAGGGCCAAGTGAAAGAGGGGCGGTGGTCAAACATCTTAGGGAGAACTTAACTAAATAAAATTGAGTTGATTAGTGATTTGCCAAGAGAATGCATGGACTTTCAAGGGAATTTATTTTTACATCCTAGTTTGCAGATGAAGGGAAGTGCCACAATTTGGCAAAAAGAATAAGATGAATTGTATTGTCATTTGTAATGTCCCATATTTTTAGCGATTTAATAATTAACTTATTTGAATATTGATTTGGTGATTTAAATACTTGAATTAAATAATCTTGGATATTTGATTAATATAAATAGTGAAATAATAGATTTAATTTTCGAAATAGCCGAAAATAGCCGAATTGGCAATATTGCGTCAATTGGATAATATAAAAAAATTAGTTCAGTTTAGAGTTGAATTATATTAACGAATTTTATTTATTAAACGACAGTTGAACGTATTAATTATAATATAATGATAATCGAGCTCGTAGCATCGCTATAGTTCGTAATATTACGTTATGAACTTCAACTGAATATATAAGATTCGTTATAAGTTGGATTTCTTTAAAACAAGAAACATTCGAATCTGTTAAACTATATTTTTCTAATGGAAGTGAAAAATCGAGATTTCGTCTTATAGATTGTAAGTTATATCCAAATCAAATTTTCAAAAAGTCGTTACGGAATCGTTTTTAAATTATAACGATCTATTTAATTAAATTAAATGAATATTTGTGTGTGAATTGAGCAAACGATCGAATTAAGACACGAGACAAGTTCCGTGGAGTTCGTATTGACGTTTAAAATTTTTCTGTATTTTTTATTTTGGAAAAATAAGTCACTTCACGTTTAACGTATTTTGCGCCCTTAATCAGCGTTTTTGGGATTTCACAAAGTAAGTTAACTAGTCTATTTTATTATAATTTCGGAATTGTAGCACATTGCTTGACATAACAGTATTCTTATTTTTTTCTGTAGTGGTCGGTAAATAAATACAATTCCCCGTAACTGGTGCTGCATACACTTTAATATATATGTGTATGTATATATATATATATATGTGTGTGTGTGTGTGTGTGTGTGTGTGTGCGCGCGCGCGTGTGTGTGTGTGTGTGTCCTACAAACATGTCTAAAGCTAAACGTGTATTTTCGAAGACATACATGTCCAAAGCCTTGCATGAAGAAAGGTTGCATGGTTCCAAAGTATAAGTAATAATCTAAATCGTATGTTCATAAACCAAAACTTGTTGCCAAAGTCTCGCTGCGTATATTATATAAAACGAAACGCACATGCATAGCTGAGTAAAACGCAGGCCTATGGGCTAGAAGAACAGATCTATCTTTCCCCCTAAATATTTCATGCCTAAGTAAACCCATCCTATACTACTATACCAGACGCAGGGGCTAAGAAGAAGGACATGCACATGCCTACCTACTGGCCACCCTATGTAACAGGCTACCTAAGCTAAAACGTGCAGAGGAAGGTACATGCAGACCAAGGAATCACCTACCTCCCTACCTATAAATTTACTGCGTGTGTGCCATGAAATCTTCCTCTATATAAACGCTACTCTACTTTATGTTTCTCTTTTTCTAATAATCAAATCGAGTTTTCAATGGCAATGAAGCTACATAGATTGGGAATGGTTTCATTCAGGGCAGTTTAATCTAAGTGATTTTGCATGGAGTTGTATGAGTGGTGGAGTTAGGGGAGAGGTGGCACCGAGTGGCAGCATACGTACAGATCCGAGTAGGTGCATATGGCGGGGCAGTGAGTGTTCGTGTTTCACACTGGAACAACAAGCATAGAAGGGAAGAATAGAAAAGGTGGCGGGCATGATATGCATGAACAGTTAAAAAAAGATGAAAAAAGGGTATACAATCTAAACGTGAAGGGTGGCATGGAATAAGACCACGCATGGAATAGGGGAGGGTGCGTTATTCTTCCTAAGCGGCGTAGGTGCTGTATGAAAGTGGAAAAGTGCATACGTGAGTAACATAAAAAAAAGTGTTAATGTATATATACACACTAGTACTGTGCAGCAGAAGCAGTCGGCCCTGAACATTATGTGTCCCTAGGCGAAAAAATTCCACATGGCCCTTGATTTGTGTGGAAAACAACAAGATAAAAGTAAGTATTTTTGGGAGAAAATACAAGAATTATGCAGTAATGAAGCTGCAGGATTCGAACTCAACTCGCAGGACTTCTTCCCACTCAGTCGCAAGTACTTCACGTGTAGAAAGCAAATACCCATATTAATTAGAAAGTTCTTAAATTTGAGGCCCCTCCCCACCTTCTTCTTCCTCCTCCTCGTTCGGAGGCCCTAGGCGGACGCCTTGCCCGCCTATGCCCAGGGCTTGGTGTATCAATCCGGATTTTTAGTGTATTTTTATTTAATAATATAATTTAATTTTTGATTTCTATTATTTTTTTATTCTTTTAAAAACTAAATTTGTTTGTAACTATTTTGATTTTTTATTTGAAAACTAAATTTATTTTGTTTCTATATTATAAGTGAATTTTATTTTGTTATAAATATGATTTAATGATATAAATCAATATTTGTAATTTTGAATATTATTTAGTGTATACATTTAATCGAGATTGTCATTTGAATTTGAATTCAGTCTTGATTTTTAATCTAAATATTAACTTGTAATATTACATAATTTGTCTTCGATATTTATAAAATTATATCTTTGATTCTATTTCAAAATATTTCTCTTGTAGATCTTGTTGACGTCAAAAGTTGGTCACTAGTGACAGTCAACCCCCAATCATGTGATGAACACACGATCAATGATTATAAAATGCAGAAAAAGTAAAAACAATGGGGAGCACAAACAGAATTTTTATAGTGGTTCGGCAAAGACTGTGCCTACGTCCACTTTATATATTATTTCTCTTTTTGGATTACAAATACAATTGCTTTTTTCTATTTGAAGAAGAGAAAGAAGATAGCTAACTCCTCTTCCTTTTGGTATAGATTGAGAGAAGTGAACTCCAGAAATGAAGTGTAAAGGAGTCAGAAGAAAAAAGGTAAGGTCCTTTTCCTCTTTAAGCTTTGAGGTATTTATAGGTGGAGATAGCAGCTTGGGCTGTTGTGATGTGGTCCGGCCATTCCGGGAAAGCCCGGACACGTGGAGTTCATTTCTTGGTTAGAATAGCGGTTGGAAGACTGATTCCACTATTCATAAATAGTATCTTCGGAAGCTGCGGCTGACGTGGCATTCACTGTGAGGTGTATCAAAAGTAAAGCTTTGTCCGGATATGGTTTGACCACTTTTATTGCCTTGAAAGTCAGGATATGTGGTGGAATAGCTCTGTTGAAGATCTCCACGCTGGCCCGAGATATTTGGTCGACGCGCCTTATAAGGAAGAGAGATGCTCAGTCGATTGGGAGAGCGATTCTTTCGGAGTGAGCTATCAACTGGTGAAGCTGGATTTGGGCCGATATGTGACTGCTTCGGATCGTGCATCTGCTGGGCTTCCTGAAGCGTGGCACATATCCAGTTGCGCGTTTGGGCTTCGATCTAGCTCGTTGAGGCTCTTGCCAAAAAGTGTGTAACGACCCGTATTCTACGCATCATAGGGTCGTAGGATATTTATTTCTTTCACATACGAAGTCGTATGGTCATGTAACTTTGGGAGACGACTATTGTGGTCATTTCCCATGTTCATGATTTTTCCCGATTTTTAAATGACCATTTTACCCCTAGTTGGCACTGTTTTGGACATAACTTTTGACTGGAAAGAAATTTTGACCTGAAACCACTTACATTGGCTCCGGATGATGGTTTCTCTTTCCGTAGAGTGGTCACATTAGCCAAACGGACTCACCGTTTGGGAGATATGGCTGAAACAAGTTTCAGATGGTGAAAAACAGCTTAATTGGGCTTAACCGGGTGATTAGCAGCTAGGCCCAGAGGGGAATTTCGGGTTTAGAGGTATAGGAGGACTGATTAGGGTTAGGAAATCACTTTCATTTCAGTTTTGAGCCGCCACAAACCTTCTTGAGACCTTAGTAATGGCTTCCATCCTCTAAAACCACTCCAAAACACATTTTTAGTGAAGATTAAGCCTAAACTACATCAAAACAAGGCCAAATAGCAACAGAGCAAGGTTGAAGCTGCTGCTATACATAGGAATTCGACCCAAACAGAGAGTATTTCAGATTTGGTGTTTCATTTGTGGCCAAGGTGAGTGATTTGCATAGTTTTTGCACTAATTACGGTAATTAAGGGTAATTAGTGAGGATTAGCGGATTTATACACTAATAAATTCTGGAAAAATGTTTAGAAATTCTTAAATAATATTTTATGCCTCTGGTAGGAATTTGGTTTAATTTGATTGAGTTTTGTTAATTCTGTGATTAGTTTTATTTAATCATGTTTAAGGGAAAATAAGGGGATTTTGGGCACATTTGATCCCTTTTGACATGTAAATTCATTGTTGTGGTGTTTGTGGTTAGTTTGTTATGTTGTTATGACTATTTGACATGATTTGTGATTTATTAGAATAGTTAGATTTGTCAAAAACGTCATCGAACGGCGTAAACAAGTTGCTGGAAAAAGTTGCTGAAAGTTGTGCAGGGCTTCGGATTGGATCGGATGAGGGCTCGGATCGGATATGTGAACTGGGCAAGAAAACCCGACCCGAACTGGAGTTTGGCACATAAGAGACTTGGCAAAAAGGAAGGCCGTTTACTTAGAGTTGGAGTGGACAAGGGGATCGGATCGGAAGAATAATGGAGGCCAGATCGGATCGACTCAAGAATGGAAGGCTACGACTGGAGTAAGGCGAAGGGATCGGATCGGAGTAGATGGAAAATGAGGGAGCTGATCGGAGAAGGAGCATGAACTGGAAGGAAGACAGCAACCCGACCCGACCCGGAGGAGGACACCGACCCGACCCGAAGTGAAGTACCCGACTCGAACCGAATGGAAAGATGACAAGGAAGGAGGACCGACCCGAACCAACGAGGGTAATGACTACCGAACCAAACCGAATTCTAGGGCTGCTACTGCACGACAACTCTTCTGAAGACCCACTCTAATTCGACCAAACCCGAGATGCAAAGGAAGCCCAAATGAGAAGCTAGAGCTAAGATCCAGATGGGAATCAACGAGTTCGCTTCATGATTGGGCTTTGCTGCGGGACGCGTGTTAAGGGGTTATCGATGTCTACAGCTTTGGACCACTATGGTAGGAGGGACGAAGGCGGATTCAGGGCCATTATGGCATTGGTAGGACCAAGGGCTACGACCAATGTGGTGGGTCATTGAAATGTTTGGTCATGACTCCATGTGTTTAGCTTGGTCATAGCAAGGTTTCTACAAGTCGGGATTCGTCGTTACCTCAATTTGTCTAGTGTTCCAAAGTGGTAGATATCGTATGCTTTACGCACTGAGTGAGAGATGTGAGGATGGTTGCTATGGTTGTTTTGTTTGCTATCATTATGACATGCACACCACACCCCCGTATTCTTACACTCTTTATTATGGCACCTTAGAGTATTGTACGGTATGTGGTACTGACTCTTTGGTTGCAGGTCCAGGTTCAGGTATGGTTTAGTATACCTGTTATTATTCTGTTTAGATGCTTATCGCTCATACCAGGCTTTATGTCTGACCCAGAGTTTTATGTCTCCTCTTATTACTCTGGGTGCTCACACGAGCAGACTAGAGACAGGTTAGCTGGTGATGCACGAGTAGATGATCCGGAGACGAGCAGGAGGCTTCCACGTAATATATATATATATATATATATAGTATTCTCCCTGTGTTGTTGAAGATCACTGCTTAGGCATTGGTGGTGCATCTTCTACTTTAGCTTTCTTTTGTTTAGAGACAGTAAATTTGGAAAGTTGTAATAAGCTGTATTTGGATTTCCGCTGCTCTGATGTTGATGTTGATTTTAGTTATCAGCTTATGCACTGTCTCATCTGTTTTATGTCAAGTATGTTATTATTATTATATTTTACTCCATGCGCTGTGAGACATTCTACAGGTTCTTGATTAGTTCGTTTCCTTCTTTCCTTTCTTCTGATGACCGTCCCGTGCTAGTCGGGCATGTGTACAGCGCTCTTTCGGAGGAAATGCAGGCTGGTGCAGGGCGGGCCGTCGCACTTGGTATCAGAGCTCTAGGTTGCGTAGTTAACCTAGGGAAGTTATCAGGGAGAGATAATATACGTATACGAGAGAGCGTATTTGTGATTACTTTGGTTTTTAAAAGCTATATATATATACTATTACTAGTATAAGGATGAAGTCGTATTGCACTAGCACCACTATGGGGTCGTTAATCGTTTCCTTTTTCAGATTGACGATGAGCCGATATGTTAGAGGTACCGGTAGAGGGGCCAATAATGGTAATGCTGCTGACATGAGGACGATGTTTACTGACCTCATGAGAGAGATGCTTAGAGATGTATAGAGGGCAGCTCCCAATGGTGGAAATGGTGGTGGTCCAATAGTGCAGGCACCAAGAGTCGACTTCGCCAAGCTGAATAAGGATTATACTAGCCTTGGTGGGAAGCCATTCCACGGAACGGAGTCGGCCACGGATGTTCAGGATTGGTTGGACAGTTGCGAACGTATCTTCGAGGATTTGGGTATCGAGGATGCGATGAAGAGAAAGCTAGCGTCCCGTCAGCTGCAAGGGCGGGCAATGAATTGGTGGAATGCTATAAAGGCAGCTACTCCCGAAGATCAGATTACTTGGGAGCAGTTTAAGGCTCGCTTTAGCGAGAAGTTCATTCCGGCTGCTCATAAGTCAGTGCTGTTTAAGAAATTCTTGGAGCTCAAGCAGAATGGCAGAGCTGTCTCGGAGTATATTGCTGAATTTGACACTTTGTCAAAATATGGGTTATCTCTTATTGATACTGCCGAGAAAAAGAATGAGAAATTCATAACTGGTTTGGATCAGTACTTGGGGGAAAGACTTATTAACCACATCAATGAGACGTTTGAATCGATTGTGGGGAAAGCATTAAGATCAGAAAGTCTCTACCCTAAGCCGAAGACTGAGGTTGCATCCGCAGATGAGCCAAAGCCACAAGCAAGTGGTGGAGGCAAGGGTGGTTCCCAGAATAAGAGAAAGCAGAGTCAGACTAAGGATGGCCAGAAGAAAAAGAATAAGCAAGATGTTGAGTGCTTCAGCTGTGGTAAGAAGGGCCATTATGCTAGTAATTGTCGGGCCAAGCCAGCGGATAGGAAGTGCTTCAACTGTGGCCAAATGGGACATCACAAGGACAAGTGTTCGCAACCCCCTAAAGAAAAGCAAATAGTGAAAGCCTACGCCCTTAATGCTATTCCTTCTTCGTCGAATGCCCCAACAGCGGCGGAGAAGGGAAAGAATGTCGTCATTCAAGGTATGCTTTCTGTTTATGATGTTCCTGTTAGAGTTTTATTTGATACCGGAGCTTCCAGTTCTTTCATATCTAGTGACCTGGTAGATAGGTTTGGAGCCCGAGATTGTCAATAGACCTTTAGTAGTGACCAACCCGATTGGTGGTTCGACTAGCCTTAGCATGATTTGTCGTAATGTGGTCCTATCGAGTCATGGATGCATGTTTTTTTGTGATTGCTTTGTTTTCGGCTTTACTGGGTTTGGCATTATTTTGGGAGTAGATTGGCTCCAAAGATACGGGGTGGTGGTAGACTGTGAGGGCTTTTTAGTGACAGCTAGAGCGGGTGATGGGCAGAGGATAGCGTTTGGTGGTCTACCCAGCAAGGGGGTATTGGCTAGTTTTCTAAACTCCCTCGACATTCCGCATAGTGAGTTGTCAGGTTTGCCCGTGGTTGGCCAGTATCCGGATGTTTTCGAAGAAGTGACCGGACTTCCACCACATCGAGAAATTGAGTTCCGTATTGATTTGGTAAAAGATGCCAGACCTATAGTGATGCCACTTCGTCGTATGGCACCAAGAGAGCAGCGAGAGCTCGAGGTGCAAGTCAGCGATCTTTTGAAGAAGGGATTTATCAGAAGGAGTGTTTCTGAATGGGGAGCACCAATTGTGTTTGCTACCAAGGCGGATGGTTCCCTTCGTTTGTGTGTAGACTACCGCGAGTTGAATAAAGTGACGAGGAAGAACAAGTATCCTCTACCGCGGATAGATGATTTGTTCGATCAGTTGAGTGGCACGAGAGTATTTTCTCAGTTGGATCTCGCGACAGGTTTTCATCAGCTTAGAGTGGAAGCTGAGAGTATAGCTAAAAAGGCATTTCGAACGCCGTCTGGATTTTATGAATGGTTGGTCATGCCATTCGGGCTGACCAATGCCCCAGCATATTTTGTGGATCTTATGAATAGGGTATTCAGAGATCAGTTGAATAAGTTTGTCCTTGTGTTCGTTGATGATATTTTGGTCTATTCGAGGACAGAGGAAGAACACAAGGAACATTTAAGAGTAGTGATGGAGGTGTTGAGAAAACACCAATTGAAAGCAAAGTTTTCTAAGTGTCACTTCTGGAAGAGGGAAGTGAGGTTCTTGGGCCATGTTGTATCAGAGAATGGTATTGCCGTGGACCCGACAAAGGTGGCTACGGTACAAGATTGGCCTACGCCCAAGAATGCAATAGATGTAAGAAGTTTCTTGGGGTTAGCTAGATATTATCGTAAGTTTATCCAAGGTTTCTCCAAGTTAGCAGCACCATTGACCCAGTTGACCAAGAAGAATCAAGCTTTTGTCTGGGATGAAAGGTGCGAGCATGCATTCAAGAGTCTAAAGGACAAGTTGACGAGCGCACCAGTGTTAGTCATTCCTAAGGGGGATGAAGAGATGATGGTATACACGGATGCCTATGGTACCGGACTGGGTGCTGTATTGATGCAAGGCGGTAGGGTTGTAGCTTATACAAGTCGGCAATTGAAACCACACGAGAAAAGATACCCTACCCATGACTTGGAATTGGCAGCGATCGTGTTCGCGTTAAAGATGTGGAGACACTATCTCTTGGGAGAAAGATTTGAGCTGTTTACAGATCATAAGTCGTTGAAGTATCTCTTCTCCCAGAAGGATCTAAATCTCCGGCAACAAAGGTGGTTAGAGTTCTTGGCTTCCTATGATTTTGACATCGCATATACACCGGGAAAGGGCAATGCGGTGGCTGATGCATTGAGTAGAAGACATGCCAGCTTAGGGGCTATGTTCCTTGAATGGAAGCAACTGGAGTATATCGCGGAGTTTGATTTCAGACCAAAGTGCGAATTGGATCCAGAAATGTTAGCAAGTTTGACGATCAGACCCACTTTAATTGAGCGGATCGGCTCTAGTCAGAGGAAAGATCCTAACCTATTGGAAATCATCTCCAAGTTAAAGATGGATATCGATGAGGAGATGAACAAGTATGGGCTTGATCGAGATGGATGGCTTAGAAAGAATGGAAAGCTTGTTGTACCCATTGTCAATGGATTGAGAGATGAAGTGCTTAGAGAATGTCATCACTCAAAGCTGACTATACACCCCGGTGGTAACAAGATGTATCGAGATATGAAGCAGACTTACTACTGGGAAGGGATGAAAAGAGACGTTGGGAAGTTTATATCCAAGTGCATGAATTGCCAGCTAGTTAAAGCCGAGCAAAAGAAGCCTAGTGGGTTGTTACAGCCATTAGAAATTCCCGAGTGGAAATGGGAGCAAGTCTCGATGGATTTCATTGATGGTTTACCAAGGACTAGATCGGGACATGATAGCATTTGTGTAGTTGTGGATCGACTGACTAAAAGTGCAAGATTTAAACCAGTCAAATCGACCAGAATGGCAACTAAGTTAGCAGAATTGTATATGAAGTGGGTAGTGAGATTTCATGGAGTACCTAAAAGCATTGTGAGTGACTGAGACCCGTTGTTCACTAGTGGGTTTTGGAAGAGCTTACAAGAGGCTCTAGGGTCAGAGTTACATCTCAGTACCGCATATCATCCTCAGACCGACGGTCAGACGGAGAGGGTGAACCGTATTTTGGAAGATCTCTTGAGAGCATGTATATTGGATTTTGGTGGATCATGGGATGACCATTTGCATCTAGTAGAGTTTGCATATAATAATAGCTACCAATCCAGTATCGGTATGGCTCCGTTTGAAGCTTTGTACGGAAGACCGTGCAACTCACCATCATGTTGGATAGAGACTGGCGAGAAGTTTATGCTTGGACCAGATGTGGTGAGGGAAACTTCAGATAAGATCAAGATCATTCAACAACGAATGAAGGCTGCCCAAGATAGGCAGAAGAGTTATGCTGAAAAGAGGAGAAGAGACCTAAAATTCCCCGTTGGTGACTTGGTGTTTGTCAAGATTTCTCCGTTGAAGAGCGTAATACGATTTGGCAGGAGAGGCAAGTTGGCACCAAGATTTGTTGGCCCATTCCCTGTTCTTGAACTAGTCAGGAATTTGGCATACAGAATTGACTTACCGGAGAAGATGGCGGGAGTTCACGACGTATTTCATGTTTCCCAACTAAGGAAGTTCGTTCACGACTCAGATATGACTATTTCACCTGATCAGTTAGAGGACTTCGAAGTAGAACCCGAGGCGGTTGGGAACCGCAAGCCGGCCCGTATTATCGAGCACGACATGAAGCAACTTCGAAGAAAGGCAGTGAAGCTAGTCAAGGTTCAGTGGGGCGAGGACGAGAATGATTGTACTTGGGAGACAGAGGAGAACATTAGGAAGACACACCCAGAACTCTTTGCCTGGTAAGATTTTGACTTTGATTTAGTTTTCCACATGCTAGAATAGGTTTGTTTTGCTTGTTTTGCATGTTTGATTGATGTATGTGGTTGTTAGGCATGCGGGATCCTTTGTATGTTTTGGGTTAAGGAATTTCGGGGACGAAATTTCTTAAGGGGGGAGAGTGTAACGACCCGTATTCTACGCATCATAGGGTCGTAGGATATTTATTTCTTTCACAAACGAAGTCGTATGGTCATGTAACTTTGGGAGACGACTATTGTGGTCATTTCCCATGTTCATGATTTTTCCCGATTTTTAAATGACCATTTTACCCCTAGTTGGCACTGTTTTGGCCATAACTTTTGACTGGAAAGGAATTTTGACCTGAAACCACTTCCATTGGCTCCGGATGATGGTTTCTCTTTCCGTAGAGTGGTCACATTAGCCAAACGGACTCACCGTTTGGGAGATATGGCTGAAACAAGTTTCAGATGGTGAAAAACAGCTTAATTGGGCTTAACCGGGTGATTAGCAGCTAGGCCCAGAGGGGAATTTCGGGTTTAGAGGTATAGGAGAACTGATTAGGGTTAGGAAATCACTTTCATTTCAGGTTTGAGCCGCCACAAACCTTCTTGAGACCTTAGTAATGACTTCCATCCTCTAAAACCACTCCAAAACACATTTTTAGTGAAGATTAAGCCTAAACTACATCAAAACAAGGCCAAATAGCAACAGAGCAAGGTTGGAGCTGCTGCTATACATAGGAATTCGACCCAAACAGAGAGTATTTCAGATTTGGTGTTTCATTTGTGGCCAAGGTGAGTGATTTGCATAGTTTTTGCACTAATTACGGTAATTAAGGGTAATTAGTGAGGATTAGCGGATTTATAAACTAATAAATTCTGGAAAAATGTTTAGAAATTCTTAAATAATATTTTATGCCTTTGGTAGGAATTTGGTTTAATTTGATTGAGTTTTGTTAATTCTATGATTAGTTTTATTTAATCATGCTTAAGGGAAAATAAGGGGATTTTGGGCACATTTGATCCCTTTTGACATGTAAATTCATTGTTGTGGTGTTTGTGGTTAGTTTGCTATGTTGTTATGACTATTTGACATGATTTGTGATTGATTAGAATAGTTAGATTTGTCAAAAACGTCGTCGAACGGCGTAAACAAATGCTGGAAAAAGTTGCATAAAGTTGTGCAGGGCTTCGGATCGGATCGGATGAGGGCTCGGATCGGATATGTGAACTGGGCAAGAAAACCCGACCCGAACTGGAGTTTGGCACATAAGAGACTTGGCAAAAAGGAAGGCCATTTACTTAGAGTTGGAGTGGACAAGGGGATCGGATCAGAAGAATAATGGAGGCCAGATCGGATCGACTCAAGAATGGAAGGCTACGACTGGAGTAAGGCGAAGGGATCGGATCGGAGTAGATGGAAAACGAGGGAGCTGATCGGAGAAGGAGCATGAACTAGAAGGAAGACAACAACCCGACCCGACCCGGAGGAGGACACCGACCCGAAGTGAAGTACCCGACCCGAACCGAATGGAAAGATGACAAGGAAGGAGGACCGACCCGAACCGACGAGGGTAATGACTACCGAACCGAACCGAATTCTAGGGCTGCTACTGCACGACAACTCTTATGAAGACCCACTCCAATTCGACCAAACCTGAGATGCAAAGGAAGCCAAATGAGAAGCTAGAGCTCAAGATCCAGATGGGAATCAACGAGTTCGCTTCATGATTGGGCTTTGCTGCAGGACGCGTGTTAAGGGGTTATCGATGTCTATAGCTTTGGACCACTATGGTAGGAGGGACGAAGGCGGATTCAGGGCCATTATGGCATTGGTAGGACCAAGGGCTACGACCAATGTGGTGGGTCATTGAAATGTTTGGTCATGACTCCATGTGTTTAGCTTGGTCATATTAGGGTTTCTACAAGTCGGGATTCGTTGTTACCTCAATTTGTCTAGTTTTCCAAAGTGGTAGATATCGTATGCTTTACGCACTGAGTGAGAGATGTGAAGATGGTTGCTATGGTTGATTTGTTTGCTATCATTATGACATGCACACCCCACCCCCATATTCTTACACTCTTTATTATGGCACCTTAGAATATTGTACGGTATGTGGTACTGACTCTTTGGTTGCAGGTCCAGGTTCAGGTATGGTTTAGTATACCTGTTATTATTCTATTTAGATGCTTATCGCTCATACCAGGCTTTATGTCTGACCCAGAGTTTTATGTCTCCTCTTATTACTCTGGGTGCTCACACGAGCAGACTAGAGACAGGTTAGCTGGTGATGCATGGGTAGATGATCCGGAGACGAGCAGGAGGCTTCCACGTAATATATATATATAGTATTCTCCCTGTGTTGTTGAAGATCACTGCTTGGGCATTGGTGGTGCATCTTCTACTTTAGCTTTCTTTTGTTTAGAGACAGTAAATTTGGAAAGTTGTAATAAGCTGTATTTAGATTTCCGCTGCTCTGATGTTGATGTTGATTTTAGTTATCAGCTTATGCACTGTCTCACCTGTTTTATGTCAAGTATGTTATTATTATATATTACTCCATGCGCTGTGAGACATTCTACAGGTTCTTGATTAGTTCGTTTCCTTCTTTCCTTTCTTCTGATGACCGTCCCGTGCTAGTCGGGCATGTGTACAGCGCACTTTCGGAGGAAATGCAGGCTAGTGCAGGGCGGGCCATCACAAAGTGGGTTAACACTTTTCCCCTCAGAATGCATCTTCGTCGATAGAGGGAGGTGTGTTCTGAAATATGAACCGAAGCACAAACGCTTGAACAGCTATGGTCACACCGGACCATATTAAGGCCAGAGAACCGACGGTCCCGATGTTGTGTTAAGACCAAAAAACCGACGACCATACTCGGTAGTATTAAGACCAGAAAACCTACAACTATCGGGAACCATATTAAGGCCATATGATGATCGCTACCTGTATGAGAGTTGGTTCCTGCATATACAAAATAAGTCATTCTCGTTTTGGAGAATGTTGATGGGTCAAGCATTTTATTTTACTTGGCTTTAGTGGGTGGCGAGCATTAACCATACTCGACTTAGTTGCGAACATTAACCATGTTCGGCTTAGTGGCGAGCATTAACCATGCTCGGCTTAGTGGCGAACATTAACCATGTTCAGCTTAGTGGCGAGCATTAACCATGCTCGGCTTAGGGAAAGTGTTTTTTATGCTCGACTCATGTTAAGTTAGTTTGTCCAGCGAGCCATGAATGCTCATGGTGTAGAAAGAAAAGAGAGAGAGTATAATCCATACTCGTATTTAGAAAACATGATCCCACTCGGCTTAAGGAGTAGGTGTTTAAAAATGGTGGTGGGCTTTCACGCTGACCACGTAAAACGGGGACGAGCATTATCCATGCTCGGCTTAAAGGTTTTTAAACATGATCCATGTTTGCAAAAGAAAACTCATAATTGCTAAATAATTACTACGAAGAAAAGAAATTCTAAGGGGACAGCAGTTGATTCCAAAGCATGCCTAGGAGCTAAATCCTAACCCCATGTATGTGTACATCAAGGCGTCCTTATTATTGAAAGAAATACATCAAAAGGAAAAATAAAAATCTAATTAATGATAATGTCGCGAGTGCTAGTCTTTGGGTCCTTTCCATTTCTAGGAGCTCGAGGACCAACCTGAGGAGCTTGGGCAGAGGGCCGTGGCGGCACGGCCGAGGGGCGATTTTTGACATATTCGGGATGCTCTCCTTTTCTGACTTGTCCTTCGATGAGATCGCGCAAATGTTGGCATTCATTTATATTATGTCCAGCTACGTTGTGGAATATACAATGCTTGCCGGAATCAAGTTCCATCTGGGTTGGTTCTCGTCGAGGTGGTCATGGAGTGGGAAGGACCCTCGTGTGTCGACATAGATATCGAGCAAAGAGGAATTGAGCTCGTTGTACTGGTCGTACTTATTTTCATTTCGAGGTCGCACATTGCGCTCGCTCTTCTCTGGGGCCTTTCCTCTTCCTTTACTCTAGCCGTTGCCATCGAATGGACCTTGTTGTTTGGCTTCTAGAACCTCGAGGCTCTCCATTTCAAGGTTGGCATCCTCTAGTCGGAGGAATCGCTCGGCCTCGAAGTAAAAGTCGTCTATATCCTTGGGTGGATCTCTGGTTAAAGAGATTGAGAATTCTGATCAATTTTGAACTCCTGCGATGGCGGCCATGAGCAACATTGATGGCTCAGGCCGATCGACAGATGCTACGGCTGCGTTGAATCTTTCAAGGAAGGATCTGAGCGTCTCTCCGGATCGCTGCTTGATGGTAGATAGGAACATAACACTTTTCGGTTGAGAGATATGCACTCGAAACTGCTCGATGAAGCGGGTGACCAGAGCGTTCTAGCTGTTGATCGACTCCGTTGCCAGCTGTCGAAACCACATGCCAGCTATGTCCGTGAGAAAGAGGGGGAAGCACTTAGCCATGACGTTAGTCGATGCGCCAAGCACTTCCATATGTCTCATGTATCGTATGAGGTGGATGGTCGGGTCAGTACGACCGTTATATGGCTCGATAGCTGGGAACTTGAAGTCCGGAGGATTTCGGGAGTTTCTGATTTCCCTGGTGAAGGGGCTGCGGTTGACATTATCTATGCCTTGCTGCAAGGAATTTCCTCGAGTAAAACGTCGGATGATGTTTGCAAGTTGGATCCCATCTCCGAGGAGTCGTTGCCATGAATTTAGCTCTGCATTCTAGAAAGCTTCTGTGCGGGGGTCTGGCAAAAGCATGCTCGGAAGGGCGGTCGTTGGCTGGGCCCGTCTTCCGAGAGTTGAGTGAAGGTTTGAGGGGAAGTGAGCCACAGTAGGTGGTTCTGAGGAGAATGGCCCCTCTGGAACTTGATGAGTAGTGGGTCGAGCCGTACCCGCAACAAGGGGTCTAGACTGATCCAACGTAGCATGTGAGGGGTTGCCTCCGTTTGGAGCAAGGTTAGGAGGGTATACGGTAGCGTTCTCTTCTGCCGCTGTAAGGACCTAAATAATGGGGTGGCTTCCCTCGTTCGAAGGGAAAGTCGCACCAATTCTTCGTTGAAGATGAAGAGTGGTTAGACTGGTCTGTGGTAAGATTTCGGGTTGCAATGGGAATGGCATTGATTCTGTGGGACCCGGTGGCTGCTCGACTGGTTCGATAGGTTGACCTGCTCCCAAAAGTGGAGGCAAAGTATTTGACCGACCTAGATCTTGATCGCGAACCTCCTGAGGTTCTGCTGCTGCAGCTGTGCTGGTTGCTAGAAGTGATACTCCTGGTTGTGATCGGTCGGTTGGTGGGACCAAACCAAGATGAAATAAAGGTGCAGCCTAATCAGTGGCCTGATTCTGTGCAGACCAAAGATCAGTTGTTGGCCCAGTCCTAGCCGGTGGAGGAATTGATGTTGAAGCGTTCAATCCTATCTCCAGTCGACCGAGAAGGTGATCCACCAACTGCTGCTGTCGTTCGAGGAGTTTACCCTGAGATGCAATTTGTTATCTGAATTCGACCATCATTTTATCCATGTCATCCCGAGTAACATGTCAAGATACATCTTCGTGAGAGGAAGCTTCGAGACTTACTTCCATGGCGTTGTTATCGCCAGTATCGGTAGTTGTGGGGCAAGAGGATGTTGCATCTTTCTTTCGCTTGTTCGCCATAAGCAAAAGTGAGCAGAGGCTCTAACAGAATATCGGTGCGCTTTCCCCTTCCTGGCGTGCCAAAGTGTTGACGTCAAAAGTTGGTCACTAGTGACAGTCAACCCCCAATCGTGTGATGAACACACGAACAATGATTATAAAATACAGAAAAGGTAAAAAGAACGGGGAGCACACGCATAATTTTTATAGTGGTTCGGCAAAGACTGTGCCTACGTCCACTTTATATATTATTTCTCTTTTTTGGATTACAAATACAATTGCTTTTTTCTATTTGAAGAAGAGAAAGAAGATAGCTAACTCCTCTTCCTTTTGGTATAGACTGAGGGAAGTGAACTCCAGAAATGAAGTGTAAAGGAGTCGGAAGAAAAAAGGTCAGGTCCTTTTCCTCTTTAAGCTTTGAGGTATTTATAGGTGGAGATAACAGCTTGGGCTGTTGTGATGTGGTCTGGCCATTCCGGGAAAGCCCGGACACATGGAGTCCATTTCTTGGTTAGAATAGCGGCTAGAAGACTGATTCCACTATTCATAAATAGTATCCTAGGAAGCTGCGGCTGACGTGGCATCCACTGCGAGGTGTATCAAAAGTAGAGCTTTGTCCAGATATGGTTTGACCACTTTTATTGCTTTGAAAGTCGGGATATGTGGTGGAATAACTCTGTTGAAGATCTCTACGCTGGCCCGAGATATTTGGTCGACGCGCCTTATAAAGAAGCTAGATGCTCAGTCGACCGGGAGAACGATTCTTCCGGAGTGAGCTATCAACGGGTGAAGCTGGATTTGGGCCGATATGTGACTGCTTCGGATCGTGCATCTGCTGGGCTTCCTGAAGCGCGACATATATCCAGTTGCGCGTTTGGGCTTCGATCTGGCTCATTGAGGCTCTTGCCAAAAATAGGGTTAACAAATCTACTACTTGTATTGGTCGTTCTTGATGCAAAAATCGTTCATTCATTTTATCCCCTATTTTATTTAAAAATATTGATCCATTTTATTTATTTTTAATGTAAAATTATTCAAACTCGTTCGTTTTGGGAAGTGAAAACGACGTAGCAATCGTTCACTGTTATTTGCAAACGTCCGTTTACCTTTTCAAAATTTAAACGGTCGTTTCCTTTATTAATTTCGGTTAAAAATGCGCTCATTTTCCAGAGTCTTGGTTTTCTTTTGAAATTAAAACTGTCTATTTTTCACATCGTTTATTCTGGTCGCTTCAAAATTATATTTATCCATTTAGTTTTCTCCAGTTTGTGTTCAAACTTGCTCCCTTCCCCATAACGCACGGTTTCGAGGAAAATAAGTGCAGTAGTTCCTTTTCACTTGTGTAATCAATTTCATTATATATTTTCGATGCAACAACTTCATAACCATAACCCATCTGTTCAAAATTTTTAAAACCATCGCTTCATTATGAATATAAAAGAAAGGAAATGAAATGCAACTATTCTCTTTCCCCTTCTTAATAGTAAAACAGTTGCTCCTCATATATTTTTTTCTCTCTACTTCGCCATTTTCTCTTTAACTAGGCCTTCCTGCTCGGCAACCGACGAACCCCACCTACTCACCCTCCAACCGCCTCCAACCTTAACCCAGGCCACCGAGCTCATCCACACACGTCGCCTCTCGTTCCCTCCCCATCGCAGGTTCTTCCTCCTGCTCCAAGAACCCGGTATCCAAGCTCTACCCTTCAACTATGCCTCACCCACTTCGCCACAAATGTGCTCCGCCCCATTTGCAGTTCGCCCGACCCTCTCCCCCTCTTTTTAGAACCGAGCTCTGCCTCCTGCTAGCTGGCAGACCAACCCACGATAACCGGACCCGTTGCCGACCCTCCAGTCTGTCGCCCCGGCTCCGAAAACGACCCTGCTAGCCCTCCCCATCGTCTTCCCTGCTCGTGAGCCTGCTGTCCCCACCTCCCCACATTCATTCCCACCTGTTGTGTGCACTGAACCCACCCGAATGCCACCGACCTTTTTTCCCGCACACCACTCCAACTGAACCCATTTGCGTGACCAAGTCGATCATCTGCATCGACCCTGTGTGTCATGTATGCGTGAGTATGTATTGAGTGTTGCATGTGTGTTTGTATATAATATAATTTAGACCATAATGTGTATAGGATTTTTTGTGTCTGTGAGTGTGCTGGTCTTGCTATGAATATGTATGTGGGTGTCTTGTTTTTGTGTGAGTTGCGTTTCTTTTTAGTGTCTTGAGTTTTAAAATAAATAAATTTTGAGATTATTGTTTCGGTATGTTTATATATTACATATAATACTTTTGAAAGGAGAATTTATTGTGTTTATTTTGAGTCGAGTGTGGTGTTGAGTACGGAAACCGTCCAAAACCCAATAGTCATACCATCCATTGAAAATTTGTCCAACCTCCTCTTCTAAAAATAAATTATATATTAAGTGATACCGAGTTGAATCTATTACGAGTCATGCCTGGAAGTCTTCGTTTCTTTCCATGTCAATCCGTCAGCTGTCTCCAATCTGTGCCATGAAAGGTGGGTTTATCTCACACTTGACCTACATTGTTCATGGATGTTAGATCAGCATAATTGAACTGTTATAAAATGTATAGGATTGCTAGTGGAAATTGTTTATTTAATATGTACACTTTCATATATGACACAATATTCATATAACATGTAGGTGCACTGATGATATGACTTATGATGTGATTGATGCTATATATGTGATGATTTGTTATGTTGTTGATGCCCCTAACTTAGAAAAATCACTAAGGGTTGAAATGATACATACCCGAACGAACTTTAGATTAGGGAAAAATCGTTATGCGTTGAAATGATAGACCTAAACGATTTTTACTAAATTTGGGATTGCGGGTAAAATGATATACTCGTAGAATTTTTAAATTGCGAGTTGAAATGATAAATATCTGTATCACTTGACCGTAGGGTAGAAAACTATATACGGACACCGCTGGTCATGTGTTCGAAGTATAGCCATTTGGAAAATTTAATTTAAAATAATAATTTAAGATTAATAAATTTTATATATATATACATTTTCAAGATTTGTAAACTTATATTTTGTAAATTTTAAATTATATGTTTTTAAAATTATTTTTATGAGTAAATATAGATTTAAATAACTATTTAAGATTTTATTTATTTTAAACTTTTTATATAATAAATAATTCTTTAAACCTATTTCTATCTTATTTCAAACTTATATATGTTTATAATCTAATTTCTAATTAATTTTAGAATTTTATAAACTTATATATATTTATGTTTTTCAAATTTTATTTTTAAAATATTTTACAAACTTTAATAATAAACTAATAGGTGGATAAGTTAAGATTTTCACGATTTAAATTCGAGTTTTTAAGATTTGAATTTAAATAACGATATTGATTTAATGAATGTACGGATATAAGATATGAATTGGAATTCAAATTGATTTGTACTTATAAGAGATGAACATGAATTGCTATATTGCTTTTGAATTTGAATTTCCAAATTTAAGTAATGAATTTGAACCTATAATGGATATGAAACGAATTTAATTATAAATCAATTAAATGCAATTTGAATTGGTTGAATATTGAACTTTTATAAAAAAAATGAACTTAAATTACGTATATTTATGTTTAATTTGAATTTATAATTGATATGAAATGAATTCGATTTTTAAGCGACAAAAGTGTGAATTTGAATATATATAAATTTTATATATAGAATTGATTTTATAAATCGTTTGGTTTTGAATTGGGAAACGTGAAACATAAGACTTTAATTCAAATTTATAAGTAGCGAATTTGAATTTTACGACTTGATTTAGGAAACATGATATGATTGTTGAAATTTAAATATATGATTTGTTTGAATTATGTAAATCGAAATAGAAGGGCTTGGTTTGAATTATATAAAATGGAATTTGAACTTAAGTGTGGGTTTTATAAATCGACAAGGCGAATGCTTTAAAATGGTAAAACCAGATTTCTTGAACTGTGTGAATGTTTAATAACGATATCAAATTATATGACTTGAATTACAAAGCACGATATGATTTGGTTAAATTGAATATGTAGTTTTGATTTGAATTATATATTTTGAATTCGAACCAAAATGTTGGATTTTTCGTGAATCAATTTAATGAGTTCTTATAAAGATAAATTTGATTCATTTGAATTGTTTGAACTTTAATTTTTATGAATATAAATCAAGCTAAATACGATCGAGGTTAAATATTTTAGTATTTATTTAAATGGCAATTGAGACCTATTAGATATGATTTTATATAAGTTGATTTTGGATTTGAAAATCGTTATGCGAATACTTCCAGAAATTATAATCGAAGTTAAATGTTACAGTATTAATTTATACTATACGATATGGTTCTAAATCAACTTGCTTTAAGTGATTTGAGTCGTTTTCAAAATTGAATATATTCGAAGTCAGATGTTTAATTTTGAATTCAAATTCGAATACGAGAATTCATATAATCGATTGTATAAAGTGATTATAAAATAATGACCATAGTGTGAAAAATGTAAACGATTGTTTGTTAAAGAGACCGGCATCGGCTATGGTCATACTCTCTGCCAATACCGAAACGGTGGAGCTCCAAAATGAAGTAGGATGGACGGCGAACGACTCTATTTTGTATCTCATATTAATTACGAGACCCTGACAACCTTGAGTCAGCTTGATGTGACTAAAACAGGAGCTACACTGAGACCAAGTCAGGTCATACCTCCTATCGAGTGCACATCTTCGATACTATTCTATTACCGTTGAGATTCGATTGGGCCACTTTGATTATGGGAGTGTGTCTCGAGGTGGGCGGTAGTAGCTGCTATGCGTTAGCACCAGTCCCACGCCTCCATTATCTTTTCGGAGGCCTACGCCTCATAGAAATTGTCTACCTGTGACTGTCCCTTGGCCCGTAGATCCTGACACAAGGTTCGTATTCTAGCTCTTCCATAGAGGTATCTCACTGATGGCTTGGTTCCCCCCGGAAGGCACGTTCACTAACGGTGAATCCACCCTGGCATTTCTTGCGTGCCTTGTCACATGCCTTATACCTTCCCACTACGATTTTTTTTGTACTGCTTTATATGGAGTGCCCTCTGATCAACCTCCAGTTCATGGAGGAATTATGATACTGTATGTACTATGCGAATATATAAACGGTGTAAGGGTAATATGGTAATCCCGCTTATGCTATTTTGATATTTTTTACTTTACTGGTAGACACTATTGTATATAGTGTGTTATACTGTATAGTATTAGTTTGACGGATCCTTAGAGGATGATGATCCCAAACATCCTTTAAGTTATTGATTGCATTTCATCGAACATTTCATTTGAGTTGATTTACTTCCATAAGAAAGTTAGTCCTGATCCAAGTTGTTTTATTTTGCATTATTGCTCGGGTCAGATCGATTATCACAGCTTTTGAGATTTACTTGTGGAGATTGGACTTTATATTAGGAGTTGCTCGCCTGTATCTACTTATCTATCAGTTGTTCCAGTTTTCAGCAATTCCCATTATTTCTGTTCAAATTGTTATCATTTATTTATGTATCTGAAATTCATTGTATTTGACTTCTGCTGCATTATTTATGTAAACTCTGATGTAAAATATTTGTTTAGTAGCTTCATGAACTATTATTGTATTTTGTATTTTCCGCTGCGAGGTATTATATTGCTCTGTATGTGTGTCTGTGATTCTGTGATTTATTCTATTTACCCCAGAAGCTAATAACAATCTGTTGTTTTGGACGTTTCGAGTTGACATGTTTGCCGATTCGGCATGGTCAAAATGGCGGGTCATTACAAGTGGTAGTTGAGCTTTGGTTTATCAAAGCTTTAGCCTATGGGGTAAAAGCTCATTAGAGATAGGTAGTAATACCCTAGAATGAGTGTAATTTGGATAGCTATCATTTCTGGTGTTTTTTTTACAAATGGTTCTCTAATTTTTAAAGCTACAAGCCAAAGCCATTCTTTCTAAATATTATCCAGGATCCATAATTTACCAATTTAAAAATATTAGTTCATACAGAAATTATTTTGATATATATTTGTGAAGATATATATATATATATCCCTCTTGCTTTAAATCAGAGTGGAAAGAAAGCAAAAGATCCATTGATCTCAGTATAGGTCAATGATAAATATAGATTTTCAAAACTGATATCCTTATGCATTCAAAAATGATCCTTTTGTATCATAAGAACAGAACTGATACTTAAGGGGGTACAAAAATGATGCTTATATGCTTACAGAAATAATGCTTTCTAAAACTGATACTTCAGTGCATGTAAAAATGATACCGTTGTTCCCATAGAAAATGATGCCTTCAAAAATGACACCTAGCAGTAAGAAGAAATGATACTTTCAAACTGAGTATACCAAAAACTGATAACCATGTGCATGCGCAAATGATACTTTTGAAACATTGTTTTTCTAAAATGACTCCAGATTGAATAATACAAATAATATTAGGAAATCTCCAAAATTCAAAACATATGATTTTCCCTTTTCAATTCATTAAAAATGATCATAAAAAATACTGCTTTAAATCAGTCATCAACATACACATTGTACTTGATTTTTTTTCTCTACCATTTAAACATAATTTTTCAAAACCTAACTGAATAATTAAAAGACTAACTCATAAACTATCCTCATGGATTCATGCAAATATCATATTTCAAAGCTTTTATTTTCTACTTAAGCAGGCTAATCATCCAATAAAACAGCGGACTCCTTAAATCAGATCTACTTAGCTCCATCATTTCCTGAAAAAGCATTAGAGGCCGCCTCACCAATTAGTGAGACACCCCATTTTCCATGAGCAAACAAGGTCAGACTAATGTCTGGTATGAGCATCCCAATTAAAACATAAGGATAAAATCTGAGACATAATTTCATGAAGAAATGCAATTAAAAAGGATAACTCCTTTTCAGGTTTAAAAATATTTTTGCGCAAGTGCACATCCACTGATTTATGAAACACTTATCATCAATAATTCAAAATCAACACATGCAAATCAATCAAGCATAAATACATAACAGGTTAATTTACCATGTTAACATCATGATTAGTATCCACTAGGAAAACTTCCAGGAAAAACTCACGTTCCTTATACACTTATTTCCTAGTATTTTCAGTTATTTAAATTCCCTGATCTCATATGTAATAAGGAATCACTGGGGCACATTGTAGCAATCTAATTCACAATACTACACAAAGATCTCAGGACCAAAATTAGGCCATGTGCCAGACTTACAGCTTAAGGAAAGCCATTTCACAGCATCTTGACCAAAATAATCCTTAGTTAAATTACTAAATGTTCTCATTTTTTTTAGTGACAACTTACCTAAATAAGGTAAACTAACATAGTTAGGCTCATTGCATAATGCCATGGATTTCATAGAAATCACCCCCAAACAATCAAAACAAACATTCAAGCAAGAATATAAACCATCCAAGCAAGAAAATAGTCCAGTTCATATAGGGATTCCAGAAAATCATTTATCTTGGGGTATTACTGAACTAAATCCTTGTTTTATTATGACCGCCTACAAATGTATATTTGTCTGAATATACATCTGGTATTAATCTATGGCTTTAGAAATACTTTTAAGTGGTTTTTGTCACTATGCATAAACTGGTTTCAAATGAAATTCAAAACCTAGCTGAGACATAATGCTTGCATCCTTGATTAGAGATCAGCACATAGAAAATATATTGCTCTCTAAATCAATCGTTTATAGAGCCTCAGCACCTAGACATAAGTATATTGCAGCTCATATGTATGTTTCATGTAAGACTGCCATGGATCTATACCTTTTGTGTGTCCAGATCCTTATAGAGTTTTCAAAGGTATCAGTAAAGAGGTGTTCAAAGGATCATAAAACTGAATAGATTTAAATAATGACTTTAGATCTATAATGCTAAACTCAATAATGATTTTAAATAAAATCAGTAACATTTTTCCAGTCATAAGAAAACAGATGAAATGATCAAAAGTTCAAATTCAAATAAAATGAGCATATAAAAGTATTGGATGCCTCTTGAAATCAGGTCTTAATGCCATATGATTTAAGTGAGAATACTCACCAAATCTCCTTCTTCTAATCCAACGAATAATCAGAGAACCCCTTGCTTTATCCCTAAGCTTCCCTTCTTCCCTTAAAATAAATTTTCTGTATTTTAACTTGTTTATACTAGGCAGTTTGATTTTTTCCCGGCTACCCTTATTTATAACATCAGTTTTTCTAGGGTTTCAAAGGTTTTATAAAGTCAGTTTTACCCTTTAATAAATCATGCCATATGTGTGAATATTTTCCACATAATTTTTTCTTTATTTAATTTAAAGTGCTCGGTGTAAAAACTGCACTACTTTTGCAGAAAAAGAAAAATCATTTTTTCTTCAAAATAAGTCATGCCGAAACAATGATTCCCCCTCCTTTTCCTAAACCTGGTAACACATTATTTTTATCTGTGTGCATATGTTTTGCCATTAACATGTATATGCATTGTTTCAAACATCCCTACATGGTGTATTAAAATCAGTTCAGATTATTTAATTTCAGTGGTCACTGGAAACACATGAATATTTACATACATAAATCAATACATATATCCTGGAATTATGGTGTTGTCTTGTGCAATACCCTGTTGTACACACGTGCACACACACTCATTCATGCACACAGTCCTAAAACCCCACTAATTCCAAGTAAAAATCCAGTAAATATTTTTAACCACATTAAAATAAATTTTACTATAAATTTTGGGTCATTACAAATACCCCACCTTTTAGGAATTGTGTCCTCACAATTGTCTTCATGATTGAAGACAATTTTGAAATTGACTCAGAGGTTATAAACTCAGATTAAACACATCCATTAAATCAATTAAATTAGCCAAACAAACATAAGACATTCACTTATGAAATAATTTCAAAAGTATATATATACACACCTTTTAATTTGCAAACAGCTTAGGATAATTCACCCTAACTTTGTCTTCTAATTCCCATGTACAATCATTTGGATCAATACTCCACTGCACTTTCACAAGCTTCAAGGTTTTATTTCTCAACTTCTTTACCTCTTTAGCTAATATTCCCACTGTTCCTTTTCATAAATCAAATCAGAATTTATTTGGACTTGTGATGGTGATTCCAGAATAGCTTGCTTGTCATGAACCCATCTCCCAAGTTGTGATACATGAAAAACATTATGTATCCCTTGCATATTTTCAGGCAGTTCCAATTTATAAGCCAAAGAACCAATTCTTTCCAGAATTTTGTATGGTCCAACATACCTAGGTACCAGTTTTCCCTGTTTCCCAAATCTTAACACCTTTTTCATAGGTGAAATCTTGATGAATACAAAGTTCCCCACTTGGTATTCAACTTGCCTTCGCTTTTTATCTACATACTTCTTCTGTCTGTCTTATGCAGCTACCATTCTTTTCCTTGTCAATGCAACTTTCTCAGTTGTTCCTTTATGTATTCATGGCCCAAAACTGCTCTTTCCCCAGTTTCAACCCAACATATTGGAGATGAACATGGTCTGCCATATAAAGCTTCGAATGGTGTCATTCCTATGATACTTTAGTAGCTGTTATTGCATGTAAATTCAATTAAGTAGAGGTGTTCTTCCTAGTTACCTCAAAGTCTAAAATACATGCTCTTAATAAATCCTCAAGCACTTTATTAATCACTTTAGTCTGTCCGTCTGACTGTGGATTGTAAGCTGTGCTCATGCAAAGCTCACTTCCCATAGCCTCCTGAAAACTTCTCCAAAACTTAGATGTGAAGATAGTGTCTCTGTCACTCACAATAGTCTTGGGTATAACATGAAACTTTACTATTTCCTTCATAAATATCTGAGCTAATTTTGGTGCATTTATATCTGCCTTCACTGGTATGAAATGTGCTACCTTAGTTAGCCTATCAACCACTACCCATATACTAGTATTTCCTCTCCTTGATCTTGGTAGACCATCTACAAAATCCATGGAGATATTCTCCTATTTCCACTGAGGTATACTTAATGGTTGCAATAAATCTGAGGGTCTTTATGTCTCTGCCTTAATTTTTTTGGCAAACTACACATTTGGCTACAAATTTTGCTACATCACTTTTTATTCCTTTCCACCAATAATTCCTCTTAAGATTGTCATACATTTTGGTGTTCCCTGTGTGTATGGGGTATTTGCTCCTGTGATATTCATTCAATATCTCTTCCTTTAACTCTGAATTTTCAGGTACCCAAATTCTATTTTTAATTCTCACATATCCCTTTTCATCAATGTGCAGGTTTTTCACTCCTTCTCCTGCTTCTAAAAGAGTTTTCTTTTATAAAATAATGGGATCTTCATTTTGCATGTTTCCTACCTTCAGAACTAAATCAGATTGCAAGGTAACCATACTTAACCTCCCCATATTTTCTTGTGCATCATGCACTTCCATGTGCATATCACTATTCTCTTTTATTTCCAGATCAGTAAGTATCATCAAGTTCTTAAATTCCTCTATCATCGTTAAACTCATTTTAGCATGTTGCCTACTCAAAGCATCAGCTACTTTATTAGCTTTTCGTGGTGTGTAGAGTATCTCAAAATCATATGCAACCAAGACTTCTACCCACCTATGTTGCCTCATATTTAAACCCTTTTGTGAAGATAAATATTACAAAGATTTGTGGTCTGTGTAGAGCTCAAATTTGGCTCCTAACAAGTAATGTCTCCATAGCTTTAAGGCATACACAACTACAGCTAGCTCTAAGTCATGTGTCGCATATCTAACTTCATGTGGTTTTAATTGTCTTGATGCATATGCCACTACTTTACCTTCTTGCATCAACACTGCTCCCAAACCATATCCATATGCATCTGTGTAAATTGTTAAATCATGGTTTCCTCCTGGTACTTTCAAGACAGGTGCATTTACTAATGCTTTGTTTAATTCTTCAAAAGCTTTCTCACAGTTTTCAGTCCATACATAAGCTTTATTCTTCCTAGTTAGATTAGTCAGTGGTGCTTAGATCTTGGAAAAATCCCTAATAAATCTTCTATAATATCCAGCCATTACCATGAGTGATCTAACTTCACTCACTGTCTTGGGTCTTTGCCATATCTGTATGGCTATTACTTTACTTGGGTTTACTGAATACGTTGTATAGAAATAACATGCCCAAGGAAATTCACTTCTTCTTTCCAAAACGTGCATTTAGAAAATTTTGCCTTTAAATTATTCTACCTTAATCTGTTCAAAACTAAATTCAAATGATTTTTATGCTCCACTGTTTGGGAATAAATCAAAATATCATCTATAAAAATTAGCATAAATAAACAAAATTTGATGGTGCATTAGACAGTCCAAATGGCATTACTAAGAATTCATATAATCCATATCTAGTGTTGAATACTGTGTATTTGATGCTAGACTCTTCTACTTTCGTTTGGTGAAAGCCGGAGGCTAAATCAAGTCTAGAAAACACTTTGAACCTAGCCAATTGATCAAAAAGATCATCAATTCTTGGTAAAGGATATTTGTTCTTTATGATTAATTTATTTAGCTCCCTGTATCCTATACACAACCTTAAAGAACCATCTTGTTTCTCCACAAAAACCATTGGTGCACCCTAACAAGAATTACTTGGTCTTATAAAACCTTTCTCTTCTAACTCCTCTAACTGTTTCTTTAGTTCTGTGAGTTCACTTGGCCCCATTCTAGTAGGCTTTTTAATCACTGGACATGCCCCTTGAATTAAGTTAATTTGAAATTCCACTGTCCTGTTGTTTTGGATACCCTTGACTTCTCAAAGACATCCTGGTACTCATTTACTATGGGTATGTGCTCAATTGAAAACTCGGTAATTTCATCACCTAACCCACATAAATGAAATAACCTTTTTTTCCTTAGCTGATTCACAAAGAACTATAATTCTTTGTCTCTTACTGTTTTGGAGTGAAATGGTGGATGTTTCTAAATTAATTATAGCCCTATATTGCTTTAACCAATCCATACCCAATATAATACCTATATTTGGGTAATTCAAAACATATAAATTAGAAATGAAAACATTTCCTCCTACAATTAATTCTGCATCCACACAAATCATATCCAAGGCATAAGAAGTTCCTAGAGGGCTTTTAATAAGTAATGGTTTCTCTAGAAAATTGCAATTCAGTTTCAAGGTTTTAACTACGTCATGAGAGATCAAAGAGTGTGTTGCTTCTGTATCAAATACTACTAATACAGGCATTTGGAAAATAAATAATATACCTTCCTTTTTTCCAAGATTTTATGCATTAGACTCCATTATGGATTTGCCTTTTGTCTCTAAAGTTGCCACTTTGCCTTACTATTTATTCCCAAGGCAATTTCTCTTCAAATGGCCTTCTTTCCGACAAGTATAGCACTTGAATGCTCCACCCTTCAACTCTGGACACTTTGGTTTAATATGTCCATCTTTAACATAGTGATTCTGCTTATTTTCACCGGTTTTGGCCTCACTGATTTTCTTACTTTCAGCATCCTCCTGTTTCTTTTCATAGGGAAGGTACTTTCCCTTACCCTTCTTGTTGTTGTTGTTCTTAAAATTTTCTGAATTTTTCCCTTTCTTTATCATGTTGTTCAAAATTCAGGACCAAACCTATGACTTGATCAAAAGTCTTATCAGCATGGGGTAACATAGCTCTACTAAACCCTGGATTTAGTCGTTTAATATACCTGTTATTTTTAGATGCTTCACCAGCAACTAACATATCTCCATACTTTGGTAGTCCTTCAAATTTCTGAGTGTACTCAGTGACACTTAAATTCCCTTGCCTAAGTCTTATAAACTCTTCAAGCAGAGCTGCCTTAGCAGATGTAGGAACAAATCTTGCTTCAATTAGTTCCTTGAATTGGTTCCAAGTAATATCATTTTCAGCCCTTCCAGCTATGATTACCTCCCACCAACTCAAAGCTACTCCTTTCAACTGTCTAGAAGCTACTTGCCTCTTTCTTTGATCATCTAATTGCGTGTCTTCAAAATTCCTTTCCAAGGTTCTAAGCCAAACTTGGATTTCCATTACTTTCAGTTCCTTCAAAGCTTTTGCCTCCTAAATGAGCATAAGTCTTAAGTAATTTTGAAAGCTCTTCATGTGGATTCTCAGGTCAATGCCCTATTCCTTCTCTTAAAGCATTCAATAATTCTAGCATGTTCACCATAGGTGTTCCTCTTTCCCTTCATGCCATGGATATTAAGTAAAAGGAATCTTAAATTAGCTAAATATTTCCTACTCATATATGATATTATTCCCCCATATATATATATATATATATATATAATCAAGCATACACAAACAACCAATCATGCAATTTTAATTAAATTATTCTATCACCTAATAATAAAATATTGTCTGTGTCTTTAATCAACACAGCTCTGATACCACAATGGAACGACCCTGCTTTAAGCTATCATTTAGGGTGTTTTTTTTTATTACAAATGGTTCTTTAATTTTTAAAGCTACAAGCCAAAGCCATTCTTCCTAAATATTATCCAGGATCCATAATTTACCAATATAAAAATATTAGTTCATACAGAAATTATTTTGATATATATATATATGTGTGTGTGTGTGTGTGTGTGTGTGTGTGTGTATCCCTCTTGCTTTAAATCAGAGTGGAAAGAAAGCAAGAGATCCACTGATCTCAGTACAGGTCAATGATAAACACAGATTTTCAAAACTGATATCCTTATTCATTCAAAAATGATCCTTTTGTATCATAAGAATAAAACTGATTCTTAAGGGTGTACAAAAATGATGCTTATATGCTTACAGAAATAATGCTTTCTAAAACTGATACTTTAGTGCATGTAAAAATGATACTGTTGTTCCCGTAGAAAATGATGCCTTCAAAAATGACTCCTAGCAGTAGGAAGAAATGATACTTTCAAACTGAGTATATCAAAAACTGATAACCTGTGCATGCGCAAATGATACTTTTGAGACATTGTTTTTCTAAAATGACTCCAGATTGACTAATATAACTAATATTAGAAAATCTCCAAAATTTAAAACATATGATTTTCGCTTTTCAGTTCATTTAAAATGATCATAACAAAATACTGCTTCAAACCAGTCATCAACATACACATTGTAACGACCCAGGTTTCTGAACGGTTAATTTTAAATATTTAATATCGTTTTAAATATTTTGTTGATAATATAAATGAATTCTTATATTAAGTTATCAATTTAAAAAAAATCGATTTCGATTTAATATCGAATATATTAAATTATCGTAATACGAAATATAATTGAAATCGAAGTTAAAACTGAATCAAAACAATTCAGATGATCAGTATTAATTTTATTTGAATATAGATGATAATAAAAATATTTTATTATCAGAGAATTTATTTGTTTTTTGAATTTAAAGTATATATATTGATTTAACATGGTTATTTTATGTATACACATTCGAAATAAAATTCAAAAAATATTCTGTTGAGTTCAGTATAACGCTATAACATTGGAACGACGGTCGGTACGCTAAAATAGTGGTTCACGATTTTTAACTGTGAACCCCGAGATATTTATAATGGATAAGATCGAAATCAAATCGAGAATCAAATCGATATCTGTTTAAAAAGTATAAAAGATCTCTTTATATCGAGTCAAAATCAAATCAAATTAATTAGAAAATCTTTCAAAAATAAATATAAAAATTTGCCATGTACTTCATGTTCCCTTCTTCTTCTATATAATCACACCGATCTTCCCTCTGTAAAAATTCATTCTCAGTTCCTCAATTCAAAACTGATATTTTCCCTTTTGCTCAAAACAAAATCGAGCTGCCTTTCCCATTCCAAACAAAATCGCCACTTTCTTCAGTTAATCCAAATCGCGAGCCCCTTCTTTTGAAACTAAATCGAACCCACCAGTTTAAAGAAGAAATGGAAACCGCACCTCTGGAGCTTAACGCGATGGGGTGATACTCGCGAATGAGAAAAGGGGGTGATGGTAACTATCGCGATATCTATTTGAGGCTCGTCATCAGATCAAAGACGTCAGGTTTGTGAAGCTTGACTCAACATACTGACGCTCGCAATTAGGGATACCGTCGAGGGTTAGGCTTGGGGTCAATTTCAATTCGAGGGGATGCGTGGCATTCCTGGGAGTGAGTCAGACTTATGCTGGAAGATGTGAACTGGTGGAGCTCGATGAATGTGGAAACGTTGATCTGTGTTTGTGCAATGGATTTTCTGATACGGGTGGTTCAAATGGTCGGCGAGGTCTGTACTCTTCTCTGGTGATGTTGGGATCGATAAAAGGGAGTTCGAAAGTGTTGAGGGATGGTTTTTTGTGGTGTTGATGAGCTTTGTTGGTCATTTTTCAAACTGGACGAGAAGGTAGTTTTAGCGTGGATTTGCCAGTGCTGAGCTGAAAACGATAATGAAATTAAAAGGTAATTAAACAGGTAATTTTCTTAAATTTATAATTAATTTATTTTAATTATATTCGAATTGTTTGGTTGTTTATAAAATGAAGTTCTAATTCATACGATATCAAATATTGATGAAGGCTACGTCTACAAGTCAAACTGGGGTGAATTGGAGCCAGTTGTGATTTTCAATTTAATTAAGCATCTGTTTAATTTAGTTGGAAACAAATCGCTATTCCGATAAATGAAATCACGGTGAGTAAATCTCACTCACCTGTTATTTAGAATTATTTTTATTCAGTAAAAATAATTGTTGTTGCTAGTTGGATGTTTTCTGATTGTTTGAAATATATTAGTTATTTAGGGTTGACTATTATATATATATATATATATATATTGGGTTGATGGTTGGATTGATTCCCGCAGTCTCATTAGCGGATGCCCGCAGTTTCATAGCGGATGATTTCCCTATGCGCCCCACAAATATATATTAGTGGATGACCTTCATACCGCGATGTCATGCCACGAAGCAGGATGGGTATTATTTCTGTTAACTAACATCTGTGGATGCAGGAGAACAGGTTGGAGGGATCCAACTCGATTCCTCAAAAATTTTACTAGTTGTATGTTTTCACATATTATCATATATATAATGTGTTGATTGAAAAATGGATTGTTTGGATGTTTAAAATCACTGGGGCCAAATTGCTGATATATAAAAATATAGTGAAAATGATATTTGAGATTTTAAAAGGGGAATTCTATTTATTTATTTTTAAATAGAGATTTGAATTTTTAATGAGCTATAAAAATATTAACTTGTTTTAAGCAAGTATGGAAATTATAAATAGTGTTTATAGAAATAAAGTGAGAAAAATTATCATTGGATAATTTGAATATTTAAATTCAAATGTGAATTTAAAAATAAAAATGGGGAAATTGTTTTAAAGAAATAAACGATGGAATTTATTCTCATATTCAGAATATAAATTGGACTAAAATAAATACGTAAGGATTTATGATTTGAATTCGATTAATTCGAATTTTATTTAAATAGAAGTCAAATTGAAATTAAAATTTGAATAGAATTTGAATATATAGAATTTGAATAGAATTTGAATAGATATAAAATTAAAATAGAAAATATAAATGGAGTTCAAATATAGAATTTGAATATAGAAAATATAAAGGAAATTCAAATATAGAATTTGAATAGAATTTGAATATAGAGGATTCAAACAGAATTTGAATATAGGGAATTTGAATATAGAAAATTCAAATAGAATTTGAAAATGGAAAGTTGAAATCATTTCGAAATGGGAACGACGAAATATATTTCAGCATGCGGATTTTTAAACAGAATAGAAATAAATCCGAAGGATTTATAATTTGTAAAAGGAAATGGAAATTTAATAATGAAATTTAAATAGAACTTGAAATAGAATTTCAAAATATAATTTGAAAATAGATTTGAATATAGAAATTCAAATAGAATTGAAATAGAATTGAAATAGATTTGAATATAGAAATCCAAATAAAGTTTGAAAATAAATTGAAATTCAAATGGAGATTGAAAATGGAATTTGAATATAGGAAATTCAATTTGAAATAGAATTTGAATATAGAAGATCGAAGTATAAATAAATTTATTTCCGAGTTAGGGAAAATCGACAATTTTAGAAGATCGAAAATATTCTGTTGAATTGGAAAATTGGATTTGATATTTATTAAAAATATATCAGGATGGAGTTGAATTTATTATAAACAAAGTTAAAACACTTATATTTATAAATATAATTAAAACAAGCTCGCCGTAGCATGGCAGTTCATAAATTGTCGTTTCGACCTTCAATTAAGTATACAGAACTCAATTGAAGTCGGAATTCTTTGAAACAAGAAACGTCAGGACCGATTTGATAATAGTTTTCTAATGAAAGAGAAAAATTTAGATTTCGTCATATAGATTTCGAGTTATGTCAAAATCAAATTTTCAGAAAAACAGCGCCATAACCATTTAAAACCATAACGGTTTATTTAATTTTATAAAAGGATTTTAAGCGAATAAAATCCGAATTTCTATTTAGAAAATTTCAGATTTGAGTTGAAAATTATATGTGAACTCAAGTGGGGTAATGAATTGATTTTTGAAATAAAAATCAGATTTTTGATTATTGAATAGAATTAACTAATTTGAATAGTAATTAGTTAATGAGATTTTGAATTGATATTGGGCTTTGAATAAGTGAATTCGATTTGGAAATTTATTTTCGAAATCGAAAAGAAAACTAGAATTGAAATTGAAAATTCAATTTGGTTATGAGCAAGTTAAATATATTGTTTGAACATGTTATGTTCAAACAAAGAAGTGAAATAGGCAAAATAGCTAATTAAAGAATAAATGATCGAAATTGAATTCAAACGCTTGGATAGTGTTGAATTGAATTGAAAACAGGTGAGCATGTATTAGACAGGTATGGGATGAAGTATATGAAGATTTTAATTTATGTGCCCGTCAAAAAGGTACATGTTTAAATTCATATATGAGATTTTATGCACCGTATTGGCAAGCCGCTTGGCTTTTTCTTTTTCTTTTGGATTGGTGAGGGCCATGGGAGGCTATTTGAAATATCCCGATGCTCCCGGTACAAGGGAGGTTATGGCGAATTTTTCCGGGAATTTAAGGAGTTAGAATATTCTTAAGATAATTTGATAGTTAAATCAATGTATCAATATATATAGAATTCAATAAGGAAACGAAATAAAAAAATAGAATATTGTAAACAAAAAGGGAAATCTATAAATTAGAAATAGAAAGCGAACCATATACATGTTTAAAAAAATGAATAATTGGGTTTTATAGTGTGTTTATTTGAGGTTAGTGGTTTTTCCGTTTTGAAGTTGAGGATGTTTTCAGTCAAGGTCTGAGAGATACTTTTATCCCAACTTGATTGTTTTCATTTTTAATTAATAAACAGCAAGATCCAGTCTCGAAGAGAAGTGTTTGAATAAGAGTTAGTTGAATAAAATATTTTGGTTGTTGTAACGATGTTTTACACAACATTCATTTTAACCAAAGTGGTGGAATTTTGGAAATATAAAAGTAAATATTTCTTGAGTATAATTAAAGTAGTGGGGAAAGAGATAAGTGATTGAAATTGTTTTTGATTGCAAATAGAATATATTTTCTAAGTATAGAAAATAAAAGAAGGTGATATAGGGAAACGTTTTTCCAACTAGCGTAAGAGATCAATAAGATTACTGAAAGTATTTGGTTAACAAATATTGATAAGGAAATAAAGAAGTGAATTAATTAATGAAATATTAATTAACAGGCCCAGTGGTTGTTTGATGTTTTGAATGGATGTTTGTTTATTTTTCTTCGATAGTTAAAGAACCGACTATCGAAGTATTTGCCAGTATCGTTGTCATTATGGAGAGACCGGTTGGATTATTCTCCGCGAACCACTCTATATTGGCAGTAGCGTTGCGAATCAGATTATATGAAGATAATCGAAGACGGAGTAAAATGCAAGGGCTTTTTCTATTAATAGAAATTGTGCCTTCAGTTTCGTTCAGTCCCAGAACGAACTTATATGGACGAGTGTCTGACAGAGTATTTCCAATAATCGAATATGTTGGTATGTATAAATATATATGGTGGCAACGGATTTATTCCCTTAGCATAATATCCCGAATATTTGTACAAATCAATTAGTGATTAACGGATCTGCCAATTTGGCATTCAAAGTAATTGTGCTATCAATGAATGGAAAGTAATCGTAGACTCAGGCCTCATCAACCGATGAATGACAAAAATTGGCCAGGCAGCATGGCTATGTGGGGCGCTCCCATTAGGGTGTATTATCACCTATCTAGAGATTCATTTAATTCCTTATTCTATTCGATGTTGTCCCATTCGAGAAACGGTTGCTGATCCCAACCGTTGGTGATATACATTCGATACACTCAAGCGAAATGAGTGGTCGGTCATGTGTGGGCCGGGTTGCAAGATGTTCTTGTTGAACCCAGTGTATTCCCCTCTAGAGATATATTATTGGAAGGTGGTTCCATACCTTGTCATGTTGGAAATCCAATCTCCAATAAGCGCCCTGCGGTTTTTGATTTTATACTATGTATGTGGAGCGTGAGATGCAAGCGTTCCGCTATATTCTATTTATTTGATTTAGACACTATTATAATATCATTGGATTTTTGTATCAAAGTGTTTTTGGGTTATAGTAAGGTAAGAACCGTCCATGTTTATGTGTGGGCTGGTCTTACTATTATCTTTTCTTTCGAAAGGATTTTGAAAGTTAAACAATTGATTGGAGTTTACTCACACCAGTCCCATGACTGACCCAGAGTTTATTTTGTTTGTTTTCCCTAAACTCTTGGGTGCCCAAATTTGTACGGGCAGTCAAGTAGTCGGGATTTTTCAGATTCACTTGGAAGAGCTGGAAGTAGGAGGCTTCACCATTTAGCTATAGACTGTCATATATTCCTCTGTGAACCATGTTTGTATCTGGAAACAGGTGTTTATAACTGTTCTAGGAATAACTGTTGTGCTATGATAATGGTATGTATATCCAGTTATTGATTTGTATTTTCAAAAGTTATGTTATATAATATATTTTATTCGTTCCGCTGTGAGTTTGTGATCTTCGTTTTCTTCTATTATAATATTTATTTCTTTCTGTTTCTCATCCTCTAACTTCTTTCTAATAATGATTAGTATTTCTGTGCAATTTGGGTGGGACGTGTGGTGTTATTAGTCAACTCAGATGGTACGGATTTGCGGGTAGTTACAGTTGGTATCAGAGCCTAGGTTGAGCGAATACCTAGGCTTGTGTGGCATGTGCTCATTAGAGATAGGGTCAGTAGTACACTAGAATGAGTTGAGTGTATATACGAGAGCGCGTATTTGTAAATTGATATAAAAACTGTTTTATATTGTGTTGGCTAGTCTGTTGAGCTGTTTATGAATTCTGATCGAATTGTGGGACGCCACGACGTCGATAAGAGTTTGTAAATACTTGAACAGAAGATTGAACACGATATTGTTTTAAAGTGGGTGAATGAAATTATTTTACCCAAAATTCTATTTTGATGCAGAAAGAATAATTTTTGAAATTATTATATATGGATGTATTGGTTGTTATTATTATAATTAAATGAATTTATAAGAAATGAAATGATTATATAGAACCAAATAGAACTTGTATATGAATAAGATATACAATTGAGATAAATTAAAATTGAATTCAAACCAGAATTTTGAATTTTAAATCCTGGGAAGTTGGAAAATATATTTCAAAGTATATTTAAATAATTTAGCTTTGTTTTGAAAGGGATTTTTGAATAAAAATCATTTTTGAATTGATTCTGAAAGTGTTAAAGCACAGAACTCACTTCAGTGGCTGGGAAATAATTCTGATGATGACTGCAGCATCATCAGTGTTCATTTTCGAGTTTCTAAGTGATGGATTGCTACCTTAGAAAAGTTTTGATGGGAATTTGTTTTGAAAGAAAAAAAGTGGTTTGAAAATTCAAATGTTTTGAATTTGAAATGGAAATAAATATATATGTATATATTTATGTGATTTCAGAAGGATTCGAAAGGAAAACCCAGGAATTCGAATTTTGAAGTTTAAATTTAACTAAAGCAAGTTAAATAGATCGAGGTAAATAAATGGATGAAATTCAAATTAAACAAGATTGAATAGAATTTGAATTGGGTGAAAATCATTTAGATTAAATGTGTGGAAACCAAAAGTTTTGGTTGGAGATAATTTGTTGAAATATGAAGAGGTGAGTTTCAGTATAAAGGAGTTTTGAAAAGTTAATGAGTTAATAGTATTTTTCCTACCTTAGCAATTTCGGGGACGAAATTATTTTAAGGGGGGAAGAATGTAAGGACCCAGGTTTTTGAACGGTTAATTTTAAATATTTAATATCATTTCAAATATTGTGTTGATAATATAAACAAATTTTTGTATTAAATTATCAATTTAAAAAAAAATCGATTTCGATTTAATATCGAATATATTAAATTATCGTAATACGAAATATAATTGAAATCGAAGTTAAAACTGAATCAAAACAATTCAGATGATCAGTATTAATTGTATTTGAATATAGATGATAATAAAAATAATTTATTATCAAAGAATTTATTTGTTTTTGAATTTAAAGTATATTATATCGATTTAATATGGTTATTTTATATATACACATTCGAAATAAAATTCAGAAAATATTCTGTTGAGTTCAGTATAACACTATAACATTGGAACGACGGTCGGTACGCTAAAATAGCGGTTCACGATTTTTAACTGTGAACCCCGAGATATTTATAATGGATAAGATCGAAATCAAATCGATATCTGCTTAAAAAGTATAAAATATCTCTTTATAACGAATTAAAATCAAATCAAATTAATTAGAAAATCTTTTGAAAATAAATATAAAGATTTGCCATGTACTTCATGTTCCCTTCTTCTTCTATATAATCACACCGATCTTCCCTCTGTAAAATTCATTCTCAGTTCCTCAATTCAAAACCGATATTTTCCTTTTTGCTCAAAACAAAATCGAGCTGCCTTTCCCATTCTAAACAAAATCACCACTTTCTTCAGTTAACCCAAATCGCGAGCCCCTTCTTTGGAAACTAAATCGAACCCACCAGTTTAAAGAAGAAATGGAAACCACACCTCTGGAGCTTAACACGATGGGGTGATACTCGCGAATGAGAAAAGGAGGTGATGGTAACTATCGCGATATCTATTTGAGGCTCGTCATCAAATCAAAGACGTCAAGTTTGTGAAGCTCGACTCAATATACTGACGCTCGTGATTAGGGAGACCGTCGAGGGTTAGGCTTGGGGTCAATTTCAATTCGAGGGGGTGCGTGGCATTCCTGGGAGTGAGGTAGACTTACAGTGGAAGATATGAACTGGTGGAGCTCGATGAATGTGGAAACGTTGATCTGTGTTTGTGTGATGGATTTTCCGATACGGGTGGTTCAAATGGTAGGCGAGGTCTGTACTCTTTTCTGGCGATGTTGGGATCGATAAAAGGGAGTTCGAAAGTGTTGAGGGATGGTTTTAGGCGGTGTTGATGAGCTTTGTTGGTCATTTTTCAAACTGGATGGGAAGGTAGTTTTAGCATGCATTTGCCAGTGCTGAGCAGAAAACGATAATGAAATTAAAAGGTAATTAAACAGGTAATTTTCTTAAATTTATAATTAATTTATTTTAATTATATTCGAATTGTTTGGTTGTTTATAAAATGAAGTTCTAATTCATACGATATCAAATATTGATGAAGGCTACGTCTACAAGTCAAACTGGGGTGAATTGGAGCCAGTTGTGATTTTCAATTTAATTAAACATTTGTTCCATATCATTGTCATTATGGAGAGACCGGTTGGATTATTATCCGTGAACCACTCTATATTGGCAGTAGCGTTGCAAATCAGATTATATGAAGATAATCGAAGATGGAGTAAAATGCAAGGGCTTTTTCTATTAATAGAAATTGTGCCTTCGGTTTCGTTCAGTCCCAGAATGAACGTATATGGACGAGTGTCTGAAAGAGTAATTCCAATAATCGAATATGTTGGTATGTATAAATATATATGGTGGCAATGGATTTATTCCCTTAGCATAATATCCAGAATATTTGTACAAATCAATTAGTGATTAACGGATCTGATAATGTGGCATTCAAAGTAATTGTGCTATCTATGAATGGAAAGTAATCGTAGCCTCAGACCTCAACATCCGGGGAATGACAAAAATCGGGCAGGCAGCATGGCTATGTGGGTCGCTCCCATTAGGGTGTATTATCACCTATCTAGAGATTCATTTAATTCCTTATTCTATTCGATGTTGTCCCATTCGGGAAACGGTTGCTGATCCCAACCGTTGGTGATATACATTCGATACACTCAAGCGAAATGAGTGGTCGGTCATGTGTGGGACGGGTTGCAAGATGTTCTTGTTGAACCCAGTGTGTTCCCCTCTAGTGATATACTATCGGAAGGTGGTTACATACCTTGTCATGTTGGAAATCCAATCTCCAATAAGCGCCCTGCGGTTTTTGATTTTATACTATGTATGTGGAGCGTGAGATGCAAGAATTCCGCTAGATTCTATTTATTTGATTTAGACACTATTATAATATCATTGGATTTTTGTATCAAAGTGTTTTTGGGTTATAGTAAGGTAAAAACCGTCCATGTTTATGTGTGGGCTGGTCTTACTATTATCTTTTCTTTCGAATGGATTTTGAAAGTTAAACAATTGATTGGAGTTTTCTCACACCAGTCCCATGACTGACCCAGAGTTTATTTTGTTTGTTTTCCGTAAACTCTTGGGTGCCCAAATTTGTACGGGCAGTCAAGTAGTCGGGATTTTTCAGATTCACTTGGAAGAGCTGGATGTAGGAGGCTTCACCAGTTAGCTATAGACTATCATATATTCCACTGTGAACCATGTTTGTATCTGGAAACATGTACTTATAACTGTTCCAGGAATAACTGTTGTGCTCTGATAATGGTATGTATATCCAGTTACTGATTTGTATTTTCAAAAGTTATGTTATATAATATATTTTATTCGTTCTGCTGTGAGTTTGTGATCTTCGTTTTCTTCTATTCTAATATTTTTTTCTTTCTATTTCTCATCCTCTAACTTATTTCTAATAATGATTCATATTTCTGTGCAATTTGGGTGGGACGTGTGGTGTTATTAGTCAACTCAGATGGTACGGATTTGCGGGTAGTTACGCACATTGTATTTGAATTTTTTTTCTCTACCATTTAAACATAACTTTTCAGAATATAACTGAATAATTACAAGACTAACTCATAAACTATCCTCATGGATTCATGCAAATATCATATTTCAAAGCTTTTATTTTCTGCTCAAGCAGGGTAATCATCCAAGAAAACAGCAGACTCCTTAAATCAGATCTACTTAGCTCCATCATTTCCTGAAAAAGCATTAGAGGCTGCCTCACAAATTAGTGAGACATCCCATTTGCCATTAGCAAACAAGGTTAGACTAATGTCTGGTATGAGCATCCCAATTAAAACATAAGGATAAAATCTGAGACATAATTTCATGAAGAAATGCTATTAAAAATTCTTACCCCTTTTCATGTTTAAAAATATTCTTGTGCAAGTGCACATCCACTGATTTATGAAACACTTATCATCAGTAATCAAAATCAATACATGCAAATCAATCAGGCTTAAATACATAACATATTACCATGTAAACATCATGATTAGTACCTATGACTACCCTAGGAAATCTTCCGAGGAAAAACTCAAGTTCCTTATACACTTATTTCCTAGTATTTTCATCTATTTATATTACCTGATCTCATCTATAATAAGGAATCACTGGGGCACATTGTAGTAATCTAATTCACACTACTACATAAAGATCTCAGGACCAAAATTAGGCCATGTGCCAGACTTACAACTCAAGCCAAGCCATTCCACAGAATCTTGACCAAAATAATCCTTAGTTAAATTACTAAGTGTTCTCATTTTTTTTCCAATGACTACTTAACTAAATAAGGTAAACTAACATAGTTAAACTCATTGCATAATGCCATGGATTTCACAGAAATCACCCCAAACAATCAAAACAAACATTCAAGCAAGAATATAAACCATCCAAGCAAGAAAATAGTCCAGTTCACATATAGGGATTTCAGAAAATCATTTATCTTGGGGTTTTACTGAAATAAATCCTTGTTTTATTATGACTGCCTACATATGTAAATTTTTCTGAGTATACATCTGATATTAATCTATTGCTTTAGAAATACTTTTAAGAGATTTTTGTCACTATGCATAAACTGGTTTCAAATGAAATTCAAAACCTAGCTAAGACATAATGCTTGCATCCTTGATTAGAGATCAGCATATAGAAAATCTATTGCTCTCTAAAGCAATCGTTTATAGAGCCTTAGCACCTATACATAAGTATGCCTGTAGCACATATATATGTTTCATGTAAGACTGCCATGGATCTATACCTTTTGTATGTCCAGATCCTTATGGAGTTTTCAAAGGTATCAGTAAAGAGGTGTTCAAAGGATCATAAAACTCAATAGATTTAAATAATGACTTTAGATCTGTAATGCTAAACACAATAATGATTTTAAATAAAATCACTAACATTTTTCCAGTCATAAGAAAACAGTTGAAATAATCAAAAGATCAAATTCAAATAAAATGAGCATATAAAAATATTGGCTGCCTCTTGAAATCAGGTCTTAATGCCATATGATTTAAGTGAAAATACTCACAAAATCTCCTTCTTCTAAGCTAATGAATAATCAAAGAACCCCTTGATTTATCCCTAAGCTTCCCTTCTTCCCTTAAAATAAATTTTCTATATTTTAACTTGTTTATACTAGGCAGTTTGATTTTTGCCCAAGTACCCTTATTTATAACATCAGTTTTTCTAGGGTTTCTAAATTTATATAAAGTCAGTTTTACCCTTCAACAAATCATGCCATATATGTGAATATTTTCCACATAATTTTTGCTTTATTTAATTTAAAGTGCTTGGTGTAAAAACTGCACTTAATTTCCAGAAAAAGAAAAATCATTTTCCCTTCAAAATAAGTCATGCCAAAACAATGATTCCCCCTCCTTTTCCTAAATCTGGTAACACATTATTTTTATCTAAATGCATATGTTTTGCCATTAACATGTATATGCATTGTTTCAAACATCCCTACATGGTGCATTAAAATCAGTTCAGATGATTTAATTTCGGTGATCACTGGAAACACATGTATATTTACATACATAAATCAATACATATATCCGGGAATTATGGTGTTGTCTTGTGCATATACCCTGTTGTACACATGTGCGCACACACTCATTCATGCACACAGTCCAAAAATCCCACTAATTGCAAATAAAATCCAGTAAATATTTTTAACCATGTAAAAATAATTTTTACTAAAAATTTTGCGTCATTACAGAATCAGTCGCAGAATCCTTCTTGAGAGAGCGTATTTTGAAAGTATAAATAGTTTTTAAAATGGTTTTGAAATGTTTTAAATAAATATTTTCGGATATATATATTTTGTTTAATATTTAATTTTTTCCTGAAATTTCCTTTCCATTTGAATCCATCATCCTTCGTAGATCCCCTTTTGATTAGATTCTTTCGTTCATTCAACTTTTTAATCAAATTCTGTAACTTATCCTTATCCATAACCAGGTAAGAAGTAGAAGGAGAGTATAAATCTTTTAGTGAGTTCATTCTTATTGAATATTGGTTTGAAATTGGTATTTTGAAAGGTATTATAATATAGGATTTTCTTGATGCAATATTGTAATTATATATATATATATATTTGGAAATTGGTTCACTTTATTTCAAAACCAATCCTATACTTTGTTTATATGTCTCATCAAAACCTTATGTCCCCCCTAACCTAGATGGGTGCGGCATAAGGAAAAAGAGCACATATAAGCACCATATATTAACATAACAAACTCAAAACCAAACTATAACCATCATTACAACATATAACCTCTCTCGACCACTCTAACTCATTACAGACCGAAAAAACAACCACTAACAAATCAACCAGTATCACATAATTCAATACCCCATCTTCTAAGCAATTCTAACTTCATCTGTTACCTTCTCGTCTTGCTACCATTCTTGTTCACCAAACTCTGTACTTCTTTTTCAATCATGGATACTCTAATTTCCTTGTTGACTTTCCTTTGCTTGAAAATTCTGGAATTTCTTTCAGTCCATACATGGTATATAGTTGTTGTTAATGCTGCACATGCTACATCAAAAACTTGATCCTTTTCTTTGAACCTGCTTACAAGTTTGAATGCCTCATCTTCAATTGAACCAATCTGATTTGCTACAAAACCTAAATTCTCGCCAATAGCTTTCCATATAAAACTTGCATACTCCCAATCAAAAAACAAATGGTTAATAGATTCAACATTCCCATCACATAAAACACATCCATAATCATTAATCATACCAAATTTATGCAATCTTTCTCGAGTAGAAAGTCTATCATTTACTGCAAGATATGCAATAAAAGCCATTCTTCTCACATTTCTCCCATGTCAAATCACTTTATAACAAGAATTTACACCTTTTTTCTCTCTGATCTTTTCCAAAGCTTTGTGAAAAGTGAATTCTCCCCCTTCTCCCCATTCATAAAAGTCATCACAAACATTTTGTTTAACTGAAACTGCATTAACTTCCTGACTAATCTCTCTCGTAGCAGGACTCATATTGGCATTAATTCTCCCATCACACATTATTGATGAAACAAAATCATTATGACTACCCAGACAAAAAAATTTAGAGATCCCAAGCATATCAACTAGACATTTGCAATTTACCCAAGGTTCAAACCATAATAAAGTGTTCATACCTGAAGCAATCACCTTATTAAAAAGTTGTTTTCCAGGGTTCCTCAGTCTCAACAAAGTCTTCCAAGTACATGAAGCATTGTTGTCCATTATCATACTCCAAAAGTGTTTATTATAGCAATATTTCCTATTCATCCATACACTCCAAAGAGATGATACAGACAGAAATTTCCTGAGTAGTTTTATACCTGTAGCTTTTTTTAATTCAAAAAAAGATTTCAACCCAATACAACCTTCCTTTTTGGGTAAACTAAGAGTCTCCCATTTAAATTTATGCTGAGAATTTCCCCAAAAGAAATCTGAGCACATTGTATGTAACTTGTCTATTACATGTTCAAGAAGTTGATAAACACATAGCCAATACAATACCATGGGAGTAATCACTGATAAAATCAATCCTGTCCTACCTATAAAGCTTAAAACATTTACATCCCAAGATTGAATTCTCTGTTGAACCTTGTGTAATAAGGATTGACATTCATTATAGTGGACATAAGTTGATGATATAGGAACCCCTAAATATCTCACAGGCAAATGATCCACTTGAAAACCGAAAATTGATATAATCTCACTTTTGTTTCTTGCATGAGCACTAAAATAAATTTTAGTTTTATGAGTACTGACAGTAAGACCACTGAATTTACCCAATCTATCAAAAATATCCTTTAGAGTACTTGCACAAATGGGGAGACATTTACCAAAAATTACTAAATCATCTGCATAAAGTAAGTGAGAAATCACTGGCTCAAATCTAATAGAAGGAATGAACTTTTGCTGCAACACTGCCTCATTCATACTAAATGTAAAAAACTCCATAGCTATTGAAAAAAGATAGGGAGAAAAAGGATCTCCTTGACGTAATCCCCTATTCAAAGCAATAAACCCTTTTGGAACTCCTCTAATTAATATTGAAAAGGTTGGAGTATTTATACATTCGAAGATCACATTAATAAAATGTATAGGGAAACCCATGATAGACATAATATGACATATGAATTTCCTATTCATCATATCATAAGCTTTATGTAAATCAACCTTTATACAAAATTTGTTAACCCCTTCATTCTTAAAATCTGTAAGCATTTCATGAGCCAATAATATATTATCACCAATAAAACAAGAAGGAATAAAGGCTCCTTGATTTGGGAAATTAAGTGAGGCAAATACCATTTAATCCTATTACAAAGAATTTTACTAAAAATCTTGTAATAAAGGTTACAACAAGCTATTGGACGGTAATGTGCAATTTCAGACGGTCTCCCCACTTTAGGAATAAGTGTAATAAACGTATGGTTAATCTCTTTTGGAAGCTTAGCAGAAGAGAACATGTCTTGCATGGCTAATAATAAATCCATCTTAATCAAATCCCAATGCAATTTAAAAAAAAATTGAACTAAAACCATCAGGACCTGGACTCGAATCAATATGAACTGAATCTACAGCTAGCTTAATCTCTTCTAAGGAAAATGGTTGTAACAATACCTGCTGACCATGTCCATTAATCCTTGCAATTGATTGAAAAGTTGGAAATTCTGAACCAGAAACTCCATTGAATAATGCAGAATAATAACCAATAGCTTCCAATGCAACCTCTTCGGGTTTGTAAACTAACTCCCCACTATTATTTATCAATGCATTCAAATTATTTACCCTTCTCCTCATTGACATTTTAGAATGGAAGAACTTTGAGTTTGTATCCCCACCTTGAAGCCATGAAACCTTTGCCTTCTGTTTATAACTCCAGTATTTGATTTGCTTTTGAATATCTAGCTCATGTTTCGCTTCAAGCATTCTCTCAAATAATATGACATTCTATGGGTCTTCATCACAAGCTAATTCCTTCTCTTTAAAGTTTTCTTCAACTACAAAAAGCAGTTCATTATCTTTAGGTCTTCATCTATTCCAGTTTTTAAGCTCCACCTTGCAAGCCTTTAATTTATCCTAGAAAATATAGCTTGGAAACCCCCAACCACTAGTTTGAAGACCTCTTTTGATACATTCTTCATATCCTTCTTTAACATGCCACTCATTGGAGTACCTGAAAGGAAAACCTTTAGTAGTAAATTATATATATATATATATATTTGTTTTGTAATACCAATATTTTGAAAAGATTTGATGTTTATATTTTATGATTTATATTTTATAAACTATATATTCTGAATAAGATTTAAAGATGTATATTTTGGATGAAATTGATTTTATCCTTATTGAATAATTTTGTTATGTATTTGATTTAATAATATTATTTGTATATTTATTAGAGATTGAGTTGAATTTTAATAAATAAATAAGTGAGGGAGATATATATTTTTCCCCTACTTTAAATTTTAATGATTTAAAATATATTATTTATAATATATGATTTCGAACTTGGTATATATTTCGTTTAAATATAGAAAGATGTTTTGAGAACTTACTTGACGTTAAAATTGGCCTATCGAATACCTAGCGATTTGGGTATACGTCTGATCAACGTATATGTTAACTCCTATATGTACTAGATAGATATAGAGTCACACTCTAGTCGCTTGAAAATGATTCTGGTGATGACCGCGGCATCATCGATATGTATTTTTAGGTTTCGAAAGTGGGATTGACATAAAACGCCAATCGAGACGTCAAGTGAATACTTAAAACTATTTTGAAATGTTTGAAAATATTTTAACTTTTGATTTATGTCTATATTTCAGAATATATATAGGTAAGATAATAAATATGAGCCATTAGTTTCAATATATTAAATTATTTAATTACTACTTCCCTGCCTCGTTCCTTTTCGAGGACGAAAAGGTTTGAGTGGGGGAGATTGTAACATTCTGGATTTTTATTGTATTTTTATTTAATAATATAATTTAAATTTTGATTTCTCTTTTTTTATTCTTTTAAAAACTAAATTTGTTTGTAACTATTTTGATTTTTTATTTGAAAACTAAATTTATTTTGTTACTATATTATAAGTGAATTTGATTTTGTTATAAATATGATTTAATGAGACAAATCAATATTTGTAATTTCGAATATTATTTAGTGTATACATTTAATCTAGATTGTCATTTGAATTTGAATTCAGTCTTGATTTTTAATCTCAATTTTTCGTGCTCTTGCTACAGTTAAACGATCTTCTTTGGATAATTCGTCGAACCCAAACGGGCTTCCCAAAAAGCCAGCCCCGGCCGGGGTCAGCTATATATTAACTTGTAATATTGTATAATTTGTCTTTGATATTTATAAAATTATATCATTGATTCTATTTCAAAATATTTCACTTGTAGATCTACTATTTGTATTGATCGTTCTTGATGCAAAAGTCATTCATTCATTTTATCTCCTATTTTATTTAAAAATATTGATCCCATTTATTTATTTTTAATGTAAAATTCTTTAAACTCGTTCGTTTTGAGAAATGAAAATGACATAGCAATCGTTCACTGTTATTTTCAAATGTCTGTTTACCTTGTCAAATTTTAAACGGTCATTTCATTTATTCATTCCAGTTAAAAACACGCTTCTTTTCCTGAGTCTTGATTTTCTTTTGAAACCGAAATTGTCTATTTTTCACATCGTTTGTTCTCGTCGCTTCAAAAAAATATTTATCCATTCGGTTTCCCCAGTTTATGTTCAAACTTACTCCCTTCCCCATAATGCACGGTTTCAAGGAAAATAAGTGCAGCGGTTCCTTTTCACTTGTGTAATCAATTTCATTATATATTTCTGATGCAACAACTTCGTAACCATAATCTATTTGTTCAAAATTTTCAATACCATCGCTTAGTTATGAACATAAAAGAAAGGAAATGAAATGCAATTATTCTCCTTCCCCTTCTTAGTAGTAAAACAGCTGCTCCTCATATTTGTTTGTTTCTCTCCACTTCGCCATTTTCTTTTCCACCAGACCCTCCTGCTCGGCAACCGACCAACCCCACCAGCTCACCCTCCAATCGCCTCCAACCTCCACCCAGGCCACCGAGCTCATCCCCACATGTCGCCTCTCATTCCCTCCCCATCGTAGGTTCTTCCTCCTGCTCCAAGAACCCGGTATCCAAGCTCTGCCCTTCAACTGCGCCTCACCCACTTCGCCACAAACATGCTCCGCCCCCTTTGCAATTCCCCCGACCCTCTCTCCATCTTTGCTGAACCGAGTTCCATCTCCTGCTAGCAGGAAGACCAACCCACGACAGCCGGACCCGCTGCCGACCCTCCAGTCTGCCCCCTAGCTCCGAAGAGGACCCTGCTAGCCTACTCCATCGTCTTCCCTTCTTGCGAGCCTTCTGTCCCCATCTCCCCACGTCCATTCCCACCTGCAGTGTGTGCTAAACCCACTCGAATGCTGCTAGCCTTTTTTCTCGCACACCGCTCCAACTGAACCCATTTGCGCGACCAAGCCGATCAGCCGCGTCGACATTATGGGTCATATATGCGTGAGTATGCATTGAGTGTTGCATATGTGTTTGTATATAATATAGTATAGACCATAATGTGTATATATATGTGTGTATAGGATTGTTTGTTCCTGTGAGTGTGTTGGTCTTGCTGTGAATATGTGTGTGGGTGTCCTGTTTTCATGTGTGTTGCGTTTCTTTTTAGTGTGTTGAGTTTTAAAATAAATAAATTTTGAAATTGTTGTTTTGGCATGTTTATATATTTTATATATAATACTTTTGAAAGGAGAATTTATTGTGTTTATTTTGATTCGAGTGTGGTGTTGAGTACGGAAACCGTCCAAAACCCAATAGCCGTACTATCCATTGAAAATTTATCCAACCTCCTCTTATAAAAATAAATTATATATTGAGTGATACCGAGTTGAATCTATTACGAGTCGTGCCTAGAAGTCTTCGTTTCATTCCGTGTCAATTCGTCAGCTATCTCTAATCTGTGCCACGAATGGTGAGTTTATCTCACACTTGATCTACATTGTTCATGGATGTTAGATCAACATAATTGTACTGTTATGGAATGTATAGGATTGCTAGTAGAAATTGTTTGTTTAAAATGTACACTTTCATATACGACACGATATTCATATAACATATAGGTACACTGATGATATAACCTATGATGTGATTGATGTTGTATATGTGATGATTTGTTATGTTGTTGATTCCCCTAGTTTAGGAAAAATCACTAAGGGTTGAAATGGTACATACCCAAACGGACTTTAGATTAGGGAAAAATCGTTATGGGTTGAATTGATAGACCTAAACGTTTTTACTAAATTTGGGATTGTGGGTAGAAATGATATACCCATATAAATTTTAAATTGCAGATTGAAATGATAAATATCTGTATCACTTGACTGTAGGGTAGAAAACTACATACGGATATCGCTGGTCATGTTTTCGAAGTATAGTGATTTGGAAAATTTAATTTAAAATAATAATTTAAGATTAATAAATTTTAAACTTATATTTTTATATTTATATTTTAAGATTTTTAAACTTATATTTTTTAAAATTTTACATTATATGTTTTTTAAATGATTTTTATGAGTAAATATAGATTTAAATACTTTATTTATGATTTTATTTATTTTAAACTATATAATTTAATTATATTAGTATTTTAAACTTTTTATATAATCAATAATTCTTTAAACCTATTTCTATATTATTTTAAACTTATATATGTTTATAATCTAATTTCTAATTAATTTTAGAATTTTATAAACTTATATATATGTTTTTCAAATTTTAATTTTAAAATATTTTATAAACTTTAATAATAAACTAATAGGTGGATAAGTTAAGATTTTCAGGATTTAAATTCAAGATTTTCAGATTTGAATTTAAATAACGATATTTATTTAATGAATGAACAGATATAAGATATGAATTGGAATTCAAATTGATTTGAACTTATAAGAGATGAACTTGAATTGTGATATTGCTTTTGAATTTGAATTTCCAAATTTAAGGAATGAATTTGAACCTATAATGGATATGAAACGAATTTAATTACAAATCAGTTAAATGCGAATTTGAATTGGTTGAATAATGAACTTTTACAAAAAAAAATGAACATAAATTGCATAAATTGATGTTTAATTTGAATTTATAATTGATATGAAATGAATTCGATTTTTAAGTGATAAAAATGAGAATATGAATATATATAAAAATTATATATATAGAATTGATTTTATTAATCGTTTGGCTTTGAATTGGGAAACATGTTAAATCAAATTATATGACCTGAATTACAAAACATTATATGATTTGGTTAAATTGAAAATGTAGTTTTGATTTGAATTGTATATTTTGATTTCAAACCAAAATGTTGGATTTTTCCTAAATCAACTTAATGAGTTCTTATAAAGATAAAATTGATTCATTTGAATTGTTTGAACTTTAATTTTGATGAATATAAATCAAGCTAAATACGATCGAGGTTAAGTATTTTAGTATTGATTTAAATGGTAATTGAGACCTTTAAGATATGATTTTATATAAGTTGATTTTGGATTTGAAATTCATTATGAAAATACTTTCAAAAATTATAATCAAAGTTAAATGTTATAGTATTAATTTATACTATATTTCTGATCTTACGATATGGTTCTAAATCAACTTGATTTAAGCGATTTGAGTTGTTGTCAAAATTGAATATTTTCGAAGTCAGGTATTTAATTTTGAATTCAAATTCAAATATGAGAATTCATATATCGATTTTACAAAGTGATTATAAAACAATGACCACAGTGTGAAAAATGTAAACGATTATTGTTAAAGAGACCGGGATCGGCTATGGTCATACTCTTTGCCAATACCTAAAACCACTTTGACATTTATGTACGAGGTAGAGTTCCAGAATGAAGTAGGTTGGATGGAGAACGACTCTATTTTGTATTTCATATTAATTACGAGACTCTGACTACCTTGAGTCAACTTGATATGAATAAAACAGGAGCTACGCCGGACCAAGTGAGGCTATACCTGCTATTGAGCGCACTTCTTCGATACTATTCTATTAATGTTGAGATTCGATTGGGCCCTTTTGATTATGGGAGCGTGTCTCGAGGTGGGTGGTAGTAGCTGCTATGCATTACTGCTAGTTCGGCTCTACAAACTGTGAATCCACACTGACATTCCTTGCGTGCCTTTTCACATGCCTTATATGAGCCCACTACGATTTTGTTTTGTACTGTTTTATATGGAGTACCTTTGATCAACCTCCAGTTTACGGAGCAATCATGATACTGTATATACTATGGGAATAGATGAATGGTGTAAGGGTAATATGGTAATCCCGCTTGTGCTATTTTGATATTATTTTTACTATACTAATGGACATTATTGTATATAGCATATTACACTATATAGTATTAGTTTGAAGGATCCTTAGAGGATGGTGATCCCAAACATCCTTTAAATTATTGATTGCATTTCATCGAACATTTCATTTGAGTTGATTTACTTCCATGAGAATGTTAGTCCCGATCCGAGTTGTTTTGTTTTGCATTATTGCTTTGGTCAGATCTATTATCACAGCTTTCGAGATTTACTCATGGAGATTGGAGTTTATATTGGGAGTTTCTCACATGTATCTTCTTATCTATCAGTTGTTCCAGTTTTCAGCAATTCCCATTATTTCTGTTCAAATTGTTATCATTTATTTCTGTATCTGAACTTCATTGTATTTGACTTCCACTGTATTATTTATGTATACTCTGATGTAAAATATTTGTTTATTAGCTTCATGAACTACTATTGTATTTTGTATTTTCCGCTGCGAGATATTATATTGCTCTCTATCTGTGATCTGTGATTCTATGATTTATTCTATTTATCCCATAAGCTAATAACAATCTGTTGTTTTGGACATTTCGAGTTGACATGTTTGTCGATTCGGTATGGTCAAAATGGCGGGTCATTACACTGGGCCTAAGTCGAAGTTAGGTTCTATGGGAAGGTAGTTTGGGGGTGCATACAAGGAATGATAGAGGATTTAAGGAGAAGTGGAATGGTGGTATTTGCGTACATTTTCATGAAGGAGAATGAGGTTTGAGTGAGTCAGCATGGTGGAGGAAGGAACGACTTCAACCTTCAGGAGGATCGGGTTCTTTTTAAGTGGAGAAGGAGGAACTGTGGGTAGGGTGTGTGATCGTGATAGACCGAATTAAATTGGTGAGGCCCAGTTTTTAAATAAATTAAGTTTATTTTAATTTAAATTAGTACATAAACTGCTAATTTTAATATCTAATACGTTCGTTACCAGAATTTCGCAAATTTGGATCCGTTGGGATCGTACGGACGTAGGCTACATAATTGAATTTGTTTGGAACCATTTGGAGCTTGTAACACCCCACCTCCGCCAGTACCACTCTTGCAAGTGCACTGACTTTGGAGGGGCGTTTGAATCAGGTAAACATGCAAAATGATATATCAAGGCAGAACAAGAACATATGTATATATGTAAACAGAGTAAATAACATAGATAAAACAGCGGAAGATTTAAACCATTTCAAAACAAGTCTGGTACAACATAATATCAATTTCCCAAATAAACAAGTCTAGATAAAACAACATCATCTGAAAACAGAATACATAAGTGCTATCCCCAAAATACGTGAGAACCATAGCTAGCTTCATGTAGAAAGCGTACATGAACTGAAATCCCACAAGCAAGTAATCCAAAATCCAAGCTAGGCTCCTGTATTCCCTCCCTAAGAACCTGGGGGGGGGGGGGGGAATGGAAGAAAAGAGGCGAAAGAAAACAGGTCAGTCAAAAAGACTGAGTAAGCCCTACTACAATCAATGTAAACTGATAAAGTTAACTGGTATGGGCAGCAAGGGATGAACATAAGGATAACAACATACTAGCATGATGATTAACTATCAAGGTAGATAAAGGTGTCATCGCATAATCAGGATTAAGGTTTTGCACCACAGGTGTACTAGTAAACTAACATGACTTGAATAAACAAGTATTGATCTCTTGGCCCAAGCTTTGGCCCAATAACATGAAGTGACCCCAATACGAGGTCCAAAGTGTAAACAAGAAGTGATCCCCAGGCCCAAGTTTGGCCCAACATCATGAATGACCCAAACCAAGGTCCAACTAGCACGGTCTAGTCGATCGGCTACCTATAAGCCTATCTCGTCAAGTGTCTGTGTCATACGGCCCAACTACGAAGTGTAGCTAAACTGTGCTAGGTCCACCCTAGGGTGTATCAAGTCCTAGGGTGTCAACCACCGACACAAACCAAGAACGCACAGTTTAAACCTACTGGTGCCCGTGCCTGCTTTTTCAACTCCGGACCATGTGCACGATCATGGCCCGCCTGAACCCACACCGGCGCACCTACTCAGCCGTCGTTTGGTCGCTTACATGGCATCCCAGTAATCGTGCCCCTCCCTAGCCTAGTCCCTAGGGTGTCATGATACAACTAAGAGGGTTACTGGTGCAAAGGACCACGCAACTAGGGTTTCCTTAATGGGTTAACGTGGTTAACCCAACTCATTCAAGTACCAAGTTGGTTAAGTGTACCCAAGGTTCATGACTTAACCCTACCAACCCATCGTGTTTTCATTGGTTAAGTATTCCAGCGGTCCATGACTTAACCCTAATCACAAGGCATTAATTAATTAATGCGCCTTAACCTCTTACATTAGACTTTGTTGTGGTTACTAGTTAAGCCGGCGGGTCCGGGTAGCTTTACACCACAACTTGGTCTAACCTCGGGTTCAAGGTACAACATGACCAACTTCTCACATTGGGTCCTATTGTTTGTAGCAACTAGTTAAGTCGGTCGGTTCCGGGTAGGTTTACGCTACAAACTCAACCCAACCTCGAGTTGGTCACACTTATCTTTTCTAAGTGTCATGTCCACCATGTTTCCAAAACACATTACAAGTTTTTCAAGCAATTGGGTAGACCTAACTTAATAGGTAAATTCCCAATGGGTAGACCTAACTTAATAGGTAAATTCCCAAGCTTATGTTTTTATGTCTTTTAAGTTTACCCAACCCCAAACGCAATCCCATCGCTTACATATCGCAATAGCGCATAAAGGATAGAAAGAGGGAACTTGGCATAATCATGACACAAAAGTGTTGAAGCCACAAGTTCAACATGGTGGCATATGAAATGTACATATGTTCATATACTAGCATTAGGCCTCAAAAGCATGCATAACATGATAACATGAACAAAATGTTCAACCCAAACTTGCATAACATACTTGCATACCATAACATGACATACTTGCCTATAAACTTGCATATTACAACATGATAAACTTGCATATCAACTTGCATATTACAACACGATAAACTTGCATATCAACTTGCATAACATATGACAACTTGCATATCAAACTTGCATACAAAACTTGCATATTACAACATGATAAACTTGCATATCAACTTGCATAACGTATGACAACTTGCATATCATACTTGCATAATAAAACTTGCATGACATATGACAATTTGCACATCAAACTTGCATACAAAACTTGCATAACATATGACAACTTGCATATCAAACTTGCATACAAAACTTGCATAACATATGATAGAAAACTTGCATATCATACATTTAACTTTAAAGTTCAAGTATGAAAGGAATAGGGCTTACAATGCTTATGCGGACTCAAATGAGTTTAGCAAATGTAAGAAACCCCTTATGCAACTAATTAAACCCCAAAAATGCAAGCAAACTTGATCAAAACTCTTCCTTTAAGATGCCACTAGAGAAACAAGACTTTAATGCAAGCTAAAGAGGATCATACAAGCCTAAATACACTTGTATGCATGGAAATCTCTTAGAAATTGATTTAGGAATTGTATGAAGAGAGTGGAGGCCATGAGAGGTTTGATTTTGACATAGTTTAGTTGCTAGAATGAATAATGAGTGATTTAGGGTAGGTTAGGGTCTTATTTATAGATTAGGTTAGTGATTTAGACCATAGGATTAAACCCTAGTTCCAATCTCAGCCCTCTAAACCGAATCTGGCCCCCAAGCTCAACACATTCTCAAAATGGTGCACCAGGCAAGACTTGCCGTCTGAGCCAAGTCGACAGCCAAGTCGACAGGGCTGTCGACCTGGTCAGACCAAGTCGACTCCCAAGTCGACAGGGCTGTCGACTTGGGTACTGTGGCGGGAATTTTCCCGCCTGGCCCAACTGGCCCAATTTTTCCAATTTCAAGTTTGAATTTGAGATCTGTTTTTACCTTGGAATTTTCTGAAAACTTCGTTGGGCCTTAATCGGGTCATACGAACTCCGATTTTCAAAAACTCGTACTCTATTTCGCGTATTTTTCCGAGACGAACGCAATGGCATAGCCCGTTTCCCTTGATTCAGATTTTAGAATTAAATTCTGCCTCAATTTATGTTATAACAGGTTATTGAAAATACGGGTTGTTACAGAGCTGGTTAAAAACATTGGCATATTTAGACATCTGGTTTGAATCAATCGACGTTAATCGCTATTTAATTATCAATGATCAAGGTGAGTAATCTCACTAACTCTGTCCAGTTTTATAATTTTATAAACATATTTAAAAGTTGATATATGATGATTGAATGCTTGTGATGGTTGTTTGGATGAATTGGAAATAAATTGGTTGAAATTATATGTATAGTTATATATATATATATATATATATATAAATCGTTAGTTAAATTTTGATTCTATTTATTATGATATCTCATATTGAAATGAAATTGATGTTATTTATGTTGGTTATTGTCTGTGGATGCAAGGAAACAGGTTGGATCCCTCCAACTGGATTCCTCAAAATTATTACAATTTATTTTCATGTATTATGATATATAATGTGCTAACTATTCTACGATATAATTTATTGTATTGGATGTTTATATAGCACTGGATCTAGAATAATTGGTATTTAAATACCGTAAAAATGTATTCGAATAAAACGGGAATGAAATTTGGGTTTTAAAAGGAAAATCTATTTTTAAAATAGAAATTTAATTTCAATTCAGCTAGAATATAATAACTTGTTTTTAGTAATACGAACAAGTAGTTTGATTTATAATTAAAGTTTACAAATGAAGTGGGAATTTGGAATCTTTTTAAAATGGAACGAAGGAATTTGTTTTGATGTTTGAAATGTAAATAAGATTGAAGTAAATCTATATGAATCTATAATTAAAATTCTATGATGTTGAACGCTTTTAAATAAATTATATTTTAGAAATTTATATATTATAAAATAGAACTTGTCAAGGAAATTTATACTTGGTTCGAAATCAATAAATTATTTTTGGATTTGAAAGCGATATAGACTTATTAAGGTTATTAAATAAAATAGACTAAAAGGTGATATGTAAACGAAATTTGATAAATAAAATGGAACGTGAATAAGAAATTATAAATGACTTGATAATTGGAATTTGAACCTATAATAATATTTATAAATTGAAATCAAGATTGATTTGATAAAACGAGTCCAGATTCCTATAAAAGAATAATATTCACATTTTCAAGTGAATAATGGTTTAAAAGCAAGCATTTTGCAGATTTGAATGGAGTTAAGGAAATTAGAAACTAACTTGAGATTAGTCGAGTTGAATGGTTTCCTGGGTGTCGATCTAATGTTGGTTTCGGCCTTCGAGGTTGATACTTAGGGAGTTTTTCTCTTACTAGTTTACAGTTAGGGACTAATGGTTGTAGAAGGATAGTGATGCGTGAATAAGAATTGGAAATGTTTTCCCAATGTTAATAATGTATATTTTCTAAATTTATAAAATAAGAAAGTGTGAATATAGGAAACGTTTTCCGAGTATCGTGAGAGGCTAAACAAGTTAAAGAAATATTTGGGTAAAGATACTGAAGAAAAATTGGGAAATGATAAATTAATTTAAAGGGGCTCAGTGTTGTTTAATGTTTGATCGGCAGAATTCCTATTGGGAAATAGGATCGTTGTTTGTATGGATGTTTTCCTTTAACAATTAAATAACCGGCTATCAAAGTTTTTAACCATTTTTCTGTTGTCAATACGGAGAGACTGGGATCAGATTATTATCTGAAAACCACTCCGTATAGGCATAAGCGTTGTGAATCAATATGCTGAAGATAATTGAAGACGGAGTAAAGTGCAAGGGTTGCTATGTTAATCCTAGTTAGAAATTTCCTAAGATGGATTGATCCAATGGTGCCTTCGGTTTGTCCAGTCCCAAGACAAATTGTATGGAAGAATGTCTGACAGAGTATGCCTAATAAATCACGTACATTGATCTCTCCAAACGTATTATGTTTGGTGATGGAGTTATTCGTTCCTCTTAGTTTTATACCTGTGATATTGTTGGGGAAATCGATAAATGGTTTGGCGGGTTTGACGATGTGGTATTCAAAGTGAATGAAGATGTGATATGTCAAAAAGGTAAATATGGCCTCTAGCCTCACAACCAGGAAATGACAAAAATCGAGCAGGCAGCATGGCTAAGTGGGTCGCTTTCATTAGGGTGTGTTATCACCTATCTAGAGAAAATCCAATTCCTTATTTAATCTGTCGATGTTGTCCCTTTTGGGAAACTGTTGCTAATCTCAACCGTTGGTGATATACATTCGATACACTCAAGCGAAATGAGTGGTCGGTCATGTGTGGTCAGGTTGCAAATTGTTCTTATTAAACCCAGTGTATTCCCCTCTAGAGATACACTATCGGAAGGTGGTTCCATACCTTGTCATAGTTGGAAATCCATTACTCAATAAGGGCCCGTGTTGATTGTATACTATTTATATAGAGCGTGAGATGCAAGTGTTCTGCTAGATTGCTATTTATTTGATTTAGACACTATTATAATATCAGAATAAATATTGATTTAGAGAAATGTTTGGATTATTGTAAGGTAAAAAACATTCGTGTTTATGTGTGATTGGTCTTACGATTATCCTTTCTTTTAAAAGGATTTTTTAAATTTAAATCCAATGGTTGGAGTTTACTCACACTAGTCCCATGACTGACCTAGAGTTTATTTTGTTTTGTTTTACCCTAAACTCTTGGGTGCCCAAATTTGTATGGGCAGTCAAGTAGTCGGGATTTTTTAGATATACTTGTAAGAACTTGGAGTAGGAGACTTCAGCATTTTATACCTATTTATTATTTCTATTGTATTGTAAGTGTTGTACTTTGATAACGGTATGTATATACAAGTACAGATTTGTATTTTAAAGTTATGTTATATAATATATATTATCCGTTTCACTGTGAGATTCGTGTTTACTCTGATGTTGTTGTATTTATGTTCTTCCTCTCCTATTCTAACTTTTTCTCTTCTATTTCTCACCCTCTAACTTCTTTCTATTAATGATCCAGTAAACTTCTGGTGTTGGGTTAGTTGACACGGTATTTGTGTCGATGATCAGAATCAAGAAATTGTCGGTTCGTTACACCATTCTACATCACAATTTGGAAGAGAGTACATAATTTTTGGTTTTAATGATTGAAAATGGTGTTGTAATGCCCCGCCTAGATTGAGACTAAATTCTGATTTAGAAAAGGCCCATCAAAAGTAGAGCCATTCTAAACAGATCGTTGGTTTCTATACAGAAATACTTAAGTAGATATAACAGAGCAGCCTAAAATGAAATCAGAGTCTCACATAGTGAAAGTGATAAAATATAATATCTCAAAATAGATGTACCATAAATAAAACCATCATAAATGTCAGTTCCAACGAGTCTCAAGCAATAGAAAGTACATCAATAGCTATCCTAATAATACAATAATAATAATAATATTGTCATAAATAACTAAAAGCCTCCATTGTCGGGTTCCATCTCTAAAGCACCACTTATCCCAAGCATTCTCACCTACTAACCTATTTATGTTAAGAGGATGGAGGTCATAACGTAAAGTTCTGGTGAATGAAAATTACATAAGTTTTAAGGAGTAACTATTTCCTATTTTTAGCAGTATAAATTCTTCATATTATGTCTACGCAATTCAGCACAGGGTCAATCACATAAATTTAAGAGACAGAATACTCTACAATTACTTAAGGCCTACTCTTATTTATTTTAGGGTGGATTCTCTATCATCGCTTAATACCATACAAGGCGGACTACCATTCGATCACTTAAGGATTTTACTATATATTTATTACTAGGCGGATTCCCACTACAGCTTAATACCCTATGGCGGACCCTAGTCGCCTAAAACCCCATCTTATAATCATCAACACTATTAAATATTCTCTCCATTGTAATATAAGAAATAGTAACTTACCACTTAATACGGGCCTGTGGCAGACCCTCATCGTCATTTAAAACCTCTCTGGCTTAACCATGTGTTACCATTTAACTGGTATTATGGGTGAACTCTGAGCCGCTTAATACTTCGCTTAGACAGGTGGTTCCTCTTACATGATTGGCAGAACTCTTAGTAGCCCATCCTTAGGTCATGCCTCAATTATCCCTAGATAAAAAACAGACACTTCCGGAGAACTAGCCGACTCATACGCCATCGTTTACTAGGACCATTTAATACCTTATAAGAGAAAGGCGAACCCAATGACCATTTAAGACCTAATATGAAGGGTCCCATGACTCTGGTCCCGTACCAAGGAGTGAAACTTAGGTGCGTACCTAGTCCTAATGACTTAATACCTTGTCATGGCATGTCTACTTCACACACAAATATATATATATATATAAGTATATATGCATGTATGTATATGTATGTACACACACTAGACATCTCATAATAAGCCGACCACTTGTAGATGTTGGATTTGTCGGGAATTTCCGGGCAGACTTCTACTATAAGTTGAGATTAATCTCGGTCTTAGTATACTAATTATAATGGCTCATAACACCTTGACCTTTCACATTAACAAGACTTACTTGTAGGTGCATGACATTTGGGTCGGTTTTGGGCAGACTACTACTACAAACAATGGTTAACCACGTGTCTGTATGTCATTAATTATAATAAAATTCATTAACTCACACATATAAAAAAATTATAGGGGCATTTGAATTTCTATTACCTAATTTAATCGCATTTACTACATAACTAATAATTATTTATATTATGTTTATTATGCTATAAATATATAAATAAATAGGCGCAAATTTAGCGCACATGAATAACGACCTAATACGTTTGAAATGCCAATCCTAATAACCATTGTTAAGGTATACAAGTTAATTTCCTAATCAATTAACATGGTCCAAACATGTACATTCTCATTTAATGATAAAAGGGGAAATAACAACAAATAGAAATAAAACTTGCAACCTAGGTTTGAATAATTATTTTAAAAATAATAGTATAGACAATGTTCCATAATCCAATTACATAACCAATGAGGACTTATTACCGGGCAGGTTTAAAGAGTGATATCAAAAAATTCAACCCAAAGTTTATGAACTACAATTAGTGAAAGCTGGGCAGAAGAAATCGAGTGGGTTTCTGCGACCATTGGAAGTCCCAAAATGGATATGGGAACAAATACCTATGGGCTTAATTAATTGACTACCCCGGACTAGGGAATGTTATGATAGTATTTTGGTTATAGTGGATAGTTTTACCAAGAGCATGAGGTTCATTCCTGTCAAGTCTGCTAGGACGACATCGAAGTAGGCCGAATTGCATATGTAATGGATTTTTCAATTCCATGGTGCGCCAAAAGGAATAATAAGTGCTAGGGATCCATTATTTACTAGTAGATTCTGTAAAAGTTTGCAAGAGATGTAGGCACTGAGTTACATCTGCATACATCTTATCATCCTCAGAGAGAGGGATAGACTGAGAGGGTGAATCGAGTTTTGGAAGATATCCCTAGAGTGTCTATTCTGGATTTCGGAGGATCTTAAGATGATCATCTATATTTGGTAGAGTTGCCTTATAACAATAGATATCAAGCAAGTATTTGCATTACACCCTATGAGGTATTGTATGAAAGACACTTTAATGCACCTTTGTGTTGGTGGGAAGCAGAAGAGAAGGCGATGCTTGAGCCTAAGAAGATTCAAGAGACTTCAGATGAGATAGAGATCATTTTCCAATGAATGAATATAGCTTAAGATTGTCGGAAGAGCTATGCAGATAAGCGAAGACAAAATTTGGAATTCTCTATTAGTGATATGATATTCATTAAGGTTTCTCCTCTTAGGAATGCAATTCGGTTTGGAAAGAAGTGTAAGTTAGCTTTGACGTTTGTCGGGTCATTTCCAATTGTCAAGAAGATTAGGAATTTGCCGTATAGAGTGGATCTACCATCAAAGATAGTGGGTATGCATAGCTTATTTCATGTATCTTTTCTATGGAAGTTTGTGCATGACTCGGGTAGTATACTAGCATCGGATCAACTTGAAGACTTAGAGGTTAGGACTGAAGTTTCGAGACCTCATAACTCACTTTGGATCATGGTGAACATTACAAAGAAGCCTAGGAGGAGGCTAGTTAAGCTAGTTGAGATATAATAAAGAAAGGATGATGGAGACTAAACATAGGAGTAGAAGGAAAGTATGAGTTAGGCGTATCCATAACTCTTCAGTCTGTATGTCCCATTTTTTGCATCTACTTGCATGATCGTATCTTATACTATTAGATTCCAAGTTGCAAATATGCTAGCCTAGGACATTGCTTACACAGATTGTTAGATTGTATATTGCATGCTAGATTGACTTCTCGTGGTCTGTAGGCATGCAGAGTACTATGATTGCTTCTGTTTAGTTTAGGATTTCGGGGGTGAAATTTCTAAAGAGGGAGAATGTAATGACCCACATTTTATGTATTGGAGGATTGTAAAATAATTCTACCTAAATCATATGAGATCATATCATTCTCATATTTTGAAATATGGCTAGTTAGGATGCTTACACATCTATAATTTTTGTTGGATTGTTTTATGACAATTTTACCCCTGAGTATCTTGCTCTGGCTGCATCTTTTAATTTGTACGGAATTGGACATTCAAAAATTTCCCCTTGGAAAGATTTGATGGATGACTATTCTGTAGAGTTGTTACATTAACGATTTGGTTAAGGGGTTAGGGGGATACGACGGTTTTAAGTTTTCAGGACTGCTAGGCATGTTTGACTAGCAACTATAATAGGCCGATTAGGTTAGCCCATTTAGGGCTAATGACTTGTAGTATAAATAGAGACTAAAGAGATTAGTTTAACCTCTTCATTTTCCTAGTAGCCACAAGAACTAAGATTCTCTATTTCTTCCTCCCAAAACCTCAAAACACATTCAAAATCACTTCTAATATCCTCTAAACATATTGTAGAGATTAGATCTTCATTGATCTATATATTTTGCATTATTTAGGGGATATTTTCATCCATTCTCTTGTTGCCCAAATCATATTAATCTTGATCTTCATCAAATTCATTGACTTGGTGAGTAATTTAGATCTCTCACTATGTTATGTTACATTATATGCTTAGATTAGTTATTTTTATCACATTTACATGTCAGATCGCAACGAATCATGATCATACATGTTAATTCCCATTTTTAAACCGTAGGTATAATAAAAATAGTGAAAAATGGAGTACAATGACAAGTTTAGATTCATTTACATGTAGATGTACACATAATCCATCCATATGAATGATTGTTTCATATTCTATGTGAATTTAGGTGTTTGAATATTCTTGTCGATTCATATGTTTGATATTAGAATTGTTGAAATCATTGTTTGGATGTTATACTTGATTTTATGTGCTAGTATCGACGAAATTAGGTCTTAGAATAAAGATTGGAGTGCAACAGGATCATAGTTTATCAAAATCTCATGAAATTTGGGGTTGAGCTCTGAAAGGCAGCTAAAAGATACCCAAAAAAATTGAGGTCAAATTGACGAAGTACATGGACTGGTACCGGCCCATGGCCTATGAACTAGTACTAGTCCATGAGGAAGTATTATTTCGCCTCCAACCTTTTCGCATGGACTACTAGTGGCATTTGCGGATCATAGCCAAAATTTGGGACCCAAATACGTTAAGTACATGGACCGATATCGGTGCTTGGCCCATCGACTGATATCCATCCATAGGGAAGCATTATCTAGCCACTATATTTCTTGTATGGACTCCCAGGTGCATAAGAAGGTTACTGGTCAAGTTTTAGGTGATTCAGACCTAGCATGAGGAATGGAGAAATCTTCTAAGTGAAGGACCGATAAGAGTCTTCAATGGATTGGTAGGAAGCAAAGATGGACCGGTAAGACATGGACCGACATTGATTTGGATGTTAGGTAAGATGTACTTCGAGGATCCGATAGCAAAAAATTGGCAAAGTACATGCACCGGTACCGATCCATCATATGGAACATAAATGTCGTGCAATCCATAGAGGAGGAAGTTGATGTCTTAAGGATTGTGAAAATGGTCTTGGTTTGACAGTTGATGCTCTAGTTTGAGAGTTATTGCATAATCAAGTAATTTGAATCTTCGATGAAGACTCAGATGGGGAGTGGTTCGATGGGAGACTTTGGTAGTGCATAGAGAATGCAACTACATGACAATGAGACAATTCATAGCGAATGACAGTTTAAAATTGACTCTTAATGGATGAGATTATGGACACAGCTCATAGCGAATAGTGTTATGAGAAAAGAGTAGTCTATGGGGGTAAACGAGGCTTCAAGGTAATAGAATGGTTGAGGGGGACTCAAGCTTTAGAACAGAGTGGAGTAACTATGCTAGTGATTTTCCAAGGTATCGTTGATAACTCATAGTGTTCTAGGGTAGGTTAAAGTAGGGGTATCGTGGGGTTTTCCCATCAGGATCGATAGGATCATGTACCCTAGGCTGGGATGGCACGTGTTGGTAAAACACGTAGTCGACTAGAACCGATATTTCCATTGGTCCCTGGCTGAACAAGGTTGTCATACGAGTATCAACACAATCACGCTTTAGAAGGTGATAGGTACAATTTTTTTAATGGTTGTTTGTCACTTACACGTTCACATCTTGGGTAGACTATCACCGATAGGGCTTAGAGGAGATAGGGAATGGGAGCCGGGAAGGCTAGATAGGTTCTCTTATCTTATGACTTCTCCCACTCCTATTGTCGATTTGTGTAGCATTATTTCTTTGAGTACCATATACTATTGTGTTATTATGTGCTGACTCTTTGGTTGCAGGGACATGTCAAGTATGAGACTTAACCTGTCTATTTACATATCTTGTTGTACAAATTTTGATAGATCTTATCACTCATACCGGACTGTTGTTTGACTCAATGTTTTATGTTTCCACTTACTATCTTCGGTACTCATCGATAATGCTAATGACTGGACTGATAGCAGGTCAGGTTACATGGGTTGCCGAGTCGAAGACAAGCTTGGAGGAGCTATAACATATGCTTACTGTATATATTTGCATTCCACTGTAATGAGCATACTCTGATTGTTGTAGTGACGATGACATGTATTCAAATATTATTGGATTTCATGTACATGGCTCTATGATTTTGATAGTATATTAGCCGCTTTGTGTTTTGTCAACTTTCAATACATTATTGTCTATATTTCTTATTATATATTGTCCATGCGCTGTGAGATATACAACATGTCTAGTTTTGATTATCACTCTTGATGGTCGACCCATATCATCTTGGCATGCTACGACACACTATTTTTTCTATTTACATGCAACTGGTATGGGACAGTGCTCGCACGATCAGTGAGGAAAAGTTGTAAAACTTGCTAGACTTATTCTTTAGATATGTTTAGAAGTGGTATGCATTGTCAGACCAAGAAGTCGATATGGTGTGCCCCATTATAAAATATCACATAATACATTATCTAAGTCAACACTGCGTGTTACAACCTGAATTTCCCCGCCCTTCGAATCGACCGTAAGGCCCTATCCGAAAGTCGTAAATCCTCGAATTATTAACTTTGGGAGCACAACGCATCAGAACAAACAACAGAAGACTTTTATAAACGTCGTAATAATGTTACATAAGAGTATAGAATATCAGAGTACATCGAAAATTATACAGCGGGAGATAAATTTACAATAAATGTAATACAATGCACAACGAAAACAAATAAACTAACACAACGGAAGACTATCAATGCTTTGAACACAGCTTTAAGCTTCAATCCAGAATCCTGCACAATATAAATATCTGCAAAACAAACTACTCAACTGCGCGTGTGGAAATATGGGCATCCGAGTTTGCAAGGGAATAAAAACTACGAGTCAATCATGGGACTGGTATGAGAAACTCTACAATTATAATTAGCTTAATTAAGAATAAGGCGAACCACGGGACCATGCCGCTAACGCGGAACAGGTTAACTCCACTAGATTGCCAGTGCACAAATAACTACCATAAATAGACTTATGGAATCTACAATGCATCACACAACATGCAATTCCTCAATCTACCCATTTAGGCTTAATCCCCAAACTTAGGTTTCAAAATCCAATTCACTTTACAGAAATGATTCCATTGGACTTTATTTCCCGATTTTTATTTCAAATCATTTTAAATACATATCTAATTTTTATATCAAAGTAGATTTCACGTCAGGATCTCAAACCAAAATCTTTGGAAATATGAATTCCAAAATATAACCATGCATACAAATAGTATGCAACCAAATATTGGGCGGTTTCTCCCATCAACAAGGCAAAGGGTACGCACCTAGTCACTCAATAAATATGGTGCACCTCCCATGCCCTCGGGGAAGACTTACATGGACGATGCACCTCCCACGCACTCGGGGAAGACTTACACCGCCTATAATACCCATACTTTTAGTCATCAGGGTTACCCGAATCTTTAGCCACGTACTAAATAATTTCATATCCCGAAGTGGGTAAAATCATTTCACAACATAATAATCACAAGTACTAAAACTCTAATACTTCACATTAGCAATTCACACATATGATCAGCAACCATTAATCACATAACCTGTGAGCTCTTACATCTCAAAGAAGGGTGTTAAGCAAGAGAATAAATTCTACGCCTCCAAACGGATACATCATCACTAGCAACTAATCGGTTATGTGATGAACTACAATGTCAAGCACATAATATATTTCTAAATCATTTCGACAACATCGGGTTTAGCCCTCGAAATCCTTTCTGTTTTACAAAGCATTTTTATAAAACAATCCCTGTCCAAAATTGGGAAAACATTTCTTTGCACTTAAGAAAATCTCATTTCAAAATTGTTCATTAAATTTGAAATGAATTCAACAACATCGCTAACACCTCGTAGTCAAACCGTGAAGTGTTTTACAAGGCGTTAGCATACCAATATTTCTACCCAACCCAATGCTAAATGTAAAAGCATATTTTGCTCATAAACTGGTCGAGCACAATCCAAATAATCAATCAACCACAATCCATATCAACAACCAAGTATATTTGGTTTATACAACATCTCGGGTTTTGGTAAATTTAATTACCATCTATTCATTCAAATCTAATTAAAGATTTATCAAAACTCTTCTTAGTTTCAATCTCTAAAATTCATTACTTAATAATTATTCAACTCTCTAGAAATTATTATTGCCTTTACTTGGGTTAAAGAACAAATGTTATTTAAAACAAAGTTCATGATAAACCCAAAATCATCTTCCATTTAATATGGAACCTTCACTGAAATTCGATCAGTCACAATCGATATAAATTTTCGTATCAAACTAATACTGTAAGTGGAATAACGACAAAGCCTTTTAAATTCCATAAATAGTAGTGGTCTTTCATTCATAGAAGCTCATCTCGATTATTATTAAATCGAATTCCATTCAATTCCAATTTAGTTAATTAAATTGGAAAACTTCACTTTGGAAAAATCTCATAAAATATTAGTCAAAAGATTATTAATTTCCAAACCATATATTAAATAAATCAGATGTTTTTCTCCGCCAAAAATTTCCATCAGCTCCAAATTAGTTTCATTGCAAACCTCTCGTCGATACGGTTCCAACGGATCCAGTTTCGTAGAATTCTGACAACGAATGAAAAAGTTATGATCATTTAAAGAAAATTAATTGTCTCACCCTATGTTTTTCCCTGTTTGGTTATTTACATTGGATATTTTCCTCCACCAAAAATTATCATGAGCTCCAAAATAGTTTCATCGCAAAGCTCTCATTAATATGGTTCGAACCCATCTTGTTTCGTTGAATTCCGAGTTCGTGTGAAAAAGTTATGATCGTTTTAAAATTAGCAAAAAAAGTTTTTTTCCCTGTTCGACCATTAATGGCCGAGGAAAGGCCTTCTGCTCGGCCATTAATGGCCGAACGACTGTTAAACCCCAATTTTTTTATTTTTTCCTAGAAAACATGTTCGGAATGATATTGTCCTATGCCCGAAGGCCCATGATGTTATATAACTGCAAATGATGCTTCTATAACTCACTGAAGCAACTCATAACACCAAACTCACTTGCACAAACATTCATACAAGAGATTTGCAATGATCCTTGATTATAAATTCCGAAATGGGCAAATTTTCTAATCAAAGCAATCAAATGCGATATAAGCAAATTGTGAAGAATTAGAACTTTGCCGGGGCAACAACGGAGCTTCACAATATGACCAAATCAACTAGTAGCTTATGAATTAGATTGTGTAGACAATTCTAATCATAAATTTCAATTCAATGGAACATAAACTAACAAACCGAATAGTGTATACTTATCTAACCAATTCGTATGCACAACTCAAACAATTAACTAGCAAATAGTTAACTAACTAGCCCTTTTTAGTGTATAGTTTCTCACCTACTTAAGTGACTACATAAACTTCACCTAAAAATCAAAAAAAATTCTTACTACTTACCATTAACCCATACCAAACATCGTTAAATCATATCATCAACCCATAGTGTTAACCAAACAACAATATATAACCCAATCAAGTTCACAACTATCATCAATAGTTAACTAGCCCTTAATTGGTTAAGAAGTTCTCACCTTTGCTAGCTAAAAGCAAGAAATCGAATCAATGACAAGCCAGAACGATCTCTCTTCTTTCAATACACATGAATCTTCAATCGAAACACATGCAATCAAAACCCCCAAATGCTAGGTTTAGGAATTCTCAAAAATAGAAGAGGAGATAAGCTAGAGAAGCTAAAGAAGATGAAGAGGAGGCTTACCAAAGCTTCTACACTTGATTTCCTCAAGAGTCAAGCTTCCAATTACAAAACCCAACTTAGGGATTTCTATTTCCCTTTTCCTTCCTCATTTCCATTTTCTTTTAAGTGTTTAGGACGAATGAGAGGAAGAGGGGTTGATTTGGGGCACTTAAAGGAAGTGGGCTAAGTTGGCTAACCAAGCCCCAACCAAGGTCCCAATTTTCACAATCTCAAAACATATCAAAGTTTATACTTTTCGAACACGTAAACAAAATTTTGGGCTCAATGGAAGTGGTTTCGAGTCCAAAACCATCCGTATACAAAATGTGACTTTTAGGTCTATACGATGATTTAAAAATAGAATTTTTAAATTCCGACGTATTTTCCTATAAAATTATATTAAAAATAAATTTTGATTTTGTTCCAAAATCTCAAGGATGTTACACTGCATGTCGAATTTTTTGAAGGCGTGACATACTAAATTTACTCTCAACAAATTAAGCTTCACTGGACTCTACACAGCATGTCAACTCTGACAGAATTGGTTCATTATAGTTAAACTAAGTAGGCATCGACGTAAGGCATTATCCCTTACTAAAGTTGATGCATTAGGATACTAAATCTTGTCATGCTTCATTATGAAGAACAAAAGATATCAAGAGTATTCAAAGGAGGCACTATTATTTATACCCATCCATGGTCAATGCTTTATATCGATCTTTATTGAAATCGGTATAAGAATTGGATTTTAAATCCATGTCAAACTTTAATAGAGACAAAATTTTGTGTCAAAGCCAAAATTTTCCTCCTTCATCCTTTTATAATAAAATTCAAAATTTCAACTTTCTAAAGCGTTAGAACTGATATCCCACACAATCCAAACCAATTAAGTTAAAATCACAACTAGGTCTAAAATTTCAATATTTACTAAGAATCATTAAAACCCTAATTTGTGATGCCAAATATTAATATAAAAATTGAGAACTAGAACGATTGATGGGAGAGATATTAAACCTGAAGCTCGAATTCGAGTGCTTGATAAAAGATTAGTTTATAATTTTTCATGAAATATTTTTAGTTTTCCTTCATGAATTTTGATTTTTATGAAGGAGAAGAGAAATGGTTGGGATCACTATCTATATAAAAGAAAGCGGAAGTGGAACTATTAATGTCAAACATGTGTTAGACACGTTAAATAAGAAATGAAGGACGAAATGAAGAATGACTGCTGGCATCAACTTTAAAATCAATGAACTTATTACACTTGGGGGCTAGTCTTACATCATATTGTATTGTTTTAGAAGATAGATGTATTGCCTTCAAGTTGATGGGAAGGTCATGTCGTCCCAAGCTTCTTTATAGAAATTCTTTTCTTCTATGAACTTAATGTTGTTATAACAATATGATTTTTGTTTGATGATAACAAACATATATATATATATATATATTATAAATGTGTTTGCAATTGTACAATTCTACTACGTCACGTAAAGAATTAAATATTTATATTTGAACAGAATACTACTGCACAAGAATTTAAATATTCGAATAGTACTTTATTTAAATATAATATTTTATTTCAACATTTCAATAGTACATATTTTCTAACTCCACTATTGTACATCTCAGTGATTTCATATACATAGCTCCTCACTACAAGCTCTTAGTTTTATTCAGCTACATATTCACTCATACACATTTCACTCAGTTGTACAAACTCATATACTCTCTCTCACTCATATACAGTTACACTCACTGACACACTTATCTTCAGTATGCTTCACAGTCGGTCCGGTCACCTACATACCCGTCACAAAAACACACATGATAAACTGGTATTAAAATAAATTTAAATTCTAGCAGATATAATTTTATTTTAAATTTATTTGTCTCAAAATTTTGATGTGTTTCTAATCATATTTCATGAGTTGGTATGATATGTATATACGTCCATCTATGTCTCGACAGCTAGTGATATTCACAGTGATTCACTGTAAATACCACAAGGTAGACAATGTCTCTAGTGCTCACATATATATTTTGTAGATACACGATACATGTATACACATACATGTGTATGTATATACACATATATTTTTTGCAGGGCAATATGGTCAAACATTGAAACAACAAGGGACAAATATATCAAGTTTGATATGTTCGGGTGAAGCTTGACAACACACGCATGCTGCAAGTATCGATGAACACAAGTTCAACAATGTACAAAAGTCACAAAACAATGAATGTCAATACAATGCCAAGTGCCAGTAACTCAGATCAGAATCAGAGGTTGTGCAAACTCATCAATACAAGAAATGACAACATCTAAATATGGAGCATGACCGAGGAAACTCACAAAGGAAAGACAAAAGCGAATGTACACATGACCATGGCAGCAGCCTATACAAGCACATTGGAAAAACAGTAGCATGTGTATAACAGTCACAAGTGTCAAAGCATGGCCAAACTGTATATGTTTATGCAAGTAAAACATGTTCAAACTCATAATGCTTGTACTAGACATGAAGTGGAACACCAAAATCAAGTCAGAGACAAAGCCATGGATTGAAAAAGCAAATGGGCAGTTTATATCGGCTACGAAGACGAAGTAATATATGCAACATGGAAGGTGCATTTCACTATGGACAAAGCAACAAGTTCAGACCAGTCAAGCTCAAGTGACATGTTTAAGTGCAAACATATGAACAAACACAAATATTCAAGAAACATGGCAGTGTCAAAGATCACACAACTGGACTCAAAAGAATACAACATCCCAAACCAGTGAAGGAAATGGGTGCAGTTCAAACGAAAGGCCCAATGAAGCAAACCAATAAAGTATATTGCACGGATATATACAAAACTAAAATGCAAAGCAGTATCAAAGAACTGGGTGCAACATAAGAAGCAGTACTACATGAACATACACAAGGTCAGTGAATCATTTCTTCCAAAACACACACACACACACACATACACACACACACACACACATGTTTGTATATACATACATACATGGTTTACCAGTCAAGTATGCAAGCACACAACAAAGCTCAGGTGAATAAACAGAGAAACATGCTCACAAAATCCAAGCTATTGTCATGTAGTCAATATACATATTTAGCATGATCGGTACACACATATATATGACACACACAGGTTCAACACAAAGAAGGTGGACAAGTAAGTGCAGTACCTTGAACAAACTCAAATGCAAGCATATTGAAAAAATCAGTGGCAAGTTCGATCAAGCATGGGCATGCACAAGGCAGAAATGGTGCAAGCATCAATAAGAACTCAAGTTCAAAAATCACCGAGTTTGCATTTCCAAAACAATATATATTTGGCAAGTGAATATTGCAATTTAAATCTGGAATGGCATGGAGTCTAAAATTTATGGTGTCCAAATTTACACAGCGCCAATCTTGGTCAAATCCTTATTTCTATAAAGTGAAAATTAAGTGGGATTTTTAGAGTCATAAAAATCATTCAATATTTCCATATTTCGAATGAATAATATTGGCATGCAATTTTAAATGTTTCCAGATTTGAATGGTGTTAATATTTGCAAACAATTTTTGGAAATGTTTTTAAAACAGACAAGATTTTTTCAACAAAATCATAGTTTGGTTTTAGGCAAGAAATCATTTCATTTGATTCAAGAATTTTTAGAAATCATTCAGCATTCACGACATTTATTAATCAAGGCAAAAAGGGAGAATCTCGCATAAATCAGATCAAGGTAATTCGCGTGAAATCATAGGATGTTAAGTGTTTCTAAACCTTATTTATACATCGTTTCATCACTGGCACAATTGCATCGAAAATCAAGCAGCACAAATTCGAGAGCTCAACAAAAAATCAAATCATAATACTCATAGTTTTTTGATCGCAAGACCTAAATCGTTCACCAAGGAGCAATATTCTTCAAAAATCATCAGAGAACGATTTATAGCAATCAATTTTGAAGACACGATTTTGGGATTTAACAAAAACCCTAATTTTAGGGTCGATCATTAAACATAAAGAAGGAACCCGATTATTAAGTGTCAAAAGGAATAAGGGCCAGCTATTTTAATTTTGATAAAGGGGGTTTCTTTATTTTATTTTATTATTGTTTTTATTATTTCTTTTGTAATTAATCAATTTGTTTTTTAGTTTTTTCTGCAAAAACTAAGGGTTTACTAGTTATAGGATTTATAGTTAGGGTTTATGGGTTTGTAATTCGGGAAAATCTGATCATGAGGATAAAGATCAGTGTAGGGGTTTTAGCTTAAGATTAGAACAGTTATGAGAGGATGTCTCAAGTTTACAGGGAATTGTAAGCATAGAGATTGTTTTAATTCTAGATAGAAACCTTAGAGAATGCAGTAATAATAAGGGGTTTGCCGAAGCTGGGTATATCTTTGTGTCATTTACTTTTCCACACTTACTCTGATTATTAACTGTATTGTGATACTTTTTATATTCCCCAAAACTGCAATAAACCTTATTCACCCCCCATAGGGTTAATCTAGATCCAACAAGTGGTATCAAAGCCTAGTATTTTTAACTCTAGAGTCATGATTTCCGTAGCTGTCAGTCTAGCGAGAGTCAGTCTAGAAATTCCTCAACTATTTTTGATGGAAAAGATTTTTTAATTGGAAATCTAAAATGGAATTTTATTTAAAATTTGTTAATATTAAATGTTGAGATGTTGTTATCAATGGATATGATATAGTAGATATTGTATTTAATTTTCGTGCTATATGTATCTTATATTCTTATATTAATGATGATCAATATAAACATATCTCCCATTGTTTAACTGCACAGGAAATCTGGGAAACTCTAAATTCTTTATATGGAAGAAAGGACAACAACATCTCAGAATCCTCAATTGTCAACTCAAGCTAAGATGTGTGCTTAACAGAAGTTATAGATGAAGACTCAATAGATGATTCGGATGATGGAGACTTTTCATATGAAGATCTAATACGTCTTTGTAATAATTTAACTAAATTTGTTGAGAGTCTCGAAAAAATAAAAATCTTAAATTTGAGAATCTAGAGTTGAGCATCAAAATCAATGTTTTGAAACTATAAAACGTTAAGAAATTTGAAAGCACCAATTGAAAAAATTATTCAAATTTAGAAAAGGAATATGCTCATCTTAATGAAAAATTTAAATAGCTTAAAAATGAAAATTTGATTTTGAAAAATCATGAGGATGAGCTAATTCATAAAAATAATGTTTTGCAAAAGGAGTTAGAAAATGTTAAGATAAATAAAAATTCCAAACATGAAATTTTTGAAAAGGTAAGCTTGTAGAAAACTGAAACAATTCCGAATGAGCTTAAAATTGAAACCAAAAGAATCAGAAATTTCAAATGCAATGAGTGCATGTCTTTTCAAAAAGAGTTAATTGAATTAAAAGAAAACTTCAAGTTCCTTGAAAATGAAAATATATTTTTGAAAAACAATAAGATTGAAATTTCTGAAATAAATCATGATTTGGAAAAAGAAATTGAAAATTTCATGGAATTTGAAAAACTTTATTTTAAAAAGCGTAATTGATTTGAAATTGAGATTTCTGAGTCTAAAGCCAAAATCGAGAAGCTTTTAAATGAGAATAGCGGGTTGAAATCCAAAGTCAATGTTTGTGAGTTGAATTTTAAGAACTTTTCAAATAGTCAAAATTCATTGAAATCTCTATTGAAAAATAATTTTTTATTTGAAAATAAGAAAGGACTTGGATTTGGAATTTTAACTGAAAAAAAATTCTCAAAAAATCTCGATTTCTTCGAATTGCTTGTATTGTGGAAAGACCAACCACAATCAAAATAAATGTTGGTTTAGTAACAATCCACTTAAATAAATGGAGTTCCAAAAATTTACAAATTAATTTGTGATTAAAAATAAAAAAAAATTGGGTTCCTAAAGGCGCAATGCTAAATTCAAATGGATTGTTATTTAGACAAGTTTGGGTACCGAAAGTCGTGAATACAATTAACATAGGTTTTGCAAATTTTGTTAGACCACTCAATCTTTTAAATATTTAGGTACCGGAGGTTGGCTGAGGAACGATTTTCCAAAAGAATCTAAGATTGTTCCATATCTAAATTGAAGCTATCCGATGTACATTCCTTAGCCACTAGTGACGAGTTGGAGAGCCACAACATCTACTAAAAATCAGGTATGATTTCTAGACTTAAATTTTGTTTGTTTTTTATACTTTCTGCTTTTTATTCTTCTTTTATTTATTCCTCCTTCTACTCCTTATTTTATTCTTTATTCTGTGTATTCTGATTCATTTTGACACTGCTATAACATATGTAACATTTCTTGTGCTTTCTTAACTACAAATTGCAAAATTCTTAATTTTCTGCAAATTAGATTCATTTTTATAAAACTTTCACGTTTTGTTGATTTCCAGATCTTGAATTTAAATTTGTACGTATTTCGTAATTCCTTTGAAGTTTAGTTTCTTGAAATTCTGAAATTTTTGAAGTTTTGAAAAGCTACTAAAATTTCATAGATTTTTGCTGTTTTGAGTCTCTTCTAATTCATCTTAGAAAGACTTGAAAAACTATACTCATTACATCACACTACTATTTTTTAGTTGTGATAATTTCATTGTTTTTTGGATGGGCTTGATTATTTTTAATCGAAAATCTTTTGGCATTGTGTTACATCTTGAAACTCATTTCTAAATCATGATCATCTGGCTTGGATATTTGATTTTTGAAACCATTTAAACTTGTTGATATCTTGAATCTCACACACTTCTTGATTTGAAATTGTAATATTGTGTGATTGATTCATTGAATCTTGAAATTTACACACCTCTTCAAGTGATTTCAAATGAACTGCTTTAATCTTGAATCATGATCTGTCTCTTGTGCCTATTACAAATAATTCTGAAAATCCTCTTATGAATCTTGTGCTGAATTTGAAAGATTATTGCTCTGATAAAAAGAACCGAATTGTTAGATTTGTCCACTTAGCCTGGGTGATTTGATATTTTTTGTTTGAGATACATTGTAAATGGCAATTAGGAGCTCAAGTGGTATCAGTCTTAGAAGCCTTGTTATATTTCTCATTCATATGTTTAAAAAAAAAACAGATTTTCATTTTGTATAGATCTTTCGGAATCCCTGTTGTAATTGATTCTTTTTCAATTTTAAAATCATTTTTTATTATTCATTCAAAAATTGAAATCGTTAACCAAATTGAACTATATTTGGAACTCATCAAAATTATTATAAGATTTTTAAAATCGTGATGAGTTGTGACTATAGTATATTTTCATAACAAGAGGAGATGTTATTTAAATTCTCATGATGCTTGAACAGATTTTTTAAATACCTTTGAATTGGTGCTTATTTCACAACCTTCTTCTTTTTTCTATCATCATTTTGTCATCCATCATGATTTTATATTAATGTGGAGAGTCTATTTTTTAAAATCATCTTAAAATTACAGTTTCAAAATTTGTGATGGAAATGTGACTATATTATCTTTTATAAAAAGAGATAATTGATTTTTTTTCAAAAATCCTAGTACAGTTGAGCATATTTCATAATATGATTAATTTTGAAATTTATTTCACAATCATCTCTGTACCTACCATATTTCTATCATTCATTGTAGTTTTATATACTGAGGAGATTTGTATAATAAGTGTTTCTCTAACCTCATTTAAATATCCAAGATCTGATCATGCATGTTTAGAGATTATTTATAATTTAAGTTGCGACTGATCCCATTTAAAAATCCAAGATCTGGCTATGTCATGGTTAGTGTGCTCTTAAAATGAAAATAAAATAAATAAAAATTTACATATATGAAATCTTCCTTGGTGTGTGAAAACCAGCCTATCAATCCATTAATTTGTGAAATGTGTTAATACTTTATGATATATTACGATTTTTTTGATTGATAGACATTGGGAATTGAGATTATGTGATTTTTTCATTTAATTTGGATTTATAAGCTGTAGTGACCCGTAACTTCTCCATCTCCGAAGAGAAGAGAAAGAACGAATTACCTTGAGAACACGACATAATAGAACACAAACGGAAGAACATTTCATTGTTATTACAACAATTCCATCAGAATACAAGAATATACAGAGTATGAGTACACAAAATACATTCGATAAATATCAGAGATTACAATAAATTACATAGCAACGGAAAAATAATACAAAACACAACTAGAAGAGATATACGGATACAGAGCTTTCCGTATATCATTCCAGCTGTAAACCAGGATCCTATGAATATAAATCTGCAAAACCAAAACTACTAGCTGCCCGTGTCGAAAAATAAGGGCACCCAGAGTTTAGGTTAAAACAATAAACTCCGGGTCAGTCATGTGACTGGTGTGAGAACGAAAACAGTTATTAATTTTTATTTTAAAGAAGAGTAATTCAAGGGACCACGCCGTATAACACGGAACGGGTTTCCTCCCAAGAACACTAGTGCATATAAGAAAACAGCGCAATGCTTTTTGGAAAAATGAAGCTATTATAAGACCCAGGTCCCATCACACAATGCAACGCAAGCCGGAGGATAGGGTTTTCCCTTATAATAGCCAAACATGCTTGGTACGTTCAAAACAAATCATTTGATACTATTATAAGTGTATAGTGTCAAAACAATTTCAATCATAAATATTAATCATAGACGGCATGGGTACCATATATCATGTCGCCATACTAGTTCTACAAATAAAACCGCAATTCACGTATTGGAAATTGGATTTCCGTCATGAGTCGAGGCAAGGGGCAAGCTCCTCTCCGATTCAAGACACTCTAGCAAATGTCCCAGGACCACACACAGCAATCCTTGGATCTTCAGGGCCGGTCCTCCCTTACTTTTGAGGATTAATTATTCCAGAACACACGTTTCCCGGTCCTAACAGACCTATATCCGAGGCGCCTCGTATCCAACAACCACACAGGTGAAAAGTATATAAATGTCAGCCAGTTTTAAGCACTGACACCACCCCTAGCTAGAAAGAAACGCCGTGCTCTCCCTGCAGTCACTATCCCGTTTTTGACTCATACCGAGGTGTGAGGCTCACGAATTCACACTATACACAAAGCTGCGCCACACAGGCCGTGCTTTGATCATCAACCACAAGACTTTGCTTTTCAACAGAAGCCTTGATCAATTGCCACTTACGCGTGCCACACTGGCAATTCACTCCATGCGACTGATGTCCATCGATATACAACCTCTAAGCTCGTACGTCTCAGAAAAGGGCGTTAAGCAAGAGAATAAATTCTCTGCTGCCAAACAGATGTATATATAATGGAGATAAATCAACACAGAATAAAATCCAATGTTAGACACAAAGTCCATTTACAAGTTCGTTCTGGGTCTGAACGAAACCGGAGGCACTTTCCTCGCATATCCATCAATCTCCTAGCACGTCTGGACGATCACCAACTGTTTCCCTCATCTTGGGTGTACAGCCCAATCAAGATCATCAGTAATCACCCAAACGATGTGAAGACTTCCGGTCTTCAACCACCGTCTTCATCTTCGACATATCGTCGAATCGGTTATTCAGAATGGGTAGAAACCCGGCCTTTCTGAGTAACCCACGTATATAATAAACAAATGTTACACAAACACAACAAACGCCTCATTCCAATTCAGAATATTCTTTTATTCACAAAATCACATTCTTAGGGAAAGGTTCCTATTAATTTTATCTAAGATAAATTCTTCTAAATTTATTCTTTAATCTTCCTTTGGATATCATTTCAAACTAGTCGGGATTAGCGAACCACACCGAAGTAATTATTTATTTTATTTCCCAATCCCAACCTATATATCCCATGGAGCAAAACTGGTAATACTCCATATCTAACACCACGGTGTTATCGGTAAAATTAATTACCATTTCACGTTCAAATCTAATTAAAGATTTAACTATCGCTTTAGAGCAAAACTGGTGTTACTCCATACTCGATCACCTTTCAGATTTGATAATTTACTTTATCAATTCACATTTTAATCTAATTAAAGATTCATTAAAACTCCACTTAGTTTTAATCTTTTCAAAAATCAATATCCTGTCTTTAACTGGGTTAAAGAACCAATGTCTTCTAAAACACGGTTCACGATAAACCCAAAATCACATTCAAATTCAATTCCAATTAAACATTATTTAATTGGTACACTTCATTAAATCTAAATAGAAAGATTTAATCTTTTTCTCTATTGGGCTTAAGAATTGGTGTTAATGAAGACACCATTCACGACAAATCCAAATCACATTTGATATTAAATACAAGGCTCTGAATAGAAAATATACCGGCTTATATTCAATATCAAATTCTGAAACCAACAAATATCGTATTGGAAATAACGATATAAAATATCTTTCAAATTCCCATAACAATATCTGTATAGTCACGAAATCCAACATCGAAATATTCCGAAGATAATTTCGATTCAACTCAAGTCCAATTCACGTATTGGAAATTCTGATTATTTTCAAAACCACTTTCAAATTCAATTTATTTATTTCAAAAATAAATTGATTTTAATTTTAGTTCAAAACTAGTTCATTTCGATAAAAATCTATTTTTATCTTTTCAAATGTGGATTTTTTTCATCCCATCTTCACAAATCATTTCTTAGGATTTTACACAAATTATTACTATTTTTAATAATTTTATCAAGGCTCGTACAGTTGATTTCCATCAACGGCCATCGAACTGCACTTACAGCGACCTTTTCCAAATTTGATTTGGACATAATTCCAAATCCAACCGTTAGATTTCTAATTTCAAATATTTGTTAGAAATCTCTTTTCGATACGAACCCAACGGTTCCGGTTTTAGGAGAATCCGACGGTCGGATCTCCCGCAACGTCAATTTGAAGTCAATGGTCGAAATTCACGAACTGCCGCGGCGTGGCGCGTTCTATTCAGGCCATTATATATAATATATATATATATATATTATATATATCGTCGATTTCCTTTTAAAACGTATTTTATAAATCGTTTTAAATTCGTTTTCGAAATGATTTCAACTTCATATTCAATTTCGAATCGAAATTGAATATTCCACATCATCGATATTCAAATGATAATATTTTCAAAACATTATATTTTGAAATCACTTCCTTTTCTATATTCATTTTAAAAACGAATATAATCGATATGAATATCGCTCACATCAAAATGGCACAACTCTAATCAACACGGCTTTATATATTTCAATAAATTCGTTATTCTATTCAACAAATGAATATTTATTCTATTCAACACATGAATATATATTTCTTTCAACACATGAGTACTGTCAACACATGACTACTATATTTTTTTAATATATTTTATAAAACTATGGTATCTATCGTTTGATTCTTAAATCAGACTCCAACTGGAAAGTAGTAAGAGAATGATCCCCTAGGTATTAACGCCGAAGGCCGGAACCAATATCAGATCAATACCCTGGAAACCACTCATCTTATCTATTTTCCAGTTAGTTTCTAACTTTAAATATGATAAAGAAGTAAATTTTATTGTTAAATTATTTCTTTCAACACACGACAATTCTCAACACATGATTATTCTTTATTTTCCCAATTGGAATGAGGCCCAATCAATTACCATATAATGTTAATTATATGGTTTCCATACAACACATGTATATAATAGCAACGATAAATAATCAACCATCATCCAAAGTGCACCACACAACTGCATGAGCATTAAATATAAATAATTAACGCTTATAACAGCTTGTCAATCAATCGATCGACATATAACTAATCAATCGGGATGAGTGTACGCCAAATATCATCCCAACACCCGTGTGGGGTTTCAAATCAACAAACATATATTTTTATTCACGCACACACGTTAAAAATAATATTTTTAACGATCAAAATTTTTTAACTATATAAATATTTTATTTCATTTCACATCACACAATCCATTTTCACAACACATCAAACAATCAAACATACAAGCCATCCATGGTCTGTGGACGACGGGTGTCGGGTGCTACTAAACACCGTCTGCATCCTAGTATATATATTTAACTAGAAATGAAGATTTAAAGTGAGAAGTTCTCACCAAAGCTAATCCAAACGCCACGACTCTTCTTGTGTAGAAATCTTCGTCGTTCCCGCCTTTTGTCACTTTCGTTGCCCGTAGCCACTACATATATAAAAATCATATTTTTATATTGTTGCTGTGCATATAAAAATTCTATTTTTATACTACTACTATATAGATAAAAATTCTATTTTTACACCGCTACTATATAGATAAAAATTCTATTTTTACACCGCTACTATACAGATAAAAATTCTATTTTTACACTGCTACTATATAGATAAAAATTCTATTTTTACACCGCTACTATATAGATAAAATAACTATTTTTATAACGGTGTTCATATAATAAAGATTATATTTTTATCACGCTATTCTCTATATAAAAATTTAGCCTTTTCAAATATAAAGATTTCGCCTTTTCAAATATTATATTTTTATTTCACTTCTCACATAATAAAAATTATATTTTTATTATACTACATATATAAAAATTATATTTTTATATTCTCTAACTTATAAAAATTAGATTTTTCTTACTTTACCTTAAAAAAAATCATATTTTTATATATTATATATATATACCTCAAATCTTCAACAACCAAAAGATCAAACCTTTAACAAACAAAAGATATATAAATTTTCATTATTTTATAAACAATGTTATATCCCTTCAAAATCAGATTTTTAAAACACGGGGTTATATATTAAAACCGATTTTTCAATTTTAAATCAAATTACATAGAAAGTAAACAAAATAAATAAATAAATAAACTTACAGGGAGTCATAGGGGGTGGGGATGCGCCGTTGGGGTTCGCTGGTGCGGCGCGGTGCTTCCAGTGGTCGGCGGATTGGGTGCGGGGGTGCGGAGGAGGGGGGAATCGAGGGGGGTGATGGCGAGATGGGGGAGGGAGTCGACGTAGGTGGAGTAAAGGGGGCGGAGGTGGTTGGATGCGGGTTTGGGGGATGCGGATTAGAAAGGGGAAGGAGAGGAGGAGACAGGAGCGAGAGGAGGGAGGCTGCGGAAGGGGCGCTGCTCCGCCACCTGCGGCGGCGCGGTGGTCCATCGTGGAGGGGCGACGATCGTTGCTCCTTCCCTTTCTCTTTTTTTTTACTATTTTTTTTCTTCTGAACGAATGAAGAACGAGGGGGGGCCAGAGTGATAAGGGATGAAGGGAGATTTTTTTATTTAATTATTTAAATTTCAAAAAGTTGACTTTTTATTTCGACCTCGAAACGAGGCCCACCGCATGTCTTCTCTAGTGTTTTACCCCCATTCCGAACACAATGGGATATGTATCATAAGCCAGTTCGGCCGTTTCGATCAGTTTTCGTCAAAATCAAAATATAACTCTATATATTGAATTGTGAACGCGCATTTCAATTTACCGGGTCCACATACTAACTAGAAAAATTCCAGAAAAATATTTTCTAGCTTCGTATTGACGATACGGTCCTAACAAAACTAGTTTCATCAAATTCTGAGACCGTTTGAAAAATGGCCAATTTCCAGTCGATTAAAATCAACTGAAACTGGTCAAACGTGTTTTACTTTACCTGAAACACCCCACCTCCGTTTAGGGTCACTCTCAAAGGGAATGCCCTAATTTTGGTGGAGGTTTATAAGTACAAGTCACAGATATACAAGACAGATATAAGAACACATATTTGTAAACAGCGGAAGAACAACAAACTTTTATTTCATAAGGTCAAATACGTGTTACAACAACATCCTTTCCAAAAACATAACATAACACTTTCATAATCTGTCTTGAGTACATTATTTAAAGAAGCATAAATAAAACATAGATAAACTGCAAAAGCCCCATAGTGGATTGTCCAAAGCCATAGTTCAAAACAGGAAAGTCCAAGCAATACATTTCTCTACTTCAAGCTGGATGTCAAGGCTGATCAAGCTGCTGTGTTCCCTCCCTGAGGACCTGGGGGGGAAACGGAAGAAAGAAGACGAAAGAAAAATAGAGTCAGACATAAATCCTGAGTAAGTCTAGTACTATTTTGTCTATGAATAAAGAACTGGGTATGATAAGTATAAACAAGAAGTGGGCAAGCACAATAAACTTGGTTAAGTTGTCTAGGGTCGAATATACTATCGTACCCCATGTTAATCTCTGAACCCATATAAACTAGTTTCCAACTGGCACCCCATAATCAGGGTGATGTGATCCATTCAATGATGATCGGCTCCTACTCGCATAGTTACATGTGTCTTACGGCCCCCGATGTCTGTAGTTACCTATGCTGGTCCCACCATGGGGTGTATCAAGTCCCATGGTGGCGACCCGACACAACCTTAGAGTGCACAGGTATGCTACTGGTGCCCAGTGCCTTATTTTTCTGCGCCGGAGTGTGTGCACGCCCGCACCCCGTTAGAACCTACACTGCTACACCACCGCCGTCGCTTTGACCTCTTACAATCAGCCCAGTAATCGTGCCCCACCCTGCCTAGTTTCAGGGTATCCTGATACACCTTTTAGGGTTACTGCTGAAAAGGGTCCCCCGCTACTAGGTTTTCTATCTCTAGCCAACATGCTAAGTTGGTTAAGTGTTTCCTAACCTAACCCCACCAGTCCGTTTAGTTTAGCATGTTCCATTTTGATTAAGTCTTTAGTTCACTTAATCCTAACAATCCTGACTCAGCCTTAATTGTCTTATTAAGGCCCTGACCTCTCACATTAGACAGGTATTGTTGTGGCTGCCTGTTGCCGGTTGGTTCCGGGCAGTCTTACGCCACAACTCAGTCTAACCTCGGGTCCTTGCTGGGCTCCATGTTTAACCTCCCACATTGGATAGGTATTGTTGTGACTACTGGACAGCCGGGCGGTTCCGGGCAGGTTTACATCACAACTCAATCCAACCTCGGGTTAAACACATCGTATGTTCTACATTTACATATTTTGTCATTCTTCTTTATTTCTTATATGTAAATATTTGCGGCCCATTATTAAGTTAATGGTGTAAAGTTTACACCAATCACTGGCCCAACCCATACTTGAATTTGGGCCCTTCTATTTTATATTTTCATTCATTAATTAATTTTAACCCAACGTTATTTTCCCCCGTTTTTACACGTCCGTTTATATATATTGGGCTTAGCCTTTTAAAGCCCAATTTAGCCATGCGAAAAGGGGAGGCTTAAAGCGTGATTACATACACAAAGAGGGGAATGTGAGCGCATGAACTTGCAATACGACGTTGGAAATACAAAATAGAAACTGGTGTACTTGCATAGTGGTAACATAGGTGACATGAATCAAGGCATGTGAACTTGCATAGGTTTAACTGCAACATGAACCTATATTCTTATTTATGCATAATGTCAAACATAAGCATGGCATTAATATTTCTAGCATAAGCATGGCATAATGTCAAACATAAGCATGGCATAAATATTTCTAGCATAAGCATGGCATAATGTCAAACATAAGCATGGCATAAATATTTCTAGCATAAGCATGGCATAATGTCAAACATAAGCATGGCATAAATATTTCTAGCATAAGCATGGCATAATGTCAAACATAAGCATGGCATAAATATTTCTAGCATAAGCATGGCATAATGTCAAACATAAGCATGGCATAATATCAAACATACTTATGCATAAATATTCCTAAACATGGTGTTTGCTTTAAACTTGCAAAAAGGGATTTTTGAGTCTAACCTAGCCATGTCTCACATATGTCATCATATAATTCTTGTAAAACAAGGTAGACTTAATCATGGATTTCAATTATGCCAAATATCATTCATAGCCTAGCCATATTCATAAGTTTGCAAAAGCATGTCTTAATACATGGATTATGGTGTCAAAATTCCAACATAGTTTCATATGAACTATAACAACCAAACTTGTTTCAATTACTTGCAAAACGATTTATGCACAAAAATATACATCATGATGGCATAATAACAAAGCCCCAAACTTGCATGAATTTCAATCAACTACATACATGTAGCTTCAACATAGATTACATAATTTGCGCAATATTCCAAGCGTATACTTGCATAGAACTACCGCATGTAGTTCTTTATAATTGAATGACATAATTCAGAATATCCAAACGTATATAAATTGATAAGACCGTACAAATATGAATTTTATTGCCACAATTCAAGCATACATATCTACACAATTGTTTATTCATACCAAAGTAATACTCTACTTACAATGGTTGCGGCGAATTCTCTAATTAAGAGATATGATTCCTTTGTTGAATTGATTGGCTTTAGGTTGCTTGAATTGCTTTAGGCTTTAGAACTTTCTTCCTAACTCTCTCTCTAGTTGGCGGCTACTCTTAGTCGTTCCTCAGCAACATGGCGGCTATGTTCTTAATTTTGAATGAATAGATTAGGGTTTAGTCTAGGGTTGTTTATATAGAGGTTAGGAATTGATTAGGACCATTGATGTTGCTAGGTTAGATCGTAGCCATTCATTAGATAGAGAGACCAATTAGAACCCGCCATCTAGCCCTAATGACAAAGCAGACCACAGAAATTCGACCAAACACAGACCTGGCCAGCCAGGTTGACTGGGCTCGACCAGGTCGACAGCCCTGTCGACATGGGTAGCCCAGGTCGACAGCCCAGTCGACCTGGGTGGCCCAGGCGGGTGTTCTTCCACCCTGGCCCATTGGGCCCCACTTCGGAATATTTAATTATTTAATTCTGTTTGAATTTTAAATTTAATTCAAAACTTCCGAAGGCCATATCTTCTTCATACGGACTCCGTTTTTCGAAAACTCGGACTCTATTTCGCGTATTTTTCCGAGACGAACGCAATGGCGTATCCCGTTTCCCTTGGTTCTTTGATTTCAAATTAATTATACTTTAATTTGCTAATTTCATAGTTATAGAATTTTCGGGGTGTTACATTCTCCCCCACTTAAAAGGATTTCGTCCCCGAAATCTTCAAGTTAGGAGGAATGTATATCCTAACATCCAATCATCCATCTACTCATCCATCAAACACGAGCATCCATTGTCCTTAAAAGATTTCTAATGCTTCATGATCATATGCGAAGTGTGTGTGTACATGTACTTATCTAATGCAAAATCAGGCGGTTTACTGATTCAGTTGACCTCCTTAATGCGAATTATGTAAGTGCCATGAATCCATTATGTATGCAAATTTTCCTATTCATGATTCTACATGAGTGCACAATCATTCAATACAAATGCAGCATCCACATGTCAACACATTAAAGTTCAACCACATACGATTGCAAACATATATGCATATGCAATATGAAGTGACTGAGCCGATCTAAAACCTAGATTGTGTGTGTATATGCAACCACGAGCAACCACTAGCAATCACTTGCAACCACTTGCAATCATCATCCATAACATGTTTCAACTACATGTTTCCATCCAAAAAGATTCTACCTAAAAGATACGGTCGAGGAAATATACCTAAAAAGATAGATAAAAGCGCAACTTAAGGAAAAGGAAAGATCAAGGATGTACCCTCGAACAGAAAAGGGTAGGCTGTACGGATTCTAGCTTCAGTTTCCCAAGTCGCGTCTCCCTCGGCGTCGCTCCACTGGACTTTGACGAGCTTGACTTCGCGGTTGCGTAGCTTCTTCACTTCCGTTCCTAAGATGCGGGTTGGAACTCTCCTTATGGTTGCTTCGCGTTCCACTTCGGCCTCTTCGAGGATATTTGGCTCTACCACTTCAGCAGTCTCATGTAGACATTTTCGGAGATGTGAAACGTGAAAAACGTTGTGGACTCCGGCCAACTTCTCGGGTAGCTCTAATCTATAGGCCATTTTCCCAATCTTCTCGATGATAGGGAATGGCCCTATGAATCTTGGCGCTAGCTTTCCTGTGGTTCCAAAACGAACAACGTTCCTTAGCGGTGATACCTTGAGAAAAACTCTGTCTCCCACTTCGAATTCAAGGTCGGTCCTTCTCTTGTCGGCGTAGGACTTTTGTCTGTCTTGGGCCGTCTTCATCCTTCTTCGTATTAAGTCTACTTTCTCTGAAGTCTCTCGGATCATATCTGGTCCAAGTATGAGCTTATCCGTGGACTCCCACCAACAAGTGGGCGATCGGCACGGTCTTCCATATAAAGCTTCGAAGGGCGCCATTCCGATGGTTGCTTGATAGCTGTTGTTGTAGGCAAATTCCACCAAAGGAAGGTGGTCTTCCCTTGTCCCTCCGAAGTCAAGGACGCATAGTCTTAAGAGGTCTTCCAAAACTCTGTTCACTCTCTCTGTTTGGCCATCGGTTTGGGGATGATAGGCTGTGCTCAAGCATAACTGCGTTCCTACGGCTTCTTGCAGACTCCGCCAAAACTCGCTGGTGAAAATGGGGTCTCGGTCACTAACAATGCTAGATGGTATTCCATGGAGTCGTACGATTTCCTTGAGATAAAGTGATGCTAGGGATGAGGCAGTTCTTTTACTTTTGACAGGTAAAAAGTGGGCGCTTTTAGTAAGCCTATCCACTATTACCCAAATGCTAGTGTTGCCTCTCCTAGACCTAGGCAGCCCATCGATGAAGTCCATTGAGATGCTATCCCACTTCCACTGCGGGACCTCCAAAGGATGTAGCAGTCCGCCAGGCTTTTTCTGTTCCGCCTTAACCTGTTGGCACACCATACACTTAGAAACGAATTCAGCCACGTCCTTTTTCATGCCATTCCAGAAGAAAGTCCTTTTTATGTCTTTGTACATTTTATCTCCGCCTGGATGTATCGTCATCTTGGAGTGATGTGCTTCCTCGAGGACCTTCTTTATTAAATCTTTTGTCTGTGGGACGCATAGTCTTCCGTCTCGCCTTAGCAAACCTTTATCGTCAATGGAGTATCGGTTGAGGTGACTTGAAGTCTCACCCCTAATTAGCCTATCAATTATTTCCACAAGCTGAGGGTCTTCGCGTTGTGCTGTCCCTACTGAATCCACTAAAGTTGGGCGCACTTCGAGAGATGCAAGCAAGCCCGGTACGAAATCGGAGGAAGGCCTAAAGTCGAAGCTGGCTATAAACTCTAGGCTTTGTCTTTCAACAAACAACGGGCTTAGGGTCAATTTCTTTCGGCTCAACGCGTCTGCCACTACGTTGCCTTTGCCCGGAGTGTAGGAGATTTCGAAATCGTACGAGGCAAGAAACTCCATCCATCTTTGTTGCCTCAAGTTAAGATCCTTCTGCGAGAAAAGATATTTCAACGATTTATGGTCAGTGTAAAGTTCGAACTTCTCACCTAGGAGATAGTGTCGCCAAGACTTGAGTGCAAAGACGATGGCGGCTAACTCAAGATCGTGGGTTGGGTAGTTCTTCTCGTGCGCTTTCAACTGCCTCCCGCCATAAGCTACTACCCTTCCTTCTTGCATTAAGACAGCGCCTAGCCCTGTCCCACATGCATCCGTATAAACAGTGAACATCTTGCTCCCATCTGGCAGCGTCAAAACTGGGGCTGTTGTAAGAGCCCTTTTTAGTCGTTGGAAAGCAAACTCGCAATCCAAGTCCCAATTGAACACTAGATTCTTCTTAGTCAATTTCGTGAGCGGAGCTGAGATTTTCGCAAAATCCCTTATGAATTTTCGATAGAAACCTGCTAGTCCTAGAAAACTTCGGACCTCAGTTGCATTCCTTGGTGTCTTCCAATCCTGTACCGCCACTACCTTCGCAGGGTCCACTGCTAACCCTTGTTTGGATACTATGTGCCCAAGGAACCTTACCTCTTCCCTCCAAAAGTGGCATTTGGAGAATTTGGCTTTTAGTTGATGGACTCGCAAAGTTTCCATGATTGCCCTTAAGTGCTGAGCATGTTCCTCTTCACTCTTTGAGAAGATAAGGATATCATCTACGAAGACCACTACGAATTTGTTGAGGAAATCTCTAAATACCCTACTCATCAGGTCCACGAAGTAAGCAGGTGCATTTGTCAAGCCGAAAGGCATGACAAGCCATTCAAAGAAGCCGTCTGGGGTTCTGAACGCCGTTTTATCGATGCTATCTTCAGCCACCCTTAGCTGATGAAAACCGGTTGCTAAATCGAGTTGGGAGAAAACAGACGCTCCTACAAGCTGGTCAAATAAATCGTCAATTCTAGGGAGAGGGTGCCTATTCTTTTTCGTTAGCTTGTTGAGCTCCCTATAGTCAACACATAGACGGAGTGAACCATCCGCCTTTGTAGCGAACACCACCGGAGCGCCCCATTCTGAAATGCTCCTCCTAATGAACCCCTTCTCTAGAAGCTCTTTAATCTGTTTACTGAGCTCTTTCCTTTCCCGTGGAGCCATATGTCTAACGGGCAACGCAACGGGCTTTGCATTATCTACAAGATATATGCGGAAGTCTATTTCCCGCTTCGGAGGCAAGCCCTTCACCTCTTCGAAGACATCCGGATATTCCCGGACCACTCTAACTGATTTCAAATTTTCAACAGAGGCATCTAGCGATTCAAGATAACTAAGCATAACCGCATACGAAGGATTACAAGAAATTTCCAAAGTATTACCGAGCTGGGTTAGGAGCCTAACAACCCTTTTCTCACAATCAAGGATGGCCCCATTACTGGATAGCCAATCCATACCCAAAATCAAACCATAACCCGAAAAGCCCAAAACAAAGGCACTACATAGAAATTCTACGCTTAGAATAGAAATTTTCAATCCCATACAGATCATAGACAAATGAGCTGGGCCCCCAATTGGGTTTGAAACAATTAAGGGGTCCTCTACCATACTAGTTTTTAGGTGCAGAGATTCTACTAATGCAGACGAGATAAAGGAGTGTGATGCGCCAGAATCAAATAAAGTGCGAACGGGGTGATCATAAAGATAAAATACACTTTCTACAGAAGTATTTATACCTTGCTGTTGCAATGGTGGCGCTTCTAGCACATGAACCTGTGCCCCTGGGGTGGATCCAGTGCCCTGCCCCTGTCCTCGTTTCTTTGGGCAGTCCTTAGCCCTGTGGCCTGTCTGACCGCACGAAAAGCACCCACCATTCTCCTTGGCCTTCTTTTTCCGGCAGTCCTTTACTAAGTGCCCCACTTTGCCACAGAAATTACACTTCCTCTTCTCTTTGTTGCCTTTCCCGCCTTTCTTAAAGTCTGTCTTCTTAGGCTGCAAACCCTCTTTCTTCCCTTGAGAGCTTTCTGCCTTGGTCTCCTTCTTGCCCTTGTCCTCTTCATTCAGCAATGCCATTTGCACCAATCTTTCATATGTGGCTCCCATGGGTATATGGGTCATGGCCAAACTGTGTAATGGCTCATTTAACCCTTTGACGAAACGGAGAGCCTTCTTGTGTGGGGTGTTGACTAGGTCAAGTCCAAACCTAGCCAGCTCATCAAACTGATTCACATACTCTCTGACTGTCTTGTCCCCTTGCTTAAGAAATAAGAATTTTTCCAACTGCAAACTTCTTTCTGCATCTGAGAGAAATTTGGTCTCAAACCTTGCCCTAAAGTCCTCCCATGTCTCCACTGGTCTTTCAGCATTAGTGACTTCCCACCAGTAGGAAGCCTCGCCCTTCAATAGCCATACTGCCAATTGTACTTTTTGTCTATCTTCTACCTCAAAGATGATGAATAGGTCCTCCGTTTCTTTCAGCCAATTCCTAGCTGCCACGAAGGACTCAGTTCCATGGAAATCCCTTCCTCCCATAGCTTTGAAATCTTTACATATCTTAGCAAATGCGTTTCCCCATGCAGGAGGTGGAGGAAAAGGTGCTGCTGCAGCTGGATGATTTCCTTCCGCTGGGGGAGGAGGAACGGTAGGACCTGGCTGAGTGGCCCTTGCTTCTAAGAACCGTCTAAACCAACCAGGTATTGGCACACCTTCCGGCAAGTTAAGTTCTTGGGACATGCTGAAACAAAAAGGATAGATTCAAAACGAAGGATAAGAGATAATACCTATGGCTTTGGGGAGTGGACTTTGCTTTTTAAAATAAAATAATATTTCTTTCTTTTAAAAATGCTTCTTTAAATTTCCTTTTTGAAAATAAATTTTCAAAACTTTTTATCTTATCTGGTAAACCTATGCTCTGATACCAAGTGAAACACCCCACCTCCGTTTAGGGTCACTCTCAAAGGGAATGCCCTAATTTTGGTGGAGGTTTATAAGTACAAGTCACAGATATACAAGACAGATATAAGAACACATATTTGTAAACAGCGGAAGAACAACAAACTTTTATTTCATAAGGTCAAATACGTGTTACAACAACATCCTTTCCAAAAACATAACATAACACTTTCATAATCTGTCTTGAGTACATTATTTAAAGAAGCATAAATAAAACATAGATAAACTGCAAAAGCCCCATAGTGGATTGTCCAAAGCCATAGTTCAAAACAGGAAAGTCCAAGCAATACATTTCTCTACTTCAAGCTGGATGTCAAGGCTGATCAAGCTGCTGTGTTCCCTCCCTGAGGACCTGGGGGGGGAAACGGAAGAAAGAAGACGAAAGAAAAATAGAGTCAGACATAAAGCCTGAGTAAGTCTAGTACTATTTTGTCTATGAATAAAGAACTGGGTATGATAAGTATAAATAAGAAGTGGGCAAGCACAATAAACTTGGTTAAGTTGTCTAGGGTCGAATATACTATCGTACCCCATGTTAATCTCTGAACCCATATAAACTAGTTTCCAACTGGCACCCCATAATCAGGGTGATGTGATCCATTCAATGATGATCGGCTCCTACTCGCATAGTTACATGTGTCTTACGGCCCCCGATGTCTGTAGTTACCTATGCTGGTCCCACCATGGGGTGTATCAAGTCCCATGGTGGCGACCCGACACAACCTTAGAGTGCACAGGTATGCTACTGGTGCCCAGTGCCTTATTTTTCTGCGCCGGAGTGTGTGCACGCCCGCACCCCGTTAGAACCTACACTGCTACACCACCGCCGTCGCTTTGACCTCTTACAATCAGCCCAGTAATCGTGCCCCACCCTGCCTAGTTTCAGGGTATCCTGATACACCTTTTAGGGTTACTGCTGAAAAGGGTCCCCCGCTACTAGGTTTTCTATCTCTAGCCAACATGCTAAGTTGGTTAAGTGTTTCCTAACCTAACCCCACCAGTCCGTTTAGTTTAGCATGTTCCATTTTGATTAAGTCTTTAGTTCACTTAATCCTAACAATCCTGACTCAGCCTTAATTGTCTTATTAAGGCCCTGACCTCTCACATTAGACAGGTATTGTTGTGGCTGCCTGTTGCCGGTTGGTTCCGGGCAGTCTTACGCCACAACTCAGTCTAACCTCGGGTCCTTGCTGGGCTCCATGTTTAACCTCCCACATTGGATAGGTATTGTTGTGACTACTGGACAGCCGGGCGGTTCCGGGCAGGTTTACATCACAACTCAATCCAACCTCGGGTTAAACACATCGTATGTTCTACATTTACATATTTTGTCATTCTTCTTTATTTCTTATATGTAAATATTTGCGGCCCATTATTAAGTTAATGGTGTAAAGGTTACACCAATCACGGGCCCAACCCATACTTGAATTTGGGCCCTTCTATTTTATATTTTCATTCATTAATTAATTTTAACCCAACGTTATTTTCCCCCGTTTTTACACGTCCGTTTATATATATTGGGCTTAGCCTTTTAAAGCCCAATTTAGCCATGCGAAAAGGGGAGGCTTAAAGCGTGATTACATACACAAAGAGGGGAATGTGAGCGCATGAACTTGCAATACGACGTTGGAAATACAAAATAGAAACTGGTGTACTTGCATAGTGGTAACATAGGTGACATGAATCAAGGCATGTGAACTTGCATAGGTTTAACTGCAACATGAACCTATATTCTTATTTATGCATAATGTCAAACATAAGCATGGCATAAATATTTCTAGCATAAGCATGGCATAATGTCAAACATAAGCATGGCATAAATATTTCTAGCATAAGCATGGCATAATGTCAAACATAAGCATGGCATAAATATTTCTAGCATAAGCATGGCATAAATATTTCTAGCATAAGCATGGCATAATGTCAAACATAAGCATGGCATAAATATTTCTAGCATAAGCATGGCATAATGTCAAACATAAGCATGGCATAATATCAAACATACTTATGCATAAATATTCCTAAACATGGTGTTTGCTTTAAACTTGCAAAAAGGGATTTTTGAGTCTAACCTAGCCATGTCTCACATATGTCATCATATAATTCTTGTAAAACAAGGTAGACTTAATCATGGATTTCAATTATGCCAAATATCATTCATAGCCTAGCCATATTCATAAGTTTGCAAAAGCATGTCTTAATACATGGATTATGGTGTCAAAATTCCAACATAGTTTCATATGAACTATAACAACCAAACTTGTTTCAATTACTTGCAAAACGATTTATGCACAAAAATATACATCATGATGGCATAATAACAAAGCCCCAAACTTGCATGAATTTCAATCAACTACATACATGTAGCTTCAACATAGATTACATAATTTGCGCAATATTCCAAGCGTATACTTGCATAGAACTACCGCATGTAGTTCTTTATAATTGAATGACATAATTCAGAATATCCAAACGTATATAAATTGATAAGACCGTACAAATATGAATTTTATTGCCACAATTCAAGCATACATATCTACACAATTGTTTATTCATACCAAAGTAATACTCTACTTACAATGGTTGCGGCGAATTCTCTAATTAAGAGATATGATTCCTTTGTTGAATTGATTGGCTTTAGGTTGCTTGAATTGCTTTAGGCTTTAGAACTTTCTTCCTAACTCTCTCTCTAGTTGGCGGCTACTCTTAGTCGTTCCTCAGCAACATGGCGGCTATGTTCTTAATTTTGAATGAATAGATTAGGGTTTAGTCTAGGGTTGTTTATATAGAGGTTAGGAATTGATTAGGACCATTGATGTTGCTAGGTTAGATCGTAGCCATTCATTAGATAGAGAGACCAATTAGAACCCGCCACCTAGCCCTAATGACAAAGCAGACCACAGAAATTCGACCAAACACAGACCTGGCCAGCCAGGTTGACTGGGCTCGACCAGGTCGACACCCCTGTCGACAGGGCTGTCGACAGCCCTGTCGACATGGGTAGCCCAGGTCGACAGCCCAGTCGACCTGGGTGGCCCAGGCGGGTGTTCTTCCACCCTGGCCCATTGGGCCCCACTTCGGAATATTTAATTATTTAATTCTGTTTGAATTTTAAATTTAATTCAAAACTTCCGAAGGCCATATCTTCTTCATACGGACTCCGTTTTTCGAAAACTCGGACTCTATTTCGCGTATTTTTCCGAGATGAACGCAATGGCGTATCCCGTGTCCCTTGGTTCTTTGATTTCAAATTAATTATACTTTAATTTGCTAATTTCATAGTTATAGAATTTTCAGGGTGTTACATTACCACGCTCACATATTGATTCAGAAAATTATGAAATTTGGAATCTAGCAATAACTAGACATCACGGATCCAACGAAATTGGTTTCGTCGAAATCCGAGGTCATTTGCAAAATGGCTATTTTCGAGGGCCGAAATTCCATAGCGACTATTCTAAAATTTCAACTGGACATAACTTTTGACCCCCGCTATGAAATTTTGATTTTTCGGATTCATTGGAAAGATATTCTCAATTAGATTCTAATATTTTTGGTTTCGCTAAAATCCGGTTTATTTTGCACCCGGTACATTCATTTGAAGTTTGAAATCGAATTATCGAACTACCGTGCCATTTTCAATTCCTTTTATAATTTAAAATAAATATTTATATTCTAACGACGTCGTATATAAATATATACGTTCGAATTATATTAAAAATGAATTTCTTGTCGATATTATTTAAAATAATTCATTTTAAATATTCAAAATTCATTAAAATTGCCAAAATAAAAATTTTAAACTGGCTCGCATTTCCGGGTTGTTACAATCTCCCCTACTTAAAACTTTTCGTCCCCGAAAAGGAATGAAGTTGAAAGTTGTTTAACTAATCAACTCAACTTCCATTATTTTCGCTACGGCTTAAGTTCTTCAACCTTTCAGTTTCTAAGAACTTTTCAAATTTTTCAAAAATTTGGCTAACACCCTAAATTTTCGAAAAATTTCGCCATAACCTCCCCTGCACCGGGGACTTCGGGATATTTCATATAGCCTCCCATGGCCTTCTTCAATCCAAAAGAAAAAGCGAAGCGGCTAGCCAATCGGCTCATAAAATCATCATCACCCAAACAAAACAGTAAATTATGGTAAACATGTACCTATTTGTTGGGCAAACAAATTTTATTCTTCTGCTCTAGCATCCTTGCTATGACCTGTTCAATGTAAGTACATGTATATGCATGCATTTGTAATCATTTTCAATACATTTCAATATTTGGTTCTATTAGGCGTAATGGTTCAAAATTTCAAACAAATAGACAAAGAACACAACCATCAATCAATTAGTGGATTAGAATTTCAAAAACATAACTTTAATACATAGTCAAAAATCATGTTTTGATGCCAAATCACAACAATAATCCTATCTAGTTTTGGTTCTCACACCAGTCTAATGGAAATATATAGATATCGCACCTTCGCCACTCGAAAATAAATACCGGTGATGGTATACTTCATCATCAGGACCGTGTCCGGGCGACTAGAGTGTGATTCTATATCTATCCAGTATATTAAAACTTCGAATATACGTTCATGACGCGTATATGCAAAACCTTTATATACTCGATTGTCCAAATTCAATATAAATAAAATATTCAAATACGTATAAAACGATTTAAATTTTCAAAACAAAATTGTTTTCATTTGAAAAATATACTCTTCACACTCGTTCTAGGATACTACTGATCCTATCTCTAACGAGTCATTCTAATTGGATATTACTAATCCAATATCTGAATAATTCTTTCGTTCGGTTCTAATGTGTCTTGTTCTCGAGCTCTGTAACCAAAGCTCTGATACCAGCTGTAGTGACCCGTAACTTCTCCATCTCCGAAGAGAAGAGAAAGAACGAATTACCTTGAGAACACGACATAATAGAACGCAAACGGAAGAACATTTCATTGTTATTACAACAATTCCATCAGAATACAAGAATATACAGAGTATGAGTACACAAAATACATTCGATAAATATCAGAGATTACAATAAATTACATAGCAGCGGAAAAATAATACAAAACACAACTAGAAGAGATATACGGATACAGAGCTTTCCGGATATCATTCCAGCTGCAAACCAGGATCCTGTGAATATAAATCTGCAAAACCAAAACTACTAGCTTCCCGTGTCGAAAAATAAGGGCACTCAGAGTTTAGGTTAAAACAATAAACTCCAGGTCAGTCATGTGACTGGTGTGAGAACGAAAACAGTTATTAATCTTTATTTTAAAGAAGAGTAATTCAAGGGACCATGCCGTATAACACGGAACGGGTTTCCTCCCAAGAACACTAGTGCATATAACAAAACAGCACAATGCTTTTTGGAAAAATGAAGCTATTATAAGACCCAGGTCCCATCACACAATGCAACGCAAGCCGGAGGATAGGGTTTTCCCTTATAATAGCCAAACATGCTTGGTACGTTCAAAACAAATCATTTGATAATATTATAAGTGTATAGTGTCAAAACAATTTCAATCATAAATATCAATCATAGACGGCATGGGTACCATATATCATGTCGCCATACTAGTTCTACAAATAAAACCGCAATTCACGTATTGGAAATTGGATTTCCGTCATGAGTCGAGGCAAGGGGCAAGCTCCTCTCCGATTCGAGACAATCTAGCAAATATCCCAGGACCGCACACAGCAATCCTTGGATCTTCAGGGCCGGTCCTCTCTTACTTTTGAGGATTAATTATTCCTGAACACACATTTCCCTGTCCTAACAGACCTATATCTGAGGCGCCTTGTATCCAAAAACCACACAGGTGAAAAGTATATAAATGTCAACCAGTTTTAAGCACTGACACCACCCCTAGCTAGAAAGAAACGTCGTGCTCTCCCTGTAGTCACTATCCCGTTTTTGACCCATACCGAGGTGTGAGGCTCGCGAATTCACGCTATACACAAAGTTGCGCCACACAGGCTGTGCTTTGATCATCAACCACAAGACTTTGCTTTTCAACAGAAGCCTTGATCAATTGCTACTTACGCGTGCCACACTGGCAATTCACTCCATGCGACTGATGTCCATCGATATACAACCTCTGAGCTCGTACATCTCAGAGAAGGGCGTTAAGCAAGAGAATAAATTCTCTGCCGCCAAACAGATGTATATTTAATAGAGATAAATCAACATAGAATAAAATCTAATGTCAGACACACAGTCCATTTACAAGTTCGTTCCGGGTCTGAACGAAACCGGAGGCACTTTCCTCGCATATCCATCAATCTTCAAGCACGTCTGGAAGATCACCAACTGTTTCCCTCATCTTGGGTGTACAGCCCAATCAAGATCATCAGTAATCACCCAAACGATGTGAAGACTTCCGGTCTTCAACCACCGTCTTCATCTTCGACATATCGTCGAATCGGTTATTTAGAATGGGTAGAAACCCGGCCTTTCTGAATAACCCACGTATATAATAAACAAATGTTACACAAACACAACAAACGCCTCATTCCAATTTAGAATATTCTTTTATTCACAAAATCACATTCTTAGGGAAAGGTTCCCATTAATTTTATCCAAGATAAATTCTTCTAAATTTATTCTTTAATCTTCCTTTGGATATCATTTCAAACAAGTCGGGATTAGCGAACCACACCGAAGTAATTATTTATTTTATTTCCCAATCCCAACCTATATATCCCATGGAGAAAAACTGGTAATACTCCATATCTAACACCACGGTGTTATCGGTAAAATTAATTACCATTTCACGTTCAAATCTAATTAAAGATTTAACTATCACTTTAGAGCAAAACTGGTGGTACTCCATTCTCGATCACCTTTCAGATTTGATAATTTACTTTATCAATTCACATTTCAATCTAATTAAAGATTCATTAAAACTCCACTTAGTTTTAATCTTTTCAAAAATCAATATCCTGTCTTTAACTGGGTTAAAGAACCAATGTCTTCTAAAACACGGTTCACGATAAACCCAAAATCACATTCAAATTTAATTCAAATTAAACATTATTTAATTGGTACACTTCATTAAATCTAAATAGAAAGATTTAATCTTTTTCTCTATTGGGCTTAAGAATCAGTGTTAATGAAGACACCATTCACGACAAACCCAAATCACATTTGATATTAAATACAAGGCTCTGAATAGAAAATATACCGGCTTATATTCAATATCAAATTCTGAAACCAACAAATATCGTATTGGAAATAACGATATAAAATATCTTTCAAATTCCCATAACAATATCTGTATAGTCACGAAATCCAACATCAAAATATTCCGAAGATAATTTCGATTCAACTCCAGTCAATTCACGTATTGAAAATTCTGATTATTTTCAAAACCACTTTCAAATTCAATTTATTTATTTCAAAAATAAATTGATTTTAATTCTAGTTCAAAACTAGTTCATTTCGATAAAAATCTATTTTTATCTTTTCAAATGTGGAATTTTTTTCATCCCAGCTCTTCACAAATCATTTCTTAGGATTTTACACAAATTATTACTATTTTTAATAATTTTATCAAGGCCCGTACAGTCGATTTCCATCAACGGCCATCGAACTGCACTTACAGCGACCTTTTCCAAATTTGATTTGGACATAATTCCAAATCCAACCGTTAGATTTCTAATTTCAAATATTCATTAGAAAGCTCTTTTCGATACGAACCCAACGGTTCCGGTTTTAGGAGAATCTGACGGTCGGATCTCCCGCAACGTCAATTCGAAGTCAATGGTCGAAATTCACGAACTGTCGTGGCGCGGCGCGTTCTATTCAGGCCATTATATATATAATATATATATATATTATATATATTTCGTCGATTTCCTTTTAAAACGTATTTTATAAATCGTTTTAAATTCGTTTTCGAAACGATTTCAACTTCATATTCAATTTCGAATCGAAATTGAATATTCCACATCATCGATATACAAATGATAATATTTTCAAAACGTTATATTTTGAAATCACTTCCTTTTCTATATTCATTTTAAAAACGAATATAATCGATATAAATATCGCTCACATCAAAATGGAACAACTCTAATCAACACGGCTTTATATATTTCAATAAATTCGTTATTCTATTCAACAAATGAATATTTATTCTATTCAACACATGAATATATATTTCTTTCAACACATGAATATTCTCAACACAAGAGCACTGTCAACACATGACTATTATATTTTTTTAATATATTTTATAAAACTATGGTATCTATCGTTTGATTCTTAAATCAGACTCCAACTGTAAAGTAGTAAGAGAATGATCCCCTAGGTATTAACGCCGAAGGTCGGAACCAATATCAGATCAATACCCTGGAAACCACTCATCTTATCTATTTTCCAGGTAGTTTATAACTTTAAATATGATAAAGATGTAAATTTTATTGTTAAAATATTTCTTTCAACACACGACAATTATCAACACATGATTATTCTTTATTTTCCCAATTGGAATGAGGCCCAATCAATTACCATATAATGTTAATTATATGGTTTCCATACAACACATGTATATAATAGCAACGATAAATAATCAACCATCATCCAAAGTGCACCACACAACTGCATGAGCGTTAAATATAAATAATTAACGCTTATAACAGCCTGTCAATCAATTGATCGACATATAACTAATCAATCGGGATGAGTGTACGCCAAATATCATCCCAACACCCGTGTGGGGTTTCAAATCAACAAACACATATTTTTATTCATGCACACACGTTAAAAATAATATTTTTAACGATCAAATATTTTTAACTATATAAATATTTTATTTCATTTCACATCACACAATCCATTTTCACAACACATCAAACAATCAAACATACAAGCCATCCATGGTCTGTGGACGACGGGTGTCGGGTGCTACTAAACACCGTCTGCATCCTAGTATATATTTTTAACTAGGAATGAAGATTTAAAGTGAGGAGTTCTCACCAAAGCTAATCCAAACGCCACGGCTCTTCTTATGTGGAAATCTTCGCCGTTTCCGCATTTTGTCACTTTCGTTGCCCGTAGCCACTACATATATAAAAATCATATTTTTATATTGTTGCTATATATATATAAATTCTATTTTTACACTACTACTATATAGATAAAAATTCTATTTTTACACCGCTACTATATAGATAAAAATTCTATTTTTACACCGCTACTATGTAGATAAAAATTCTATTTTTACACCGCTACTATATAGATAAAAATTCTATTTTTATAACGGTGTTCATATAATAAAGATTATATTTTTATCACGCTATTCTCTATATAAAGATTTAGCCTTTTCAAATATAAAGATTTCGCCTTTTCAAATATAAAGATTTCGCCTTTTCAAACATTATATTTTTATTTCACTTCTCACATAATAAAAATTATATTTTTATTATACTACATATATAAAAATTATATTTTTATATTCTCTAACTTATAAAAATTAGATTTTTCTTACTTTACCTTAAAAAAAATCATATTTTTATATATTATATATATATAAACCTCAAATCTTCAACAACCAAAAGATCAAACCTTTAACAAACAAAAGATATATAAATTTTCATTATTTTATAAACAATGTTATATCCCTTCAAAATCAGATTTTTAAAACACGGGGTTATATATTAAAACCGATTTTTTTAATTTTAAATCAAATTACATAGAAAGTAAACAAAATAAATAAATAAATAAACTTACAGGGAGTCATAGGGGGTGGGGATGCGCCGTTGGGGTTCGCTGGTGCGGCGCGGTGCTTCCAATGGCCGGCGGATTGGGTGCGGGGGTGCGGAGGAGGGGGCGAAATCGAGGGGGTGATGGCGAGATGGGGGAGGGAGTCTGTAACACCCCACGTCCATTAATGTCACTCACAAAGGGAATGCATTAACTTCCATGGAGGTTTTAAGTGAATATAGAACAGAAAAATTACAACAAGACAGATAATAAGTGGTACTTGAAAAATCTAAAACTTCATTTTATTGCAGCGAAAATTAAACATGTTTGTTACATCACAAAACCATAAATCAGAGTCAAGTACAATGTCCATCTTCATAAAACAAAATACATAATCCCATTACACAAATAGCCATTAAAGAAGATAACAAGCTGGACTTTACTTCAAGGGTCCATGCTTTCCAAAGAGATGAAGCAATCCAATCAAACTCCACTAGAGTTGGGCCCAACCTGAGGACTTGGAGGGGGAAAAAGGATAGAAATGGAGGGGGTCAGACATAAAGTCTGGCGAGTATGACAATTCTAACAATACTATTATCAAAATAACTAGACTAAGACATAAGCTGGAAGACAAGTAAATGTCTATGAACTATTAGGTATGGAATGAACAGATAAAGATAACGTGAAGGATAATGTTAAAGGCATACCTAATTACTATCGAGTAATTACTACACTGCACCGCACATTACTACACTGCACCGCACATTAATACACTGCACCGCACATTACTACACTGCACCGCAGATTAATACACTGCACCGCACCAGTCACCCTAAAGGTTGATCCCACTTGCTTCACACAGAAATTATAGCCTTGCGTACCCCTAGCTGACTACATAGGTGCCGCCTGCCCCTACCTCCACTAGGTGTACCCACCACCCACTTTCGATCGGCTCCCTACTCGTAGATACCCGTGCTGGCCCCAAAGTGGGGTGTATCACTCCCCTAAAGTGGCAACCCGATACAACTGAGAATGCACGGCTTATACCTACACGGTGCAACAATGTCTTACCTACCAGCCCGGGTCCACACACGCATATGAAACCCGTTGGACTTGCGTTGCCACCGCTCCCCGTTTTGGCCTCTTATAGTCAAGCCCAGTATGCGTGTCCCGTCCTCGACTTGGGTCAAGCCCACAAAGATACGTTTGAGTTACTGGTTGAAATGGGCCCCCAAAGGCTACCCACCTAAGCTTGTCAACAATAGTATATCCCACTTAACCCTCTTAGTCATGTTCATTTACATGTGTGTTTGGTTAAGTCTTACTAATCATATTTCTCATGCCACTAAGGGCACCCACTAGATTCCTCATGCCACCCAAGGCACCTACTTAACCCCTATGTCCCACTTTACATGTTTATCTGGTTAAGTATTTCTTAATTCATTCAGGCCATAACCTCGTAAAGACCTCTCACATTAGACTGGCATTTATGGCAGCTGGATTTGCCGGGCGGGTCCGGGCAGTCTTACACCATAAAAGAGTCTAACCTCGTGTCTTTACAACTGTTATGCTTTAGTTTAGGCCTAGGACCTCTCACATTGGGCTGACATTTGTGACCACTGGATTTGCCGGGCGGATCCGGGCAGGTTTACGTCACAAACGAGTCCAACCTCGTGTCCTAAGCATTGATTATCACTTATAATCTTTTACCCCAATTTTAATAATTCCCTATCCAAATTATTAATTAAGTCCACTTTTATTGATGTCCATAATTGACTCAATTATGTTCATCCACTCATGGTATGCAAAATCATATCAATTGCACCCCAACATCTTATTATTAAATCCTTAATATTACCCCTACCCCACGTTTATACGTTCGCTTATTCAACGCATAATATAGGCTAGACTTGAATAGTCTAACACATAGCACAAAGATAAATTATCGCAACATATAGACAATTAAAATAAATCTAATCATAATAGGGGTGAAACTTGCATAAACTACTCATGTTAAGGATCAAAAGGTGTCAACTTGTTAAATGTCACAATTTACATGATATGATCATAGCCCAAATCTATACATAAACTTGCATATGGGGTTTTTAGGCAGCATAATGATGGTGTGAACTAGCATAGGGTATCACATATGTAATAGCATAATCCTAGATGTCATAATAGATGTCATGGCATATGTTCATAACTTTTCTAATCAATCTAACTTGCATATGTAACTTGTCATATAGATCAACATAGCCCAAACATGATGATTTAATTAATATGAACTAACTAGCATAGATGGCTTTTTAACATGTATGATTCATCACAACTTAGCCTAGAAACTTTCAACATACATTCCATCATCATAGCATGATTTACAACATATAGGATATCATCACCACATAGCATAGGATTAATAACATACATGATAACATATACGACAATTCACATCATCTACTCATAATCCATTCATGACTTAACCTAATTAAAATGATAATAATCTTGTTAAGACTATCATACTCATAATTTAGAGAAGAAAAGAGAGTCTTTCTTTGCTTTAGAGTTGATTAGAATTAGAATTGAATTAGCTTTTCTTCCTTCTTAGTTGGCGGCGTCTCCACTGATTTCCGTGGCGACGGTATGACGGTAACTATTCTATTTTTCTTATGAATTAGGGTGAGAGACTACCTAGGTATTTATAGAGTTAGGATTAATTTTAGACCGTCAGATCAACTCAGAACTAATCCCAGCCAACCAGATTAGGTCAAAACCCTAATGGGTCATTACTCAATTAAAAACAGGTCAGCTAGAAACCCTAGCCGCCAGACCAGGTCGACACCCAGGTCGACACTATAGTCAACCTGGGGAGGGGGGGGGGGAAGTCGACATGGTAGTCGACTGGGGGGGGGGGAAGGTTGACACTAGTGTCGACTCCCCAGTCGACCTGCCTGGGCGGGAATTTTCCCGCCCGCTTCTGCACTTTCTGTTTGAATTTTAAATTTTCTGCGAGCTGTTTTGAATTTTCTGAAACTTCCGATGGCCATAACTTCTTCATACGAAGTCCAATTCACGCAAACTCGGACTCTATTTCAACCAGAATTCTGAGACGAACACAATGGCGCAACCCGTTTCCCACAATTCTCACGTCTGAGATTAGTTATTATTTAATTTGTGAATATTAATATTAATACAATTACGGGGTGTTACATTCTCCCCTCCTTAAAGGATTTCGTCCCCGAAATCTTCAAGTCAAGAAGAATGTATATCCTAACATCCAAACAACCATCTACTCAACCATCAAACACAGGCATCCATTGTCCTTATAGACTTCTAATGCTTTCATTTTTAAATGCACAGTGTGTGTATATGTCCCTATCTAATGCAAAATCAGGCGGTCCACTGATTCAGTTGACCTCCTTAATGCAAACCATGATAGTGCCATGCATCCATTATGTGTGCAAGAGTTCCTTAATGCTACATATTATCTCTATATGCGTGCACAATCATCATCTGAATGCAGCATCCATATGATTAAACAATCATCATACATCCATTTTACTAAATACAGCCATTTATATGCAATATGCAATATGAAGTGACCGAGCCGATCTAGTGCCTAATAGTGTATGTATATGCGTCCACGAGCAACCACTAGCAACCACTTGCATCCACTTTGCATTCATCATACATAACACGTCTCACACACATGTTTCAACCATAGGATTATCCTAACTAAAGTTCAAAGATACTAGCGAGAGGATACGCTAAAGGTAAGATAAGTACAAGATAAGCGATAAAGGAGAAATTAAAGGACATACCCTCGAAAAGAAAAGGGTATCGTGAATGCATCTTCTCTTCTGTTTCCCAAGTAGCGTTGCTCTCATCATCTCCCCATTGTACTTTGACTAGCCTGACCTCTCGATTTCTCAGCTTCTTAATCTCCAACCCAAGAATGCATGTAGGAGCTCGTCGAATCGTCGCATCACGCTCTATCTCCACCTCTCTAAGCAAACTCGGCTCTACCACCTCCGCGGTCTCGTGCAAGCACTTCCTCAAATGTGATACATGGAATACGTCGTGTACACCACTAAGTCTCTCCGGCAACTCCACTCTATATGCCATTTGTCCAATCTTCTCCTTAATAGGAAATGGCCCTACAAACCTTGGTGCTAACTTCCCAACAGACCCAAAGAGAACAACGTTCCGTAATGGAGACACTTTGATAAAACCATGTCCCCAACCTCAAATTCAAGATCCGTCCTCCTCTTATCCGCATATGATTTCTGCCTATCTTGCGCTGCTTTCATCCTCCTTCGAATCAAGTCGATCTTCTCCGAAGTCTCTCTAATCATATCAGGCCCAAGTAAGATCTTATCCATAGATTCCCACCAACATGCAGGTGAACGACAAGGTCGTCCATAAAGAGCTTCGAAAGGTGCCATGCCAATGCTAGACTGAAAGCTGTTATTATATGCGAACTCCACTAACGAAAGATGCTCTTCCCATGTACCCCAAAAGTCTAGGATACATAGCCTCAAAAGGTCCTCTAGGATGCGATTCACCCTCTCGGTCTGGCCGTCCGTCTGAGGATGATATGCGGTGCTCAAACATAACTGAGTCCATACCGCCTCTTGTAAGCTTTTCCAAAATTCGCTAGTGAAAATAGGATCGCGGTCGCTCACTATGCTAGAAGGAACACCGTGCAAACGAACTATCTCTCGGACGTATACAGAAGCTAACCATGGAGCAGTCCTCTTACTCTTCACGGGAATGAAATGGGCACTCTTAGTAAGTCTATCTACTATAACCCAAATCCCCGTATTACCCTTCCTCGATCTCGGTAATCCGTCAATAAAGTCCATCGAGACGCTTTCCCACTTCCATAGGGGAACCTCCAATGGGTGAAGTAACCCACCGGGTTTCTTGCTCCGCTTTTACTTGTTGGCACACCAAGCATCTAGCAACATACTTGGCCACGTCCCTCTTCATACCGGCCCAAAAGAAAACTCGCTTCATGTCTTTGTACATCTTGTCCCCGCTGGGATGAATGGTCATCTTCGAACGATGTGCATCGTCAGGAATAGTCTTCCTTAGGTCATCGTCTTTTGGTACACAAAGTCTACCGTCCCTACGTAACCAACCCTTATCATCTAGGGTATACCTACGGAGATGGCTTGATGACTCCCCTCCTTTGAGATTTTCTACTAACTCAACCAACTGTGGGTCGTCTCGCTGTGCCTCGCCAATCCATCCCAAAAGCGTAGGTCTAACCTCCAAGGATGCTAGCAGACCGGGTACAAAGTCAACGGAAGGTCTAAAGTCAAACATCGATATGAATTCTAAACTTCGCCGCTCAACAAACAAAGGACTTAAGGATAATCTTTTTCTACTTATGGCGTCTGCCACCACGTTACCCTTGCCAGGGGTATAGGCTATTTCGAAGTCGTAGGATGCTAAAAACTCCATCCACCTTTGCTGCCTTAAGTTCAAGTCCTTCTGAGAGAACAAGTATTTTAAAGATTTGTGGTCAGTGAATAATTCGAATCTCTCGCCAAGAAGATAATGACGCCAAGACTTAAGCGCGAAAACAATAGCGGCCAACTCTAGGTCGTGCGTGGGGTAATTCTTCTCATGCGCTCTCAACTGCCTTCCACCATAGGCTATTACCCTACCCTCTTGCATTAAGACTGCGCCTAGTCCCGTCCCACAAGCGTCAGTATAAACAGTAAATGGCTTACTCCCGTCTGGCAGTACTAAGACTGGGGCTGAGGTCAAAGCTCTCTTCAAACGTTGGAACGCATCATCACAATCTACGTCCCATGTGAAAACTAGGTTCTTCTTCGTCAAGCGTGTTAATGGAGCTGATATCATTGCGAAGTCTTTGATAAACTTCCTATAGTAGCCAGCCAACCCCAAGAAACTTCTCACTTCGGTAGCATTTTTAGGAACCTTCCAATCTTGGATGGCCACCACCTTCGCAGGATCCACCGCTATTGTAACACCCCGAATTTTCTATTAACACTAAAGTTGCTAAAATATTAATAAGTGTGTAAGAGAGGGGATGTATCTAATATGAATATAAAAATATTAATAAGTGTGTAAGAGAGGGGATGTATCTAATATGAATATAAAAATATTAATAAGTGTGTAAGAGAGGGGATGTATCTAATATGAATATAAAAATATTAATAAGTGTGTAAGAGAGGGGATGTATCTAATATGAATATAAAAATATTAATAAGTGTGTGAGAGAGGGGATGTATCTAATATGTATATAAAAACAATAATAAGGGGGATGTATCTAATATGTACATTGTAGAAAATATATATATATTTATGACATGAATAGAAGTTTATTAATATGCTGAGTGTTTGCTGAGTCACTTCTGACTCATTGCTGAGTCAACAAGATAAACCCCATCTTGTCTGGACGGCTGCGGTTATTTCTAGGTTAAATCTAATGGCCTAAACGCATTCTAAAATCTATAAATAAGTGGGTAGACCCTAGACCTAAATCACTTGTAAAATTAGAGAAGCTACCGTCATGCTGCTGCCATGGAGTTCAGCATAGCCGTCACAAACTAAGAAGAGGAAGCCTAATCATCTACAACTAAATCTACACAAATCAAATCAAAAGATCTCTCTTTCTCTAATTCTTTTCTTTTGTTGGTGAGTATGATGATTCTCACAAGACTATTACAAACTAATTTGACTCAGTTATGAATGGATCACAAGAAAGTGATGTGATTTGTAATTGTAAATTCTATATATTGTGGATTCTCTTATTATGTTATTATGTTGTCGTATGATGTAAATTATATATGCTATGTCATGCTATGTCGAGAATCATGTTAAGCTATGTTATACTATCACACTATGCCATCTTATAAATCATGCTATATTATGTTGAAAAATCATGATGTTGTTGGATCATGCTTAAAGTTATGTTTTTTTTTCTTAATTTAAATGGATCTTGTTTATGGGAATTTGCCTATTAGGTTAGGTGTACCCATAAACTTGAAACTATAATTAAATAAAACTTGATTATGGGAATTTGCCTATTGAGTTAGGTGTACCCATATAAAACCATGTTGTTAAAAAATTAGATGATGTTGATTCACACATGTTCATATGTAAGTTTATGAAAATTGATTGAGATTATATTAGGTGAATTTTGAACAAGTTGACACCTTTAGGTCCATGACATGTATAATCTATGCAAGTTGGACATATGCAAGTTTCACCCCTTATTATGATTCATTTGGTCACATATACATGTTGTTATTATGATAATCTCTTTTATGCTATGAGTTAGGCTATTCGAGTCTAACATATATTTTGCGAATAAACGTTCAAACGTGGGGTAGGGGTAATATTAGGAATTAATAAATTGGGTGCAATTTTGTAAGATTTTGCATACCATGAATGGATGCCCATAATTGAGTCAATTATGGACATTGTTAAAAATTGGAAGTAATTAATAATTCAAGTAGGGAATTATTAAAATTGGGGGAAAGTGGATTATTATTAATAATCAATGCTTAGGACACGAGGTTGGACCCGTTTGTGATGTAAACCTGCCCGGACCTGCCCGGCAAATCCAGTAGTCACAAATGTCGGCCCAATGTGAGAGGTCCTAGGCCCAAACTAAAGCATAACAGTTGTAAAGACACGAGGTTAGACTCTTTTATGGTGTAAGACTGCCCGGACCCGCCCGGCAAATCCAGCTGCCATAAATGCCAGTCTAATGTGAGAGGTCTTTATGAGGTTATGGCCTTAATGAACTAAGAAATACTTAACCAGATAATCATGTAAGGTGGGACATGGGGGTTAAGTAGGTGCCTTGGGTGGCATGAGGAATCTGGTGGTTGCCTTTAGAGGCATTTGAAATACGATTAGACTTAACCAAACACACATGTAAATGAACATGACTAAGTGGGTTAAGTGGGATGGACTAATGGGGACAAGCTTAGGTGGAATGCTTGTGGTAAATAGTGGGGGCCCATTTCAACCAGTATCCCAAAACGTATCTTTGTGGGCTCGACCCAAGTCGAGGACGGGACACGCATACTGGGTTTGACTATAAGAGGCCAAAACAGGGAGCGGTGGCAACGCAAGTCCAACGGGTTTCATATGCGTGTGTGGACCCGGGCTGGTAGGTAAGACGTTGTTGCATCGTGTAGGTATAAGCCGTGCATGTCCGTTGTATCAGGTTGCCACTTTAGGGGAGTGATACACCCCACTGTGGGGCCAGCACGGGTATCTACGAGTTAGGGAGCCGATCGAATAATGGGAAGTAGGGTACACCTAGTGGAGATAGGGGCAGGCGGCACCTATGTAGTCAGCTAGGGGTACGTAAAGCCATTGGGAAAGTTTCTAAGTGAAGCTAAGTGGGATGAATCTTTAGGGTGACTGGTGTGGTGCAGTATAGTGTTTATCCTTTAGTATTTAGGAGCGCCTATAACGTTGCCTTTAGCGATTGTCTATGTCCTTAATCTGCTCTTCATAGACATTTTCTTGTTTTCCAGCTTATGCCTTAGTCCAGTTATTTTGGTAATAGTATTGTAGAATTATCATATTCACCAGACTTTATGTCTGACCCCCTCTTTTCCATCCTTTTTCTCCCTTCAGGTCCGCAGGTTGGGCCAAGTTATAGTGGAGTCTAGTTGGATCGCTTATCTTCTGGAAAGCTTGGACTGCTGAAGTAAAGTCCAGCTTGTTATCTTTCTTTTTAATGGCTATTCATGTAATGGGATTATGTACTTGTTTTATCAAGATAGATATTGTACTTGACATTGAATATGGTGTTATGATGTAATCAAACATGTTTTGACTTCTGCTACAATGAAATAAAGTTTTTGAATTTCCAAGTACTATTTTATATCTGTCTTTTTGTAATTTTATTGTTCTATATTCACTTAAAACCTCCATGGAAGTTAATGCATTCCCTTTGTGAGTGACATTAATGGACGTGGGGTGTTACACGTGGTATCAGAGCATAAGGTTACCAGAACAGATAAATTTTTTTTTTTGAAAAATATTTTTTTTTTCTAAAGTATTTTTGAAAGAAGTGCTTTCAAAAAAAAAACATGTTATTTAAAGAGAGTTTTTATGAAAAACATAATCCCAAATAGCCATATCCTTATCTTTATCTTTCGAATTCTCCATTTTGAATCTTTCCTTTTTCATTTCAGCATGGCTGAAGATCTTAATCTCCCAGAAGGTGTGACGATTCCAGGGTGGTTTAGGAGATACTTGGAGGCTAGGGCCACCACTGCAGGCCCAGCGGATACTCCTCCACCCCTAGTTGCACCCACTCCTCCTCCTCCTCCTCCTCGTGTTGACACTTTTGCAAAGACGTGCAAGGAATTCAAGGCTATGGGAGGAAAAACTTTTCAAGGGACTGAAACGTTTGTGGAGGCCAGAGATTGGCTTAAGGAGACTGAGGAATTGTTGGATATCTTTGAAGTGGAAGATGGGAGGAAAGTCCGTTTAGCTGCTTGGTTAATGAAGGGAGAGGCCTCGTTTTGGTGGGAGGTCACTAACGGGGAACGTCCAGTTGATTCATGGGCGGATTTCAGACGAAGGTTTGAGGCAAAGTTTCTTTCAAGGGCAGAGGAGAACTTAAATATGGAAAAATTCCTGGCACTAAAGCAAGGGAGCTCATCAGTAAAGGAATATGTCAATAAATTTAATCAGTTAGCAAGGTTTGGCTTGGAGTTGGTGAACACGCCAGAGAAGAAAGCTTTGAGGTTCGTTAGAGGCTTGAATGAACCGTTGCAAGGGTTGGCTATGACCCACATCCCTATGGGAGCCACCTTTGAAAAGCTAGTAGAAATGGCACTTATGCATGAGGATAAGGCAGTTGAAAAGAAAGGGGATCAGAAGAAACCCCAACAGCAAAATAAGAAGGGTGGTAAAAACAATAATGGCAAAGGGAAGAAGAAATGCTTCAATTGTGGGACGCCTGGCCATCTCAACAAAGATTGTAGAAAGAAAAAGAAGACTGGTTGTTTTCATTGTGGAGATGCGGGACATTTAATGAAGGACTGTCCAAAGAAGGGGCAGAGGGCAGGGTCTACCTCGGGAGGACAGGTGCAGGCTCTTATGGCACCAGGGCAGGCAAGGGGGCAAGTTCAGGCTATTGCGGCCCCACCGCTGCAAGAAAGAGGTAGAACAATTTCTGTTGAAAGCTTAGTTTTTCTGTTTGATCATCCTGTCCGTACCTTATTCGATTCTGGCGCATCTCATTCGTTTATCTCTGCATCATTAGTTGAATCACTGCACTTGAACACCAGTTTAGTAGAGGATCCCTTGGTCGTTTCAAATCCAATTGGGGGTTCGGCTCATTTGACCATGATATGTTTGGATTTGAAAATCTCTATACTTAGCGTTGAATTTAGATGTGATGCTTATGTATTGGGCTTCACGGGCTATGGGCTAATTTTAGGAATGGATTGGTTGTCTAGAAATAGGGCCATTCTTGATTGTGAAAGGAGAGTAGTTAGGCTTGTGACTCGCCTTGGTAATGCTCTCGACATCTTTTGTAATCCCATAAATTCCGTTATGCTAAGTTATCTTGAATCGCTTGACGCGTCTGTAGAGAACCTGCGATCGGTAGAAGTGGTCCGGGAATATCCGGATGTGTTTGAGGAGGTGAAGGGCTTACCTCCAAAGCGGGAGATAGACTTTCGAATTTACCTTGTGGATAACGCTAAACCCGTATCTTTGCCAGTGCGCCACATGGCTCCTCGTGAAAGGAGGGAACTCAATAAGCAAGTAAAGGAGTTGCTTGAGAAGGGGTTCATAAGACGTAGTATATCGGAGTGGGGTGCTCCAGTAGTTTTTGCCACAAAGGCGAATGGGTCTCTTAGACTTTGTATGGACTATAGAGAACTAAACAAGCTTACTAAAAAGAACCGACACCCACTGCCGAGGATTGACGATCTCTTTGATCAGTTAGTTGGCGCCTCAGTGTTTTCGCAGTTGGACTTAGCCACTGGCTTTCATCAACTGAGAGTGGCTGAGGATAGTATAGATAAGACTGCTTTTAGGACTCCTGACGGATTCTATGAATGGCTAGTGATGCCCTTTGGTTTGACAAACGCCCCTGCATATTTTGTTGATTTGATGAGTAGGGTGTTTAGGGAATACCTTAACAAATTCGTGGTAGTCTTTGTGGATGACATCTTAGTCTTTTCTAAGAATAAAGAAGAGCACTCCCTACATCTTAGGGAAGTGTTGGAAACCCTTCGAGCGCATAACCTTAAGGCAAAATTTTCTAAGTGTCACTTCTGGAGGGAGGAAGTACGGTTCTTAGGGCACGTGGTTTCCAAAGAAGGGATAGCAGTGGATCCCGCAAAGGTGGTGGCCATCCAAGATTGGAAGGTCCCTAAAAATGCAACCGAAGTAAGAAGTTTCTTGGGGTTGGCTGGCTATTATAGGAAGTTTATCAAAGACTTCGCAAAAATATCAGCTCCATTAACACGGTTAACGAAGAAGAACCTGGTTTTTACGTGGGACAAAGATTGCGATGATGCGTTCCAACGTTTAAAGAGAGCCTTAACTTCAGCCCCAGTCTTAGTGCTGCCAGACGGGAATAAACCGTTTACCATCTATACTGATGCTTGTGGGACGGGACTTGGCGCGGTCCTCATGCAAGAGGGAAGAGTAATAGCCTATGGTGGAAGGCAGTTGAGGGTTCATGAAAAGAATTACCCCACGCATGACTTAGAGCTAGCCGCAATTGTTTTCGCGCTTAAGTCTTGGCGTCACTATCTTCTTGGTGAGAAATTCGAACTGTTCACTGACCACAAATCATTAAAATACTTATTCTCTCAGAAGGATTTGAATTTAAGGCAGCAACGGTGGATGGAATTCTTAGCCTCCTACGATTTTGAAATAGCATATACCCCGGGCAAGGGTAACGTGGTGGCAGACGCCTTAAGTAGGAAAAGGTTGTCCTTGAGTCCGTTGTTTGTTGAAAGACAAAGCTTAGAATTCATCTCTATGTTTGACTTTAGACCCTCCGTTGACTTAGTACCCGGTCTGTTAGCATCCTTGGAGGTTAGACCTACACTTCTAGGACGGGTTGGTGAGGCACAGCGAGACGACCCACAGTTGGTTGAGATAGTAGAAAAACTCAAAGGGGGGGATTTGAAATACGATCACATCAAAGGGTCTAACCTCCAAGGATGCTAATAGACCGGGTACTAAGTCAACGGAAGGTCTAAAGTCAAACATAGAGATGAATTCTAAGCTTTGTCGTTCAACAAACAACGGACTCAAGGACAACCTTTTCCTACTTAAGGCGTCTGCCACCACGTTACCCTTGCCCGGGGTATATGCTATTTCAAAATCGTAGGAGGCTAAGAATTCCATCCACCATTGCTGCCTTAAATTCAAATCCTTCTGAGAGAATAAGTATTTTAATGATTTGTGGTCAGTGAACAGTTCGAATTTCTCACCAAGAAGATAGTGACGCCAAGACTTAAGCGCGAAAACAATTGCGGCTAGCTCTAAGTCATGCGTGGGGTAATTCTTTTCATGAACCCTCAACTGCCTTCCACCATAGGCTATTACTCTTCCCTCTTGCATGAGGACCGCGCCAAGTCCCGTCCCACAAGCATCAGTATAGATGGTAAACGGTTTATTCCCGTCTGGCAGCACTAAGACTGGGGCTGAAGTTAAGGCTCTCTTTAAACGTTGGAACGCATCATCGCAATCTTTGTTCCACGTAAAAACCAGGTTCTTCTTCGTTAACCGTGTTAATGGAGCTGATATTTTTGCGAAGTCTTTGATAAACTTCCTATAATAGCCAGCCAACCCCAAGAAACTTCTTACATCGGTTGCATTTTTAGGGACCTTCCAATCTTGGATGGCCACCACCTTTGCGGGATCCACTGCTATCCCTTCTTTGGAAACCACGTGCCCTAAGAACCGTACTTCCTCCCTCCAGAAGTGACACTTAGAAAATTTTGCCTTAAGGTTATGCGCTCGAAGGGTTTCCAACACTTCCCTAAGATGTAGGGAGTGCTCTTCTTTATTCTTAGAAAAGACTAAGATGTCATCCACAAAGACTACCACGAATTTGTTAAGGTATTCCCTAAACACCCTACTCATCAAATCAACAAAATATGCAGGGGCGTTTGTCAAACCAAAGGGCATCACTAGCCATTCATAGAATCCGTCAGGAGTCCTAAAAGCAGTCTTATCTATACTATCCTCAGCCACTCTCAGTTGATGAAAGCCAGTGGCTAAGTCCAACTGCGAAAACACTGAGGCGCCAACTAACTGATCAAAGAGATCGTCAATCCTCGGCAGTGGGTGTCGGTTCTTTTTAGTAAGCTTGTTTAGTTCTCTATAGTCCATACAAAGTCTAAGAGACCCATCCGCCTTTGTGGCAAAAACTACTGGAGCACCCCACTCCGATATACTACGTCTTATGAACCCCTTCTCAAGCAACTCCTTTACTTGCTTATTGAGTTCCCTCCTTTCACAAGGAGCCATGTGGCGCACTGGCAAAGATACGGGTTTAGCATTATCCACAAGGTAAATTCGAAAGTCTATCTCCCGCTTTAGAGGTAAGCCCTTCACCTCCTCAAACACATCCGGATATTCCCGGACCACTTCTACCGATCGCAGGTTCTCTACAGAAGCGTCAAGCGATTCAAGATAACTTAACATAACGGAATTTATGGGATTACAAAAGATGTCGAGAGCATTACCAAGGCGAGTCACAAGCCTAACTACTCTCCTTTCACAATCAAGAATGGCCCTATTTCTAGACAACCAATCCATTCCTAAAATTAGCCCATAGCCCGTGAAGCCCAATACATAAGCATCACATCTAAATTCAACGCTAAGTATAGAGATTTTCAAATCCAAACATATCATGGTCAAATGAGCTGAACCCCCAATTGGATTTGAAACGACCAAGGGATCCTCTACTAAACTGGTGTTCAAGTGCAGTGATTCAACTAATGATGCAGAGATAAACGAATGAGATGCGCCAGAATCGAATAAGGTACGGACAGGATGATCAAACAGAAAAACTAAGCTTTCAACAGAAATGGTTCTACCTCGTTCTTGCAGCGGTGGGACCGCGAGAGCCCGAACTTATACCCTTGCCTGCCCTGGTGCTATAAGAGCCTGCACCTGTCCTCCTGAGGTAGCCCCTGCCCTCTGCCCCTTCCTTGGGCAGTCCTTCACTAAATGTCCCGCATCGCCACAATGAAAACAGCCAGTCTTCTTTTTCTTTCGGCAGTCCTTGCTGAGATGGCCTGGGGTCCCACAGTTAAAACATTTCTTCTTTCCCTTGCCATTATTGTCTTTACCACCCTTCTTGTTTTGCTGTTGGGGTTTCTTCTGATCCCCTTTCTTCTCGAGTGCCTTATCAGCTTTAGCACTTTTCTCCTCGTGCATGAGCGCCATTTCTACTAGCTTCTCAAAGGTGGCCCCCATAGGGATGTGGGCCATGGCCAACCCTTGCAATGGTTCATTCAAGCCATTCACGAACCTTAGAGCCTTCTTCTCCGGCGTGTTCACTAAGTCCAAACCAAACCTTGCTAGCTGATTAAATTTGTTGACATATTCTTTCACTGATGAGCTTCCTTGCTTCAATGTCAAGAACCTTTCCATATATAGATTTTCTTCCGCCCTAGAGAGAAACTTCGCCTCGAACCTACGTCTAAAATCCGCCCAAGAGTCAACCGGACGCTCCCCATTAGTGACCTCCCACCAAAACGAGGCCTCTCCCTTCATTAGCCAAGCTGCCAATCTAACTCTCCTCCCTTCTTCCACTTCAAAGATTTCTAGCAATTCTTCCACCTCCTTAAGCCAATCTCTAGCTTCCACAAACGTTTCTGACCCTTGAAAGAGTTTTCCACCCATAGCTTTAAATTCCTTGCACGTCTTTGCAAAAGTATCTACGCGAGGAGGAGGAGGAGGAGGAACGGGTGCAACTGGTGGTGGAGGAACATTGGCTGGACCCGCAGCGGCCCTAGCCTCTAACAACCTCCTATACCATCCTGGTATCGCTACACCGTCAGGTAGGTTAAGATCTTCAGCCATGCTGAAACGAAAAAGGAAAGATTCAAAATGGAGAATTCGAAAGATAAAGATATATGGCTATTTGGGGATTATGTTTTTCATAAAAACTTCCTCTTTAAATTTCTCATTAAAACATGTTTTTGAAAACATTTCTTCCAAAAATACTTTAGAAAAATGGTTTTTCTAAATATTTTATCTGTTCTGGTAACCTTAAGCTCTGATACCACGTGTAACACCCCACGTCCATTAATGTCACTCACAAAGGGAATGCATTAACTTCCATGGAGGTTTTAAGTGAATATAGAACAAAAAAATTACAACAAGACAGATAATAAGTGGTACTTGAAAAATCTAAAACTTCATTTTATTGCAGCGGAAATTAAACATGTTTGTTACATCACAAAACCATAAATCAGAGTCATGTACAATATCCATCTTCATAAAACAAAATACATAATCCCATTACACAAATAGCCATTAAAGAAGATAACAAGCTGGACTTTACTTCAAGGGTCCAAGCTTTCCAAAAAGATGAAGCAATCCAATCAAACTCCACTAGAGCTGGGCCCAACCTGAGGACCTAGAGAGGGAAAAAGGATAGAAATGGAGGGGGTCAGACATAAAGTCTGGCGAGTATGACAATTCTAACAATACTATTATCAAAATAACTAGACTAAGACATAAGCTGGAAGACAAGTAAATGTCTATGAACTATTAGGTATGGAATGAACAGATAAAGATAACGTGAAGGATAACGTTAAAGGCATACCTAATTACTATCGAGTAATTACTACACTGCACCGCACATTACAACACTGCACCGCACATTACTACACTGCACCGCACCAGTCACCCTAAAGGTTGATCCCACTTGCTTCACACAGAAACTATAGCCTTGCGTACCCCTAGCTGACTAGGTGTCGTCTGCCCCTACCTCCACTAGGTGTACCCCACTACCCACTTTCGATCGGCTCCTACTCGTAGATACCCGTGCTGGCCCCACAGTGGGGTGTATCACTCCCCTAAAGTGGCAACCCGATACAACTGAGAATGCACGGCTTATACCTACACGATGCAACAATGTCTTACCTACCAGCCCGGGTCCACACATGCATATGAAACCCGTTGGACTTGCGTTGCCACCGCTCCCTGTTTTGGCCTCTTATAGTCAAGCCCAGTATGCGTGTCCCATCCTCGACTTAGGTCGAGCCCACAAAGATACTTTTGGGTTACTGGTTGAAATGGGCCCCCACAAGCTACCCACCTAAGCTTGTCAACAATAGTATATCCCACTTAACCCTCTTAGTCATGTTCATTTACATGTGTGTTTGGTTAATTCTTACTAATCGTATTTCTCATGCCACTAAGGGCACCCACGAGATTCCTCATGCCACCCAAGGCACCTACTTAACCCCCATGTCCCACTTTACATGTTTATCTGGTTAAATATTTCTTAATTCATTCAGGCCATAACCTCGTAAAGACCTCTCACATTAGACTAGCATTTATGGCAGCTGGATTTGCCGGGCGGGTCCGGGCAGTCTTACACCATAAAAGAGTCTAACCTCGTGTCTTTACAACTGTTATGCTTTAGTTTAGGCCTAGGACCTCTCACATTGGGCTGACATTTGTGACCACTGGATTTGTCGGGCGGGTCCGGGCAGGTTTACGTCACAAACGAGTCCAACCTCGTGTCCTAAGCATTGATTATCACTTATAATCTTTTACCCCAGTTTTAATAATTCCGTATCCAAATTATTAATTAAGTCCACTTTTATTGATGTCCATAATTGACTCAATTATGGTCATCCACTCATGGTATGCAAAATCATATCAATTGCACCCCAACTTCTTATTATTAAATCCTTAATATTACCCCTACCCCACGTTTATACGTTCGCTTATTCAACGCATAATATAGGCTAGACTTGAATAGTCTAACACATAGCACAAAGATAAATTATCACAACATATTGACAATTAAAATAAATCTAATCATAATAGGGGTGAAACTTGCATAAACTACGCATGTTAAGGATCAAAAGGTGTCAACTTGTTAAATGTCACAATTTACATGATATGATCATAGCCCAAATCTATACATAAACTTGCATATGGGGTTTTTAGGCAGCATAATGATGGTGTGAACTAGCATAGGGTATCACATATGTAATAGCATAATCCTAGATGTCATAATAGATGTCATGGCATATGTTCATAACTTTTCTAATCAATCTAACTCGCATATGTAACCTGTCATATAGATCAACATAGCCCAAACATGATGATTTAATTAATATGAACTAACTAGCATAGATGGCTTTTTAACATGTATGATTCATCACAACTTAGCCTAGAAACTTTCAACATACATTTCATCATCATAGCATGATTTACAACATATAGGATATCATCACCACATAGCATAGGATTAATAACATACATGATAATATATACGACAATTCACATCATCTACTCATAATCCATTCATGACTTAACCTAATTAAAATGATAATAATCTTGTTAAGACTATCATACTCACAATTTAGAGAAGAAAAGAGAGTCTTTCTTTGTTTTAGAGTTGATTAGAATTAGAATTGAATTAGCTTTTCTACCTTCTTAGTTGGCGGCGGCTCCACTGATTTCCATGGCGACGGTATGACGGTAACTATTCTATTTTTCTTATGAATTAGGGTGAGAGACTACCTAGGTATTTATAGAGTTAGGATTTATTTTAGACCGTCAGATCAACTCAGAACTAATCCCAGCCAACCAGATTAGGTCAAAACCCTAATGGGTCATTACTCAATTAAAAACAGGTCAGCCAGAAACCCTAGTCGCCAGACCAGGTCGACACTATAGTCGACCTGGGGGGGTAATTCGACATGGTAGTCGACTGGGGGGGAGGGAGGTCGACACTAGTGTCGACTCCCCAATCGACCTGCCTGGGCGGGAATTTTCCCGCCCAGCCCGCTTCTGCACTTTCTGTTTGAATTTTAAATTTTCTGCGAGCTGTTTTGAATTTTCTGAAACTTTCGATGGCCATTACTTCTTCATACGAAGTCCAATTCACGCAAACTCGGACTCTATTTCAACCAAAATTCCGAGATGAACACAATGGCGCAACCCGTTTCCCACAATTCTCACGTCTGAGATTAGTTATTCTTTAATATGTGAATATTAATATTAACAGAATTACGGGGTGTTACAGAGTCGACGTAGGTGGAGTAAAGGGGGCGGAGGTGGTTGGATGCGGGTTTGGGGGATGCGGATTAGAAAGGGGAAGGAGAGGAGGAGACAGGAGCGAGAGGAGGGAGGCTGCGGAGGGGGCGCTGCTCCGCCACCTGCGGCGGCGCGGTGGTCCATCGTGGAGGGGCGACGATCGTTGCTCCTTCCCTTTCTCTTTTTTTTTTACTATTTTTTTTCTTCTGAACGAATGAAGAACGAGGGGGGGCCGGAGTGATAAGGGATGAAGGGAGATTTTTTTATTTAATTATTTATATTTCAAAAAGTTGACTTTTTATTTCGACCTCAAAACGAGGCCCACCGCCTGTCTTCTCTAGCGTTTTACCCCCATTCCGAACACAATGGGATATGTATCATAAGCCAGTTCGGTCGTTTCGATCAGTTTTCGTCAAAATCAAAATATAACTCTATATATTGAATTGTGAACGCGCGTTTCAATTTACCGGGTCCACATACTAACTAGAAAAATTCCAGAAAAATGTTTTCTAGCTTCTTATTGACGATACGATCCTAACAAAACTAGTTTCATCAAATTCTGAGACCGTTTGAAAAATGGCCAATTTCCAGTCGATTAAAATCAACTGAAACTTGTCAAACGTGTTTTACTTTACCACGCTCACATATTGATTCAGAAAATTATGAAATTTGGAATCTAGCAATAACTAGACATCACGGATCCAACGAAATTGGTTTCGTCGAAATCCGAGGTCATTTGCAAAATGGCTATTTTCGAGGGCCGAAATTCCATAGCGACTATTCTAAAATTTCAACTGGACATAACTTTTGACCCCCACTATGAAATTTCGATTTTTCGGATTCGTTGGAAAGATATTCTCAATTAGATTCTAATATTTTTGGTTTCTCTAAAATCCGGTTTATTTTGCACCCGGTACATTCATTTGAAGTTTGAAATCGAATTATCGAACTATCGCGCCATTTTCAATTCCTTTTATAATTTAAAATAAATATTTATATTCTAACGACGATGTATATAAATATATACGTTCGAATTATATTAAAAATGAATTTCTTGTCGATATTATTTAAAAAAATTCATTTTAAATATTCAAAATTCATTAAAATTGCCAAAATAAAAATTTTAAACTGGCTCGCATTTCCGGGTTGTTACATAATCATAGTCCAAATCCATCGCTATTTTTGTGCTCATTTTTTCTAAAATTTATTTTAAAATAGTTGGAAATCGTATGTTTTAAAAACTCTCTCCATTTTATAAAATTCATCATAAATCCGTCATTCTACAATGTGAAATTTGTCGTTAGTTTAAAGAATATTATGATTTTTGTTTGATTAAATGAGATTTATGATGTACATTCTCTCTCTTGATCTGATTTTATATTTCTAGTCTATTTTTTGTCACTATTTTGAGTTGAATATCCTTTTGATGATAACTAAAGGGGAGAATAGTTAAGATTTTGATTCATGAGTGAATATTTCATAAATATTTTATATTGGAAATTCAATTATTATTTTCACTCATATGCACATATCTAGGGAAAGTTTTGTTGTAAGGGGAGCATACATATACGAGGAGTTTTAGACTACACTGTCAAACACATTTACTGTATTCAAAATCTTATTATATGTTTATCATCATCAAAAGGGGGAGATTGTTGTATATAACAATATGATTTTTGTTTGATGATAACAAACATATATATATTAATATAAATGTGTTTGCAATTGTACTATTCTACTACATCACATACATAAATAAATATTTATATTTCAATATAATACCACTGCACAAGAATTTAAATATTCAAACAGTACTTTATTTAAATATAATATTTTATTTCAACATTTCAATAGTACATACTTTCTAAATCCACTATTGTACATCTCAATGATTTCATATACATAGCTCCTCACTACAAACTCCCTGTTTTACTCAGTTATACAGTCACTCGTATACATTTCACTCAGTTGTACAAACTCATATACTCTCTCTCACTCATATATAGTTACACTCACTAACACACTTATCTTCCGTCTACTTCACAATTGGTCCAGTCACCTGCATACATGTCACGGAAGCACACACAATAAACTGGTACAAAAATATATAGATTTAAATTCTAGCAGATATAACTTTATTTCAAAATTTATTTGCCTCAGAATTTTGGTGAGTTTCTCATCATATTTCATGTCTTGGTCTGATATGTATATACGTCCATCTATGTCTAGACAGCTTGTGATATTCACAGTGATTCCCTGTAAATACCACAAGGTAGACAATGTCGCTAGTGCTCACATATATATTCTGCAAATACACAATACATGTATACACATACATGTGTATGTATATACACATATATTTTGTGCAAAGGTAATATGGTCAAACATTTAAACAACAAGGGACAAATATATCAAGTTTGATATGTTCGGGTGAAGCTTGACAACACATAAATGTTGCAAGTATCCATGAACACTGTTGTATATAACGGTGTTGTATACACAATTATATGATTTTTGTTTGATGATAACAATCAAATATATATTCTTTTAAACGTGTTGTTATTTTACTGTTATATAACATCACAGACAGGAATATAATATTTATATTTAAATAGAATACGACTGTACAGAATTTCATATATTCACACAGTATTTTATTTAAATATAATATTATATTTCAATGTTCAAACAACACAAATTATATGACTCCACTATTTGTACACATTCACAAATATTACACATGATATTGTACTTGTATATAAACCGAATATGTTAGACAAATTTGTTTGAACACAATAAAAATAATATTTTATTTCAGTCAAATTTGTTTAATACAAATATAAGTACATTTCTCTCATTACTACGTAGTTCCTCTCTACAACACTCACACTCAGTCATAAAATTTTATATATATACATTCAGTTACACTCATATGCAGGTGCTTTTGTATATTTTTCACTGTCAACTTCTGTCTTCAGTCTTCAGTCTTCACAACACTTCACTGTCAGTCCAGTCATCTTCATACCTGTCATATACAGAAACATACGCACAGTATATGGAACAAAAATAATTTTCAAAATACATATGAATATAAATTTTATTTTTAAAATTTTATTTTCCTTAGATTTCTGGTGTGTTTCTCATCATTTTTCGTGACTTGATCTGATCTGTGTCTAGTCAGTATATGTGTAGTAAAGGGACAGGAAATCTTGTCTGGTGGCTGCATATACACACGTGTATATACACATACGTGTGCACTGCCTCGTCAATCCAGTGTGCAACTGAGGAGCAGCCACGTGGACCGACTCGACTCAGTGCACAATGCAAATCAGTGTACAAATGTTCAGCTAGTGTGTGTGTGGTCGAGCACAAGTAAACATAGCATGGTCGAACCAAACAACAAGCAAATTTACAAATGGACAAAGCATGAAGACAATTTTGTTTCAAACCAGCTACATGGAGCATGTCAAAATTGATCGAGCCACACAAAACCAAACTGTTTTCAAGGAAAGTAATACATGGACAATGCAAATCAGAATAGTCAGAGTAGCCAAGCAAGTCAAGCCAGCATGGTCACAAGCAAAATTGGATTGGCAGTTCATATTCATGTATAGTGCAATGATCATGGTGCAAATACTTTTTCAGGTGAGCAAATGTCAAGATAACATGGTGCAAGTACATGTAACAAAGCAGCTTTAATATGGCCTGTCACAACCTCGAGTTCAAGAGCAAAGTGTTCACAAGGTTGTAGGTTATACATGAATGGTGCCACCAACAAGTAAAGGCAATCAACACAAAATCTGTTCTGGTGCATGTAAGTCAAATGGAAGGCAAACATGGTTCATATTCATTCAAAATGAAAATTACATAGATGGTGTTCATGGCAGAACAGTGTGAACAATTAATAGAGAATGGCTCAGCAGTTCAAGTCCAATGTGCATGGGTGATGCTATTGTGTCAAGTACAACAGTATTTTCAAGCAAGCATAGTGGGGCAAGCACAAGTGTGCATGAAAGAAGAGGCACTGCAGTGTGATTCTAACTCAAATATGTATGAATCTTGTGTGCATGCAAATACAAGTTCATGCTCTCAAATCAAGAATAGTTCATGAATGTCAAAACAATTGAGTACAAGCAGCTAGGAGTACACAAGAACACAACACAAATATTTTTGCCAGAAATAATGATTCCAGAAAAGGTATCAATCAATAACATTTTTTTTGAAGGAAAAAATTACTTTCAATGCTTCCAGAAAAGTGAATCCAGTTTTTTATGGAAAGATCTAAACTGCTAACCAAAGAATTCAATCATGTATGGCTTGTAATAAATCCTGGATACAAAGGAAAGAAAAGTGTAATTGTGTTTACAATATGAAAAGAATGCAATAGATCAAAATCTGGGAAGAATTTAATGCACTTTTTTTTTAAATCGAATTTCTTCTTTCCAGTTTTACTTAATCATGAATGAAAAAGGAAAAAGGTCTCTTTTTACAAGTCAGCATTCATTCAGGAAAGAATTGGATTTATTGATGGAATGGTGATTGGGAATAAATCAATCTCGGCAACTTCATAATGACAAGGCATAATCAAGAAATTTCTCCAAATACATTAAAACATACCAAATGCTTAGAAAAGGAGAAATAATTTCCTAAACGTGAAAATCAGAGAAATGTCTTTGGCAAGTTTTTCAATCTCCTCAAATCAAATATTGTTTTCGGATTCAGAGTGGTTTATAAAATCATCGAGATATGGAATGATAAATAGCCAGATTATCATATTAATGCTTTCCAGAAATCAACACTCGACATTCAATGAATGATTTCACTTAAGGGCAACACATGAAGCAATCGCGCAAGGAATTAATTCATAGAAATTAATCAATGCCAATAAAGAATGGATTACATGCAGAATCAAGACTAGGTTCAAGCCGAGGCAATCAAAGTTGTTTTAATCAAGGAAATCAAAAAGGGGTAACACGCAATCAGATCGAACCACATAGCGAAATCAGAGTGAAAGGGTTTTTGTTTTACCCAATATTACACCACTTCATCATTGGAAAGTAAGATCGAAAATACAAGCTACAATTAAAAGAACAGAAATCAAATAATTTCAGAAGGAACTCACTCATATTTTGGAGATTTTTGATCAAGCAATTGGCCAAATCAATCGACGATAGAGCAACACGAATTTGAGCCTTCAGAGAATCAAACTACATCAATGAATTATGTCGCGTTTTGACCAGTGAAGAGAAACCCTAATTTCAGGTCGATCGGCCGCCATTTTTTTCAGAAGAAAAGAGGAATTGGGCAAAGTGATAATAAGAGAATGGGCCGGGCTTTTTCTTGTTAAAGGGAATAGGGTTTTTAGCTTGTTTATTTATTTATATTGTTTTTTGTTTTTGAAAAACCATCTGCCAGTTTCTATATCTGTAAAATCTAGGTCATTCAGTTAGGGGTTAACTGACAGTTGCTAGATCTGTAAAATCTAGGTGGTTTCCAAGTTTCGTCTGTAAAACTAGGCAGTTTACTAGAGTCTGTAAAACTATGGGAAAATCTGGTCTAGTGGATATAGACCAGTTTAGGGTTTTGAGCGTAGGGTTAGTACAGGAGCATGGAGTGCGAGTTTACATGGTCTTGTAAGCAGGATCTGTTCTATCACCTAGTAGAAACCTTAGGAATGCAGCAGTAGGCAGGATTTTGCCGAAGCTGGGTATATCTTGTGTCATTTACTTTCTGCATTTTTATTTCTGCTATATTTTGTGATCTGCGATTTATATTAATAACATTTCAAAACTGTGATAAACCTTATTCACCCCCCCCCCCTCTAGGGTTAATCTAGATCCAACAAACACAAGTGCAACGAAACAAGTTCAACAGTGGACAAAAGTCACAAAACAGTGGATGTCAATACAATGCCAAGTGCCAGTACTTATGTTATAATGTCAAAAGTGGTGCAAACTCATTAGTACAAGAAATGAAAACATCTAAATATGGAGCATTACCGAGGAAACTCATAAAGGAAAGACAAAAGAAAATGTACACATTATTATGGCAGCAGCCTGTATAAGCACAGTGGAAAAACAGTAGCATGGGTATAGCAGTCACAAGTGTCAAAGAAGGGTCAAACTATATATGTTTATGCAAATAAAACAAGTTCACACTCATATTACTTGTGCTAGACATGAACTGGAATACCAAATTCAAGTCAGGGGCAAAGCCATGGATTGATAAAGCAAATGTGCAGTTTATATCAGCTATGAAGTAATATATGCAACATGGAAGGTGTATTTCAAGATGGACAAAGCAACAAGTTCAAACCAGTCAAGCGCAAGTGACATGTTCAAGTGCAAACATATGGACAAACACAAATATTCAAGAAATATGGCAGTGTCAAAGATCACACAACGGACTCAAAAGCGTACAACAGCTCAAACCAGTGAAGGAAATGGGTGCAGTTCATACGAAAGGCTCAATGAAGCAAACTAGTGAAGTATATATGCATGGGTATATACAAAACAGAAATGCACAACAGTATCACAGAATTGGGTGCAACATAAGAAGCAGTACTACATGAACATACACTAGGTCAATGAAACATTTCTGCCAAAACACACACACACACACACACACACACATATATATATATATATATACATACATGTTTGTATATACATACATACATACATGGAAAGGGCCGGTCCTACGACTTTTGCTACCTAAAGAAAAAAGTGAAAATGATGCCCTTTTACGAAAGTCGATATAAAATTTATAGTGTTTAAAAATAACGAGAAGATATATCGATTGGACAAAAATTCTTTAACCATAACTTCCTATTCGTATATAAAAAATAGTTATTTATCGACAAACCGTACGTTCACCAACCATCAAAAAATTCATTAACTACTACCAATTACGAAGTAACCCTAATTAATTATCATAAAATGTTGACACTATAAATTAATCTTTAAATTAATATACAACCAAAAATATAAAATAAGATAATAATAGAATAATGGATTCGCAACTCAATTCAGGCTCATAGTTCAGCAGTTCACTTTAGCATAGATTTGTTGTTCTCTATTTCATTTTAGACTTTTAAAACTTAGGCGCAACAGGTAAACTACTTAACCATATACAATTATATGTTTGAAGATAAAATCCAAATAGGAAAGAAAACATCCAAATCACAAGCTAAAAATATTGTTTTACATAGATACGACTGGGTGCTAATAGTAATAAAATATTAAACCATATACAGTTCTACAATCGGCTATAGATATACAATTAAATTCAAAACGTAAATTCCAATTATCCAAACTTCCAAATTATTGAATTACTTAACTAAGATCCTTGTCTTTTGCAGCTCGACTTCGGCTTTTAGTTCGACTGAAGGTATCGCCCTTCTTTTTAACATTTACCTTCTTGGAGTTGGAAAATCGGGATTTGGGTCGCTGTTGTCTATAGATGGATTGTCATCGTTAGCTGATTTGTGGTTTGCATCAACGATTTCGCAATCGATTTGGTTTCATGATTGAATCGCGATTTTTTCCTTTTGTATACGTAAATCAAATGGTGCCCTCAGCTTATTAGGTGCCGTAAGCGGCGGGTTTACTGGCTTGTGTAAAGGGCCGGGCATGTACATGTATTACCAGTCAAGTATGCAAGCACATAGCAAAGCTCAAGTGAACAAATAGAGCAACATGCTTACAAAATCAAAGCTGTTATCATGAAGTCAGTATACATGTTTAGCATGATCATCACACACGCGCACGCGCGCGCGCGCACACACACACACACACACACACACACACACACACACATATATATATATATATATGTATATATGATACACACAGGTTTAGCACAAACAAGGTGGCCACATAAGTGCAGTTATTGAACAAACTCAAATGCAAGCATGGTGAACAATCAGTGGCAAGTTTGATCAAGCATGAGAATGCACAAGATAGAGATGGTGCAAGCATCAATAAGAAGTCAAGTTCAGAAATCACCCAGTTTTCATATTCAGAGCAATATATATTTGGCAAGTGAATATTCCAATTTAAATCTGGAATATCGTCAAGACTAAATCTGGGATGGCATGGAGTCTAAAATTCAATGGTGTCCAAATTTACATAGCGTAAATCTTGGCTAAATCTGTAATTACCCGCATTGGCAGAGGTATAATAATTAATTTATTTAAATAGGTGATATAGTGAATTTAATGGTGGTTTAATAAAAATAATAGTGGATATTTAATAAAAATAATAAATTAAATAATATATTTAATTCTGAAATAATCAGAATTGGCTGAAATGGCGATATGGTGTGAACTGGATCATTTGTGATATTTAATTCAGTTTAGAATTGAATTAGAATAACGAATATATTTAAATAACGGCAGTTTGAACGTATAATTATATTATAATTAAAATCGAGCTTGAAATGGCGCTGCAGTTTGTAATTTGGCGATTCGAACTTCAACTGAATGTACATGATCCGTTTTTAATCGGATTTCTATGAAACAAGAAACGTGTGGAGCTGGTGGAGTATATCTTTCTAGTGGAAGAGAAAAATCAGGATTTCGTCGTGTAGATTTTGATTTACGTCCAAATCAAATTTTAGAAAAGTCGCTGTGGAATTCCTTTATAATTTATAAATGAATTATTTGTATTTTTAAAAGGAACTTCAATATAAATCGAATATCGGGTTGACCCAAAGTGAATATCAAGTTAGAAATTCATATAGGAATATTCTAGAGCTGTATGGTATTCCACTGTGAATATAGACGATAATATTTATTTTTAAATATTAAATTTAATTATATTTAAATATTTAAATGGGCTATTTAGGGCTTTAAAAATAGCCACTTTTGCAAACGAAGTCGGAATTCGACGAAACTAATTTTGTTGAATCCGCAGTGTTAAATTATTATCAGATTTCAAGTTTCATGATTTTTAGAGTCAGTGTGTGGCCGTACGGATTTTTAGAGTGAAAAACAGTCAGTATTCTGATAGTTAAAAATACGCTGTGTGAGCATACGGAGTCGGAATTCGACAAAACCAGTTACGTTGGGACCGTAATGTCGAACTGTAGCTACATGTCCAGTTTCGTGATTTTTGGGTATCGTATGTGATCATAGGAATTTTAGAGGACACAGAAAAATAACGTTTGCTTAAAATTTAATATAATAATCGAATATTAAATTATTATAAATATCTTATATAATAACTCAAACATCCTAAACCTAATTTCTATTTTCAACAAGTCAACAAATGCGCAGCAGTATTTTTCTTTCTTACAGGAAGGTTTCGATCCTCATAAAATCAAATAGAAATTGAATGAAATTCTATAAATCACTAAATTAGTCTCTTTGGATTCACACAGTGATTCTCTCCGATCTGCTGCCCTCGATTGTTGGTGCAATGCAGTATTTCCGAGCTCCAGTTTTTGCAGCGAAGCGTGTTTGAATCTAGGGTTGGAAGTTGTGTGAAATTGAAGAAGAAGTGGAGTGTTTCGAGTTCATTTTCGGGTTCGGGAAGTAAATCCGCACCTACGGTGAAAAAATGGGGAGGACCGGTGAGCTTTGAGGTCGGTACCAGTACGGGATTGGGTCGACGACGCACCTGGAGGAGGAACTCGAGTGGAGCATGTTGGGTATGAAGATGAAGAGGCCGAGAAGTGGAGTCAATTAGTGAAGACCATTTTCGAATCCGTGGAGAATTAAGGGTGGAAGAGTGGATCAAAGAAGTCGGGTATGGTGAGGAGCAAAACTGAGCGACGGGATTTTGTATTCGGGGAAGAAATAAGGCAAAGGCAGGTGGGCTTTTGTTGGGATGTTGGGCCAGTGAAACAAGGGTAAGCCCAAAAGAATTTAAAAAGGAAATTTCAAGTTTTATTTAATTATAAATAGTGTACAAACTTATATAACGTATAACTTGGTCATACGAGGTCAGATTGACGAACCGTAAGTTGCGTTGGGACCGTATGGACGAGAGCTTCACAATGAAGCTGACTAGAAGTGGATTAGGGCTCGTATAAATTTATGGAGAAATAAATTGTTTGATTCAAATCAAATAACAGTTTATCGTTCTTTAACGATGAACTGCAAATGTGAGTAAATATCACTAACTCTGAATAGTTTATAATTTCATGTTGTAATTTTAGAACTGCTAGGAATTGTCTGATTGACTGTGTGTTGACTGTTTGATTGAACTGCTAGTCAGTTAGTTGAATTTCTATATTGATTCTGTTTAACAGAATATATCATATGGAACTGAAAGTGATGTTGATTTTATTGTGTAACATCTGTGGATGCAGGGAGACAGGTTGGAGGAATCCAACTGGATTTCTCAACAGTTATTTTATTGTTTTTCATATATTGTGATATATGATGTGATTTATAATCTGTGGTTGATTACATGTGTTTGGACGATATTGGTCATCGTGATTTGATGTGTTAAGTACCATAGAAATACCGGAATGGGAAAAGGAGATTTTCAAAGAATATTTTGAAAATAATTTACTTATATAAAATCACTGGATTTTATATATAAAAGGAAAAAGGATTTTTAGAAAAGGAAATAAGTATAAGAATCAAAAGGGTTAAAAAATATATTTTTCAAACAAATATAAAGGAAGTGGTTTGGTAAAACAAATGAAAAGGGAAATATTTGTTCAACAAATGCAAAGAGAAAATATTTGTAAAACATTTTAAATAGAATTAAAAAGAATATTTATTTGCTAAATAAATAGAGCTAAAAGAGTTATCGAATATGGTTTATTCGAATAGAGTTGAAAGGAGCTAATCAAAAGAAGTTAATTAAAATGAGTTAATCGAATATTAGTTATTTGATTTAATTGATTTGAGTTAATCAATTAGGGTAATTGATTAGAGTAAACCCATTAGTGATAGACCATTAGAGTTAATCGAAGGAGTTATCGATTATAGTTTAATCGAAAAGAGTTATCTATTAGTTTAATCGAAGTGAGTTATAGAATATTGGTTATTCGAAGAAGTTATCGAATTTAGTTATTCGATGGAGTAAATCGATTAGAGTTAAAATATAGGAGTTGATCGAATATAGTTTATTCGAATAGAAAATTGAGTTAATCGAATATTAGTTATTCAAATAGAGTTAAATGGAGTTAAAGGAATAAATCGAATATAGTTTATTCGAATGGAATTAAAGGAGTTAATCGAATTTGGTTTATTCGAATAGAGTTAAAGGAGTTATCGACTAGAGTTAAATCAAATAGAGTTAATCCAATAGCGTTAATCCAATAGAGTAAATCGAATAGAGTTATCGAATATACCTTATTCGAAGGAAAGAATTATCGAATAGAGATGATTCGAAAGAGAGTTACGTAAGGAAGTTGTTAAAGAATTAAAAGGTGAACTTTGTTTATTTCAAGGTTAGAAACGTTGTTCAGTTAAGGTCCGAGAGGTAGTATTACCCCAACTTGATTGACTTCATTTTTAACTAAGGAATGGTTAAGGTTCGATAGTGAAGGTGGGTTAAAGGAATTTAGTTAATAAGCGTAATGGTTTGTGTTGGCATCGCGATGGTTTGTTTAAACATCTGTCTAAGTCTAATGAAGGAGTTTTGGAAATGTTTTCCAAATAAGAACCAGAAATGTTTTTCTGATATAGAAAAACAAGGAAAGGAAATGTTTTCCAATGGTAATAACGTATATTTTCTAAATTTAGAAAATAACAAATGTTGAATATAGGGAAACAAGAGATGAAAAATGAACTAAGGAGATATATATATATGATTGATGATTGATTGATAGAATTTCCATTTGGAAATAATATCGTTGTTTGCACACCTATTTTTCTTTGATGGTTAAATCACAGACTATCGAAGTTTTGACCATTTTAACGTTGTTAATATGGAGAGACCGGTTGGATTATTATCCAAAGAACCACTCTGTATTGGCATAAGCGTTGCGAATCATATATCCCAAAGATAATTGAAGATGGAGTAAAGTGCAAGGGCAGTTGTGTAAATCTTAGATAACAGTGTCTAAGATGAATATACAGAATAGTACCTTCGGTTCATCCTGTGTAATGACCCGCATTGGCAGAGGTATTATAATTAATTTATTTAATTATATAAATAGTGATATAGTGAATTTAATGATCGTGGGATTAAATAATGATGAATATTTAACTAAAATAATAAATTAAATAATATATTTAATTCTGAAATAATCAGAATTGGCTGAAATGACGACATGGTGTGAACCGGATCGTCTGTGATATTTAATTCAGCTTGGGATTGAATTTAAATAACGAGTATATTATATAAACGACAGTTTGAACATAGAATTATAATATAATTAAAATCGAGCTTGAAATGGCGCTGCAGTTCGATATTTGGCGATTCGAACTTCAACTGAATGTACAGGATTCGTTTTAAATCGGATTTCTGTGAAACAAGAAACGTGTGGAGCTGGTGGAGTATATCTTTCTAGTGGAAGAGAAAAATCGGGATTTCATCATGTAGATTTTGAGGTATGTCCAAATCAAATTTTAGAAAAGTCGCTGTGGAATTCCTTTATATTTTTATAAAGGAATTATTTATATTTTAAAAAGGAATTTCAATATAAATCGAATATCGAATTGACCCAGAAGTGAATATCAAGTTAGAAATTCATATAGGAATATTTTAGAGCTGTATGGTATTCCACTGTGAATATAAACGATAATATTTATTTTTAAATATTAAATTCAATTATATTTAAATATATTTATATATTTAAATAGGCTATTTAGAGCTTTAAAAATAGCCACTTTTGCAAACGAAGTCGGAATTCGATGATACTAATTTTGTTGGATCCCCAATGTCACATAGTTGTTAGATTCCAAGTTTGGTGATTTTTAGAGTCACTGTGTGGCCGTATGGGATTTTAATATGAAGAACAGTCAGTATTTTGACGGTTAAAAATACGCTGTGTGAGCATACGAAGTCGGAATTCGACGAAACCAGTTTTGTTGGGACCGTAATGTCGAACTCTAGCTACATGTCCAGTTTCATGATTTTTGGATGTCGTGTGTGATCACACGGATTTTTAGAAGGTAGATACTGTATAAAAAAATCAATAAAATAAGAACTAAAATATCCTAAAAATTTTGTGGATCTAAGCAAGACCACGTACTGCTTATTCTCAACCACACAACATATGATAAAACGCAAGAAGACCAATCTCTTCCACCAGAAAACAAAACGCAGAAAAACAGGGAAACAAAGAAAAATCAAAGAAACTCAAAACAATATCTATAAATCGAGATGCAAATGTATTTAGCATCCTGGGGTGAAGAGCTTCAAGCTCGTGTAATCCTTGTAGAGTCCGAACTCTCGTCACTCGCTGGAAGTTTGCACAGAAACACCTAGGGTTCGGCGTTTGATTGATTTAGGGACTTGGGGTTGATTTCGAGCATGGTTTTGGACGTAGAGGATCAAACGGCAACCAGTAGCGAGCTATGGTGGATTTCGATCAGGAAGAGGGATGCGCGACTTTTCCTGTAACTGGTTTTGGGACTGTGAACGGATTTGCCTTGGTGAGATCGAACTGCTGTTGAGTGCTGTGATGTTGTAGGGGATTCGAAGGAGATTTGAATGGGCATTTTAGTTTTGATTTTTGGTGAAGGATTTGATGAGGGATTGGCGCTGGAAGATGTCGAATGTGGAGGAGTATATCTGGAGCAGGTAACGATCGTATTGGGGAAGAAGGAATTTTAGTGGGTGCGGGTTCTCAAAGGTTGTTGGGCCAAGAAAGAGGGTAAAGCCCATATTGAAGTGAATTAAGTTTTATTTAGTTTAAAATATGTGTTTACTTGTAAATATCGTAACTTGCTCATACATTGTCAGAACTGAACAAAACAAGATCCGTTGGGATCGTATGGACGGGAGCAACACAATGGGACTGACCAGGAGTGAATCCGAGCTCGTTACAATTTATAGCGAAATAAATTGTCCGACTGAATCAAATAACGCAAACCGTTATTTAACGGCTAACGCGCAAATGTGAGTAAATCTCACTAACTCTGAACAATTTATAATTTCATGTTGTATTTTTAGAACTGTTAAATATTGGTTGATTGACTGTGTGTTGACTGTTTGATTGAACTGCTAGTCAATTAGTGGAAATAATATATATATATATATATATATATATATAAATATATATATATATATATAAACCATTAAATATTTATATATTGATTCTGCTATCAGAATAATTTATATTGAACTGAAAGTGATAATAATCATATTGTGTAACATCTGTGGATGCAGGGAGACAGGTTGGAGGAATCCAACTGGATTCCTCAACAGTTATTTTATTGTTTTTCATATATTGTGATATATGATGTAGTTATAACCTGTGGTTGATTATACATGTTGGATGAGATTTGGTCATCGTGATTTGATGTGTTAAGTACCATAAAATATCAGAATGGGAAAAGGAGATTTTCAAAGTGATATTGAAAACAGAATATTTATAAACTGGAATATTTATAAATAAGAAATATTTATAAGTTCGAATATTTATAAAGAGGAGATATTTAAAGAGGAAATAATTTCAAACCATTTTCTTTTTGAATGGAAAGGCCTGTGTGGCGGGTTTGGGGATTTTCCCGATGCTCCTAGTACAAAGGAGGTTATGGCGAATTTTTCCGGGAATTTAAGGAGTTAGAATATTTCAAGAATAAATTTGAAAAGGAAATATTTGTAAATCATTTACAAATAGAATTGAAAAGGAAACGTTATAAAAGGGAAAACATTATAAAGCAGAAACCGTTATAAAGAGGAAAACGTTATAAAAAGGAAATCATTTTTAAAGTGTAGAACCGTTATTTAAAAGTAAATCTTTTCAAATGAATAAAACGTTGTTAAAAGGGAAATCTTTATAAAGTGAATAAAGTTAAATCGAATATGGTATTCGAAAGGATTTAAATCGAATATGGTATTCGAAAGGAGTTAAATCGAATATGGTATTTTAAAGGAGTTAAATCGAATATGGTATTCGAAGGGAGTAAATCGAATATGGTTTTTGAAAGTTAGTAAAACGAATATGGTATTCGAAAGGAGTTAAATCGAATATGGTATTCGAAAGGAGTTAAATCGAATATGGTATCCGAAGGGAGTAAATCGAATATGGTATTCGAAAGTTAGTAAAACGAATATGTTGTTCGAAAGGGGTTAGTCGAGTCGAGTTAGTTCAGTAGAGTTAACCAGTTCAGTAGAGTTAACCAGTTCAGTTCGAGTTAACCAGCGAGTTAAGCAAGTCAAGTCAACCAGTGGGTTAAGTAAGTCGAGTTAACCAGTTGGGTTAAGTAAGTCGAGTTAACCAGTTGGGTTAAGTAAGTCGAGTTAACCAGTTGGGTTAAGTAAGTCGAGTTAACCAGCTGGGTTAAGTAAGTCGAGTTAACCAGTTGAGTTAAGTACGTCGAGTCAACCAGTGGGTTAAGTAAGTCGAGCTAACCAGTGAGTTAAGTACATCGAGTCAACCAGTGGGTTAAGTAAGTCGAGTTAACCAGTGGGTTAAGTAAGTCGAGTTTACCAGTTGAGTTAAGTAAGTCGAGTTAACCATATAGAGTTAAACAGGTAGAGTTAACCAGTTAGAGTTAACCAGTTAGAGTTAATCAGTAGGGTTAACCAGTTAGAGTTAACCAGTTAGAGTTAATCAGGTAGAGTTAGTCAGGTAGGGTTAACCAGTTAGAGTTAATCAGTTAGAGTTAATCAGTTAGAGTTAATCAGGTAGAGTTAGTCAGGTAGGGTTAACCAGTTAGAGTTAATCAGTTAGAGTTAATCAGGTAGAGTTAGTCAGGTAGGGTTAACCAGTTAGAGTTAATCAGTTAGAGTTAATCGATTAGAGTTAAAACGAACTAGAGTTAATCAAATATAGTTATTTGAGACAGAGTTAGTCAAACATAGTATTCAGGGTAAGTTGCCATCTCCTACGACTGCTAGCGTAATTCGCAGGGCTGTAAATAGCCTAAGGCGTTCGGATGTTGCCTAAGGGAATCAGGCGTAACCATTGTGATCGCTGCGATCTAGAGTCAAGCGAATGGAGTTAAATCAGATATTAGTTATTCGATAGGAGTTAACCAAATTGAGTTAAATAAGTTAGGTTAGTCGAGTTAAGTTATTCTTCGAGTCGAGTTAATCGAATCTAGTTATAAAAGAGGAGTTAATTGAATCTAGTTATTCGGAGAGGAGTTAATCGAATTAAGTTATTCGAAGAGGAGTTAATCGAATTAAGTTATTCAAAGAGGAGTTAATCGAATCTAGTTATTCGAAGAGGAGTTAATCGAATTAAGTTATTCGAAGAGGAGTTAATCGAATTAAGTTATTCAAAGAGGAGTTAACCGAATCTAGTTATTCGAAGAGGAGTTAATCGAATTAAGTTATTCAAAGAGGAGTTAGTCGAATCTAGTTACTCGAAGAGGAGTTAATCGAATGTAGTTATTCGAATAGAGTTCGTCGAATATAAGTTATTCAAAGAAGAGTTAATCAAATAGAGTTAAAAAAAATTAGAAACTGACTAGAGATTAGTAAGTTGAATGGTTTCCTGAGTATCGGTCTGATGTTGGTTTCGGCCTTCGGGGTTTATACTTAGAGAATTGTTCACTTACTAGTTCACAGTTAGGGACTAATAGTTGTGGAATGATAGTGATGCGTGAATAAGCTGGAAATGTTTTCCAATGTTAATAACGCACATTTTCTAAATATAGAAAATAAGGAAATATGAATATATATATATATATGTATATATATATAGCTGACGATTGGATCGAAATTTCCATTTGGAAATAAGATCGTTGTGTGTACACGGACATGTTTTCATTTGATAGTTAAATCACTGACTATCAAAATTTTACCATTTTAACGTTGTTAATATGGAGAGACCGGTTGGATTATTATCCAAAGAACCACTCTGTATTGGCATAAGCGTTGCGAATCATATATGCCAAAGATAATTGAAGACGGAGTAAAGTGCAAGGGCTATTGTATAAGTCTTAGATAACAGTGCCTAAGATGGATGTACTGAGTAGTGCCTTCGGTTTGTCCAGTCCCAGGACAACTTGTATGGACGAAGGTCTGACAAAGTATATCTGGTAGATCACATGAGTTGATCGTTTCAAACGTATTTACATTGGTGGCGGAGGAATTCGTTTCTCTTAGCTTATACCCGTGGTATTTTTGGGGAAATCAATTTGTGATTTAAAGGGTATGACGATGTGGCATTCTAAGTGAATGAAGATATGATATGTAAAAAGATAAGCGTAGCTTCTAGCCTCACATCCGGTAAATGACAGAAATCGGGCAGGCAGCATGGCTAAGTCGGTCGCACCGAAGTAGGGTGTATAATCACCTGTCTATAGAATATTCATTTGCTTCTTTAATCTATCAATGCTGTCCCATATATATATACGGGAACGGTTGCTGATCCCAACCGTTGGTGATGTACATTCGATACACTCAAGCGAAATGAGTGGTCGGCCGTGTGTGGCTGAGTTGCAAGATGTTCTTGTTGAACTCCAGTGTATCATTCCTAGAGTACACTAATCGGAAGGTGGTTCCATACCTTGTCATAGTTGGAAATCCATTACCCAATACGTGCTTGTGGTTTTGATTGTATACTATATATGTAGAACGTGAGATGAAAGCGTTTCTGTTAGATGATTATTATATTGTGGTTGTTAGACATTATTATAATATCAAAAGGTTTTTGATATAAAGATATTTTGGATTCTCATAAGGGAAAACCCGTTCCATTATACGGCGTGGTCTTATGAGATATCGTTTACTTGTTCAACTGTTTTAAACTGTTTTACTCATACCAGTCCATGTTGCGTGCTTAGGCATGTGTCGCATGATAGGGGGTTCTCGTTTTTCGTTAGGTGGCGAACGGGAGACTCTTACTCCTACATGTCCCTTTGGTAGGGTTGGTTGTGAAGTCGAAAGGCTGGCCGTAAAATATGGTATTGGGGTACCAGTGTAAGCCACAGTGGGTTTTACCTGCTGCTTTGGAGGATGGGGAGAGGACGGTTGCAAAGCCTACTTAACTCAAAATCCGGGTCGTTACAGTTGATATTAGAGCTTAAGTTAAGAATTACCTTGGCTCTGTGGCGTGACTCGGTAGAGATAGGGTTAGTAATACCCTAGATTGAGTTGAGTGTATATATACGAGTGCGTATTTGTATTTGATATAAAAATGGTTTTATATTGTGGAGATTCATTGGCTGAGTCGTTTATGAGTTCTGGTCGATCAGTTTGATCCACTGTATCGATAGGAGTAAATAAATACTTGAATACGATGGACCGACACAGTATGGATATGTAATATATTATCATATATTAGATATATTGGTTGTAATTATAATCAAATGAGATTATAAAGTGAAATGGTTATATACAACCAATCAGAATCATATAAGTAAAGTATATGAAATAAGATGAATTAAATATGAATTTAAATCAGATTTGGAATTAAAATAAGGAAATTTTAAGTTCCTGGGAGATTTTGAGATGTTTTCAAAATGGATGTATTTAGTAAGGGTTTTGAAATGATATAGTATTGAAATCACTTGGGTCGCTGGAAAATAATTCCGATGATGACTGCGCAGTATCATCGGTGTGATTTTTGAGTTCTAAGTGGTGGATTACTACCAGAGATTTTGATTTGAATAGTTTTGAGGAAACAAGTTGTTTAGAAATTCAAAGGTTTTGAATTGGTATTATGATTTCAAATTTGATTTGAAATAAAACCGGGAATTTAAATTCTAGAAATTAAAATTTAACTTGTGAAGTTAATTCGAATGGGATGGTAAAAGTAAATAATAAACCAGAATTTAACTTGAGATGATAGGTTAAGAAAAACTGAAGTGATTAGAGAATAATCTGGATTTGAAATGATAAGTTTAGAGTTTGGAATTTGAAACTCGAATATGAAATTAAATTCGGCTTGAATAAGCGAATGGTTGTGTTAAGAATAACTTGGTTGGAGTTGATTGGGATGGAATTTGTATATGCCGAGTTGATAACAGATGGTAGGGATATAATGATATGCCCAAAAAAAAGGTACAAGTTTATATTTTATATGAGTTTGGAATTTATGAGCCGAATTGGCAAGCTGTTTGGCGTTTTGATTTTCTTTTGGGTTGAAGAAGGCCCAGAGAGGCGAGTTGGAGTTTGCGCTATTAACCAGTACAAAGGAGGTGCTGGCGAAATTTTCCGAAAATTTAAAGTGTTAGAAAATTTTCAGAATTTTTGAAAATTTTCGTTGATAAGAATTAATTAATATTTAATTAAATTAAATTGGTTCAGTTGAAACTGAAGTTAAGAAGTGAACAAATATGTTCTAACCAGTCGATAGGATCATCCTCTACCTTTTAGTAATTTCGAGGACGAAATTATTTTAAGTGGGAAAGATTGTAATGACCCGCATTGGCAGAGGTATTATAATTAATTTATTTAATTATATTAATAGTGATGTAGTGAATTTAATGATCGTGGGATTAAATAATGATGAATATTAAATTAAAATAATAAATTAAATAATATATTTAATTCTGAAATAATCAGAATAGGCTGAAATGAAGATATGGTGTGAACCGGATCGTCTGTGATATTTAATTCAGCTTGGGATTGAATTTAAATAACGAGTATATTATATAAACGACAGTTTGAACATAGAATTATAATATAATTAAAATCGAGCTTGAAATGGCGCTGCAGTTCGATATTTGGCGATTCGAACTTCAACTGAATGTACAAGATTCGTTTTAAATCGGATTTCTGTGAAACAAGAAACGTGTGGAGCTGGTGGAGTATATCTTTCTAGTGGAAGAGAAAAATCGGGATTTCGTCGTGTAGATTTTGAGGTATGTCCAAATCAAATTTTAGAAAAGTTGCGGTGGAATTCCTTTATATTTTATAAAGGAATTATTTATATTTTAAAAAGGAATTTCAATATAAATCGAATATCGGATTGACCCAGAAGTGAATATCAAGTTAGAAATTCATATAGGAATATTCTAGAGCTGTATCGTATTCCACTGTGAATATAAACGATAATATTTATTTTTAAATATTAAATTCAATAATATTTAAATATATTTATATATTTAAATAGGCTATTTAGAGCTTTAAAAATAGCCACTTTTGCAAACGAAGTCGGAATTCGATGAAACTAATTTTGTTGGATCCGCAATGTCAAGTAGTTGTTAGATTCCAAGTTTGGTGATTTTTAGAGTCACTGTGTGGCCGTACGGGATTTTAATATGAAGAACAGTCAGCATTTTGACGGTTAAAAATACGCTGTGTGAGCATATGAAGTCGGAATTCGACGAAACCAGTTTCGTTGGGACCGTAATGTCGAACTCTAGCTACATGTCCAGTTTCATGATTTTTGGATGTCGTGTGTGATCACATGGATTTTTAGAAGGTAGATACTGTATAAAAAATCAATAAAATATGAACTAAAATATCCTAAATATTTTGTGGATCTAAGCAAGACCACGTACTGCTTATTCTCAACCACACAACATATGATAAAACGCAAGAAGACCAATCTCTTCCACCAGAAAACAAAACGCAGAAAAACAGGGAAACAAAGAAAAATCAAAGAAACTCAAAACAATATCTATAAATCGAGATGCAAATGTATTTAGCATCCTGGGGTGAAGAGCTTCAAGCTCGTGTAATCCTTGTAGAGTCCGAACTCTCGTCGCTCGCTAGAAGTTTGCACAGAAACACCTAGGGTTTGGCGTTGTGATTGATTTAGGGACTTGGGGTTGATTTCGAGCATGGTTTTGGACGTAGAGGATCAAACGGCAACCAGTAGCGAGCTATGGTGGATTTCGATCAGGAAGAGGGATGCGCGACTTTTCTTGTAGCTGGTTTTGGGACTGTGAACGGATTTGCCTTGGTGAGATCGAACTGTTGTTGAGTGCTGTGATGTTGTTGGGGATTCGAAGGAGATTTGAATGGGCATTTTAGTTTTGATTTTTGGTGAAGGATTTGATGAGGGATTGGCGCTGGAAGATGTCGAATGTGGAGGAGTATATCTGGAGCAGGTAGAGATCGTATTGGGGAAGAAGAAATTTTAGTGGGTGCGGGTTCTCAAAGGTTGTTGGGCCAAGAAAGAGGGTAAAGCCCATATTGAAGTGAATTAAGTTTTATTTAGTTTAAAATATGTGTTTACTTGTAAATATCGTAACTTGCTCATACGTTGTCAGAACTGAACAAAACAAGATCCGTTGGGATCGTATGGACGGGAGCAACACAATGGGACTGACCAGGAGTGAATCCGAGCTCGTTACAATTTATGGCGAAATAAATTGTCCGACTGAATCAAATAACGCAAACCGTTATTTAACGGCTAACGCACAAATGTGAGTAAATCTCACTAACTCTGAACAGTTTATAATTTCATGTTGTATTTTTAGAACTGTTAAATGTTGGTTGATTGACTGTGTGTTGACTGTTTGATTGAACTGCAAGTCAGTTAGTGGAAATAATATATATATATATAAACCGTTAAATATTTATATATTGATTCTACTATCAGAATAATTTATATTGAACTGAAAGTGATGATAATCATATTGTGTAACATCTGTGGATGCAGGGAGACAGGTTGGAGGAATCAGACTGGATTCCTCAACAGTTATTTTATTGTTTTTCATATATTGTGATATATGATGTAGTTATAATCTGTGGTTGATTATACATGCTGGATGAGATTTGGTCATCGTGATTTGATGTGTTAAGTACCATAAAATATCGGAATGGGAAAAGGGGATTTTCAAAGTGATATTGAAAACAGAATATTTATAAACTGGAATATTTATAAATAAGAAATATTTATAAATTCAAATATTTATAAAGAGGAGATATTTAAAAAGGAAATAATTTCAAACCATTTTCTTTTTGAATGGAAAGGCCTGTGTGGCGGGTTTGGGGATTTTCCCGATGCTCCCAGTACAAAGGAGGTTATGGCGAATTTTTCCGGGAATTTAAGGAGTTAGAATATTTCAAGAATAAATTTGAAAAGGAAATATTTGTAAATCATTTAAAAATAGAATTGAAAAGGAAACGTTATAAAAAGGGAAAACATTATAAAGCAGAAACCGTTATAAAGAGGAAAACGTTATAAAAAGGAAATCATTTTTAAAGTGTAGAACCGTTATTTAAAAGTAAATCTTTTCAAATGAATAAAACGTTGTTAAAAAGGAAATCTTTATAAAGTGAATAAAGTTAAATCGAATATGGTATTTGAAAGGAGTTAAATTGAATATGGTATTCAAAAGGAGTTAAATCGAATATGGTATTCGAAAGGAGTTAAATCGAATATGGTATTCGAAGGGAGTAAATCGAATATGGTATTCGAAAGTTAGTAAAACGAATATGGTATTTGAAAGGAGTTAAATCGAATATGGTATTCGAAAGGAGTTAAATCGAATATGGTATTCGAAGGGAGTAAATCGAATATGTTATTCGAAAGTTAGTAAAACGAATATGCTGTTCGAAAGGGGTTAGTCGAGTCGAGTTAGTTCAGTAGAGTTAACCAGTTCAGTAGAGTTAACCAGTTCAGTTCGAGTTAACCAGTGGGTTAAGCAAGTAAAGTCAACCAGTGGGTTAAGTAAGTCGAGTTAACCAGTTGGGTTAAGTAAGTCGAGTTAACCAGTTGGGTTAAGTAAGTCGAGTTAACCAGTTGGGTTAAGTAAGTCGAGTTAACCAGTTGGGTTAAGTAAGTCTAGTTAACCAGTTGAGTTAAGTACGTCGAGTCAACCAGTGGGTTAAGTAAGTCGAGTTAACCAGTGAGTTAAGTACATCGAGTCAACCAGTGGGTTAAGTAAGTCGAGTTAACCAGTGGGTTAAGTAAGTCGAGTTTACCAGTTGAGTTAAGTAAGTCGAGTTAACCAGATAGAGTTAATCAGGTAGAGTTAACCAGTTAGAGTTAACCAGTTAGAGTTAATCAGTAGGGTTAACCAGTTAGAGTTAGTCAGTTAGAGTTAATCAGGTAGAGTTAGTCAGGTAGGGTTAACCAGTTAGAGTTAATCAGTTAGAGTTAATCAGTTAGAGTTAATCAGGTAGAGTTAGTCAGGTAGGGTTAACCAGTTAGAGTTAATCAGTTAGAGTTAATCAGGTAGAGTTAGTCAGGTAGGGTTAACCAGTTAGAGTTAATCAGTTAGAGTTAATCGATTAGAGTTAAAACGAACTAGAGTTAATCAAATATAGTTATTTGAAACAGAGTTAGTCAAACATAGTATTCAGGGTAAGTTGCCATCTCCTACGACTGCTAGCGTAATTCGCAGGGCTGTAAATAGCCTAAGGCGTTCGGATGTTGCCTAAGGGAATCAGGCGTAACCATTGTGATCGCTGCGATCTAGAGTCAAGCGAATGGAGTTAAATCGAATATTAGTTATTCGATAGGAGTTAATCAAATTGAGTTAAATAAGTTAGGTTAGTCGAGTTAAGTTATTCGTCGAGTCGAGTTAATCGAATCTAGTTATTAAAGAGGAGTTAATTGAATCTAGTTATTCGAAGAGGAGTTAATCGAATTAAGTTATTCGAAGAGGAGTTAATCGAATTAAGTTATTCAAAGAGGAGTTAATCGAATCTAGTTATTCAAAGAGGAGTTAATCGAATTAAGTTATTCGAAGAGGATTTAATCAAATTAAGTTATTCAAAGAGGAGTTAATCGAATCTAGTTATTCGAAGAGGAGTTAATCGAATTAAGTTATTCAAAGAGGAGTTAATCGAATCGAGTTACTCGAAGAGGAGTTAATCGAATGTAGTTATTCGAATAGAGTTCGTCGAATATAAGTTATTCAAAGAAGAGTTAATCAAATAGAGTTAAACAAAATTAGAAACTGACTAGAGATTAGTAAGTTGAATGGTTTCCTGAGTATCGATCTGATGTTGGTTTCGGCCTTCGGGGTTTATACTTAGAGAATTGTTCACTTACTAGTTCACAGTTAGGGACTAATAGTTGTGGAATGATAGTGATGCGTGAATAAGATGGAAATGTTTTCCAATGTTAATAACGCACATTTTCTAAATATATAAAATAAGGAAATATGAATATATATATATATATATGTATATATATATATATATATGTATATATATAGCTGATGATTGGATCGAAATTTCCATTTGGAAATAAGATCGTTGTGTGTACACGGACATGTTTTCATTTGATAGTTAAATCACCGACTATCAAAGTTTTACCATTTTAACGTTGTTAATATGGAGAGACCGGTTGGATTATTATCCAAAGAACCACTCTGTATTGGCATAAGCGTTGCGAATCATATATGCCAAAGATAATTGAAGACGGAGTAAAGTGCAAGGGCTATTGTATAAGTCTTAGATAACAGTGCCTAAGATGGATGTACTGAGTAGTGCCTTCGGTTTGTCCAGTCCCAGGACAACTTGTATGGACGAAGGTCTAACAGAGTATATCTGGTAGATCACATGAGTTGATCGTTTCAAACATATTTACATTGGTGGCGGAGGAATTCGTTTCTCTTAGCTTATACCCGTGGTATTTTTGGGGAAATCAATTTGTGATTTAAAGGGTATGACGATGTGGCATTCTAAGTGAATGAAGATATGATATGTAAAAAGATAAGCGTAGCTTCTAGCCTCACATCCGGTAAATGACAGAAATCGGGCAGGTAGCATGGCTAAGTCGGTCGCATCGAAGTAGGGTGTATAATCACCTATCTATATAATATTCATTTGCTTCTTTAATCTATCAATGATGTCCCATATATATATATACGGGAACGGTTGCTGATCCCAACCGTTGGTGATGTACATTCGACACACTCAAGCGAAATGAGTGGTCGGCCGTGTGTGGCTGAGTTGCAAGATGTTCTTGTTGAACTCCAGTGTATCGTTCCTAGAGTACACTAATTGGAAGGTGTTTCCACACCTTGTCATAGTTGGAAATCCATTACCCAATACGTGCTTGCGGTTTTGATCGTATACTATATATGTAGAACGTGAGATGAAAGCGTTTCTACTAGATGATTATTATATTGTGGTTGTTAGACATTATTATAATATCAAAAGGTTTTTGATATAAAGATATTTTGGATTCTCATAAGGAAAAACCTATTCCGTTATACGGCGTGGTCTTATGAGATATCGTTTACTTGTTCAACTGTTTTAAACTGTTTTACTCATACCAGTCCCATGACTGACCCGGAGTTTATTTTGTTGTGTTCTCCCTAAACTCTTAGGTGCCTAAATTTGTATGGGCAGTCAAGTAGTCGGGATTTTACAGATACAATTGGAGAGCTTGGAGCAGGAGGCTTCAGGATTCTATAGCTATTATTATTTCCGCTGTTGTTGTAAGTGTTGTACTCTGGTAAGTGCTATGGTATACATAACTGTTATATTTCAAAGTTATGTTATCTATTATATGTTATTCGTTCCGCTGTGAGGTTCGTGTTACTCTGATGTTGTGTTCTTCTCCTTCTTCTATTCTAAGTTTCTATCTTATCTATTCTCACCCTCTAATTTCTTTCATTAATTACCGGGATTTTTCGATGTTTTGGTTATCGACATCGAGCTTATGTCGATAACCAAAGTCGCTCAAAATCCGGGTCGTTACATCCTGTTCCTGGGTGACTTGTATGGATGAATGTCTGACAGAGTATTTCCAAACGATCACGTATATTGATTTCTCCAACCGTACCAAGAGTGGAAGAAGAGAAGGAAACTTCTTTTAGCTAACACATAACGTATTGTTGTAGACGTCAATTGGTGATTTGATGGATTTGACGATGTGACATTCGAAGTGAATCTGGTGTGATGATAAAGCGTAGCTTCTAGCCTCATCAACCGGTAAATGACAGAAATCAGGCAGGCAGCATGGCTAAGTCGGTTGCGCAGAAGTAGGGTGTATAATCACCTGATCTAGAGTTTCATTTATTTCTAAAATCTATTGTTGATGCTGTCCCATTCGGGAAACGGTTGCTGATTCCAACCGTTGGTGATATACATTCGATACACTCAAGCGAAATGAGTGGTCTGTCATGTGTGGCCGGGTTGCAAGATGTTCTTGTTGAACCCCGTGTATTCCTTTCTAGAGGTACACTAGCGAAAGGTGGTTCCATACCTTGTCATAGTTGGAAATCCATTACCAAATACGTGCTTGCGGTTTTGATTGTATACTATACATGTAGATGTGAGATGAAAGCGTTTCTGCTAGATGATTATTATATTGTGGTTGATAGACATTATTATAATACCAAAAGGTTTTTTGATATAAAGATATTTTGGATTTCTTATAAGGGAAAAACTCGTTCCGTTATACGGCGTGGTCTTATGAGATATCGTTTACTTGTTGAACTGTTTTAAACTGTTTTACTCACACCAGTTCCATGACTGACCCGGAGTTTATTTTGTTGTTTCCCTAAACTCTTGGGTGCCTAAATTTGTACGGGCAGTCAAGTAGTCGGGATTTACAGATATACTGGAAGAGCTTGGAGCAGGAGGCTTCAGGATTATATAGCTATAGTTATTTCCGCTGTGTTTTAAGTGTTGTACTTTGATAATGATGTATATTCAAGTACAGATGTATATTTCAAGTTATGTTATATATATTATATGTTATTCGTTCCGATGTGAGGTTAGTGTTACTTTGATGTTGTGTTCTTCTTCTTCTTCTTCTATTCTAAGTTTCTATCTTATCTTTCCTCACCCTCTCAATTCTTTCTATTAATTTCCTAATTTTTAGTTTAATGAGGGGCTGGACTTGTGTTTTTAGTCAGCTCAAATTGGACTGGATTTTCGGGTCATTACAGTTGGTATCAGAGCTTAAGTTAAGTGAATTACCTTGGCTCTGTGGCGTGACTCAGTAGAGATAGGGTTAGTAATACCCTAGATTGAGTTTGAGTATATATATACGAGTGAACGTGTTTGTTATTGATATAAAAATTTGTTTTATATTGTGGAGATTTATTGGTTGAGTCGTTTATGAGTTCTGGTCGATCAGTTTGATCCACTATATCGGTAGGAGTTTATAAACACTCGAATACGATGGGTCGACACGATATGTTTTGAAAAGAGGGTAAATCAAAATAAGTTTACCCAAGATATATCTTGATATAGAGAAGATATATATATATATATATATATATATATATATATCAAAATTAGAATATAGTGGATATATTGGTTGTTATTATAATCGAGTAAGAATATAAATTAAATGGTTATGTAAATAACCAATCAGAATTCATATGAGTGAAATACGTGAAATCAGATGAGTTGAATCTGAAATTTTAAACTAGAAATTTAATTAAAACTCTAGAGAATTGGATAAGTGTTTGTAAATGGATTTGGATTAAAAAATAAGAAAAATTTAAGATCCTGGGAGATTTTAAATTGTTTTACAAGTAGTGTGAATTATATTTTGAAATGAATTTCAAAGTGGAAATGTTAGAAATGGTTTTATAGTATTGAACTCACTTCGATCGCTGGAAAATAGATTCTGATGATGACAGCTGCATCATCAGTATTCATTTTCGAGTTGTAAGTGACGAATTACTACCAGAGATACTGTTTTGAATTTGTTTTGGGAAAGACAAGTTGTGTTGAATTTCAAAATGGGATTTATAATATAGAAATTGAATATAGAAATTCAAATAGAGTTTGAATATAGAAATTCAAATGGAATTCAAATATGGAATGTGAATATAGAAAATATAAAGGAAATTCAAATATAGGATTTGAATATCGAAAGTGAAATGAAATTGAATATAGAAAGTGAAAATGGAGTTTGAATTAATAAAATTCAAATAGAATTTAAAATGGAATTAGTATATTTGGAATTCAAATAGAATTTAAAATGGAATTTGAATATTTGGAATTCAAATAGAAGTTAAAATAGAGTTAGAATATTTGGAATTCAAATATAATATAATGGAATTTGAATAAAGAAATTTGATAAATAGAGTTGAATTGGAATTTGAATATAGGATTCAAATAGAGTTGAAATAGAGTTTGAATATTAGAATTCGAATAGAGTTAAAATGGAGTTGAATTCATTTTAACAAAGTTTTAAAGTTTATATATAAAAATATAATTAAAACGAACTCGCCGTAGCGCTGCAGTTCGTAAATCGGCGATTCGAACTTCAATTGAGTATACAGAATTCAATTGAAGTCGGAATTCTTTGAAACAAGAACCATCAGGACCAGTTAGATAATAGTTTTCTAATAGAAGAGAAAAATCTGAATTTCGTCAAATAGATTTTGAGATATGTCAAAATCAAATTTCTAAAAATGCAGTGCCAAAATCATTGAAATCCATAAGGGTTTATTTATATAGATATAGGGATTTTTAAGCAAATAAAAATCCGAATTTCCATTTGAAAAATCTGGACTGGAGATACAAAGTAAATATGAATTCCAGTGAAGTAAGTGGAATGATTTTTGAGACAAAAATCATATTTTAAATCGGTAAATAGAATTACCTAAATTAGAGAATAATTAGTTAAAGGAAATTTAAACCGAAATTGGGTTTTTGGATAAGTGAAAGAGATTGAGAATCTATAATCGAAATCGAATATATAACTCGAGTTGAAAATATTATTAGATTAGTTTATAATTAAGTTGAAATATATTTGAACATGTTATATTCAAATAAAAAGGTGAAATAGGCAAATAGCTAATTAGCAAATCAATTAACGAATTAATTAACGAGTTGAGTTAAAACAAGTGTATTAAGTTGAAATGTATGGATATACATGAGAGAGGTATGGATAAGGTATGAAGGTATATAAATAGAATGCTCGACGAAAAGGTACGTATTTGATTCATATATGAGATTTTATGCGCCGTATCGGCTAGCCGCTTGGCTTTTTCTTTTTCTTTTGAATTGGTGAGGGCCATGGGAGGCTATTTGAAATATCCCGATGCTCCTAGTACAAAGGAGGTTATGGCGAATTTTTCCGAGAATTTACAGAGTTAGAATATTTTTAAGATAAATTGATAGTTAGAAATCAACGTATCGATATATATATATATATATATATATATATATAGAAGTCGATAAGGAAACGAACTTAGAAATAGAATAGTAAAATCAAAAGGAAGACTAAGAATATAATCTAGTAAGAATAGAAAGAGAAAGTGTATACGTGTTTAAAAGTGAACAAGTAGTTGTATGGTATTGATTATTCGAGTAAGTAGCCATATCTGTTTTGACGTTATAAATGTTATTCAGTCAAGGTCTGAGAGGTAGTTATACCCCAACTTGATTGATTTCATTATTAACAAATAAATAGTAAGATTTCAGGCTCGAAGATCAATGTTGAATAAGAGTTAGTTGAATATAGTATTTGGGTTGTCGTAACGATGTTTTACACAACATCCGTTTTAACCCAAATAAGTGTAAGCTTGGAAATACAATAAAGAATATTTCCTAAGTATAGAAATAAACGAGATCGGAAAAGAGATAAGTAATTGGAATAGTTTCCAATTATAAATAGCATATATTTTCTAAAGTTTAGAAAATAAAGGAAGGCGATATTCGGAAATGTTTTCCAAATAACATAAAAGGCCAATATGGTTATTGAAAATATTTGGTTAACAAATATTGAAAAAGAAATAGAGAAGTGATTTAACTAATGGAATATTAATTAAGGGCTCAGTAACATGTTCAAAAAGGAAAATTTGATTTTTGAAAAGAGTAAACTATTTAAAAACTCCCAGGGAAAGACTGCTTAAATTAAAAAACAAATTTAACAGAAATTTGTGAAAATTAAAGTAAAGCCAATAAAGTGGTAACTGAGATTGAATTAGAATGATATCAAGACAAATTGGATTTTGAGATTCAAATTTGAAGTGTAATGTGATACTCAAGTTAAGAGTTGGGAATCGAGAAGAAACTCGAGTTGAAATGATATTTGGCTCGGATATAAGCGAATGGTTGTGTTGTGGATAAAAGTAGATTCGAATTTGATTGGGATAACCCTTGTATCCGCTGAATTGATAACAGGTGGAAAGGATATAATGATATGCCGACAAAAGGTACAAGTTATATTTCTATTGGATATAAGATTTATGAGCCGAATTGGCAAGCCGCTTGGCTGTTTGATTTTCTTTTGGGGTGGAGATGACCCAGAGAGGCGAGCGGTGATTTGACGTATTGACTAGTACAAAGGAGGTGCTGGCGAAATTTTTCGAAAAGTTAAGGAGTTAGAAAATTTTGAGGATTTTTGAAATTTTTCGATAATAAGAATGAATAAATAATTTAATTGAAATTAAATTGGTTCAGTTGAAACTGAAGTTGATAAGTGAACAAATATGTTCTAACCAGTCGATAGGGTCGTTCTCTACCTTAGCAATTTCGAGGACGAAATTATTTTAAGTGGGGAAGATTGTAATGACCCGCATTGGCAGAGGTATAATAATTAATTTATTTAATTATTTAAATAGGTGATATAGTGAATTTAATGGTGGTTTAATAAAAATAATAGTGGATATTTAATTAAAATAATAAATTAAATAATATATTTAATTCTGAAATAATCAGAATTGGCTGAAATGGCGATATGGTGTGAACTGGATCATTTGTGATATTTAATTCAGTTTAGAATTGAATTAGAATAACGAATATATTTAAATAACGGCAGATTGAAAGTATAATTATATTATAATTAAAATCGAGCTTGAAATGGCGCTGCCGTTTGTAATTTGGCGATTCGAACTTCAACTGAATGTACAGGATCCGTTTTTAATCGGATTTCTGTGAAACAAGAAACGTGTGGAGCTGGTGGAGTATATCTTTCTAGTGGAAGAGAAAAATTAGGATTTCGTCGTGTAGATTTTGATTTACGTCCAAATCAAATTTTAGAAAAGTCGCTGTGGAATTCCTTTATAATTTATAAAGGAATTATTTATACTTTTAAAAGAAATTTCAATATAAATCGAATATCGGGTTGACCCAGAAGTGAATATCAAGTTAGAAATTCATATAGGAATATTCTAGAGCTGTATGGTACTCCACTGTGAATATAGACGATAATATTTATTTTTAAATATTAAATTTAATTATATTTAAATATATTTATATATTTAAATGGGCTATTTAGGGCTTTAAAAATAGCCACTTTTGCAAACGAAGTAGGAATTCGACAAACTAATTTTGTTGGATCCGCAGTGTTAAATTATTGTTAGATATCAAGTTTCGTGATTTTTAAAGTCAGTGTGTGGCTGTACGGATTTTTAGAGTGAAAAACAGTCAGTATTCTAATAGTTAAAAATACGTTGTGTGAGCATACAGAGTCAGAATTCGACAAAACCAGTTTCGTTGGGACCGTAATGTCGAACTGTAGCTACATGTCCAGTTTCATGATTTTTGGGTATCGTATGTGATCACAGGAATTTTAGAGGAAACGAAAAAATAATGTTTGCTTAAAATTTAATATAATAATCGAATATTAAATTATTATAAATATCCTATATAATAACTCAAACATCCTAAACCTAATTTCTACTTTTCCACAAGTCAACAAATGCGCCGCAGTATTTTTCTTTCTTACAGGAAGGTTTCGATCCTCATAAAATCAAATAGAAATCGAATGAAATTCTATAAATCACTAAATTAGTCTCTTTGGATTCACACAGCGATTCTCTCCGATCTGCTGCCCTCGATTGTTGGTGTGATGCAGTATTTCCGAGCTCCAGTTTTTGCAGCGAAGCGTGTTTGAATCTAGGGTTGGAAGTTGTGTGAAATTGAAGAAGAAGTGGAGTGTTTCGAGTTCATTTTCGGGAAGTAAATCCACACCTACGGTGCAAAAATGGGGAGGACCGGTGAGCTTTGAGGTCGGTACCAGTACGGGATTGGGTCGACGACGCAATTGGAGGAGGAACTCGAGTGGAGCATGTTGGGTATGAAGATGAAGAGGCCGAGAAGTGGAGTCAATTGGTGAAGACCATTTTCGAATCCATGGAGAATTAAGGGTGGAAGAGTGGATCAAAGAAGTCGGGTACGGTTAGGAGCAAAACTGAGCGACGGGATTTGGTATTCGGGGAAGAAAGAAGGCAAAGGCGGGTGGGCTTTTGTTGGGATGTTGGGCCGGTGAAACAAGGGTAAGCCCAAAAGAATTTAAAAAGGAAATTTCAAGTTTTATTTAATTATAAATAGTGTACAAACTTATATAACGTATAACTTGGTCATACGAGGTCAGATTGACGAACCGTAAGTTGCATTGGGACTGTATGGACGAGAGCTTCACAATGAAGCTGACTGGAAGTGGATTGGGGCTCGTATGAATTTATGGTGAAATAAATTGTTTGTTTCAAATCAAATAAAAGTTTATCGTTCTTTAACGATGAACTGCAAATGTGAGTAAATCTCACTAACTCTGAACAGTTTATAATTTCATGTTGTATTTTTAGAACTATTAGAAATTGTCTGATTGACTGTGTGTTGACTGTTTAATTGAATTGCTAGTCAGTTAGTTGAATTTCTATATTGTTTCTGTTTAACAAAATATATCATATAGAACTGAAAGTGATGTTGATTTTATTATGTAACATCTGTGGATGCAGGGAGACAGGTTGGAGGAATCCAACTGGATTCCTCAACGGTTATTTTATTGATTTTCATATATTGTGATATATGATGTGATTTATAATCTGTTGTTGATTACATGTGTTTGGACGATATTGGTCATCGTGATTTGATGTGTTAAGTACCATAGAAATACCGGAATGGGAAAAGGAGATTTTCAAAGAATATTTTGGAAATAATTTACTTATATAAAATCACTGGATTTTATATATAAAAGGAAAAAGGATTTTTAGAAAAGGAAATAAGTATTAGAATCAAAAGGGTTAAAAGAATATATTTTTCAAACAAATATAAAGGAAATGGTTTGGTAAAACAAATGAAAAGGGAAATATTTGTTCAACAAATGCAAAGAGAAAATATTTGTAAAACATTTTAAATAGAATTAAAAAGAATATTTATTTGCTAAATAAATAGAGCTAAAAGAGTTATCGAATATGGTTTATTCGAATAGAGTTGAAAGGAGCTAATCAAAAGAAGTTAATTAAAATGAGTTAAACGAATATTAGTTATTTGATTTAATTGATTTGAGTTAATCAATTAGGGTAATTGATTAGAGTAAACCCATTAGTGATAGACCGTTAGAGTTAATCGAAGGAGTTATCGATTATAGTTTAATCGAAAAGAGTTATCTATTGTTTAATTGAAGTGAGTTATAGAATATTGGTTATTCGAAGAAGTTATCAAATTTAGTTATTCGATGGAGTAAATCGAATAGAATTAAAATAAAGGAGTTGATCGAATATAGTTTATTCGAATAGAAAATTGAGTTAATCGAATATTAGTTATTCAAATAGAGTTAAATGGAGTTAAAGGAATAAATCGAATATAGTTTATTCGAATGGAATTAAACGAGTTAATCGAATTTGGTTTATTCGAAAAGAGTTAAAGGAGTTATCGACTAGAGTTAAATCAAATAGAGTTAATCCAATAGCGTTAATTCAATAGAGTAAATCGAATAGAGTTATCGAATATACCTTATTCGAAGGAAAGAATTATCGAATAGAGATGATTCGAAAGAGAGTTACGTAAGGAAGTTGTTAAAGAATTAAAAGGTGAACTTTGTCTATTTCAAGTTTAGAAACGTTGTTCAGTTAAGGTCCGAGAGGTAGTATTACCCCAACTTGATTGACTTCATTTTTAACTAAGGAATGGTTAAGGTTCGATAGTGAAGGTGGGTTAAAGGAATTTAGTTAATAAGCGTAATGGTTTGTGTTGGCATCGCGATGGTTTGTTTAAACATCTGTCTAAGTCCAATGAAAGAGTTTTGGAAATGTTTTCCAAATAAGAACCAGAAATGTTTTTCTGATATAGAAAAACAAGATATGGAAATGTTTTCCAATGGTAATAAAGTATATTTTCTAAATTTAGAAAATAGAAAATGTTGAATATAGGGAAACAGGAGATGAAAAATGAACTAAGGGAATATATATGATTGATGATTGATTGATAGAATTTCCATTTGGAAATAATATCGTCGTTTGCACACCTGTTTTTCGTTGATTGTTAAATCACAGACTATCGAAGTTTTGACCATTTTAACGTTGTTAATATGGAGAGACCGGTTGGATTATTATCCACATAACCACTCTATATTGGCATAAGCGTTGCGAATCATATACGCCAAAGATAATTGAAGATGGAGTAAAGTGCAAGGGCTGCTGTATAAATCTTAGATAACAGTGTCTAAGATGAATATACTGAATAGTACCTTCGGTTCATCCTGTTCCTGGGTGACTTGTATGGATGAATGTCTGATAGAGTATTTCCAAACGATCACGTATATTGATTTCTCCAACCGTACCAAGAGTGGAAGCGGAGAAGGAAACTTCTTTTAGCTAACACTTAACGTATTGTTGTAGACGTCAATCGGTGATTTGATGGATTTGACGGTGTGACATTCGAAGTTAATCTGGTGTGATGATAAAGCGTAGCTTCTAGCCTCATCAACCGGTAAATGACAAAAATCGGGCAGGCAGCATGGCTAAGTCGGTCGCACCGAAGTAGGGTGTATACTCACCTGATCTAGAGTTTCATTTATTTGTAAAATCTATTGTTGATGCTGTCCCATTCGGGAAACGGATGCTGATTCCAACCGTTGGTGATATACATTCGATACACTCAAGCGAAATGAGTGGTCGGTCATGTATGGCCGGGTTGCAATATGTTCTTGTTGAACCCCGTGTATTCCTTTCTAGAGGTACACTAGCGAAAGGTGGTTCCATACCTTTTCATAGTTGGAAATCCGTTACCCAATACGTGCTTGCGGTTTTGATTGTATACTATATATGTAGAACGTGAGATGAAAGCGTTTCAGCTAGATGATTATTATATTGTGATTGATAGACATTATTATAATACCAAAAGGTTTTTTGATATAAAGATATTTTGGATTTCTTATAAGGGAAAAACCCGTTCTGTTATACGGCGTGGTCTTATGAGATATCGTTTACTTGTTGAACTGTTTTAAACAGTTTTACTCGCACCAGTTCCATGACTGACCCGGAGTTTATTTTGTTGTTTTCCCTAAACTCTTGGGTGCCTAAATTTGTACGGGCAGTCAAGTAGTCGGGATTTACAGATATACTGGAAGAGCTTGGAGCAGGAGGCTTCAGGATTATATAGCTATAGTTATTTCCGTTGTGTTGTAAGTGTTGTACTTTGATAATGATGTATATTCAAGTACAGATGTATATTTCAAGTTATGTTATATATATTATATGTTATTCGTTCCGCTGTGAGGTTCGTGTTACTTTGATGTTGTGTTCTTCTTCTTCTTCTATTCTAAGTTTCTATCTTATCTTTCCTCACCCTCTCAATTATTTCTATTAGTTTAATTTGGGGTTGGACTTGTGTTTTTGGTCAGCTCAAATTGGACCAGATTTTCGGGTCATTACAGTTGGTATCAGAGCTTAAGTTAAGTGAATTACCTTGGCTCTGTGGCGTGACTCAGTAGAGATAGGGTTAGTAATACCCTAGATTGAGTTTGAGTATATATATACGAGTGAACGTATTTGTTATTGATATAAAAATCTGTTTTATATTGTGGAGATTTATTGGTTGAGTCGTTTATGAGTTCTGGTCGATCAGTTTGATCCACTGTATCGGTAGGAGTTTATAAACACTCGAATACGATGGGTCGACACGATATGTTTTGAAAAGAGGGTAAATCAAAATAAGTTTACCCAAGATATATCTTGATATAGAGAAGATATATATATATATATATATATCAAAATTAGAATATAGTGGATATATTGGTTGTTATTATAATCGAGTAAGAATATAAATTAAATGGTTATGTAAATAACCAATCAGAATTCATATAAGTGAAATACGTGAAATTAGATGAGTTGAATCTGAAATTTTAAACCAGAAATTTAGTTAAAACTCTGGAGAATTGGATAAGTGTTTGTAAATGGATTTGGATTAAAAAATAAGGAAAATTTAAGATCTTGGGAGATTTTAAATTGTTTTACTAGTAGTGTGAATTATATTTTGAAATGAATTTCAAAGTGGAAATGTTAGAAATGGTTTTATAGTATTGAACTCACTTCGATCGCTGGAAAATAGATTCTGATGATGACAGCTGCATCATCAGTATTCATTTTCGAGTTGTAAGTGACGAATTACTACCAGAGATACTGTTTTGAATTTGTTTTGGGAAAGACAAGTTGTGTTGAATTTCAAAATGGGATTTATAATATAGAAATTGAATATAGAAATTCAAATAGAGTTTGAATATAGAAATTCAAATGGAATTCAAATATAGAATGTGAATATAGAAAATATAAAGGAAATTCAAATATAGGATTTGAATATCGAAAGTGAAATGAAATTGAATATAGAAAGTGAAAATGGAGTTTGAATCAATAAAATTCAAATAGAATTTAAAATGGAATTAGGATATTTGGAATTCAAATAGAATTTAAAATGGAATTAGAATATTTGGAATTCAAATAGAAGTTAAAATAGAGTTAGAATATTTGGAATTCAAATATAATATAATGGAATTTGAATAAATAAATTTGATAAATAGAGTTGAATTGGAATTTGAATATAGGATTCAAATAGAGTTGAAATAGAGTTTGAATATTAGAATTCGAATAGAGTTAAAATGGAGTTGAATTCATTTTAACAAAGTTTAAAAGTATATATATATATAAATATAATTAAAACGAACTCGCCGTAACGCTGCAGTTCGTAAATCGGCGATTCGAACTTCAATTGAGTATACAGAATTCAATTGAAGTCGGAATTCTTTGAAACAAGAACCGTCAGGACCAGTTAGATAATAGTTTTCTAATAGAAGAGAAAAATCTGAATTTCGTCATATAGATTTTGAGATATGTCAAAATCAAATTTCTAAAAATGCAGTGCCAAAATCGTTGAAATCCATAAGGGTTTATTTATATAGATATAGGGATTTTTAAACAAATAAAAATCCGAATTTCCATTTAAAAAATCTGGACTGGAGATACAAAGTAAATATGAACTCCAGTGAAGTAAGTGGAATGATTTTTGAGACAAAAATCATATTTTAAATGGGTAATAGAATTACCTAAATTGGAGAATAATTAGTTAAAGGAAATTTGAACCGAAATTGGGTTTTTGGATAAGTGAAAGAGATTGAGAATCTATATTCGAAATCGAATATATAACTCGAGTTGAAAATATAATTAGATTAGTTTATAATTAAGTTGAAATATATTTGAACATGTTATATTCAAATAAAAAGGTGAAATAGACAAACAGTTAATTAGCAAATCAATTAACGAATTAATTAACGAGTTGAGTTAAAACAAGTGTATTAAGTTGAAATGTATGGATATACAATAGATAAGTATGGATAAGGTATGAAGGTATATAAATAGAATGCTCGACGAAACGGTACGTATTTGATTCATATATGAGATTTTATACGCCGTATCGGCTAGCCGCTTGGCTTTTTCTTTTTCTTTTGAATTGGTGAGGGCCATGGGAGGCTATTTGAAATATCCCTATGCTCCTAGTACAAAGGAGGTTATGGCGAATTTTTCCAAGAATTTACGGAGTTAGAATATTTTTAAGATAAATTGATAGTTAGAAATCAACGTATCGATATATATATATATATATATATATATATATATATATATATATAGAAGTCGATAAGGAAACGAACTTAGAAATAGAATAGTAAAATCAAAAGGAAGACTAAAATCTAGTAAGAATAGAAAGAGAAAGTGTATACGTGTTTAAAAGTGAATAAGTAGTTGTATGGTATTGATTATTCGAGTAAGTAGTCATATCTGTTTTGACGTTATAATTGTTATTCAGTCAAGGTCTAAGAGGTAGTTATACCCCAACTTGATTGATTTCATTATTAACAAATAAATAGTAAGATTTCAGGCTCGAAGATCAATGTTGAATAAGAGTTAGTTGAATATAGTGTTTGGGTTGTCGTAACGATGTTTTACACAACATCCGTTTTAACCCAAATAAGTGTAAGCTTGGAAATATAATAAAGAATATTTCCTAAGTATAGAAATAAACGAGATCGGAAAAGAGATAAGTAATTGGAATAGTTTCCAATTATAAATAGCATATATTTTCTAAAGTTTAGAAAATAAAGGAAGGCGATATTCGGAAATGTTTTCCAAATAACATAAATGGCCAATATGGTTATTGAAAATATTTGGTTAACAAATATTGATAAAGAAATAGAGAATTGATTTAACTAATGGAATATTAATTAAGGGCTCGGTGACATGTTCAAAAAGGAAAATTTGATTTTTGAAAAGAGTAAACTATTTAAAAACTCCCAGGGAAAGACTGCTTAAATTAAAAAACAAATTTAACAGAAATTTGTGAAAATTAAAGTAAAGCCAGTAAAGTGGTAACTGAGATTGAATTAGAATGATATCAAGACAAATTGGATTTTGAGATTCAAATTTGAAGTGTAATGTGATAATCAAGTTAAGAGTTGGGAATCGAGAAGAAACTCGAGTTGAAATGATATTTGGCTCGGATATAAGCGAATGGTTGTGTTGTGGATAAAAGCATATTCGAATTTGATTGGGATAACCCTTGTATTCGCTGAATTGATAACAGGTGGAAAGGATATAATGATATGCCGAAAAAAGGTACAAGTTATATTTCTATTGGATATAAGATTTATGAGCCGAATTGGCAAGCCGCTTGGCTGTTTGATTTTCTTTTGGGATGGAGATGGCCCAGAGAGGCGAGCGATGATTTGACGTATTGACCAGTACAAAGGAGGTGCTGGCGAAATTTTTCGAAAAGTTAAGGAGTTAGAAAATTTTCAGGATTTTTGAAATTTTTCGATAATAAGAATGAATAAATAATTTAATTGAAATTAAATTGGTTCAGTTGAAATTGAAGTTGATAAGTGAACAAATATGTTCTAACCAATCGATAGGGTCGTTCTCTACCTTAGCAATTTCGAGGACGAAATTATTTTAAGTGGGGAAGATTGTAATGACCCGCATTGGCAGAGGTATAATAATTAATTTATTTAATTATTTAAATAGGTGATATAGTGAATTTAATGGTGGTTTAATAAAAATAATAGTGGATATTTAATTAAAATAATAAATTAAATAATATATTTAATTCTGAAATAATCAGAATTGGCTGAAATGGCGATATGGTGTGAACTGGATCATTTGTGATATTTAATTCAGTTTAGAATTGAATTAGAATAACGAATATATTTAAATAACGACAGTTTGAACGTATAATTATATTAGAATTAAAATCGAGCTTGAAAAGGCGTTGCAGTTTGTAATTTGGCAATTCGAACTTCAACTGAATGTACAGGATCCGTTTTTAATCGGATTTCTGTGAAACAAGAAACGTGTGGAGCTGGTGGAGTATATCTTTCTAGTGGAAGAGAAAAATTAGGATTTCGTCGTGTAGATTTTGATTTACGTCCAAATCAAATTTTAGAAAAGTGCTGTGGAATTCCTTTATATTTTATAAAGGAATTATTTATATTTTTAAAAGGAATTTCAATATAAATCGAATATCGGGTTGACCCAGAAGTGAATATCAAGTTAGAAATTCATATAGGAATATTCTAGAGCTGTATGGTATTCCACTGTGAATATAAACGATAATATTTATTTTTAAATATTAAATTTAATTATATTTAAATATATTTATATATTTAAATGGGCTATTTAGGGCTTTAAAAATAGCCACTTTTGCAAACGAAGTCGGAATTCGACTAAACTAATTTTGTTGGATCCGCAGTGTTAAATTATTGTTAGATTTCAAGTTTCGTGATTTTTAAAGTCAGTGTGTGGCCATACGGATTTTTAGAGTGAAAAACAATCAGTATTCTAACAGTTAAAAATACGCTGTGTGAGCATACAGAGTCAGAATTCGACGAAACCAGTTTCGTTGGGACCGTAATGTCGAACTTTAGCTACATGTCCAGTTTCGTGATTTTTGGGTATCGTATGTGATCACAGGAATTTTAGAGGACACAGAAAAATAACGTTTGCTTAAAATTTAATATAATAATCGAATATTAAATTATTATAAATATCCTATATAATAACTCAAACATCCTAAGCCTAATTTCTATTTTTCCACAAGTCAACAAATGCGCCGCATTATTTTTATTTCTTACAGGAAGGTTTCGATCCTCATAAAATCAAATAGAAATCGAATGAAATTCTTTAAATCACTAAATTAGTCTCTTTGGATTCACGCAGTGATTCTCTCCGATCTGCTGCCCTCGATTGTTGGAGCGATGCAGTATTTTCGAGCTCCAGTTTTTGCAGCGAAGCGTGTTTGAATCTAGGGTTGGAAGTTGTGTGAAATTGAAGAAGAAGTGGAGTGTTTCGAGTTCATTTTCGGGTTCGGGAAGTAAATCCGCACCTACGGTGCAAAAACGGGGAGGACCGGTGAGCTTAGAGGTCGGTACCAGTACGGGATTGGGTCGACGACGCAACTGGAGGAGGAACTCGAGTGGAGCATGTTGGGTATGAAGATGAAGAGGCCGAGAAGTGGAGTCAATTGGTGAAGACCATTTTCGAATCCGTGGAGAATTAAGGGTGGAAAAGTGGATCAAAGAAGTCGGGTATGGTTAGGAGAAAAACGGAGCGACGGGATTTGGTATTCGGGGAAGAAAGAAGGCAAAGGCGGGTGGGCTTTTGTTGGGATGTTGGGCCGGTGAAACAAGGGTAAGCCCAAAAGAATTTAAAAAGGAAATTTCAAGTTTTATTTAATTATAAATAGTGTACAAACTTATATAACGTATAACTTGGTCATACGAGGTCAGATTGACGAACCGTAAGTTGCATTGGGACCGTATGGACGAAAGCTTCACAATGAAGCTGACTGGAAGTGGATTGGGGCTCGTATGAATTTATGGCGAAATAAATTGTTTGATTCAAATCAAATAACAGTTTATCGTTCTTTAACGATGAACTGCAAATATGAGTAAATCTCACTAACTCTGAACAGTTTATAATTTCATGTTGTATTTTTAGAACTTTTAGAAATTGTCTGATTGACTGTGTGTTGACTATTTGATTGAACTGCTAGTCAGTTAGTTGAATTTCTATATTGATTCTGTTTAACAGAATATATCATATGGAACTGAAAGTGATGTTGATTTTATTGTGTAACATCTGTGGATGCAGGGAGACAGGTTGGAGGAATCCAACTGGATTCCTCAACAGTTATTTTATTGTTTTTCATATATTGTGATATATAATGTTATTTATAATCTGTGGTTGATTACATGTGTTTGGACGATATTGGTCATCGTGATTTGATGTGTTAAGTACCATAGAAATACCGGAATGGGAAAAGGAGATTTTCAAAGAATATTTTGAAAATAATTTACTTATATAAAATCACTGGATTTTATATATAAAAGGAAAAAGGATTTTTAGAAAAGGAAATAAGTATAAGAATCAAAAGGGTTAAAAGAATATATTTGTCAAACAAATATAAAGGAAATGGTTTGGTAAAACAAATGAAAAGGAAAATATTTGTTCAACAAATGCAAAGAGAAAATATTTGTAAAACATTTTAAATAGAATTAAAAAGAATATTTATTTGCTAAATAAATAGAGCTAAAAGAGTTATCGAATATGGTTTATTCGAATAGAGTTGAAAGGAGCTAATCAAAAGAAGTTAATTAAAATGAGTTAATCGAATATTAGTTATTTGATTTAATTGATTTGAGTTAATCAATTAGGGTAATTGATTAGAGTAAACCCATTAGTGATAGACCGTTAGAGTTAATCGAAGGAGTTATCGATTATAGTTTAATCGAAAAGAGTTATCTATTTGTTTAATCGAACTGAGTTATAGAATATTGGTTATTCGAAGGAGTTAAAGAATTTAGTTATTTGATGGAGTAAATCGATTAGAGTTAAAATAAAGGAGTTGATCGAATATAGTTTATTCGAATAGAAAATTGAGTTAATCGAATATTAGTTATTCGAATAGAGTTAAATGGAGTTAAAGGAATAAATCGAATATAGTTTATTCGAATGGAATTAAAGGATTTAATCGAATTTGGTTTATTCGAATAGAGTTAAAGGAGTTATCGACTAGAGTTAAATCAAATAGAGTTAATCCAATAGCGTTAGTCCAATAGAGTAAATCGAATAGAGTTATCGAATATACCTTATTCGAAGGAAAGAATTATCGAATAGAGATGATTCGAAAGAGAGTTACGTAAGGAAGTTGTTAAAGAATTAAAAGGTGAACTTTGTCTATTTCAAGGTTAGAAACGTTGTTCAGTTAAGGTCCGAGAGGTAGTATTACCCCAACTTGATTGACTTCATTTTTAACTAAGGAATGGTTAAGGTTCGATAGTGAAGGTGGGTTAAAGGAATTTAGTTAATAAGCGTAATGGTTTGTGTTGGCATCGCGATGGTTTGTTTAAACATCTGTCTAAGTCCAATGAAGGAGTTTTGGAAATGTTTTCCAAATAAGAACCAGAAATGTTTTTCTGATATAGAAAAACAAGATATGGAAATGTATTCCAATGGTAATAAAGTATATTTTCTAAATTTAGAAAATAGCAAATGTTGAATATAGGGAAACAGGAGATGAAAAATGAACTAAGGAGATATATATGATTGATGATTGATTGATAGAATTTCCATTTGGAAATAATATCTTCGTTTGCACACCTGTTTTTCTTTGATGGTTAAATCACAGACTATCGAAGTTTTGACCATTTTAACGTTGTTAATATGGAGAGACCGGTTGGATTATTATCCACATAACCACTCTATATTGGCATAAGCGTTGCGAATCATATACGCCAAAGATAATTGAAGATGGAGTAAAGTGCAAGGGATGCTGTATAAATCTTAGATAACAGTGTCTAAGATGAATATACTGAATAGTACCTTCGGTTCATCCTGTTCCTGGGTGACTTGTATGGATGAATGTCTGAAAGAGTATTTCCAAACGATCACGTATATTGATTTCTCCAACCGTACCAAGAGTGGAAGCGGAGAAGGAAACTTCTTTTAGCTAACACATAACGTATTGTTGTAGATGTCAATCGGTGATTTGATGGATTTGACGATGTGACATTCGAAGTTAATCTGGTGTGATGATAAAGCGTAGCTTCTAGCCTCATCAACCGGTAAATGACAAAAATCGGGCAGGCAGCATGGCTAAGTCGGTCGCACCGAAGTAGGGTGTATAATCACCTGATCTAGAGTTTCATTTATTTCTAAAATCTATTGTTGATGCTGTCCCATTCGGGAAACGGTTGCTGATTCCAACCGTTGGTGATATACATTCGATACACTCAAGAGAAATGAGTGGTCGGTCATGTGTGGCCGGGTTGCAAGATGTTCTTGTTGAACCCCGTGTATTCCTTTCTAGAGGTACACTAGCGAAAATTGGTTCCATACCTTGTCATAGTTGGAAATCCATTACCCAATACGTGCTTGCGGTTTTGATTGTATACTATATATGTAGAACGTGATATGAAAGCGTTTCTGCTAGATGATTATTATATTGTGGTTGATAGACATTATTATAATACCAAAAGGTTTTTTGATATAAAGATATTTTGGATTTCTTATAAGGGAAAAACCCGTTCCGTTATACGGCGTGGTCTTATGAGATATCGTTTACTTGTTGAACTGTTTTAAACTGTTTTACTCACACCAGTCCCGTGACTGACCCGGAGTTTATTTTGTTGTTTTCCCTAAAGTCTTGGGTGCCTAAATTTGTACGGGCAGTCAAGTAGTCGGGATTTACAGATATATTGGAAGAGCTTGGAGCAGGAGGCTTCAGGATTATATAGCTATAGTTATTTCCGCTGTGTTGTAAGTGTTGTACTTTGATAATGATGTATATTCAAGTACAGATGTATATTTCAAGTTATGTTATATATATTATATGTTATTCGTTCCGTTGTGAGGTTCGTGTTACTCTGATGTTGTGTTCTTCTTCTTCTTCTATTCTAAGTTTCTATCTTATCTTTCCTCACCCTCTCAATTCTTTCTATTAATTTCCTGATTTTCAGTTTAATTTGGGGTTGGACATGTGTTTTTGGTCAGCTCAAATTGGACCGGATTTTCGGGTCATTACAAAATCCTTATCCAGAAAGTGAAAATTAAGTGGGATTTTTAGAGTCATTAAAATCATTCAATATTTCCAGATTTCGAATGAATAAGATTGGCATGCAATTTTAAATGTTTTCGGATTTAAATGGTGTTAATATTGGTAAACAATTTTTGGAAGAGTTTTTAAAATTGACAAGATTTTTTCAACAAAATCACAGTTCAATTTTAGGCAGGAAATCATTTCATTTGATTCCATAATTTCTAGAAAACATTCAGCATTCACAACATTTTTTAATCAAGGCAAAAAAAAGGGGAATCTCGCACAAATCAAATCAAGGCTATGCATGTGAAATCAGAGGATGTTATGGGTTTCTAAACCCTATTTATACACCGTTTCATCGCTGGTAAAATTGCATCGAAAATCAAGCAATACAAATTCGAGAGCTCAAAGAAAAATCAAATCATAATACTCACAGTTTTTTTATCGCATGACCCAAGTCGTTCAACAAGGAGCAATATTCTTCAAAGATCATCAGAGAACGAGTTCCAACAATCGATTTTTTAGACGTGATTTTGGGATTTAACAAAAATCCTTATTTTAGGGTCGGCTATAAAACACAAAAGACCGAAGGAGGAACCCAATTATTAAGTGTCAAAAGGAACAAGGGCCGGCTATTTTAATTTTGATAAAGGGGTTTTTTATTTTATTTTATTATTGTTTTGTTTACTTCTTTTGTAACCGATCAATCTATTTTCTAGTTTTTTTTTTTTTTTTTGTAAAAACAAAGGTTTTACTCGTTATAGGATTTATAGTTAGGGTTTACGAGTTACGGGTTTGTAATTCGAAGAAAATCGGGTCTTGAAGATAAAGATCAGTGCAGGGTTTTTAGTTTAAAATTAGAACAATTAGGAGCGGGTGTCGCGAGATTACAGAGAATTGTAACCGTAGAGATTGTTTTAATTCTATATAGAATCTTTGGGGAATGCGGAAGTAGATAGGGGTTTGCAGTAACATTATTATCCGTGCTATGATATTTTTTATATTCTCCAAAGCTACAATAAACCATATTCATCCCCTCTAGGGTTAATCTAGATCCAACATTTAATGGGTGAAATCATCTTGTCTCGTCTTTTCTTTGGAAAGCAGTAACATTTGTCTTAGACTAAGGAATTGTACTGCCTCTCATAATTCAAAAAAGGCGGTGTCGTCCTTTGATCATCAGCAAAGAGTACCGATTCACCTTAGGATCCTAAAGTTGTTTCGTTCATCAACAATATTAAGGTAACCAAAATGCTATAACGCCCGGAATTGCGTTAGTCACTTTATGCGAAAGAAATATCTGCCGATGGATTTGCCACCCTCCTGAATTTAATTCCACCTGTATTTGCGTGAGAACCGTCCAAAACCTGATCCGCGAATTCTGACAAAAAAAACTTCGGGCGTTGTAGCAAATCCCTTAAGGTAATTATGTGGCTTCGCTCCTACAAGCATCGCTCCAGTTTGTCTACAGTTGTATCGCCGTATTCTAGTGGATGGGGTGCATCAGCCTATAACGATAGAAAATCTTCTTTGCTCTGTTACGCCTGGGGACTGATTTTTTTTCTTGTTCTCCACATTTTATATTTCTTATAACCCTAAATTGAGTTTGTGAAAAAATTTCAATTGTAATATGTAGGACTAGTACTTGAACTTATTGTAGTTGCACAACTTATTTTAAATAAAAGAGAATACTCGAACTAACATTGTATATTTCATAGCATATAATTTTGGTATCACTAGGCACAACTTAACTGGACACACAAATGTATCACCTTCGAACTATTGAAGGGTTTAGACTTGAGTTTTGAACATAAAGTTGACATTGATTCTTAAGCTTTTGTTTCCTCAAGCTAGCATAAGATCTCTACACTCTGACCTCACACAATGTATTAAGTGTGTTAACGAAGAAATTTTGCTAACATTTAATGTAGATTTGTTGATAATAAGAAAGATCTTTGCAATGACGGTGAGTGCTGTGCCAGAACAAAGGGATTTTGCTTTTATGAATTGAGATCGAACATACATTTTCTCCTATTATTCCCTGGGGTACTTCTCCAACCTCATCAGATGGTTTCGTAGATGCACCAAATTTTTAGGTGATGTTATTCACTATCCTGGAATCTCTACCAACATATGTTTGTGGAAATTTGCAATGTTTGACACTGTATCCATTATGATTTGTATTATTCTTATGTTATGCAATCCAACATGATGGCCCTTTGTACTTGGATTGTTTTGCTATATAGTTAAGCATGATTATTTTTCATGATTGTACACTTTTATTATGTGCATGTCTAAGATGAACAAAAGTCTAATATATGCAATGAGGTAGCAAAGTACTCCACATGTTGTTAATGAGCTTAAAAAATGTTTATAGCCAAACCTATCTATGTGCCAGGGGTGAGCAATATTCGATATGATCGAGTTTACCGATCAAACTGGTTCATTTCGATCGATTTGGTCTGGTTTTGAAAATATATTGATTTTAATTCAGTTTGTAAAGTATATTTTTGGCTATCGGTTTAACAAAATTAACTGAACTTCTATTGTGCTACTTTGTTTAGTGATAAAATACAAACGACATCTGTAAAAAATATATCAAATTCTATTATGAACATAAACTTTACTAAATAATAATAATTTTTAGGTATAAATTTATATTCCACTTTATGTGAGCTGATAATTCGAATTAATACTAGTATGACCGCCAAGTTCGGTTAAATTGATTATCGCCAGAACTAACGAAATTATTCCAGTTTGGTTTTGATTTTTCTTTTTTTAAAATTCGGTTTGAAACATTTTACCTCGAAACCAACCGTACGCTCATCCCCTACTGTGTACAACTTGCAATTCAAATTCTGGAAATGTCCGTACATTGATAAGAACTCTCTTCATATTTGGCAACTTCGTCATAATTCTACCATGTATGACTCCATGATGATTTGTAGATAATCTATTCCCTAGCTTAGGCAGATCAATTTTTACGTCCTTCTTGCTCTGTCCCTCATGTTACAAAAGATACATGAACGTAAATTTTGACAAATTGTAGTGACCTCATCTTATTTGATAAATAATTGGTGATACCTAATAAATTGTTAGGATTTAAGTTGTAAACGAGGTAGGTAGAATGAGAATGGAAGAATTGAACTTCACCTTGAAAAAAAAGAAGGCCGAAGAGTCCGATTTCTCTAATCAGACACAATCAAATACTCAATTCTGTATTATTAACCTTGAATTTATGCCACATAAAAGTCCCAAAACCAATACTTATAGTGAAGATCAGGAAAAACAAACGGGGATTTTCATTTAAAAAGTTTTTTTGTTTAGCATGATAAGTTTTAAGTACAGCACTTCTGAAAAATTAGTTTTATGAATAATTGATAGAAAAATGATAAATAAATTTATTATTTTCAATTATATAAAAATAATATTAAAAGATAAATGAATTTATAATTTTCGTGTAGATAAATAAACTTATTTTTTTTTTCTTAAAACTAATTCTTTAGAAGTGTTGGTCCTGCCACTTATTACCTTGAAATAAAAAGTATTTCAGGCTAATTTCCACAAAACAAATTCTATTGCATGGAAAAAGAGCAAATAACATAGATTCCAAGATAACAGACCTCCAACTTAACAACGACATATAAAATCACACTTGCATAAACTCAGGTAATATGAGACATACGACCACTTAAAACTTTTAACAGTTACCTTTTTAACATGAAGATGCATACAATAAAAGGAAAGGAGACCACACAGTCGAGAATACACAACACCACCCAATTCCGAATACGGAAAGAGAAGAAGATAAGATTAGGCATCCACGTGGCAAGAAAATACTGATTTCCATGCGATAAGGGGTGTGTACGTAATCATGCTTCTTCAACATCTACCACTGGTACACATAGTGTAATGTCACCGCCTTCCCTTAATTGTGTATGCTCTTCCTGCATTATATATACCTCCTCCTTCCAATCACAATTCTCACCTTAAGGCAAAAGGAACAACAGTAGGAAGAAGAAGAAGAAGAAGAGTGTTAGCAATGGCTTCATCTTTGATGTCTTCGGCAACCATGTCGAGCGTGTCTCCAGTGCAATCAAGCATGGTTGCTCCTTTCACCGGTCTTAAGTCAATGTCAAGCTTCCCCGTTACCAAAAAGGCCAATGCTGACTTCTCTAAGTTGCCTAGCAATGGTGGAAGAGTTCAATGCATGAAGGTACATATATATATTCTTAATTTTCCATATATGTGTTTACCTAGTTTTATTTAACAAGAGGAACGCACGCATGAAATGATGGATGTATTTCTCACATATGGTTATATACATACAGGTATGGCCAATTGAAGGACTCAAGAAATTCGAGACCCTCTCTTACCTTCCACCTCTAACTGATGAACAGCTCCTGAAGCAGATCGAGTACCTTATCCGCAATGGGTGGATCCCTTGCTTAGAATTCAGCCATGTAAGGACCCTATGATTTAGTTAAATCCTAACATATTTATTAATATGTACATACACATATAAATATGGATGGTAACAATAATTAACTTATATATACAATATACAGGAAGGATTTGTGTCCCGTGATACGGGAAACTCACCAGGTTACTACGATGGAAGGTACTGGACAATGTGGAAGCTTCCCATGTTCGGATGCACCGATGCCACACAAGTTTTGAACGAAGTAGGAGAGCTGAAGAAGGAGTACCCAAAAGCCTACTCCAGAATCATTGGATTTGACAACGTCCGTCAAGTCCAATGTATCAGTTTCCTCGCCTTCAACCCAACACTATAAGTCCCCATTCCCACTATATTACTACCATAATTCGCATGCAAAATTGTTTGAAATCCACATTTTCTGTTTGATTTTGTTCAGAACTATATATACTGGTGTTCATGACCAGAATTATTGAAATCTTGGAGCATAATTTAAATTTGGTTTATCAATTTGAATTTTGTGCAAATCGATAGCAATCTATATATTATTGTATTATCTATTGTTATTCTTTGTGATATTTGAATCGTCCGATAAACCGTGTGTCTTGTGAATATAGCCTATGCATATTAGCCGACACACAACCGTAGAACAAAGGAACTTTTCAATGTTATATGTTTTCTATCATCTTTATATATACACCACTCTCCATCAATATTAGCGAAGTTTAACTATTTCATTTTCAAACCGTCTTCTATGCTTCATCATGACAGGACCTACACGGTACAACCCTTTAGAAGATGAAAATTATTTTAGAAAATTGCCTTTTCTCCTCTCTCTATCTCTCTCTGTCTGTTCTATTTATTAAAAGTGATGGTTCTTTTCCAATAACAAACCAGTCTTGGTTTCAATAAGAAGAATCAATGCAGAATTGCAAACTACAGTTCAAGAAATCCTAAAGAACAATGCACTATAATGCATCATAAAGAATTAACAATGTCTTCAATAATTCTCAATTCATTACAGCAGTATATATTAATTTATTACAACCTTTATTTATAGTTGTCATACTCATAGATAGTGATCGTCTAACCACTTTCAGATAAAAGTTGTAGAATCAACCAAAATTGAGGAGCATACACAAAGGTTCCTGCAGGACGACTCATTGTTCATGTTAACCTATCGTGCTTAAAGTTGAGAAAGCTTAACTATTGATAAAATTAACAAGCGTCACGAGCGGTTAGCCGAATATTAATAGTTAGCCGATGAAGCAATGTTCATCTTTAACACTAGTTGCCGGGTTTAATAAAATTTCATATCATCATATATACAAAAACAGAATAAATTTGTAAAACTATTGATATAAAATTGAGGAGAAAATCTTTTTTTTTTAATTAAACCTCCATTTATTACAAATATACTCAAAACAAATACTAAAAAAACTCATATATTGTAAACCATATAAAATACATTTTGTCTCATTTTACCATAGCATAAAATAGTTAATTCTATTAATGATTACAATTTTTTTCACTTAAAAATTTAGAAGCCCGCCTGAAGCCATAACAATTAATCCGCCTGAAGCCACACGATTTTCGTTCCAAAATCCTCCGTATAGCATCTCAAAACCATCTGATCATGAATCTTATTACCCAATACCCTTGTCTCTTCTCTCGTTCTTGCCTGTTGAGCTCGCCATTTCAGACGCCTCTCCCTCCAGCTCTCAAATCAAATTCGCTCCTGTTTGTCGCTCCTGGTTGAACCCTATCTTCACGCCGCGGTCAAGCCCTAGCTCTAAAGTGGTGTCGCTAGCAGTAATTTTGAACAATATCAACTGCCAACTGGACAGAGGTTATTTTGACAATTTTGCGTATTGGTCGTATGAATTATCGTTTGAATATTTCTACTGCAATGTAAATTTAGTGAAATGATACTCAAATTTTTTTTGATTAAGTTTATATGATTTTGATGAAGTTATTGAAACCCAAAATATTACGACAGCTTTTACGGCTAACCAATATAACTAAACGTGTTTAAAAAAATTCTTCTAAAATTAAAGTAGTTTTTTATGAAATTAAGAATTAAAGAAAATTAAATAATTTACCATAATACTGCTAAAATTTATTTTTATTTTCGAATTTTAATCAAATTTATATTTGTGAATTTCTAGTTTTGTATAATTTAGTTTTAAATTTTGAAGTGCGAAGAAAATGAAGATGTCAAAAGAGGTAATTTTGTACAAGTCCTTGTAACAACCAATAATTTAGTGTGGTGCTAAGCACACCCCAATATGTTTTTCTTAATACTGCGACGAAAAAACACCACAAGAATTAATATTTCACTCTTTTTAATATCACACACTTAAAAAATAGGGGTTAACACATTGTTTTACCCTCTTTCTATTTTGCCCAATATTCGTTCGTCCTCATTTGTATACCGATCAACGAGCTAAATCCTAGATCTGTAACCGATCAACGAATTCAACGGCGCAATATACAAAAGCCGTGAATAAGGCTTGAATTAAGCAAACTAGAAGAGAAAGTGAGATATTAGGGCTTTCAGATCACCAAACAAATGAGAAATTACCGCACGAATTTGAATTTTTTCACGAGTGATGCGAAGAAGACAGTGATTACGAGATATTAGAGTATTTAAATTAGCTTAATACGTGATTAGTTCGATAAATAATGATTGAGCGGGAGATTAGAATGGAGAGGTAATGTGGTATTAGGAAACATGCAAAATTCAATGAGTTTTATTTTTTTAATTGCGGTATTAGGAAGAACATATTGGGATGCCCTTAGCACCACACATAATTTATGGGGGTGATTTTGTGTAAGTCCTTGTAATAGCCGGTAATTTATGTTTGATTTAATTTATTAATTAATGGGCCAAGAAAGCTAAATAAGAATGAAAAAGATGAATGATTTAACAAAAGAGGCATGTGTGCCAAAGCAAATCAAATTCTCTGTACCTAAAATCCTCCGTCCCTCTATGTCCAACCAGTCAGAACCTCCTGATTTTCATCTTTTTGCAATTAAACCCTCAACAGTCCGAGGTCTCAATTTCAAAAAAGTAGAAATCATGGATTCTGATTGGTTGGATACATGAGGATAGGGAATTTTAGGTACAGAGAATTTGCTCTCGTGTCAAAGGTGAAATAATTGTGAGACAATACAAGATAACTCTTCTTCTTCTTCTATTCATTACATTTAACTATAAGTAAAATAAGAGCTTAAAAGATATATTAATGATAGTGGCTTAGAAAATAGCGAAGAGAAGATAATGTAATTACAAGCAAAAGAAAAGCGACGAGCTGCCAAGCACCCTTTGACCAAACTGGTTAGGACACTTGGACATGGTGCAAGAGGTAGCGAATTTGATTCTCGCCATGCAGAGTTGAACTCACTTGTCATGTAATATATTATACTCCACCTAAACTTGTATATACATTAGCAATTTCCAAAAAAAAAAAAAAAAAAGGAAAGAGGCCTAAGAAAGATTTCACAAAGGTTTAGTTGAATAACGCTTAACGTTTTATTTAGTTCATTTTAATTAATTGCACAACGTAATTCGTTGGTGTTCGTGTAAATTTATTTCAAAATGAAAACTTGGTATGCTGCACCTATATTTTAAGAAATAAGGAGTAAATTCGGAAAAATTTATGACTTACGAACTAATTGTTACGAATTTATGAAGTAAACACTTAGAAGTATGTTTGGAAAATAACTTGTAATTCAAATAGAAAAACGTAAAAATGGATGAACTATTCATAAATTTTTATGGAATTTTGTAAGGCTTCTCATACGTAAAATAAGGCAGAATCAATAAAGTACTACACTGGTAAAGGAGTAGGTTCTATCCATAGAGTTTATGGAAATGATGTATATTAAAACGATAAATAAGAGGGTGGGATACATAGAAATTGCTGAAAAGATAAATAAAGAACTCAGAAAATATTATAAATTAGTATGATAACAACTGGGTTGTCAACAAGTGTAAAAAAAGCA